>CM051831.1:7712906-9030754 GCA_028451465.1 Erethizon dorsatum | reverse complement strand
TGACAGGCGGGGATGCCTGCTGCCTCACGCTGAGTGCCAGGAACCAGGCCCAGAGGTGGGGAGGTCCCGTGCCTGCCACTGCACTGCTGTGCAGGGCTCTGCCCAGAGCGGGAAGAGGGGGTGCCAGGGAGCCCCGTTCTGTGCCCCACTTTCCTCCCCAGGAGCAACCCAGACAGAGAAGAGGGGAGTGAGGGGCAGAGCTGGACCATCCTGGTTTCCATGGTCAATCTGGAGCTGTAATGAGAAGACAAATGGGCGAGGGGGATGGGACCACACACCCTCTGGTCCCTGGTCAGAAATCCGCAGCAAAGACAGCACACTCACCCCTAGCCCTCTTCAGTCCGAAATCCTGGTGGGCATCTCAGCCATGCTATATGGGCTGGGGAAAGTGCCTTGGCCTCTGTGAGCCTCAGTTTCTTCTGGAGTAAGCCAAGGGCTGTGGGGGATACCTAAATGCTTCCATTCTGGGTTGGTTGCCTCAATCCCTGTCCCCAGAGTTCCATGGGGATGATGCACCCAAGACTGTGTGGAGACCTCACTGTGTACTTCTCTCAATAAGGAGGCTGACCTTTGACCTCTGACCTCATTGCACCTCTCATTGGCAAAGACTTATGTGCAAAATGCCATTCAACATGAAGGGAAGGTGCCAGGCATCAGGAATCATTAGAGCAATGCAAATGAAAGCTATAAGTCCTCTGCACGCCCACCAGGACCAGAGATGCTATAAAATCCCCAAGCCCAGGCTGGCCAGGTTTACACGCAGGTGGGTGTGCAAACGCTCACAGCCAATTTGGGAAGATGTATGACCAGACCTACCTACCGATGCTAAATATACGCCCTCCGCCACCCAAGCCTCCCACTCCTGGGGACAGATCCGGAGGAAGGGAGGGCTGACAGCAGCCGGAGATACCGCGAGATTGGTCACAGCCACTGTGAGTGTGACATCAGCCACAGCCTGGACGTCCACCACAGGAGAATGGGTCACAGTGCAAAGATACAGCGCAATGGGACAGGAACAGCAATGACAAATGGCAAGCCACTGTCCCAGGAGCCGGACTTGAAGGAGCAGTGCCCGGAGTGCAGATGCAGGGCAGAGTGACCCCTGGTGAGAGAAGCCTTGGGGAAGGCCCTGACTTGGGGGGCATGACTGAGCCTTCTGGGGAGCCTGCATCGCTGTGACTCGATCTGGGGGTGCTGTCAGGAGTGTTACTCAGGCTGGGGACATAGCTCAGTGCAAAGGCCCCGTGTTCAATCCCCATTGCCAAAAACAAAAGCAAAACAAAAAACCAAAAAAGAACACTGAGACCGGGAAAGGGAGAATCAAGCAAGAACTGAGCCTATTTCCCAGGACGGAAGACTGCATAGCTAACAGGTAGGCACTGGGTGCCCATTAAGCGTTGCCTGCTATTAGTGTGGCAGCAAAGTTCCTGTGGGCAGCCTCTAGGTTACCTCGGCAGGCAGCAGGACAAGCCTTTGTGGATCAGCCGGAAGCCGTCCACTTAGAGCACCCAGCCTCGGACGCTGCCCTCACTTGTCTTTCCCTGTCTTGCAGGTGGATGCAGTGCGAGCCCTGCAGAGGAGTCGAGAGTTAATGAAGAAAAACAAGGGCTTTGGAGCCAGAAAGGTCAAGCTGTACTGCTGTGGGACCTGGGGCCCACTTCTTAACCTCTCTGAACTTTGGTTTTTCTGAAAAAGGGGCACAGAATAGCACCTCCCCCATAGACACTGTATGAGGATTAAATGAGATGTTGCACGATGCCTGGTGTGTGCTAAGTGCCCAGTAACTGTGAGCTATAATTGCTGTTCCGGCAAAATTCCTGGCTCCCCTGAATCTGGCATCCTCTGGGGCCACCATCAGGATATTCCATGCTGTGGCCCCCACTCCAGGTGAGGGGAGACAATCAGCTTGCCAGGTGGGGTGAAGGATGGAGTTTATGTTTTAAAAAATGCTGTCTAAGTCCATCTTGGAGTTTTATTGTACAAATTAGCCCAAAAATGGGACACTGGGACACGCATCCATGGCCCGTTGCCATGTAAATGGTCCAGCTCTATTGGAAAGCGGTTCTTGGCCACAGTCATCAAAAGTCAATATCCTCTGACCCAAGAATAGCACCCCTGGGAATTCGGCCTAAAGAACTAATGCAACAGACATGAAGAAAGCAAAACACAAAACTCTGCACAAAACAGATCGGGCAGTGAGCATCTAGAAGAAGGCGAAGAAGGAGGAGGAGGAGAAACAGCCCACATCCCCAGCGACAGAACCGGTCCAGTGACAGACAATGACAGAGCCAGAAGTCACTAGAATGGTAATTACCCAGCAGCTCTAACAATGTCTGCACATGAATGGGAAGGGGGGGTTGAAAAGGGGAGAAAATGGTGGAATTAAATGTAATCCCCTCAACCTTTTGACTTTTTTCAACAACGATAACAAGACAACCAATTTCTCCTAAGCCCTCACATGTGCCCCCAGTGAAGGGTCTGCAGGGAGACCCCAGCCAGCCGGACCTTCCCCACCTTTTGTAGTCAGGTCTGGTAGGGGACGGCATGAATCAGAGACATGTGGGTGGCCACGGCCAGGTGAGGATTATGGGAGCATGGGCAGGGGTAGAAGGGGACAGAGCGAGTTCAGGGAAGACTCCTGGGTGGAGGTGACCGCAGTGCAGACTCTCAGAGGAGGAGCAGTATCGCGCTGGGGGAATCTCGGCAGAGGCAGAGAACTGAGAAGTGAGGGTGGAGAGGTGGCCAGATCCCAAAGGGCAGCCTGGGGAGTTTGTACCCCAAACCCTTGGAGCTGCCTGGAGAGAAAGAGAAAGAGGTGGAGGGGAGAGACAAGGTGTGCAGGATGTGGGAGACCAGCAAAGAGACCAGCTGACCTGAGCCAGGAGAGAGGAGGACCCCAGCACAGCTCCACAGAGCACCCCAAGGAGCAGGTTGCTGGGGCCCTGGGTTCGAGGTGGAGTGGAACAGGGTGTGGTTAGGAGCTGGGGACGGCCAGAGGCAGGTGGCCAGCAGGCAGTGGGCTTGGTGGGTCTGGAAACAGATCTGGCCAAGGCCCACTGTGGAGTGGATGCTGGAAGCTCAGTGTGCAGCTGATTTCACCCGGGGAAAAGGAGAGGGGCACCCAGGGGCGGGGGCAAACCCCACAGGACCAGACGGGAGAGCAGGCGGAAAGGCAAAGGGAGACGTGGAGGAGCCAAGGGCCTGAGGTCTGTGGGAGAGAAGGAGGACAGTCCGAGGTCAGAGGGGACCCAGCAAGAGAAGGACTGAAAAGTCCTCGTTTGCTTCATCAAGTTCGGGGACATCAGCCAGAGCACTTTCAGGGCACTTTTCAGGTGGCAGACCCTGAAAGTCTGGAGGCTTTTGAGGATAATGGATGAGAACAGAGGGGAGAAATTAGAAGTGGCTAAAGGGGACCCAGCAGAGAGCAAGAGTCTGATGGCTCCAGATCAAAGCTCCTGCCAAACGCCCCCAAGGGACGGCCAGGCTGGGAAGGGGACCTGGTGGCCAGGCACCCCGCCTTTCTTTCTTCACCCCCTGCTGCACACGGAAAGCACGAGAAGGTGCATGTGGGGAAGCCAGGGCTCTCCCTGTCTGGAAGCCTGACCTGCTGCCAAATGCCAGGATCCCCCCAGCCTCAGCAGGCTCCCAGGAGGGGAGCCCACCCTGCCAAGTGCCGCAGCTGCCAGGGAACAGGTCCAGGGCCAGCCTGGCCCTGCCAGCCCCAGACATGGAAGGAGCCACCTGCGCCATCTGGGTGTGGGGGCAGGGGCCACGGAAGGCAAGAAGAGAGAGGTGGACCAGAAATGAAATTATTTTTACATTCATAAAATCTGCTTCCTAAAAGGAGACTGTGTAGTAACATCATAGCATATTGTTAAAAATAGCAACCACTCGAATTGATGGATCAGACCTCTGTGCCAGGCACTGTTCTGGCCTTTTACAGAAATTGGCTTCCTTGCTCTCTGTGGACCCAGTGAAGTCCATGCTGCTCTTATGCCCACTTTACAGGTGAGAAACTGAGACTCCCTTCACCTTGGACTTTGAGCTTTTCCCTGGTCTTTTTCCTGTTCTCAGCTCTAGGACCCCCGCCTCACCCCCCCAAAGCTCCTCCTCCTCTCCCCACCCTTCCACATGGACATTGTCTGTTCTGCTTGCCAGGGATTTAACTTAGGGTAGGGATCCCCCTGCATTTCCTTCCTCTGGCTTGCCCGGTCACACTCAGTCTGGGACCAGGTAGCAAGGGGGGAGCTGGCACTTTGGCCTTTCTGTCCCCTTCTTTCACAGATCTAACGCTCTTCCTCTGGTCTAGAAATCAGTCCCTGGCAGGGCTGTCCCCAGCTGTAGGTAGCACCCAGTCTGATGGTCTAATCTGCACTTCTGGGCACCCCACGTTTGTTCCTACAGGGAGGAAGGTGGCCGCGGGACTCCAAAGGAGAAATGTCTGACCCAGGATCATCCATACAACGGAGGAGGAGCGGGGATGAAGCCCTGTTCTCCACCCCACCCCACCCCAGGAGCCTGGTTTCAGGGGTCTGAGGCTGGCCCCTCACTGAGGCTCAGTAGTCTGAGCCCATTCATTCGAGGGTGGGAGGTGGTGAGGGGTACCCCGTTTTGTATTATGGAGCCCTTTTCCCTGCTTTTCGATGCAAGAGGAAGACCCCGAGTCCCTCGGTCAGCGCATCCTATCTCCTGACCATAGAGTGCGGGCTGCTGCAGTTTTGGGGGCTCCAGGAGAAGGAACCGACATGGATCTTTAATTAGATCCTGGTACCTGCCAAGCATTTCCACACGCCTGTGTTTCAATCGATTTCCACCAGGAGTGGACACGGTTGGACCCATTTTACAGCTGCGGAAACAGGCTGGGAGCAGTTCCTGGAGAGGAAAGGGGCTCAATACCAATCCTTCCTCCAGGCGCACCCCGGGTGCCGCGGTCAGGATGACAGACGACGCTCGCCTGCGTCCCAGGCTGGCACCCTCCCGATCTCCCCTACCAGCCACGGCCACGGCCACACGTACTCGAGGCAACCTCGGAGCACCCAAAGTCCCGGCGGCCGCGCCCCTCCCACCTGGCGGCTCCCCAACGGGGCGGGCGCGGGGCGCGGCGCTCACCTCGATGCGGTCGATGCGGTCCCGCAGGGCGCGCACGGCGTCCTCCAGCTCCAGCACGAGCGCGGGCGAGTCCCAGGCGCCGTCGGCCATGGTATCGCGGCGGGGCCCGGCGTCCTGGAGGCCGCGTGGCAGACCGCTCTCGCAGCGGCCCAGCTTGCCCGTGAGCTCGCGGATGGTGTCCTGGTCGGCGCGGATGCGCGCCTCCTGCTGCAGCGCCGTCTGGCGCAGCTGCTCCGCCGTGCTCTGCAGCAGCAGCAGCTCCTCGCGCTCGCCCGCCGCCGCCGCGTCGCCCTGCTCGGTCCCCGACGGGCAGGCGGCCGCCAGCGGCGTGCACAGGAAGCGGCTGAAGAGCGGCCCGGGCGGCAGCGGGTGCGCGCTGGAGGCTGGCGCCCCGGGCAGCGCTGAGGGCCGGGCCGAGCCGCCCAAGCCGTGCAGCGCGCTCAGGCTGCGCTGCGGGCCCGGGGACGCGGCGGCGCCCGAGGCGGCCGAGGCGTTGTCGCCGCCGCCGCCGGGCAGCGCCCGCGCCGGGCTGGCCGCCAGGGGCACGCTGGCGATGATGCAGATGACGGCACCGAGGAACGCCAGCATGCCCGCGGCCAGCAGCACAGCCAGGAACTTCAGCGTGAGGCGGGCGGCGGGGCGCACGAGGCCCCGGCAGGCGCGGCGGCGGGGTCGGGGCGCGGGGCCCGGGAGCGCGGGAGCCGGAGCGGGAGCCGAGCCGGAGCTGTCTCCGCGGCCGCTGCTGCCGCCGCTCTGAGCCCGGGCGCGCGGCGGAAGGAGAAGGCGGCGGGCGCGGCGGCCCCGCCCCACTCGCTCCCCCGGGCCGGCCCTGGCCCAGCCCCGCACCCGTTCCGTGCCGGGCGCCCAGGCGCGGGCGCAGCCGGAGGCGCAACGAGGACGCGTGGCAGCGGACTCCTGGGCGACTCCACCGTCCTCTCCTGTCCTCGGCCTCCTTCCCGGGGAAGGGGCTGCCAATAGCTACCTTGCGGAGAGCTTTTCCCTCCGCGTGGGGCTTTGTGCTGTGCACGCTGCAATAAATCCTTGCCTGAACAGGCTCACGATGCAAATGAGGAAACTGAGGCCCACTGAGGTCAAGTCGCTGTCCAAGGTCACACATCTGGTATGCGTGGGAGCAGCGCTGACCGGGCCCAGGCTCCCAGACGGAGTTGCAGGGTGGGGTGCGGGCAGTGTTGCATGGTGTTTGCTGTTAACTCGGTTTACACTGTGGCCACCTGCCTGCCACCTGCCACCTCTAATCTCCCCAAGGAGCAAGAGTTCGCTGCCCTCCACCTTCATCCAGAAAACCTTTCTGCTGTTCAAGGAAGTAGCTGAAACCCCTCCTCTGAGTCCTTGCGGCGCACAGACATCAGAGGGAGAAGACCCTGCCACCTCCTTGTCCTCTTCATGAGGATGACAGGTAGGAAGAACCCTGGTGGCCAGGACCAGGCAGGAAAGGGACCAGCAGGGAGAGGGGTGGACAGGAAGGGAGGGTTGTGTGGAGAAGCCAAAACTGTCTTTATGTATTTTGTTGAATATTAACTTAATAATTAAAAGCTTTAGAAAAAGATCCTACTGCACAGTGCTGTTCCAATTCCACTTTTCCACAGGGCTGACCCTGGCCAGCGTGGATTCCCAGGGCTGGAAGGGCTCGGGGAGGGCCATGTGTGTCCTGCTGTGGCCTGCACCTGCAGGAGTTGCTAGCCCAGGCCCCTTCTTCCGCGCCTGCATTCTTTTTTTTTTTTTTTTTTTTTTTTTGTGGGTACCAGGGGTCGACCTCAGGACCTCGCGCGCCAGCAGGCACCCCTGCAGCTGAGCGATATCACCGGCCCTGTTTTCGTATGTGGGTTCCGGGAGTCGAACTCAGGACCTCGTGCTTGCCAGGCAGGTGCTTACGCCGCTGAGCCATCTCACCGGCCCCGCACCTGCATTCTTGAAGAGGACGCTCTGCCTGAGTCTATGGCCACCACTGCCACCACGGTGGTCTTGAGTGGTCTTTGCAGAATGCTGGTGGTGGTCGTGGGGACACCGTAACATTTCTGAGAAGGCAACAGCCCTGGGGGGACCCTGTCTAGCCACTGGGACACTGTCCAGTGATCTCCAGGCATGTGCTCCAAGCCCATGGGGATGCTGTCCGCCATATCTGGGAGTCAGGGATTTTCGTCCAGTTCCGAGCTGTGACACAGGAGCACAGCAAGTGTGAGCTCTGTGCTTAATGAGCCTTGTGCGGGTGGATGCGAGTTAGAACTCGCTGAGGCAGTGACCCGAAAACCCAGCCCAGGCAGCACAGCTTGGAGGAAGCCTCTCAGGGACAAAGACACGGGCCCTGATGTCCTGGATGAAGCACTGGGGCTCCTGGTAAACTCATGTGTCCTGTGAAGACAGAAGCACACAGGTAGCGTCCCCAGGAGAAACTGGCCACCTGCCTGTCACTTGCAGGCAGTTCTGCCAGAACAGAAGAGCCACTATCGCTTGGGCATCGAATGGTGTCGGCTTTACATGAGCCGCCCAGTGAGCGTCTGGGGACAGATGGATAAAGGAGTCCAAGGGCTGGAGTCGAATCTTGTGCCAACTGGTCTGCGTATGCCCCGGCCTGACTTTAAAACCTGCAATACGAACACATCGCTCTCTGCCAGTGAGTGACATGTGGCCCCGTCCCTCAGTCTGGATGTCTTGTGTGTATGGTGAACAGCTGTGGAAGACAGATTCTCTCTGGGCCAGAGAGCAGGTTTGTTCTCCGATCAGAATAATGAAGTCCATGTCTCCGGGGCACAAGCCGTGCAGGTGAGCTTGCAGCTGTGAAAAGGCAGGGGACGCCTGAACTGTGGTTCCCGGGCTACAACGTGACCTGCTGTGTTGTGGTATCCTAGAGGGCCGCCTGAGCTGCCCCCGGGGCATGGGGAACTCATGAAGTTCACACTGCCTGTGCCCTTTGTCTCTGACCCAGGCCTTCTGAGCCTCCTGCCAGCACCCATGAAGCCGTGCAAGGCTCCCTTGTGAATCTGCAAGTAGGGCAAATCTTGGGCGTTTTAGCCATGCTGACACTGTCTCAGCGCCTCAGTTTCCTGATCTATAGAGTGAAGAATAAGAGGAGGATGTGGAAAGCCACCATGAACTTCGGGTCTTATGTCAGCTTCTCTGGGCTTGATCTGAATGCCGCTCATTCTTCTAGGCTCATCTCTGATCCCTCGCTGCCTGCAGCAACCCCAAATGGTACGAATGAGCTCGAAACACCAGCATGTGTCCCTTCTCTGCCTTCGTTCACGTGGTCCCCCCCATGTAATACCATTGCCGCTTCTCCCTGATTCCACTCAAACCCCAGCAGTCAGCTTGAAGCCCCAAGTAGGATATTGGAGAAAGCTTTGGGGACTCATTCCCCCCAGGCAGTGCTGCTGGGGCGCAGAACAGGCAGCCGAAGACACAAAGGTCATTGCGCCCTTCTCTCCTGGGCTCTGGGATGGGCCCCGTTTAATCCTAACTTAGAATTCATTGGAGGACCATAAAAGTCTTCTCAGTCTTCACATTTTCCATCTTGAGTCTCATGTCTCCTGAGTTTTTTGTTTCTTCACTTTTATTCCACTTTCAGGGTGAAGGAATTTTGCTGTAAGTAACAAATATAGCCATTCATTTAAAAATGTTTTTAGGGCCGGTGAGATGGCTCAGCGGCTTAAGCGCCTGCCCGGCAAGCGCAAGGGCCCGAGTTCGACTCCCGGATCCCACATACGAGAAAGGGGCCGGTGATATCGCTCAGCGGCACAGGCGCCTGCTGGCGCGCGAGGTCCTGAGGTCGACCCCCGGTACCCACAAAAAAAAAAAAAATGTTTTTAGACCATCTTTGTGGCACGCATAGTGCCAGGCACTGAAGTGGGGACAAGACAAGCTCACAGAATTTATATTCTAATGGGGAGGCAGGTGGTAAGCAAATGAATAATTAAATAAATGAGTCAATTTACAACTGTGGTGAGAACCACAAAGCACAATTTTAAAGTAATATGAAAGAAAGTTATAGGACACTATAAACACAGGGGGGTTGGGAGATTTACATGGTCGTCAGAAAGGGCCTGCATTTGAGCTGAGATCCAAATGATCTGAGAAACGAGTGATCAGGGAGATGGATTGTTCTAAGCTGAGAGAACAGATAGTGCAAAGGCCCTGAGGCAACACAATGAGCTTGGTGTGTTCCAGAAGCAGAAGGAAGACCAGCAAGGCTGGAGCAGAGTGATGGCTCATTGCCTGTAATCCCAGCACTCTGGGAGGCTGAAGCAGGATGATCACAAGTTTGATCACAGCCTGGGCAACTCAGTGACTTAATGAGACCCTGTCCCCACTCCCAATAAAAAAGGCTGGGATATAGTTCAGTGCTAATGCCCTGGGTTCCATCCCTTCTAGCAAGAAAAAAAAAAAAAAAAAAAAAGCCAAAAGATAAAAGGGGAGGAGGCAGAAATGAGCAGGGAGAGCCTTGGAGCTTCATATAGATATAGCTGGTCAACTGTAGGGAGTTCCTGGGCCAAGTCATTTAAGGCCAGGAGCCACCCTGAAGAGCATGGCTTTAGCTCAGGAGTTGGGGTATAACCTGAAGCTGGAGGGGAGCCCTCCACCACCTACAGTGCCCCCTGCATCATCAAGATCCTCTTCTCCATCTGGAATTGGGGAGCAGCAGCCCCAAGGCCTCTCGGCAGGTGCGTGAGGGAGGGCAGTGGGATGAGCTACAGCCCTGGTTGCTGCCACTGGCCACAGGGTGGGAGAGAAATCCATTGTCCGCCTCCTCTTCTACCCTCCCTCTAACTTAATGCCCTTAGTCATTGTCCCTGCTGATAACCAGGGAAGAATATTCTTTCATTCCCCAGAGCCTAGCAAAGCCCTTGGTGCAGCACAGCTTCTCAATGAAAGTCCATAGAGCTAAGATTAATTTTTAAAGAGGGGTGGAGAGGAAGTGGAGTTGGGCAAGGAAGTGTAACCAAGTCATTCCTGAAGATGGGAGGCTGGCCGTTCATGAGGTACATGGCGGTCTCTGCTACAAGCTCGTGGCTGGGCCAGGGTGGACCAGGGAGTGCAGGGTGACTAACTCACACCAGCTGGCCTGGGAAACCTCTCAGTCCTTGGCAAACCACGACTGTGGGTCACCTGTCCTTCCGCCACATCCCTCGGTGCTGGTGTGGAACAGATGCTGGCCACTTGTGCCTTTCTGTCTGTCCCCTTGGCCCCTCAAGCTGTTTCCACTGCAGCATCTCTCACCTCCTCTCCCCTGCAGACTGGCTGCTCCCGGGGACTGGGGGGCAGGGACCAGCGGTGACACTTCCTCTCTGTCTGCAGGCCTGGCACTTTCGGAAGCTCAGACGCCCAGTGAGTGAAGAGGAGCTGTGAGCAAACGGACTTCTTTTCCCCAGAAGGTGGGGAAGTGGCAGCTGGGGACAGAGAGCCACCTGTGTCCACCCTGGGCATCTCCATCCCAAAGCTCACGGTTCAGACTCCATTAGATCTGGTGCACAGCCCAAAGCTGCCTCAGCCTCCTCATCTGTAAGGTGGAGGCACACGTGCCCGCCTGGAGCAATGCGCTGGGAATCGAATACAGCCAGGTGAGAGGTTGTGTGTAGACTCCCGGGGATGCCAGCGTGCGGCCACTTTCCCCTGCTGCTGGTATTTCTGGGGCATAGCCCAGTGCCTGGCACTTAGTGGGTGCCAATACATCCTACCCTCTTCCTAGTTTATTCCACTAAATTAGGTGCTCAGTAAATGTTAATTTTCTTCTTTTCTTCCTTGCCTTTCATTCTCCAGGTGGCTACAGTGCCTGACTCCATAAAGTGACCCCTTCGTGGTTCCCCTCCTGGCCGCTTTGTGAACAGGGGTAGGGAATCATTTAGACTAAAGCACATACATATATTCAATCAACATGTTCCAGTCTGGGGCCTCCCAAGAGGGAGCAGGGCTCACGAGGGCCCAGAAATGTTTGCAGGTTCATAGTGGATGCTGAGATGGGGACGGAAGCCAGGGAAGAGAGTTCTCCTCCCCAGGGAAGCCCAGAGATTTCCACCCAGAGTCTCCGCCTCCCTGCAAGCAGCAGAAGGAGCCAACCCAGCTTGCGGGCTTGAGCAGGAAGCAAGGGCATCTGTTCCCGCACACGCTCGGGAGGGGCTGAGAACCAGAGGGAACTCGTGTCTTGCTTGCAGGAGTTAGCTGGAGGCAGTGCGTCTGGGTCCAGGCCCAGGGAAGACAGGCCTGGAGGAGCCAGAAGTCAGGCTGGGGGTCTGGGGGCCCTTGCTGACTCCTGGGCATCTGATGGCCCCAGAGCTGGTCTCTCCCTCCTCTGGATTCTTTCCCAACAGTGCCAACCCTGGGCACCATTACAATTGTCTCCATTTCACAGATGAGAAAACTAAAGCTCAGAAAGGTTAATTTTCAGCCCAGAGTCCCAGGGCCAGGGGTTGCACAGCTGGCATTTAAACCCAGAAATTGCCAGAATTCACATCTCTTGTGCTTACTCTCCCCTCAAAGAGCTGATCTGACCCTGCCTGATGAGGAAGCAGCCCAGGACATGCTGAGAAACATCTCTTCTCTCCACACCCTCCCTCGGGACCTTCCTGGAACCCCATCTGCCACCATAGCCACTCTTCCTCCCACACAGGGCTCCCATGCCAGGTTCTCCTGCGCTGACCCACAGCTTGCATTTCCCCAGCAAGTCCGTGGTCTTCCCGAGGCCACCGTCTCATTTCTCACACGTGGGTCACTGGCACCCAGAGAGTGCCCAGGGTGTACCTGATGCACGCACCATGGAATGCAGTGGCTGTTGGCACTGTCTTTAATCCTCCTAGAAAAGACAGTGTTCTGATGGCCCTAGGATTCTTCAGATACTGCCCTTAGAGTTTCCTGTTCTGTAAAATGGGAATGCATACCTTGAGCTGCCAGCAGCAAAGTAGGGGTCCTGGGACCTTGCCTGGTGGCCTGGCAGCGACTCCACAGATGCCATCTGTTCCCTGGTCTACTCAGAGTACCCAAGTGACCGGAGAAGTGGGGGCAGGTTGGGGACACTCTTGGGCTGGAAGAAGGGACGGTGCATGGGTCCAGGGGGCTGGGAGGGCCTGCAGGCCAGGCTCCTCCCTGATCCTGACCTCTGAGCTTGCCAGCTGCACCCCAGGGTAGGCCAGGTAGGTCTCTCTCCTCTCTGATGTTTGTTAGCCATCAGCAATAACTTTAGCCACTGGTAAATTGTACCCACACATGATTTATCTTCCAGACATAGAAAGTGCAAAGTGGGGAGGGAAAGGGAATTTCCCAAGATTATACAGCGAGGAGGAGGTGCGTGACAATGAGGAATGCCCCTGCCAAGATGGCTCTGCACTTCCGCCTCGCAAAACCCTGGTGGAACAAGTTTGTCGTTGTCACATCCCCATGTTGCTGGCAATGATGCTGAAACACAGAGAAGTTGGCAACTTGCTTCAGGTCACTTAGCGGCCAAGTGGAAGAGCTGGGATTCGAACCCAGACACTCCAGCTCCTGCCACTGGGACATACTGTTCAGTGGAGAGCCGTCCAGAATAGGGAAGGTGGGATCCCATGGCACGGCAGGGGCATCAGATGGGAGTTAGGAGGGGCTGTTAGGAGGTAGAATCAGTCCACGGGCCAGAAGAGCGGTACTTTACCCTCTCCCAGGGGGTCACCTTATCGCTCTGTTCTGCTGACCCAGTCTTCCTCACCTGTGGGTGGAGGCGGGGTTCTCGGAAGAGGGAGGAGAGGAAGTGGAGTGCCAGTCCTACCGGGTCGGTGGGAGGATGGACGTTCTCAGGTGACATAGGTGTCTGGCTCCTTCTCATTAGGGGCACTTCTGCAGGGTCTGTGGAGACCCCGTCACTAGGCATCCCTACCTGCATTCTACCTGGGCGAAGCCTCCTCTGGCTGGCTGGCTGCTCGAGACCTCCCTTTAAAACCTGTGTTGAGGGGTCCACCCAACACGAGTGACCTACCCTGATAGGGTCACCTTCCAGAGAGCAGGCTGATCCCAGAGCAGCCTGGTCCCTGCCTCGTGGAAGTGGGGCACCCCAGCCAGCTTTTTGCCCCATCTCCAGATGCCAGTGGACACACGCCGTGCTGTCTGAGACTCTGCAGCCTCTCACTTGTCTTGAGATGGCAGAAGCAATGCCACCAACCATCTCCAAGGAGACCTCCCCCTCCAGCCTCCTGCTGCACATCTGGCTTTTAGTCAGGGTTGAGAGAACACTTTTTACCCAGCCCCTTTGCAATTCTACATTTCGAAGCAGGTACATAATATCCATTGTCCTCAGCCTCTGGGGTGTGGGCTGGAAGGGAACAGCAGGGCTGGAGAGGGATAGATCAAAGTGACATTTCCATCAGGGGTCAGTGAGTCACAGACACTAGCAGCTGGCCCGAAAGGAATGAGTCAGACAGCACCAGGTCCTGGCTCCCATCAGGGGAGGGGATGAGTCAGGCAGCCTGGGGGAACATCTGCAGTTGGGAGATAGGTTTTGAGTGTGGCATTTAAGGGGGTCACACTGAGCTAAGGCAGAGTGGTCGGAAGTGTGGCCTTTGGGTTTCAATCCCAAATGTGTCACCTGCAGCAAGTGACAACCTCAGTCTGCACTGTCCCCGGCTGCACCATGGGAGATTTCATTGGACAGTGACCCTGGAATGTGCAGCTCACAGCCTGGCTGATGGAGCACTCGGCGGTTTTGGAGATGGAGAAATCAAGGCACAGAACAGGTACCCCGTATGTCCAGGACCACACCCAGCCAGGCAGTCCCGCTCCAGTGACTGTGCCTTGGCACAGTGTGTTGGCATGGCAGTTAAAGCATGGCCACACGGGGTCAAATCTTCTCTACCATTGCCCGCCACTGAGCAGTTCCCCCACCTCCTGAATCTGGGTTTCCTCATCTGCCCACGGGGGGGAACTATGGTTTCTCTGTTTATTGTGAACTGTGCCTTGAAGTGTGCAGTTGTTGAACAAGTCGGTCCTTGTGAAGTCCGTGCTGCATGTCTTAGTTCTCCTTAAAGTAACACCAAGTGGGAAAGGTTAATTAGAGCAAGCCCAGACTAGGAGGTTACACAGCTGGCAGAGCTGGGACCCCAGCTGCTGATTTTCTACTCTCCCTGGCCTGTTACACGGGAGGGGGGACATGGAGAGCTGGTGGGCCAGCAGCCAGGAAACAGGAAGTAGAGGAGCAATGGAGTCCAGACAAACAGCTCTAGAAGGTGTCTCTTCTTCCATCAGTTCCCCTAATCCTCCAAATAACACTGCGAGGTAGGACATCCCACTCTCCCTTCCAGCTGAGCAGCAACTGAGGCCTGGAGAGAAGTGGCTGAGTGGCCTCACACCAGGCCGCCTGTGTCCCAGACAAGGGTCTCTATGGTGCCCGAGTTTGAAAGGCAGGCGGGTGGACTCGCTCTGGAGAGGAACTCAGGGATGCTGAGAGCAGCATGCCGTCTTCTAGGACGCACTGTCCCGGGAAGCCAGGCCTGAAGGCTACAGGGACCCCCAAGGGCTCTGGGGAGGTGGCGATCACATTGATGAGCCCCCTCAGGGGACAGAGTCCACATTTGTCTTTTGCAAAATGTGTTCCATTTCCTTGTGCCCAGCTGTGAGTCTCTGCGCCTCAATGGAGAACTCTAGGCCCTCCACCTCCGCCCCAGAGAGCTGGCTGCTGGAGGTGGGATTTCAGAGCAAGAGGCAGGGAGGGCAGGGGACAGTGGCAGGGGGCTTGCCCATCTCACAGGACCACGAAACCCTGCTACCCAGCTTTGTTCTTGTTCCCTTTGCACGGCCCACCCTGCCTCACCGGGATGCTGCCCAGACCCGCTCACTCATAAAGGCTGGCTGCTGGTGGCTGTCATTTAAATGGAAGCTCTTATCTTTGCCATATTCTGAGCGCACTCAAAGCCTTTGGAAACGGCAGAAAAGACTTTGGTACCAAGTTGCTGTAATGAAGGCCACATACCATGGAGAGATCAGATGGGTCCCGTTCCCATCAGTCACCTCAGAGTGGTTGAGCATCTCCTGCGTGTCTCTTTCCCGTTAGGCACTGTCACATGCGTCCTCAGAGCCCATTGTCCTAAAGAGATGTCAGAAGTCTGAGCCCATGCACAGCAGTGAGAGTTCTCAGCCACATACAAAGTTTTGTTGTTTAGTTATCTTTTTCCTTATGGTCTTGTTTTAATTTTTTTCCACTTTTTTTTTATCGTGGTAAAATATACAACATAAAATTTGCCATCTTTTTTGAAGCATACCTATCCGTGGTATTAAATACTTTCATAATGTACAACCAGCGCCACCACGACCTTCAGGAGTCTTCTCGCCTTGCAAAATTGAAACTCCACACCCACTGAACAATTAACTCCCTATTCCAACCCCTCCCCAGTCCCTGGCAACCCCCACTCTGTTGTCTGACTTTGGCGACTCTAAGTATCTCATGTAAGTGGAGTTGTACAGTTTTTGTCTTGTTGTAACTGACTTATTTCATGTATCATAATGTTTTGTTTTCATCTGGCTTTTTATTTGGGGAGATCTGAAGCGCTATCTCATTGTAGATTCGATTTGCGTTTCCCTAATGATTAGCGATGTTGAACATCTTTTCTTGTACTTACTGGCCACCCGTATATCCTGTTTTGGAAACATGTCAAGTTCTCTGATCATTTTTGTATTGGCTTTTTTGTCCCTGAGTTGTAGATTTTCTTTGTATTCTGGATATTAATCTCTTATCCGATGTATGATTTGGAAGCGTCTTCTCCCATTCTGTGTTGCCATTTACCGTGGGTAGTGCTTTTGATATACAAAATTTAAAAATTTTCAAGCAGCCCAATTTGTCTGTTTTGTTTTTCTGTTGCTTGTGCCTTCGGTGTTTGTGATAGTTAACTGACTGTGTCAACTGGAGTAAGAAAAGCCCAACTAAATTGGCTCAGTGCAGTTCTGGATGTGGAACAGCCACCCTAGGGAGGATTGTCGCCAGAATGGTATAAAAGTGAAACAAAGAAGGAAGACTGGCTTCTGCGTGTCTGGAGGAGCTCCAGTTTTCACCTTCACCTTGGACATCGTCTCCTGGCTTCCAGTGCAGACTTTTCAGCCTCCAGCACAGACCCTTCAGCCTCCTGATTTGGACCTGCATGGGACACTGCACCTTCGACTGGATCCTCTGATCTCCCCTGTGCAGACAGACCCTCTGCACTCTTCCACCTCCGACTCTGTGGGCGGCCACTGTAAGCCAATCTTGTAAATTCTTATACATATTTGTGTATCTTGCATTAAATGTTTCTCTAGTAAGCAGTGACTGGTACGGTGTTGTATCTAAGAAATCACTGCCAAATCCAATGTCATGAAGCCTTTGACCTGTATTTTATTCTAAGTTTTATAGTTTTAGGCCTTACATTTAGGTCTTTGATCCACGTTGTGTTCAGTGTTATATAGTTGCACATACCCTCCATCTCTGCGGGTTCCACACCCATGGATTCAGCAAATCACTGATCAAAAATACTAAACAAGAAAAGAAGGAAGGGAGGGAGGGAGAGCATTTGTACTGAACATGTACAAACATCCCCGCTTATGATTATTCTCCGAACAACACAGTACATAATAGTATTGTATAGCACACTGTATTAGATATTGTAAGTAATCTGGAGGTGATCTAAAGTATTTAGGAGCATGTACACAGGTTATATGCAAATACTATGCCATTTTACACAGGGGACTTGAACACCCACGGATTTTGGTATACATGGGAGGAGGGCTGGCATCAGCACCCATGCACCCTGAGGAATGGCCCTAGAAAAGGATACAACTTAGTTCTTTTGCATTCGGATATCCAATTTTCCCAGCACCATTTGCTGAAAAGAGTGTCTTTCGCCATTGAATACCTTTGCAATTCTTGGCAAAAGCCATTTGACCATGTATATAGGAAGGTCTATGTCTGGCCTATTTCATTCCGTTGGTCTACATGTCTGTCTCTATGCCAGTATGGCATTGTTTAATTACTGTTTGCTATTGATTTTTAACCTAGTTATACATGAACCCTGGTATCAATTTCTTGAAGTTTATAGAGGTTTGCTTTATGTTTGCACTCTGATATACATGAAAATTTTTGGAAATCTTCAATGCATGTGTGAAAACAGTATGCTCGGTGCAGAATCCTATGCATGTTGGTTTTCTGCTACTTGTGGCTTGCTTCTCTGTTTTGTAATTTTGATATGAGCTTGTGTTCACAAAGGTTGTGTCTGTGAGACCCCCGTGTGGCTTTGGTAGTGCGGACGGCTTGTATACAAATACAATAGCTTGTATTTGCTATTGCCACATGTTCTGTGGTGTAACCCACTGAGGCTTGTTTTCTTATATTAATTTCTAGCTTCAGGAGTTCTGAGACCATGTGAGAAACACAAATTCACACTTCAAACTTGTGTTAGGGAAGGTCTAGACTTTTCATTTCTCAAGAGAGAATTCTTTATGTTTCAACAGAGCCAGAAAAGAGAATCATTTTGCAAAACAGTGATTCTCTCTGTCCCATGTTTGCATTTTCATGGAGGATGTGCGTCCAATTTTATTTGGGCATTTTCGTCTGGCATCTCTGCTGGCAAGGACCCCAGGCCTCATCTCCCATGGCTACAGAGGTGTAAAATCCTTGGTCCCCAAGATCAGCAAAGGCCACCCCACCCCCTCCCTGCACTCTGGCCCCCACATCCCCCACCTTGCAGGGTACCCAAAGGATCAGCACCTGCTTGTAATTCCCATTTTTGGCTTTTTGTTCTTGGTTGCTGGAGATTTTTTTAGTATCTTGGAAACTCAGGTATTTAAAAGGATGCTTGTTACATTTTATCTAGCATCTCTAATATTTTGAGGCATGACAGATTCCATCCAATGCCACTATCTGAAGACCTTGAGGAACTGCCCCTTCCTAACACTCCTGGGCCCTGCGTCCTCACCTGTCTAATGTGGTTGATCATCCCCCAGCCCTGTGCCTCATTTTACCCAGCTGCACATTGAGATGAAAGGCATGAGACTGGGGAGGTAGGGGTGGGAGGCCTGGGCTGGCACTGGGCCCTGAAATTTCCCAGTGGCCCCTAGAGCTAAGCACCCAAGTCTCTAGTTGTCCTTCCAGGGTGGCTGGTGACCGTCACCTCAGAGTTACAGCCAGGGACAGACTCCACCAGCTTTTTCTAGTGGTGCCTATGGGCAGGAACTCACTCCGAGTCTTGAATTCATGTGTGAAAATCCCGCTGGGCCCTCTGCCTGATTCACTCCCAAGGTGTCCCAAACCAAACCCACCTTCTCTCCAAGCCACCTCCCTGCCAAGTTCCCTGAGAACGAAGCCAACACCGGTTCCTGCATCTCAAACAGCTCCTTTGTCTACATCTGATACGCAGCTATGTTTCTAGAAGTTCCTTCTAGAAAACTCTAAATGCATTTGATCACTAAATCCCAAATATTCCAAACATCCCTCTTGCCACTGGCCACACCCCACTGTGCCTGCTGCTTAGCTGTGTTCCATGCCTCATTATCCTTCGTGAGGGTCATTTCAAATCATGCCCAGTGGCCCCTGTTCCCCTAGGACTGTCCTAAGCTCACAGCTTCCTGCAAAGACACTCAGAGCACTCGGAGGGCGGGGGCCAGGCCACTGCTGTCGCTTCCTTTGCTACCCACTGCTGTGGGCCAGGTGTCCTGGTGCCCGGCCTCTGTGGGCTGCACAGCCTTTTGAAATGTCTTCTCTCAGAAGCCAGCAGCTGGAACAAAGAGGGCACAGACTTAATCCACAGGCTCCTCTGTGGCCCGGGAGGGGGGCTTGACATTTTGATGGCATCTCTGACTCCCCTCTCATTCCAGGCACAGCTTGACAAGGACCAAAAAACCATGAAAGTTTCACTTTCAAAAACATGGCAAAGTAGTTCTGCAAAATAGTTGTTCTCAGGCCAGGGATGCAGCTCAGTAGAGCGCATGCCTGGGTTCAGTTCCCAGCATGGGATGGGGGGCACTGTTCTCACCCCAGACCCCTCGCCCCCCACCCGCCTCTTCTCTAATGGGATGGGGTATGTGTCAGCTCATTAAACACTGCGTGTTTTCAGCCAATCAGTGCTCGTCCTCATCACAAAGCCTCCACTTCTCCAAGAGTCGCCACGGTCACGCTCATTAACCCTCAACCATTAAGCAGACTTAGCAGCTCACTAGGGGCAGGACTTGCAATAACAGACAGCCATGACCGATTTCAGGATGCACCTGCCTCCCAAGGGGAGCCATGCCCTTGATTCCTGAAAGCACAGGGATTGGGACAAACAGACGAGCCAAGGCAACAGGTGAGCCACGGAGCAGATGAACTAACACCTTGCTCCACCTCCTCCTACACAGGCCAGGGATGCAGGCCAAGCAGACATGGTGCTCACAGTGCCTGGCATGTAGCAGGTGCACTGGAAATTCAGCGTTTTCCGAAAATAAGTACTGAATGAGGGCTTTGTGGGAGCGGAACACTGAGGCAGGTGCTCAATGTGCCAAGGTGGCATCCAGGTGAGGGTGACGTGGAGCAGGAAGGTATAGAAGGCACTGCTATAGGTGGGGACAACACTCCTCCTGTCACTGGGTCACCGAGGAGGACACAGAGCACCTGATGCAAAGGTAAAGGATTCTCTTCAGAGCTGTGAAGAGCTGCTTGCTATGGGACTACCCAAACTGGGGACCACTGGCAACAACTGCTGTGCCCCCTCCTGGCCTATGAGAACCCCAAGGTCCCTTCTCTCTGAGAGTGCTGTTATTCCAACTGGGGGGCGCTCAGCCTCCTTTCCACTTGCCATGTGCCAGCCTATTAGTCAGTCTCAAGGCTGCAGGAAGTGGCAGTCCCTGTGTTACCCGCCCTTGTGTCCTGTGCTCCTGGCTCAGGTCACCTGGCGGGGGGGCGCTTGGGAGGGACACAGGGCTGGTCTGCCACCTGTGGTAAGCAAGGTCCAATGGGGCCTAATGCTCTTTAATGCTCACAGTTGAAGCAGAAGAAAGGAGGCAGACACATCCCACTCTGGGGGCTGAGCTGTAGTTTCGGAATGTGGCAATTTATTTGGGGGTAAAAGGCTTTTCACCCCCCTTTCCTGGCATACAATATTGAAGAGCAGCAGAACAAAACGTACAAGACAGAGTAATCAGCACGAACCTGCCCTCCCCTGGCCCAGAATTCACTGAACCCGAAACAAGAGAACCAAACCCACACCCAAAATACGCCCTCCGTCTCCACGGAAGTCCTCACCCCGGAGGGGCAGGGTGGACTGGGGGACCCGTCCCCACTTCCCTCCTGCCAGCCTACTACATTCCCATCTTTTACCACTGGAGGCAAAGTTTAGCCAGCTGGGAGCTGGATGGTTGAACCACAGACAAAGGCAACGACACTTCATCTTAAAAATGCTCGAGAGAAAAAGAGACAGTGCCCCTCCCCAAATATAGAGCTATATACGTATATTTTTATATATATAGAATTCATTCGTGCACAATTCATTAAATGAGCTTTTCAAAAATTAAAAAAATTATAAGATACATTATTTCTTCAGGCCTTTGTGTTTTTAAATTAAAACCAACAAAAGTCATCTCCCTCTCCCCTGCACCCAACAGCAAGGGCAGGCCGGATGTGTGCGCTTCCCACCTGGCCCATAGGGAGCGGGTTCCCCCACTGGACCATAAGCCCCCCAGCCTGGCCGATGCTCCGCATACAGCAGGCGCTCACCCATGGCGGAGCGGAGTGCTGACTCCTCCAAGGCTTGAGGGGATGTGCAGGCTGGGAGGTGGGGTCCTGGACCCCTACCCAACGGGCTCCTGACTTCCGTATCTTGGTGTTAGCAAGAAAGGGGGTCAGAGAGCCCTCTCCTGGGGCTCTGGTCCCTCATCCTGGGCTTTCTGAATTGAGAGGAGATGCAAACAGAGCAAAAAGTAAAACCCTTAAACTTCTTTTTTCTTTTAAAAAGTGATTCCTCAAACCATATAAGCCCCAAAGAGGCTGCCTTGGGCTAGTGCATGGGAGCCCGGGAGCGGAACTGACCAGGCAGGGCTCCACTGTCCAGCGTGGGCGAAGTGCAAAAAGAAAAAAAAAAAAAAACCCCAAAACCAAACCACAGAAAAGGGAAGAAAGGGAGGCATCTTCTTGGGTGCCCAGAGAGGCTGCACCCCAGCTCCCCGGGACTGACCAAGTGTCCTCCTCTGGGCCTACCCTCCAGCTGTAGGCTGCCCAGCTCGGGCATCCGCCTACTGTCTTGCGCTGGCCCGGGAGTCCCCACCTTTTAAAGGGCGGTTTCCCGAAGGCCAGGACAGTCTGGGCTATAGGCTTGCCATGTCAACCCAGGGAAGCAGCTTAGCTGCCTCTCAAATGGAGCGACCCCTCCCACTCTGCCCGCCTCCCCCAGAGACTGGGGACTCCATCGAGGGTCACCTCTTCCCCGATCGGAGGGAGGAGGAGGCTCATTCTGACCTTAACCCCTTTGCAGGGCTGAGAGTAAAGGGGTCTGTGGGTGCCCAGAGGCCCCGGGGCCAGCAGCCTGGAGCAACCCTGGTCCTTAGACACCAGCAGTGGGTCAGCCATGGCCTTGCTGCCCTCAACACCTGCTTCGTGGAAGGGGAGACCAAGGTCAGAGGTGAAATGAGACAGGGATGGGTCCCCACTTTCCCACTCAGCCCAGACACACCAGACTTCACCTGTTTCCTGTGACACATGGGTGGGGAGGGCGGTGCATTTAAGGGGAGCTAACCAGTGCCCACGAAATACTGGACGTGGGAGATTCGGCTTTGGGGATTATTTCACATACAAAAATAAAGCAAACCAGATTGCAATTTCTGCTTGGTAATTAGGCAAATGGAAAAGCAGCAAGGGGTGGAGGAGGGGCCCGCAGGAGGCTGATGTGTGTGCAAGCGTGTGGTCAAGGGCGTGTGGGCCCACACTGTGCCTCCTGGGAGATGGGAGGGGGCTTGGCTTGCTGTGGATCCGGTGCCCATCCAGCCCCTCAGGGCACATCTGCCTCCAGGAAGTGTGCACACTTGGCGCTGCCCCTGGGAGACCTCGGAGAGGGATAGCAATGCCTTCTCCCCACCGCCCCTGCAGTCTCCCGGGGCCCACAGCTCTCTACAGCCTGTATCCCTCTCCTGGCCAGGGAAGCTCAGGGATGTCAGGGTCTTTGGGGTGATGGGGGGAGCTGCCCTCCCATGGGGTGGCAGTGGTAGAGACCAGATGGCCCAAAAAGCTGGCAAAGGGAAGAGAGCAAGAAACCGAATTGCCTACTCACCAGCCTTCCTGCAGAAAATCACCAACCACAGGCTGGGGAGGACCCCGTGGACCCCCGTGGTTCCCGAGGCTCGGAGCCCTCAGCCTCCGTCTGCCTGGCGCCCCAGCTTCAGGCCAGCTCCCCTGGGACAGGCTGTTGCCCCTCCCTTCAAGCAAGGATAAGGACAGGTGTGGAAGTCTGGGCCCAGGTCGGCAGGGAAGTCCCACCCACCTGGGGCCAAAGAGGAGAGGTGGCCAGAGGCCAGGCTGGGCCCACACTGCCAGCAGCCCCGCCTCGCCTGTCCCTCCCTAACCTTGCCACCTCGGCTGTGCAATGCCGCGCTACTAGGTTCTCTTTAAATATCTCTTTCTCCCCCCACCCCGCTCCCTTAGGAATCCCACAATAGTTTTTTCTATTTCTTTTTTCCTCTTTTTTTGCTTTTTTTCCTTTTTTTTTGCAAAACTAATTCTTTCACTTTCCTGTCATAAAATCACCTCTGAAAACACAACTTCTTTACAAAAAAAGTCACCAATGACACGGACTCTCAGGAAAACACATTTCTATGGTCTCTGGAAACCCCTGTAACTGGTGCCCAGGTGAGTGGTACCCGGGGAGGGGTCGGGGGAAATCGCCTCTAAGGACAGAGGAGAAATACCAGCCCTTATTTGGGGGAAAAGCCAATTGGCACTTGGACGGTCACAGGGCCTGCACAAAGGGCAGGAAGGGGGACCAGGAGTGCCACCCCCTCAAACCCTGTGAGGGCCCGTTCTATACCCTGCAGTGGAGAGGGTGAGGCCATGCCACAGCCCTGGCAGGTAGATGCAGAAGAAAGTGTCCTCCTCTAAGGACCAGGGTGCTGGTCATCTGTTTGGGTCCCCTTCCCACCTGGCTCTTGCCATCCTGCTTCTGAATGAGGTGCCCACAGCTGCACACACCCGGAAACCAGTTCCAGCCACACGCAGGAACGTGCCACCCATACCCAACTGCGTCCCAGGCAGTGCCAAGAGTAGGCCAATCCCCCCCGGCGACCGATCCACTTGCCGTCCTGAACGTGTGGTCTCTCCCCTTTAGTCTGCCTACCTCCCAGTGCCCAACCTAAAAGTGGGGCTTTGGTCACTGCTGCTGGCATGGAGGCCTTAGCGCCCTGGCAGCATAGGGCAACAGAAGCTGCCCAGGCACCGCGGCCTCCCGTGGCTTCGAGCAGGATGGGTTGTGAGAAAGCCTTGGTGGTCAGAAGCCTATGGGGGGGTGGAGAAGCCAGAGATGCTGGGGAAGCCTCCAAGGCCTCCCCCTTCCTCCCCGAGCACTGGGTGGAGGGAGGCAGGTGTGGACTCTGAGTCCGCCACAATCCCCACCATGCCATGACTGCAGGCCAGGCCCAACCGGCCAGGCTGACCACCCCCCGAGAAGGGCCCGGGGCTCACTGCCCCTAGTGCACTGGGCTGGGAGGAGGCCTGGGGCTCCCAGAGCAAACTGCCCAGACCCAGCCGTGCCAGGCCCTGCCAAGGTGGGCTGGGGCCAGGCCTTTAGGACCCTGTTCCGAGGAGGTGTAAAGGTGCCACCAGGAAAGGCTGGCACTCAGCACCCAACGCACACAGACCCATGTACACACTTGCCCAGGGCAGACACACACACAGCTGCAGTCTCCATAGCAGGTGCTTGCAGCACCTTTGGTAGAGAACCGCAGGGCCCTTTAGATGCCCAGAGGTGGTGGCAGGGCGAGTTCTGGGTTCAGAAAGGCAGGGGTAGGCACCAGGGCCCTACGTGGGCTTAGTCCCAAAGTGGCTGCTAAGCTCGCTGGTGTGCAGAGGAACCCACCTGGCTTGTCCTTCACTCTGGGGCTTTGCCAGACGGGCAGAAGTAAAGGGGCTATGCCCACCCTGGGTAGGGTCTCCTAAGCGCCCCTCAGCTGCCGGTTAGCACCGAGATCAGACGCTGTACACGAGAGCAAGAAGCAAGCTGGGAGAGACGACAGGGTGGGATGTGGACGGGGCAGGCGAACCCCAGGTCCAGGGCTCCCCAGAAACCACACAGCAGGCCCCACTGTGCATGGGTGGGGACGGTGCCATGAGACAGGAGGGAGCCTTTCTCAATGCCCAGCCCTAACCCGGTCCGGGACTGCCCCGCCTACTGGCCATCACGGGGCCAACCGCCTGGCCCCGTCCCTGGGTCAGCACCAAGCCATTTGAGACAAGCAAAGCACAGGCAGACAGGTCTAAGGGCAGAGGCAGGATGGGAGCACAAGTGTGACTTCAGACAGAAGGGCCCCCCCACACCTCCCCTCCTGGGGGGAGCCCCTCACTTGCTCACCCCACTGCTACCAACACCCCCTGTGGCACCTGCTACCCCAGCAGCCACCTTCTCGAAATCCTCAGGGTTGCAGAATTCCTTGATAGTGACTGTCAGGAGGTTGCTGGTGACATCGGTGACAACCACATTGGAGCAAGGTGACATCTCCGGGCGCCAGTCCCCAGCCTCGGGCTCAGAGGAGGCACCAAGGGGCTCCGGGGCCGTGGGAAGTGCCTGGCTGGCAGCAGGAGTGACATCGGGAGGCATCCGCTTGCTGGTGGCTGCTGACTCGGGAGGGATGGACAGGTCGAGCACCTCGGGCTCGCGCCACTCGGGGGTGGAGGGGCTCGTGGTCTCGGGGAGCAGCTTGGGGGGCGTGTCGTCAGGGTCAGAGGAGGACTGCGGTGTGGGTGAGGGGCAGCCAGAGGAGCTGGAGCTGCGGGTGTCGTAGGTGGCCGTAGGGGTGGCCAGGAGCAGCCCCGGGCCTGGGGAAGCTGCAAGGTCAGCCTTTCCGGCGGGTGGGGGTGACAGTGGGGCAGGTGGGGGCTTGTAGAGCGCGAAGGCGCCGAACTTCATGTGGCGGATCTGTGTGCGCAGGATGCTCTCACTGAACTTCTTGCTCTTGCCGATGACGCGGTTCCTCGAGGGGACTTTGGGGCGGGCAAGTGCCCCGGCGCCCTGCCCGGTGCCCCCAGCACCCGGGCCCTTGTCTATCACCTTCAGGTTGAGGATGATGCGGTTCCGCTTGGGCTCTCGCGGCTTCACCTTGCGATTGATGATGCGGACCGTCTCGGAGAAGGGAGAGATGGGCGGGCGCAGGCCGGGGCTGCCTCCCTGGGGGTCCGGACGTGGCAGGGGGCGGCGGGACATGCGGTGGCAGCGGCGGATGTCCTTCTTGAGCCTGTGCACGGCTGCGCTGGAGTGCAGCTTGGGTGAAGAGGTGCTGGCGCTCGGCTTGACAGAGAAATGCACATCACTGATGCGGAGGGCTTCTGCCTGGGCCCGGGCCTGTGGGCAGAGGGGCGTAGGTGGGACCTCAGGGCTTCCTGCGCAGCCCGCCGACCCTGCCCTACGTGGGTCTCTCAATGATCCATGAAGACGACAAGAAGCCAGTCAGTGGTAACTATGACCCCAACTTAGAAGAGGAAACCGGCCCAGGGAAGTGATGCAACTTGCCTAAGGTGGGGGCCAGGCCCAAGTCCAGTGCTGTCTTTCTCTAGCCCGCTCGTGGGGGACAGATTCTGGTCAGCCCTGGCCTGCTCAGTGTCAGCAATCAAGACAAGACACCTGGGGGCAGCCCTTGCTCAGCTCCTCTGGCAAGGTCCCAGCCCAGCCTGGGACACCTCCAGGGACTAATTCTTGGTGACAGAAAAGAGGGCGAGTCCCTGCTGCTTGCCTGCTACCCCAGCCCTGCCTACTTAATGTCCCTGATGCCCCGTGTCTCTCTGCCTTTGTCTTGGCTGACCTAAAGCTCCAACCTGCCTCCTGGTGACCCTCACCTCTTGGTTCCCTCTCCGCCCTCGGACCCCAGCCCCCCTCCACACTCCCAGTGCCTGTGCCTGTCCTCCTGGGTCTGGGCTTGGCTCATAAGTTGTGGTCAATGGATTCCAAAGCCAGAGCTGGAACTCAAGATGGCCGGACATGAGTTTGGTGGGGACAGGCCTGCGAGTGGGCCGACCACTCTGCCTCTCTATGCCTGGATGGCAGCGGGCAGGACCGAGGCAAGGTCTGTGGGCAGCCTGGCCAACAGTCCCAGTTCTTTCCGGGGCTGGGAACTCTCAGGGCTCTGCACAGCCCACTTGCTTCCTCATGGGAGACCCCAGGTACGGCAGGGCCCTCAAGAGATGCCAGGTCCCAACAAGCTCTGTGTCAGAGCTCCCCAAATGGAAAGAGGATGTCCCAAGGTCACATAAACTGTCCTCTGCTTAGACATAGCCTTCCGCAAGGGGCTCTGCTCTCTCACGGAGGGGATGCAGAATGACTTGGTGCAACACAAGCAGCACAGATGCCTAGAGGAACCCAGCCGGGGCACAGCCCCCAGTGGAGGGCGGGATGCCAATGTGGGCCCTGACGCCTGGCTGGACAGCATCCTGGCCCTTGCAGAGGATGAGCTGTGCCCGGGCAGCTCCCGAGGCCACAGCAGCCTGTGAAGGCACATGGGGTGGAGGCGGAGGGAGGAGGCCTGTGGTCCAAACTCCAGCGGTGTGAGAGGACAGAGCCAGCAAGGGCTGAGGCCATCGCTGGGGACCTCAGGTTTACAGATGCCCTGGCTCTAGTTAGGTGATGACCGCCTTGTTCCAGACAGGAGGGTGGCGGGACTGAGGAAGGACACGTTCCCACAGTCTGTGAGCACCCTGATGTGAGGTGTTTTGGGGGCTACAGAACTGGGTGCTTAACCAGTACCTAAGGGACAGCCTGTAGACCCTTGGACAAGACTAGACCACATCTGACAGTCCGAGAACATGTGTTTACTGACTGACTTCCCGACCAAGTGGGGATGCTTTCCTTTAGAATGTGGCCCTCACTCCCCTCAGGAAAAACACTTCAATGCCACAGAGTCCTCCAGGCCCAGACTGGAGCCACCTGGGGCTGCTTGGTTACCATTCCTCTAGCCACTAGGTGGCAGCACACAGGGATGATGCCCAGCATTCCCACTGTTCCCCAGGAACTGAGCCCCTCACACCACTTCCTAGACAAAGGCAGGGGAAAGCCCAGGCTTGGCAGGCAGGGCCTCATTGCAGGTACATCCCCACAGGCGCTCAGGGGATCCCCTCTTTCTGACCCTTGGGGTTGGGGTTTACTCCCTCTACACACTGCCTCTGTAACTAGGTTCCACAAGCATCCAGCGGTGACAAGGCAGTTCCTGGGGAGTGGCAGGGTGTGGACAAACGGTCCTCACTCCTCCTAGACCTCACTTTCTCTCACTGCAATCAGAGCAGAGCCTCCCACAGCACATCTGTGATGATCAGACGGCAGGTGACACCTGCTTAGCACCTGCCTGGACACCACAAATACTCAGTTCACACCCAGTGCGCGCCAGGGGGCTGGGCTTATGAGAAATCACCCCTTCCCAGTGTGTGCTTTCCAAACTTTCTACAAGAAGTATTTTTTCTTTTATAATTTCTCAATATCATTTTTACAATATATAGGAGGCATCATCCTCCCCGGGGTTGAGAATTCATTGAAAGCAGGACCTGGATTTGTCTGGTGAACTAAAAAGAATCACAGCCAACATGTTTATTGCAGCACTCCGGCTGGGTGACAAGCATGTCCCCAAGAGCAGCTGTGCATTGCAGACAGCGTGGTTTAAGCACCTGGCCTCTTGGTGACTGTGACCACTGGCAAGTTACTAAACCTCACTGGCCATTTCTTCCCAGTGTGGAATGGGGATAATGGGAGCGATCGTACGGGCTCCTATGCCCTTCCTGGCTCCCAGCAGAAAGCGCTGTCTGGGGGTAACCTGCTGGCCTCACCACACTGCCCAATAGTGGTCACAGACAAAGGTTCAGCCTGGGCTGTCTCCTCCACCCCTTGCTAATACCAAGCTGCCTGTCTCTCAAAGTCTAGGTCAAGGTGCTGCCGCTATCGGGCTCTCCATACCCCTTACCCTGCCATCTCTGCCACCTCCACATTCCTTCTGTGCGTCCTCACCTTTGCCCCTTAATCTGACATGTACTCCTTGAGGGACCAAGAGAAGAAAAAGAGATGAAGCCAGGAAGCTGGGTGGCAGGACCTCAGGTAAATTATGTCCCCTTTGTGGGCCTTGATTTTTTTTCCTTTTTTGAGACAGGGTCTTTCTATGTAGTTCAGGGTGGCCTCGAACTCATGGGAATCCTCCTGCCTTGACCTCCCAAGTGCTGGCGTTACAGGTGTATACTACCACACCTGGCTGGGCCTCGATTTTTCATCTGTGAAATGGGCTAATACTCCTCACTTCATAGGGTGCTTGTGAGAATTAAAGGATCCATGCAGAGGGCTCAGTACTGTATCGGGCCCATAAAACAGCTCAGGAATGAACTATCAAGAAAAAGTGTTTTGTGATTTTAGGCTCCTGAGCATCACCCGCATAGCCGCTAGAGGGCGCTCCAGATGCGCTGAGAGGCTGTCACAACCTTCCAGCTGCTCCGCCCCATCCCTCCTGCCGCGAAGCACCAGTATTAAGGTAGCTCCATGGATCCCCTAAGATGTGCAGTGGCTGGGGGCGGGGGATGCAGAAATATGGACTTCTGGAAAGCAACATTTTTTCCACTTCTGCATTAAGTCCAAAGCAAACCCTACACACATGGTCCTACGGCTGGGGGAGGAGGCGGAGTGGGGGGATGGGCCCACCCCACTCCCTGGACGGGCTTTGAGCCTTTTGGACAAACCAGAGATTTAGAGGTTCTGCATGCTGCAGTTTCCTGTCCAAAAAAAGCCCTCCCAATTGTGTGGGAAAAGCCACAAAACCACCAGCTGCTGGGTGGGCAGGGCCTGGACGCACCTTTGGTCCTACAGGCAGACTGAGATGACCCAGTGAGTCCTACCTTCGGCCTTGTCTGTCATCTTGTGCTCCTTTTCCCAGACTCTGAAATTTCTCAACAACATCCCCGAGACCCTAAGATGGCTTCCTCTGGAAGTTCTTCCCTCCCAAGCCAAAGTAAACAGGCTGTACTTTCCCCACCCCATCCTTACTAAACCTCCAAGACCATCCAGGACTGGGGAGAAACAGGCTCAGGGCCCCGATGTTTGCGGCCCAGGTTGACTGATAAACTCAGGTTGAAGTGATTTAAGGTCGAAATCAAAATAGGCCCGGAGTGAGGCGGGGAGGGGTGCAGGATAAACCCGGAGACAGGCAGGGCAGGAGCAGGTGGTCTCCCAAGCGCCTCTCCCAGCGCGCTCCTCACGCTCCGTTCCTGGCACAGCCCCAGCGCTCAAGGCTGGGGCAGGTGAGGGAACACAGGGCAGAAACAGCCCCCTGCCACCCCTTCCCGTGGGCATCCTCCCCAGGCCTCCCCCACCCCCGCCGGGAGCCCTGTGCGCCCCCTGAGCCTGGCTTCCTCCGCGAGGATTATCCCCACTCCCAGGCCCCGCGTGCTGAGCCTGCCGCGGCCCGCTGCCAGGGGCTGCTCGGGGGCTCCTCGCTACCCCTGCCCAGCTGGGGCCTCTGCAAAGCCCGCCCGCCTGGCGGCCGAGGAGCTGTCCCTCCCTTCCAGGCCCCGCGCTGCGCAGGGCTGGGGGCCCGAGAGGGGGCTGCTGGGGCCGCGCCAGGTTACCTTCAGGAGAAAAGTTTTGGGTTTGGGTCCCCTCTTCTTGGGCCCATACAGCTCACGCTCTCTCTCCCTGTGGCCGAGAAACGCCAGAGGTTACAGGGAGCCGCTTCCCGGCCCCGGCCCGCGCGCGGCCCTCCCGGCTCCCGGCTCACGCCCGCGCCCCGCCAGCTGGCCCGACTCACTTCTGCTCGAAGGCGGCGATGAGCCGCGAGTCCAGGATGTTCTCCTCGGGCTCCCAAGTGCTGTACCTGCAGGGCCACGCATGCACAAAACCGACGTAAAAACCCGGGAGCCCACGCGTGCCCCCTCCCCACGGCCCGGGGCCGCTGCCGCCCCTCCCCCACGGCCCTGAGCCCCGCGACACTCACTTGATCGCCCACCCCTTCCATTTCACCAGGTACTCGATGCGTCCCTGAAAAACAGAAAGGGAAAAAAGGGGGGTGGGGGCGGGGAAGATGCGGGACGCTCGCAGGCGGCGGCGCGGGGGCTGCGGAGGGAGCCGGGCTAGCGGGACCGCCTCGCCCCGAGGTCCCGCGGACCTGACACCAGCCCCGGGCGGAGGCTCACCTTGCGGATCCGCCGCTTGATGATGGATTCGGCCGCGAAGACCCGCTCGCCCACTGCAGACAGCTCCATCTTGCTCAGCGGCACCCACAGCCCATAATACTCCCTGCTCCCGCGGCTGGTGCTGCACCGCTCGCGCACGCGCGCAGCGCTCAGGCCCCGGCGGGGCGCGCGCTCGCGTTCCAGCGGCGGGCCGTCACGTGACCCGCCCGGCCAGCGCGCTGTTGCCAGGATCTCCCCCTCCCCCGGGGCGGTTGCTAGGGAAAGTGAGCGCTGGCCGGGCGGGGGCGCGCGCTGGCTCTTAAAGGGGCCTTGCTTGGTAGTGGGCACCGGGACTGGAGACCGGTGGATAGAAGGCTGGCTTGCGCCAAGCCGGGTGAGGCGCAGTGCAGTCTTACACTGCTCCCCATCATCTTACCGTTCCCCGCTCGCTGCTGCCCTCTCCCCTTCTTGTAACCCCATGCAAGTCTTGCCAGGCCCAGACGGGGAAGTGCGATGGAGCCCGAGTCTCTGCAGCCTTGCGCATCCTGCTGTGGAAGTTTGCAAACAGTTAAATATGATACAGCAGAAATGCGTTTGCTGTTGCCTCTCCAGGCCTTGCGGGAATTTCTTTAAGACATCACCCCCCACCCTTATCCATTATTTATGTATTCGTGGGAGTGTGGTTTTGTAACCAGTTTAGATGAATTAAAACAAAAACACCACCGCAGGAAGGGGGGTGCGGTGAATCGGGCCAGGGAGGCCGAGGTGAGCCTGGGCGTCCGGCTCCGGCCGCGATCCCCGCGGCACCTGCCTCGCCCTGGAGGCCGGGCCACCGCGTACAGGACCTTGCTGTGGCGAGGCGGCGGGAGAGGCCGCGGGGGAGAACGCCCCGCGCCCGGACTGGGTCCAAACGGGTCATCCGTGGGTCACTCTGCAGAACCTCGAGGTCGCGTGTACGTGTTCTGGTTCTCAGGCCCCTCGCCACGTCTCTGCGTAGCTCTCTCGGCTGATGGCTCCTCCAATGCGCTGGGGAGACTTGGGGAGGGGCTGCTGGGGCCCGGCTGCCCTGCCACGCGAACCCTAACGTGCCTTTGATTTTGAAATAATTTAAACTTTATTTTCTGTTATGCCAGTGGTCTTGTTCTTTGCAAAACAAATCTTTAAAAAACGTAAGAAAAACAAAAACAGCACTGAGGCAGGCGGATCACCTCGCCTGGGCTACATAGTACATTTGAGGTCAACCTGGACATCATAGGGAGGCCCTGCCTCAAAAACTCAAACCAAAAAAGTCCTATTGCCCATAATCTCCACGAAACCTTTGTTAACATCTTCTAGCCCCGTTCAACGTCTATATAAACACACCTGTATGTGAATATGTACACATGCATACATTGTGTGCATATCGTATATATTTAATTTTGAAAACAAAATAGAACCATGCTGTTCACACTGTTATGGAATCTCCTTTGCAAGGTTAATGATAGTAATTGGACATCTTCTGGAATGGGTGTCATTGACCACAAATTTCACCAAATTTCCGGGGCTGTGGGGGGCTGAGATGGGATGGGGAGGAATGGGGGTGGATGTGTTAGGACCAGGATTCTTTTCTTCCATCACTTGTTTATTCAGAAGGATAGTTTTTTACATTTTTGGCTGCAATGCCTGTTTTTTTGTTTTGTTTTGTTTTGTTTTGTTTTTTGAGACAGGGTCTCACTATGTAGTACAGGCTGGCCTTAAACTCACTATGTAGCCCAGGCCTCAAACTCACTGCAATCCTCCTGACTCAGCCTGCCAAGTGCTGGGATTACACGTGTGCTCCACCACACCCAGCACAACACCCGCTCTTGCAGTTTTAAATTAACTACATCAAGATTTCAGCTCTGCATTCCTGCAGATGTGCCCAAGTATTGCCTTTAGAGAAAGCCCTCTTCCTTTAAAATCTCACAGCTTCTGAGAAACAGCTGTTAGCTGGCAAGCTGAGGTGAGCTCGGTGTCAGAGCAGAGCTGCCCTCCTGGAGGTGGGTAGGTGAGTTATGCAGATATGAGTGTGTGTGTGTGTGTGTGCAGACTGGTAAAGAAGGCAGCAGGAGGAAGTGGGTATGGCATTAATCTACTTGTTAGCCTATTCAGCAGCATTTCTGAAACTTCATTGCCTCAACCTTTAGGTTAAAACCATTAGGAAGCAAAGGTGTTCCAGGGCTGGGGGAGGGAGGGGAGGAGGAGGAGAGGGAGGGAGGATGGTGAGAAAGGGACCTGGGGCACCATGTGACTGGTACTAGAACAGTGTAGGAGTTTCCTGTTGCTGCTGTAACAAATGACCGCAAACTTAGTGACTTGAGAGGACTCCATTTATTACCTTATGGCTGTGGAGGTCAGAAGTCCCCAATCAGTGTCACTGAGCTGAGCTGAGGTACCGTCCACCTGGTTTCTTCCCAAGGCTCTAGCAGAGTCTGTTCTTGCTTTGTGCAGCTTCTAGAAGCTGCTGCTGTTCCTTGGCACATGGCTGTGGCCCTCTGACCTCTGCTTCCACCACCACCTTGCTTTCCACTGACAACCTCACGATGACACTGGGTCCCCTGAGCTCATCGAAGATAATCTCCCCTGTGCAACACTCCTAGCTCAATTACACCTGCAGAATCCCTTTCTGTAGGGTAATGCATATGGTACATGCTGAGTTATAGTCGCAGGTTCCGGAGATTAGGTCATGGGTATTTTGGGGGGATTATTCAGCCCTCCACAAAAGACATGTACAGGACACATGAGCCTGGGGGAGCAGAGGCCAGGAGGGCTTCCCAGGGGTGGGACTGGCATTTGCCTGCTACCGAAGAGCTCAAGGGCATCTCCGGGAGAGGGGTGGTGTGGGCCAGTGCCTCAGAGCTCCAATACGCCTGTGCTTCGGGGCTTGATGAGTCACTTGCTGAGGACAGGGTTGAGGGACATGGCAAGGGATGGCACTGAAAGACAGGTAGGACCTTGAATGCTGGTTGAGCTCGGACTTTGTCCCGGGCAGGGGAGCCCACAGGAACTCAGCTGAGGAGTCCCAAGATGAGATGACAGGGGACTGTGGATGCCAGGGTTTTGTCCCTTCTCTTTGGCAGTGGGGTGATGTGAGAGTCCTTTTTCCCTCTCTGGGTCTTCGTTTCTCAGCTTCAACATGGCAGGGTGGACTGGCCATTTTTCGTGGTTCACGACATTTTTCAGTCAATGACTCTTGTTAAATCACTGGAAGGTTTTGAGAGATTTACGACTCCTCCCAGAAGCCCGTCCTATACCTCTGAACCCCTAGAGATCACCTCTATTGTAGGAAACAAAGTCCCCTTCACCTCTAATCTCCTGTAGTTCTGACACTGGGTCCAACAGCATGAGGGAGACACTGATCTGCCCAGAGAGGGCATCTCAGGTAGTGCGCTAGGGAACAAGCCTGGGGTGGGAAGGACCAGAATGTAGTAGTGTAGAACACAAGGGTTTATCACCTCTCCTGCCCAGTGGGTTGGCTGGGCTCAGCCGGCCACTTCTCTTTCCTGTTTGGTGAGGGTTGCTTAGGTGGCCACATCAGAGATAAGGCCAAGGGGTGATCTGTGTCTGGGGCCTTAGAGCTGGCTAATGGTTGGCCCTCTGTCTCCTAAGTCTCTGTCACAAGGTCTCTTAAGGTCCAGCCTGGAAGTTATGCAACAGAGCTCCCAACACATCCTGTTGGCCAAGGCAAGTCACGAGGTTTGGGGAGCTGAACGCATTCAGGGTTCCCAGGGTTCCGGTCCCCTCTGGCCTTGTCCTGTGCTTGTGCTGTGTGATCCACGACCCCCCCAGTGTGGGTGAGGCTTAGGGAAACACCAGGATTTTACCTCCATGATTAGCTTATACAGAAAGAGTAATGTGACTTTGCAGATGGAATTAAGGTTCCTCGTCAGTTGACTCTGAATTGCTCAGAAGGGAGTTTACCTTGGTCTGCCCTAGGTAGGGGATCTCTTGGAAAGAGGGGCTAGGTCTTTGCCCAGGGGAGAGATTCACAGCAGCAGAACTGCTCTCCTACCAGCCTTGAAGATGCCAACTGCCCCTGCTGTGGGAGGTCATGTGGCAGGAATGGTGGGCGCCTTCCAGGAGCCGAGGGCCTGCCCTACAACTCCAGGGTCTTAATTCGTCAACAACCCTTGAATTTGGAGCAGGACCTGAGCTTTCGGATGAGAATGCATCCTGGCTGACACCTTGCTTGCAACCTGGGGACCTGAGCAGACTCTAGTAAGCTGTTCCCGGACTCCTGCCCTACTGGCACTGAAGTAGTAAACGGGTCTTACTTCAAGCCTCTACGTTGGTGGTGTTTGTTACCCAGCACTAGAAAACTAACCTATAAGGCCAGCCTAAGTTCAAGAGGGAGAACAGACTCCACCCCCCACCCCCTGATAGGAGCAAGGACAAGGGGACTCAGGGCTATCACAGTAACTTACCCACAAAAGTGGATCCTATTCAGGACACAGCTCAGGCTTAAAGCTGAGGGATCCCTGTGGTCGGATGCTTTTTCCCCAGTGGCACTGGTACATCTAGACCGCCCCCTGCGGTGGATCGACAACTGGCAGTCAACTTGTAACACCCAGCGGAATTCAACCAGCGTGGTGCTGGGTGTGAAAGGGCCACCTGAGGATTGTTGTCAACAACATAGGAGAACTGGGGCTGGTGATATAGCGCAGCGGCACAGCGCCTGCCTGGCAAGCACAAGGTCCTGAGTGCCATTCTCCATGACACAAAAAAAGGAGAACTGGAGAGGAAGAGGTGTTGTTGGTTCTGGCTTTCCTGATATGAACTCAGCTGTTCTCATCAACGGAGGAGCTCGGGTCCTTGCTATGGCTGAGGATGGCTGTAATATTTTTTTGGGGAGCTCTGGTCCTTACTTTGGGCGTCGCTTCCTGGCTCCAGTGCAGATCCCTCAGCCTGCTGGCTCAGATCCTTCATCCCACTTGTGCAGACTTTCTAGCCACTGACCTTTCCACCACTGACCTTTGGGCCTTCCCAGCGCAGATCCATGAAACGGACTTGCATGAGACATTGCTATGGGCTCTGGGCCTCCAGTTGGACTTGTGAAGGACATTGCCATGGGCTCTAGGTCTTCAGCTGGACTTGTGAGGGGCATTGCCAGGGGATCCAGGCCCTCGGCTGGATTCTTTGGGTCTCTAGTGTGTGGACAGATGTCCTGCACTCTTTTGCATTTGACTACTATAAAATAATCCTATAAATTATGTGTCCTGCATTAAATTGTTTTGCTTGCAAACCCTAACTACAACATCCCCCAAAAGTCTCATGTGTTTGGAGGTTGGGCTTTTAGAAGGTGATCGGACTCCTCAGTGGATTAACGCACTGAAGAGTCCAGAGCCGGAAGCGCGGTTAAGAGGTGGAGCCTGGTTGGAGGAGGCGGAGCTTGGTTGGAGGAGGCAGAGCCTGTTGGAGGAGGCGGGGCCTGGTTGGAGGAGGCGGGTCCCTGGGGCCTGGCTTGGAAGGGTTTCTCTCCCTCTCCTGCGCCTACCTTTGTTCTGTTCTCTGACCACTGTGATGTGAGCAGCTTTCCTCCGCAGGGCCCACTCACCTCGCCCTCTCTGCCTTGGACTCCGTCAACTGTGGACTGAACTGTGAGCCAAAATATACCTCTCCTTCTTCAAGTGGCGGGTGTCAGATATTTTGTCCCAGCATTGAGAAAGTAACCAAGACAGATACCTGCAAAATTCTGGGGACCTCGCTTCGGTGGCTTGCGCCAGCTAATGCCCCTGTGTCATTAGCGCAGGCGCTTTTAGGTGCCCGGTAAGTGTGGGCTGCACTAGGGAAGGAGTGAGTGTGGCGAGACGTGGGCCACGCAGGAGGGTGCGTGGGGGTTGCTGAACGGCTGTGCCTGCCCTTGGGCCAGGGGAGGGCTGAGGGAGCTTTGTCCAGCTTTAGAATGCCAGCCTGGCCCTTGAGGTTTTGCGCAGTGGCCGAATTGGAAAAACAGGAGTCACTGTAGCTCCTCCTGCCCCACTGACGACGTGTGCCCTCTTAATCCCAGAAGGTAGTGCCTCGAGCTTGGACGTGCAGGACACGGGACTCTGCTCTGTTCCCAGGATGAGGTCCCAGAGGGCTGGGATGTGGCTAGGACGTGGTGAGGTGTGTGGCATCATACGGACATTCAGCTCAACACAACGTCAGCTCTAGGCACTTGTGCCCATTGTTTAAAAAGTACGAGACGACGTTCTGCTGATGTATTTGTTACTCTGTCTGGTAAGTCGCGGCGACATTGCCCAGGGTGTGTTTGGGCACTCTGTAGTGGGTCTTGCAGGGGACCTGGAGCTTGAGTTCCTCCTCAGTATTTGTCCCTACCAAATGGGCACTTGTTCAAGGATGCGTGGGAGGGTGGTAGGGGGAGGAATGCCAATGCCCAGCACTTCCTGCTTCTGCCTGGGTGTGCAAAGTGGCTTGGAAAGAGAGCCGCAGGGGCTGGCTGATGGGAGCCAAAGCACATGGGTGGGTGGGGGGCACAGGAGGGGATCTTAGGGGGCTCTGGGCAGAGAACCAGCATTGCTGTGCAGGTGGAGACACAGCACCATGTGTATGGAGCTTGTGGGCGCTCCACTCTCCAGGCTTGTTCCGGCCCCAGGCCCTTGGCACTTGCTGCTGTTCCTGCTGGAAGACCCACCTTTTCTCCTTATGATTGTGTGGCTCGCCCCCTCAGTTCTCGGTCCATTCAAATGTCCCCTCTTCAGAAAGGTTTCCTCCAACTTCCTTATAAAGGGTCTCTGTCTCTCTCTCTCTCACTGATGTCTCAGTTTCCCTTCCTGGCCCTCAACTCTGCCTGGGATCACACTCAGGTTTAACGTTAACCATTGGTTTAATGCCTGACTCCTCCATGAGAAGCCAAGCTCCACAGGGCAAGGACTTTGCCCATCTGGCTCCCACTTTATCTCCATTGCTAGCATAAGACCCTGAATACAGTAAGTGCTCAGTTAATATTTGTTGGACGCATGCATGGGGCATTGAAGGGATTTCTCACTAGTAATTTTGACCACATGTCATATTTAGGGATTCAGACCCAGCAAACCACGGCTGAATCTCTCCCTCCTCCCGCCCTGTGCAGAGCTCTAGAAACGCAACGTGAAGATGAGGTTCTTGCTCTCAAGGAACCGAGGGGCGTGGAGAGCTGAACAGATGCAGTCTGGGCTGTCCTAAACCTCTGGGAGCCCCATTTTTCTTCACATGTGAATTAGAGATATTCGTTCCTATCTGGTACCACTGTCGTGAGGAGGACGACATCTGATATGGCAGCATTTACGGCACCTGGACCTCTGTCAGGCATAGTGGAGCTCTTCAATGGGCCAAGTGTGTGTGCACAAGCCCAAGGTGCTCACTTTTCAACAGAGATGCACACACGTGTACACTCAAAACGTAGGCACTTCCAGGCCTTTCTTCCACTGAAAGTGTACGAGATCAATTCTAGAAATTGAAATTATGTTAGTGAAAAATATCAACAGCTAACACTTATTATGACTTGAGGATTGTTCTAAGTGCTTTGTATATGATATTAACTAACTTAGTCCTCAAAACAATCTGACTGGACAGAGATGGTTATTTTTCCATTTCACTGAGGCTGCTGGATTTCCACTCACACGTGGAAGACGCGGAGAGGAACGAGGCTCGAGCTGTACACTCCTCCCTACGCTGTGGGACCTGCAGTGATGTGATCTGACCTAGGAAGCCAGGGACAAAAAAGCAAAGGCAGGGGCTCGGGTGACAGAATCGAAACATGTCTACCTTCTGAAACATCACGCTATGAAATTCTGTGCTTCTAAAAAATGGCTGACTATTTTTAGAAAGAGGACAGTGGAATCATTTGGAAATATGCCCGAATATGCTCATAATTGGGCATTACTAGCTACCGTTGGCAGAGCGATCACTGGGAAATGCAGTTCAGATGCAGCCATTCCTGTGTTTAAGACTTCAATATTGAAAGAGCCAAGAGCCCACTAGTGAAAAAGCCTCTCCGCAGCTCATCACGGTCTCTAGAGGAGGCCCAGCTCCTCCCCACATCCCCACCCTGCACACCTTCTTTGGCTCTCATGGAACCACCTGCTGCTCCCTGAGCGATCCCTGCCTCAGGGCCTTGGCACATCCCAGACACCTGCAGCTGCTTCCTTTTCCTCACGTGGGTCTCAACTCACACGAGGTCCTCAAGGCCTGCCCTGACCACCCAAGCAGGGCATCTTCCGAAACTTAGCACTGAGCTCTCCTCGGTTGGAAGCCATATCTGGCCCTCCCTGGTGGAACTGGCCAGGCTTCCTTTGCTCTGTTTGGGTTTTCGCAGAGTTTCAAGAACATAGTGGAGTTCTTGTCACTTGTCACCTCCTCCACTGAGCCAGGGACCCCAATTCCCAGGCACCTCATATTTACTGGGCTCGTACAGTATGTTATGCACAATTCTAGGTGCTAGGGACATGGCAGAGAACAAGACGAAGTCCCAACCCTCGAGAGGCTCGGATTCTTACGGGAGCAGCTGACACTGAACACACAAAGCAAGGGGACAACTTTGAGGGCAGGTGTGGGCTGTGAAGAGACTGAGTGCATCGTGTGGTGGAGAGGCCGGGTTGTGAGTGCAAGATGCTAAACTAGGGTACTGGCAGGGCTTTGGAGGAGCCGTAGCTGCGATGAGACCCATGAGAGGCAAAGGAGGCAGCTGCAGAGTCTAGGGAAGAGCTTTCCAAGTGGAAGGAGCAGCAAGTGCAAAGGCCCTGGGGCAGGGACACGCTTGATGTGTCTGAGCCTCTGGAGAGTCTGGACAGGGAGACTGAGCTGAGCGAGGCAGGCAGGGCCCCACGTGCAGAGCTGTGCAGCAGGGAGGAGAGCTTGGGCCTTGCTCCAAGTGCAGGGAGGAAGCTCTGGGAGGGAGAGGGGCCCAGAGCAGGAGCTCAATGCAGAGCCACAGCCTTGGGTTTGTTGGTGAGGTTCTGAGTGTCTGGGGCCGGCTGCTCACATCTGCTGAAGCCTGGCCTTTTCTGCTTGTGTTCAGGAGGCAGAAGGGTACACACGGTGACAGAGAGAGCTGTCTCTAAAGACTCCAAGGTGGGGCCGCTCCCCTCCATCTCACTGCAATGGTCTGGCTGTGGACACCGGAGGCCCCCAGCAAGGCCAGTGGGAGTGGCAGGGGGCAAAGCCATGGTTGGGGGAGCCTGGCTGGGTGATTACAGATGACATCCAGGGACACTGGCTCCTGCGGGCCCATGTGCCCCATGTGTCCTTCCCTTGCCAGACAATGCAAAACAGATGAGAAGAATCACAAAGTCCTTGTCTGCTCCCTTTCATCTCAAAGCTCTGTACAAACTTGTCCTCTTCCTGCTCTTCCTGTTTTGCTGGGAAACTTTTATCCCCGGCTCCGTTTCAGTGGTTTAGGGGAATGCTGTTTCTCCAGATGCTGCTTCACAGGGCTGCTGGGAGGCTGGGGTGCCCTTGGGTTCCATCCACAGGGTCCAGCAAGACCCTTGGCCCGAGCAGTGGCTAGTGTGAGGACCGTAGGAGGCTATGGCTGTCCTGGGCTGCTGTCCCCAGCAACCTGGCCTCAGTGCCCTGTTCCCGCTCCTGGTGGGGACAAGTGTCACTGGGGCCAGCCATCCTGGCTGGAGGAGGACCTCCCACTGTGGGCTACATCCCCTTTACCTTCTCTTCCCCATCTCTTTCGCGGGGCCTGGAGGGGGCCCCTCGAGGTGAGTGACAACATCAAGAGCCTACTAATATGAAAAGCCAACAGGAAGTTCTGTGTTCCTGCTGTGGCACGGCTTAAAACAGAAGCTTCTAAGGGTTAAAGGAGAAAGGAGGCTCCCAGTGGATTCAGTGAGCACTGCCTCTCCACACACACCCAGCTGGGCAGCCTGGGTCCTGGGCTTGGGCATGCACCGGACCTGCCAGCCGCTCCCGGAGGGAGTTTCCCGCAGTCTCCACGCAGGTCTCCGTGAGCAGGTTGGACGGTAGAAGTTGTCGCCTGATTATGCAGTTGGTTTGCATGCAGCCACCTTGGTGCAGTCGGTCTCCTGCTCTGAGAGACTGCCCTGACCTTCGTCACCACCCGTGTTCATTACTGATCCTTTAGGGCCATCAGAGAGGGTCTCTAGTGTTTGACAAGTGACTCTAGTGTCTCCCCGTGATGGCCTGTCCTCTCCATGTCGGAAGCTGCTGTCCAGCGCTGGCCTGCACCTGGAGGAGCTACCGAGGGGACTTTGCCCAAGGGAACTGCATGCTGGTATTCATGCTCTGAGCTTTGGGCGCACCCAGCCTGAGACACGGGGACAGCTCTGAGCCCCAGTGCCTCTCACTGGGGCATTGGGTGTCCTCCAAGGGGACACCATGCACCACAGCCCCATCCCCATGGGGGCAGGGATCACTGTCTTCCGGGTCCTCTGTCATCTGTTGCTGCTGACCAGAGTATAGAGCAAGAAGAGTTGTGAAAAAAGCCCAATTCCCAGGTGAATTCCCTGCTGAGAATTTGTCTTATTCTTGACCCCACAGGTGCAGAAACGAGAGATATGAAGACTGTCTTAAACTGGACCCACATACACATGTGCATTAAGGTGAATTTTTTTATTGCTTTTTTGAGGCGGGGTCTTGCTATGTAGCCCAGGCTGGCATTGAATTCACTGTGTAACCCAGACTGGCATTGAACTGGCAGCGATTCTCCTGCCTCAGCCTCCCGAGGGCTGGGATTACATGTGTGTGCTACCATGCCTGGCTAAAGTGATTTTTTTTTGATGTCCTTAAGGGTGTGTGTGCCAGAAAGATTATCCAGGGCTTTGCTTAGGTTTTTAATTTTTCCTTAAGCTTTTAATTTTAGCTTAAGTAACTATTTTAATTATAGGTCTAGAAAATATCAGCAATCACTTTTCAAGATTTGATTAATTTTGATCTCATTTACAAGCTTAAAGTCCATTAAACACTTCATATAGCGTGATCCATCACATATATTTGCCTAATTTCCTAAGCATAATTGCCTGATAAACCGCAAATACTCAAGGAATTCTTATAAATCTAATATATAGCATATAAATATGGTGACCTTGTATTCTGATTAGCTGTCCCAGTGCCATGCATCGAGGACTAAATCCCGAGTCCTGATCAATTACTCAATTACGGATTTAAAATTGGAATCATGAAATAATCTATTATTTTAATAGACCGAGTTCTTTGAAACATTGTAAGGATATGTAATAGAAAAACCACCTTACCATAAAAATATTAACGCTTCAGTTTTCGTTCCTTTTATGGTTTATACTGAAATCCAATCTTCCTGGGGTAGAGTACTCACTAAGGAGACGAGGTGGTCGTTCCCAGCAGCTGTTGAAGATACAGTGGTTTGAGCTGCAGAACGATCTAAGAGCTTTAGGGAGGGAGGACTCTTTTTTTTTGTGGGTACCGGGGGTCGACCTCAGGACCTCGTGCGCCAGCAGGCGCCCGTGCCGCTGAGCGATATCACCGGCCCTTTTTTCGTATGTGGGTTCCGGGAGTCGAACTTGGGCCCTCACTCTTGCTAGGCAGGCGCTTATGCCGCTGAGCCAACTCACCGGCCCAAAGGGAGGACTCTTTTTTAAAAAGATGTTTTTATTAGTACATGTTTGTACTACACATTGATTAATTTGTTGTTGTGGGGAGTAGAAACGCATACATAAATATCTTAATTCTTTTTGTTCTCCTTTCCCTCCCTTCCCTCCCCACTCCCTAATTTAAAGAGCTAAAGAGAGGGATCGTAGGAAGCAGAGAGTTAGAGCTTGGGAAAAAGATTTTTTTTTTTTTTTTTTGTGGGTACCGGGGGTTCGACCTCAGAACCTCGCGCGCCAGCAGGCGCCCGTGCCACTGAGCGATATCACCGGCCCCTTTTTCGTATGTGGGTTCTGGGAGTCGAACTCGGGGCCTCACGCTTGCCGGGCAGGTGCTTAAGCTGCTGAGCCATCTCACTGCCCCTTTTTTTTTTTTTTTTTTTTTTTTGAGACAGGGTCTCATTATGTCCAGGCTGGCCTCAAACTCACTATGTAGCCCAGGCTGGCCTCCAACTTGTGGAAATCCTCCTGCCTCAGCCTCCCCAGTGCTGGGATTACAGGACTGTGTGCCACCACATCCGGCCCTGGGTAAGATTCTTGTCTGTAACCCTGAGGGGCCATTTGGGGTGATTCCTGGTGCTGATCTCCACACCTTCATCTGGGGTCATCTCTAAGCCCTGCGGGCTGCCTTGCCTTGATCTACAACGGAGGGTTTGTGTCAGATCATTACTCAAGTTTTCCCTCTGTTCATGGAAATCTGTTAACTTGTACTGTAGTGTTTGGATTTTCTATTTCTTTGCTTTTTTTTTTTTTTTTTTTTTTTTCCTACTGGGGATTGAATCAGGGCCTTTACACTGAGCCATATTCCCAGCCTTTTCTTTACATTTTATTTTGAAAGAGGGTCTTGCTAAATTGCTGACTTGTCCAAATTGGGCTCAGACTTTTGATCCTCCTGCCTCAGCTTCCTAGAGTGCTGGGATTACAGGTGTGCACCACCATGCCTGGCTTTCTTTGCCTCTTAAGATATAAAGATGTCTGAAGGCCTTTCAGCTTCATAATATTAATAGCTAATGTTTATCAAAGGCCTACTATGTACCAGGTACAGTTTAAGTGTTCTTCATTTATTAATTCGCTCACCACTGACAACCCTCAAAATAGGTACTATTACTTTCCCATTTTGCAGACAAAGGAACTGAAGCACAGACAGATCAGGTAACTTGTCCAAGGTCTCATATCCAGAGCTCGTGCCCTTCCCTGGGACCTTGATTAAAAAAAAGAAAAGAAAAGAAAAGAAACTAGTAGACGCACTTGACTCTGACCACTATTAAACTAATCCTGGTTTTCTAAGGCTGGGCACACTTCACAGACACAGCTGTTCACAGGCCTCAGCGCCTGCTCACTGGATGTGTGCCAGGTGACGTGCACATTGAGTGGATCTTGGTGCGTTGGGAATGGTTTGTCCTGGGTGCTTGGGACCGGGGAGAGGCCACTCAATCATCACAGGCTTCAGGGACGTTTGCCCAGCAAGACCAGCCACACAGTCTGTCTTTATGGCCCACTCAAAACAGGATTTTTTTTTTTTTTTTTGGGTCTATTATTTGCCAGATACTCTTCTGAGTGTCGGGGACCTACATTTGTTATTGGAGGAAGTGGAACTCATGTTAACCCTGGAATAGGCCGATGATGATACCAGCCTTCCTCTGGCAGGACCAGCGCTCTGCCATCTGGAATGGGAGGGGACAAGGAAGCCCTTGGACCTGGGCATGTAGGGCCCCGTGCTTTAGCAAGCCCCAAATCAACGATCCCTGCAAAAGCCCCTTACAATTGGTCTAAGTCAGGATTCCAGATCCAATCTGTTTATATCCTTAAATCTCTTTTAATTTACATCAGTTCCTGTTTTCATTACGTGAATCAGAGGGACTAAGCTCCTGTAGTGCTCTGACTTCCGGGTTCCAGCCAGTGGCTCCTTGCTCTGAGTTTCGCTGGCCTTTGGTCTCCCCTCTTCCTGTGTCTAACGTATCTTGGTCAGTAACGCAAATGAAGAAAGTAGCCAACAAACAAACAAGCAAACTATAGTTAGGGCAGAGAAGATGAGAGCTATGTTGATTTTTTTCTACTCTCTGAAGAATTTATATTTGATTGGAAGTGGTCATTCCCAACACGTTTGGTAAACTCCCTGAATTTTTCTTTTTTTTTTTTTTTGAAGTCTGGTCCTGATGTTTCTTTCATATGAAGATTTTTGATCATCACTTAGTGGGAATTTCTAGAACATTTCACCAAATAACTGTGGACGTCACAAACTTTTCAAAAGTACACCTGGAACATTCACAAACGTTGGCCGTTTTTTTCTTTGTTAAGTCAAAGCTTAAACGAAAAATGTTCTCTAACACCATGTGCTTCAATAGGAAATTGATAACAAAAAAGTAAAAAAAAAATTAAACTTTAAAAATAACTCATGGGTAAAGAAAGAAAGGATAATGGGCTTTAAGATATGTTTAGAAGTAAACGATAATGAAAACTCCATATATCAGGAAGTAAGAGAGGCTTAAACATGCTGAAAATCAATAAGCCAAACACATAACACAGAAGTTAGCAGAACAGCTGAGTAAACTCAAAGAATGGAGAGGGAAGGAAATGGTAAAGATAAGAGCAGAAATAAGCGAAATAGAAAACAAACATAAAATAAATGACTTGAAGTCAAATTCTGGTTTTTCAAAAGGTTAATAAAACTGGCAAATCTAATAAGGAAGCGAGGTGATGGAACCCATAAACTGTAGTAGGAATTGAAAGGCAACATGCCTTTAGGATATTATGAGTAGGTTTATGTCAATAATTTTGAAAATTTAAATCAAATGCACAAATTTTACATTTATAAGCAGCAAAATTTGGCTTCAGAAGAAATAGAAAAATATCAACAATTTTCTAACCATTTAAAAATTAAATTGATGCTGAAAAATCTTCGTATCAAAGAAACATCAGGTCCAGACTTAAAAAAAAAAAAAAAATCAGGGGTGTTTACCAAATGAACACTTTTAGTTAAACACAAATTCTTTCAGAGAGTAGGAAAAATATCACTATTTCCTAATTATTTTATGAATTTGCCTTATTCTTTATATTCAAACCAAAAACTCTTTGAAGAATGAAAAATATAGAGCAATTTTTTCCATAGACAAAATGTAAGTAAACTGAATCTAATGATATGTTCAAAAGATAATGCTTTATGGTCAAGTTATATTAGGATATATTAGGATACATTAGAAAATCAAGTAATGTAATTCACCGTATTAACAGATAAAAAGAGAAAACCATATGTTCATCTTAATAGATGTTTTTGATAAAATTCAATGTTTAAAAACTTCTACCCAGGCATGGTGTCTCACGCCTGTAATCCTGGCCGCTTAGAACGCTGAGGCAGGAAGATCATAAATCCAAGGCCAGCTTGGGCAATTTAGTCAGCCCCTGTCTCAAAATAAAATTAGTAAAGGGCTGGGGATGTAGCTTAGTGTTCTCTGAATTCAATCCCCAGTATGGGGCTGAGGTGGGGGGCCGGGGGGTGCATCTAAACCAGGTGTGGTGGTGTGTGCCTGTGATCCCAGCTACTGGGGAGGCTGAGGCGGGAGGATTGCTTAGCCCAGGAGTTTGAGGCCAGCCTAGGCAACATGGTGAGACACTGTTTCAAAAAGAAAAAAAGAAAAAAAACTTGAAACAAACTAAAAATATTTAAAATCCTCTTAATCTAATAAAGGAAATCTTTTTTTTTTTTTTTTAACCTACAGTGGACACCTTAGTAAATGCTGAAATGCTAAGATTGGTAAGAAGGCGGATATACCCACTTCCATCATTTGTATCAACATTAGGTTGTCACAAGGCCAGGAGGAATAAACGGTGTACACCTGGAACAGAAGAGATAAAACTGCCGAATTAGGCCAGGTGTGGTGGCACATGCCTGTAATCACAGCACTGAGGAGGCTGAGGCAGGAGGATCGCTGTGAGTTTGAGGCCAGCCTGGGCTACAAACTGAGTTCAAACCCAGCCTGAACTTCATAGCAAAACCCTGTCTCCAAAAGACCAAAGCAAAAACAAAAAATCCCTGCTGTATTTATAGCCAGTATGATTGCTCTTGCCTATGGAGATGCTGCTTAGGGTGGTGCCTGCACACAGTAGGCCCTCAGAAAAATCTGTTGAATACACAAGCGTATGACTGAGTGGAGAAAAGTGTGTTGAAATAATTCACTCTGTCAGTACATTTGTCTATTTGTAGCCCTGTCTGATTTTGCATTATACATTTTTTTTTTAATGTGGGTACCGGGAGTCGACCTCAGGACCTCGCGCTTGTGCCACTGAGTGGTATCACCAGAACTTTTTTTCCTTTATGTGGGTACTGGGAGTCGAACTCAGGACTTCGCGGTTGCCAGGCAGGCACTTATGCCGCTGAGCTATCTCACCGGCCCTGCATTATACATTTTGAAACAATATTGACACTCAAGATTAGCATTTTTGTATCTTCCTGACAAAACTCTTACCTTTATGTTGTGGCTTACTTTATTTTGTGCACTTTTATTTATTTATTTTTCCCCTTAAATCTTTTTTTTTTCCCCCTTTTGAACCCTAAAATACGTACATCTGCTTTCTTTGGGTTAGTATTTTCCTAGTATACATTGGTTATCTTTTTACTTTCAAACTTAGCTTTAGTATCAAACCTGCTAAATCCTTTCTTTTCTTATCGATGTGAAATTCATATAACATAAAATTTAGACCCCTAACCTGGATGTGGTGGAGCATGCCTGTAATCCCAGCTTTCTTGGAGGCTGAGGCAGGAGGATTGGTAGTTCAAGACCAGCTTGGGCAACTCAGCAAGACCTGGTCTCAAAATAAAAAATAAAGGGCTGGGGATGTAGCTTAGTGTGAAGGCCCTGGGTTCAATCCCCAGTACTACAAACAACAAAGAAACAAAACCAAAAACAAAACCTAGCCACTTAAAATGAACAATCCTGTGACATTTTTTTGGTACATTCACAATGTCGTGCATTTACCACTTCTATCTCCAAATTTTTTATCACCCCAAAAGGAGACTGTCTTAGTTACTTTTCTCATTGCTGAGACAAAATACCTGATGCCCAAGGTTAAGAGAGGAAAGATTTATTTAGCTGACAGTTTGTAGAGGTTTCAGTCCATAATTGGCTGGCTCTAAGGCAGGGTGGCGTGCCGGAGGGGCACTGCAGAGGAGATATAGTCTTTGGCGGGCAGAAGGTAGAGCAAAGCAACAAGAGATGACCACAGCTCTTTCTGTCCCTTTTATCTTCTCCAGGGCAGGTAGCACTCACACCCTTAATCCTATTGCCCTTGATCCTAGCATTGCACCATGAATCAATCCCAGCATCACACACTCCAGATCCAGCCACCTCTGAAAAAGCCCCACCTATGACCACATGAGGCTTTGGGGGGACATCTAGACACCAGCCACTACAGAGACCCTGATATCCATTTAGGAGTGCCTTCTATCCTCCCCTCTCACCAGCCCCTAACAACCACCAACCTGTTTTCCGTCTCTATGGTTTTCCAGTTTGGGATATGTCATACAAATTTATTCATACAGTATATGACATTTTGTATCTGGTTTCTTTCACATAGTATAACAGTTTGAAGGTTTGTCCATGTGGTAGCATGTATCAGTTCTGCACTTCATTATTTTATACGGCCAGATAATATCTGCTGCATGTGTGTACAGCAATGTGTTCACCCACTGACGGGCCTCTGAGCAGTTTCCACCTTGTTAGCTATTGCAAATAGTGCACATGTATTTATTTGAACACTCGTTTTCCATTTGGGGGTATATACTGTACCTTAGAATGGAAGTGCTGGATCATCCTATGTTTAACTTTTTGAGGGAATGACACTTTGTATTTTTTCTGTTTTTTATTATAACCATCTCGGTGTCTGCGAAGTATTATTTTATTGCGGTTTTGATTTGCATTTTCCTAGTGACTGAGAGGGGCGAGCATCATCTTTTAATATGCTAGTTGACCATTTGTATATCTTTTTTTGAGAAATACTTATTCAGGATCTTTGTCCATTATTAAATCGAATTGTCTTCTGTTGAGCTGTAAGAGTTCTTTATGTATTTTTACCAGATATATACAAATATTTTATTTTATTCTGTAGGTTGTCTTTTCTCTTCCTTCCCTCTCTCCCTCCCTCCCTCTCTTCCTCCCTCCCTTTCTCCCTTCTTTTATTTTTAATTTTTTCCTTCTCGTACTGGGATTCAAACCCAGGGTCTCACACTGAGCTACATCCCCAGCCCTTTTTATTTTTCATTTTGAGATAGAGTCTTGCTAAGTCACTAAGTTGCCCAGGCTGGGCTCCAACTTGTAATCCTCCTGCCTCAGCCTGCCAAGTAGCTGGGACTATAGGCATGCTTTCTTGATAATATTCTTTGATATACAAAAGTTTTTAATTTTATGAGGACCAATTTATTTTTTTATATTGTTACTTTTTGTTTCATATCTAGGAATCCTCTGCCCAATTCAGAGTCATAAAGATTTATCTCTGTTTTCTTCTAAGAGTTTTATGACTTTAACTTCTGTTTCGGTTGTTAATCCATTTTAAGTTAATTTTTGTATACAAGGTAAGATTGGAGTCCTACTTTATTTCTTTGTGGCTATCCATTGGTCCCAGCACTATTTGTTGAAGAGACTGTTCTTTCCTTCATTGAATGGTCTTGGCCTCTTTGCTGGACATTAATTAGTCATAGATATATGGGTTTGTTATTGGACTCTCTATTCTGTTCTCTTGGTCTATATACCTGTGCTTACTCCAGTACCGCATTATTTTGATTATTAGAGTTTTGTAGTAAATTTTGAAGTTGGGATATATGAGTCCATCAGATATGTTCTTCCATATTGTTTGGACTATTTGGAGTGTCCTGCAATTTTGTACGAATTTGAAAATAAGACTTCCTGTGTCTGAAGGAAAGGCCATTGGAATTTTGATAGATAGTGCATTGATTCCATAGATCACTTTGGGTAGCACTGCCGTGATAATAGTATTAAATATTCCAATGCATGAATATGGATTTCTTCTATTTCTTTAGTTTTTCTTTAATTTCCTCCATTAATATTTTATACTTTTCACTGTACCAATCTCCCATCTCCTTGGTTAAATTTATTCCTAGCAACTTTATGTTTTGGGTGCTACAGTTAATGGAATTGCTTTCTTAATTTTCTTTTCAGATGCCTGGTATATGGGAACACAACCAGTTTTTGTATATTGATCTTATATCCTGAAACTTTGCTGAATCTATTTGTTAGTGCTAGTAATTTTTTGTGGATTCTGAGATTTTATATATTTGGGATGATGTCTTCTGTAAAGGAGATACCTTTACTTCTTTCTTTCCACCTTGGATGTTCTTTATTTCTTCTTCTTCACCAATTGCTCCAGCAAGAACTTCCATGCAATGTTGAATTTCAGTAGAAAAAAAGAACATGCTTCTTTTGTTCTTGATCTTCGGGGAAAAGATTTGGCCTTTTACCATCGAGAATGATGTCAGCTGTGGGTTTCTCATAAATGCTTTTTGTCATGTTGAGGAAGTTCCATTCTATTCTCGGTTTTCTGAGTTTTTAAATTATGAAAGGTTTAAGATTTTGTCTGTTTTCTTCTGTGTCAATTAAGCTCATGTGACATATCCCTTCATTTGATTAATGTAATATATTTTATTACATTTTAAAACTTTCTTATGTTGAACCACTCTTGCATTCCTGGTATAAGACCCAATTGGCCATGGTGTATAATCTTTCTAATGTGCTGTAGATTCCATTTGCTAGTATTTTGCTGAGGTCTTTGCATTAATATTCATAAGAGATATTGATCTGATGTTTTGTTCTTTTTGTGGTTTCTTTCTCTGGCTTTAGTGTCAGGGTAATAAGGCTTTGTAGGATGAGGTAGAAAACATTCCTTCCTGGTTTTGGAAGTTAGAAAACATTAGTGTTAATTATTCTTTATTTTTTAATTAATTAATTAATTAATTAATTTTTATGTGGGTACTGGGAGTCGACCTTGGGACCTTGCGCTTGCCAGCAAGTGCTTGTGCCACTGAGCTATCTCACCGGCCCTTTTTTTCCTTTATGTGGGTTCCGGGAGTCAAACTCAGGACCTCACGCTTGCCAGGCAGGTGCTTATGCTGCTGAGCTATCTCACCGGCCCTAATTCTTCTTTAAATGTTTGGTAGAATTCACTAGTAATCAAGCAGTTACTCATTCTGGACCTTTTTAGTTTTATTTGTTAGTTGAGCTTTTATTACTGATACAATCTCTTTTTTATTATACCCATGCTTGGATTTTCTATGTTTTCTTGAACCAGTTTTGGCAATTTGTGTGTTTCTAGAAATCTGTCAATTTTTAAAATTTTTAAATTTTTATTAGTACATGTTTGCAGTACATAATGATTACATTCATTATGGGGAGTTGGTACATGTAGGCATTAGTCCATTTCATCTAGGAATTTAATTTGTTGGTATACAATTATTCTTATTATCCTCTTATGATTCTTTTTATTTTTGCCTGGTCAGCAGTAGTGTCCCCTCTTTCATTCGTGATTTTAATTATTTGCATTGTCTCTGTTTTCCTTAGTCTAGCTAAAGGTGGGTCAATTTTATTGATTTTTTTTCAAAAAACTAGCTTTTGATTTTGTTGATTCTATTATTTATCTATTATCTAATTCATCTCTGTGCTTATATTCTGTTTATTCTTTTCTTCCACGTGCTAACCACAGATTTATTTTGCTCTTCTCTTTCCCATTCCTTAATATATACATTAAGTTATTAATTTGAGATCTTTCTTTTAAATATGAGTGCTTACAGCTATAAATTTCCCTTTGAGCATAGCTTTTGCTGCATGCTGTTAAATACTTGCATTTTAAGAGCAAAGTTTAATCAATTCATATTTACTATGACTACATATGCATATTGTTATGGCTTGTATCTAGATCTCCCCACAAAGCCTCATGCAGTCATAGGTGGGGCTTTTTCAGAGGTGGCTGGATCTAGAGTGTGTGATGCTGGGATTAAGGGTGTGTGATTACTAAATCAGCCCACTGATTGTCTTGGCACCGGCCCTAATTCCAGTAGCCTAGATAGAATATAAAAGGCACAGAAAGAAGCTGCTAAGGTCATTTGGACTTGCTGCTTGCTCTCCTCGCTTGCCTGCTTGCTATGGACTGTTTCTTCTCTGTGATGCCCCTCTGCCAAGCCACCCTGCCTTGAAGCCAGCTGATCATGGACTGAAACCTCTATAAACTGTGAGCCAAAATAAATCTTTCCCCCTTTAACTCTGGGTGTTGGGTATTTTGTCTCAGCAACAAGAAAAGTAACTAAGACACATATATATGGATTTATGACTACATCTTATTTTTTATTTCTAAAATTTGCTCTTTTGGATTGTTTTGAATAGAAAATTTTCTTCCCATCTTTGTTTTTCCACTTTGCTGGTTTAAAAGTTATACACTTCATTATTTTTTGTGCGATAAAAATGTTTTGAGGCTAGGTCTCACTATGTATACAGAGCCTTTCCTGGTCCTCATTGCGGTCTGGGAAGTTTATATTTGTAATCCCATGGAAAAGTTATTGTAATCCTACCGGGTTAATTCCAATCTACCACTTCCAGTGCAACACACAGCGAGAATAAAGACACTAAAGCATATTTATAGTTGCGGGGAGCCAAGCAGGTCCTAAGTCCAGCCAGGGTGATGGTTACTGGAACAAAGCCCTCAACCCAAGGCTGAACCTGGGTTTTATTAATTCTTGAGGAGGAGAGTGGCTCGAGGATGAGTCTGTAAGGGTGGTGGGAAGTCCGTGAGTACAGTGAGCTGGGCTAGGTAGGTGGCCTGAAATCACCTCTGCAATCTGCAGAGAGAAGAATATGCCGAAAGAGTAATCTGCATACCACAATTTGAGGTAGTATCTAATGTTTTGGGGTTGGTGCTTCAGCTCTGATGTGTAATCTTCTATGCCCTGGGAAGTCATAGCCCCTTACTTGAGGCTCAATCCCAGCCGACAGTGTGGAGCACGGCTCTCCATCCCGCCCAGCTCACACATGTTTTTTGGGGAGCTATGGGGACGGGGAAACACTGACCTGTCACCTTGCTTCAAAGACTACACATCAGCACCTTGGCCAGACCGATCCGCATTGCTTAAAGCCAATTGAGGGGATAAGGAAAAGTCCTAGCCAGCTCTGTATGTATCAGTACATGAAAATAGGCCCAGGTTTAGCCAAAAATGGAGATAATTGCTCTTCTTTCAAGGAGAGTCATCCAGGTGGTCTTCCACAACTATGTAGTTCAGGCTGACCTCGAACTCACTGTGTAGCCCAGTCTGGCCTCGAACTCATAGCAATCCTCCTGCTTCAGCCTCCCGAGTGCTGGAATGACAGGCATGTACCACCACACCCAGTTTACATTTCATTTTTTATTCTCAGTGACTACCTTAAAATGTATTATATACATTGTAATCTTTTTTTTGTGTGTGGGTACCGGGGGTCGACCTCAGGACCTCGCGCGCCAACAGGCACCCGTGCCGCCGAGCGATATCACCGGCCCCTTTTTCGTATGTGGGTTCCGGGAGTCGAACTCGGGCCCTCGCGCTTGCAAGGCAGGCACTTACGCCGCTGAGCCATCTCACCGGCCCTACAATGTAATCTTAACAAATACCTTGTCTTTATTTATATACCTGTAACAAAAAATTTAAATTTACCTTGTTTCCTTTGTAAACTTTATATGATAAAAATGTCATACATACACATACATAGAGAAATAGTATGGTGAATTTCTATATACCAATTATCTGGCCCCAGTGCTCTCTCTCTCTTTTTTTATTGCATTGGGGATGGAACCCAGGACCTTGAAAATGCTAGGCAAGCACTCTGCCACTGAGCCACACCCTTTAAAATATTTTTATTTTGAGACAGGGTCTAAAATTACCCAGGCTGGCCTCAAACTTGTGATCCTCCCGGCTCAGCTTCCTAGTAACTGGGATTACAGGCAAAAGGGATCAGGCCTGGCCTTCTCTACGCATTTTTCTTTTTCTTTATGTGGGTACCAGGAACTGAACTCAGGACCTCGCGCTTGCCAGGCAGGCGCTTATGCTGCTGAGCTATATCACCGGCCCTCTCTATGCATTTTTAATTCATAAGTCCATTTTGTTTTTGCATAATCACTATTTTATTATTACATTACATGTTACTGGTATTTTATATTCAGTGCATGTTCAAATTTTTGATATTATTTCAAATGCATTTTTTTTCAGTTTGTTTTTTTAGACCAGGATCCAAATAAAGGCCACACATTGCATTTTAACTCCCTCCTTTTGTTTTCATGCTGTTGATTGGTTGGTCAAGATGGTCATTTTGTGGGTAGCATGTCCTATATTGCTTCCAGTGGTGACTTTTAACTTGTTCTTCCATCCCCTGTATTTCCTGTTGACTGGTATTTATATTTATCTATCTTATAGATTCAGGTTTATTTACTTCAGAAAGGACTTGCCCCAAGTGGTGCTATGTACTTCCTACTTCAGCATATAATAAGTTTGTTAACATTTGTTCTCACTTTTAGAAATGATAATTTCACAACTGGGTCAAGTGATGTCAGTCTAATCCCTCCCTTATTAAGTCCTCTTCTCACTTTTCACTATTCGGGCTCATTATTTAGTGATGATAGTTACCCTAATGCTTAAAATTCACATTACTCTAGGAGGCTGAGGCCAACCAGGCAATTTAACAATTTAGGGAGACCCTATCTCAAAAGAAAAATAATAAAAACAGAAAAGGCCTTGTATGTAGCTCAGAATGAGAGGCTTGGGTTCAATTCCCAGGACTGAAAAAGAGAAAGGAAGGAAGGAAGGAAGGAAGGAAGGAAGGAAGGAAGGAAGGAAGGAAGAAAGAAAGAAAGAAAGAAAGAAAGAAAGAAAGAAAGAAAGAAAGAAAGAAAAATTACTGCCTAATCTCAGATCATGAAAATATACATATATGTTTCTCCTAAGAAGATTTCTACCCCTTCAGATTTTATCTCATCTACTTTACCATTCTTTCCATTTTCTTTTTTCCGCTTTCTTTTGCAGTGCTAGGGATTGAACCCAGCCTCTCACGCATGCTAAGCAAGTGTTTTACCACTGAGCTACATCCCCAGCCTTCCCCATGGTCTTTTTATCACTGTTTCCACCAAAATCTCTTTAATCTGCTTCACATCACCTCCAAGTTCAACCAAAACTTCCAGAAACTGCCTTGCTGCTTCCTGCAAATTTTCCAATCTTTCCCAATAGTTTGGCTCCAATACCATGGATTTGTTTTTAATCAGTCTTCCCCACACCCCCACCTGCTTCCTCCTTTTCAGTTTATGTAAAATAAGCACAGTGACATGGGGACAGACTCACACTTCCTTGCTAGCATCCATGTGGCTCCTACAAAAGATCTTCACTTTTGCCGGCAGTATCAGACAATGTGAACAAACCAAACCAGTTTGGTCCAGCCAGCTCTTACCTTTGTTTCGGGATATTGGTAACCGCTAAAAGTGTGAAGTGGATAAACATGTGCTACTTGCTTTCCCCACTCTAAATCCTGCCACGTATAGACATAGTCATTTACATAGGGACTACGAGTAGCCAACGAAGGAAGCCTCAGCTCTTCGTGCTATTCATGTTCTAGCTGTCAGCTTGCATAGACAGTAGATGTGACATCACCCCACGATTGGCTTCTGGGACCCCTATGGTTGGTGGGAAGTAAATAGCAATCATCCTCACCATTGCCGTGATCCGAGACCTTTTAGAGCTCGAGTATCAGGCAGCATCCCTTAGTGTGAGCCCTATGGGACTCACTAGATTTCTCTGTCCTATTTATACAAGGGTGTGGAGCATCCCTAAAATAAACTGAAATATCTTTAATGAAAGCATTACAATCTTTTACTAAGAGTCATCATGCTAATTAACAAGTTGTTAACTTCATCAGTGAAAACTCACTTCTGACTTTCAATTTCCTAATCAGCAAGCCTGGGGTGTCTTCTACATATGAGTGGCAGAAGTGGTTCCTAATATAAGGGCACATGAGCAGACCACAGCCTGTGACCACTGTCCGCGACAGTGTTCGAGTGACCACAGGCACTGTGATGAGCATCATGAAAGAACTTCTGTCCTGAGAGTCAGTTTTTTGTCTGAAAGTGTCCTTCTTCTGCCTCCATTCTTGATAGTTTCACTGGAAATACAATCCCTGGTTGACATATATTTTCTTTTCACTGTTTTCCAGGTAGCTTATGGCTTCCAGTCTGCTGTTGAGACACCAGCCATTGTCACTCTGGCGTAGCTGATCTGTCCCTCTCTCTGCTGGCTGTCAGGGCTCTTTTTTTTTTTTAATATATATATGCAGGTACCAGGAGTCGAACTCAGTACCTTGTGCTTGCCAGGCAGGTGCTTATGCCGCTGAGCCATCTCACCGGCCCCTCAAGGCTCTTCTTGTCTTTGTCACTGTATGGTGCCTCTGGTGAGCACAGATAAGACAGAAAATACAACTCCACGGCCCAGAATTAAAGCCTTATTTGGGGTCTACAGGATTTCCACAGACAAAGACAGAGCCAACAACTCACAATCCGAGATTTCTAAGTACACACAAAGTCAAGATAGCATGAGAGAGAATCAGAGAGAATCACAACAACAAAAACATTTAGACCCCTAAGGACTGCAGATATCAGAATTGATATACAACCTCAGTTTAGGATTCTGTATTAAACTATTTGTAAAACATTTAAAGACATAATCACACAGAAGAGAATGAGCATCAATAGACTTGAAGTAATGAACAGATAGACTTGAAAGAAAGAAAATGAACCTTCTTAACACGTACTCACTAGAATCAGATATTCACCAGATAGAGTTAGCACTAGATTCCATTTGGCTAAAGAGAGAATTAGTGCTTTGAAAGTTATAGTTGAGGAAATTTCCCACAATAAAACACAGAAAGACAAAGAGGATAAACAATCTGAAAGAGAAGTTAAGAAACCTGGGGTGGGGGGGCAGTAGAAAGGACTTTTCAGAATCCCTAAAGGAAATACGAGAGAGTCCTAGGGAGAAGGAACATTTGAGGAGATAACAGGAGTAAATTTTTCAGAACAGGTGAAAAAGAGATGAATCTATAGACGCAAGAAGCATAATGGAAGTATTTCACTTTGGGTTAGGGTACAGAAGAACAAAAGCAAGGAAGACTTTTGTTCCAGTGATGACAACAATAAAAAAAAGTCTGAATGGAATAAAAACCTGCATATTTTTTTTTAAAAGCGGGCCTTGCACAGAGCAGAGGGTGTGAGGAGCCTGAAGAGCCAGGTAACAGAGAGCTGGGGTCCCCCACCGTGTGGACTGCTGCCCCCACCCAGGCAGGCGCCTGGCCAAACGTGGGTTTCCCTTTCCTTGGGTCACCCCAGAGCTGGGCTCTGGATGACATTCAGTTCCCTCTAATGTCCTTTGTGACTCTGCCTTTAGCCTGAGAGGTATATAGAAATGTGTTGTTTTCCAAATTAGATATCTTTTTGTTAGATTTTTAATTTAACTCTGTTTTAGTAAGAGTACCTACCTATCTGGTCTCAATTATTTTAATTTTTTTTGTGGTACTGGGCATTGAACTCAGGGTCTTCTCACTAGCTATACCCCTACCCCTTTTTTATTTTTTAATTTTGAGATAAGGTCTCACTAAATTGCGCAGGCTGGGTTTGAATTTGCACTCCTCCCGCCTTAGCCTCCCGGAGTGTCAGGATTACGGGAGTGCGCCACCTCACCTGGTGTCAGTTCTTTTAAATGTATTGAGAAGCCTTCTGCCCCAGCATATGCTTAACTTGCTAATGTCCATATACGCCTGAAAAGAAAAGTGTATGCTATAGCTCTGAGGTGTAATGTTCCACAAATGGCTATTAGATTAAATTGGTTGGTAGTGTTGTTCAAATCCAATATATCCATACTGATTTTTCAGCTTATTTCCTGTAACAATTACTGACAACAGCGATTAAAATCTCCAATTCTAATTGTATATTTTTTCTATTTTCCTTTCAGTTTTCTAATGTAACTAGAACAACGCTTAGAGGAAAATTCAGAGCTTTACGATGCTGATATTAGAAAAGGAAAAACATTTAAAATCAACAATCCAAGCTTCCATTTTAATCATGCAGAAGAAGAAAAGCAAATGAAACCCAAAATATAGAAGGAATGAAATAATAAAGATATGAGTGGAAATGATATAAATAGAAAAAAGGGACGCAAAAGAGAAAGCTCTACAAAGCTAAAAGTTGTTCTCTGAAGTTGAGTAATAAAATTTATAAATCAAAGTATAATATTGAAAAATAATAGTGTATAGTTCAAGAAGGGGCGAATGAGTACTAAACTACTTTAAGCCTCTTGAGTTGTTCAGGACAGGGTAGAATAAGATATTACTAAATTTCACACCTTGTTATTCATATATGCATGGCAAATCTCAAAAGTTATAACTACAAAGAAAATAAATTGAGTGTATAAATTACAAACAATACAGGAAATAGGAAATACACACAGGAATAAAAAATAGAAATAAGGAAAATGAACAAATAGAGGAAAACCTAACTGGTAAAAAACAACAAATAAAGAAACAAACATCACACACACACACACACACACACACACACACACACACACAAAACCCAAGAAAGAAAAACAAAGAAGCATCCAAAAATGCAAAAAAGAAAGAAAGAAAAAAAAAAGAACAAGATTGTAGAAATAAGTTCAAAAATAGCAAAGGCACTAAACTCACCAAGGGCAGAGATTTTCAAAATAAGTAACCACTCCCACCCACCTAGCGTTCTAATAGCTGTATTAAAATAAAATAATGTAGAAAGCTTGAAAATAAAAGATGAAAAAAGATCTGCAAAAAAGTTGTTTTAATGATGTTAACATCAGATAAAACATTCTTTGAAGAAAACTCCTTGCTAATGACAGAGAGGGTACCCAGATAATGACAAAATATTTAATTTGCCAAGAAGATAAACCAATTCAAAGCTTGTATGCATCATATAATAAAGCCTTAAAGTGAATAAAGCAAAATTTGACAGAAAAAAAGCAAACACAAGGAAAAAGAAAAGAAAAAAACTAGGAAAACTTGACAAGAGGGCATGGTGACCTGTGCCTACAGTCCCAGCTACTTGGGAGGCTGAAGCAGGAAGATCACATGAGACCAAGAGTTTGAGATCAATGTGGGCAATATAGTGAAACTCTGTCTCAAAAGAATTTGATAAGCTGGGACTGGTGGCCTTTGCCTGTGATCCCAGTACCAGGGGGCTGAGTCAGGAGGATCGCTGTGAGTCCGAGGCCAGCCTGAGCTACCTAATGAGGTCAAGGCCAACCTGAACTACATAGCGAGATCCTGTCTAACATAAAGGAAGAAAGAAAGAGAGAAGAAAAAAGAGAGAAAGAAAGAAAGAACTTGAAAAATCTAGTGCTATTTTAAAAGATTCTAACATACTTCCATTTCTATTATTGAGAGATCAAGCAGAAAATACCTTGTGAAGATGTAGATGATTTCAACAAATACAGTTAACACAATTTCAGTTAACTGCTCATTTATTGAATATTTTGTACAAGAATTGGAAAATACGCGTTCATTTCGAGTTCCCGTAGAACTTTCGTGAAAATCGATGGCATGTTATGCCACAAAACAAGTCTCAAAAAACATCAAAGATTAGAATTACACATCATCTTATGTGACCGTATTACAAAGTTATAGATCAATAATAAAAAATCATTAATGTATTTGGAAATTAAGATGGTCACTTTTATATATTCTATTAGTCAAATTATAAAATAAATTTGAAAAGTGTTAAATTGAACATTAATAAAAATATCACATATTAAAAGGGTAGCCAGGACATGTAATCAATACACAAAAATTAATAGTGTTCTTGTATACCAATAATGTACCCACCAAGAAAGAAATCAGGAAAACAATCCCATTCACAATAATTTAAAGATTAAATACCTAGGAATCAACCTAACCAATGAGGTGAAAAACCACTGTAATGAAAATTACGGAACTCTGAAGAAAGAAATTGAAAAAGACATCAGAAAATGGTGAGACATCCTTTGCTCTTGGGTCAAAAGAATTACTATTGTGAAAATGACCATATTACCACAGTGATTATGATTTAATGCAATTCCAGTTAAAATACCAACAACATTCTTTGCAGAACTAGGAAAAGCAATCCAAAAACTCATATGGGCAGGGAGTGGCATATGCCTGTAATCCCAGCTACTCAGGAGGCCGAGGCAGGATTGCAAGCTTAAGCGCAGCCTGGGCATCTAAGCCAGACTCCATCTCAAAATAAAAAAGTCTGGAGATGCAGCAAAGTGCAAAGGCCCTGAGTTCAATCCCCAGTAGTGAAAAAAAAAAAAAAAGATCCAAAATAGACTCAGAATAACCAAAGCAATTCTGAGTAGAAAAACAACCCTGAACGCATCACAGCACCGGATTTCAAGTTATCCTGCAAAGCCCTAGTAACAAAAGCAGTATGGCACTGGCATAAATCAGACATGCAGACCAGTGGAATAAAGCAGAATGCACAGGCGAAGTCATGCACCTACAGCCATCTGGTTTTTTACAAAGGAACCAAAAATATGTTGGTGAAAAACAGCCTCTTTAACATGTGATGCTGGGAGAACTAGGTATCCACTTGTAGAAGATGGAAACTAGATCTCTGTCTCTCACTCTGTACTAAAATCAAATCAAAGACCTCGATATAAAAACAGAAACTTTGCTGAGATAACACAGGGGAAACACTTGAAGCCATGGCTACAGGCAAGGACATCCTGAACAGAACTGCGACAGCACAGGAAATGCTACCAAGAATCAACAGATGGGATTACATCAAATTAAAAAGCTTCTGCACAGCAAGGAAAACAACTAACAGAGTGAAGACACAGCCTACAGAATGGGAGAATATTTTTGCTAGCTATTCTTCTGATAGTGGACTAATATCTAGAATATATTTTATTTTATTTTATTTTATTATTATTATTTTTTTTTGTGGGTACCGGGGGTCGACCTCAGGACCTCGCGCGCCAACAGGCGCTCGTGCTGCTGAGCGATATCACTGGCCCTTTTTCGTATGTGGGTACCGGGAGTCGAACTCAGGACCTCGCGCTTGCCAGGCAGGTGATTACGCCTCTGAGCTATCTCACCAGCCCTAGAATATATTTTAAAACCTCAAAAAAAATTAACCTCCAAACAAAAACAAAAATAAATGAATCAATCAGTAAATGGGCAAATTAGCTGAATAGACACTTCTCAAAAGAAAAAGTCAATTGGCCTATAAGATAATTTATTTATTTTATTTTATTATTTTTTTTGTGGGTACCGGGGGTCAACCTCAGGACCTCGCGTGCCAGCAGGCGCCCGTGCCACTGAGCCATCTCACCGGCCCCTATAAGATAATTTATTAGTAGCGACTCCAGAAAATGTAGAAAACGTGGCTAGTCTTGTAGCCATTAAATGCATCGAATGAGTGGGGTCTGGCCAGGAAATAAAAACCACACCAGTTATTTGAGCAGAGAAAATGTGATAGCAAGAACTGTTCACTACGCATACGAGCGTTAACTAGGTAACCGAAAGGGTGAACAGGTAAACCCTGAGATCTGAGGTGGCGACTTCAGGATGTGGCTCCCACTCCTAAAGCTGGGGGTGCAAAAGGAAGAAGTTAGATTTACTACAACAGAGGAGGAGTCCCCCACCCCCAAGAGGGGACACTGGCAGGCTAGTGAGGTGACCTCAGCTTGGAGGATGGTGAGGAACAGTGCTGGAACCTCGATTCTGGGGAGAAAGTACAGAATGGCTCGCCCTGGTGTCCCCAGTGAGCCGGGCATGGTGAGGCCAGTTTTGCACGTGTGGGGGGAGACCACAAACTGGATCCAGCTGTCACTGCCGGTGACTTGCTGTGGCAGGTGACCTGCTGCTGCAGGGGTGGAAAGGCTTGGTGCCTCCTGCAGGAAATGCAAGAGACAGGAATCAGATGGGAAGCAGATGAAGAGGAGCCAGTCCTTCCTTCTTCTCCCCTTATCATCTCCCTAACGACCTCTAAGGACCAGTCGCTATGGCACCTGCTGGCAGGACTGCAATGTGATTTGGTGTCCCAGCTCCAGGGGGCAGAGGGCAGAAGGGTGTGGGAGTTGGGGGTTGAGAGACAGCAGCTTAGTAAGTGATAGAGCCCACCTTAGTGGCTTCTCCGCTTTCCCGCACACACATCTGACTCTTTTAGGAGAAAGTAACTCAGCTCATCCTTCACAGCGCATGCGCAACTGTGCTTCGTGCAAATCAAGGTGTTCGTTCGCAGCCTCCCCCCAAAATGAGGAGATGCAGAATACCAGCTGGCGGCATCACTGGGGGTCAATGTTAATAACTCCTCAGACCCATCACAGTGCATCCGAATGTTCGGTTACTTAAACACTAAAATGGAAAGTTAACTTCCAACAAAACCGACGTAAGATCATAATAGGAAAGGGGAGAGAGAAGAAACCACTGCACACAGAGAGCAAAGAGAGGAAGGAAGAATTCAGGAGTATGTTTCTCAATTTTTAAATTCAGATGTAATGTTTGTACATGTTACGAGGTACATCATGATAATTCACTACATCTATACAATGTACAATAATCAAGTCAGGGTCATACGCACCTGTGTCTCTTCAAACCTTAGTCGTCTTTATGTTGGGAGTTTTGTACCCTTCTAGTCATTCTGAGGCATTTCTAGAGTATTTTAACTTTTTGTTGCCCTACTGTGCTAAAGACCCAGCAGTAACTTTCACCTAGCTGCGTTCTGATGCCCTTATTGAATCTCTGTCTGCCCCCCGCGCCAGCATCTCTGTCTCCGTAGCCACATTATTAGTTCCTCCTTCCACTCCTCTCATTCTCCACATCCGTTGCTCTCCACTGCTTAGGGCTCTTTAGCTGATGTGGTGACCTAAATCTTCATTCCTAAATTCTCTGAAATCTTAGTGGCCCTGGCATTTTTGATTGCTGTGGTTTTTCCATTCATTTTTATGACTAGACGTGGAGGTACTACAGGGCATCCTAGATTTCCACTGTGTAGCAAAACCCTGTTTCTCCTTGCAACCAAGACCAGCTTCCCTTTTCTTCTCTTGCTTCAGGGGCCTGAAGACCCCATGGGCTAGTAGCATCCCTGGCCTCCCATTCCATGGAGCTGAGGCTGTGCCCCCTGGAGGAAGCATTCCTGTCTTGGAAACCATGACCTCCAAACCAACAGAGATCAGTGCCACAGGGATGGGAAGCAGATATTCTGTAAGCAGGCTGGTAGGTGACATATGCGAGGAGCCACCCTTACTTCTATTGCCTATCGCCTGGACTCATATTCTGGTGGCCGGAGAGAAATCACTATGTATTTGTTTGTGAGCCAAATCACGAACCTCATCCCGTGCAGTGGGAATCCATCCTTTCCAGCTCTTGCTGCCTGGAATCCTGGAAGGAGTTCTCCGTAGAGGTCATGTATCTTAGCAGGGGTCTGGGATGCTCAGGTGGGGTTTGGAGACAGAGACAGGGAGGTAAGACCTGAGGCTATGAGACAGAAAGGACTGTAGGAAGAGAGGAGGTGGTTCTGACTTTCTGATGTCCATGGCCTCAGTGAGGGGGCAGGAGGGAGAAGAAATGTCCATTGAGGAGTTTTGCTACAGTAGGCCAGAGGGTTGTGCACTGCTCCAAAAGCAAGGCTCAAGGAGGGAGTGTCAGCACTTCCCGGCCAGCGGGGAAGGTCAGCCCTACTTTGACCTTGGCTCTAGACTCCCCTCACCAGGGCATTCTCCTGTGAACCCCTACTGCTGAATGTCATTGGCTGGCTGTAGGAGGCTTACAGCATAAAGGCACTGTGTGCCTTGAGTTCCATTTCTATCTGCTCTCCTCAGAAGCTGGCATTTGGATCTCTCCTTTCTCCATTTGGGGGACAAAATAGAATGTGTTCCTGGGTACTTCCAGTCCTCTAATCCATCTTCCAGCCCTGACTCGGGGGTGGGTGGGTGGAGGGATTGTAACAGTCCACAACGTGAACTCTGATGAAAGCCCAGTTACTCCAGCAGCGGGAGCCAAACCTAACAGAGGCAGGGGCCTCTGGCCTCAGGATGGCCCTTGCTCCGGGGCCGTAGTCCTTGGACTAGTAGGATTTTCCACCTGCCTGGGCCATGGGGGTGGGGGCAGGGGTGTCCGGGCGCTGTTCGTGGTCCTGAACCATGGCTACGCATCTCTGCGGCACCATCAACCTAGCTTCTACTGGGGGCGGTGGGGGCTCCTCTCCCACCCGTCCCAGGCACTAGAAAATCAAGTGCAGAACAAGGGAGTGCGAAACAGAGAGGAGAAGGAAAGACAGGCTGAGTCCTTTGGAGAAGCTGCTGCTCCAGCGAGAAGAAAGTGGGACTTCGCTTTGGGTCGCCGTTACAAAGTTTTACAGTTGCCGAGGCCTCTGAGAGTTGGGAAGTACATGACCCCACTGCACCATTTCCATCTGCGAAGCTTATGGAAGGGGACTGAGGCACAGAACTGGGAGTTCCAGTGCTGCAGGGTCCGTGTGGGGTTCCCCCTGGCTGGTGTGTACGGTAGGGGCTCGAGAGTGCTGTCTGAACCGATGAGATGTTGAGTGTAAGTTTTGTTTTCATCCCGATGTAAGGAGGGCCAAAGGGTTAACCCATGAGCTCCAGCTACATTTCAGGAGTTTCCTGTTAGGCTCTTTAATTTAATCCTCGTGGGAGATTTATCATAAATTTTCCAATCAAGTATCAGGCTCCGTGGGCCGGTGAGATGGCTCAGCGGCGTAAGCGCCTGCCTGGCAAGCGCGAGGGCCCGAGTTCGACTCCCGGAACCCACATACGAAAAAGGGGCCGGTGATATCACTCAGTGGCACGGGCGCCTGCTGGCGCGCGAGGTCCTGAGGTCGACCCCCGGTACCCACAAAAAAAAAAAAAAAAAAGAATCAGGCTCCTAGAGTAAGACTCCATGGCTCCTGTGTGGTGAGTCTGAGGCTCCAATCCAGGCCTTTGCTGATCCCAAAGGCCATGTTTTTCTCATCATCTCACTGCATCACTGGGCACTTCCTTCTGTGCAGGGAGAGAGGCACAGATTCCACAAGGGGAAAGTGGGCTTGCAGTGCAGACACCTCACTGTCTGGAGGGTTAGAAAGTGGATTTTGTGTCAGTAACAATTGCTGGTCAGGGTGTAGAGCCAGAAGCTTAGGTCTAGAGCTGGGGAGGTGGAAGAAGGTGGGGTCAAACCTCAGCAGGACCATGGTCCTTCTCTGTCACAAGGCCTCGTTCATGGTCAAGGTTCTGACAGCAGAAGTAATGAATGGCTTTCAGCAACAGGAGAAGTCATTAGGGAAACCAATAAAGATACACCCGATCTGGCAGGGGAGCAAGAAAGAGCTCAGGTGCTGTGGCAGGAGCTACAGGCAGGTGTTTCCTTCAGCTCCTGGGTGACTCAGCTTGGCAGCCACCCAGACTTCAATTAGGACCCAAAGGTGTAGCCAGCTCTGGGGCCGTGTCAGGTCAGCTGTCTGCTTACATCAACAGGGCATGGAGCTTTTCCTGATTCTACTTGGTCTGTCTAGGTGCTACTCTTCACCCACTGATCAACGCGTATGAACTGTCCTTGCGGGGTACATTGAGAGGATGTCTTCCAAAGGATTTGTAGGCAGACTTTAAAGTGTTTACTGAGCCAGTGTCCCTTCTCTTTCATTTCCCTGCTGGCTTCCATGCTGATTGGACCAGGAGTGGAACCCTGGTGCAAGCTATACCACTGACTACATCATGGGCATTTGGGGCACTCATAGATTATCAATTTATAGTAAAAAAAAAAAAATAGAGTTCCAGTAACAATTTTTTTTTTTAGTCTTTTTTTAAGACAGGGCTTCACTATGCATTTCAGGTTGGCCTTGAATTCACTTTGTAGCCTAGGCTGGCCTCAAACTCACAGTAATCTTCCTGCCTCAGCCTCCCAAGTGCTGGGATTACAGGCATGAGCTACCACACCAGGCCCATCAACAATTTTAAATTCAAAGATGACACATTTGAAACATTGATAGTTGTTTCATGTCAGTGAGAAGACCTACCTCCCTTTTTTCTTTCTTCTTTTCTCCCTCTTTTCCTTTCTTTGTTCCTTCCTTCCTTCTTAGGATGGGGTGGGGCAATTAGTAGGCTCTACCCTCATATAGACTGTGATTGGTTCCAAGTGGACACATGACCTAAGCCAGTCCAATCAATATGAAGCTCAGGGCTTTTCCTGGGAATTCTGGGACCCAGCTCCTCTCCTTTGGTCTGAATGGTGGGGAGGGGTCTGCTGTGCAGCTTGGCGCTGCTGTTAGCATTTTTCTTCCTTTTTTTTTTTGTGGGTACTGGGGGGTCGACCTCAGGACCTCGCGCGCCAGCAGGCGCCTGTGCCGCTGAGCGATATCACCGGCCCCTTTTTCGTATGTGGGTTCCGGGAGTCGAACTCGGGCCCTCGCGCTTGCCGGGCAGGCGCTTAAGCCGCTGAGCCATCTCACCGGCCCCTGTTAGCATTTTTCTACCACAAGAGAAGCTGGTTTGAAAAGCAGCCAACACAAGGAGGAAGACAGAGCCAAGGCACCTGCGATGAGCTGGAGCCAGAGCTCTGACATCACGAATGCCCTAATTAGTTCCATTTACTGTTTAATCCATTTGGAATTGGGTTCCTATCATCACTGCCTGAACACACATTGACCTGGGTGCTACCTGTTTTTTCTCACATTGTGCAGAGAAGATGTGCATTAAACTCAGCCAGCACTAGACATCGTTCTTTTTATTATTATTATTTCCTTTTACCCCAAATCAAGGTTCCAGTGCATTTTGCTGACCCTTAACTCTTTTCCGTGAATAGAGCCACATGGGGAACGACTTCTTTTATTCACAGAGCAAGGCCCTTCCTCACGAAGTCACAGTGGTTTCAACTCTGGCTCAGATCCAAAACACCATTTCTAGCCCATGACTCACACAGTAAATAATCTATAAGTGAAAAGCCTCTTATCATTCTTTGGCAGGAAAAACAAGACAGCAGGTCCGGCAGCACTTTCCTTCTTTTTGAACGTCACATGCACCAAGGGCTGCTTTCTGCTCAGCACATGAGCGGTTTTGCCTTGCTCAAAAGCAAAGCCTTCGCTTCAGTGTGTGCACTAGTAATTGCTTTTCTGCTTTATGTGTTCTCTATACTGTGCAGTATCCAGCAGCGTGATCTGATAAGGACGCTTTGTCCCTATCTCCTTGGCTCCCTTTCCAAGCAGTCTTTATCATCATCTTCACACCTCTTTCACCAGCATCTTGGCAATGGTAGGGCAGACTTTTATGTGCATTTGCTAAGAGGAAAGCAAGTTATGTAGCTTTTGTCACCTCTGCCCTTTTAATTGCAAGCATAATCGATCTTATATTAGAAAGCCTTGTTTTGTGCGTGCGCTGAGAAAAACAGATTGGCTGCTTTTTTGAAGATAATAGAAAATGTTTTTATGGCTTCAGGCTATTTACCAAAGTTTTAATTTTAACAGCAACATATTGACCAGGGGCAAATGGATTGCTTGTCCAATAAATTAAAATTTTAAGCATTCCTCATTGAACTTACAATTTTTGTTTATGGCTGCGTGAGTAAAATCATTACCCAAGGATTTGTTTGTCTTAGAATGCAGGTTTGCATTTCATAGTTACACTGGAAGACTATGTATACATTATATTTTATATATAAATATATTTAATATATAAAATATATTTAATATATTTTTAATATATTTACAGTGTTCTCCTGAAGATTTATGTGGCCATTTTCATCTTTACGTTTAGTAGAACCTCTTTGGAGCCGCTGGTTCATTTTTGTGAATTAGTGCTAGGATACAACGTAATAATAGCCACAAAATTTCAAATATAAAATATAAACAAAACTTGTGAGTGAGAAACACTATGTCAGTCTGATTCTTGTTCCTTTCTAGGGAATACATCTCTTCTAACTGGCAGCTCTTAAGATTTTGTTTTTATTCATGGTGTTCTGAGGCTTCGCAATGGTATTTTGGTGAGCTCGTATGGGTGGGTAGGGGGAGAAGTAGAAGCAGATGTAAAAACAGGCGAGTCTTTGAAAAATATAACAGGATTTCAGACCATGAATACTCTGTCTAAAGTCTCTTGCCCTCAACTCTCAACTCTCTTGAAGCTTTCTGCATTTTCACTGGCCAGGAGGTGGCAGGTAGGCCAGGAGCACACCTGGCAGCTATGTCCTCCGTGCTTATTGCCTACACCTGTGCTGAGTTGGGATCCAGATGCCAACTCCTGCATCTCCTTAAGTGGAGAAAGGATAGAAAAACAGCCTAGACATAATCATAAATATGGCTTCTTTCGAGTAATTGCATCTCTTGCTTTTACTGTAGCTTGTTTAATAGCTCAAACCTACACAAAGAAGTTGACTGAGCTTGTTTACAGAAGGACGTGCTGGCCCTCAGGGTTGCTTGCCAGCATTCCAGTTCACCGTCTTTGGGCACACGGTGGAGTCTCATCTTCCTCCATCCTTGAGGAGAGGTGTGAACACGTGACTTGCTTAAGTCAATGAAATGTGAGCAAAGTGACGTCACTTCCTGGCAGAAGCTTTAAGACCCAGAGCAGGCTGTATCGCACATGGCGCTGAGCAATGCTCATTGTTCCAAGTGGGGCTCCGAGTGGAGCCACACCCCCTAGTGAGGCTAAGGGACAGAGCCTCCCTCTGTACCACCCAGGGAGGTTTAACATAAGCAAAAAAAAAAAAAGCCTCATTGATTTGCATCCCTGAGATCTTGGCAGTTGTTTGTGTTTGCAGCATAACTTATTCTCTTCTGACCCAAACACCTGGGTATGCAAATCAGAAAAGAACTCTGCCTATCTGCCAGATTCCCTTCCTGAAAGCCTGCACCAATTGGCACCCAGCAGCATCCCACCCTCCTCTCTTGCTCTTCATCTCCCCAAAGTCCTCTTTCCCAGGCATTTATGTACTGAATCCCTTAGCTTTTATTCCTCTAAGTGTCAGACTTTTGCTTTCTCTTTGCTAATAACACATCCAAACTTAGGAATAGTCTTTGTATTGGTATGGATTTTCTTTTTTTCTTTTCTTTTCTTTCTTTTTTTTTTTTTTTTTTTGTGGTACTGGGGTTTGAACTCAGGACCTCGCACGTATGTGGGTACCAGAAGTCAAACTCAGGACCTCGCGCTTGCCAGGCAAGCGGTTATGCCTCTGAGCCATCTCACCAGCCCTGGTATGGATTTTCAGGAAGCAAAAATACTCCCAACTGCATTCTTTCAAAGCTAAAGCTGGCATTGGGTCTCAGGTCTGCAGTGGTAATTAGAATGCAAAGATTGATTTACTGTTCAGAGGTTTACAGTGTCACGCTATCTGGTGTTGGGTGTTGGAGAGGTATGAGTGGGGGCTCAGGCTGGTGGAAGGGAGCCTGGGGACAGTGGTAGCTCCATCTCATCCCAAGCACCCCCCGCAGGCAGCAGCTGCAGCAGCAGGTGTAGCAGGAACCTAAGTCACTGCTGAGTTTGGTGGGAACAAACAGGGGGATCGACTGTGGGGAGCCAGGCCTGCAACTGCCCAGCTGGAGCAGGTGGAGCTGCAGCACCCATCTTCTCACCCCCAGCTGTGGGAGGGACACTTACCGAGCAGCTGGAGACAGGGAAGGTGAGGGAGACTCCAGGGCACAGTGGAGCAGAACCAAGCTGGAAAGGGGGAGGGTGTGTGTCCATGTGTCCTGTCCGCAGTCCAGCCGTCCCAGGGCAGTGGAGTAGATTGTCGGGAGATCAGTGGAGAATGATGTAGTGGGGATTACCCAGACATCTGTGCGAGAAAAGGGTTACTGAGTCTTACTAGCATGGAGGGGTCCACGAAAAGCACATGAGGGTCCAGTGACTACTTGGAAGGTCCAGTGGCAACAGCCTGGACAAGTAGCACCTCTGTCCCTTATGGTGCTTTTCTAAAAAGTCCAGTGGGTGCCAGCTTACCCTCTCCATTGGTGCTCTGTTCTGCTGTGGGTCAGTGCAGGGAGAGGGACTTCATACTAATGACATAACCAGTGACATTGTTCTCTTTCTTGTTCCACCTCACGGCCAGCATTCCAAGGGAGGAAGGCAGGCAGTTCTCTTCCTATAGCAAGAGTCTTCCTAGGGTCCTTCAGATAATGCCAATCTACTCTGTCTGGTCCAAGTCACATTTTCAGTGTCCCCTTGACTTGGCAAGAGTCTTGGGAACACAAAAGGGCACCTCAGAGACACGGTGCTGAGCGCTCTGCTTTTGCTCGGGAAAGACACATCACGTTTCTACAATCCCTGAACTATTCGGGAAGATTCTGTGACTACGGGAGGAAGAAACCACGATTCCCTATAGAATGCACCAAGTTCTCCAGTGTCACACACCTGTACCCACAGAGTGTCGGGAAAACACAAGGCTGGGTTGTTTCCCCAGGAGTGCGAAGCCATGACCGCCTGTAGGGACAAGGAGCTCTGCGGCCACCATCTGAGTGAGCTTGCACACTGCGTTTCCTATGCTGGGTTTGCAAACAATTTGCAGTTTTTCCAGATGTTTTGAAATCCTTTTTAAAAAATAGTAGAAGCTAGGGCGGGTGATATAGCTCAGTGGCATAAGCACCTGCCTGGCAAGCACGAGGTCCTGAGTTCAGTTCCTGGTACCCCCATAAAGAAAAAAAAATAGTAGAAGCCAAAAGCCATTTTTACATGCCTTGCTGGGGAACCCCTGCCTTTATGCTTTTGGTTGCTATTTTTTTCATAGCATTCAGTTTTTTGTCTTTTGGGCGTCAGTCTATGGTATTTTTATAAATCGTGTTCAGATCCGTTTATTTGTGTGCAGCTTCCCCTGAACTCATTATTTGCTCCTTGACATGAACACAGTCAACCATTCCTTCTATGGCAGGAACTGGTGAAAATGATCATTCGTGGAGCCAAAATGAAATTTTACATCTCTACAACTTGTTTCATTGAATCATAATTTTAATTTATAAATATCAGATTTGGGCTAGCTTTGTGTTGTTTTCCAAAATGTAATTTGCCCTTCTAGAGACTTGTCAATTCATTTGCTTCAGCTTTTTAATTAAAGTGTTTATTATTTTTTAGAACAGTTCTATGTTCACAGAAAAATTGAGAGGAAGGTAAAGATTTCCCATGTAATGCCTGTCCCCACACACGCATACATTTGTTGTAATTGATGAACCTGCATGGATACTTCATTAGGATCCCAAGTCTATGGTTTACATTAGAGCTTGGACAAGCATGGTGGTGCATGCCTGTAATCCCAGCACTCAGGAGGCTGAGGCAGGAGGATCCCCATGAGTTCAAGGCCAGCCTGGGCTACATAGTGAGTTCAAGACCAGCCTGAACTACATAGCGAGACCCTGTCTCAAAAAAAAAAAAAAAATTACAGCTCATTCTTTCTGTAGTTTACCCTGTGGGTCTGGACAATCATTAATGAAATGCATTCACCCTTACAGTATCATACAGAGGATTTGCACTTCTAAAAACCCTGTGTTCTACATATTCACACCTCTCTCAATCTCTGGCAGCCGTGGTCTCCATAGTTTACTGATTTATTGACCCTCTTTATATATTTAGGTAGCAAGTCCTTTGTCAGATACATGTGGTACAGACCTCATTTCCAGGCTGGGATACACCTCTTCATTCTCTTAAGGGTCATTTTAATGAAAGTCTGTGCTTTTCTTATTAGGTTAATTTCTAGCTACTTTATATTTTATTCCATATTATAAATGGAGATTAGAAGCATTAATTTAAAAAACACTCATTAGGGCATAACCTAGTCCAGAACACTTTTCTCCTCCAGGCTTCCACTTTTCGGAGGCGATCGTGTTGCTCTTGCCTTAGTTCCTCTGGTCTCCTCTGGCACTGCTACTTCTTGATTGACCAGTTCTCCACGCTGTCCGCTGCTTTCCCGGCACTAGCAGATGGATTTAGCTCTCCACGCAGCCAGAGCCTCCCCTTCTGTCCCCTCCCCATGTGGCTGCGTCACTATCCCGTGTCCCGCACAGGAAGACTACAGCTTCCAGCACTGCTGAGAGATGCAGTTCGGGCAGAATCACCAGGATCTGGACATCATCAGCCAGCAGGTCACATCCCCTTCTCACTGATTCTTCCTCCTCCTTCTGTCACCCCGCCTCGCTCCACTTTGCCTTTGCATTATGAAGGTTGAGAATGTTTACACAATAATGTCCTGAACACACCTCAGCCTCCCATGTGTTATCTATAGATTTTTTTTTTTTTTTTTTTTTTGTTGAGACAGGGTCTCACTATGTAGTCCAGGCGGGCCTTGAATTTGTGGCAATCCTCATGCCTCAGCCTCTCAAGTGCTGAAATTATGGGCATGTGCCACCATGCCTGGCTATATAGATTGAATTTAAATGCCCAAACCCCAATATTCATGGTTTATATCCTTGTGCTCCTAGGTACGTGTGTCCCAGGAAGCTCAGTTGTGGCCACCCTTGGATACTACCAGATCCCCCTGTCTCAATCCTGCTTAGAAAGCATCTTGGCCTGGCAAGTGCAAGGTCCTGAGTTCGATTCCCGGTTCCAAACAAAAAAAAGCATCTTGGTATGGAATGTCGGGGTTCTAACTTTGATTCCCCCTTAATCCTCATGATCATGGGCTGTGACTGTGACTTTCAAGGGCAGAAAAAGAGACAAAACAAGCACATGGCAGCTTTGATCCATCTGTCATATTTGTCCTTCTTTAGGGAAGATTTGGAGGTCAGATAGACCTGAACTTGGGTCTGGTACGCTCCTCTTCCCAGCTGTGTTTTTGCACAAGTGACCTCACCTTTCTGAGCCTCATTGACTCACCTATAGCTCAGGGACAATGACATCACCATTCCTGCTACTCCTGCTGTGTAAACTGAGAGGCGCCTCATGTGAAGGGCCCGTTCTCAGTAAGCAATCAATGTTCCCCGTGCAAGAAGGAGGGGAGAACCCCCCAGGCCACAGCCCTCCACGTCTTAGGAGCCTACAGGTTGGAATACAGTCTACCCCGAAGCACTTGGAAAGGTGGGAGCCCTGCGTTTCTCTCCTGACAACTCCTGCAGGGAAATGTGTGGACTCCAAAAAGCTAGAAAGATTATTAGCGGAATAACAGTAGGGGAGATGAGAAGTTACCATCTAGGAGGAAAAACAGCTTTCTGGATATTTTATGCCTGGCGCCTGTGATCTCGCACAATTTAGGGGGCACTGTTCACACCACAGAGTTGAGCTCCAGGAGGAGCCCTGATGTGGCTTATGCTTATTACCAAGCTGCTCAGCCTAAGCCCAACACTGGGCCACCAAAAAACACTGCCATGGTGGCTCCTCGGGGGCGGGACAGACCCTAGAACCCAGCTTCCAGGCCTGGGAATTCTCCTGTGGCTTAGGTTCTGGGAGGCAGCCTCTGTGGGCTGTGGCGATGCTGAACACTGGGGTTACACCCAAATCTGCAAGCGGGGAGGCAGGGGGGCAGGGGAAGCCTTGCTTAGAATTTCCATTGACCCTGAAGCCAGAGCCTAAATTAGACTCTTTTTTTTTTTTTTCAGTAGTGGGGATTGAACCAGGACCTTCACGTGAGCTATATCCCCAGCGCTTTGTGCTTTTATTTTGATATAGGGTCTCATGAAGTTGCCAAGGCTGGGCTCAAACTTGTGATCCTCCTGCCCTCAGCCTCTTAGAGTGCTGCGATTACAGATGTGCATTACCACATCTGGCTACTAGGCTGCAACTTTTTAGAGTATCTTAGGTGCAGGCTTTATTAGGGAGCTGAAGGGGTTTTTGAGGGTGGATTCCTACCCTCCCCTTCCCAAGACCAAGTTGTCCCTTGGTTGGAAGGCGGGGAGGGGCTGACTGTCCTGCAAGGCCTCAGTGTAGAGGGTGTTACCTGCCTGCTGTGGCGCGCTAATCCCGCACTCCCTGCTCAGCCTGTTCGGTCACACTCTCCTCGCTAGAGCAGGCCTCCAGCAAGCAGGGTGTAAAGGTAACAGTGCCTCTCTCTTCCAGTAAGTTCTGGAGGGATTGTTTTTCCTGGACCCAAACCACAGTCGCCAGGCACATGTTTATACAGCGCCCCCAGACTTCTGTCAGAGGGGATTTCAGTGTGTATCCGAGAAGGAGGAGACAAAGAGGGCACTGTGGAGAGAGAGGAGCAGCCCACTGTGACCTGCTCGGTCCTGTGTGCAAGTCCCCAAAGAGGGCAGATCCATTTCAGATGGGCTGGGTCACTGTGGCTGTTCAGAAACCCAACTTCAAACAGTTCTGTCCTGGGGCCTAGGCCCACGGGGTTGATGTCACATCTGCTATCCCATGGCTGTGTGGCTGCTGTCACCAAGGGGACCGTTGGGGCTGGTACCGTGAGCATCCACTGGCAAATCACATTTCCATACATGAATTCCTTCCTGGTGCTCCTTGGAAAAATTGACATCTTTTTCTGAGTTCTGAGTCTTGTGGGAAAAGAAATCAGGAAAACAGGAAAAGATACGATTGTCTTATGAAAATTAAATCTTGAGCTTGTAGGAATGCAAAGTAATTTACGATTTCTAGATTTCTTGAAAATTCCTAGGAAATCAGATCACTCCTTCCCGAATCTTGAAGATGAATGTGGGTTGGGAATTTGCAAACATTCCTGGTTGCCATGGTGAGGGGCTGGTGCTCCAAACTGCTCACCCCTGGGAAGGCTGAGACACAGTGAGGAGGGAGGGGACTTCCCCGGCTGCCTGTCCCTCCACGTCCTGTGCTCCTCTTCTCCTCTACAGCCACAGGTGGCAGCAAAGAGAGGGTTGGGAGGTAGCTCAGTGTGAAGGCACGGGGCACTGAAAAAATAACAGCAGTAGGGTCTGTTTCATTTAATAGATTGAGTTTGCGCCATGGCCTTCTCCCTCGGCCCAGGGGAGCAGATGTCTGGATTCAGTTCCCTGAGCACTGGGACAGCACTCAGGAACAGAACAGCAATGCCACCAACTTTATGCCACTGAGCATGTATTTTCTTGGGGGACCGGAAGTCTTATCCCCTTCACACATGACGTCCTCAGGATCAGGCCCTTCCTGGCCGTCAGGTCCTCCTCTGTCCCCATGGTCCACTTGTCTTCTGGCCACTTCCCCAACTCCTCTCTCCCCGCGTCACCTCTGATCTGTTCCATACAGATGTGCCATCAGCCTGTGGCAGGACTGTCCCCTCCGGGGAGTCTGCCTCTGCTGCAGGAGTAACCTTTCCCAGGGCCATTCCCATCGCCTCTGGCCAGGCTAAGTTTCTCTCTGAGTTCTGCTTTATAACAAGCTCTCCAGCCACACGCACCACAGAGAGGACGAGGACGCGCTGATGAGACACTAAGATGCTGCTACCGCAGGCAGGGCACACAGCAGCTACGTCAGTCACCTGTCCTTGGAAACGTGGCCAGGCACGTGTCACCAGGGAAAGCGGTTGGTTGAGATCTGCTTCTCCACCCCCTGAATGGTTCCTTCATCTCAGCTTCACCCTCGGCTTGGGGTTCTGCCTCCTTCTATTTCTAGTGGTGGCTGTTGCTGCCTGTTTCCTGGCCCACCAGGCTGGGGACCTAGAACTCACCATTCTCTCTTAACAGTCTTTTTTTTTTTTTGGTACTGGGAATCGAACTCAGGACCTTGCACTTGCCAGGCAGGTGCTGCACTGCCGAGCTATATCCCCGGCCCTCTCTCAACAGTCTTAATCTGTTTTAGTTCATGGTCGCAGTACTCTGTCAACACGATTTCCCTAAAGACTTTGTGAATTTTCTACACTCAAACTGTGGCTCAGCCCTTGTTTCTAAATCACACAGGTAACTCCTTCCGAGACAAAACTTTCTCTACCATGAACAGGTACAAAGATCTTCATATTCTTAGAAATCTTTTTTGTTTTTTTTTAAATTTTCCCTACCAGAAAGGGTCTACCAGACACATCCCAAAACCTTTCAGAAGTCTTTATAAAACACAAACAAAAAAAAATCTAGTCACACCTTTTGATCTATAAGCCAACATCACACTGGACTGGGGACACCCTGGATTTATCTAACTGTCTTGATGAGAGACAGACAGACAGACAGACACAGAAACACCCCATTCATCTAACTTTCATTATGGAATATTGTTATAATTGTTCTATTTTACTATAGTTATTGTTAATCTCTTTCTATGTCTAGTTTATAAATTAAATTTTATCATAGACACAAAAGTATAGGAACAGGCAGCCACTGGAATCTTGGAACATACCTCCTGTGGATAAAGAGGGAATGACTCTTATTTCCTTTCAATTATTTTTGAAAATGGGATCCTTCTTTTCCTAGGACTCTTCTTATATTATTTTCTCTTTCCATACTGCATCATACATCAGTTTAAAACACCATTTGGGGCTGAGTATGTAGCTCAGCAATAGAGTGCTCTAACAAGGGCCTGGGTTCATTCACCAGTAGCATGCCTGCGCACACAAACGCACGCACACACACGTGCACACACGATTTGGCACCTTCTATATTCGGCTAGGAAATCTTTGTGAAAACCATGAGCTTAATAAGGTACATTGCTTATCTTCCATGTTACTACAAGTAAGTAATTTTCCTGCTACTGTAAAACATGGGCTGCCCTCTTTCCAGCTCTGCGCAGTCTCTCGCCCAACTGTCCTGCTTGCCCAGACTCCGCTGAAAGCCCCCATTCTGCCAGGCTCACTCACCTCCGCCGCTACCTGGCCCAAAAGGCATCGAATCCGACATTTGCCCAGGCCGGGGCTCTCGGCGGAGGGGACTCGGCAGCGCGTTTCCCCAGAGCACAGTCAGCCCAGGTCCGGGGCTGTTCTCCCTGGGGGCAGAGACTGCGGGCAGGAGGAGGATGGGCCTGAGGGCCGGGACAGAAGGCACAGGTTGGGGCTCAGTAGAGGGGTACAGTGGCTTGAGATCGAAGCAGCACACACGGGCAAGGTGGCAGGTCCTCGTGCAGTCTTGCTGGGACCCTGGCTGGCAGCAGAAAGGGGCCTAGGCTGGGTGCAACGACCCAGGCGCCAGGGCAGGCAGACCTTGTTACCTAAGCTGCCGTCAGCCGTGTGGCTTGGCCCTGTCGCCTCATGTCTCCGAAGCTCTGTTTATCACCTGCTGCATGTGCTGTCCCTCCAGGTACCCTTCTCGGAGAGCGAGCTGGCAGGGCTCAGAATCCCAGCTCAGCACTTCTAGTGTCCCCTAGTAGGGAAGAAAGGGACCCACCTCATCCCCTCAGCCCCCTGGAGGACACCCGGTAGACAGAACTCTTAAGAGCAGCGGAAGGGAAACGCAAGCGTCGCCCCAGCCCTTTGCAACGTCTGAGACGCTGAGCATCGCCTCCCGCTAGGGGGCGCTGCCTTCCTCTTGGGCACAGCCTGGCCGCGTCCTCTCTCTGGCTGCCCCCTTTCACGGCTGTGTCTCGCTCAGCTCCAGCATTGCTCCCACTACCCATGACCCCATTCTGCTTCCGCGTGAGGACCCCACAGTCCCAGGGCTGGACTCTGCTGGACTCCCCGTCTCTTTCTTCCTCTCCTTAAGTCCTGCTGTGTCTGTCTTTGGTTAGAGTCTCAGGCCACAGCTGTGTTCCCCGGGTCCCACTGGTCCTGGAATGTGCACAGTCCTATAGCCTGGCAGCTGACACGAGGTGTCCCAACGCCACTCGCTGCAAACCTTAGGGACTCAGACCGTGGCAGAAGTCAGTGAACCTAAGCAGCATCTGCTGGGCGATGAGTACCCACCAGGAAGTCTCCTGCCCAGCCCAGCGTGAGCAGCCACCATTGGAGTGAGAGGTCACAAGGCAGAGCTGGGAGCTGCGCCCCAGGCCAGTCTCCGCTGGGAAGTCACACTGCCCACTGATGGAAACAAGCCTTGAAATCAGTTACTAAGATTCTTTTTTCTTGAAGTATAAAGATTTACCCAACTTTACAAATAAGATCCTTAATGTAGATTCAATGTTAAAAAATTGCTCCCTCCAGAGGAAGTGACAGCGTCTCCTTAGGGAAACATCTCCCTTTAAGAAAGGGCTCAGCTCTCCCTTAATTTCACAAAAGAGGTTTTCCGATATCTGAAATCTAAATAGTTCCTGATTAAATGACAAGTAGAGATTTTTTTAAAGATTTCAGTAGATAGCCAACAGAAAAATAGTTTCTAAAGTTTTTAAGACTGAAATATGACAACACATGAACCCCAAAGTGCCCAACCTTCAATTTAAGAAACAGACGCCATACACCCCTCATCCCCCACATCCTCCGCACCGGAAGTCAGCCTGTGAACAGCCCTGTGCTTCTTTGACCTGGTTTGTTTTTTTGTCTGTTTGTTTTTTGGTTTTTTTGTGTGTGTCCAGTTTTTCACAGCAGAAGTTATAGAGGGTAGAGTTAAAGACATGGGATGTAGGGACAGAGTTCCTGGGTTCAACTCCCAGCTCCTTCTCTTCCTACCTGTGAGATCTCTTATGCGGTGTGAATGAAAAGTATGGTGAATGTTTAAATATTTCAAAGTTATTACAGTAAAAGACACACTGGCATGAATCCCCCCTAAGATACCCCTCCCCCACTTCAAACACACTTATCCCATCATTCTTGCCACTTTCTGAAGCAGTTCTGGAAGTCCCCTTTTGTGGGTGTCTGTAGTTGCACTGTCATACCTGCCTTGATTTCTTGAATCAATTGAAAATGTTTACCTTTCACGGTCATTTTGACTTTGAGGAAGATCCAGAAGTCACATGGTGCCAGATCTGGCGAATAAGGGGGATGAGGACACACAGTAATGTTGGTACAAGCCCATCTTTCCACTGGCTGGTGCTCAGCAGCAGCAGTCACTGTATTTTTTAATCACACTTCATAAAGACACTCATGAAAGGAGACTTCCGGAACTGCTTCAGAAAGTGAAGAACAATGGGATAAGTGTGTTTGAAGCAAGGGGGAGGATTCTGAGGGGGATTAACAGCAATGTGTCTTTTACTGTAATAAGTTTTTAAAATTTTAAACGTTCGCTGTGTATTTTGATCACTCCTTGTACAAGTGACTAACTCTCTTGGTGCCTTAGCACTGAGCTTGCTGGGGCAGATGAAGGGTTAAATGGATGGACACAGTCACAGCCTTGGGCAGCAGGCCGTAAACTGCCTTACACTTGAGACCATACAGGGCCGACAACTTGGAGTCCTGTATTTCCCCTCATAGATAATCATAAACATTTGCCCAAGTCTTAAAAGTCCCATAAATACCCCTCAAAAGGGGGCACACCAGTCAACATGGGAATCCCCTGCCAACCAATCCCCTCTGCATCTGAAGTGTCCCTGGTGAAGACAGAACAGTCAGGGGGAGACAGAGCCAACCCAGGGCCTTGGAGGAGCTCAGCCCACACCAGTCCCCATCTGCTGATCTGGACAAATTCTGTGTGAGCTCACTGTCAGTGGGGCTCCACCTTCATCCCAGGCTCACTGGATTCTCCCAGGCACAGGGCCCCGTGTTGGCCCTTCTGAAGGAGGAGAGGCCCAGGCTCAGCCCTTCAGGGACAGAGGTATGGATGGATGGGCAGGGGTGGGGCCCAGGGGCCTTGGGGACAGAGCTTGGCTCTAAGGCAGGGTAGCATGGCAGAGGGCCATGACAAAAGGGCATGGCAGAGAAGAAACAGCTCATAGCATGGCAGCAGGAAGCAGAGAGCGATCAAAGGAGGAGGATGGAAGATCAACCCTTCCAGGCCACGTCCCCAGTGACCCACCTCCTTCCACCAGGCTTCACCTCCCAACATCACATTTGGATCATCGGGGTGTGTTACTCACCAGTACCATGCTCCCATGATCCAATCACTTCCCCAAAGCCCCACTTATGAGCACATGAGGCTTTAGGGGGACATATTGATAGAAACCATAACAGAGAGGGTAATGTATACAACATGGATACCCTGGACAAAGGCACGATTCCTGTCCCAACAGGTTGGTGTGAGATTTCATCACACTTCTTAAAACTTATGAATTGTTTATTTTTATCTCTGGACATTTCTATTATTTGGTTGGCCACAGAAACCTTGGAAAGTGAAGCTGCAGATAAGTGACTCTGTATGTCTTGGGTGACTGGCATCTGGGACACAAATACAGAAAAATCCCAGCAACTGTGAAATCTCCTGCTCCATCTTATTCCATCTCCCCATCTTCCTGAGAGAGTCACTTTCCAGATTTCTAACACAGTGAAGCTGCAGATAAGGGAGGACTGATGCATATAAGTTACTGGAATAGTGAAAATCATTGGGAATCCATTCTTTTTTTTTTTTTTTTGGTGGGTACTGGGGGGTCAACCTCAGGACCTTGTGCCAGCAGGCGCCCGTGCCACTGAGCGATATCACCAGCCCCTTTTTCGTATGTGGGTTCCGGGAGTCGAACTCGGGCCCTTGCGCTTGCCGGGCAGGCGCTTAAGCCGCTGAGCTATCTCACTGGCCTGGGAATCCATTCTTGTGTATGTTTTAAATAGTATGTTATGTAGATGAGCCAAACTATAGGTTTCTAGAAAAATGTTCAGGCAATTTATAATCAATGCAGCCAGGAATAAAATCTATGTCACTCCCACCTCATCCTACTCACCTCCAGCCCAGCCCTCTGGAGCAGTGTCCCCTGTATGTGATTTTATGCCTGGCCAGAGCTGTCCCATGAATTAAAGGTGTACAGATGTGGATGCAAGTGATTCCATGGTGATGTTTCATGCAATTGGCTTCTTACCATGCATTATGATCTGAGATGTGTTATTTTAAAAAACAATTTTAATTGATATAATGTATATACACATAAATGTGTGAACTCCCCCATCACCACCACTTTTTTTTAAAACAAGGTCTCACTCTGTAGTTCAGGCTGGTCTTGAACTCACTGTGTAGCCCAGGCTGGCCTTGAACTCATGCAAACCTCCTGCTTTAGCCTCCCATGTGCTGGGATTACAGGTGTGTACACTACTATGCCCAGCTGAATGTATAAGTTCTCCCACAATGCATGTCTTGAGAGACTGGCATCTGGGACACAAATACAGAAAAATCCCAGCAACTGTGGAACCCTCTGCTCTATCTTCTTCCTTCTCCCTGTCTTCCAGGGAGAATCACTCTGCAGATTTCTTTTTTTTTTAATTTATTTATTATTATTATTTTCTTTTTTTGTGGGTACCAGGGATCGAACTCAGGACCTCGCGCACCAGCAGGCACCCGTGCCGCTGAGCAATATCACTGGCCCTTTTTTCGTATGCGGGTGCCAGGAATCGAACTCAGGACCTCACGCTTGCCAGGCAGGCGCTTATGCTGCTGAGCTATCTCACTGGCCCCCCACTCCCCAGATTTCTAATGCAAGTTAGTTTCACTTTTTCCTGCACTTTCCGTAACGGGAGCACACAGAACAGAAAGTCCCGGACCTGGCTTCTATCATTCATCCCTGCAGGCAAGGTTGAGCCATTGTGTTTCTTACAGCTATGGGTCGCCAGTCACAGCTGTATAGTATCCCACGAGGGAACTCAGACTTTCTCATGAGCTCCGTTGATGAGCGCTGGGCTCTGGGCATGGAAAGCCTGGCAAAGCCAAGGTGGGTGTGAAGAGAATGGGGGTGGGGGGCACTGAAGCCTGGCTTCACCAGAATTGTGTTTTCTCCAGGCCACCCGCATGTGCACTTCCTCTCAGCCTCTGATGTGGGAGTGGGTTATTGCACTGCACTGCATACATGTATGGATTGTATCCGTTCTAATTTGTATTTCCCTGATTACTATGGGGATAGTAAAGTGCTGGTTGTTTTGTTTTGTCCAATATTTGTTTCTGCAGTACTAAGGATTGAACCTAGGGCCTTATGCACGCTAGGAGGGCGCCATCACTGAGCCACATCTCTAGCCCACTAGCTTTGTTTTACCTGTTTTTAAGGCAAATCCTCCCAATTCTTACTGCCTCTTCCTGAGACCCTTAGCATCACCAGCCTACAATAGGCTTTTCTGCAAACTCATGAGATTCCTTAGCCTCATTCTAAAAAATTAGCAGATCCCCATAAATATGAGCTACTTATAAACCAGAGCTGAAATGTCCACTGTCCCTGGCAGCAGCTATGTGTGGGAGTCTGGTGCAGTCCATTCAAAGAACAATGTCGACGAGCCTGAGTGTAAAAGGCTCACATGCACAGAGCCTCGCTCTTGATTGCTGTGCCAGGATCCCGTGTGAATGCCGTGGTATCACCAGCAGCAGAAGGCAGGGTGGGTGGGAGTAAGGACCCTGAGCACAGCCTGTGTTCTGGTCCTGCTCCTGCACTCGCTGGGTTATTGGGCAAATTACTTAGTACTTCTATGCTTCGGTCCCATCGTCTACAATGGGGACACTAATAGAACTTCCTCCTCGGTGGCTGTGGGGCCTAAATGAGTTTGTCTGTGAGTGGATCTCTAGCTACATATGTTATGAAGAATGCCTGATCCATGTATAGTGAGCACTGGAGATCCCTAGGACGCCATCTCTGAAAAGAGTATTAGATCTCATCTTGCAAATTTGTGAACGATCCATACACTGAAACCTACACAATATTACTAAAAGAAAGTAAAAAAGACCTAAATAAATGGAGAGGTATACCATGCTCATGGATCAGACAATATTTAAGTGTCCATTCTATACATTGGGTGCGATCCTAATCAAATTCTCAGGCTTGAGGTCAGCTCTTCCGCCCCCTTGTGGTCACCGTGTAATGTGTCTACTTGCCCAGGCTGGACTACGTTTCCCAGAACCCCTTTGTGGTAGCTTTGTTTCAGGGTGGGCAGCAAGAGATTATTCTAGCTATTCCTTGGAGCTGCCAGAACTTCCTCCAGGTGGTCCCCGAGCATCTCGGCCCTGGGTCTGTGTCTTAAGCTGCTTGACAAAGGCTCCCACCAGGTACCCCTAAAGTCAGGGGCAGGAGCAAGGCCACAGATGTCCGTCCATCCTTGTGTGGCCCACTGCCAGTGCCTGGGGTTGCAGTTAGTCTTTTCTCTCTCACAGCTTTCATCCATCGTCCATTCCCAACTGTCCATCCTGCAGACCCAAGCTCCAGCATCACGTATGAAGACGATACCTTAAAGATCGCTTAACCAGGGGCCGGTGAGATGGCTCAGCGGCATAAGCGCCTGCCTTGCAAGCGCGAGGGCCCGAGTTCGACTCCCGGATCCCACATACGAAAAAGGGGCTGGTGATATCGCTCAGCGGCACGGGCGCCTGCTGGCGCGCGAGGTCCTGAGGTCGACCCCCCGGTACCCACAAAAAAAAAAAAAAAAAAGATCGCTTAACCAGACCTCACAATCGCAGGAACTCAGATTCTCAGAAGTCCTTACCAAAAATGTGTCATAATAGTTCTGCTGCTTGGTTGAACCTAGACTAATACACTCCTAAAGGATTACCCTTCTACATCTCTCCACGGACATTTAGTTAAAATGTAAGTTCACGATGCTCTGTAGATGTGTTCACTTCTTGGGGAACGTGACAAAGGTTGAGCACTGATGATTCCTGGTACCTGGATAGTAGATGTTGATTCTTAACAAGTTCAAGATAGACAAGGCAGCCTCAGATTCCTGCTTTTACGTAAAGGGCACGTTGCCTCTCCTAATGGAAATCGGCCATATTTAGAGCTTTCGATTGGAAAAAAAGCTTTTAAAATATAAAACTTAAGGAACATAAGCGAAACAGTCCATAAAGGAAATTTTGTGTCATTTAAAGCATGTCTTAGAAAAGAAATGATACTGAAAGTTCGGGTAGTACATTCAAGAAGTTAAAGAAAAGAATGACAGACTGATTAACCAAATCAAAACCTAGTACTTTGGAGAAAATAATGGAGCTTTAGGAAAAAAAAACTCTGCAAATTAAATAAATAAAATTAAAAAATTAAAAATTCTATAAACAAAACAAAAGCAAAACGGGAATAAGTTACAAAAGAAAATAGCATACCTTCAGAGGCTAAAAAGTCAGAAGTGCATATTATGAGCACACTTGTGCAAATAAAATTGAAAAAGAGGCAAAATGAACAATTTTCTAGAAAAAATATGATAAAAAGAAGCTAAAAGAAATAACAGGGGGCCGGTGATATAGCTCAGCAGCGTAAGCACCTGCCTGGCAAGCACGAGGTCCTGAGTTCGACTCCCTGTACCCACATAAAGGAAAAAAAGGGATGGTGATATCACTCAGCGGCACCAGCGCCTGCCTGGCAAGCGCGAGGTCCTGAGTTTGACTCCCGATACCCACATAAGAAAAAAAAAAAAGAAAGACAGAAATAACAGGGCAGCGGATATAGCTCAGCGGTGCAGCGTCTGCCTGGCAAGCGTGAGGTCGTGAGTTTGATTCTCAGTACCAAAAAAAAAAAAAAAAAAGAAAGAAAGAAATAACAGGAGCCAATCCTACACTGTTAAAAGAAATGCAACTGTTAATTACTGTATCTACATGAAAATTGGCATCAAAATATCAACTGGAGGTTTCATGGTGAGTTTGAGCAACTCCTTAAGAATTAGAACTGGCCAGGCGTGGTGGTGCATGCCTGTAATCCCAGCACTCAGGAAGCTGAGGCAGGAGGATCACTGTGAGTTCGAGGCCAGCCTGAACTGCGCAGCAAGACCCTGTCTCAAAAAAAAAAAAAAAAAAAAAGGGAGAGAGAAAAGAAAAGATAAGAGAAGCCCCCACTTCTGAACACAGAAGACTTTGAAGGGACATTTCAGATCTAAACCATAACATTCCACCTAAACCTAACAAAATGTGTAAGACCTTTATGAAAAGGTACCAGATTCATACAAACACAAAATAAGGCCTATGGAAACTGAGATATTACCATATTAGTGATAATGTGTTAATCTATTTTGTGCTATAGCAAAAATCTGAGACTGGGTAGGTTAAAAAGAACAGAGATTTATTTCTTACAGTTCTGGAGGCCAGAAAGTCCAGGATCAAGGTGCTGGCATCTGGTGAGGGCCTCCTTCCTGTGTCACCTGATGGCAGAGGCAGAAGGGCAGGAGCCAGAGAGTGTGTGCAAGAGAGAAAAGGGAAGGGAGGGAAGAAAGCTGAACTCCTCATCTTCTGAGGAACCCACACTCCCAATAACTAAGCTCCTCCCACAAGAATGGCAGCAAAACCCAGGACAGCAGAGTCCTTGTGACCTGATCACTTCTTCAAGTCCTGTTCCCAACACTGCCACACTGGAGGTTAAGTTTCCAACTCATGAGCATCGGGGCCATTCAAACCACAGGACATGAGGAGGCTCAGTGTCACCAAGATGTCTCTACTTCCCCAAATTGATCTCCATGTTCACGATGGGATTTCCATGAAACACGAAAAATCTGATTTTTTCAATTCATGTCAATCTACAAAGGGCCAATACAATTTCAAAAGATAAGAAGATAAGGCAGACCTCAACGCTGGATATTAAGACTGATTTTTAAGACATATGGAGAACAAGGTGGTAGGCATCCAGGCATCCACAAATAAGGCAACGGGGACAGAGTTCACATATGCACACACACATGTACACGTATGTGTACATACATAAATTAAATAAATTGGTGGCATTGCAAATCAATAGGATAGGAGGACATAGTTAAGAACTCATTTAATTATTCTTACATTGGTTATATATAAGCAAAATTGAAAATTAGATATCTATGTCATACCATATACCACAACTTTAAAAAGTTGATACATTCAAAAGCATTAAAAATGAAAATATCTACATATGGAAAGATCAAAAACTAAAAGCCTAGCCACAGAATGGGAGAAAGTTTTGTGATATATATGACTAAGCATGGTTAATATCCAGAAAAGTCTAAAAAATTCTCATAAGGTGATAAGGAAAGATATTTTTCTAACCAAAAGAAAAATATACAAAGGATTCAGCCAACAGTTTTAAAGGAAACTGAAGGGACAGGAAAGTATGAAATGATGCTCGGTCTTACCAAAAATCAAGAAAATACAAAGTAAAATCTGGGTGAGACAGCTTTTGCCCATCCCATCAGGTTGGGAGAATGAGTCTGATCACCCCAACAGCTTAGAAAACCCCTCCTGCAGAAGCCTACTGGAAAATGATTAAAATTAGGGTTTTTCATTTTTCTGAGACAGGGTTTTGCTATGCAGTTCAGGCTGGACTTAAACTCACTATGTAGCTCAGGCTGGCCTCGAATTCACCATGATCCTCCTGCCTCAGCCTCCCAAGTGCTGGGATTACAGGTGTGTGCCACCACGCCCGGCAAAATTAGTTTTCTTGCTATAGAGCACACACACACACACACACACACACACACACACACACAGAACACACACACACACACAAAAACACACCACTTCTAACTTTTCATATATACAGAAAGTGATCTAGAAATGTGGTGAATGTTTAATATTTTAAGAAACTTATTACACTGAAAGACACATTGCCATTAATCTCCTGCAGAAAACTCCCCCTTGCTTCACATTTATCCCATTATTCTTGCCACTTTCTGAAGCAGTTCTGGAAGTCCTCTTGGGCAAACAGTTTCATCCTCCATCATGACAAAGCTCCCTGTCACACACTGCTTCTGGTATGATGATTCCTGTCAAATGAAAACATGATGGTATGTCCTCATCCACCTCATTTTCTGGATCTGGAACCATGTGAACCAAAGTCAAAATGACCACAAAAGATAAACACTTCCAATCAATTCAGGACATTGAGACAGCCACAACAATGCAACTAAAGACACTCACAAAAGAGGACTTGCAGAACTGCTTCAGAAAGTGGCAAGAACAATGGGATAAGCACGTACTAATTGAGGGAGAGTACTCTGAGGGGGATTAATGGCAATGTATCTTTTACTGTTTTAATGTTTTGTTTTGTTTTGTTTTTTGAGACAGGATCTCACTATGCAGTTCAAGCTGCCCTTGAACTCACTTTGTAGCCCAGGCTGGCCTCCAACTCACAGTGATCCTCCTGCCTCAGCCTCCTGAGTGCTGGGATTACAGGTGTGTGCCACCACACCCGGTTGTTTAAATGATTTTTTAGAATGATTTTAATATTTACTGTATCTTTTATCATACCTCATATAATATGCATTTGTTTTTAAAAGATTCATCATTATAAGCCAGTGGGAAGTGAGCAAAACTCACTGAAATGTACATACATGCGTTCCTGGGACCCAGCTCTGGCCACCAGATGCATCACCTCACACATCCTGTATCTTTTCATAAAACCAAGGAAATATGTGCTGGGTGAAGTCGTCGTGTCTGGTGAGCTTTATACAAATCCTAACCTTGAACCACCACCACTCGCCGAAGAGTGATACTGCAACTCTATGAATAGATTAAAGGAGACAAACTGTACGATCATCTCAATGATCAAAACATAGAAAGTATTTGCTACTAACATAGCATCTGAGAAATGCGCGAATAGTTTGGAAACTATTTAAGAGCTTAGAACTACGCTAAGAATGCAAAGAAAGGGTAACTAATTCAAGGAGAAAAACACTTAGTGAGCTTTCTTCTGCACCTGAGAAAAGGTTTCTTAGATAAAAGGTTTATCTAGAACAAACTTACCAGATGGCAAAGTCAAAGGTAAGAAGGAAAAACGCTGGCTATCGCACTTGTATTCAGCACTGGGCCTGAGGGTTCTGTCTACAAAAGGGGGGCAGGCAAGTAATGTACACAGGCAATTAATAGAAGACATAAAATAAGCAATACAATATGAAAAGCTAAGCAGCCTTATTAATAAATAGATAATACTAGTGGGAATTTAACTAGGAATAACACTGTACAGCGTGCGGCAGATTTTGTAGATTGGCTCACATTTCAAATGAATGAAAATAAAGTGTAGGAACTGGGAATACAGCGTAGGGGTAGAGTGCTTGCCAGGGTGCGTAAGACCTGGGTTTGAACCCTAGTTGCACAAAAACAAAATGAAAGTAATGCAAAGAATAACTGAAAGAGAGCAGAGGCAAGTAGACTAATATCAGACAAAATAGACTTTAAATCAGGAAAGGTTACAAGGGGCAAAGATTCAATACATGAAAGAGATACAACAACTATAAACACTCACACAGTTAATAATAGACCACCAAGGGCCAGCGAGATGGCTCAGAGGCTTAAGCGCCTGCCCGGCAAGCGCGAGGGCCCGAGTTCGACTCCCAGAACCCACATACAAAAAAGGGGCCGGTGATATTGCTCAGCGGCACGGGCGCCTGCTGGTGCGCAAGGTCCTGAGGTCGACCCCCCGGTACCCACACACAAAAAAAATAATAGACCACCAAGATATATATAGCCAAAATAGAATGGAAGGGATTATAGAGAGTTCTACAAAACCAGTTGAAGACTTCAGCACTCCACTCTCAATAGTGGATAAAATAATCGAACAGAGCAAAGGAACTAGAGAACTTAACACAAAAACCAGCTAGGTCTAACAGACATCAGATCGCTCTACTCAGCACTGATGGGGAAAACAGTATGGCAGTTCCTCCAAAAATTAAAAACAGAATTACCATACAACCCGTAAATTCCTGCTGGTTTATACCCAAAAGGAATTGGTTTTGTTTGTTTGTTAAGACAGGGGCTGGCAACGTATCCCAGGCTGGCCTTGAACTCACTATGTAGCCCAGGCTGGCCTTGAACTCATGAGGATCCTCCTGCCTCAGCCCCTCAAGTGCAGATGTGCACCTGTAGCCAAAAGGAATAGGGAGCAAGGTCTTAAAGAGAGCTTGGTACATCCATGGTCATAGCAGCACTACTCACAATAGCTAAAATATGGAATCGATCCAAATTTCCACCACCAGTTGAATGGAGAAGCTAAATGTGGCTCATGCATACAATGGAAGTGGTCAGTGGTCAGCCTTACAGAAAAGCAAATTCTGGTATGTGCTACAGCACGGGTGCACCTTGAGGACACTGTGCCCAGCAAAGTAAGCCAGGAACGAAAACACAAATGCAGTACAATTCCACTTACTGGAAGTAGATTCCACTTACTGGAGGTAAATTCCACTTACTGGAGGTAGTTAGCGTGGGCAAAATCGGAAAGACAGGAAGCAGTTACCAGGAGCTGGGTGGAGGAATGGAGGGTTCTTATTTGGATTTGTACACATGGATTTTCAGTTTCACAAGATGAAAAGAGTTACAGAGATGGACGGTGTTGATCCCATACAACACTATGAATATATTTAAAACCACTAAACTGTATGGTTTTAAAATGGGTTAAGAAGGTAAATTTTGTTATATATATTTCACTGCAATACAGAAAAACTGAAAAAAAAGCCCATGGCTAAACATTTTATCAGAGAAGATATACAGGTGCCAAATAAATACCTTAAAAACTATTCCATATCATTAGCTATTAGGGAAATGAACATTAAAACCACAGTATCACTATTTATTTTAGGTGGCTAAAATAAAAAATAGTGATAGGGTCAAATGCTGGGAAGGATTGCAGGTATTGGGAATTTTTGTTGTTGTTGGTGGTGGTGGGTTTTTTTGGTCTTGCTCTGCAGTCCAGGCTGGCCTTGCACTCACTATGTATCCTAGGCTGGCCTCAAACTCGCAGCAAGGATTGCAGATATTGGATCATCGATACATTGCTGTTGAGAATATAAAATGGAATGGCTACGCTAGGAAATAGTTTAATCATTTCTTATAAAACTAAACACACACGTAACATACGGCCCTGTAACCACACTCTTGAACCACAGAAATGCGAACTTATGTTCCTATGAAAACCTATATTCATAGCATCTTATTCACCATAGTCAAAAACTGTAACCATGGGCTGGTGATATAGCTCAGCGGCACAGTTCCTGCCTGGCAAGCATGAGGTCGTGAGTTCGATTCCCGGTACCAAAAAAGAAAAAAAGAAAAAAAAAAAAAAAGAAATGAATGTTACTCTGAAGAAACAGCCAGCAGCTCTTAAGTGAGATAATTTAGATAGGCCTGGGGGAGTGGTTTATGGTAAGTGAATAAAGCAATCAGAAAACGTCATATAAGGATGGTTCTGTATATATGACATTCTTGAAATAAAACTACACAAAAGGAAAAGGTTTTTTTAAAAAAATAAATAGAGCTGAGGGAGTAGCTCAGTGGTAGAGCACATGCTTAGCAGGCGTGAAGCCCTGGGTTCAATCCCTGCAGAGATGATAGACGGGTGATGGGTATCCAGATAGACAGACAGACGTCCTACGGCTAAGTGTAATAACTGTCATTACCGCGTTCTTTTCACATTCCAGGTACCTGTACTATATACTAAGTTCTTTACGTAAATCATCACATTCTACCCTCCCGATAACCCTATAAGGTGGGTGTTATTTCTGCCCATTTTATAGAGAAGGAATATTCGAGGCTCAGAGCCATGAAGTAAACCACCCAAGACCACACGGGGAGGAAGGCACAGAGCTCAGACTTGCCTGGCTCAAAGCTGGTGATTTCGCCACTGGTCCCTGCCACCTCAGAGCTGCGTTTAGGGACACCTTCCGGGTCTGCGTTCTTCACTAGATTCGCTTCTAAAATGCATGTACTTCTGATCAGTGAAAGTATGCGTTTTCCTGGGTCCATCTGTTTCCCATGGCAGTAGAAAGTCAACCGCAAGGTTCACTCGGTTCGCCCCCTTTGCGCAGGGCGGGACCGCTTTCCGCCAGGCGGGGGCGCTGTGATGCACCCCAAGGGCGCGCGCCAAGCTCCGCCGGGCTCCGCTTTCCGGGAGTCCGGGCCTCCGCGGAGAGCGCAACCGTCCCGGCCGAGGCCAGTGGGAGGACAGACCCTTCGGGAAAATTATTCGAAGGACACAACGTGCGTGCTCTTTCCTCCGGGGTTTTATTCCTAGATGCATTTAAGTGGAAAGCTGTGGGTGCGGCGCTTCACATTTTCTTGGTCCACACCTCCACCTCGGAGCGGGTGACTTTGCAGGGAGAAACGGGACGCAGCTGAGGTCCGCAGCAAGACTTTCTGCCACCTGCAGCTGTCTCTTCCCTGAGCAACCCATTGCCACCTCTGAGCCTGTACCCCGTGGGACCCATGGGGGTGGCCGGCCTTCTGCACACCTGGGGCATCTGGGGACGTGGGGTGAAGACCGATGCGAACAACCAAGCATAAAAGTAGCAATCCCCCTTCCCCCCCAAAAAAGCAGCAACCCAGAGCTCGCGTATCCCTTGAAGCCCTCTGCTGGTGCAGCCGAGTGTGGTGGCGCACAACCTAGTCCCAGCACTTGGGAGGCTGAGGTAGGAGGGTCACTGCGAATAGCAGGCCAGCCGGGGCTACAGAGTGAGTGCTAGGAAGCGAGTACAGGAGTCCTGCTGGGAACGGAAGGGCGGGAAGTCCCTCCAGCCTGCCCTGCTGCTGCCTGGTGGGGTCCTCCCCTTGCTCTCTCTGGGCTCCGCCTCCACCCCGTCCCCACTAACCGCGGGCCTCAGTGAGTTTCTCTTTCACTTTGCCATCCCTGAGGTCCTGCACCTAAGGCCCTGCTTCCATCACAGGTCCCCGGCTGGCCGCGCCAGGGACGGAGGGAAGGAGAAGGGGGTCTGAGCGTCAGGCAGCTGGCCCACCGTGGCCCGCCCACTCAGGGCTGAGGCAGGAGGAGAAGGTCTGGAGCCTCCAGAGCTGGGACCCCCGTCTGTGAACAGGAAATGGAGCGCTCGGGCTGGAGTGGAAGAGGTTGGCTGGAACAGGTCTGCCCGGAGGGCTGCAGATGGACCTCTCGCTACAGGTACCCGCGGCCACCCAGCCCACGCACCCCTCTCTGCGCCTTTCCTGCCCCTCCCGCTCCTTGCGGCTTTGCGCTCCGGGGACGCGGACGCCTCCTCGCTGCTTCTGAACCTGCCGCCGGCCGCCCTCCCCCAGCCCGGGTTCCTCCCTCCCCGCCGCATCCGAAAGTCTTCGGGCTGGGCCGTCCCTCCCCGGGCACGTCCCTGGGCTCCTAACGGAGAGCCCGGCCGAACCGCTGGCACTTTGGTTCAAACCCTTGACCCAGTTCGCCGTGATCCCGCGCTGTCTACGGCTGCGTGGGGAGGGCGGCTGGGACGCGCGCTCGGAGGGGGACAGCGGCTCTCCAGGACGGCCCCCCCTGTGATCGGGACAGCGGCCCGCCAAGGTCCGCACGCAGCCGAGCCTCGGCACTCAGCTTCGCCTGGAGACCCTGTGCCACTAAAATGACGTTGGAAGACAAAACAAATTAGAATGCTTAGGCGAAATGCTCATACTTTCAAATTAAGAAAGACTTGCAGGAAACCGAGTCCTGCTAGGAATGCCTATGAGTTTGTTCCCGACCCGGAGAGGGGGGCGAGGGGACGAGAACCGGAAGACATGGAGATAGGTTAGGGTGCAGGAGCCAGGGGCGCCTTGCATGCAGTGGACAAGGAGCCCCGAGCCTGTGGCTCACCTTACTTTTATTCACTTAGAAACGGGAGCAAGCAATAAGGGTAGCAAAAGAGTTATCTGCCTCTATAGTACATGCCCAGGCAAACACCCAGATCTCAGCTGTGTTGACTTTCCTATTAACTGGTCTCCCACAAAGACTTCCATCGCAAACGCGAATTCCTCGGGTGACATGAGGGACTGTAGTCGGGAGCCTCGCACAGACAGTCGGGACAACGACGCTGTTTTTTCTAGGAAGCAACTTTATTCCTGCTCAGCGGGCTAATACACGAAAGGCTGAGCTGTGTGTGGGGGGGGGTAGCGCTTTTGTACAATTTTTGTTCACGTGTCTCCCGTGTATGGTAACAGTTCAAGTTACAGAGCCACATAAACACGGATAGGAGTTAATTAGGCTCCGTTGTCTTTCTTTGTCCTAAGGTCTTTACCACATTCCTTAGAGAAGGGCTCTACCACAGGAGCAGCTGGACGGGGGCTGGCCAAGGTGGAGGACCCAGCTCCATCCTCTGCCTGCTGTGACTGGGCAGGTGGCCCCCACTGTGTGTGGACGCTGCTCCCCGTCTAGTAGCTGGGGTGGCTCCCCAAGGATGCCATGTGTTCCCACACCAGCTGTTTGCCACAGGCGAACTGAGGTGATACCATGACTTTTATTTTATTTTATTTTTATTTTATTTATTTTTTTTTTTGTGGGTACCGGGGGGGTCGACCTCAGGACCTCGCGCGCCAACAGGCACCCGTGCCTCTGAGCGACATCACCGGCCCCTTTTCCGTATGTGGGATCCGGGAGTCGAACTCGGGCCCTCGCGCTTGCAAGGCAGGCGCTTACGCCGCTGAGCCATCTCACCGGCCCTTTATTTTATTTTTTAATTTTTTTCCTTTATGTGGGTACCGGGAACTGAACTCAGGACCTCGTGCTTGCCAGGCAGGTGCTTATGCCGCTGAGCCATCTCCCCAGCCCCCTATTTTTTTATTTTATGGAAAAAAGGTAAAACAAAATTTCATAACAAAACAGTAGGAGAATAACGACAGTTAATACACTGCATATTGTTATCTTTAAAGTAGTTATTCAGAGTACAAGATATGGGCATTAACTTTTTGACTCTTGAACAAATGTAGCATGCTGAGGACCAGCTTGACGCAGTACAGAGCAGACAATAATTAATATTAATAAATTGCTACAAAAATAAATTGACAGTCTGTCCTATGTCTGCGTGACTTGTGGCGAGAGTGAATCTTTAAACCAACAGCTTGAGCTCAGACTAGCAAATGGTCTGTGGAGTTCTGACGCCTCAAAGCAAGATAACACTGCAGCTGAGAACTTGACTCGAACAAATTCCGTCTAGCTCAGTAGTCGCAGTTCGCAGACAGTCAGGTCACTAGATAACCATGATCTGCTCCTGTGCGCTTTTCCAAAACTGCACTGTTCCTCAATTCTTGAACCATGACTGTGTCAGCACTTCACCCCCACTGCTTCCTGCAGCCACCAGCGCACCCCCCAGTCAAGCTGTGCACCTCATGAAGGCCAAGGACACCGTGCCTCGTCGTCTTAGCCTGTCACTGGGTTTTGACCATCCTGGTGCCCCTTGTAACTAAAATATATAACTTTTCTGTGTTTTATTCTGTCATTGTACCCTTGAGCAGGAGATTGGTGGTCCTAGGCCAGGCCCCGATAGTAGCCTGCTGAGGTAGAAAGTCAGGAATGAATGGAAGAGAAAGGCTAGAAGTTATGCTTTGGGGGTGGAAATGTGTCTTTGACATCTTCTCCTGGCTTGGAGATGAATGGGCAGCAAAACAGGGAGGTGGGGTGTCCCATTGGAAGGACCAGAGCTGGGACCCGGGGTGGGAAGGGTACCCTCTGGCCCGTGCCCTCCTCTGCCCCTCTCCTGTCTTCTAGCCTGGAGAGGCTGCAGGATTCTCAGGGCCTGGAGGGCAGGGGCAGGCGTTGGTCCCTGGGGCTCTGGGGACCTGTATTTAGTGGACAGTGGCTTGGAGTGACTGCGGGGCTAGCTCTGCAGTTTTCTGTTTTCTCTCCTGTGCCCACAGAGAACCGATGAAACGGCTATTTCAAAACACATTCTACTTCCACTTTAAAAACCTACACGATGCTGATCATCGGCGTAAGACCTTCCTGTGCTTTGAAGTAAAAAGAGAGGAGGACAACAAACTTCGCAAGGGATTCTTTTTAAACCAGGTACTCTCCAGGAAGAAGCCAGGCAAGGTGAAAATGCAGAACAAATGATCAGTGAAAGCCACATGGTGGAGTCCTCGGGCCTGCTGTTCCGGCTTGACTGTCCTGAACTCTGATAATGTGTGACTTCTCATGAAAGGCCTCATTCAGAGGTGTTCCCTCTACCAGCACTTGTTCCCAGGGTCTGACACTTGGCCATGCATCTAGTGGTCCAGATGTCAGGGCATCTTGATGGTCAGGCACCCCGAGCACCCAGTGCCTTATCTGTCCTGCAACTGCTAGGCTGGGGGTTCTGTCCCTGCCACACCTTGAGCCCCCACAGCAGGGATCTGCTATCACACAGCACAGAGCCCTACCTCACCCTGCCCCAGCTGCTCCAGTCTCACTGGGGCTCCCAGGTGACCAGCACCTGCAGTCCCAGTACCACCCCCACCGGCCACCTGCAGATGTCTCGCCCCACGCCTGCCCCTCTGTCTCCCAGACCTTGGCTTTTCCACTGCTTTGGGCCTGGGCCCTCTGGGTGGGCAGGCTCGCTCTAGAGCAGAGCTATCCACAGATCAAAGTCATAACTCATTTTTCTAGTGCCCAGTTTAAAAGTTGCTAGATATGGATGGAATTAATTAATTTGAATGGCTGATGGGGTCCAGTACACCTGCCGTATTATTCCCCGTATACTCCACAGGGAGTGAGTGCGCCACGAGGTAGGCAGTAAACTGTGTGTCTCACACGGCTGCTGTCTCAATTCAGACAAGCCCAGTTTCACCTGTGGCCATGGGCCCCTATGGGACAGCAGAGCTGTGTCCCTTCCCAGGGGACAGAAAGGGGAATGAGATGAGCGGGAGCAGGGCTCAGAGTGCTCGCTGCCCAGGATGGGTGCTGAATGGATGCGGGAGTCCATGTGTGTGGGGAGGGAAGACCACAATGAAGAGGATGGGGAGGGATGGAGAGGAGGGGGAGTCCAGGAATGAGATGCCTGGGTCCCCCACCCTGTGCTGCATCCCCTCCCTGTGCCGCATCCCCTCCCTGGGCTGCCTGCCCCTCTAACCAGGGACCTCGCCCTTCTCCTCCTCCTCTCCCAGGTCAGCCCCTACAGACTCCATGCAGAACTCCGCTTCCTCTCTTGGTTCCATGATACCTGGCTGTGGCCTAATGAGTCCTACCAGGTCACCTGGTATGTGTCCTGGAGCCCCTGCATGGAATGTGCAGAACAGTTGGCAACATTCCTGGCCGGTCACCGCAACGTGACCCTGACTATCTATGTCGCCCGCCTGTACTACCACCAGTGGCTCCCATATAGGAAGGGGCTTCAAGCACTGGTTAATGAAGGGGCCCGTGTGAAAGTGATGTTTTTTCATGGTGAGAAATGGGGTCGTGAAGGCTTCGGGGGGTACAGGGGACTGGGATCAGCACCCCTCAGTGTGAGGGTCTGGGGTGCAGGGGACAGTGAGCGTGGGAGGGGATGACAAAGCCTGGGAGGGTCTGATGTTTTCTCCCTTTTTTATCTCAGATTTTTTAGACTGTTGGAGACGCTTTGTGTACAATGATGGCGACTACTTCTCCCCTTGGCCCTATCTTAATAAAAATTCCCTGGATCACCTCAAGATCCTGCAGAAAATTCTCGAGTGAGGAGCCTCCATTGGCTCTCTCCTGTTGCCCCCACTGGCTTTGGCCTTCCCAGCTGAAACTGGAAGCCGCTCTGTGGCCCTCTCCCTCCTGCCCTCCCGTGCACCTGTCCCAGCCCCCCGCCACCGCTCCCTGCTTCCTCCTCAGCATCCTCCATCCTCGTAGAATTTTCATCTCCCAGACAAGAATCTCGGGCTTCTCCAGCTCCAAGGCAAGCTCACCTGTCCTGTGACCAAAGGAAAATATTATGGATGTGTTTCTGACAACTCCCCCAGCCCCAGACTCCACCGTACCTGAATCTCGTTCTTAAACTGAACATAGATATGCAAGCATGAAGGTTTGAGAAACATCCCTCAAGGCGGAGTTGAGTTCTGTGTTCTTTTACTTCGCAATTAAAGCCTTTGCCAGTAGGTCCTCCGCATTGATTTAGTTTTAATTTCCATTATCACTAAAGCAAGGACCCACGCTGGCTGGTGACAATTTGAGAAACATCCCTTGAGGAAGACTTGAGTTCTCAGGGAACTCCCTGTGGTTTCCCTGGTGAAATCACTGGGAGGTCCCAAGGCCATCTGAAGAAGATGCCACCGTCCAGGCACCAAGACACCAGAGCAGCTCCTCGGGCTGGAGGTCAGCCGGCCCTGACCGAGGGGCTGGCGGCATTTTTTCTGCTGCGGCTTCTGTCCCTGGCCTTAATGGCTGCTTCTCGCTGTGTCCTCACATGGTCTTTACCAGTGCACATGTGTCCCTGGAGTCTCTGTGTCCTGCTCCCCTCCTCTGACAAGGCCACCAGGCAGATAGCATCAGGCCACACCCTAGGGCCTCCTGTTACCATCACGGCCCCTTCAGAGGGCCTGTCTCCAAATACAGTCCACATCCCGACTTCTGGGGTTAGGGCCTCAGCATCTGGACTCGGGCCCATGGCAGTGACCCACGGACTTGTTGGGCTACGTGTGGGTGGGGACTGCTAGGCTCCCTGTCCTTTCTGTGTGTCAGTCTCCCAGTGGGTTCCTGGCCTGACACCACTCCCATCCAGCTCTTGCTGCACCCCGGTGCCCTCCCCATTGTTCACCTGTCACCACCACCCACCCTGTCCTGTTCCCTAACCCTTCCCAGAGAGGAACCTCTGGATGGGGCACAGCCTAGGGACAGGTGACAGGGACTGAGCCCAAAAGAAAAAGATCAAATATGCATCTAAATAGGAGCATGGGGGCCGGTGAGATGGCTCAGCGGCGTAAGCGCCTGCCTTGCAAGCGCGAAGGCCCGAGTTCGACTCCCGGAACCCACATACGAAAAAGGGGCCGGTGATATCGCTCAGCGACACGGGCGCCTGTTGGCGCGCGAGGTCCTGAGGTCGTCCCCCCGGTACCCACAAAAAAAAAAAAAAAAAAAATAGGAGCATGGGAGCAAAGGAGGACTGGGTAAGAAGAGAGCTGAGAGGTCAGAGCTTTTGCTTCAGGCAGGATAAAACACACAAAGGCAGAGCAGAAGGGCACTGGCCAGGGAAAGGGCAGCTTGGGGGCTCCAGGTGACACAGGAAGTGAGCACGGGGGTCCGGACCACAGGAGCAAGCCATGAGCTGAAGGTATTTGGGAGGAAGCCCATGGGAGGGTCCAGACGGGGTGGCCAGGGACGCTAGGCCCCGCTGTCCCATTGTCATTGGATAGAGTCTGAGGAGGTCCCCCAAAGAGAAGATGGGGACCTCAACTCACCCCACCCACTGGGTAGGTTCACTGACTTCCATCACAGAAAAAGAATTTTCAAAACACATCTGTGAGAGGCATCAGGGTTATTGGGCAGGACTTCAACAGGGTGTTGACCCTACCTAGTTAATGCTCAAAGCCCCATTCTGACTGATCTACAGGAGACCTCAGGAGATTGGTTTATTTTATTTTTATGAGACAAGGTCTCAGTGTGTAGCTCAGGCTGGCCTCAAACTCACGGTCATCCGCCTGCCTCAGCCTCCTGACTGCTGGGATTACAGGTGTGCACCACCACACCTGGCTAGAAGATTGGGATTTGTTTTTTGAAGAACCATCATCCTTTGATGGCTAGGTTGTTTTGGAGAAATCAGGCCATCTGCAGAGTGTGCCACTGCCCCTGACCCTGCACTGGATTGTGAACCTTGGTCTCCTAGACGTTGTAATTTAGATTTGTCTCCATCGTGTACAAACTATTATGTTTTGGTAATGGCACAGGTGAGCATCAGCCTGACTTGGACCTGGAGAAGTATGGAGGACAAATTCTGCAGGTGTGCTAGGAAGGTAGTGGGGCTGGAGCGTGGTCCCCGCGTGGCAGTAGGTGAAGATGTCATACGTGTGCTTGGAGACTGCCAGCAACAGCAGGTGCAGGGTTGGGAGCCCCTTTTAAGATTCAGTTTAGCTCTCTTTTTATATCACTACTAATTATTTTATTTTTGGGCTATACTTTTCTGCTAGGTGTTTAAGACCGAGTCAGGGACTGGGAATGTAGCTCAGTGGTAAAGTGCTTGCCAGACATGCACAGGGCCCTAAGTTCAATTCACAGCACTGAGAGAAAAAAAACAACCAACCAACCAGACAAACAAACAAAAAAAAAAACAGGTCAAAATAAAACCTGTATTAATCAAAACGAATCTATTTGTCAGGGTCAGTCAAGGTTCCTCGAGGGTTTCTTACGAGGCTGTGTCAGGAGCCTCTTACACCTCTAGTTTTCCCTCTCCAGGTGTGTCATCTGCCGGGATGGTCACAGTCGTCCTTCACCTTACGGCTTTCTTTAGAAGCATGGGGACGGTCTCCTCTTTAGTAACCCCTTTATTGTAGAATGTACACGAGTTGACTCCTGTCCTCTGGGCTCCAACAGTCCCCCAGCTTGGGAGGTTGGGTGACTCCCCAGAATTGTAGGGTCATCTTCGAGGGGTCCTGTCACTTCCTGGGTCCTGGCTGACAGTGGAGGGCAAAGGCCAAAATATTGGCTATCCTCTTCCCCTTCCAATCTTCTTAAACTTTGGCCTGGAGCCTCATTTGTTGGACACCCAGGCCAAAATGAGTAAAGAAAAAAGTCGCCAGCGAGCTTCTTTTTGCAAAGGGGGAAAAACCCCATGATGAGACAGCAGAAGACTCTGGTGCTGCCAACCAAAGGAAAGCTGCACTGTGAGGAAAACACCAAGAGTCCTACTTAAATTATGGGTTCGTTGCAACGGATGATTCACAGTCTCCAAGGCTGCTTCGTGTGTGTGGCGACTGGCTGCCCAATGCAGGCATGAAACCTTCAAAATAGCTTCCCCGTGTGGAGACCAACCACCCTGCATTAAAAGGGAAACCTTTGGAGTTTCTCAAAAGACAAAAAAGTGAACACAAAGAACAGAAGCAGTGAGTAAAGGTCACCGCTTCATCTATGTGTCCGCACTGAAGGCTCGTTCTTACCGCCTAACTGGATTGTTAAGGCAAACAAGACCTTTACTGGTAGTGAAGTGTTGGTCTTGGCTGCCGCTGACGAATTTGCTGTGATGTTGTAGGAGAAGCTGCAGTTCAAAGGTGATACATGTACCTCTTTTTGCTGGCACCAGAATAGGATGAATTGATAAAGTACCAGAGGATACTGAGGCACAATTGTAGAGAACATTAATCAGCCACCATCATACAAAATCCAGGTTGATGAGTCTACTGACGTTCATAGCAGGGCAGCAGTGCTTGTCTTTGTGTGATAGATTTTTCAGGAAGACACACATGAGGACCTATTATGTGCATTTTAATTGCCAACCAATACTACAGCTGCAGAAGTACTGAAGTCTTTGAATGATTACATATTAGGAACACTGTATTGGTTAGTTTGGGTTGGCATATGCATCTGTGAACCAGCTGTCACAGCTGGATGGCTTCCTGGTTTCACTAGTTCGGTCAAAAAAGTGGTTTCTGAGACATAGTGTTGGGTGGAATGGGTCAGACGCATGGGCTTGAATTTTGCATGGTTTCTCTTATATGAGAAACTAAAAATATATACACATATAAATAAAGAGCAAGGTGGAAAATGGAGAAGAAAGAAGTAGGGAGAAGTTCAAATAATTCCCCAAGTTCCATATTCCATTGTTTTATAATTATTTTAAGATATATACTAAAAAAAAAAAAAAAAGATATATACTAATTTATTTCATGTATACTACTAGTTTCTCTTAGTTCATGGAAAAGATAGTTTTGTGCTATTATCTGTTCGTTTCTTTTTGGTAAGAGAGATTCTTTTTTGTCTCTGACTTGTACTCTGAGTAACACTGTGACCATTCTTTTAGGAAATTTTGTTTCTTTTTTTGTAGAGTTTTAAAATATTTTCTTTATTAATATTTACATGTAGGGCCAGTGATATAGCGGCATAAGTGCCTGCCTGGCAAGCGCGAGGTCCTGAGTTCAACTCCTGGTACCCGCATATTAAAAAAATATATATTTACATGTATTACATTTTTTAAAAGTTATCCCCAAAAAGTACCCCCTTAATGTGAGTCTATGCAGTGTATCCATAGGGAAAAACTGGGTAGGCAAAATGTGTCACCTGAATTTAACAATATTTTGCAGGATGTGATTAAAATTATTGACCACATTAAAGTACACGCCCTTAATCATATTTGTTTGTAAAGCTCTGAGAGGAGATAGATGAAGAGCACACACATCTCTTGCACACAGAAGTGAGATGGTGGGCCGGTGAGATGGCTCAGCGGCGTAAGCGCCTGCCTGGCAAGCGCGAGGGCCCGAGTTCGACTCCCGGAACCCACATACGAAAAAAGGGCCGGTGATATCGCTCAGTGGCACGGGCGCCTGCTGGCGCGCGAGGTACTGAGGTCGACCCCCGGTACCCACAAAAAAAAAAAAAAAAAGAAGTGAGGTGGCTTTCTAAGAGGTAGATCACGTTTTTGGGTTATGAGAAGTGTTCCAGAGATTTCTTTTAGAAAAACAGTCACCACTGGCAGCACATTTCAGTGACAAAGAATGAATCAGAAAACTTGCTTACTCATGTGTCATATTCAAACTGGTCAGGGAACTGAATCTGTCATTTCAGGAGAGAATGACAACTGTGTTCCAGTTGGCAGAAAAAGCGGCTGCATTCAAAGCTAAACTTGAATTATGGGAGCTGCAAGTAAACACTGGGATTTTGACATGTTTCAGACCTTAGCAGAGATTTTGAAAGAGACTGTGCCAGGACTTTCTTTCTGCCAGCTGGTGCATGATCAGCTACCTCAGCTTTCAAAGAGTTTGAGCATTACCTCCCATCCACAAGACAGACCCCCCAAATGTGAAAGGAATGGATTCCAAACACATATGTGAATAAACTAGGTGAATCAACTTGGTGCTAGAAGAGTATTAATTGCTTGAGATCACGAAAGACCACGGCCTTAAAGGTATGTTTGAGACAATTTCAAATCTCCACATGTTCTGGATTAAAGTCAAGGCAGATTATCCTGAGATTGCCACAGAAGTGCTGAGAAGCCTGGCTCCATTTCCACCATCCTATCTTTGTGAGGCAGGGTTTCCTGCAATGACAGTGCACAAAACAAGATTACAGAGTAGAGTAGATATAAGCACCACATTTCAGGTGTCACTGTCCCTCATCATCCCCAGATGGGACCAGTTAGCTGCAGGAAAACTAGCTCAGGGTTCCCCTGATTCTGCATTACAGTGAGTTGTACAATTATTTCATTATATATTGTAGTGTAATAATAACACAAATAATGTGCACAACATGTGTGTTGCATTTGTATCACCCCAAAGCCATCTCCCACATTATCTCTGGAAAAAGTGTCTTCCACAAAATTGGTCCCTCTGCCGAAAGGTTTGGGGACCTCTTGTATAAAGTAAACTACAATAACCTACAATGATAGTGGTTTATTTAATCAGCATTATAAACTGATTATTTAAAAGACTTTAGGCCGGTGAGATGGCTCAGCGGCGTAAGCGCCTGCCTTGCAAGCGCGAGGGCCCGAGTTCGACTCCCGGATCCCACATATAGAAAAGGGGCCGGTGATATCGCTCAGCGTCACGGGTGCCTGTTGGCACGCGAGGTCCTGAGGTCGACCCCCCGGTACCCACAAAAAAAAAAAAAATAAATAAATAAATAAAAGACTTTAGGTCCGGTGAGATAGCTCAGTGGCATAAGCACCTGCCTGGCAAGCACAAAGTCCTGAGTTCAACTCCCAGAACCCACATACGAAAAAAGGGCCGGTGATATCGCTCAGCGGCACAGGCGCCTACTGGCACGCGAGGTCCTGAGGTTGACCCCTGGTACCCACAAAAAAAAATAAATAAATAAAAATAAAAAAATAAAAGACTTTATAACAAACCAACACTTAAATCAATCTTAACTTTTTAAAAAGCCTAATTTTAAAATTTAAAACTTTTGTTTTTCCAGCCATTTTGCGAAAATTTTTACCAGCAGCAGGTCAACATCTTCTGAAAACCTTATAGTCTAGAGAAATAATGAGATTTGAGTTGTACATAAGTATATTAAAATTTCAATTTTGAAAACTATGCAGCCTTTTCATTACAGCCAATATAATTACTTGTAATAATTTCTTCTAGTAACATTTGTTGGGGTGGGGCCCAGTAAGAGGCTGAGGAAAACCAGAGAGGGCACCGTTCAGTAGAGAACCTCAAGCAAATTGGTTTAGGCAGCTGCTTTCTGAGTCAATGAAGTGTAATTTTGTCCAGTAGTTTCTGAGGCCCTAGGGCCCCCACCTAGGGAAAAAATTATATGTATATATATTTTATATAGGCAGTTGTTAAATATAGGATTACATATGAAAATTTTAACTGTCAGTAACCTTTAGAAAGTAATTCAAGGGGCCGGTGAGATGGCTCAGCGGCGTAAGCGCCTGCCTTGCAAGCGCGAGGGCCCGAGTTCGACTCCCGGAACCCACATACGAAAAAGGGGCCGGTGATATCGCTCAGCGGCACGGGCGCCTGTTGGCGCGCGAGGTCCTGAGGTCGACCCCCCGGTACCCACAAAAAAAAAAAAAAAAGAAAGTAATTCAAACATTCCTTTTACACATTAATAATTTATAAAACACCTTAATAAATCCAAATATTTTGTCATTTTATGAATCTCAAGGATCCATGAATATTGAATTTCCATTTAGCAACTGATGACTCAGATATTTTACTATTATACACTTTATATTATACATTTTTAAAATACTTGTTTTAACAACTAATTTTATATTGTTTATGGAAATAAAAATATCTGAGAGGGGCCAGTGAGATGGCTCAGTGGCGTATGCGCCTGCCTGGCAAGCGCCAGGGCCCGAGTTCGACTCCCAGAACCCACATACGAAAAAGGGCCGGTGATATCGCTCAGCAGCACAGGCGCCTGCTGGCTCATGAGGTCCTGAGATTGACCCCCGGTACCCACAAAAAAAAAAAAAAAAAAAAAAACTGAGAAACATAATAAGTACTTTAAGTTATTTTTTGTTTAAAAAAAAAACCTGAAATGCTGTTAGGTTTGAAACATAGAAAGCCCTGGGTATGGTGGCACAGGCCTCTGATCCCAGGACTCTGGGAGGCTGAGGCAGGAAGAACACAAGTTTCAGCCCAGCTTGAACGACTAATGAGACCGTGTCTTAAAATAAAAAATAGAAAAGGGCTGAGGATACAGCTCAGTGTGTACTCCTTGGGTTCAATCCCCAGCACCACAAAAAAGAAGAAAGAGGAGGGAGGGGAGTAGGAGGAAAAAGGAAACATAGAAAGCAATAGACACTGTATCTTCACTTTTTAATAAAGTTAAATATTACATTGATTAGCTAATAACTTATGTCAACAATTTCAACAACTTTTCTTTAATAATCAATTTAAATTAACTCATTTGTTAAACATTTACTTAAATCATGTGCACAAAAGACATTTGGACTAATGACAGGAGTACCCATTTATCTATAAGCCAATTTAAACAGAACTTTTGGGAGGATTTTCTCCTACAGAAATATGTACCTGAAAGTAGCACACAGAGACACATACATTAACCGAAACCTTTGCGTTACCAAAGTTTAAAGTTCCTATTGGCAAGTTTTATGTAAATCTAGAGCCTAGCGGTCTCCATGGCAACAGGTAGAATTTTTTTTTTTTTAAAGACGCCTTCTTTAATGTTCCAAGTGAGTTTGGTAACCCCTGACTATCTGTATAACCGGTGTTAGAGTCAAAGGCCAAACACAGCCAGAGATGTGTTAAGAGCAATAAATAAATAGAAAAAGAAAAAAATATGGGCACAAAAATGTAAATATAACAGAGCAGCTGCAGGAATTTCAGCCAATTATTATACATAGATTAGCAGGTGTACAGACAAAAACACATATGATGTTTTAGGATGTATGATAGACGAAACAACTACTTTAGATCAGAGTGCACTTTTAGATTTATTGGCCAGGTTGGATTATAATAATTTATTCTGGTTTAGACTTATAACTAAAATAGACTAGTCAGAGAGTCCCCAAGGAGACCTTTTAGTTTTTATGTAGGTCATAACAGGGATTTTTTTTCTTTTTGGGGGCAATATTCTGGTTACACTAACACCATAAATTCAAATCAAAAAGGATCAGAAAGGGGAAAGAGCAAGAAGATTTGCAGATTGCTGGGTTAGGATTTTGTCCACTTTTCATTCTTGTTAGAAAATCAAGTTTCCGGCCTTGTCGCTTCACTCCTTAACTCACACGTAGAGAAAAATCAACTTTTCTTAATCCTCTGTTTTAAAACAGTCCCGATTTTGTAAAATATATGTTAAGGGTGATGTTTTGGGGATAGACATCGAGCTACCCATAATCTTTCAAGCTGTGCACATCTTTTAAGATCTCTCTCTTTTATACTTTTGAAAACAGATTTTTTTTTAAAGGAAGGACAGGATCCTTTAGATTTTTTTAGTATATGTGCTGCTGAAGTGAGGACCCTTTTAGATTTTTCAGTCGGGTTCCACCATGCATCTGTTCTCCTAACGGACACAACTGGCCAATTTTTTTCCTGAAGTCCCATAACATTCATCAGCCCCATTTTCTGTCATGACTAGCGCTCAGGTGTCCCTGCCGATGATGCAGAAATCTCTTTGCCTCCAAGCATCCCTGGAGCTCCACAAAGTATGGCAACTTGTTCATTTCTTCTACATAAATCAGAAAGCTAGAAAAATACATATATACACTACTCATGTACATATATACATAAAGTATACTCATATACTTTATACATATATAAAAATACTCATACACAAGGGCTCGGTTTTACTCAAAATGTCATACCCAGGATCTTTCTATCTGGGGACTTGTAACTTAAGTAAAGACCTCATGCGGGGTTTTAAACGCTGGAGAGGTCTCCATCTACGGTAACTACAAAGCACATGCTGGTTTAGCTGGGGGATAAACAAGGTGGAAATGATTACAAGAAATCAGTGAGTAAATTGGTTCAAAAAACAAAACAAACAACAACAACAACAAAACAAGGCTGCCATGCAGTGGTGGGAGGGGCCTCTGGGAGCTGCATCCCCAGAGTGGGGCTCCATGCACACCTTAGAGCTCAGCGATGGCCCTTCATGGCAGGGTGTTATGGCTCAGGTCTAGATGTCCTCCCGATGCCTCATTTGCTCATAGGTGGAGCTTTGGGAAGGTGACTGGATCATGGGCGTGTGATACTGGAGTAAGAGTGTGTGATGCTGGATTAGTCCACTGATTGGTTTGGTTTAGCATAGTTCTGATTGTGGATGATGGATTTACTGAGGAGGGAAGACCCACCCTGATGTGACAGCACCATCCAATAGGCTCGTAGCCTGGATGGAATAAAAAGGGAAAGAAGAAAGAAGTCATGCTGCTTCCCGCCTACACGCCATGGGCTGTTTTCTCTCTGCCAAGCCATGCAGCTTTGGAGCCAGCCAACTATAGACTGAAATTTCTACAAACTGAGCTAAAATAAGCCTTTCCTCCTTTAATTTCTGGGGGTCAGGTATTGCGTCTCAGAAATTAGAAAGTAATGAAGATACCGGGTCATGTTTGCACCCTACCCTCACATCTGCGTGGTGTTGCTGGCCATGCCATGGTGGGAGGAGCAGGGACTGGCTGGGTTTGGGTCTTCATTGTGGATGGTGACCCACTTCTTCCATTTGCCAGGGGAGGTGCCTCCCTCCTCCCTCATTTGGGCACACATAGTGAGTGTGTCCCCTTCCTCCGCTTGCACGGTGGCCCTGGGGCCCTGAGGAAACTAGTGCTCCTGATACAGCGTATGATGGGTCCAAGAGATAAATTCCTGATTCTTGTGTACCGCAAGCAAAGAATTGCAAGAGTACTCCCAGTGGTAAAAGAAAAAGTAGCTACATTTATTGAAGTTAAGGAGGAAGGTGTGCTTGGGGAGTGTGGGTTTGGGGCAGCAAAACAAAAGGGCGGCACAAATGGGAAAATAAGTGCTGGCAGGATAACAGGGGAATAGGGAGACAGAAGAAAAAGCAGGCTTTTGGATTTTGAAAGATTTGCGCCCTGCACTGGGTGTCTCTCATGGGATCTCTCTGGATATGACTGACAGAAAGTGTGCTGGGTCATCTCAGGGGCATCCAGTACACATGATTCTCCCACAGTTTGCTTTGTTTTAATTACACACATGATATGCAGGCCCTATGTATGCGCTGTTACTGAAGTTCAAGCGGAGAAAACGTTAACGTAGGTCAACCCACTGAATCTAACACACATGTACCCTGGCCTGGAACTTCAGAGATTTTCTGGGTCTTTGTTATTCTTATTTCTGCTTCTCTTAGGACATTGGAAGCAGAATTGGCCCTGGGGTGTTGCCCAAATTCAGGTGGATGGAGGGGGAGCGGTCTCACAGCCAAATTGTGCTACCTACCCATCCTCCATGCTTGACTCAGTCTCCACTGATTAACACCAAAACTTACAGGGTTTAAGTTTCCCAGTTAGACAGATGGGAGGCAGAGCGGGTGAGGAGGAAGGAGAAGGAAGTGTCGTGTCTGGAGGTGCGCGCGCGGCAGCTCCGCTGCTCTGCTGTCCAAGCAGCTCGCCGGGATCGTAAACTCAGCGTCGGCAATGGATTGAAGAAACAAAATTTTTAAAAAGGGAAATAGAGATACTTCATGTGTAAAAGAGGAAAGGAGGGGACAGAATGCTACCCTGTGTGAGAGAGGAGGGGGTCAGTACCTGGAAAAACCCAAGCACCTTTGTCTTCAGTCCTTTTTACCAGGTGGCAGGAAAGATTCTCTCCCCGGGTCTTGTCACAAACAGTGCCTGTTGGTGCTGAGACCCACCATCAGCAGCATGCAAATCCTTAAGTGAGTGTCACTGGGTCCTCTTTTGTCCTGTCAGAATCTTATCTTTTAGAATTTACGGGTTTGTTAAAAAGGATCTTAACACAAAGTCAAGCTAGCAATTAAGTAAAGGGGTATATGTACATTTAGTTGAGTAACAGTGAGAGAATAAATATATATATGTATATATGTATATACGAAGTGAGTTTTCTGTTATGGAGCCCCCTCCCCGCTTTGTCTCTTTTGTACCTTACTATAGGTGGGGAGGGGCAGCTAACTTGGCTGACCCTCATCCCTGGCTGAGCCATGTTCTGTTTATTGGTTCTCCCACTTCACCTAATTGTTCCCTCTAGCAAGGGTTTAACACTTTCTAGTCAGGATTTGCCAGAAAGCTCACTGAGGCCTTCATCTTGTTATTTCCCTGCCTGTCTGCCCCCTCTCCCTCTTTCCCTACAGAAGGAGGGAAATGAGTTTTAGGGAAGAGAAGAAGGAGGAGGAGGAGGGGAAAGGGGAGAAGAAGGAGGAAGGAGGAACAAAAACAGTGAGCTCCCTCCTGATTTGAGTACAGACACTGTCTCAGGCCCCAAAGATAGGGTCCACTGTGCCCTAATCACTACCAGCATCTGCTCAGCACAGAGGCAGCCTGGAGAGGGGAGCTGGGCATTAGGTGGCCCAAGCTTATGGCCTCTGATTTTGATTTTGGGATGAAAGAGGTGAGGGAGAGAGGGATAGGGAAGTGAATAAAGCAACTTAGAGGATCCTGATTACTCTTAAGTGTTCAGGACTGGAAAGTGTGCATGATTTAAAAGGTAACTTCCTCAATCTTAGATGAGGGACACATTCCACTTAAGGGAGAATCCTCAATGTCCTGGCTCTCTCTCTCCCCTCCTAGGCCTGGTTCTCATCATTTCATGTGCAGGGGAGGGCAATCTCTTTGCTAATGTGTAAATTATGGGTTGCTGAATGATGGGTGCAGGTTTTAACCTGTAAGTTTCATGAGTGTGTTGCAGATATAGAGACATGGAAATTTTAGAGCGGATTTTCAGTAAAACTTAGCCTTGTCTTGCTGCTAAGGAAGATTGGCTATGCGGCTAAGTAGACAGCACAAATGTCTTAAAGACTTCTTTGCTCTAGGGCCCAGGGCAGGATTTTTCTGAGCCATTACTTGACTCTATCTATCTCTAGAGGTGATCTCTTTTGCAGGCTGGAAAGTGCTCCAGCCACTTCCAATTTGTCTTTTGATATTTTCCTCACTCTCTTTCAAGAATTGGAAAGAAGTGATTCAGGTCTCTTGGTTATTGGTTTAATTTTGCTAGCAATAATTCCTTCTTTAAACATGACTGTTATAGCTGGAATCAATGTAGATCATGACTTTGGAAACATCTGCTAGAGTTAGAAGTGTGAGTTTTTGGGACAAGTAGGGGTGCCAGGCTGTAAGGGTGGCTAGTCCTACCCGACCAATCTTCTATCTTCTCTCTAGATGGCAGCTACCTGCTCTGGAGCAGGTCACCTCAGGGGATGCCTTGGAGGCACACAGAAACCAAGTAGGGATTAGAAGGGAGGCCTATTTTTCCCTTTTCTGTTTTTGGGAAACTCAGTGTCAGATCCTTTTACTGCTTTGAAATGTATTCTTAAGCACTGGAATTTGTTTGACCCTCACATATTGAGAAAGAGCTGTTTAATATTTTTCTGCACCTGAGCGTGGCTGCCTGTCCCCTAGAGGCAAAATGGAATGCAGAGGGAAGTACTGATTATGATACTATTTCACAACTAGAACTGTACTATAAGAGAGAGGGAAACAGTCAGAATTACATTGCATTCAGACTTTTTTTGCTTTAAAAGATAATCCTGGACGCGGGACCTCAAGATGGCGGATGAGTAAGAAGCAGGCAGCGAAACTCTCTCTAAAAGTTACCATTGGAACACGGGAATATAGCGACCCGGAAAGCGCAGGGGGGGGGGATGTCTCCCCGAAACCCAGAGAAGTTCTGAAGCGCAATCTGGGACCCCCGGCACCAGTGACGGGTGACTTCCAACAAAGAAGAAGGAAAGAAGGAGCAGACCACGCGCGTGCACTTTCTACTATCCCGGGAGTTGCAGCGCAGCGGAAGCTCAATTCTACGGACACACGGTGGCAGCTGGTGCCCAGGGAGCCCCCACGGAGGATCCTGAGACAGCGGCGGGGCAGGGGAGCGGCGGAGAACGGCGCTGACCAGCGATTGACTAAGGGACACAGAAAATACAGTGGCACAGTACCAAAGAATCAAGGACTGGGCCAAACAGGTAGCAACTTCGCATACCCAACGAATTGAAGAGGTAGGATCTGGCAGAAAGCTCAAAACCTAAAAGCAAGCTCCACTTGGAAGATACTGCAGAGAAGTAGTCATCTTCTAAAGATCTTAAACACTAGCAATAAAGTAACCTACTATAGGTAATTTGCAAACATCACCCCAGGAATTAAAGAAAGAAAAAATGAGACGACACTTAAACAAGATGCAACCCCACACATCCAATTCACCAAAGGCAAACCTAGGGAGCAACGAGGTGGGACAATCCGAAAGCCACCCACCTGGCCTATCTGAAGTGGTAACAACAAAGCAACTGAATGAGGTTCTGGAAAAAATTAAAACAGAAATAATCTCACAGATAACTGCAGAGATAATGTCTACAATGAAGACCATGCTTAAGGACACTATAGTTGATACAGACAAAAAAATAGATGAACTTAAGAAAACTATAGAAACCATGAATGCTCAGCATAGGAAAGAAATGGAATCCATAAGGCAGATTCAAGCAGATACCCAAGAGATAAAAAATTCCATTGAAAGTATTTGTAGCAGAATAAGCCAATGCGAGGACAGGATCTCAGATATAGAAGACAGGCTTGCAATTAGTGATCATGAAATGGAAAAATTCTTAAAAATAGCAAGGGACCATGAAAAATCAATTCAGCAGCTGCTAGATGACTCAAAGATAAACAACTTAAGAATAATTGGAATAAATGAAAAAGCAGGAGATAGCATCGACGACATTAAAACCTTGTTCAAAGACATAATCAGGGAGAACTTTCCTGGAAGAGAAAAGGAATTTGACACCCCTATAAGTGAAGCTTTTAGAACACCAACTAGACATGATCAAAAAAAAACTTCAGCCAGACATATTATAGTCAAGATCCCAGAAATTCAACAGAAGGGCAGAATCTTAAAAGCTGTTAGGGAGAAGAGACAAATCACCTATGAAGGAAAACCCATCAGAATCACAGCTGACTTTTCAGCACAAACCCTCAATTCAAGAAGAGCTTGGAATGATGTATTGCAAGCTCTAAAGGAAAATAATTTTCAGCCCAGATTGATGTACCCTGCAAAACTATCTTTCAAAATTGATGGAGAAATAAAATACTTTCATGACAAAGAACATCTGAGAAAATTTATGACCACCAAACCAGCACTCCAAAACGTTCTGAAGGACATTCTAGAAAGAGATAGGAACCCCAACAGAAGGAATCCACCAGGCAGGGCAAATAATTAAATAGCCGGAAAGCAGAAAAACAAAGAGTGGGAACCAACAACAGGAAAATATCATGACAAGTCAATACATATCAGTTTTAACCATCAATGTTAACGGTCTCAATTCACCAATCAAAAGGCACAGACTGGCGAAATGGATCAAGAAGCAAGATCCAACAATATGCTGTATACAAGAAACACATTTAATTCAGAAAGAAATTCATAGACTGAAAGTCAAAGGATGGAAAACAATACTCCATGCCACAGGAACCCAGAAAAAAGCAGGGGTAGCTATTCTTTTTGCAGACAAAGTGAACTTCAAGCCAAGAAGGATTCAGAGAGATAAAGACGGTCATTACATCCTTGTAAAGGGAACAATCCAAGAGGAAGAGATAACTATCATAAATATATATGCGTCAAATACCAATGCACCCAGCTATATAAAACAAGTACTAAAGGACATGAAAAATCAAATAAGCACTAATACAATTATATTGGGAGATCTCAATACTCCACTGTCACAAAAAGATAGATCAACTGGACAGAAAATCAATAATGAAATAGTAGAACTGAACCAAACTTTTGAACAAATGGACTTAGTAGATGTCTACAGAGTGTTCCATCCCACAACATCAGAATACACATTTTTCTCAGCTGCACATGGGACGTTCTCCAAAATAGACCACATACTAGCTCATAAAACCTGCTTAAGTAAATGCAAAGGAATTGAAATTATCCCATGCATATTATCAGACCATAGTGCAATGAAATTGGAAATCAATGGCAAAAGATCCCACAAAAAACTCCCTAAACACATGGAAATTAAACAGCATCCTCCTGAACAACCAATGGGTCACAGATGAAATTAAAGAAGAAATTAGTCACTTTCTACAACTGAATGACAATGACAGTACAACATACCGGAACTTATGGGATACAATGAAAGCAGTCCTAAGAGGGAAATTTATAGCATTAAATACTTATATCAGGAAAATAGAGCAAGCGCAAATAAACAACTTAAGGGTGAACCTCGAGCTTCTAGAAAAAGAAGAGCAGGTTAAGCCAAAAGCCCGTACAAGGGAGGAAATTATAAAGATCAGAGCAGAAATTAACGTATTGGAGAATAAAAAAACAATACAAAGAATCAATGAAGCAAAAAGTTGGTTCTTTGAAAGAATAAATAAGATTGACAAACCCTTATCCAACCTTATTAAAAAAAGAAAAGAAAAGACTCAAATCCATGCAATTGAAAATGAAAAGGGTGATATCACGACGGACCCTGCAGAAATCCAGAAGATCATCTATACCTATTTTGAAAATTTATATTCTACTAAGATGGAAAATGCAGAAGAAATGGACAGATTCCTAGATTCGTATGAATTACCAAAGCTAAATCAAGAAGATTTAAAAATCCTAAATAAACCAATATCAACCAATGAAATTGAAGATGTAATTAAAAACCTCCCAACAAAGAAAAGTCCAGGCCCTGATGGATTCACTGCCGAATTCTACAAGAAATTTAGAGAAGACCTAACGCCCCTACTTCTCAAACTTTTCAATGAAATTGAAAGGGAAGCAATACTCCCAAATTCATTCCTGGAAGCAAGCATTACCCTGATACCAAAACCAGAGAAGGACCCAACTAAGAAAGAGAACTACAGGCCAATCTCCCTAATGAACATAGATGCAAAAATCCTTAATAAGATACTGGCAAACAGAATCCAACAAATCATCAAGAAGATTATACACCATGACCAAGTTGGATTCATCCCAGGGATGCAGGGATGGTTCAACATACGTAAATCAATAAATGTAATACAGCATATTAACAGAACCAAAGACAAAAATCACATGATCATCTCAATAGATGCAGAAAAAGCTTTTGACAAAGTCCAGCACCTTTTCATGATAAAAACCCTACAGAAAATTGGAATAGAGGGTCTTTATCTCAATCTGGTAAAAGCTATCTATGACAAACCAACAGCCAATATTATACTAAATGGCCAAAAACTGAAAGCCTTCCCTCTAAAATCAGGAACAAGACAAGGATGTCCACTGTCCCCACTCTTATTCAACATAGTTCTGGAAACTTTAGCCAGAGCGATTAGACAAGAGAAAGAAATAAAAGGAATAATGATTGGAAAGGAAGAAGTTAAATTATCATTATTTGCAGATGACATGATACTCTACACAGAAGATCCCCAAAACTCCACTAAAAAACTGCTAGATTTAATAAGCAAATTCAGTAGTGTAGCTGGATACAAAGTCAATACTCAAAAGTCAATAGCCTTCCTGTACACAAATAACAAACTTACTGAAAGAGAAATTAGGGAAACAATACCTTTCACAATAACATCCAAAAAAATGAAATACCTAGGAATCAACCTCACGAAGGATGTAAAAGACCTCTATACTGAAAACTACAGTACTCTGAAAAAGGAGATTGAAGAGGATATCAGAAAATGGAAAGATATCCCATGCTCCTGGATAGGAAGAACCAATATAGTGAAAATGGCCATACTTCCAAAATTGTTATACAGATTTAATGCAATTCCAATCAAAATTCCAACAGCATATCTCACAGAATTAGAGAAAACAATCCTAAAATTCATTTGGAATCAGAAGAGACCTAGAATAGCAAAGGCAATTCTGGGCAACAAAGGCAAGGCAGGGGGCATCACAATCCCCGACTTGAAATTATACTATAAAGCTACTGTGATAAAAACAGTGTGGTACTGGCAAAAAAACAGACCTGAAGATCAATGGAACAGATTAGAAGATGCTGAAACAACCCCAGACATACTAAGCCACCTTATCTTTGACAAAGGTGCCAAACACATTCGCTGGAAGAAAGATAGCCTCTTTAATAAATGGTGCTGGAAAAACTGGCTCTACACATGCCGAAGATTAAAACTAGATCCATATCTTTCACCATGCACTAAACTAAATTCAAAATGGATCAGAGATCTAAATATTAAAACAGAAACATTAAATCTGCTGGAAAGTAGGATAGGTAAAACCCTTGGAGACATTGGTGTAGGCAAAGACTTTATGAATAAAAACTCAACCGCACGGGAACTATCCCAAAGAATCAATAACTGGGATCTCATCTTATTAAAAAGCTTTTGCACAGCAAGAGAAACCACCAACAGAGTGAAGAGACAACCCACAATGTGGGAAAAAATGTTTGCCAGCTGTTCCTCAGACAAAGGACTACTATCGAGAACATATAAAGAACTCAAAAAAATCAGACCTCCCAAATTTAAAGACCCACTCCAAAAATGGGCATCTGAGATGAATACACATTTCTCAGATGAAGAAATATTAATGGCAAACAAATATACAAAAAAATGTGCAACATCACTAGTCATTCGAGAGATGCAAATTAAAACAACACTGAGATACCATCTCACCCCAGAAAGAATGGCTACTATTAAGAAATCAACTAATAACAAATGCTGGAGGGGCTGTGGGGAAAAAGGAACCCTTCTTCACTGTTGGTGGGAGTGTCGACTGGTACAGCCACTGTGGAAGTCAGTGTGGAGATTCCTCAGAAAACTAGGGTTGGAGGTCCCATTTGACCCAGCTATTCCCCTTCTGGGCATCTTCCCAGAAGAATTAAAAACATCGTACCACAGCGATATATGTGCACCCATGTTTATAGCAGCACAATTTGTAATAGCCAGATCTTGGAAACAACCCAAATGCCCATCAACTGAGGAATGGATAAGAAAGATGTGGTATTTTTATACAATGGAGTACTATTCAGCCATAAAGAAGGATAAACTGGAGACTTTTATAGGTAAATGGATGCAACTCGAGAAAATACTCATAAGTGAAATAAACCAGAAGCACATGTGTAAGCATCGTATTATCTCTCTAGTATGAGAAACTGAAAGAGTAAATAAGATCCAAAATGTACAATAGATATGGTGAATCAAAAAGAAACTGGTCAAAAGGAAAGAGAGACTGGAATAGGGAAAAGAAAGAAGAAAGGGAAAAAAAATTGTATATATATATATATATATATATATATATATAAGATGGTTAAGATAGATACACTACCATTTTTACTTAGTTCATTGAAGAGTAAGGTTTGTGCCAATAATGTTTGGACAATTGAATGCTAATGTCTGGTGTCCTGAATAACTAACTTAAAGATAGTAATACGTAATGTATTAACCATTGTTACAAAAAAAAAAAAAAAAAAAAAAAAAAGATAATCCTTACTTGTGTTCAAAATGTAAATGTGAGCCACGGGAAGACCAGACGCCTGGCTCTCAAGGCACAATCAGATGCGTCCACTATCACTGAGCCCGAGGTTGCTCCTATTTGCTCTCAGTGACCTCGAACAGATCAAACAAGATCTGAGAAAGTTCTCAGATGACTCTGACAAGTGCATTGAGGGCTTTAGGGGACTTACTCAAACCTAGAATTAGACTGGAAAGATGTAATGCTACTCTTAAACCACACATTGACTTCTAATGAGAGACAAGCAGCATTACAAGCTGCTATCACATTTGGAGACGAATATCATGTTGTTTATTTTAGAAGACCAAAAAACAGGCAGCCAGGGGAACAGCTAGTTCCTACTAGAGCCCAAGTAGTCCCTACACAAGACCCCTACTGGCCTACCAACCAGATGGGAGACTGGAATAGGAGACATCTTCAGACATCCATCCTTGAAGGTCTAAGAAGAATGAGAACTAAGCCCTTTGATTATTTTAAATTGTCAACTATTCATCAGGAGAAAGATGAGAACCCCTCTGCCTTCTTAGATCATTTACAAGAGGCATCGATAAAACATACATCTCTGGCTCCTCATTTGATAAAAGGACAGATTATTCTTTTTTTTTTTTTTTTTTTTTTTTGTGGGTACCAGGAGTTGACCTCAGGACCTCGTGCTTGCCAGGCAGGCACTTATGCCACTGAGCTATCTCACCGGCCCAGATTATTCTTAAAGACAAGTTCATTACCCAGTCAGCTTCAGATATTAGGAAAAAGCTACAAAAGATGGCTTTTGCTCCAGATAGCTCACTTGATACTTTAGTGAGAATGGCCTCCTGAGTATTTTACAACTGAGATCATGAGGAGGCCAAGGGGAGAAAACAAAGAGATCAAGAGAAAATGGCTGTCTTGGTTGTGGCCTTAAAAAGAATACACCTTAATTCTGATTCTTGAGGCTCCAAGGAGAGCCCGATGACTAAACTCACCTGCTACTGCTGCAGAAAGCCAGGCCACCTTAGGAGGGACTGTGATAAGAACTGTCATGAAAAGAGGCCCCCTGAGCCATGCCCTGATTGCCAAGGTGAGCAGTGGAAGTCGAACTTCCCCCTGAGGCAGAGGCTGCAGGGATCGGACTCATCTTACCAGCTGGTTCAGTAAGACTGAAGGGCCCCAGGGCACTCTCTGCCTTCTCCTGGCTGGACTATAATCTCCACGGAGGAGCCCTTGTTCATCATGATTATAGAGGAAAAAGAAACCAGCCTATTGCTGGACACTGGTGCGTCTCTCTCAGTCCTTCTTTTTAACCCTGGCCTTCCTTCCAGCTATGATACTTCAGTAAAAAGAGTCATTAGAGAGGAGATAACTTGCTATTTCTCACAACCTGTCTTGGTTACTTTTCTCTCATTGCTGAGACAAAATACCCAATGCTCAAAATTAAGGAAGGAAAGGTTTATTTAGCTCACGGTTTGTGGAGGTTTCAGTGGAATACTCGGCTGGAGCCAAGGCAGAGTGGCACATGGCAGAGGGCAACAGTTCATGGTGGCAGAAAACAGCAAAAGCAACAAAAGCAAAATGGGAGGAGTGAGAAGACTCTTTCTGTCCCTTATATTGTATGTAGGCTACCCACCCTAGGGTGGGCGTAGCACTCACACCCATAATCCCAGCACTAGACAATGAATCAATCATAAACTCGAGATTTAGCTGCCTCTGCAAAGCAACAGCCCATGACTGCATGAGGCTTTGGGGGGACATCCAGACACTAACTATAACACAGTCCTTATGTTGTAACTGGGATGGCTTTCTCTTCACTCATTCCTTTTTAATTATGCCTGAAAGTCCAGTTACCCTCCTTGGGAAGAGGTATTTTATCATGTTTGAATACTGTAATATACATGCACCCAGTTCAGGTATGCTGCCTCCCCCTCACGGAGACAGAAATAAATCCCGAAGAATGGTCAACTAAAGGTAGAACAGGAAGAGCAATAAGAGCTGCCCTGGTACAAATACATCTCAAAGATCCTATTTTTCCTCACCGGAACAATACCTTCTAAGACCTGAAGTTAAAAGAGGACTATTGCATGTAATTGATAGCTTAAGGTCACAAAGTCTACTTACACATTGTAACAGTCCTTGGAACACTCCAATCTTGGGACTTCAAAAACCCAATGGGGAGGCCGGTGATATAGCTCAGCGGCATAAGCGCCTGCCTGGCAAGCGTGAGGTCCTGAGTTCGACTCCCGGTACCTGCATATTAAAAAACAAAACAAAACAAAACAATGGGGAGTGGAAGTCAGTACAAGACCTTAGACTGATAAATGAGGCAGAAATGCCAATTCACCTAGTGGTACCTAACTCATACACTCTCCTTTCTCAGATCCTGGAAGATGCTGGTTGGTTTTCAGTGTTAGACTTAAAAGTTGCCTTCTTTTGTATTCCTTTACATACAGAGTCCCAGTTTCTTTTTGCCTTTGAAAATCCTCATCACCAGGCCTCTCAACTGACTTCCTCAAGGGTTCACAGACAGTCCCCGTCTTTTTGGAGAAGTGCTTTCCCATGACTTGGCGTGTTATGAATTTTCCCAAGTCACATTCCTGCAACATATAGATGATATACTGTTATGCGGCCCCTCAGAAAAGCTCTCTAGCCAAGGCACCCATGCTCTGCTGAATTTTCTAGCAGACAGATGTTGTAAGGTCTCTAGGTTCTAGGTCTAAGGCACAACTTTGCAGCCTTGAGGTAAAATACTTGGGCCTTATCATATCTAAGGGAATCTGAAGGCTAGGGGAAGAGAGAATTAAACCAATATTTCCTTCCCAAAGCCTAAGGCCCTAAAACAGCTAAGGGGATTCCTAGGAATTAGAGGATTTTGTCACCTTTGGATAGCAGGGTATGGTAAGATCACATGACCCCTTATAAAGGAAGCCCAAAGGGCAGATACCCATATTTTAACCTGGGAACCTGATTCCCAAAGTGCATCCCAGAAGCTTAAACAAGTGCTTCTAAACACCACAACGCTGAGCCTACCAACAGGACACCATTTCAATCTGTATTTTGTTTGTTTGTTTGTTTGTTTTGGTACCAGAAATCGAACTCAGGACCTCACACTTGCCAGGCAGGCACTGCGCCACTGAGCTATATCCCCAGCACTCAATCTGTATGTTGATGAAAGGCAGGGCATGGCTTTGGGAGTGCGTATGCAGGATCGAGGACCTGCCCAACAGCCTGTAGGGTATCTGAGTCATGAATTAGACATTGTCGCAAAAGGATGGTCTGCGTGCCTTAGAGCTGTGGCTGGCATAGCTCTTCCAGTACTGGAGGCCTCCAAGCTGACTTTAGGCAAAGATCTCCCTGTGTATACACCTCACAATGTGACAGGACTTCTTTCTTCCAAAGGGAGCCTATGACTGTCAGACCACTAACTTCTTAAATACCAGGCTCTACTTCTAGAAGGACCAGCCATCCAAATAAAGACATATTCCTCCTTAAACCCTGCCACCTTTCTGCCAGAGAAAGAAGAAATAGAAAGATATGACTGTGAACAGGTAATTCTCCATACATACACAGCCAAGACTTGTTAGATGCCCCCAACTGCCCCTGATCTGACCCTCTTCTGTGATGGAGGTTCCTTCATGGAAATTGGGACAAAAAAGGCAGGATATGCAATGGCGACTCCATATCAGACTCTTGAAAGTTTCTCACTTGCCCCTGGGACTAGTGCTCAGCTAGAAGAATCACAGCTCTGACAAGGGTTTTGCAACTCAATGAAGGACAGAAAGTCAATATTTATACCCATTCAAAGTAAGCCTCTCGGGCTGGGGATATAGTTCAGTGGCACAGCGCCTGCCTGGCAAGCGCGAGGTCCTGAGTTCGACTCCCAATACAAAAAAAAAAAGTAAGCCTCTCAAATTATAAGAAATAGCTAAGAGTTACTATTTTTTTGTTCATTAGAAAAATAAGTAAAAAAATAAATAAATAAAATAAAATAAAAAAGAAAAATAAGTTTCTAGGTTCTTTGAATGCTGGATTTCCTTTTGTCTTTCCTATCCATGGCAGCTACAAAACAAAAAGTCACTCAAAATATTTTACATGTTAAATACAGGTTTACATGTTAGCTCTCTTCTCAGAGGACAGTTGCCATACCTCACAGTTCAAAGTGTATTCTATAGATCAGTAACATTATACTGACATGTAATTGCAATTTACTATGCAGCAAAAATGATTCAAGAAGAGAATAATGTACAATATCTATTTACCTTTGTATAGGCAGTTGCTTGTTACTCTACTTTTAATATTTGTACTTGGGTAAATGCTTATGTATGTATAGGAATGTCACAATGCAAGATGCTGCTAGATCAGGCACAAAGTATTAAAATTATTTTGTGAAGACTGGTGGTTATATTAAAACTATTGTGCCATTATATTAAAAAAAAAAAGTAAGCCTCTCTGCAGACTCTAGTAGAACCCCTATTAAGTAAGAGTAAGGGCCCTATCATGAGAGCCAACAACCACAGGTATAAAGATGGCTACTTTCAGATATGTGGCCAACTGTAACTATAGGACAATTTAATAGAAAGGCCCCCTTATGTTGGGAACAAAGAAATCACTCCTATTCTCATTGGCCTAACTCTACTAAAATACTTGGGATGCACCCCTCATAGCCTTACAGGTTGAAGACTGGTTTGCAACAGACCAGTTTAATCATCCTGGAATTAGATGGGGAGCCCCCATGCCACTTATTGGTCCTGTGGAACCAATTTGTGGCCCCGGCTACCCCATGATGGATAGGGAGATACACACTGGGATTTGCATGGTTACAAGGCAGAAGTGTCAAAAGTATTGACAAATCTGCAAACTTACCCCATCTACATTGATGGTCTAGAAGTGTGTTTCGCTGGTATGATCATTTGGCTTCTATCTTTATCCCTTCTCTAGGATTAGAGGATGTCATGCAATACATTGAGGCCTTGACTAACTATACTCAATGGGCCTTAAAAGACACCTTGACTGGTCTCTCTGTCCTAAATAAAGAAGCAAAATTAATGAGGCAAGCCATCCTCCAAAATCGGATGGCACTAGACATCGTAACAGCAGCATGGGGGGGGAATACTTGTGCAATTGTAAAAGCTGCATGTTGTGGTACATTCCTGCTGCTAATACCTCCATGGCTGTTCAAGATATGAAATGACAGGTTAATGCCATGTTAGATTCTGAAATTCCATGGACTTTCTCCTTACCTTCTTTGTGGGAGGCTATTACTGGCTCTTCTTGGTAGAAACATTTGTTGGTTGTATTCATGATAGTCTTATTGATCTTATTATTTGGCCAATGCATATTTAACTGTTTCTTTGGCCACATCTCCCCCAGACTTAAAGCAATACACCTACCCAAGATGAGAATGACTAGGGTGATCAAGTCCTTTAGATAGACTGTGGAGCATCTCTGACTGCCAATCACAACTACGATCCCCTTCGGAAGTAGCCAGAACAGTCTTAGCCCATTGTTCCCTCATGGCAGTTAGGGGTACCTCTTCAGAGGAGGGAATATTATAGAATATTATGTTATGTAGAAATAGTCCAGGCAGTCAGACAGGGCTGGGCCCTTGAGAGTCAGTGCAGAAGATAAGAACACATCACGACTGTGGCTGGAGGCGCATCTGAAGGAGATTAAAGTCACGATGGCCAGATTTACACACTTCCCTACGGGATAAATGGTAGTTTGAGGTGATTGGTACCACTCTTTTGAGATTTCCCGTATACATAAACCATTATCTCATTAGGGGTGGTCCATCCTCTCCCACCCATTAAGACTAAGACTAAAGACGAGACTAAGACTATAGATCACCGGCCAAGGTTAATGATGTCATCCATGTTCACTTGCTTCGTGACCTTCTTCCCATTGGATCAATATTACCTCAGTGACTATACTTGTAATCTTATTGGTTGATCATAATTTTGTCCCACATTGTACCCACCTCGTGATTTTGCTCTATAAAATTTCCTTTGAGAAGTGGGCTCATCAGCAACCCATTCAGGACCCCTCCTGTCTCTCAGGAACTATTCCTATTCTCCATTCCTATTTCCTGTCCCTTTTCCCCAATAAATCTTCCTACTCCTAAAAAAAAAAAAAAGCAAGAAAAAATAGGGCCAGGGATATAGCTCAGCAGCACAAGTGCCTGCCTGGCAAGCTCAAGGTCCTGAGTTCAACTCCCAGTACCAAAAAAAAAGGTAGCTTCCTCAAGCATCACTCTGAAATTGCTTCCCTCCTTTCTGCGGCTAAGGACCAGCTTCCCACAGCCAGCATGTGAAAAACTGTTCCAGATCCTGGGTGGGCCATCTTCGTGTCTCCCTGGTGAGCAAGTTTGAGCTCCATCTGACCCACGAACTGGGTATGTTGTCATTGGGGTGCTCCTAAGGAAGCACTGCATGTCCTGGGGTACCCCCTGATACCACCTCCCATTTCTGCTTAGAGGGAGCAAGTGCCTCATGTCTTTGGGGCTTTCACATTAAGTATTCATCCTCCAAGGACTTAGGGTCTCTGATCTCTGAAAAGAGAAATGTGAGTTGCTGAAGTCTGCAAAGAGAGAGAGGGGAAGGGAGGGGAGGGGAGGAGAGGGAGGGGAGGAGAGAAACGGAGACAGGGACAGAGGGCCAAGCCATGCCATTGAAAAGCAAAGAGTTGAAAAAAGAGAAGCATTCAGTTGAACTTACCAACATCAATGCCTCAGTTTATCTCCTGGTGGCTCACCAAAAGATGGTCACTGAACCAGGTCCAAGGGGGTCTGTCCAGGAGGAGATGGGCACCTCAAACCTTGGAGTAGATTATAGGCTTGCAGACTTCTATCACAGAGAAAGGATTTTCATGCCACACTAGTGAGAGGCATAAAGAGCTTTATCTGGTAGAATTTCAACAGTACACACTCAGAGAGCACAGAGGTCAGGCCCTCGAGAGAGACGTGCCTTATGGTCTGCTGTTGGGTTTTGTGTGGTCACAGAAGTGTTCACATAAGATGGACGAGGTAGGGTGTGGGTCCCTGCTCTCTGCCAGGTGGGCCAGGTTAGAAACAAATCGCACGGCCGTGAAGTGTAGAGCTCTGCTGCTCACTTCATAGTTCTTTCCCTCAGAATAGGTATCTGCGGGAGGAAGAGCAATTTACAGGTGAAAAGCACAGACCCCCAATGTACAGGCTCATTTTCTCTTTTTGTTTTGTATTGTTTTTGAGACAGGGTCTCACTATGCAGCTCAGGCTGGCTTTGGACTCACTATGTAGCCCAGGCTGGCTTCAAATTTCTGGTGACCCTCCTGCCTCAGCCTCCTAAGTGCTGGGATTACGGGCAGGCAGCACCACTCTTGGCCAGGCTGAGTGTATCTTGACAACTCTTAGCGCTATGCAAGGTGTGGTGCTGGAGAGGTCAGTGCTGTGAGTGGTAAAAAGAATTTACCAATAGTCAAGGCCGGGTGTAGTGGTGCATGCCTATAATCCCAGCACTTGGGAGGCTGAGGCAGGAGGATTGCTGTGAGTTTGAAGCCAGCCTGGGCTACATAGTGAGTTCAAGCAGCCTGAACTGCATAGCAAGACCCTGTCTCAAAAAACTGAAGAAAAAAAAAAAATATATATATATATATGGAGAGAGAGAGAGAGAAAAAAAAGTTGAGTATCTTGATTACCCTCAAGAGAGCAGTGGGCAAATTGCAGCAGAGGAACAGACTGAGCAGGAAGAATCGGTATTTGGTTTTCATGTGCGGAGGCACTGGGACGCTCTCATCAGGTCAGGGACCCCACGGTCCATCCGTCTCAGTTCCGGGACAGCCAAGTGCTGTTTGAAAACTAAGTGATGTTTCATTCCATGGAGTTCAGGGATCCTGGTGTTGTTAAAAAGTCCTTCCTACTAAAGTTAATTAACAAATTAACTCTAGTTAATCAGTGTAGTACACTGGTTAGGGTTCGTGATCAAGGGGTCAAAATTATACATTTATGTTTGCACTCAGAGGGGACTTCTGAGCTGTATGGGAAATGGTTTCTTTAAAACATGACATGTGGTTAGGCCATCCGGTGATGTTTGCATAGTTCTTCTTCTTTTTCTTTTTTTTAAGACAGGGTCTCGCTATGCAGCCCAGGCTGGCCTTGAACTCACTATGTAGCCCAGGCTGGCCTCCAACTCGAGGCAGTCCTCCTGCCTCAGCCTCCCGAGTGCTGGGATTACAGGCATGTGCCACCATGCCCAGCAATTTGCTTAGTTCCTGTAGCTTGCAAGGTCCAAAGTTAATATTCTACTATGAACTCATCACTCGGCGGCAGTGTGGCCTTAAACAATATACCATGATTCCCCACACTTAGGACGTGTTTTTTTCTGAGTGAGCTGCAGGGAAAAAGGCATTGTTGAAGGAATCCACCATTCTAGGCTGAACAGAGATCACGTTTCCCCCTCCCCCACTGTGCTTGCACACCTGCTACAGATGTATAATCCTGGGTTGATCAGGCCCCTGAGCACAGCTACAATGCATGCCTCCCATCATTATTCACCCCTGCGCCTGACAAGTAATGCAACTCCCTGTGCGTTCTCCAGCTCGTCCCTGGTAGATAACCACAGCTCATTTCCACTGAACTTTCCCCCTCAAAAGTCCCATTTTTCACCTTTTCTTTTCACAGTCCCCCTTCATGCCCATGACCTATAAAAGACCTCACGGCCTGTATGAGAGTATTCCCTTTGGTCAAAGTGCCAGGACAGTCTCTCTCAGGTTTGTTCTGAAATAAACCTGTCCTGTTGAGCTCATACCTCTGTTTCTTTTCCTTTTTCCTAACAATTGTAATCTTGAGTAACTTCAGAAGCTGCAAGTTTTCTTTTCTTTTCTTTCTTTTCTTTTCTTTTCTTTTTTTTTTCTTTTTTTTTTTTTTTTTGAGACAGGGTCTCACTATGTAGTGCAGGCTGGGTTTGCACTCACTTATGTAGCCCAGGCTGGCCTCGAACTCACAGCAATCCTCCTGCCTCAGCCTCCCAAGTGCTGGGATTACAGGCATGTGCCACCACACCTGGCTAGCTGCAGGTTTTCTCAAACATACAATTTTTATATGATGGTTTTCTTTGTCTCCTTCCTACTTACCTTATATTTACTATCCTACCTTAAGGTATTTGGGAGGAAGCTCAGTGGAAATGAGGTAGGAAAAAAGAAAGACAGGTAGAAAGGAGACTAAGAAAAACTTCATTTAAAAATTGTACTTTTAAGAAGACTGCAACTTCAGGGACACAGACAAAGCTACCCGAGGCTATCCACATCTGTACTTCTTAGGTGAATTTACTCTGCTTTCCATCCAGATCCATCACACTCAAAATTCCTTAAGGAAACTGTAGGTTCATAAATTAGCTTAGTTGAGAGAGTAGAGGGTAGAAACCTGATCCTGAAATAAAGGAACAGATTGAGAGAATTCAAAGAATGCTTAGGTTGACCATCTTTAAAAAAAACTGGACTCGTCGTTTTCACCTCCAAAATGGGCCGTTATCTTTGGGGGTAGATGATCCTTTCTTGTTTTTCTCAGAACCAAGGCACAACTTCCTGTTGACTCACAAATTCCACAGCTTTCCACCCCATCTGGAGAAATAAGTGTTCACAGTTCTGCAAACTAACGTGCCGCCTCTAAGGCCCCATGCTTCATTTCTTCGAGCGTGTGCTTTAAAATGTCTAATAAATCCTTCACACCTCTCACTGATGCATCCTGAAAAATTCTTTTTCTGTGATAGAGATCAGCAAACCTTCTCATCCTGTCTCATGGGTCAGATGATGCAAGTGACCCCATCCCTGCCTTGGGGACTTCCTCGGACCCTGTCCAATGATAGAAGGTCTACACAGAGTGGTCAGGGACACCAGCCCTGGCCATCCCATGACACAGGGACAAGGAAGCCAGAACTCAGACTCACAGGATGCAACCCCGGCAGGAGATGCAGAGGGATGCCAGGAGAGGGGCAGCCACTGTCAGAAGTGAGGGGATCTCAGGGACAGAGATGGCCAGTGTCCCCCAGCACCTGCAGCTCCTCCTGTCACAGGGTAACAACTGCCAACTTGTTAGGTGTCACAGGTGCCGGGTTCATGTCTCCTGATACCCAAGAGTGGACTCAAGGGCAAAGGAGGTTAAGAGTAGGACAGGTTGATTGGGAGAAAGCTCCTGAGAGGCAGGAGGGGTCCCAGAAGTGGGTGGCGCTGAGACTTTTCGTCCAGAGGTATTTTATGGAGCAGTATCCAACGTGGGTAGCTATGGGTCAAACTTCAATTAACCTACAGGATTATAATAATAATATTGATGCAATAGGGAAGTAAGGCACGTAGCGAGGTATATAGGTGAACATCATTAACCCTACCTTACCACAGTGAGACTCTGTCTCAAAAAAAACCCAAATAAATAAACAAATAAATAAACCCTTGCTTATCCACAGCTTCTAATGTAGAAAGAACAAAGGCACTGATGGAAGGGAGAGTATGGGTCAAGGCATTCCAGGCACCAACCTATGAGTCTGCTGCATTTGTTGGCTCCCCGGATGGGGTGCTGATGACAGTGCGATCTCAAGCTGCTGTTCATCTCAGGGCGGCCTGCAGGCCTGGCTCCCTGGTCTCCATCTTGACGCCTGGCTCTCTTCAAATTTGCCTCCAGCTGCAATTGTGATGGCTCATCCTCTGCACTGACTCCCTTGAGGGCCCGATCGCTCTCTGCCTATTAATTTCTATTGCACTTAGCTAAGTGCAGTAGAAATTTCTCTCCTCCCCTGGCCACACACTGGGCAGATTTCTCCCTCTGCTCACAGGAATTCCCAAGTCTGTGGCAAAACAGTAACCAACAGGGCGAAACGGACCTTGAAAAATTAGTTTTCCTTTAAAGACAGATTGCTTCTCTGACGTCCCCATGCTGGGAGCAGAACTCCCCGCCCCCTATTCTGCTCCTCAGCCCGGATGAACGGACAGAAAAGTTGTGTCTCTGTCAGGAAGCCAGCAAACTAGTGCATCTTTGGAAAGGAACCTGCAGCACTGGCCCGTGGTCAAGGTCCTCCTTCCCACCGGGGAAGGAGGGGTGGCAATGTCCTTGTTCCCCAAATTCCTTCACTCTCTGCCAATAGAAGCCCTTGTGCACTGAGAGGAGACAGAGGTCTGAGGCAGAGGTCTCCATGTCTCCTTCAGGGCCAGCTTTGAATAAACCGTTTCCTTTCCCCAAGCATTGCCCTCCAGGGTCGTGACAGGCAGTGTAGACCTGAAGGCGGATGACAGGAGGAAGGTTCTGTGCCAGCAGAGGCTTCCACCTTCCCTTCTGTCCTCCCTCCTCTCCGGTCTGGGGAACACCTCAGCTCTCTGACAAAAGCCTGGCACAGAGGTCTGACCTCTTTTCCTGTAAAGGCCCCAGATCATTCTGGAATCTTCTGTGGGCCCATTCTGGCCCCAGGCCATTAGTACAGGTAGAGGAGGAAGGGATGCCATCTCCATGGTGCTCCAAAGACCTGCCCAAGCTCCTGTTATCCCTGGGGCCATCCCAGGCCCAGGGACGGGGCAGGGTCCGAGAAGAGTGGAGAGCTGTGGGGTGGGAGCCAGCAAAGGCCACTGGGGTCTCCTATCAGTATGAGATAGATGCAGAGGTGCCCGGTGCTGGCTGCCACTCCTCTCTCAGGATTCATCGCTCACAACATGCTCTTTGTTTTCCAATCTCAAGGTCTTTGGCTGACTTGTGCCCAGGCAGGCAGATAGCTTCTGGAATGCACACTTGAGGTCCAGGTCCTTGAATCCCAGGCCTGGGAGGCCTGCGGGGGAAACAAGTCCCCTCCCCTTGTGCCACCTCCCCCATCCTTCCTGGGAACAGGGAAGAACCCAGAAGCAGACAGTAGGGCGGGGCAGCCAGAGCTTCGCGGCCAGCACCCCAGCTCTGCCTTTTACTTGCTGCCTGACTCAAGAGAATATCTTAGCCTCTCGATGCTGGAGACCGCCTCTGAGAGGTTGGAGCACGATTCTCCCTTCTGGTGCTCTAAGGGGCCTGAGTTGTGGTTGGGCCACCTGCCTTCTGCGGGGTGGGTGAGGAAACCTTGTGCCCTGTCCTCCAACCCTCTCCACACCACACTCCGAGTCCTGCTGGGAACTGAAGGGCGGGAAGTCCCTCCAGCCTGCCCTGCTGCTGCCTGGTGGGGTCCTCCCCTTGCTCTCTCTGGGCTCCGCCTCCACCCCGTCCCCACCAACCGCGGGCCTCAGTGAGTTTCTCTTTCACTTTGCCATCCCTGAGGTCCTGCACCTAAGGCCCTACTTCCATCACAGGTCCCCGGCTGGCCGCGCCAGGGACGGAGGGAAGGAGAAGGGGGTCTGAGCGTCAGGCAGCTGGCCCACCGTGGCCCGCCCACTCAGGGCTGAGGCAGGAGGAGAAGGTCTGGAGCCTCCAGAGCTGGGACCCCCGTCTGTGAACAGGAAATGGAGCGCTCGGGCTGGAGTGGAAGAGGTTGGCTGGAACAGGTCTGCCCAGAGGGCTGCAGATGGACCTCTCGCTACAGGTACGCGCGGCCACCCAGCCCACGCACCCCTCTCTGCGCCTTTCCTGCCCCTCCCGCTCCTTGCGGCTTTGCGCTCCGGGGACGCGGACGCCTCCTCGCTGCTTCTGAACCTGCCGCCGGCCGCCCTCCCCCAGCCCGGGTTCCTCCCTCCCCGCCGCATCCGAAAGTCTTCGGGCTGGGCCGTCCCTCCCCGGGCACGTCCCTGGGCTCCTAACGGAGAGCCCGGCCGAACCGCTGGCACTTTGGTTCAAACCCTTGACCCAGTTCGCCGTGATCCCGCGCTGTCTACGGCTGCGTGGGGAGGGCGGCTGGGACGCGCGCTCGGAGGGGGACAGCGGCTCTCCAGGACGGCCCCCCCTGTGATCGGGACAGCGGCCCGCCAAGGTCCGCACGCAGCCGAGCCTCGGCACTCAGCTTCGCCTGGAGACCCTGTGCCACTAAAATGACGTTGGAAGACAAAACAAATTAGAATGCTTAGGCGAAATGCTCATACTTTCAAATTAAGACTTTCATGCAAATGCAGTCTTCAGGCAACCTGAGGGACGAGCTGGAAGTGGGCTGGCGGGAGCGGAGGACACAGCTCCGTGTCTGCCCTCTCTGAGACTGGTAGATGACCCCCACTATGTGTGGACGCTGCTCCCCCGTAGCAGCGAGGTGGCTCCCGCAGGATGCCGTGTGTTCCGACACTAAGTGTGTGAGCTGAGGGGCTCCCCTGACTTTTGAACAAATGTAGCCTGCAGAGGTGGAAAGTCGGGAATGAATGGAAGTGAAAGGCTAGAAGTTGTTCTTTGCGGGTGGAGCGGTTTTGTGTCTTTGACATCTTCTCCTGGCTTGGAGATGAATGGGCAGCAAAACAGGGAGGTGGGGTGTCCCATTGGAAGGACCAGAGCTGGGACCCGGGGTGGGACGGGAACCCTCTGGCCCGTGCCCTCCTCTGCCCCTCTCCTGTCTTCTAGCCTGGAGAGGCTGCAGGATTTTCAGGGCCTGGAAGGCTGGGGGAGGCGTTGGTCCCTGGGGCTCTGGGGACCTGTATTTAGGGGACAGTGGCTTGGAGTGACTGCGGGGCCAGCTCTGCAGTTTCTGTTTTCTCTCCTGTGCCCACAGAGAACAGATAGAACGGATATATGAAAAAGCATTCAGGTTCTACTTTCGAAACCTACGCTACGCCTATGGCCGGAATAATACCTTCCTGTGCTTCGAAGTAATAAGAGAGCGGGACACCGAAGTCCTTCACAAGGGGGTCTTTCTAAACCAGGTACCCTCCAGTCTCTTCTCTGGGACAGGCAGAAGCTAGGCCAGGTGAGAATGTAGAACGAATGATCAGTAAAAGTCACGTGGCGGAGTCCTCGGGCCTGCTGTTCCAGCTTGATTGTTCTGAACTCTCATTGACATCCTGTGACTTCTCACAAAAGGCCTCGTTCAGATGTGTTGCTCCACTCTACCAGAGCTTGTTTCCAGGGTCTGATACTTGGGCATGCATCTAGTGGTCCCTGATGTCAGAGCATCTTGATGGTCAGGCATCCCGAGTACCCAGTGCCTTATGTGTCCTGCGACTGCTGGGCTGGTGGGTTCTGTCCCTGCCACACCCCTGAGCCTCCACAGCAGGGATCTGCTATCACACAGCACAGAGCCCCACCTCGCACTGCCCCAGCTGCTCCAAGCCTTACAGGGTGTCTCAGTTACTTTTCTTGTTCTTGAGACAAAATACCCGATACCCACAAATTAAGGGAGGAAAGGTTTATCTCACAGTTTGTAGAGGTTCAGTCCATAGTCAGCTGGCTCCAAGGCAGGAGGGAATGGCAGAGGAGAAACAGTCCATAGCATGGCAGGCAGAAAGCAGCAAGCAACAAGCAGTAGCAGCGAGCCTGCGTTCTTTCCATCTCTTTATATTCCATCCAGGCTACACGCCTATTCATTGGTACCCCAAAATGCAGGCTGGGGCTTCCATTATCCACATCCTTAATCCACATTCACATACACTAACCCAGCTACCTTCGAAACTCCCCATCTACGACCACATGAGGCATTAGGGGGACATCTAGATACAGGCCACAGTACAGGGGCTCCCAGGTGACCAGCACCTGCAGTCCCAGTACCACCCCCACTGGCCACCTGCAAATGTCTAGCCACAGGCCTGCCCCTCTGTCTCCCAGACCTCGGCTTTTCCACTGCTTTGGGCCTGGGCCCTTTGAGTGGGCAGGCTCGCTCTAGAGCAGAGCTATCCACAGGTCAAAGTCGTAACCCATTTTTCTAGTGCCCACGGTTTATTTATTTATTTATTTTTAAGCAGGTGACTTTTAAAAACAAACATAAAACTGACATTCAGAAGGAAGGGATCATTGGGAAGGGTGCCCACAGTTTAAAAAGTTGCTAGATATGGATGGAATTAATTTGAAAGACTGATGGAGTCCAGTACACCTGCCGTATTATTCCCCGTATACTCCACAGGGAGTGAGTGCGCCACGAGGTAGGTGGTGAGCTGTGTGTCTCACACGGGCTGCTGTCTCAATTCAGACAAGCCCGGTTTCACCTGTGGCCATGGGCCCCTATGGGACAGCAGAGCTGTGTCCCTTCCCAGGGGACAGAAAGGGGAATGAGATGAGCGGGAGCAGGGCTCAGAGTGCTCGCTGCCCAGGATGGGTGCTGAATGGATGCGGGAGTCCATGTGTGTGGGGAGGGAAGACCACAATGAAGAGGATGGGGAGGGATGGAGAGGAGGGGGAGTCCAGGAATGAGATGCCTGGGTCCCCCACCCTGTGCTGAGTCCCCTTCCTGGGCTGCCTGCCCGTCCAACCAGGGACCTCGCCCTTCTCCTCTTCTCCCAGGTCAGCCCCTACAGACTCCATGCCGAACTCAGCTTCCTCTCTTGGTTTCATGACACTGAGCTGTTCCTTGATGAGATCTACAGGGTCACCTGGTACATGTCCTGGAGCCCCTGCGAGGAATGTGCAGAGGAGATTGCAAAATTCCTGGCCAATCACTACAATGTGACCCTGACCATCTTCATCGCCCGCCTCTACTACTATTGGAAGCCCACATATAAGGAGGGTCTGCGAGCGCTGGCTGAGGGAGGGGCCCGGGTGCAAGTCATGTCCCTCCAAGGTGAGAGGTGGGGCGGGCTGCGCTGGGGACCCGGATGAGGGCCAGTCAGGAGGGGTGGAGGTGCAGGGGAGGGGGAGACCTTTGGCCAGCCTGGTAGGCTCAAGGGACAAGCCCTGTGGGCTCTGATGTCCTCTTCCTCTTTCATCTCAGAATTTAAAGACTGTTGGAGTCTCTTTGTGTGCAACGAAACATTCAGGCCTTGGAAGAAATTTCATAAATGTTATTTGTTCCAGGACAAAACCCTGAAGAAGATTCTCAGGTGAGAGGTCTCCTCCATCTCCTCTCCCCTCTCTCCTCTCCCTTCTGCCCGCCCTGCTCAGGCCTTCCCAGCTGAGGTCACATGGCCCCCTCCCTGGCTACCCCTGCTGTCTCCTGCCACTGCCCCTACCACCTCCTTTTGCCTCCTGGTCCTCGCAGAGCATCCTTTCTCTTCCCCCAGCCCTGAAGACCCCAGATCTGTGTCCTCCCACCACACTGCCACCGCCACCATAATAAGTAAATCTTGGTATTAAACTGACTGTAGCTGGGTGTGGTGGAGCACGCCTGTAATCTCAGCACTTGGGAGGCTGAGGCAGGAGGATCGCTGTGAGTTCAAGGCCAGCCTGGGCTACATAGTAAGACCCTGTCTCAAAACAAACAAACAAAAAATTAAACTGACTATAAATGAGTATATGAAAATCGGAATATTATCTGTGTTCGTAACATAGTCCACTGTAGGGACAGAGGACAAACTTCTGGGCCCTTTACCCATTACCATTAAATGTGTGATTTGCCGTTACTTCTAAGGCAGTCAGGGACTTCATGGTCTTTTTTGCTAGACATTGTGACTCTTCACTTGGGCCTAGAAATTCCCAGTAGGTAACTGAAAGCAGGGCAAAGCTGGACCTTCATTTTGTAAAACTCTGGGTCAGAGCCTTCTCAGTGCTGCGTACAGGGAATGCGTGTCTAGGAGTTGGCAGAACAAGCTTTATTAGCCCTAAATTTACCCAAGCCTGTCTCGTTAGCCTTTAAGACTGAGCACGCCAGGATAGGAGATTTACAGGGACACTCAGCCATGCCCAGAACCTCCCTTGCCCTGAACCTGGGATCACCTTGGGTTCCTGCACAGCCTCAAAGCGCTGAGGCTGCCCGAGTCATGAGGGCTCCACCATAGGAGCTGAACTGCACTCAGTCCCGGTCTCTGTTCTTCTGTGGACAGGCCAGCCTGAGCCGCTTCAGCTGTGCCCCGCCACGCGGGCCTCAAGCTCGAGCCCTTCTCCGACGTTCTTACTTTGCAGTTAAAGCCTTTGCCAGTAGATCCTCCCCACGGATTTAGTTTTAATTTCCATTATCACTAAAGCAAGGACCCATGCTGGCTGGTGACAATTTGAGAAACGTCCCTTGAGGAAGACTTGAGTTCTCAGGGAACTCCCTGTGGTTTCCCTGGTGAAATCACTGTGAGGTCCCAAGGCCACCAGAAGAAGACGCCACCATCCAGGCGCCAAGACACCAGAGCAGCTCCCTCATCAGCTGGAGGCCGGCTGGCCCTGACTGAGGGGCTGGCGGCATTGTTTCTGCTGCGGCTTCTGTCCCTGGCTTTAATTCCCACTTCTCGCTGTGTCCCCACACGGTCTTTACCAGTGCACATGTGTCCCTGGTGTCTCTGTGTCCTGCTCCCCTCCTCTGACAAGGCCACCAGGCAGATAACACCAGGCCACACCCTAGGGCCTCCTGTTACCATCGCGGCCCCTTCAGAGGGCCTGTCTCCAAATACAGTCCACATCCCGACTTCCGGGGTTAGGGCCTCAGCATCTGGACTCGGGCCCATGGCAGTGACCCAGGGCCTTGTTGGGCTACGTGTGGGTGGGGACTGCTAGGCTCCCTGTCCTTTCTGTGTGTCAGTCTCCCAGTGGGTTCCTGGCCTGACACCACTCCCATCCAGCTCTTGCTGCACCCTGGAGGCCTCCCCATTGTTCACCCATCACCACCACCCACCCCGTCCTGTTCCTTAACCCTTCCCAGAGAGGAACCTCTGGATAGGGCACAGCCTAGGGACAGGTGACAGGGACTGAGCCCAAACCAAAAAGATCGAATATGCATCTAAATAAGAGCATGGGAGCAAAGGAGGACTGGGTAAGAAGAGAGCTGAGAGGTCAGAGCTTTTGCTTCAGGCAGGATAAAGCACACAAGGGCAGAGCAGAAGGGCATTGGCTGGCATTGGCAGCTTGGGGGCTCCAGGTGACACAGGAAGTGAGCATGGGGGTCCTGACCACAGGAGCAAGCCATGAGCTGAAGGTATTTGGGAGGAAGCGCAGGGGAGGGTCCAGACGGGGTGGCCAGGGACGCTAGGCCCCGCTGTCCCATTGTCATTGGATAGAGTCTGAGGAGGTCCCCCAAAGAGAAGATGGGGACCTCAACTCACCCCACCCACTGGGTAGGTTCACTGACTTCCATCACAGAAAAAGAATTTTCAAGACACATCTGTGAGAGGCATCAAGAGGGTTATTAGGCAGGATTCTAACTGTACACACTCAGAGAGAATAGTGTTGGCCCGTAGGAGACAGGTGCATTATGGTCTGGAGTTGGGGGTTATCACGTGGTCTTGGGGGTGTCATGAAGATGGGTGATCTAGGTGTATTCCCATTGCCTGTCAGATGACCCATTTGTTGACTAGGTTAGGATGTAAACCATTTACATGTGTTTGAAATTGAGATCTGCTGCCCAGTCATACTGCTGAGGGTAGAGGTCTGAGAGGGAGAGCAATTTACAGGTGAAAAGCATGGGCCATGATTTATGGGCTTACTGTAACTTCAAGTCCCTTAGGGAAAGTTTTTGGAGTAAGTTTCTTTAAGAAGAAACGTGCTTAAGGAACTTTTGTGTCCCGAAGTGGCAGTGTTTCTTGAAAGTACAATTTAAAAATTACAATTTCCTCGTCTCCTTTCTACCTATTTTTAATTCTTTATCCTATCTTATTTTTCCCTGCACAGGACTTTTGATTTTGTATTAGTACTTCTGATTTCTTATTCTTTTTTGTGTGTGTGTGTGGTTACCGGGGGTTGACCTCAGGACTTCGCACGCCAGCAGGCGCCCATGCCGCTGAGCGCTATCACCGGCCCTTTTTTTTTTGTATGTGGGTTCCGGGAGTCGAACTCAGGACCTTGCACTTGCCAGGCAGGCGCTTTTGCCGCTGAGCTATCTCATCGGCCCCCTCTAACTATTTTTTATCAAATTATTTTTAGTATATTTTCGCAATTCATAGTAAGCACAGTCATTGCAGGGGAATTGGTACCTATACATATCACATCTTGATCTCTTTTACTCCCTTTTCCCTCCCCCTCCCATCTTCCCTATCCCTAGATACCCTTCCCGCCCTTTCGGAGAAACAAGTGTTTTGTTCATTGTTCCTTTGTATTGCTTTTTAGTCTCAATTTCATTATCTGCTGCTCCCATACTTCTAATTTCTTTCCTTGTATTAGTTTCTTATTTGGATTGTTCTTGTCTTTCTAGGATCTTGAAATGCATCACTCGGGTACTTATTAGGGATTGCTTTATTCTTTTTATGTATGCATTTACAGCTATAATCTTCCCTGTAGGACTACTTTCGTTATGTCTCATTGGTTTTGATGTTGTGCTTCCATTGTCATTGATTCTAGGAGCTTTATTGCTTCCCTGATTTCTTCTGTGATTTATCAATTATTCATTAGTGTATTATTTAATCTCCATGTGTTTGCATAGTTTCTGTGGCTTCTTTTGCTGTTGATTTCTAGCCTTGCTTCACTATGATGTGACAGCATGTAGGGGATTACCTCAGTTCTATTTTATTTATTTAAGTATTCTTTATGACCCAAGATACGGTGTATTTTGGAGAAAGTTGCATGTGATGTTGAGAAAAATGTATATTCTGTTGTTGTTGGATGAAACTCTGTAGAGATCTGTTAAGTCCACCCATTCAATGACGTGGTTTGCCTCTGATGTTTCTTTGTCTGGTTGACCTAATTGTGAGAGTTGAGTATTAAATCAGTCTTCCACTATCGTTGTATTAGTGTCTATCTCTCCTTTTGAGTCCAGTAGTTTTTGTCTTACGAAATTGGGTGTGGCAACATTCACTGCATATATATTTATAATTGTTATCTCTTCCTGTTGATTTGTTTCCTTTATGAGTATGCACTGGCCGTGTTTGTCTCTTCTGATCAGTTTTGGCTTGAAGTCTGCTGTGTCTGAAAATAAGATGGATCCTGCTGGTTGTTCTCAGCCTCCTGTTGAATGGAGTATCATTTGCTGCCGTTTCACCTGCAGTCTATATACTGCCTTCTGGATGAGATGTGTCTCCTGTAGGCAGTATATGGTTGCATTTTGGTTTTTGATCCAGTCTGCCAGGCTGTGTCTTTTGACTGGGGAGTTGAGACCACTGACATTGAAGTTTATTATTGTAAAGTGTTTATTGAATCCTGTCATTGCATTATTTTTCCAGTGCTGATTCCTTTATTTTTTTTCCCTTTTTTAAAGCTACTCTCCCAATTAGATATACACTTCTCTTTGGGCTCCTTGGTGCTGGTAGCCTCCCTGTCTCTATCTAGGATTTCCCTAAGTATATTCTGCAATGCTGGTTTAGTGGTCATGTAATTCTTTAGGATTTCTTTGTCATGGAGTCTCTACTTCTCTGTCAATTTTGAAAGCTAATTTTGTAGGATATAAAAGAAAACAATTGTTTTCTTTTAGGGCTTGAAAACTTCACTCTAGGATCTCCTGCCTTTAAGGTTTGTGCTGAGGAATCCACATTCTGATGGTTAGCTTTTTTTTTTTTTTTTTTGGTGGGTACCGGGGGGTCGACCTCAGGACCTCGCGCGCCAGCAGGCGCCCGTGCCGCTGAGCGATATCACCGGCCCCTTTTTTGTATGTGGGTTCCGGGAGTCAAACTCGGGCCCTTGCGCTTGCCAGGCAGGCGCTTAAGCCGCTGAGCCATCTCACCGGCCCTGATGGTTAGCTTTTATAGGCTACTTGCTGGTTTTCTCTAGTAGTTTTTAGTACTCTCTCCTTTTGTTGAATTTCTGGAATTTTTTTTAATTTCTGGAATTTTGATTATGATGGGCCCTGGGAAAGTTCTCCAGTTGTGGCTATTTGGGGTTCAGTATGCCCCTTGTATTTGAGTATTGAATGTTTTCTCTGATTTGGAGAATTTTTTGCTATGATTTCAGTAAAAAATTTTTATACCTTTTGAGTCATTTTCTAATTTTTCTTTATTTTTATAGTTCTGAGGGCTTGGTATTTGCTTGGATTTTTTTTTTTTTTTTTTTTTCATCTAGCAACCACTGGATTCAGCTTGCTTGGTGTCTTGTCATTTATGATCTACTACATCCACCTTGTATGCTATTCCTGATGCTGTCCTCGTATCAGTCAATTCTGCTACCCATGCTTCCCATTGAATTTTTCATATCATCTGTCTTGCTTGCTTGCTTTTCATACTTTCTAATTCTTTTCCAAAGTGGTCATTTGTGTCTTAACTCAATTAGTTTATTGTTTCAAGATTGTCAGACATTGTATTGATAAAATCTTTTTCTGTTTAAATATCTTGTGCATTTGCTTATGTTTCTTCTTTTATCTCTTCAAACACTTTGAGCATTTGGTTTTTGAGTTCTTTGCCTATAGTTTTGTCTACTTCAGTGTCCAGGTCAGCTTTTGGGAAGTTAGTGGTTTGGGGGAAGGACATCTTTTTCCATGTTTTCTTATGTTTCTATTGTTTCGTGTTGTGGGTTAGAGTTAGGGTAGAGAAACTCTGTCACTTCTGTGGTGATCTCTTTAGTGCTGTCTCTCTCTGCTGTGTCCTTGGGTTTGGTTGTGTTTTGGTGTTTATTTCCCTCTTCAACCTATTCAGTGTAATATTTGAGGGTCTTCTTAGTGTCCAACCTTCTTCTGAGGGCTTGATCCCCAGCACCACAAAGAGAGGAGAAAATGAACCACAGGTACATTGACAGCACAGAGACAAACCAGATATTGGCATACAGTGGAAACCAATTAAAAGCAATAACTATGCCTCCATTAAAAATAGAAAAGAAATCAGCAATAATAAGAGAGACAAAGACTAACCCATTATTGACATACCATAAAAGCCAATAATACCTACAACTATAGCATCCTTAACAATAGGAAAGAGATACGCAATAATAATTAAAACACAAATGCAAACCAAATACTGACATAGAATAAATACTAAAAGCAACAAATTTACCACCATTAACAATAGAAAAGAAAAAAAATAGAAAAGAATTCAGTAATAATAGCATAGCATCAACTAAATAGCTAAAAATTGATAAAGATTGATAGTAATAATAATAATAATGGAGGTGGTGGGGGAGGGGAAAAATGAAAGAAGTAAAATTTGAAAAAGAAAAAGAAAATCCAGGCATGGTGGCACATACCTGTAATTTCAGAACTCAGGAGGCTGAGGCAGGAGGATCACTTTGAATTCAAGGCCATACATAGTTCAAGGCCAGTCTAAACTACATAGTGAGACCCTGTCTCAAACACCAAAACAACACCACCACCAAAAAAGCATAGAGGAAAGTTAATAGAATGAAGTAAAAGTAACAGAAAAAGACAAAACAAAGAAAAGAAAAAAGAATAAAAGCAAACAGCAATAGATAAAAAACAAAACAAAGAAAAACAGAAACAAGTCCAAAAAATTCCTCCACCGTGGTGGCACACACCTGTAATCCCAGCACTTGGGAGGCTGAGGCAGGAGGATCGCCATGAGTTTGAGGTCAGCCTGGGCTACATAGTGAGTTCAAGGCCAGGCTGAACTACATAGCGAGACCCTTCTCAAAAAAAAAAAAAAAATTCTCCCACATGTTTGGATGAGTGGTTTCCCCCCAGAGCCTGTAGTATTGGAACCCACCCAGTATGGGTGGGGGACAGTGAGTCACAACTAGGTCCTATTTTATTTCCACACCCACTCTGCAGTGTGACCGTTAAGTCCTGCCCTGCTGTTCTTGCTGGGCATGGTCAGCCAACAGTGTGTTGTCTGCCTCATGACTGCCTTCACTCCAGCAGATCCCAGTGTGTGTACTGCTCCATGTTCCTGAAATCACTGCTGTCTCTCACCTAACTTGTGGCTTGTGGGCTCATGAGATTCCTCCCTCCGTCCATACACCCCAGGATGTGGCAATTATCCAAACCAAAGCAAATTCCTCATAATGTCAGATAGGAAAAGCAAACAGACCACTGAGCCCTGTGCTGGAAGTAGGCAGCGAGTGGGGCTAAAGAGTCTGCTGGATTTAATGTCAGCCCTTTCAGAACCAACCCCCTCAGAAAACCACATGACTGGCCTGACTTCTCACCACAGAGAGTGGGACCGCCATATCTTTCACCACTGCTTAGACTTCTCAGGGGATCTGAGATCAGCCCACCCCTTCTCTGTGACTATCTCTTGTGTCTATCTCCACCCTATGGCAGAGTAACCCCAGGGAGCCTGAAGTAAAGTTGTTCTGTGACTTCTGACTACATCACTCCCAAGTATAGTGGACACTGCAGTGAATTTCTTCTCCCACTGTAGCTTGCCATGTGGAAGGAGTCACTTTCAGAGTAAAATGCCCTGCTGCATTTGCAGCTTAGTCCAGTGGCTTTTCTTGGGGTAGCGCTGTTGGTCCATGGCTTCTCCCTGGGGCTGTCAACCCTCTCCAGGCTTGCCTTGTGTTTTTGGAGACAGAATCTCCTCCCCAGGGGCCTGGTTTAGTGTTCCAGACTGCTTCATTCTTTTCTCTGCATTTTCTTCAGTTTCTGTATAGTTTCTATTTTTCCAGGTGGCTTTTTCTTGATTCCCGGAGTTCTACTTCTTTCTTTCTTTCTTTTTTGTGGGTACCGGGGGGTCGACCTCAGTGCGCCAACAGGCACCCGTGCCGCTGAGCGATATCACCGGCCCCTTTTTCATATGTGGGATCCAGGAGTCGAACTCGGGCCCTCGTGCTTGCAAGGCAGGCGCTTATGCCGCTGAGCCATCTCACCGGCCCTCTACTTCTTTCTTGACTAAGTTGTTTTCTAGGTGTTTCAATCCCAAGTCCAGAGAGGCTATAATTTTCTATCAGTCTTCGTGCTGTCATTTTATATCTGAGCAAGAAATCTAATTCTTTTACTTTAATTATAGCCAAAGAATAAACTAAATAAAGATATCTCTGTTTTTATGTGAACACTGGCCATTACATCTCTTACTATAGGGCTCAGAACCTGAGATCTGGCCTCTCACTAAACAGTGACTGGCTTTAGATAACATAAATAATATAAAACCTGAAGTAGATTTAATAATGTTTAGTAACTAGACTATTCATATTGGCATTTATCTTATAGCCAACCCTATACAAGCAGCCAAAATTTTATCATAGAGATACTTGAATGTACATCAAAATAGCATAATAGCAATGTACTGAGAAGCTGAAGGACACATTTCTGGAGAAGCTAGTGACACTGGGCATGTGGCCTTCTCGTGGAAGTAGATTAAGATGTCACAGGTGTGGTTGGGGACAGGCAGTAACAGTTGATGCAGGGTTTGGAGCCCCTTTTTATTTTTTATTTTTTTATTTTTATTTTTTTTTTTGGTGGGTACCGGGGGGTCGACCTCAGGACCTCGTGCGCCAGCAGGCGCCCGTGCCGCTGAGCGATATCACCGGCCCCTTTTTTCGTATGTGGGTTCCGGGAGTCGAACTCGGGCCCTCGCGCTTGCAAGGCAGGCGCTTAAGCCACTGAGCCATCTCACCGGCCCCGCCCCTTTTTAGATACAGTCTAGCTCTCTGTTTTTATATGACCATTAATTATTCTACTGTTTGATTATACTTTTTTCTGCTGGATGTTTAATACCAAGTCAAAATAAGTACTGTGTTAGTCAAAATTAATCTTTGTTTGTCAGGGTCAGTCAAGGTTCCTCAAGGGTTTCTTACGAGGCTGTGTCAGGAGCCTCTTACGCCTCTAGTTTTCCCTCTCCAGGTGTGTCATCTGCCGGGATGGTCATGGTCGTCCTTCACCTTATGGCTTTCTTTAGAAGCACGGGGACGGTCTCCTCTTTAGTAACCCCTTTATTGTAGAATGTACACGAGTTGACTCCTGTCCTCTGGGCTCCAACAGTCCCCCAGCTTGGGAGATTGGGTGACTCCCCAGAATTGTAGGGTCATCTTCGAGGGGTCCTGTCATTTCCTGGGTCCTGGCTGACAGTGGAGGGCAAAGGCCAAAATATTGGCTATCCTCTTCCCCTTCCAATCTTCTTAAACTTTGGCCTGAAGCTTCATTTGTTGGACACCCAGGAGGTCAATTCCACTCGTCTTGAAGTGGAAACAGTAGATCTTAATCTTAATTGCTGTGACCCTTTTTGGAGGTCGTGGCCCTTTGAAATATAAAATGTGACAGGAGGACCCTTTTATTTAATAGCAGTTAGTATTAATATTGGGAGTTTGTGTCACATCCATCTGTTCTGTAGGTGGTGGGCTGTCATCCTCACATACTGTTTAAGTTGTTTCTTGGAAGTCATCCTCTTACACAATGTTAGTAGACAACCGTTATAAAGTTTTACAAGGAATTATAAAAGAAAATTAATAAGCGCAAAATCAAACTCACGTAGTGCACTGGTCTTCAACCAAGAAATATGGTTGATAAGTCTAGCATTGTTTAGAGGTGCCCAGTGCCAGCTGCCACTCTTCCTACCTCAGGATTCATCGCTCACAACATGCTCTTTGTTTTCCATTCTCAAGGTCTTTGGCTGACTTGTGCCCAGGCAGGCAGATGGCTTCTGGAATGCACACTTGAGGTCCAGGCCCTTGAATCCCAGGCCTGGGAGGCCTGCGGGGGGAGCAAGTCCCCTCCCCTTGTGCCACCTCCCCCATCCTTCCTGGGAACAGGGAGGGACCCAGAAGTGGCCAGTTGGGGCTCTGCCTTTTACTTGCCATGTGGCCTCAAGAGAGTCCTGCTTTTCAAAATCGTGAGTGGAGGGTCAGTGAGGTGGGTCATAAAATAATTTACCAAGACCAGAGCAAGAAAGAGATTTGCTGGGCACCCCATAAGGGGGCAGAGCCGGACTTCTTACAGAGGGCTGCACTGCCTGGGGGAAAGGCAGGGGGACCTATGTAAGAGCTTCTCCATCCTAAGAAGTTACAGATACCGCCCGTGGACATGGGGGCGGAAAGGAAGTTAGGGAGGAAAGGTCAGGCCACATGTTGTGTCCTTGAAGGTCTTTGATGAGTGTTATCTTTACCATAGGATTTGGCATCCAGGTTATGGGTTAATGTAATGGTCACGCATGTTGTTTGGGGGAATGTTAATGGGCTTTTGCTGTAGGTTTCAGGAGAAGCGCATTTGAAAAAAGAGTACGTGACTCTAGTATAGGGTCAAATAGAGGCCAAAATGACCTCACCCTGGCTGTATCCACAAATATCTTAGCCTTTCTGTGCTTGAGACCGCCTCTGAGATGTCAGGGCCCTGATCCTCCCTCCTGATCTATTGGTGACTGGAGGAGGGTGGGCACCTGTGCCCTGCCCTCCAGCCCTCCCTACATTGTGCCCAGAGTCCTTCTGGGAACCTGAACAGCGCTGAGTGCCCCCAGCCTGCAGTGCCTGGTGGCTGGTGGGGTCCAGTCCTACTTCCCTGCTACTGGCATCAGTGACTCCCTTTGCAACCCCTGTGTCCTGTGCACCAGGGGGCCCGTCTCCAACACAGGTCCCACTGTGCCAAGCCAGGGACACGGAAGGGGAGAAGGTGGGTCTCAGCATCAGACTGCTGAACCACGCTGGCCCGCCCAATCCGGGGCGAGGCAGGAAGAGGGCGGAGCCTGCAGGCAGATGACCTGGGGTCGTCACTCACATCTGGCCTCCCAAAGCAAGGGTCCTGTGAGCAGGAAGTGGGGCCCCAGCACTGGAGACAGCAGGCCTGGGACAAGTCAGTCGGTGCGGATCATCTGGGCCCACAAAGCAGGTACTCAAGGCCTACAGGAGAGAAGGTAGGCAGAGGCCGAGGGAGGTGAAGCCACAGGGCCATTGCTCCCTCCCTGGGTGATGAGGCAGGAAGAGGAGGTGGCAGCCGCTTAGAACGTTGCAGAACAGTCACAGACAAGGGACTTTCCCATGGCTGCAAGCAGCCTTGTGAGAGGGAAATGAAACCAAAGAGCATGGAGTCAAGGGGGTACTCAGCCAGGCCAGATGGAACTCAACCAGGTATTCTGCAGCTCTCTGTCCCCAGCCCCCTGAGCCTAGGGCTCCGCCTCCTGCTAATCACCCCCACAACCCAAGTCCCATGTCGCTAGATCCCTGGACAGAGCACGGTGCAGCCACGGGGGCTTCTCAGGGCCTTCCCAAGCTCAGCTGCCCACTTGAGGCTGAGGGATGACAGACCATGGGAAGCCATCTCTGTAAATTTCATTGTAAAGACTTGCATAATTCTGCCATCCCTGCTCTATAGAGGGAAAAGTCCGTACAAGATAGGAAGCCACATTGTCCCTAATGGAAAAAAAAAAAAAAAAAAGATACTACCCATGTGAAATGAAAATTAAATCGGTCTTGAAATAATTATAGGTGGTTTCTAGCATACCTACCATTGTAGCTCTTCAAGGTTGAGACAGGAACCACATGGCCAGATAGTGGTAGAACAGAAAGCCAGCGTGAAAAAACAGGCCCGGGGCACAGTAAACTGTTCCCCTGTGGTGCGTTCCTCACCCCAGAAAGGTGGGAGAGGCCCCTGGGGAGGGAAGAGCAGACCCTTTATGAGACCCTGACAAAACCACAAAAGCAGGGGGCCGGTGAGATGGCTCAGCGGCGTAAGCGCCTGCCCGGCAAGCGCGAGGGCCCGAGTTCGACTCCCGGAACCCACATACGAAAAAGGGGCCGGTGATGTCGCTCAGCGGCACGGGCGCCTGTTGGCGCGCGAGGTCCTGAGGTCGACCCCCCGGTACCCACAAAAAAAAAAAAAAAAAAAAAACCACAAAAGCAGAATGTTTACCAGAAATGAGAAGCTGTCTCCAAGGAGAAACCTAAATCAGCCCTCCAGGCTCACCCACTCTTGGTCAATTTAAAAATCCTCATTTTAGAGGCCACACAAGCTGGGCCATACATGATCAGCGCCCCACCCCCCAGGTTTGCCATTGATATCGTGTTTCCTCCAAAGCAAGACCTAGCCGGAAAATAATCAGCCTTGAAAACTAGAGTGCAAAAACGCCAGCCCCAGTCAGCCTATCCTTGCGTCACCTGCCTTCCAGAGGAGCCACCGAGCAAGAGAAAAGTTCTGGGACTCAGGACACAGGCGTGTGAGTGACACAGAGCCAAGGGACACAGAGTTATACAAGAGGAGGATGCACCTCCAGTTCTCAGGGAGGGGCCTCACCCATCCCAGGCATAAGGGTGACATGGGCAGCTTGTCCCCATGCAGAGGGCCAGGGCCTGAGCTGCGGAGTTGCTGGGCCAGCTGGGTGCCCAGGAGGCAGCATGGAAGGTGGGAGAGAACTCAGCCCTTCCTGCGGCTCCTAGCAGCCCTTGCTCCTCTCCCTCCCCAGGGGCCTCTCTTCCCTTCCCTGGGGCTGAGAAACACACCTTGGGGTAGGTCCAGGGGGTGAGCAGATCCCAGCCCCAGGGTGCCTCGGGGGGACACTGTATATGAGTTTTCTCCTTGTTGCACAGAAGGGAGATGACTCTAAAAGAAGAAACATTCCGCGTCCAGTTTAACAACGCGCACAAGGTCCCAAAGCCCTACCGCCGCAGGGTGACGTACCTGTGCTACCAGCTGCATGAGGCCAACGGCCGCCTGCTGACCAAAGGCTGCCTTCGGACCAAGGTGCAGACAAGCTCTGGGTGTGAGGCAGGCAGGGCTCAGCCGCCCACCTGGGGCGCAGGGACAATAGGTGTCATGCAAGCCTAGGTGCCCTCAATTGCCACTTGAACACCTGTCTTCCTGACCTCTGTGGGTTCCAGCCTATAGCTCTCGGACCTAGCAGAGGCTGTGCCCTACCGTGCAGCACTCTCCCTGCCCCTCCTGGAGAAGTTAAATGTCTGCCAGCCTCCCCTGTCTCTTCTCACTCCCGTGTGCCCTAGAGGCTCCCAGTCACCTCAAACTGGTGGCAATCCTCCTGCCTCAGCCTCCTGGGTGCTGGGATTACAGGGGTGCACCACCAAGCCCAGCTGGTTCAAACATCTTTGGACAGCCCTCAGGCAAGTGCCCTACATCATGGTCACAGAGCATTTGGGCCTTCACCCTGGAGGTGTGGTCTGGCTGACCCCACTGTGTGCACTAGAATCCTTGTCCAAAGCCTTGGGTCATCCTGGGCTACACAGTGAGTTCAAGACCAGCTTGAAGTACAGAGCAAGACCCTGTCTCAAAAAACTAAAAAAAACAAAAAGCCTGGGGAGATTTAGGGATGCAGAGTCCGTGGATGAGTGAGTGGGGGGCAGCTTCTTCCTGTGCTGGGCAAGGGTCCCACACTAGAATGTCCATCCCCTTGCCCCCAGCCCCACTCCAGCCACAGGACCCGTGGCCGCTGCCTTCTAACCCTTCCTTCTCTCTGTCTGGGACCCCTGCAGAAAGGTCACCACGCAGAAAGTCGCTTTATTAAGAGGATCTGTTCCATGGACCTGGACCAATCCCAGAACTACCAAATCACCTGTTTCCTCACGTGGAGCCCCTGCCCACCCTGCGCCCAGGAACTGGCTTCATTTAAAAGCGCTCACCCACACCTGCACCTGCAGATCTTCATCTCCCGCCTGTACTTTCACTGGAAGATGAGCTACCAGAAGGCGCTGCACAAGCTGTGCACCTCCCAGGTCCCAGTTGCTGTCATGGGCCACCCAGGTAGGAAGGAGGGACCATGAGGCACAAGCCACGGGGTGGGAGTGGGCCTGACAGGTGGACAGAGGAAAGGTGGGCGGGAACAAAGTCTGGTGGCCCAGCTGAGGCCCAAGAGCTGACACACCCTGGAAGGCAGATTCAGGGCAGCGAACAAGGCCCCAGGAGAGGAAAGCGGCAGGAAGAGGGCCCTGCCGCAGGGTGCAGCTCTTCCTGGCTTCCCCTCTTCCCTCTCAGAGTTTGCCTACTGCTGGAACAACTTCGTGGACAACCAGCCAGGGCCCTTTGAGCCCCCCTGGGACAAGCTGGAGTACTATAGCAACTGCATAAAAAGACGCCTCCAGAGGATCCTGAGGGTGAGCCCCTGTCACTGCTGCACAGGCCCTCTCCCTGTCCCCTCCCGCCTTGTCCCAGCTCCCTCCTCTCCTCCTGATTTCCCCATCTCTCCCACCAGCGACCTCCAAGTCCTCCTCCTGTCCTTCTCCTTAGATGCTCTTGTCACCTCTGTTTCTCTCAAGGCCTCCTGGGCCTCCCTCCACAACCGTCACCTCTCCCTCCCTCACTGCCTGCAGTTTCTCACCCATGGGTACTCCTAATCAATCACTCTCTCTCTCTCTCTCTCTTTCTCCAGTCCTGGGGTGTGGATGACTTAACAGATAACTTCAGAAATTTGCAGCTTGGACCGGCTTCAGCCCCAGTGGCATGAAGGGACCCCAGATGACCGCCCCAGGAACATCACGCACACCTGCCCCCCTATCCCAAGCCCGGCCCCTATCCGTGTGCAGAAAGCCTTTCTGACCTCCTCCATTTATTTTATGTTTATTTTTTATAAGTGGGTTTGTAATCTTCTAATTAAAAAAAAATCAAGATAACTTTAAAGTCCACAAAACCTGGCTTACTTTCAAAGGGAGGAATCAGGTCTTCTCATAAAAATGAGAATGAAAGACTTCTGCGGAACCAAGAAAGACATTTGTTGGAGAATCCCCTGTCGAGTGTGGAATCGCTGGAGTATTTTGTGCTTCCGCTGTTCTGTCCCTTCTGTCTCTAGTCCGCGTCTAAACGAGAGTAAAGTGCAGTGCTTGGTGGCCTATGGAGGGCATCAAAGAGTGGACCGAGACTAGAATGGGTGCAGATGGAAATGTACAGAACTGTACTCCAGGGCACCAGGAGCGGGGACCCACTCGAGCCTGGGAGGGATGCTCTTTATGGTAGGGGACAAGGTGGGTCTGATGATGACCTGTGGCAACTCGTTCTTGGCTGTGAAGGGCAAATAAGCAGAGCGTGCTTGTGTTCCTGGGAAAGTCTGTGTTCTCACATCTTGAGATGTTGGCTGCTAGGCTGGGCCCCCAAGTATGGGAACAGTTTTCATTGTCTTGTCTGCAATGAAAAATACTTTCATTGTACCACTGTACACATAAAATTTGACTGAGCAGAGATGCCCTGTAGAATTGATTGAAAAGTAAAAAGCCAAAATACCCAAAAACTTGAAATCTCATTATTCAGAGTTCTGAATAATCGCTGAAATAAGCAGCCATGCTGGTCATGTCCCCCCAACACACCTGGACCTGGACGCTGACCCGGAAACCCTGTCTTGGCTGCTGCCACTGTGCACTGTGCACCACCAGAGTGAAGAAAAAGGGAGCAGGAAGGAAACAAGTCACAATAAATAATGATCAGAGAAGAAAATCAAGAGAAGCACATTAAACGTGAACAGAAAAAATTCTTCCATAGTGTTTACAAGAAACAGTGAGCAAGGGAGGGAGGGAGGAAGAAGGGAAAGAAGGAAAAGAAAGATTGAAAATACAGGGATGAACAAAGAGATAACAGGAAATTTTAAAATTTAAGAAGCAAGAGTGGCAATATTATGTGGGGTGTGGTGGCACATGCCTGTAATCCCAGAACTCTGAGAGGCTGAGGCAGGCAGGAGGATCAAAAGTTTGAGCCTAACCCAGGCCCAGTGGTACACACCTGTGATTCTAGCACTCGGGAGGCTGAGGCAGGAGGATCACCATGAGTTTGAGGCCAACCTGGGCTACACAGTGAGTTCAAGGCCAGCCAGCCTGAACTACAAAGTGAGACCTTGTCTCAAAAAAAAAAAAAAAAAAAAAAGGGCCGGTGAGATGGCTCAGCGGCTTAAGCGCCTGCCCGGCAAGGGCCCGAGTTCGACTCCCGGATCCCACATACGAAAAACGGGCCGGTGATATCGCTCAGCGGCACGGGCGCCTGCTGGCGCACGAGGTCCTGAGGTCGACCCCCCGGTACCCACCAAAAAAAAAAAAAAAAAAGAAAAGAAAAGAAAAGATAAGAAAAGTTTGAGCCCAGTGTGGGCAACATAGCAACATGGTAAGACTTTGTCTCAAAGAAAGAAAGGAAGAAAGAAAGAAAGGTTGAGTTTAAAGCAAGTCAAGAGGGATCTAACATAGCCAGGCATGGTGGCACACATCTATAACCCCAGCATTTGGGAGCCTGAGGCAAGAAAATTACCAAGAGTTTGAGACCAACATGCGCTACATAGTAAATTCAAGGCCAGCCCAAACTATATATGGAGACCCTGTCTCAAAAAACAAACAGGAACTTAATGTAATGACATAAGGGAGAAACTGAAGAATATGATACAATAATCACAATTTGCACCAAAAACATCGCAGTCAAATACATAGAGGAAAAACTATTTGGAATCTCTAGTTTAGCTAGAGTGGCAATGTTTGTAGCCCAGGGGATGAGTCATGAGTGGCTTAGTCATGTAATCCTATCCCCCATCAGACTTTTTTTTTTTTTTTTTTTTTTTTTTGAGACAAAGTCTCGATTTGTAGTTCAGGCTGGCCTTGAACTCACTTTGTAGCCCAGGCTGGCCTCCAACTCATGGTGACCCTCCTGCCTCAGCCTCCTGAGTGCTGGGATGACAGGCGTGTGCCACCACACCCGGCTGTCAGACATTTCTTATCTTCTCAAAGCTAGGAGTGGCCATGTGACCCATAAACAATCAATGTAAAAAAACGTTAAGAGACCATTCTGATTTTTTTTTAAAGATATTTTAGGTAGGGAGAATTGAATCTCATTTTCCTTTCCTTTGTTTTTCCTGCTTGTGTCTGGAACTGTGGCAGCTTTGTTGCAATGATGAGCAATGAGGACAGACAAAAAGCCAAGGTGCTACTGCTGATGAAGCAAAATGCTAGAAAAAAGTGTGAGTCCCTGAGGACATTGTTAAGCCATGGAAACAACATCTACCCTAGAAATATCTACTTCCAGTCTTGTTAAATGAATAACAAATGTCGGCGTTATCCAAGTTACTATTAGATGGCTATTGGGATGGTTGATCTTCACTGTCAACTTGATTGGCTTGAGAAAGCATGTTTCTGGGTGTGTCCAGATGGGTCATGCAGGAGCGACCTTGGGCAATGCACATGGTCGCTGGCCCCTTCCTGTCTGCTCCTCTTCCCCGCTCTCTGCTTCCTGGCTGCCATGGCTTGAGCAGCTTTGCCCCACCAGTGACTGTATCTTCTGAAACTGGGAGCCAAATTAAAACTCTTTAAATTGTAGATATTCAGTATTTTGTCCCAGCAACAAGAAAGCTGACTAATGGGTATTCCGCTATATGTAGCCAAATGTGTCCTGATATAATTTCAAACCCAAATCTACAGGACATGGCAAAAGCTATACAAAAATAAATAAATAAATAAAAGGCTATTTTTCATTCAAAAATAAGTAAATAAACAAGAAGTCAAAAATTAATCAGAGCTGGGCGTGGTGGCACATGCCTGTAATCTCAGCACTTGAGAGGCTGAGGCAGGAGGATCACCATGAGTTTGAGGCCAGAGCCTTGAACTACACAACAAGACCCTGGCAAAAAAAAAAAAAAAAAAAAAAAAAAAAATCAGAAAAAAATTAAATGGTAGAAAAGAAAAATAAAAAATGATTAAAAATGAAGAATTAAAAAAACAGTAAGTAAAAAAAAGTAACAGTAAAGTAGATAAATCCAGAAAGAATCTAATAAAAGAAAAAAAATGACAGGAAAAACATACAAGATATGAGAAAATAAATATAACCCTGATAAAGGAAACACTGAAAGAATTAAAAGAAAATATTACATGCATATTTAAGGAAACACATCTGAAAACTTGGAGGAAAGGAATAAGTCCCTAGATAAACAGAAATTACCAAAATTAACCCAAGAAGAGATAGAAGACGTGTAGATCTAGTACCATGGAGGAGCCTATAAAGAACAATATTTAAAAAAGAAAAGTAAAAACACTATGACCAAATAAATGTATTCACAATCTTTCTATCCAACTTTAAAGATATAATTTTAGTGTTAGTAAAAGATTAAATTGAGAACATGAGAGGGATGTCACCTGCTGTACCCAAGAAATGAATCAACGGGGACAACTGGGAAGACCAAAAAGAGCGCTTTTATTTTAGCTGGTACCCAGTGGCATCCTCTATGCCAGAGCAAAGAGAGGAGCCCCGGGTGAAGACAAGAAGCTAGTTTTATAGGGTTGGGTATGGTAATGAGGGATAAGCAAGCAGAGTTTACAGAAGCCAATCACAGGGAGTTAGAAGGGAAGGGTTATATCCATTGGTTAATCTTAAAGACCTATGAGCTGGGGAATTTGGTAGAGCTGGGGACCAATCAGGCAAGATTTTACTATATAAGGAGTTTGGCACGGGCGGGCAGCTCCGTCCGGGAACAAGTCATCTGATTTATAAGAAATGATCCGTTTTTATAGGAACTTAACCACAGAAACTTGGCAGTTATAACAGAAACTTGTCGAAATAGCCAGTACATTCTCAGAATAGGAACAATGTCTTTAGACAGGGTATAACATTCCCCACTGATTTTATGCGTATGAGTCAAATCCTTGACTCAAATTGTTGATCTGATGTGGGGAGTTGTTCCCATCCTTGGGATCTGAGCACCATAAGTTTTATGGACTGTACTCTAGAATTAACATATCTAATCAGACAGTTGATTATACAAGGCCCTATGGTGAGGAGGATTAATAACATAATGAGAGGTCCAGCCAAGGGTAACAGGTAAGGGCGGACATTGTCCCATATGTTCCAATAAGAGCTACTGTTTTCTCTTTCTTTTTGACGTTGCTTTAAGCGCTGATTTAGCCTATCCATAGAGTCCTTGACTACTCCTGAATGGTCAGCATAAAAGCAACATTTTTCTTGCAAGGCAGCACATAGTCCTCCTTCTTTTATAAAAAGGAGGTCTAATCCACGTCTATTCTGCAATACTACTTCCGACAGGGAAGTTAGAGAAGTCTGGAGAGCTTTTATGGACATTTCTAATTCTTGTAGATCTTGGTCTATTGCCTGTTGTCTTGAACTGATTTGTTTTTCCCCGTGGATGAGTGCCGTGGTCCCGGTACCCACGCCTGTGGCGATAACTAGGCCAGCTAGGACAGCTAAGGTTAAGGATACGGGTTCCCTCTGGTACCTGGTTGTCGTCTTTTCCATGATTTTTTCAAAAGACTCACTAGAGTGATATATGATCCGGGGGAACAGTTTTACCATCACACAATAGTGAGCTGAATTGTTAAACACCTTGGTAGAGACACAGGGGGTGATTCCAGTGTTGCAGGCCCAGCGGGTTCCGTCTAGGGGGAGCAAATATCCTGTTGATGTAGAGACATTATGAGTCTGTTGGCATAGTTGTTTTATATTTTTTGGAGGTCTCCCTATGCAGACCCCTTTTCCTGAGACTTCAGAAAGGGTGAGGCGGTGATTGCCATTCCAATCACATGAATCATCTGTCTGTAGGCTTTGGTAAGTGCCATTAATTGCAATACCCTCATAGTATGGGGGTGCCGCAGACAAACAAAGCCAGCAAGATTGTGTTAGGTCACTCTGGGTATAATTTAACATCGAATAGGCTCCCAATATAAGATTATATAATCTATCCATTGCATTAGCTGGCTGCCTGGTTAGGAGCTGGTCTGGCTGACGTGTAAAGTCGGACCCAGTCTGCGAGGATAATGCCATAGCAGAGCTGGACACATTACATGAGGCAGTGTTCATGGGCATAGGAGTGGGGGTGGTTGTGGTCAATTTAGGGGCTCGAATGAGTTTGGGTTGAGCCTCGGGTTTTAGGACCAGATTTGGGCCGATGGCCACAGGCGACTTGTCTGGAGGAGCCTTTTTTATGAAGAAAAGGCCGCCCCTATCTGTACTTTGTTCATAATATCTAAGTCCCCAGGTACGTCCTGTCAGCCAGCCAGTGTCATCGGGGGAGGTAACAGTTATATTTAAATACTCACAATTTTGTTTAGTATGGTACCAGTAATCGAGTGGCTGACAATTGTTTGGCCCCCATTGTACTTTAAGATGTTTGTCGGGATGAGCGGGTGTCCATGCGGTTGCTATTGTCTCACAACCCCAGTAAGCACAGTAGTAATGTCCTGGGGAATTACAATATGTTCTACCTTCTGTAGCGGCAGGACAAAGATAGACTGGTATTTTGTTAAGGCATGGTTGAATTGGTGCAAGATCACAAGAGTAAACTTCAAATGTTGGATTTCCTGGCCCTATCCAAGTCTTGATTTCTTTTTGATCACTCCAACGAGTGATTGACCATTTCCAAGGTCGGTGTATGTTATGTACAGAGGGAAAGTAACCCATTGAAAATTAACCAGTACATCTTAGACAATTAAGGACACTCAGTCCTGTTACAGTAATTAAGTAAGTTAGGATGAAAACAACTTTTTTGGGGAATTCCCAGTGCTGTTGATGTAAAACAGTCCAAAAGGCTACAGTGAAAATTAGAATCAGGAGAGCAAAAGCGATTATAAATGGTAACGGATAGCAGAGCATTGAGCAGTCTTATGATTTATGAGTAAGTTTGATCTTAAGGGGATTAGGTCCTGTTTCTATTGTCCACTTATCTGAATCCTTCGATGTAGGGTCTGGGGCTGGCAGCACCTTAAAATGGCTGTGGTGAATCCAGGCAGTTTTTCCAGCAACTTTGATAGCAGTTGGGGTGATGAGAACCACAGTGTAGGGTCCTTCCCATCTGGGTTCAAGTCCGGCTTGGTGAAATCGTCTGAGCAGTACCTGGGTACCTGGTTCCACCGCTTGAGCAGGTTCTGTGATCGGCGGATCAGGTGCGGGGTGTTTTTGGCGAAATACCCGATGGATGGAGGAGAGTACAGGTTGTAGAGCCTGGAGGGACTTAATAAGGTCCTGGTTAGTAAGCTCTGCAAGCTTTTCCTCTGCCAGTCTAGGTAGCAGAGGAGGGGGCCGGCCAAACATGGCCTCAAAAGGGGAAATTCCTGATATATAAGGAGTACATCTTGCCTGGAGGAGAGCGAAGGGGAGAAGGCTCACCCAGTTTTCACCAGTTTCTAATGACAGTTTAATCAGGGTAGACTTTAAAGTTTGATTCATTCTTTCTACTTGCCCTGAACTCTGGGGTCTATAGGCACAGTGTAGTTTCCAGTCAATCTGAAGTGCCTGTGTTAATTTTTGTGTGATTTGAGCTATGAAAGCTGGGCCATTGTAGGACCCCAAAGATAGGGGCAGGCCAAATCGGGGTATTATTTCATAGAGTAGCTTTTTGACCACTATGAGAGCCGACTCAGAGCGAGTAGGGTAGGCTTCTACCCATCCGGTGAAGGTATCAACCATTACCAGTAAATATTTGTGTTCTCCTTGGCCTGGTTTTTTTTAATTCCATGAAGTCTATTTCCCAATGTTCTCCAGGTGAGGTGCCTCGATACCTGGTCATCTCAGGAGGCTTGTTATGTTTGGGGTTTACTAATTGACATTGTTCACAACGTAGGCTTGAGGAGTGGGTCAGCTTAGTAAGCTTAGGGATGAAGAACCTATCTCTAAATAAATTAGCCAATTTGGTTCCTCCCAAGTGAGTGGCTTTATGGGCTTGCCGAATTAATTCTCATCCTAGAGCCTCAGGGATTAATATTTTTTTATCTGGGAGCTGAAGCCATTTGTCTGAGTCTCTGGGTTTTGCATTCAGTTGGGCTGCCAAGTGTTGGTCTCCGGCAGAGTATATTGGATCTGAGATGGTTGGTGGCAGAAGTAATAGAGCTTTTGTTTCAGGGGGCCCCACTGATTTTAGAGCGGCTGATCGAGCGACCTGATCTGCGAAATTATTCCCCTTAGAAATGGGGTCAACTCCATTTGTATGTGCCTTACAATGCATAATCGACACTTTGAGAGGTAACCAGATGGCTGCCAAAAGGTCCAATATTTGGGGAGCATTTTTAATCCTTTGTCCCCCTGAAGTTAAGAGTCCTCGCTCCTGATAAATGGACCCATGCACATGTACTGTGGCAAAGGCATAACGACTGTCGGTGTAGATATCAACCTTTTTTCCTTCGCTTAATCTCAGGGCTTGAGTCAAAGCTATGAGCTCTGCTCTCTGGGCTGAAGTTCCGGAGTCAAGTCCTTGAGACCACAATTCATTGGCTATGGTGACCACTGCTGCCCCCGCAACCCTCTTACCTTTATGGATGTAGCTACTACCGTCAGTGAACAGTGTCAGCTCAGCGTCGTCCAGCGGAATGTCAGTTAGGTCTTCTCATAAGCTGGAGATGACCTCGGTGGTGGCCACACAATCATGAAGGGGCAGTGAGGGGTCATCGTCAGGGAGTAGGGTAGCGGGATTTAGACTAGAAGCCTCTTTGAATTGAATTGATGTTGGGTCGAGAAGCAAGATCTGGTAGTGTAGAATACGGGCGTCCGACATCCATTTGGTGGGAGGGGCCCGTATAAGAGCCTCTAAGCTATGGGGGGGTCACTATTTTTATTAGTTGTCCAAAAGTCAATTTTTTGGATTCTTGAGCCAAGAGGGCAGCTGCAGCAAGCATGCGGAGACATGTAGGCCATCCTGTGGCCACATTATCCAACCTTTTGGACAAGTAGGCCACGGGGCGATGCCAAGGGCCTAAATCTTGAGTGAGCACTCCCTTGGCTATTCCCCGCTTTTCATCAACAAACAAGAGGAAAGGTTTTTGGAGATTAGGCAAAGCCAGGGCTGGTGCCTCCGTTAAAGCCTCTTTTAGCCTTTTAAAAGCTGATTCTTGGGGCTCGTTCCAATTCAGGGGACCTTGGGTTGGCCCCTTTAGGGCCTCATATAGAGGTTGTGCCAGCTCTGCGAAGTGAATAATCCACAACCGGCAATATCCTATTGCCCCCAGGAACTCTCTTATTTGTTTCCTGGTAATGGGGGTTGGGATTTGCAGAATGGCTTGTACTCTGGAAAGAGATAAAGTCCGTTTTCCCTCATGAATTTGGTACCCTAAATATGTCACCTGTCTTTGACACAATTGGGCCTTTTTGGCTGACACTCTATAGCCCAAATCAGAGAGAGTTTGCAATAAGGCCTGAGTGTGGCATATGCAATGTTCAAAAGTCTCAGAAGCCAAGAGTAAGTCGTCGACATATTATAGCAGGGTCACATCAGGATATGCCTCCCGAAAAGGGAGGAGGTCTCTGGATAATGCCTCATCAAACAGGGTGGGCGAATTCTTAAACCCTTGGGGCAACCGAGTCCATGTCAACTGTTCAGTGATCCCTGTATCGGGATCAGTCCATTCAAAAGCAAAGAGTGGTTGGCTTACCGGAGTGACTGGCAAGGTGAAGAAGGCATCTTTTAGATCTAATACCGTGTACCAAATCCGATCAGGTCCCAGGAGGCTTAAGAGAGTATAAGGATTAGGCACAGTAGGGTGCAAAGTAACCACACGTTTGTTTACCTCGCGGAGGTCTTGCACTGGCCTGTAGTCTTTGGTTCCGGGCTTCTGGACAGGTAACAGAGGAGTATTCCATGGGGAGACACAGGAGCGTAGGATCCCTTGGTCTTTGAACCGGGAGATGTGTATTGCTACACCCCTTCTGGCATCTAGATTAAGATAGTACTGTCGAAGTCGAATGGGAGAAGCAGTAGGAAGTAGTTCTATAACCAGGGGAACTTGATTTCGTGCTAATCCTGGAGGATTGTTTTCTGCCCAGACTTGGGGTATTTGCTGAATCCATTTGTGCAGTAATTTATTTTTAGTCTCTGTATCTTCTGATTGCAATTTTTCTGGAAATAAAAGGTGTCCCTCTCCTTCGGGGTATAGGGCCATCATCTTAATTTGGGAATTACCCAATGTCACTTGAGGTTCTTCTGTATCAAAGCTCAATTGGACCTTTAATTTATGGAGCAAATCTCTCCCTAATAGAGGATCTGGACAGTCAGGGGCCCAGAGAAAAGTATGTTGAACTGTTGGCTGTCCGGGGCGAGAGAGACCTGCTTTATATTGTTTTACCATTTGCGTCTGTCCGGTGGCACCTTTAACCTTTAAAATTGTTCCAGTAGGGGTCCCAATAGGTCTGGTCAATACCGAGTAAGTGGCTCCTGAATCCACAAGAAAGTCAACAGGTTGGCCCCCTACTGTTAAAGCTAGCCTGGGCTCCGGGGGGCCTTTGGAGCCCTGACCCCCTCAAGGCTGGCTGATGAGAGCTTTTGCATCTCGTTCTATTTTAGCCTTTAATTTAGGGCAGTTTTTGGCCCAGTGTCCTTTTTCTTTGCAATAAGCACATTGATCCTTGTCCAGAGGAGTCTTTTTTTTCGCCTTTGCTATCTGGTTTTTGTCCAGTTGCCAGGCATTCTAGGATCTTGGTCAGTTTTTTATCATTTATATCTTCCTTTGTCTCTCTGTGGTCAAACACCTTTTGAGCTATCTCTAGTAATTGACTAAGGGGAGCTCCCTCAAAACCCTCAACTTTCTGTAATTTTCATTTTATATCTGGGGCCGACTGGGTCACGAACGCAATATTTATGGCTCGCGCATTTTCTGGTGCCTCCGGATCTATAGGTGTATAGATGCGGTAGGCTTCAAATCTTTCTAAATAAACAGAAGGAGATTCATTTGCCAATTGTCTTACCTCGGAAACCTTAGATAGGTTGGTAGGCTTCTGGGCGGAGGCCTTAAGGGCTCCCAGAAGCAACTGGCGATACTGCTCGAGAGCCTCCTTACCTCGATCTGAATTTGGGTCCCAGTCCAGGCGCAAGAGGGGAAAGACCAGGTTTTGTCGGTCCAGATCATCTGTAGGGGTGCCACCCCGACTGAGCACAGCTTTCCGAGCAGCAGAACGAATTCGGTCTCGTTCTTCAGCTGTAAACAGGGTCTGGAGCAACTGCTGGCAATCGTCCCAGGTGGGACGATGGGTATGGACTATGCTCTCGAGGAGGCTTATTAGCCCCTGAGGGTCCTTAGAGAACGGCGGGTTTTGATGTTTCCAGTTGTATAGGTCTGAAGTAGTGAAAGGAATGTAAACCATCATAGGAACTTGATCGGGGCCTGTAGGGGCTTCACGGAGGGGGTAAAGGGGAGCCGAGTCAAAGTCTCGGGAGGAAGTGTCAGGGGACGAGGAGCGATGACGTCTACGGGTACGTCGGGAGCTGGGGGGAGCTGGAGTCGGAGGGGGGGTGGAGGGTTGGGGAAGAGACACTTGGGCAGTAGGGGGTGGAGGTGGGCTAGAGGGTGGGGGATGGGCTATAATCGCTGGGCGAGCAGAGGGATAAGGGGGAGGGAGTTCTTCTGGAGCTGAGGGTTCCAAAACGGGAGCAGGTTTAGGGGGTGTCACCTTTAGAGCGGCGATAGCTGGAGGACGAACTGGGTGGTGGCTCAAGGTTTGGTTGTATCTTTTTAACCAAGAGGGTGGGTCATAGATAAGGTCGATCCACACCTGGATGTAGGTATACTGATCCGGGTGGCTTGGAGGTCCAAAGATCTGCTGTCTGAGGCTCTGCACAAGCAGGAGAGAGAAAGAGCCCTCGGCCGGCCATGTGCCGCTCGAGAGAATGGGCCATTCCAGTTCACAAAAAGTCCAGAGTTTACCTGGATAGACAGGGTCTCTGTAACCTTTCGCCCTATCCCTGAAAACTGAGAAATGGTCAAAGATTAATTGGAGGGGGGTCGGCAGTGTGGATGGTCCTTGCCCCATGCTGAGGAGAGAAGAACGGGTCAACGCACAAAATGGCAGACAAACGAAAGTACACAGACAAAACGAAAGTACAAGGAACAGAGATATACGGCGGTCCAAATTACCTAGAATCCAAATCAAATCAAATCCCTAGGAAAACAAAACCTAAAGGTTCAAATACAAATGACCGAAGTCAACAAAACCTAAAGGCTCAAATACAAACGACCGAAGTCCAGAATTCCTAAGGCAAATAAACGGAGGGCGTCCCACTCCGCCGGCTTGGGGAAACGTGTTCCTGTTGCCCCAACTGGTGCGCACCGACTGACAAAATGCAAAGGGACTTACCGTTGAGATGCCGCGGAGAAAAAGAGGCCAAAAAGAAGGGATCCCGGACGAGCCCCCAAATGTTGTACCCAAGAAATGAATCAACAGGGACAACTGGGAAGACCAAAAAGAGCGCTTTTATTTTAGCTGGTACCCAGCGGCATCCTCTATGCCAGAGCAAAGAGAGGAGCCCCGGGCAAAGACAAGAAGCTAGTTTTATAGGGTTGGGTATGGTAATGAGGGATAAGCAAGCAGAGTTTACAGAAGCCAATCGCAGGGAGTTAGAAGGGAAGGGTTATATCCATTGGTTAATCTCAAAGACCTATGAGCTGGGGAATTTGGTAGAGCTGGGGACCAATCAGGCAAGATTTTACTATATAAGGAGTTTGGCACGGGCGGGCAGCTCCGTCCGGGAACAAGTCATCTGATTTATAAGAAATGATCCATTTTTATAGGAACTTAACCACAGAAACTTGGCAGTTATAACAGAAACTTGTCGAAATAGCCAGTACATTCTCAGAATAGGAACAATGTCTTTAGACAGGGTATAACATCACCTATCGTTGTTTTGTTTGTTTGGGGTTTTTTTGGTACCGGGAACCGAACTCAGGACCTTGCCCTTGCCAGGCAGGGGCTGTGCCGCTGAGCTGTATCGCCGGCCCTCACCTACCACTCTTTACTCAAGATTGTCATAGAGTTCTCTTTTTGGTAGGGGGAATCCTAGAGTTCTAATGAATGTAATAAACAAAGAAATTTCCTCATTAGTATAAATACCAGAAAAGATTAGAAAGTTTCTTTTGTTGTTGACCATTTTATACTTTCCAAACCCATAACATGCTAATTTTTAAAAAATTACTGTAAAAGCAGGGCTAGCTAGAAAATGAGTATATAAAACCATTTTTTCTATACTAACAACAGTCACCTAAAAGTGGAAAAGGGAGAGATATTACACTTAAAACAGCAATAAAAATGATGAAATCCAAGGAACACACACAAACTGATCGAGCAGGCAGCGGAGCCCGAACGCTGCCACCCCGGGGGCATGGGCTGGCTCGGCCTCCCACGCACAGCCACGCACGCCGTGGATTCTCACGTGTGCACCGGGGGGACTCAAGCCCCACGTTGACCTCATTAGACCCTCTTTACCCAGCTAAGTCATTCACACTGTTGTTCTGATCCCCCCGGTGGGCCTCAACCCCACCTCCATTCTGGTAGAGACCATACAGTATATTAGTTCAAAAATTCCTCCCGATGGGAAGGTAGAGCCCCCATTTTGAGTGGGGGAAAAACCCTGATGGTTCACTGCCCCTACTCTAGGAAAGCAAAGGAGAAACCAACCAGGTCCTGGGGCGCCTGGCCCTTCAGCCAGCTGCATGTTGGATCGCTGCAAGTGCGTGATGCTTGTAATCGGCAGCGGCTGCCTCTGGCTCTGCCCACTGTCCCTGCTCGAGCGTCACTGAGCCGCTCCCTCGATGGTCATGCTTGCTAAGCCTGCTGTTAGCTGATTCTGATTCCTTTCTGTGGATACCTCGAAAATCGTTCCCTGGGGGATCCCAGAACCGACACACCCCCTACACAGTGCAGATACAACACAGACCACTGGCCCACCAGGGAGATCCAAAACTCCAGTAACAAAATCGGTTACATTTCTACACACTCAAAGGTGAACAATCTGAGGAAATTAAGAAAAAAATCCATTTACAAGAAAATTAAAAAGAATAAAGCCACGTGCGGTGGTGCATGCCTGTTATCCCAGCACTTTGGAGGCTGAGGCAGGAAGATTGCCATGAGTTCAAGGCCACCCTGGGCTACATAGTAAGTTCAGACCACCCTGAACTGTATAGCGAGACCCTATCTCAAAAAATAAAAATAAAAATAAAATATGTAAAACACTTAGAAGTAAATTTCACCATAGAGATGAAAGCCCTAGATACAGAAAGCTACAAAACTGCTGAAATTGAGAAGACACAAAGGGAAAGTCATAAAATATCAGTACTTCCCAAAGCAATTTACATACTTAAAGAATTCCTTAACAAAATTCCAATGGTAGCGTTTTGTATTCTTCAGAAATAGAAAAAAAAGCATCCTAAAATGCTTATGGAATCTAAAGGAAATCCAAATTGTCAAAACAATCTTGGAAAAGACCAAAGATGGAGACTTCCACTTTCTGATTTCAAAACATGTTACAGACTACAGTAATCAAAATGGTGTGGTACTGGCACAAAGACAGACGCTGAAACCAAACGGGCTGACAGAATCCAGAAATAAACATTCAGAGGATGGTCAAACGGTCTTCAGCAACGGGGGACAGTCACATCTCTTCAACAAGTGGTATAGGGAATACTGGATACTCCCATGCCGAATAATGGAGCTAGACCCTTCCCCTGTATTATACACGATAATGAACTCAGATAGATGAGAGACCTAGTCGTACAGCCCAAAAGGTATGAAACCCTTGGAAGAAACCATACGGGCAAAGAGTCACCCCGCTAGATCCAGCAGTGATTCCTTGGATATGACACCAAAGGCAGAGGTATCACCAAAAAACAACACAGAAAAATGGGACAGCCTCACACTCAAAAATTCTGTGCAGCAAAGGAAACAAGAGAATGAATGGAATGGGATGAATCACTGTAAATCACAAATATGATTAGGGTTATTACATAAAAAGAGCTCATCCTCACCGTTGTGCTGCACCAAGGCCAAGGAGCTGTTGGTGCAGAGGTCCCCGTGGAGGCTGTTCCTGTGGAAGGTGTCACCCTTCTGGGCTCCCTGCTGCCACTGCTCTCCCACCTGCTGAACTGGGTCTGCTTGGCCAAGACTCTTTTGCTCGGTGTTACTAGATTAGGTCCATTCAGTGGAGACAGGACCCCCAGAGTGGGCTTCAATAGGAGGAAGTCTACTAAAGTTACCGTCACAATAAAGACCTGGGACATGGGAGGACAACCCTATTGTTGACACGGTAGACACCACAGATCATGAAAAGATAGAAGCAGCCCCTCAAAAGAACTACGTAATCTTCTAGGATTATGTAGTTACCAAGAATTCCAGGGCATGTGCTTGGAAACAAGAGAGATCTTCCAAACGCCTCAGATGAGAAGCAACTAGTTGGAAAAAATGAATCTGCTATTCTGTGTGGATAAATTTGGGCTATTCAGTTTCTTGCCAAGGAAAAGATAACATAGCTAGCACACTTCAGTGGCTTAGTCAACATCCCAAATCTAAAAGCTGAAACATCTCCTGAAGTCTTCCAGTCCTTCTTGACTATAATCCTAGGATTACTGTCCATCCCTCTGAAGTACTTCTTGGATTACAGTCCTTCCTTAACCAAGGAAAGTGCCTTTTTCAGTTTAGTCCTCACTTAGCCTGCTGAAGATGTGTGCCCCTAATTTTAAGAAAGAATCAGCATACTTTTTTCCCTTTTGACCACCTTAAATCAAGAAAATTGTGTATTTCTATTCTGATCTTTCTGGGCCAAATTTTTATATTGGTTTTCAGGAAATGTCTGCCTATATTTTGTTGTTTTTGTTGTTTTTTTTTTTTTTTTTTTTTTGTGGGTACCAGGGGGACGACCTCAGGACCTCGCGCGCCAACAGGTACCCGTGCCACTGAGCGATATCACCGGCCCTTTTTCGTATGTGGGTTCCGGGAGTCGAACTCGGGCCCTCGCGCTTGCAAGGCAGGCGCTTATGCCGCTGAGCCATCTCACCGGCCCTGTTTTGTTTGTTTTTTGAGACAGGATCTCGCTATGTAGTCCAGGCTGGCCTTGAACTCAACAGCAATCCTCCTGCCTCAGCCTCCCGAGTGCTGGGATTACAGGCATGCACCACCATATAATATTTCATATAGAGTCCAGCAGCTTAATACTGAGACTGATTTGATACAGCATGGGTTTTTAATGCCACGCACAGTATTTAGAAAACCTTTAATCCTGACTCCTATGGGATGTAAGTATAATGTTTATCTTATTTCATGAACACATATGAAATGTGTAATTATGCTTTAGGAATTAAAAAATGGCATGCAAATAGTAAGCAGAGGCACTAGACCCATGCCTCTAGATCCTCCTGCCTCATCCTCCCAGAGTGCTGGAATTACAGGCATGCACCACCACACCTGACTTCAGCACACTTTTTTTATTTATTTATTTATTTTTTTGTGTGGGTACCGGGGTGTCGACCTCAGGACCTCGCGCGCCAACAGGCGCCCGTGCCACTGAGCGATATCACCAGCCCCTTTTTCATATGTGGGATCCGGGAGTCGAACTCGGGCCCTCGCGCTTGCAAGGCAGGCGCTTATGCCGCTGAGCCATCTCACCGGCCCCATGCACACTTTTTTTAAGGGGTTGGGAATTGAAGATGTTCTCAAATGCTTTCATGAATTTAGAGTATTCTTGCCAATGTAATAAAACCTGCTAAAAATGTAAGACTTTGTTAAAACACCTGTTTGATATATTGCTAGTCATTAAATCCATTAAATCAGTGGTGCCCTATGATACTCTAAATCTTGGCTTTCTTTTTTGCTTTTTTTTTTTTAACCCAGGGCCTTTGCACTGAGCTATACCCCCAGACCCTACTTTTTATTTTGAGACATGTTCTAAGTCTCCCAGTTGTCTTGCTTGGCCTGGAACTTGTGATTCCCTGCCTCAGCCTCCCCAGAGTGCTAGGGTTACAGGCGTGAGCCACCATGCCATAAGATCAGAATCACGCCTGGCCACTCTTGACTTTTTATATCCAGTTGTAAAGTTGACTTTCAGTACAAAAGATACTTATAAACAAAAATCCTTTTTTGTTTTGTTTTGTTTTTTCTTCTTACCCACGTAAGGTTTGGCGATCTTTCGTCTGGTGACATGAGATGTCTTGATCATTGGGACAACTCTAGATCTGCCTGCTTTATCTAACGTAACCACACAGAATGTCCACAGGTCACTCAGCAATCACGTGGAGAATGGAGGAACCAATGCTGTTTATTGTTTGCTTCTAAGATACAGAAATGGGCCGGTGAGATGGCTCAGCGGCTTAAGCGCCTGCCTGGCAAGCGCGAGGGCCCGAGTTCGACTCCCGGAACCCACATACGAAAAAGGGGCCGGTGATATCGCTCAGCGGCACGGGCGCCTGCTGGCGCGCGAGGTCCTGAGGTCGTTCCCCCGGTACCCACCAAAAAAAAAAAAAAAAAAAAAAAAAAAAAAAAAAAGATACAGAAATGTCTAAAAACTGAAAAGGACCATGTTTTGTAGTTCAGTGATCTCCATATACATAAAGGGACACATTAATGTAAGGAGGAAAGGCCTGATGCTGATGTCGCTCGACAAAAGCCAATGACTCAAGATGCGGTGATGAGAAAAAAACAAGGTTTATTCAGTGGCCAAGGAATGGAGTTTCTGCTCTCAAATCGGCCTCTCAACTCTAAGGGAATTGAGGGGTCACAGGTACAGGATGGGGATAATGAAGGAGAGAGACAGGCTAAGGAAGGGGTGGACTGTTCATGTCTTTTCTTGAAATAGGTGGAGATCTTCCAGGAACTGGGTGCCACATCCTTCTGCTCCTTTTCTGGTCTGTAGGTGTGTTTTTTGTTGTTGTTGTTGTTTTCTATCTTCTTGGGCATTGTCTTTTATTATTATTATTATTATTTTAAAGAGAAAACACAAAATTTCAAAACAAGATAATAGGAGGATAACAATGATTATACATTGCCTATTGCTATCTTTAAATTACTCAGAGTACAAGATATAGGCATTTAATTGTCCAAACAATATTAGCACAAACCTTTCTTTTCAATGAACTAAGAGAAATTAGTAGTATAACTATCTTAACTATCTTGTATATATATATATATATATTTTCTTTTCCCTTCCTTCTTTTCTCCTTTCCCCCATCCCAGTTTCTCTTTCCTTTTGAACAGTTTCTTCCCATTTTACATTATCTATTGTACATTTTGGATCTTATTTACTCTTTCAACTTCTCACACTAGGGGGACAATATGATGTTTGCACGTGTGCATCTGGTTTACTGGTGTCTTTAACCAAAGGTTAAGGCAGCAAAGGAGACAAACACGATATGAAAACAGATCCCAAGCCTTTTCAGCCATTCCTGCCACAAATTGGCTGTCTGCAGGCCCAAGGGGAGAGTCAGTGTTTTCAGGATGAGTGGCCTCATGTGCCTGAGATGTAACCAGCTGTAATGGTTAATCTTTTTGGGGTTTTGTTTTTGGTTTTGGTTTTGGTTTTTGAGACAGGGTCTTGCTATGTAGTTCAGGCTGGCCTCGAACTCTCAGCCTCCCAAGTGCTGGGATTACAGGCGTGAGCCACCACACCCGGCGGTGATGATGAATCTTGTCAACTTGATTGGCTTGACAGACTCGCAGGAGACTAGTAAAGCACACATCTAGTGAGTCTTGGAAGCAGACTTGGGTCCCTGGCCCCTTCCTCTCTGGCAGCAGACTGTGGCATCATCCCTGTGATGCTGGTTTTGCAGGCATGTAGAGTATAAGGGCTATGGGGTCATGGAGGCTTCCACAAGGTTTCAAAGGAAGGCCTGGGAAGCCAGGCATTGTGTGACACGATCAGAATCCCTGCTGGGAGCTCTTAAGAGGGCAACATGTGAGGCTGTGGGAGGGAGGCTGAAGCTGCAACAGAGACCTCAGGAGCTGGAGACATCAGGCATGGAGTGTCTCCTGAGGAAAGCAACAGGCAGCATGCAGAGAGAGAGGCCATGTGGGCTGCAACTGGCAAGGCCATGGGGGCAGGGCTGCCCAAGCCCTTTGGGGCTCCCATCATGCCACCATGTGCCCAGCAGGCTGGATGTAGAGCAATAGGACTTAATGTTTGTCCTGCTGAGTTTGAGTCTTGCTCTGGTCCTATTCTTTTCTATTCCCCTATTCCTCCCCTTTGGGATAGGAGGAGCCATTTTATCTTGGGACCATTAACTTGCTCTGTGAATTTTACAGGGATGCACAGCTAAGAGTTTGCCTTGAGTCTCAGAGGGGACTTTGGATTTAGACTTTGGGGCAATACTGGGACTACTGACATCTGGGAACAGGGTTAGCGCTGCAGGATGCTGAGATTATGTTAGGTGGAACTGTGACCTTGCTATTGTCTGTATTTGGGTCCTAAGTGTGGTTTAAAGAGATGTGTTCCCTTCTAGGGAATAGTGTAAGGGACTCCTGGGCATCTGAAGCCACAACCAACACCTGGTCACTCCAAGCTCCTAGGACCAGTGGGTTGGCAGACAAACAGAAAAAAGTAGTTGTGAAATCAATGAGGTTAACTAACCTTGAGATGCCAGGTTGCTGCTACATTCTGTGGGCAGAGTTTAACTGGAACCTGGGGTAGTCCTTGGGGCACATCTCCCTGTCCTCATGCCCCCTGGGCACTGAGACACAGAGCAGCCTGATTGAATGAGGGGAGGCCAACAGGGGCCTGGGCTCTGTGGATGTGTCGGGATCACCCCAGCCGGCAAGCAGCCTGGACCAGTGGGAATGCTGGCGGGGGTAGGGAGGGTAAAGACAAGACATGATGCGTATTATCCATTGCAGCCCTGAGGACAGGCGGTCATCCACCAGCCACACATTAGGTCTCTTACAGGGACGGCCCGGCCGCCTCTTTGAAGAGTCCATGAAAGCAGATTTACTGTGGAGAATAAGCAAAGCAGAGCGGCCCGGGGCATTCGCCTCTCAGCCTCATCTCTCATCGTGGCTGCAGACAGGCGGACAGCTCTCTGTGGGTGTCAAGGGCCAGCACGTGTCTCTTCTCCCCTCCCATCCTCTTTTTCTGTCTTTGCAGTAATGGGGATTGAACCCAGGTCTTGCACATGCTAGGCAAACACTACCACTGAGTGACACCCCGAGGGCTTTTTGAGATAGTGTCTTGGTAAACTGCCCAGTTTGGCCTCAAACTTTCCTGCCTCAGCCTCTTGAATAGCTGGGATTACAGAGGTGCACCACGGAGCCCACCTAGCATGTTATTTTCTAGTCCAGGGTCAATACAATAGGACAGATGGGTGGAGGCTGGGGGCTGTGCACTATGATGTCCCTCAACCACACCCCAGCTGACCTCAATAATCCAGCCTCTTCCTCTTCCCACCATCCTAACCCCTCACTCCTGCTGCTGGGCCACCTCCCAAAGAAATTCCACGCAGAGCCTGTCCAGGCCCGTTTTGAGATGGACTTCCATGCCCACTTCCCCTCCTTTAGTCCCCTTCCTGATGAGACACCTGCCCACCCACCGCCCAATAGGAAACCCAGCTGTGATCTCGGCCCCTCCCCAACACTGGCATCCAATGAGCCACATGTGGAGACGACTCTGCCACCTCATCTCCTGTGTATGGCTGCCACCACCACTGGACAGCTGTGGCGCCCCCTGCCAGCGCCTGTCTGCCAGCGGTGCCTGCAGGAAGAACTCTTGCCTGGTGCTCTGATCACCTGCCTCAGGGTTCGGACAGGTGTGCCGACCTGGGGTGAACAGCGTGAGTTTGCCCCACAGTGGTCCTGGGTTCCAGAACCTGTAATTGCAGAATCCCTGTGGTCCTGACTGCCCCACATTGAACAGAATACTCAGGAGAAAGCAGAAAAGAAATGGATAATGGTCTGAAGCATTTCCAGGCCTCTGGCAACATATTGCTCGGCCCAGAGTGGTGGGCACTTCCCAGGGGACCCCCCACAGGGCCCAGTTTCCCGTCCCCTCAGTGAATCTTCAGTGCATTTCTAGAGGGCTCAGGAAACTGAAAGGAAGTGGCAGACTTGGGGCCTGGACCCAGGCTGTCATCTGGGGCTGTATCTCTTTCCTGGGCACAGAGGTGACACCAGAAGCAATGATCAAATGCCCAGGAATCTTTTTTTAAATCATTTTTAATACTTTTTTTTTGCCTCATTTACCAGATAAATCATCTAAATAAATAGATGCTATAGTCTCTTACCAATATCAGTACAAAAATAAAACCGCGCTCTGCACCCACGGAGTCCCCACACACTCACCCGGGAAGGCGTGCGCTCGCCCCCCCTCCCCCCAGTACATTCATGTAGTCTGAACAAAGCTCGGAGCTCATTCTGTGCAAAGGAAGCGTTCTTGTGCTGAGACCTGGTGGCCGCATGCAGCCACTTATAAAGCAAAAGCTACACCATCTTACAGACGCCCAGCGCCTTCCTCTGGAGCAGGTGGGAGGAAATTGGCAAAGGGATCACCATCCCAAGAGAACGACCACCTCACAGCCTGGAGGAGCTTGTCCCCGCACTGCAAGCGGCCTGGCCAGGGGGCGAGGCACATTCTCACCCCCAGCAAAGGAAAAGTACCAGCCGGCCTCTACATTCAGAACAGGTGGGGCAGGGGAAAGGGACACAGGTGGCTTTCAGAGCCCTCTCCCACCCCAAAAGTACTGGCCTTCTGGGGGGCAATGGGGTGGGAGATCACTGCCCACCTGGGATACTCCAAGCTGGGAGGTCACCTGTCCTGGCTGGAAAAGACCCTACAGCCCATAGCTTGGCTCCCTAGGGAGCTAGCTCACAGCAGTCCTGTGCCACATGGCTGCCTGAGCAGGGGATCTCAGGGCCACCCTTCCAGCCCTCAGCCCTCCCTGAGCTGCAGGGTCCTAGGGGCCATAAAGAGCTGAGGAAGAGGAAGGTGTGTTCTGCTGCCTCACCCACAAGAAAAGACCCCAGCCCACAGACTCTCGAGTTGCAGGCAGCGATATGGGAGTTCCTGGGATGCAGGAAGTGGTTCCAAGTCTGCTGGGGGTGGACAGCACGCTTTTTTTTTTATGTGGGTACCGGGAGTCAACCGCAGGACCTCGAGCTTGTCAGCAGGTGCTTGTGCCGCTGAGCGATATCACCGGCCCTTTTTTTTCCTTTATGTGGGTACCAGGAGTCGAACTCAGGACCTCGCGCTTGCCGGGAAGGCGTTTATGCCACTGAGCTATCTCACTGGTTCGACAGCATGATTTTGACTGGAAGCTGCTGCAAGTCCCAAAGCTATGGACCAACACCTTCAACTGGAGAGAATTCCCCCCACCCACCCACCACCCTCCACCACTGTCTCAGCTAGGAGCCCCTGCCCTGCCCCAAAGAACCCCCAACTCCAGCTTTTCCCCTCCCCGAGGTCCTACATCTGATCAGTGGCGATTCCTGCTGCCCCTTCCTCCCTGAGCCCCACCCCCACATTCTTCTAGATGCAACCAGGGCTGGAGGTGAAGCAGGTCACCTGCAAGGGACTGTCCCTCTGTGGAAGCACTGAATTGACCCTGGACAACTAGGAATTGAGGATGAGGAGACATGGGATTCAGGGATCTTGCTAACAGAGCATCCCAAACAGAAATGGGGTGCAGGCTGTCTTTGGTTTGGGAACTAGGGAGGGACAGGGGAAGAGTCACCTACCCTTGCCCCTACAGAGATCCGCTGACCTCCCAAGGACACAGCAGTCAGGGGACAGGGCTGAGCTCCCACACACACTGCTTCTACATTCGAGTCAGGCTAACAGAGGCAGAGGGCAGGGGAGGAGACCCACTCCACGCTCCCCTGGGGCCCCACCCCACCTGGCCTTCCTCCCCCACAGGGCTGGGATGGGGGAGAAGTCAGCCCATGGGACATCTCTGCAAACTAGAAAACAAGCCCCCTCTTCCTGGCAGATGCAGCCCCTTGCCAGGGTGTGGGGCTTATGCACAGCCTGATCCCCCACAGGGTCTGCCCTGGTTGTGCCATTTCGGTTGGATGGGGAGGGGATACAGAACGAAAGGAGGCAGGGGTTCAGGAGACGAGGACTGCCCTGAGAAAGTGGCGGGACACTCCTTCCACTGCCCACACCCTGCAGGCTGAGCTGGAGAGGAGGGCAGAAAAAAGAGGAACTGGAAGGGCTGAAAAGTCACCTGAGTCAGAAAGGACAAGAACCCCTGCGGGAGGAAAGATAGGTCTCCAGTGTCTTAGAGCCTGTGCAGATGTGTCGGCACAACTCAGCAGATGTTTGCCCACTTGTGGCCTGGCCAGGTACAACCACAAAGCCACATCTGCATGGCTGGAGTGCCAGATGCCACCATGCCCATGGCCAGGCCCTTCCCTCTGCTGATGGCTGCGAGCAAACGGAGCTGAGACAGGTCCTGCCGCGCGTGACGTGCATACAAGGCAGCTGCGGGGGCTGCCGTGGCAAGTTCTTTTGTGCTATGAATCACCCCACGCTCATCTGGTCAGGGGTTCTCAGGGAGGTGTGCAAGGTCCACATGGGCTCATCTATACACACGCGGGTAGGTGTGAGTGCACACGAGGTGGCTAGTGTTTCCAGGTGATGGGGTGGGAAAGGTGGCCACCTCTCTGGAGGGTCAGGGTGCACCCCAGCCACCTCAAACCCTGCCTCCCTCTCCTTGTCCACAAACCCAGCCCCCTGTGGTCAATGCCAGACTTCCAGTCCCACAGCAAAGCTGGAGTGGAAAGTTCAAAATAAAGATCCAAGCCAAAAAAATTTAAAAAGTAGGGGTGGGGGGCAGCCTGGGTTGCTGCTCAAGGCAGAGCTCTGGACTCCCCAGACTCCTAGAATTAGCTGCTTTGAGACAGGTGTCCCAGGCAGGCGGCCTTGCCCCATCCGCGAGGAGACAACGGGGCCACCAGAGCAGCACTGGCCTTCCAGCCCCGCCCAGAGGGCATGTTGTAAATATCCCTTGAAGAGCAAGGCGGGGTGACAGGAGGGTGGTGGGGTCTTCCCTCCTTCTGCTCAGTTTTTTAAAAATAAAACAGGGACCCCACCCCAACCCATCCCCATCTCTGGAGTTGCCCACCCCAAGCCCCAAAGAAAACAGTTTTAAGGACAGCGGCCACGGAGGCTCAGAGCTTCCCGCTGCGGTCTCGGAAGAAGCCCTCGGCTGCCTGGGCCTCACGGAAGGTGACGGTGATGGAGTTGGCGGTGATGTCAGTCACAGTCACCTCACTTGAGGGGAGCGTGGGTGTCCAGGGAGGGGGCCCATCGGCCAAGTCTGCGTCTGCTGCAGCCACAGGACAAAGACAGGGACAGGGACAGGTTGACAACCAGTAGACGGGTGGGAGGGGTGGCAGCATGCAGAACACCCCCCCCAACCTGTGCCCTCTGCTCAGGGTCCCCAGCCAGCTCAGGACCCGGCTCAAGGTGGACACCAGGAGGAGGGCACCACGCGAACCTTCCCTGACTGGATGGATAGCTCTGGGCCAGGGGATGGGTCCGGGTCCGTCCTCACTGTCCCCCCAGCTGTATGGCCTCCCAGGCCCTCTGGACATGGGTCAGTGGGCCTGGTGACCCTCGGGGCCCTTCCTGGCTCTGAGGCCTCAGGGATGGGCCACCTTACCCTCCTCCTCGGGGTGCTGCTCCGTGGACTCCCACTCGCTGGCTGCCTGCAGGACCTCTGCGGCCGGTGGCTCCTGCAGGGAGAGCTCCCGTCGATGGCTGTGACTCTCCAGGTGGGGCCCGCGGGGCGGGAACTTCTTGCGTGAGAGCCGCAGGTACTTGTGGGCCTTGTGCGGCTTGCAGAGCGGGAAGGGCAGGGTGGGCACCAAGGGCCCCTTGTCCACCAACTCAGGTGCCCCCGCCTTGACCACCCCCTCGGGGCTCCCGCCGCCAAGCGGGCACGTCAGGGAGAAGCAGAGCTTCTCCTTGCCCTTGGCCTTGTGGGAGCTGCGCAGGTCCATGCTGTACGGCCGCTGCGGGGGAAGCCAGGCCACGGCGGGTCAGCCCGCCCTCCTGCCCCGGCACCTGCGCTCGTGGCACTCCTCCCGCCACAGCAGCCGCACCGCAGCCGCCCGGCCAGGCCGGGCCTCCTCCGGGCCCAGTCTCCCGCCCCAGGGAGGGGGTCGGGGCTCCAGGGCTCACTCTTTAGATCACAGCAGAGGAGCACAGCAGTTTTCCAACTGAAAACTGACCTGGGCCTGGGGTCGGCTCAGTGGTAGAACGCTTGCCCAGCACAAGCAAGCACCTGTCCATCCCAGAATCGTGAAAAAAGAAGAAAAAAAAGAAAAAGGTCCTGACTTGTGCAGTAGACAAATTAAGGAGTCACTTTTCCTCCTAGAGGAAAGGACTGTTTCCCACAGAACCTCCAAAGCTGAAACGGCAGCCCCTACAGAGGGCAAAGCTGGCACTGAAGTCTCCTCAGGTAGCTGGGCCGTCCAGTACCCACTGCGGGAACAGCCTTGTCCAGGCCCGGCCACTGCCAACTGACCTCACCCTCGGTGGGCACACACAGGTGCAGGGCTCTGCTCGTGTCCTTTTTTTTTTTTTTTTGGTACCGGGAATTGAACTCAGGACTTCGCGCATGCCAGGCAGGCGCGGCGCCGCTGAGTTATATCCCCAGCCCTTCATTTGTCTGACTTTGGGGAGAACCAACATGACTCTGAGGAATATCCGTGATGCCAAGGCGCGGGGAGATCCAGGTCACTCTGCGACAATACTGCCACTGCCACCTGTCCCCAGAGGCCAAGAGCTTGTGGGACAGTAGGCTCTGAGATGGACCCTGTGAGGCTGCACACCTCTAAAGGCAACCCCACTCAGTCCTGCAAGCTGGGGACGCCTACCCCCACAAGGCATCCTCAGGCCTTCACCACCTCATCAGCACAGACTGGAGCCCACAGTCTAACTCAGAGGAGACTCCTGGCCTCTGGCCCTCAGCTACTTCATCAGCAATATGGGAAAGAGCCTGCAGACGCCCATGTGCAGTCCCTTCCCACAGGGGACAGTTGGGATGTGGCTTCCAAGGCCAGGTACTAAGGACACTGCCTTCTCCCATACTCTCGGGTGATCCACGCAGGGATGTAAGTGGCCACACCCCGAGGGCACTCATGCCAGTCCATGGAGAGGTCCAGATGGCAGGACCTGGCCTGTAACACCCAACACTGACTTGCTGGGCATGTGAGGGGCCACCTGGGCAGCCAACCCTCCAGCCCTAGGCTTCAGATGACAGCAGCCCCTCAACATCTTAACTGCAACAGGAACTAGACCACTAAAGAACCAGTGAAAGCCTTTCTACAGTCCAGACTCACTGAAACCATGTCATACAGAAACGTTCACAGCTTTAAGTTGCTGAGTTGGGGGCAACTTGTTACACAGCAGTGAGTAGCTAATACACCTACCCAGCATGCAGATGCCTGGCAAATGTCACATCCCTTCCTAGGACCACACCACACCCAGTGGATCACACCCACGTGGAGGGAGGCCAAGAAAACCTCAGGTGATATAGGACTGGGAGTGGCCACCCTGCATCTGGACTAAGGACCCTTATGTTTGGGCTCCCAATACCCAGTTGGGCCTTATTAAATTAAGGTGTCTCTTACAGGTGAGAACACTCCAGACACGAGCCCAGAATCACGTAACTCAGACCACCACTTCAAACTCCGAATGCTCTTCCTGTCCCCGAGACCTGACACAGGTCCCCAGGAAGTCACAGACTCCCACCTCACCAAGGACTGGGAAAGGAGGCCCGGAGGCTCTTTCTCACTCAAAAAGGCCACACTTCTAGGAGTGTGCTACCCAAGGCTGTTCCGGGAGGCTAACCACCTCTGAACCTGGCTCCTAAAATTCCAGTCGCCCATGCGTCCCAATTCTGAAGTTGATGTTTCTAAGGTTCTCAAATATTACAATTTTGTGTTTGGGGATTCTGTGCATCAAAAAGGCTTATTTACAAGATTCTAGGGTTTCAGAAATCCTAGGACTGTGCTGGCCATGTACCTGCCCTCCTTCCCATCAGGACACCCCCTCCCCAGGCTGTGTGCCCCCCATTCTAGACTTCCAGTCCCCTCCATGGAGAGGCACCCCCTGAGCACCCTCATAGCACCCTGGCAGTGCTAGAGGAGGGCAGGTAGAGGAGCTCAAGTAGCCAGGGCAGAGGCACGCGGGCCGGGGCTGGGCAGGGAGAGAGTGGAGGTCCCAAGGCAGCGGTTACCTGCAGCAGAAGCCGCTTGGGTTTTGGGCCTCTCTTCCTATACCCCGATGCGCGGTCTCTCTCCTCCCTGGGTGCAAAGCAGGTGGCAGAAGAAAAAGAAACATTGGTGATATCTAAGGGGGACCAAGGTGTCCGTTTCACCCCCTCCACCATCTGTCAGAAAAGGGACACCCCCACCAGCCACCCCTTATCCTCGCCTTTGGGCTGGAACAGTGGGGTCAGGTGTTCAACCTCCAGGACTTGGGCTTCCCATCTGGCAAGTGGGACTCATGGACCCGGAAATGCATGGGCCCCAACTGAGCTCTGGGGCCATGCAAGGCCTCTGCTCAACTTGCTACTCGGGACCCCCAAACATGCAGCTCCACTTTGTACTCAGGAGAGCTGTACAGAAGCCCATCAACCCAATGTGCCTTGAATGTCCCCAGGGAGCTGATGAAGATGGGGAGCCCCTCTGCAAAGCCCCTCACCTAGCTCCCCTACCTGAGGACCTGCAGGAACCTGGAGAGAGGAAGGCTGCTGTCCTGTCTGGACCAGGCAGGTTGGGGAGGGAGGAGAGCCCACCCTGGGTGCCCAGCAGATGCTCGATCTCAGCTGGGCGCCTCTGGCCCGTGAGCAAACACAAACTCACAAGGCACACTGTGACAACGCCTACAGAGCCCGACACACACAGCACACCACGATTCCACACAACGGAGCCGCGCGGACGGGGGTTCCGCCTCCGGGTTCAGTTCATGCTGCAGAGGCCAGATGAAAGTATGCAGGGCCAGGAGGTCACCCTGTCCCTTCCTGGTTGGGTGACCTCAGGCCAGCATAAAGCAGTCAATCCCACAGTGTCTATTTCAAATGTCTGACCTCCAGGCAAGAGCCGCCACTCCCTGTGGGGTGTCATGTCCTAGGCGGCAGGAAGGGCACCTCATGGAGGATCCTAGCCAAGCCCTGACACCTTCCCACTGCCTTCTTTGCCACACTCCAACAAGTCCACACGATTCTCCTGAATGCCACATGCTTCTAAGGACCAAGGCCTCACCAACACCTGGGAAGCAGGAAGCAGCCGGGTGGCAGGGACACCCCAACTCTAAACATACTCCCTGCGCTTGAACCACTGGGCTACACGCATGACTGTCCCAGTGAGCAGCTTGTACCACTGGTGGTACAAATGAATCTAATCACTCCTGATGAGTCTTTTTTTGTGTGTGGGTACCGGGGGTCGACCTCAGGACCTCGCGCGCCAACAGGCATCTGTGCCGCTGAGCGATATCACCGGCCCCTTTTTTGTATGTGGGTTCTGGGAGTCAAACTCAGGCCCTCGCGCTTGCCAGGCAGGCGCTTACGCCGCTGAGCCATCTCACCGGCCCCTGATGAGTCTTTTTACTAACACAATTAATAAAAAGCCACCCAATGGAACAGTCAGTCATGCATGTACCACTAGTGGTTCAAGCTGCCTGGCAGTGGGACATGAATTATGACCCATCATGAATGTGTTAAGGGAAAGAACAAGGAAAAGCGGCCTCTGAATCAACACGGGACCCTCCAGGGGAGAAGCAGTGAGAGCATCGTCCGCCCTGAGCTGAGCTGCTTCCCACTGCTGCGAGGCTCAACTCCTCGGAGCCTCCGTGTCCTATGAGACCCTCAGAAAGGACCAAACAGAAACTATCTGTGACAGGGTCCACACTACATGGGGTGGTGGCCAGGCAGTGGCGGAAAGGGCTGCTGGCCTAGGGCAGTGAGGATGGGCAGAAGGGGCAGTGTGCAGGCAGGAGGGGACTGACTCTGCCCTGGGCCACTCACTGGGAGTCAGCAAGGGACAGCCCAGAGCTCAGAGTCCAGCCCGAAGCCCACCCCCACCCCCCCGGTGCCTGGAGACTTCATCACTTGCCTCCTCTAGTGGGACAATCTCTGACCCACTGCCACTCGCACACAGGGCACTCTGTGAGCCATCTTCACACCCCTCACCAGAACTGAACCTCTGCCTGGGGCCTGGGGGTACAACAGAGAGATGGGGCTAGGCAGGGAGAAGGGGCTGACAGGAAGTAGGAAAGGGACCTGGATCTTCAGTGCCCACCATGTCCCTCAGCTCCAAACCAGGCCAGACTGCCTGTGAGACACCCATTGCCCCCACAGGACCTGGCCAGGACCAAGCCAGTAGCCAGCTTTCTATGACACCTCGGAATCTTAGACACCTTACTTTTCCTCGTAGGCCATGACAAGGCGGGGGTCCAGGATGTGCTCTTCTGGCTCCCATGTGCTGTACCTGGGGAGAGGAGTGAGAGTTGAGAGCTGCCTTCTCCCCCTGGGTCATGCAGCCTGAGTTGCTCCAGGGCCCACGGTCACCAAACCTTTGTCCTGCCCCGTAAGGTGTGACATATCTACTGTAAGAAGCTGACCTGACCTAGGCCTCCTGGGGGCTGCAAGGTCACCAGACCTCCCCTTGTTCATGCTACACTCTAATCTGACCCCCTCCTACTCCTGTATAGACCCCCGTGTTCACCTGAAGCCCTCAGTGCCCAGGAGAGAGCAAGAATATGAGCAAATCGCTTCCTATGACACAGCAGGGACACTGGAGCCACACCACCTGGGTTCAAATCCCAGCTCTGCCCCTAGCTAGCTGGGCAACCTCAAACCATTTACTCAACAGCTCCCTGCCTCAGTGTCTCCATCTCTAAAGGACTCTGGTGCTAAGTAAATGTGTCATCTAAGTGGGTGCAGTGCGTGGTGGAGCGGGAGCACTCTGCCAGTACTTCCTGTTGTTTGCCAGTTAGGCAGCTCCTCCCTCACCGTGCAGCTCCTGTCCGAGCAAGGCCACCTCCCTGTGGAGCCAGCCCCTCCTACCTGGGCACATCTGAGCCATGGGGCCTGGCACACAGCAGGTGTCTCGTAGATCTCTAGTGGCCCAGTGGTGCAGCACTCCCACAGCAAGTGACACCTGGACTACAGAGCACCCCAAGGCGGGGCTGGCCTGGCAGCAGGTGCAGAGCTTCGCCACTGCCACCTTTACCAGCAGCTGCCTCCTTAAAGCAGCTCAGTTTTTCTGTTCAAACGATTTCATTACAGGAGCAAGCTTTACAACTTCCATAAATAGAAAACCAGTATCATTCACCACGAATAGATGCAAATAGTAACACTTTTCAAATTTAAAAACATATATATGTACATATGAATGTATAAAATATACATGTAACATACAAATGTACACATGCACATATAACACATGTGGATATAAACCAAAGCAAAACTATGCACTATGATATTGGCCGGAGTCCCTGCTAGGTGAGAAGGTAAGTGACTGGTGTTAAAGAGGGGTCAGGAGGCAGAAAGAGGCCAGGCCAGTGAAGCGTCCTAGTCAGCTGAGCAAAAACCTCTCCCTTAAGCCTCCTGGGACACCTCTGTGACATTTAACATCAGAACAGGACCCAGGAGCAAGCTGCCTAAGCACAGAATGCTCCCTACCACCACTTTTGAGGTCTGGGGACTGAACCTAGGGCCTTCGTCACACCTGGCTACATCCCAGTCCCTCCACCCACCTCCACTGCCCCTTTGAGACAGGGTCTCAATAAATCACTAAACTGCCTAGGCTGGGCTCCAGCTTGCCATCCTCCTGCCTCAGCCTCCCAGAGTGCTGGAATTATAGGCATGCATAACCACACCGGGCTGGCTTTCCTCCTCTCTTGTACTAACACTCAGCTCCCCTGCCTGACATCAGACCCTGTGCAGGCTCTGTGGACTGAGCAGGGAGGGCCACCTCTCCCCCAGCACTCACTGCCCTGGCACTCCTCTCATGGTGTATGCAAGCTGGGCATCGTGTCCTGTCTGCCCTGGGCTCTCCTGCTGGGTGCCCTCTGTCTGCAGCAAGCTTCAGGCCATGCTTTAACAGCCAGGTCCTGGTAGCTCTACCCGACATCCTTTCAAGTGGCCACCCTCCCAGCAGGACCAAATCCTAGCTATCCATGAATCCAGAATCTAGCTATCTACAAATCCATGGTCCCCAGCTCTGGGACTCCCTCTCCAGAGCGAGTGCAGGCCCCACCCAGGTGCTCAGGGAGGCAGTGGGGCAGCCTGACCCTCAGTTCCGCTTACCACAAAGCCGAAAATGAAACTACTGCCAAGAAGCCCAACTATCGTATCCACCACCGGCGGGCCGACTCGGCCTTCCTCCCCGATAAGGGCTGGCTGTCCTCAACCTTGTCTCTACGGGAATCCTGCGTGCCTCTAGCTATTACGCTGACTTACTGTCTGGTCCTCTCTGCCCTACCCACCTTCCCCTGCACCCCACCACCAGTACGTTCCTTGCTGATGTAGCTGTTGTGTGATTCCTGACAAGTCCCTCCCTGTCTCTGGACCTCTATTTCCTCGTTTTAAGGATAACTACCACCTCCCCAGTAACAGCAGGTGCACCGCCTACCTCCAGGAACTCCTCCTCCTTCATAATACTCTGCTAAGGTAGGCTCTTTTTTTTTTTTTTTTTTTTTTTTGGTGGGTACCGGGGGTCGACCTCAGGACCTCGCGTGCCAGCAGGCGCCCGTGCCGCTGAGCGATATCACCGACCCTTTTTTCGTATGTGGGTTCCGGGAGTCAAACTCGGGCCCTCGCGCTTGCCAGGCAGGCGCTTACGCCGCTGAGCCATCTCACCGGCCCTAAGGTAGGCTCTTAAACTATTCCCCATTTTACAGACGAAAACCTCAGGCAAAAAGTGAAGTAGCCAGCCTGTGGTCGGAACTCGGTTCCACTCTCAGCCACCCTCTACGTTCCGGGCCCTCAGAGGTCGCTAGGGCCGACCACCAAACGGCTGTGACATCCCTGGGACTGGGGTACTGCCCGTCTGACCCTAGTCCTCAGTGTCTGACCCAGGACCTGGCAAAGAGTGGGCACACAGAACGGACGGCCAGATTAAGAGGGGGATTCTTTCAGGCCTGGGACGGCCGCGGCAGCCCCGCCGCGTTCTGCTTGGTGCTGGGCAGGGTGCGGCAGGCTTGGCACCAATGTCCAAGCCTCCCCAAGCCCCAGGGTACGATGGAGGCCGCGCCGCGCCCCTCCGCAGTGCAGGAGTCCGCAGACCGCAGCCAGAACACACCTCGCCAACAGCGGGGCGCAGGTGTGCCCGGCGCGAGCCAGAACCCCTCCGGTACACTCGGGGCCAGCAAGGTCCGCAGCAAGACCAGGGCGCAGGCTGCGCGGGAGCGAGCGCCCCACGCTGGTGGAAGGGTGGAGGGCCTCACTCACCCCACCCCCGGTAAACAGGCGGTCACATGCACGCGCACGTACGGGGGCGGGGCGCACGCACCCGTGACACCCGACCAACCAATGAGGCGGGGCGGGCTGCAGGCCGGCTCCGAGATAAACACGGCCACGTGACCGCCTGCCCCGCCCCCAGCATGGGTAAACAAGCTCCGGGCCGCCGCGCCCAGCTGGGCAAGCTCTAGGCCTCCAGGGCTGGGGCTGTGGGAGGGGCTGGGGACGGAAGTTGGAGTGAGGGGCTCGCCGGCCGATGGGCGACATGCCCCAGCCAGCTTTTCCCGGGGGAAGGGGCACGCTGCTAGCTGTGACGCAGGCGTCCCGGGGGCAAGTGGATCCACAGAGCCAGGCCAGGCAAACCCCCCACCCAAGTTAACTGCCCCAAATGAGAAGCGCAGTGCTGGGCTTGGGTTCAGACTACCGGGGCTCAGCTTTGGGCAAGTGATGCCCTCCCTCTGTGGCCTCATGTTAATGCGAGACTCCCAATAATCCTTTCGCTTCGGGTTGGGCTGAAAATTAGATGTAAGTTACACAATGCATTTTGATCAATGTCGTACGGATGAAAGCACATAAGCGTTAATGAACTCAATTTCAGAAACCTAGAGCGAGCAAAAGCCTGCCAGGTTGGGAACCCAGGGCTCTGTGGCTGCTGCCGTCGCCCAGCCTTGGAGAAGGAAGACATTCCTACCCTTTCCCTAGCAGGCCTCAATGACACTGGTCTCAGACAGCCCTCAGCAGGGCCTGATGGGGCCTCATTTTACAGAAGAGGAAATGGAGGCACAGAGAGGTTGAGGGTTTTGCCCTGGGTCACAGAGCTGATACATCTACACAAAGGCAAAGTTGTCCCCAAAGCCTGAGCTCGTCCTAGTGACCTAGCCAAAAGGCCAACAGGCAAGAGACTCCCGGTCACCTTTGATGGAGCTAGCTCTGCGTCACAGGGGTCAGGCAGCCTGCAAAGTCAGCTTTTCCCAGCAGCATGACCCTGGGCAAGGACTCTTTTGTGCCTTGGGCTTCTGTCTCTCCATCTGTAAAATGGGTCACTATGCAGCAATGAATGGACCAATGCCTGCCTCAAAATGGGAGCTTATTCATTGGCAGCTTAGTTACTGCTTTTTGCATGAATATCATTACAAAAGTTCCATGAGCCAATCCTTCCCTGGTGAGAAAGGAAGTCATCCCGGATGTGGGAGCAGCAGGGTCCTGGGCAAGTTGAAATAAGAGTTGGGTACCTGGGGTGCAGAGAGCACCTGTTCCCGATAATTCCACATCCTCTGCCCGTCCCCCAGCCCTGCCCCACCTGTTGTGCCTTCCTTCCAGAAGGAGTCCCTCAGCCACCCCGCTGAGGAAGAGGACAGTCACTTGGCTGTTGTTGGGGAAAGAAAACAGGCAAGGCACAGAAAGGCTCCACAGGGGCCTGGCCCGGAGTGATGTGCATTTAAATCACTGACGATTAGTAACAAGCTTCCCTGCCCAGTGCTGAGGAGGGTGGCGCCTGAGCAGGAGCATCCGACCCCCATGCGAGGTCAGGCTCTGCCCGGCCAAGGCCCCCAGGCCGCGGAAATGGCATGCCCACTCCACCCCACCCCACCCCCTCCCCTCGACCTCCCCTCCCCCCAGGAGGGGCGCCGGCAGTTGGAGCTGGCCACAGGGGGGCTCCGGCTTTCCTGCCTCACACAGGATAGCAAGAAGTTGGGTGGCTTGGCAGGTTTGTTTTTTGCACTGACCTAAACTCCAGCTCGATTTTAGTTCTCATTTTGAGACAGGGTCTCACTAAGTTGCCCAGGTAGGCTCCAATTTGCTATCCTTCTGCCTCAGCCTCCCAGATTGTTCTGATTACAGCCATGTGCCACACCCAGCTACGATATTTTTGTTTTTTTCTTTTTTGGAGACAGGGTCTTGATATGTAGACCAGGCTGGCCTGTAACTCATGGTAATCCTCCCACCGGCTGGAATTACAGGCTTGTGCCACCATCCCCTGCCTGCAGTTATATTCTTTTAATGACCTCCTGTCTCTGCACCTCAGTTTCCCCATCTGAAAAGGGAGAAGACTGAGCTAAATAAGGGTTTTAGTCTAAGGCTATTTTGAGCTCCTGTTCAGAATGGAATCCCCTAGGTCCCTTTCCTAGGTGGAGCAAATGAAAACAAAACTCTTTGTGGTCGACCTAACTGTGCTCACTTTGAATGTTCACTACAGCACAGGGTCTGCAATGCACATCCATCGTCTAATCCTTGGAACAATCCAGCGGAGGCCTTACAATTCCAATCTAAAGGCAGGAAGCAGAGGCCAGCCATGCTAGGGGCCTGTTCAAGGGCTCACAGCTGCTAATGGCCAGCAGGGTCTGGAATCCAGGACCAAATGGCAATAGAAGACAGGAAGAAGGTGTTCCCAGGTCATCTGGTTAAGTGGGGCTTCCAGGTTCCAGAACCCCACTGGGGGTCACAAGCAGCAGTCATGGGGGAGGGTGGATGTGGTGGGTTCAACATGTCAAGCAACAAGCAGAGGATGGGGTATAACTAGACTCAGCACTTATCTAGTATGCACAAGGCCCTGGGTTCCACCCTCAGCACCCCGCACCCCCCAAAAGAAACAAGCAGCCTGGGGCCTGAGCACTGGACAGAAGCAGCAAGAGCCCCTGCTCTCAGGGCAGGCTCCCCTCTCCTGACTGATGCTCCACCCAGCAGAGGTGTTCACCCCTCAGAAGGATAAAAGTGGGAGAAGGGACTTTTTCCTAATAGGAGCCTCTGTTTAGAGAAGGAACACTTTCAAAAGATGGAGGCTACAGAAGAGGAGAAACAACAGACAGTGCCTGGATGCCAACCTGGTGGCAATGGCCACCGTGATGCCCACCAGGCGCAGGACTTGCAGGGGTCAGGCTTTGGCTGCCACCTGGACTCTGCCTGTCCCCCCTCACCAGGCCATAAGTGTACCTGTGACCAGTGAGGAGGTGTCCTCCTCAGCCCTCGGGGTGAGGGGAGGGACGAGGGCTATCCACCTGCTGCCACCAACTAGCCACCAACCTAGGATGGTGCAGGGCACCCTGAATATGTGCTTAGGTGAGGAACACAGGCCTGGACTGCTGAACCCATTTAGCAAAGAGGAAAGCTGAGGTACCATGGCCTGTCTTCTCCTGTGCTCACCCTCTTTCCCAGAACCCAGGTCAGCTGCCATGGCCCAGCAAAGCAGAAAGCAGATCACATCCCCTGGGGTACAGGGGCTTCTGGGAGCCAGTCTTCAGGACAGCCAGGGGCGGGGCACCCAGAGACCAATAGGGAGGCCCCAAGTAGCTCCTCCCGCCCTAACAACTCTGTGCTGGGAAGTGATTGGCTGAGGGAGGCCTCCTGATTGGCTCTAGGCAGGAGGCCGGGCAGCTGGGTGAGGTCTTAGACCCAGCTTTTGGTCTCCAGCCCCCTTGAGAGACCTGAAAATGAGAAGGGCTAGGTCAAGTCCCAACCCTGCTTCCAGATGCTGTGTGACCTACGGCAAGCTACTCACCCTCTCTGAGCATGTTTCATCATCATGAGCTCAGGATCATGCCCATCTCACAAGGCCTGGGAACCTCCTTTGGAAAGTGCCATCCAAAGGTCTCTGGCTCTGCCCCTCCTGTGCTGTACCTGCTGAACCTGGGGCCTCTGGGCCTCACCAGCCTCTCCGCAGCCAAGTGCTGACCCCTCACCGCCAGCTTCCTGGGGAAGCCTGAGAGAGGGCAGAAAGGAGGAGGCCACAGAGCTCAACACTAGGGACCAGGGAAGGGGAGAAGCTGGACACCTGCCTTGATCCTCTTGTGTGCCAGCCCCTCCTACAGCAGAGGAGAAACTGAGGCCCCGAGAAGCTGATAACTTAAGAGCGGGCTGTCCAGTTACAAAACCAGATGGAGCTAAAAGCTAGGCAGAGGCAGGGGCAAAAAAGAGGTGGAGGGATGGACAGACAGATGGACAGACACAAAGGAGCTTACTTGGGGGGCCATCCTTTCCACTTCACCAGATACTCGACTTTGCCCTGGAAGAGAGAGAAATGGATGTGGTGAGATCTGTGCTCACCCCCACAGCCATTCTCAGAGCAAGAAGGCTGATAGGACCTCAGCCCCAAATCCCCCTGCAAACAGGTGTCTCTGACGCAAAAACACACCCCAGGGACCCCCAGCAGATCCCAGACAACCCAGACCCCCTCCAACCCAGAGCCTGCACGCTGGCTGCTGCCTAACCACCCAGTTTCCCTCTCTCCACTACAGAACAAGAGTGCATCAGACCCCCAAAACTCCTGGGGCCCCTGGGGCCCAAACCCAAGAGCACCCATCACACATGGGGAAACTGAGGCCACATGGGGCCATGTGTGCAAGATAAAAGACCCACAGTGATTAGAGTCCGTGCCAATACCATGCCTCTTCCTTCTCCTTTTTAAGTTAGAAGATGCCAAATTGCAGGCCATTCCTCCCCAGACTCTAGCCCTATCAGCCAGCTGCTGGGAGAGGCTGCCTCTGGCCCAGAGGCAACTACAATTAGGACTCTTGCAGCAAAAGACCCTGGGAGGACCCTAGAGAAGACTGACAAAGTCTCCACCTTCAGGAACACCGATCAGCCCTCCAGCTGTTAGGAAACAGAGCCATCACCCCCTTCTTCCCAAGGGATGGGGGTCTCTAAAGTGCATCCCACCCCTTTTAGTGGGTGAAGCTTCTCCATACCGGAATTTTAGGCCCAAGACACAGCACCTTCTCAAAGAGCCCTCCCCTGACCACCCTCCCACGCTGCTCCTCCCTGGCACCTGACAGTTCTTTCTGCAAAGCACACAACCCATCCAAAGGCATCTGTATTTACTTCCTTATTCATCTTGCACCTTCCCTGCCTGAATGCCAGCTCCAGGAGGGAAGGAAGGCAGCCCTGGGCTTACAATGGTGCCTGGACACAGCAGATGGGGTTACTCCTAACCCCAGTAAGGTTTGGAGTGGCTGGGTGATGGCCAAAGTCCTCACTCCCACCACCTTCCTGGCCCGCTGCAGAAGGGACCATCGCTGTACCTGTTTCAGCCTACACTTCGTGGAAAACACTGGGCTGTATAGAATAAATTAATCCTTCTTTAAGCCGAGAAAACCTGGGGAGAGGGTAGGTGAGGTAGCCCCAGCCAGAAGACAATGGAACCCAAGGTGGAGTTGGGGGAAGGAAAGAGGCCGACCACTAGCCCAAGAGGCCAGGGCTGGGTTTTCTCCGTAGAAAGGTGGGCTATAGATGAGCCAACCTCAGCACGTGCTCTACCTCCGACTCTAGCTTGCCGTGGGTCCTTGAGCGGGTCACCGCCTGCCTGGGCCTCAGTTTTTGCCTCTGACAAATGGAAGGAGGTGATCTCCAAAAGCCTCCCAAGGGGCGACTAGGAAGAGAGGCGGGAAAAGGATCGTGGAGGAACTTTCCCTGGAGGCCCCCAGCTCCCAAGCCCCAGCCTGGGATGAGAGCGCTGCGGAAGAGTGCACATGTGGACGACCAAGTCGGGATGTCCACCTTTTAAATTGCAGGGTGTGTATTTTAAAGGCGGAGGCAGAGGAGGAGCTCCGAGGACGCCCCAACGCGGCTTCAGAGCGGCAGGCGGGGCTGGGAGTTGGGGGCGGGGTGGGGTGAGGAGTAGAGAAGAGGGGTGTGCGTGGAGGGGGGTTGGGATTGAAAAGGTCAAAGTCCAACATGAAAATTGCAGTAACTGTGGAAAACTTTTCTAAAGCTCCTCCAACTTCAAAGCACTTAGTAGTAAGAGTCCGGATTTCCCCGAGTTCGAGACCCATCCCCGACACTAAAGCACGAGGCAAGTTGTTTCCTCAACTCTCGCCTCAGTCTCCCCATATTTAGCATGAAAAGTGGATAAGGAAGGATGCCACTCAGGATTCCCCCCTCCCCGGGCCGATCCTCATCTTCAGCTCACGGGGGGCTCAGCTGCCCCCAGAATCTTGAAGCCACAACTTTGAGTCTACTCGCCCTATACTGTGGCAGGGAAACTGAGGCACGGGCAGGGGAGAATGGCCAGCATCCCAGGCCTGCCTGGGCCCCCGCCTCACTTTCCCCAGTCCCCAGCCTGGAGGGGGCGGTGCTGGGGACCGGAGGCGACCCCTCCGAGGTCCCGGGAGCAGCCCCGGGCAGCCTCACCTTCCGCACGCGCTTCTTCCGGATGCTCTCCACCGCGAACACCTGCTCGCCAATGGCTGACAGCTCCATGCGGGGCGGCGGGCGAGCGGGCCCAGAGCCGGGCCGGGCCGGGCCGGGGGCGGAGCTGCGGGGCCGCGGCTGCTGCGCGCGATGCTCGGGCCGGCGGGGTCCCCGTCACCCTCGGCCGGGCGCGCACGCGCACGCGCACGCGCGCACACCCCCTCGCGCTCCCTCACGCCGCCGACGTTCCATTTTTGAACCTGCGCAACGTTTTCCTCGGCGCCAGAGAGGGAGAGGGCGGGCGGGCGCGCGCAGGGCAGGGGCGGGGCGGGGCGGGGCGGGGGCGGGGCGGAGAGCGCGCGAGCCGGCCGGCCGCGGGGCTAGGCTCGCGCCCTGCGGGTCAGCCCCGCCCCCCGCCGCCGGAGCCCCGCCCCCGCGGGCCACGCGCGGCTCCCCCGCCCGCCGCGGCGGGACTTATTTGGTGCCGCGGGGTCTGTGTACTGTGTTCGCGCGCGGCCCTCTCGCTGCTGGGCGCCTGGCGGGACGCGCTCTAACACCTCGGCGCGAGACCCCGAGTCCTCCCCAAGACTCCGGGAGACCTGAACGGCGTAGCCGCCCTCGGGCAGCTCCGAGACCGGCGCAGAGCGGGGGACACCGCCCACCGCCCAGTATGCCGGAGGCCGGGCGCGGGCGCCCACCCTCGCTGCCGGAGCGCGCGGACCGCGAAGTCCCAGGCGTCGCTGGACCCTGCTCCGGAGCGGCGCGTCCAGGCCGCTGTCTTCCGTGGCCGGCCGTATGTCGCGCAGCCCGCAGGGTCACCAGGCCCGACAGCCGCTCGCCACAGCACAGATGAGGTGGACGGGGGCCTTTTTCCTGGCACGCTGTCTGCCCAGCTAATGAATGGATCTCGAGGTCCAAGACGAACTCATTATCCCCACGCATCTCTACCCCCTATTTTCCCGACAGCGCTTCCATTCGTCCCCGCCAAAAACCCCGAGTCTGCCTGGCGTGATGGCGCACGCCTACAACCCCAGCACTTGGGAGACTGAGGCAGGAGGATCGCCGCGAGTTCCACTCCAGCCAGAGATACATAGTTCAAGAGCAGCCTGAACTACATAGCCCGACCCTGTCTCTAAACAAAGAACCGGAATCATCCTGACCCCTCCCGCCCCGTCGAGGACTCTTGCGCTGATCCGGAGGCCGGCCTTGCGGTGACCCGGGGCTGCCCCGCCGTCACCCCCACACCCTCCGCTCTGGTTCACGGCTACTTCTCACGGAGTGCCGGTCCCCACCGATCCTGGTTCACGCCGTGCCTGAGTGCGCTTTGTAAAATGCTCATGTGACTGAGTCACTTGTGTTTAGAAAAGTTCCGTAGCTCCCTGTTCCCCTTAGGATGAAATCTGGCGCACAGGAAAAGAGAATGATAGATTTACACCTGATATTTTTAGCAAGAGAAGCCAAAAGGCAGTGGGATAACGTATCAAATGCCCGGAGAGAAAATAACCATCATCCTAGAATTATGTATCCAGTGAAAAGATCTTTCACGAATTGTGTACCCAGTGAAAATATCTGTAGAACGAGAGTGAAATAATGATATTCACAAATACAAACACTAAGACTTTATCCCTCCCTAAGGGGAATTCCAACGGAGGAATTTCGGGTTGGAGGAAGATAATCAGATTGAGGTCTGTTGCAATAAGGAAGAAAGAACAATGAAGAACATTGATGATGTAAAATAGCAACTGTCTTTTGGACACTAAAAATGGAATTAAAATACACAATAGTCATGGCATATAAACTTGGCTGGGTGGAGATACAGCGTTCTAAGTCTTGACATTCTTCAGGAAGAAAGTGAGGAGGGGTAAACTGGAAATCCAAGTAACCATCACTAAGATAAGCAGTAAGACAAAGGGAATACAGTCGGCGATATTGATCTAAATTATTGGACTAAGAACACTAAGCCAAGCAATCCTGAGGCAGCAGGAATGGAGAGAAAAATAAATCCAACTGGTGGGACAGATAGATGACAGGTATACACTCAAAGATTCTGTAATTGAGTAAATGCAAGTGGACTAAATGTTGCGGTTAATATACAAAGCTTAGCAGACTGCATAAAATCCAACTCGATGGCATTCGTATCGGTGCTATTTCCCAAACACGCAGATACTTACGAAATGGTTGAAAGTTAGTGCTTGGAGGGAAGTGGCATCCAAACGCCAATGAAAAGAAGGTGGATGCAGTTATTTTAATATGGGGGAGACATCACCAGAATCTCCCCAAAGAGGGTAACTTCATAAAGAAAAGGGTACAGTTCACCAGAATGATAGAACAATTTCAAATTTGTATTCAAAAACCAAAGTCTTCCAGGAAACATAAAGAATAGAACTGCAAGAAATAGACAAACCCACAATTACAAATAGTGGCTCAAAGTTATTTTTTTTTTCAGACTTAAAGATTTTAAAACATTCCTCTGTAATCAGAAGAACAAGCAGAAAAAATATTCCTAAAGTTAGATTTGAACAATGCCATTAATAAACTTGACTAAGGGACTTTTCTATAACAAGGTGTCTACAATTGCAACCTACTTTCCTTTTTAAAATGTATGGAATATTTACCAAAACAATTTCCAAAAGAAATTTCAAAAGCCCAAATCATATAAAGTATATTTTCTGACATCAACATATATAAGGTAGAGATAACTCTGGTAGCCCCATATGTTTGGAGCATAAATTTGAAAGCCCCATAAGTTTGGAAATTAAGTATATTTCTAAGTAACGGATGGAATGTAAAGAAAAAAGTCATAATTGAAATCATAAAATATTTCAACTGAATGATAATGGAAATAGTGCGTATTAAAATCATGGGCTATTACTAAAGTACTACAGTACTTAGAATACTTTAGCCCATATTTTAGAAAAGAGAAAGTGTGAAAATAATGGCCATGCACCTATTTCAAAAAGATAGAAAATCAGCAAAGTAAACCAAAGAAATCACGTGGAAGGCAAGAAGAGAGAAAGGGCAGAGAGTAATGAAACAGGATCAGAAAACAAGCAATTTTTTCTAGGACAAGACTAATAGTGTCACCAGCTCTTTGGTGAAATCAACCAAGAGAACAGAGAGAAGACAAAATTAATGCTGTGACCCTGGTAGAAGCGTAGTAACCAGCCACCGCCCTGAGCAGACGCCAGGAGGCAGTGCCTGTGCCCAGCACGGACAGATTTATGTGTCATCGGAAGGGCCGGCGGATCTGGGACAGTGCGCTCAGGGGACTGGCGGCGCAGCCGTGTACTGGTGTGAACGCGTCGGGTACTTCATTGACTTGAAGTCTTTTGCATAAGCTAAGCCTCGCACCTCCCCATATCATTAAAGTAAGGGAGTGGATTGTCAGTGACAGTCCCTACAAAAACCCAGACCCAGAGGGCTTCACCTGTGGGTTAAAGAAGAAATCATTCCAGTCTTAACCCCAACATCCTGACATAATGGGAAAAGGAATTGTTCCTAAGTCCTTGTGTGACAAGTACAGTAAAAGAAAGGAAAATTATAGATTGGTGTCACTCATAAATAGAGATACAAAAAAAATCCAAAACGAAGCATTAGCAAATCAAACCTGGCAGTATATAAAAATGGTAATGCACTGTGATAAAATTGGGGTGGTTTAACATTTGAAAATCAGCCAATTTAAACTAGGAGCAGTGGCTCGAGCCTGTAATCTCAGTGACTTGAGAGGCTGAGGCAGGAAGACCGCAAGTTCAAGGCCAGCCTGGGCAACTTATAAAAGCCCTACCTCAAGACAGAAAAAGAAGGAGGAGGGGGGTAGCTGGGGATATAGCTTACTGGTGAAGCACCCCTGAGTTCCATCCCCAACACTGGGGGATGAGGGGGCAAGAAAGGGAGTGAGGGAGAGAAGGAGAGAGAAAGCCAGCAAACTAGCTCACCCAGTGTGATTCACCACATTAGAAGATCAGAGGTGGAAGGCATATCATCATCTCCGTAGTTCCAGGAAAAAGTCAACATCTGTTACATTTTTTTGTGGGTACCGGGGGTCGAACTCAGGACCTTGTGCGCCAGCAGGCGTCCGTGCCACTGAGCGATATCACTGGCCCCTTTTTCATATGTGGGTTCCGGGAGTCAGGCCCTCGCGCTTGCCAGGCAGGCATCTCACTGGCCCAATGTTTTTAAAATCATAGCAAACTAGGAATACAGGGAATGTCTTTATCCTGGCATTTGCAAAAGCAAAACAAAACCTCTAGCAAGAATCCTACTTGACGGTGAAATGTTCCAGGCATCTCCTTGAGATGGGACAAGCAAGAGAGGCTGCGATCCCCATTTCTGTAACACGTCCCCCCTAATATCGGAGATCTGTTCCCAACCCTGGTGGCCACCAGCCGCAGTGACCACTGAGCATCTGAAATGCGACTGACTAATCCAAACGGGATAGGAGAGTAAAGTTAAATACCCACCAGATTTCAGTCTTGGTACTCAAAAAACTCAATGTAAAAGTCTCAATTTTATATTGATATTGGTAACACATTGAAGGGATAATGTCACTGATACATTAGATAAATGAAATATATTCTAAAATGAATTTAATCTGTTCCCTTCAAATTTTGTATGCAGCTGTTAGAAAATTTGAAGTTATACGTGTGGCTTGAATCCATGGCTCTCATGAGATTTCTCTTCAACAGTGCTGCCCTACACAGCAAAACAACAAAATGAAAGAAAGAAAAGAGGATTAAAATGAATAAACAAGATTCTCATTATTTTCACAAAATTTAAAGTTTTTTTTAGATTACTCATTAGAATTAATAAGAGAATTTAGCAAAATTGTTGGATAAAAACCAGTTTACAAAAATGTGTTGTGTTTATCTTTATGCTAACGATAAACAATCTTAAAATAAAGTAAAATTAGATATTATTTATACTATAAGTAAAATATATAAAATAGGAATAATAAATTAGTAAAATGTGCAAGGCCCTTATAGAATAAAATCATACAGCTTTACAGAGCGACAGTAAAGAATATCTATAAATGGCGAGTTGATCCATGTGCATGGATTGAAGACTCAGAAGTGGAACGAAACTAAATCACCACACATATTTAATTTTTTTGGACCCCGATAAGCTAAATTTAAAATTTACATGGAAGGGAAACAGTTGAGTCCAGCCAAGACCTTTTGAAGCAGAAAGAAGAAGAGAAGCAGATGGTGGTGATGGAATCGTCCCCGGCAGATACCCAGACAAAGCGAGCAAGGCAGTGCTCTGTTGACACAAGAATAGACAAATAGGACAACGAAACAAAAATGAGAGCCCTCCCGCCTATACATGGACAGATAGAAAAGAGAGAGAAAGAGAGATTCTAGGAGCATATACAGAGAGAAAAGGACTGTACACAAAGACTGCGTATGTATAGAGAAACTTTGTATAGCGTATATGCAGAGAAGGATTGTATTGAGACAGACCAGAAGAGAATATAGAGACTGTGTAGAAAGAGACCACATAGGGCCTCATATGTATACAAAAAAAGACTATGTACAAAGTATATATGGACTATGAAAACATATAGAGGCTGTAGAAATGAGAGAGGCTATGCAGAGAGTACAGAAATTCATATACGTGTATAGATTGTGTAGACTTACATATGGATTCATAGAAGACCATGTAGAGAGAAACTGTACATAGAGACTGTATGTGGCACAAATATAAATATGAATGTATGTACACAAAGAGCAGAAAGAGAGGCTAAATTTGGTCAGTAGGTAAAAGATGAAGTTTTCATTAAATGATACTAGGGTCATTAATTATCTAAATGCAAAAAATGAATTTGGGCCTCGTATCTCTCAAAAATTGACTCCATAAGAACTAGAAACCTTATAATGTAAAAGGCAAAATTTTGGAACTTCTAGAGGATATTAAAAAATACCTTTATGGGGCCGGTGAGATGGCTCAGCGGCATAAGCGCCTGCCTGGCAAGCGTGAGGTCCTGAGTTCGACTCCCAGAACGCACATATGAAAAAAGGGCCGGTGATATCGCTCAGCGACGCAGGCGCCTACTGGCGCATGAGGTCCTGAGTTCGACCCCTGGTACCACCCAAAAAAAATAAAAAATAAATAATAAATAATACCTTTATGACCATGAAGTAAAGAATATTTTCTTGGGGCTGGGGATTTAGCTCAGTGGTACAACACTTGTCTATCAAGTGGGAAGCCCTGGGTTTGGTCCTCAGCACCAAAAAATTAAAAAAAAGAAAGAAAGAAAGAAAGAAAGAATAATTTCTTAAGAAACAAAGAGCATATGTCATATAGGAAACAACTGATAATTTTGACTACATTAAAACTATGAACTACCTTTATCAAAAGTCTATATAGTGAACTGAAAAGCAAAATATTTTAAACTCTTATAAATTGACAAAGTACGCCAGCTGTGGCAGCATACGCCTGTAACCCTGCTACTGGAGACGCTGAGGCAGGAGCATCACAAGTTTGAGGCCAGCCTGGCCAACTTAGCAAGACCCTGTCTCAAATACAATAGTCCGGGGAGGTAGATCAGTGGTACAGAGCTTGCCCGGCATGTGTGAGGCCTGGGTTTACTCCCTAGAACTGCAAAATAAGTAAGTACAAGAGCTGATCAAAAAATACAGTATGCATTTAAATTTTTTTAAAAATGTGTGTTTATGAGGTGTGATCAAAAGTATGGTGAATTCTGCGGCTGTCAAGTGCCATCTGACATAAAGGCAGGCTCATAAAAATATTATAGCGTGTCCTCATTCATCTTAGTCGCCTAGTCTGGTATTGTGTGAGTTCTGGCTCTTCCCCAAAGTCAAAACGAACATAAAAGATGAACATTTTGAATTGATTCAGGACATTGAGGCAGCCATGACAGTGCAACTGAAGACACTCACGAAAGAGGACTTCCAGAACTGCTTCCGAAAGTGGCAAGGGGCTGGTGAGATATGCGCCTGCCTGGCAAGCGTGAGGTCCTGAGTTCGACTCCCGGTACGCACATACGATAAAAGGGCCGGTGATATCGCTCAGCGGCACGGGCGCCTGCTGGTGCGTGAGGTCCTGAGTTCAACCCCCGGTACCCACAAAAAAAAAAAAAAAAAAAAAAGGAAGTGGCTATAATGATGGGATAAGTGTGTTCGAAGTAAGGGAGAAGATTTTTGCTGGGGATCCATGGCAATGTCTTACAAGTATGAGATGGAAAACAAGTTTTAAAATGTTCATAGCAACACTATTTGTAAAACCTGAAACTGGAAACGGCCCCAAATGCAGCAGGCTGGGCAAGTGAAATCTAGAATATTCCCACACAGGGTTATTTTACAGAACTGAAGTTGAAGGAACTACAGGGATCCACGCCAAACTGAGTGAGTCTTTCAAAATAACGTTGGACAAAGGAGAGAAGAGCACACCCCGCGTGGTGGGAAGGACAAAGAGAAAGCAAGGACATTGCAAAGGCAGAGATTGGAAGAGTGTTTTCCTCATGAGCAGAGAGGCACCTGGGATTCATCCTGCTGAGGTGCTCTTTCTTTATTTGGGAGTTGATTGTTGATTGCATGGGCTTTAGAATTATTTTTTTTTCTTTAAAGGTGTGAATACTTTACACACTTTCATGCATGTGCTATATATCACAGTGCACAAATTAAATGTATACACAGGAAGCTGAGGCAAGAGATCACAAATTCAAGGCCAACCTGGAAAACTTAGCAGGACCCTACCTCAAAATAAAAAATAAAAAGGGCTGGCAATTTAGCTCAGTGGTAGAGTACCCTACGTTTCATCCCCAGTAATGCTAAAAAAATTAAGATTAAAAATTAAACTTATAAGAAATGGTTCTGAGACTGTAGCTAGGAACCTGAATCTACAGAGCCTTTGGGGCTATGTTTAAGGATTTTTGTTATTATTCTAAAAATATAGTTTGGAAAAAACTGCAAGTGAAAGAGAAATACTAAGATTAGCAGGGAAACAAACGGACTCAAAAGAAAATAAGATAATTCAGAACGTATTTGATAAAAGCTCTCCAGGATTATTTTAGGAGATGCTGCACCACAAAACATGAGCAAGGTGCTCTGAGAACAGTCAGAAAACGCAAACATTTTTGACATTAAAATATTTCTGTAGTTTAAAAAAACAGTAGAAGGGTTAGTGTTCTCTAGAATTTAGAACAGAAAGATGGAGAATATGAAAGAAAAGACAAGAGATGTAAACTGGGCATGGCAGTACATGCCTGCAATCTCACAGTTCTGGGAGGCTGAGGCAGGAGGATCACAAGTTTGAGCCCAGCCTAGGCTATTTACTGATTTAGTGAGACCCTGTCTCAAGACAAGAATTTTTTTTAAAAGGGCTGGGGATATAGCTCAGTGTAAAGGCCCTGGGTTCAGATGGTCTAATAGCTGCTATCTGAAATTATAGGAGAAAGTAGGGGGAGGCAGGAGGAAACAGGTAGAAATGAGCTACTAGAAAGAACTGTCGGAGCTGGAGGGTTACCCGAGTGGAGGGGCCATCAGTGCTGGGCAGGCTGGGTTTTTAAAAGCCTGACCCCTGTACACACTACAGAGTATCCAAACATCAAGGATAAAGAGAACGTTAAATGAAAAGCTTCCTATTTTTAAAAATAAATCACAAAAAGAGAAACCGTTCTAACACCAGCAAGAACTGAGGCCAGCAGATGGCAGAGGAAGGTTTTCAAATTCTAAGAGGAAATTACTTTGAATGAGATACCGTATACCTTCTGGGCAGTTAAAATGTTTCTGTGTAACAGAAAATGCAGTTTATAGTGCCTTAAGTAAGAGCCTGTTTTTCTCATCTAATAATATCTATTGTCTTTTTGGAAAGGAGGCATTGCCTGTTGTTTTTGGTGGATCAATGGCCTCAAGGCTAGCCTCTGTGATTCTGCCTTGTATTTGTTGCCACATGGTCACAAAATGACTGCTACAGCTGCAGACATCACACTTCTGTTCACTGCATCATGTATGCAAAGGAAGGAAAGGTGATGCCACATACCTATGTTCTTCCCTTTTATCTTGATTTTGTCTGTAAAGCAAATCTTATCCAGAAAACCCAAACAAACTTCTGCTGATGGTTCAGTTGCCATACGTGTTCCTCCTGGATGCCAGAGTCTGAGAAAGCAAGTACACAGTCAAATAAGTTGCTTCCTCATACACAGAGAAGGGGATCTGTTAGCAAGAAAGAGACAGGGAAATGAATGTTGGGTCAGCAACTAGCAGGTTAGTTTCACCTTCCAAAATCAAATGTGAGGGCCAAATAAAGTCACCAGGTAGTTTAAATCCTCCGACTTTCTTCTTCATTTTCAAACTTATTTTGACTTTCTAGTCCTTTGCATTTCCATACAAAATTTAGAATCAGTTTGTCAGTTCCTCTCCCTCGTCCCCCTAAAAAAATATGCTGGGATTTTTTTTTTTTTTTTTTTTTTGAGACAAGGTCTTGCTATGTAGTGCAGGCTGGCCTTGAACTCACTTTGTAGCCCAGGCTGGCCTCGAACTCACAGCAATCCTCCTGCCTCAGCCTCCTGAGTGTTGGGATTACAGATGTGCGTATGCTGGGATTTTTATTGGAATTCTTTCAAATATGTAGGTCAATTTGAAAATCATTTATATTTTAACAATATTTAATTTGCCAAGCCCTGTTACGTCTTGCCATTATTTAGGTCTTGCTTTGTTTCAGTCAGCCATGTTCCATACTTGGGGGAGAGGTGCGATGCCTGCTTCTCTTTGTTATTTATCCCTGAGTGTCCCATTGCCATCGTAGGTGGTATTTTCATGTTTAATTGTTCATGAGTACTCCACTTAACTAAATTTGAGTTTTGTTTATTGTTTTTGCAGTGCTGGGGATTGAACCCAGGGAATGCTTGGGAAGTGCTCTACCACTGACCTACACCTCGAGCCCCTAAATTTAATTTTTTATGTTGACCTTGTATCCAACATTACTGAACTCACTTATTAATTCTATTAGCTTTTCAGGGGAAACAACATCCAGTTTTCTACGTAGAGGATCTGATCTATAAATAAAGACAGTTTTAGTTCCTTTCCAATTTGTGCCCTTTCTTTTTCTTGCCTGAATTGCCCTGGCGAAAATTCCAGACAATGTTGAATGGAAGTATTCCTGATTCAAGGGAGAAAACATTCAACTTTTTACTGCTATTCATGTCTGCTATAGGTTTTCTTGTAGATTCTGTTATTGGATTGAGAAAGTTTCCTTTCTGTTCCTAGGTTGCTGAAAGTTTTATTGTCGCATAGTGCTGAATTCTTCTTCTTCTTCTTCTTCTTCTTCTTCTTCTTCTTCTTCTTCTTCTTCTTCTTCTTCTTCTTTTTTGTTTTGTTTTGTTTTTTGAGATAGGGTCTCACTATGTAGCCCAAGCTGCTCTTGAAGTAGCAGCGATCCTCCTGCCTCAGCCTCCCAAGTGCTGGGATTACAGATGTGCACCACCACACCAGGCTAGCACTGAATTCTTTCAAGTGCTTTTTTTTTTTTCTGCATCTAATGAGATGATCATCTGGTTTTAGTAAAATAACATTTGATTTTTAAAAATCAATAATAAAATTAAACCTATAATAAAGTTTGATTTTAAAGATCTTTAAAATTTAATGACTATCCATGTTGAAAGGGCCCAGTGCATAAAAACAGTCCTGCACCAAGATAAATCATATTGAAATTTCAGAACACTGGAAATGGAGAGAAAATCCTATGAGCTTCCAGAAAAATAAAGTTGGGACATAGGCATAAACGATGAATGAGAATGGCTTCAGACTTCCCCACAGCTATAGTAGAAGCAGGAAGACAATAGAGGAATGTCTACAAATGCCTGAAGGAGAGGACTTTTCAACCCAGGATTCCATACCCAGCCGAACTAGGCACCAAGCAGGGCAGGGAGTAAAGCATTTTGGACCTCAACGGTCTCCAAAAGTTTATTTCTCACGCACCCTTTCTCAGGAAGCTATTGAAAGCTATTTGTCACCAAAAAGGAGGGAGCAGAATGAACAGGAGGAAGGAGATTTCCACAGCAATGGGCAGCCCCAGGCAGAGAGGGCAGCGGGGCAGCCTGAGCAGCTCTCCGCAAGAGGGAGGCGCGGACAGGGTGCTGATGTGCCCACGGGGGTTGAGACAGGTTAGGCAACGGCCCAGATGAGCCTGGGGTTGAACTGGTACGAAACAGATTTTTAAAAAATGAAACAAAATAAGAGGCAAGTGAGAACTTCAAGAAAAAAAGAGGTCCAAGAAAGTGAAATAATCACATTACATGGACAGCCCCCAGAGGGCTCAGTTGTGAAGAGCATTGGCCACCGCTAGTGACACAGTGCTGACTCTGCTCCAGCCAACAGTGCAGTGCCATCGTCCCAGAGGACGGTGGAAGGGGCAGGACATAGGAGGAGAAAGCCATGCCCTCCCCCTCTGTGGTACTAAGCAACAGTCAGCTCAGAAAGATCCGGAAGGAGCACACGGGCCCACGGTGCACTGTATGGGTGCAGAGGGTCCATACCCCCAGAACCAGCTCAAAAACTGAGTGGGGCCTCTGGAGAGGGGTGAGGGGATGGGGGGGTGGCCTATTATTTTTCTCAATGAACCTTGCAGAACAATATACTTGTGTATACATGAATAACACATGTATAATTACATAGCACGAGCGTGTGTGTGTGTGTGTGTGTGTTACGTATAGAATCGTAGACAGCCGAGAAGGTACCCTGTGTATAATCTACGAGGGAAGGAAGCAGAGGACAGGAAAGGGCCCAGTGTAGCTGGCTGTGGAAGCAGGGCTGGGGCCAGTGGACTCCTGCAGTTGTCCAGGGAGGAGGCAAGCATGGCCTAGCCCAGAGCCCAGCTGCAGCACAGAGAGAGGTGACCAGATGTGAGAGAGAGGAGGGGGCCCCTTAGCTGGGGGATGGTGGGGAAGAAGATCATGTTGGGTGCCGGGGCTTGCAAAAAGGGGCGCTGTCTTGACATTTGTGCCCAGTGTTGGGCAAGGGGCCCACATTGCCATCTTGACTGGACCCTAAATGATGCAACTAGCAGCACTCCACTCCCCGACGTGTCTCCGCCTTGTCCCTCTGCTTTCCCTTGCTGGAGTGAACCTTCGGCTTCCTGGATCCCTCACCTCACCCTGGCCTGGGTTCCTGACCTCAGCGACTATTAGCCCCACCCTGTGGGCGTCCTTCCGTCCTTGAAGTGGGGTCCAAAGCTCGTGGCCTTGGCTACCAGGGAGCTGTCAGGAACACAGCCGCTCAGGCCCCAGGGTCTCCCGTGCGTGTACGCATCCATGGACCAGGAGCCGTCCTAACGCTTTGCTTTCTCCCAACTCCACGGATCACCAATTGCTGTGCCCTCCACCCCAGCACAGCCTCGCCTCACACCCTGCCTTTGTCCCTCGACGGACCCCAGCCTTCCCAGATGGATCCAGCACTCTCCTCTCCTCCAGGCTACCACCTCTCTGCCCTGTTCCTTGTCCTTGTCCTTCCAGCCTCCTCCTAGGAACTGAGCCATCCTGCGGTGTCTCAGAGGCTTCTGGCTCCTCTGCCCACCTGTCACTTCCACCCCTTCTCCCTGCCACCGCACCCTCCATCCCACACAGCCATCAGCACCCGAAAGCCTCAGTCCCCACTACCAATCCTCCACAGCCTCCTTCTCGCCACACACACTGTCCCCTTGCTGTCCCTGCCTCCCTCGCTCACTGTTGTTTCCATCTTTCCAAATGAAGCCTCCATCAGCCTCCCCTGCTGCCCCAGTGGAACCTATGCGCATCCCTGGTCACAGCTGAGCCTGCTGTGGGTCTGTGCCTTCGCCCCATCAGGCTGCGGAGGCAGAGCTCTGTCCGTTTCATCTTGACACGCGCTCTGCCGAGGGCGGAGGCACAGTGGGGTTCTGTGAGTGCATAAGTAAATGCCCAATGAGAGTCTGGTCCCCAGCACGGCATGGGAGGGCAGAAGTTGGAAGATGGGGCTTTGTGACAAGAGGGGGGCAACTATTAAAGGATCAATTTCGGATGGAAAACAAAAAGCAAAAACATGGAAAGGGACAGCTCCGTCTTGAGCCCTCAGAGCAGCAGTACTCACTCTGACCACCAGGTGACACCAGCCTCATGAGTGTCTGGCTGCTGCCTCGTTCTGCCCTTGGAGTGTGACGCCTGCTGTTAAGATCCACCTGTCCTCCCGAGAGGGGCCATTGAATGAGCGTGCGACACAGGAAGAGAACTCATACCAGGGAACCTCAGCCCAAGTCCCCACGCTGCTCTGGGATATAGGAATCACTCCCAGCTCCTTTCCCCAGAGGAGGGAGTTGAGGCACAGAGAGGGTGCGCAGCTTACTAAAGGTCACACAGCTTGGAGGGAGATCCTAAAATGGGGCTGTTTAAGGCTGGGGGCAAGGATAAAGGAGTGGGTGTGATTGGGGCTGGAGGCAGAGACTTCAGGAAGGCCCCTGGGTCCAGGATGGCAGGGGAAGCAACAAGAGGGGTCAGAGGAGGAGCAGTGGGGGCCACAGAAGGGAATCCTCGCCATGGGGTCCGACTGACACAGCTGCTGGAGCCAGGGCAGAGTCCAGACATTTGTCCCACGTGGACCCACTCCCCATCAAGGCCCCTGTGTACAGATGGGGAAACTGAGGCCCAGAGAGGGGACTAACTAGCCAGGACCACATTCCTGGGTGGCTTAGCACCAAACAGGAGCTGTGTCCTCACAGCTCCCAGGGCCTTCCTGTCCCTCCCTGTCCCCATCACTCCCACAGGCCTCCATGGCCTCCATGCTGCCTGGATCCCCCACCCTAGACCCAAGCCACCAGGGACCACGGCCCAATCCTGCAGCCACCTCTCCAGCCTAAAGAGGATTTCCGCCTCTCCCCGCCCCCAGAGTGGGATGGAGTGGCAGGACACTGGACGAAGGGGCAAGGGGCAGAGGTGGGCAGGCATGTCGTTCTCGGGTCTCATCTGAGACCCCCAGGTGCAGCCCCTACACCACATTCGCCCGTGTTTGAGACCCCTGGGATTCATTTCCATGAAGCCCTGACAGCGCTGCTGCTGCCCCGCCTTCCCCACATGCCTGGCCTCTTCTCCTGCGGGACACCCCACAGTTACTCGGTCTCTTCCTGGAGTCCCCCCTTCCCTCTGTCTTAGCTTTGGCTCCCCAATCTGGCCCCAGGCTGCCCCTGTGCTCCACAGCGCCCCCTACTGCCCCTGCCTCCCTCTTGGAGGGCTTCCTGCACTGTGCTACAGTCTATGCAGCCAAACTGAGGCTTCTCACTCCGGAGCGCCCAGAGCCGGGACTTGGAGGAAGGGACCAGACAGCACATGTGGTCCCCAAGCACCTTCCCTGTGCCTGGTCACAGTCCCTGTCACCCTGGAGCTGCTTCTGAGAAGGAGGCATTATTTAACCTACATGGTGTTGGGAGAGAAAACACGGGTCCTTGGCACCTTGGAGCTCAGCCAGCCCCTGCCTTCAGGCTGTTTGGCTTTGTTTGTTATTTTGACCTTTTTTTTTTTTCCTTTTTCTTTGGGCTAATTGTTCTCATTAAATCTTTTTGTCCTGTTTTGTTTTTTACGACTGACAATGCTGCCCAGTGCTCAGCGCACTTCCTGTGTTTCTGCCCAAGCTCAGGCCTCCACTGGGGCTTGCTTCCTGTTGTGAGCCATTGCCATGGCAACCCCAGCCCCCCCACCCCGGGGCTCCACAGGTGGTGGGGTGGGGGCGCTGGGAGGGGGGACATCGGTGACATCACCAGGTGAGAAGGCAAGGGGCTGGGGTCGAGGGGGTGGAGGGGGCGGGCAGGCTGCCGCAGAGGCGCATTGCTGAGGGCTGAGTCATGGCTGGGAAGGGGAAGAATGCCCTTGCATTCCTTCTCGAGGTAAAAAGGGTCAGGGAATGCGCCAGGATCCTGTTTACCTGACCCTGGCCCCTGGGACCTGGTGCAGGACAAAATGCTGGAACCAAACTGACTAGACCCCAGGGGCCCAGGGCTGGGCAAGGGCAGGAGAGGGGGGGCAGGGGCTGGTTCTGGCCCAGACCCCTGCGTGACAGCTGGTGGGTGCCAGAGGCAGAGATCAGGATCAAAATCTCAGCACTGATCGGTGAGAGTCATGTGGACTCCCAGAGCCTCAGTTTCCCCTTTTCGTGAATGGGAATGATCTCCCATGCAGATGGCCCCTTGTTCTGTACTTGGGACTGGTTTGGGAACCTTGGCAGCACAGCCCATGGTTCTGCCTTTCTGTCCTTCACCCAGCAGCAGGCCCTGCACACTCCACGTGACAAGAGAACAGTCAGGCAGGGCTGGGGCTGCACCTGAACCAGCCCTGCTAGATGTGTAGCGCGGCCAGAGGGCTGGGGAGACCACCTCAGAAGGAGTGAGTGATGGGGTCCAGCACCCCTGCAATCACAGGGCTGGGGCTCGGTGAAGCTCATCTGCCCTGCCCCCATTCCTGTGTCACCCATCAACCTACCTAGAGCCCCAAAGTGACAACCTCCCTGTGCTCAGAGGGGGCCTAGAGGAGCCCCTCCTCCCTGTTCCCAGGAAGTCTGGGCTTGCGAGGCTCTGGGCCTCTCTCAAGAGCAGTTTGGGGGAGGGATTGGAGCTGGGTGTCACAACCCCATCCCAGTGAATGTCCCACGTTGACCTTTTGTCACCTTCAAAACAGACCAGCTGTCAACAGGGTAGGGGCTGCTTCTCCATGGGCTTCTCTACTCTCTCTAGGTGCTGCGTGGGGCTCCAGGCAAGGCCCCGGCGGTCACAGTGGAGCGGAGGCCACCTGGCCTACTGCCTGAGCACAGGCACCGGGGAGGCGGACCGCCCTGGGGTCAAGCGTGGATTTTGCCACTTGCTACCTGGTGCCTTTGAGCAAGTTCCGTAGTCTTTCTGGGGCCTCCCTCCCAGAGCCGATGTGAGGTTCAGTGAGTTATCACAGGAAGTGTGTGGCACACAGTAGGGCCTCAATGGGTGCCGAACCCACAGCTGCCCACTGCCCCCTGCCTCCTCCCGGGAGTGCCAGCCCCCGGGTCCCCACGCCGAGGGCCCACCCCAGGACAGGAGCGGCGCCGCCAGATGCCCTGCAGTTTTCCCATAAAGGGACCGGACTTGGGTTTCCCTGGACAGGGAATATCCTGTTCTCGCCGGAGGGGAGGAAGAGGAGCGGGAAGCACACAGCCGCTCTGCATTCCGCGCATTCTTGGCAGCGGCCTTGTCCAGCTGCCTCGGCGGGCGCTGGGGGCATCAGCTCGGTGCTACCCCACGCGGCCTGGCTGTGCGGAGCAGCATTCCCCTTCGGGGTGTCCTTTGGATTTGGAGTGACAGGGGACCCCCTTGTATTGGACCCACCCGCCCCTGCCTATTGCAGAAAAAAAAGAAAATCTCAACCTGGAAGTGGAAATCCAGAGGTCTGGATACAGCCAGTCAACAGGGGGTTCTGTTTTCAGCTCTGCCTGTGGGCTCCCCAGCCCACCTACTGTCACCCCAAAAAGCTCTGGACAGTGGCCAGGGGCAGGACTGGAAGGACAGAGGCTCCTAGCTTCTAGGGTCCAGTGCCTGGGACAGTCACTGTGCGGCTCCGGGATTCTATCTCCATCTGCAAAAGGAGGCTCTGGGGACCCCAGCATTGCACATGGTGACACAACGATGGCCTCTTTGCAGAGCCTCTGCCCCTGAGCAAGGCCAGGAAGCCAGCCTTCTCCACACTCTGTTTCTGGAGGGTCGACTCCAGCCTGCTGAACCCCAACGCTCAGAGAGGAGGGGCTGAATGCCTCGCAGCCGGGGAAAGGGGAAGCTAGGCCCTGGGCCCCCACCTGGCAGCTGCCTTGGAGCCCACAGAGTCACTCCCTCCACAAAGCCGCCTGGACTCGGGGTTCATCCTTCCCCGCAGTGCTCTGCAAAGCACCCTGGTTTCAGAGCCCTGAAAGTCAGAGGCATCTGGGAAGAAGCCAGGACCCCATGGCTCCCCCCAGAGTCGGCCTCAGGGAACCCTCCCCACACACAAGGCTGTGGGCAGGGGGTCCAGATGTGGCACCTTGGCCTCACCCTTCCAATGCCCTCTGCATGTGAGGAGCCGCAAGAGAGAGGGGGACAGGCTTCGCCCTGGGGTCAGGCCTGGGTGCAGACTCCGGCCTCCCGCGGCTCCCTGTCCTGTCCTAGCCCCTCTGCTCCACCCTGGAGGCCTCAGGAGCCAGCTGCACTGGAGGTGCATTCCCTGCTTCAGCAGCTCATGTGGCTGTGGGGACAGAGCCCACGGAGCCCATCCAGGCCACGCAGAAAGGAGGGTCCCGTTCCTGGACTTCAGTACCCCCTTGACCATCAGAAGGGTGGACCAGATGTCCCTGCTGGGCCAGCCTTGCACAGCACTCTGTGGTCCCAGGATTGTGAAGTTCAGGTGTGCAGCTCTCTGAGCCTCTACCTCCTGCTGCACACCCGAGAGTGTCACACCCACACTATCACACCTGCTCGTGCCTTCCCCACTCCGACTCCCCTGGAAAGGCCCACACCCACAAAGCTGTAGCCTCCACCTTCTCCCGGGGCCTCTCATCTGCCTTTCTTGTCTGTCTGGCTCGCTGTCTGTCTGTCTGAAGGACAGTAGGAGGAAAAGGCTGGAACCCCACCCTGCGGGGCGCACGTGTGCAGGGCATTGTTCACCGTCCCCTGGGAAATCCCCCTATTGTGGAGCCCGGGAGCCTCCAGCCCTGGGTGTCAGGCAGTGTGAGGGCTTGGGGATGTGCGTGCGTGCGTGCGTGCGTGTGTGACGGGGACACAGGATGCTGTGATCATTTGAGTGGTAAAGTGACTCGACAGAATATTATGCAGCCATTAAACATATGTCTTTGAAGAATGGTGCTGACATAAGAAATGGTCACAAGATAAGATCGTTTTGTTTTGTTTTGTTTTAGTTTTTTGAGTCTCGCTATGTAGTTCAGGCTGGCCTTGAACTCACAGTGATCCTCCTGCCTCACCGTCCGAGGATTACAGGCTCTTGCCACCACAGCCAGTTTAAGATTTAGTAAGAAAAAAAAATGCACCCCTACAGGAAAAAGTTGAAGTGAAACCATCAAAATTGCTAAGTCATAAGTAATCTTGTCTTTCCTTTGTGGTATTTTCAATGTTTTTGACAATAACCACATGCTGGTTTTAGAATAAGAAAAAGAACCAGCTGGGTGCTCTAATGCACACCTGTAATCCCAGCTACTCAGGAGGCTGAGGCAGGAGAAGTGCAAATTCAAGGCTAGCCTGGGCAACTTAACGAGACCCTGTCTCAAAATTGATAAGGGGGTGCTGGGAAATGTAGCTCATTTCCCAGCCCCACCCCCCGCAATGTGCCCCCTGGGTTCAATCCCCAGTACAAAAAAAAAAAAGGGAAATGAAAAATCGAAACTACATCGAGATCCTGTCTCACTCTGGTCAGAATGGCTGTCCTCAAGAATATAAAAAGCGGGCCGGTGAGACGGCTCAGCGGCTTAAGCGCCTGCCTTGCAAGCGCGAAGGCCCGAGTTCGACTCCCGGAACCCACATACGAAAAAGGGGCCAGTGATATCGCTCAGTGGCACGGGCGCCTGCTGGCGCGCGAGGTCCTGAGGTCGTCCCCCTGGTACCCACAAAAAAAAAAAAAAAAAAAAAAAAAAAAAAAAGAATATAAAAAGCAATAAATGCTGGTGATGATGTGGCGTGGGGCCTTCTAGACTGCCAGTGGGAATGTAAAGTACTGCAGCCACTATGGAAAACAACATGGAGGTGCCTCAAAAGGCTAAAAATAGAAGTGTGGTACCACACCCCCGCCACTACCCCAATCTTTGGCACATACCCGAAGAAATCAAAGTCAGCGGACCACAAGGAGACCTGCTTACCCATGTTTATTGCAGGAAGTTTGCAGCAGTTAAGATGAGGAACCAGCCCAGGTGTCCATCGATAGAAGAAGGGATAAATAAAATGGGGTCCATGTACACAGTGGAATATTATTCAACTGTAAAGAAGGAAATTGTGTCATTGGCAGGAAAATGGGTGGATGTGGAGACCATGACGCAGAGTGAAACAGGCCAGACTCAAAAGACACATCATGCATGTCCTTCCTCATATGTGAAATCTAAAAATGATGACAAGAAAGTAAAAGGGAGACTGTTGCTACACAAGAAGAAGGGAGGTGTCAGAACAGGTAATGGGGAGGGGTATAAGTAAATACATGCATTGAGTCCCGCTCAAAAATGTGAAATTAGGGGGAGGAGTGGGACAAGAGAGGTGATGGGGTGAAAATGATCAGGGTATGTTAATGTGTGTGTAAGAACCTGCCAAAATGAGGCCGGGCGTGGTGGTGCATGCCTGTCATCCCAGCACTTAGGAGGCTGAGGCAGGAGGATCACTGCGAGTTTGAGGCCAGCCTAGGCTATATAGTGAGTTTAAGGTCAGCCTGAACTGTGTATTGAGACCCTGTCTCAAAAAACAAAAACAAAAGTATCTGCCAAAATGAAACCAATCAGGGCTGGGGATATAGCTCAGCGGCATAGCACCTGCCTGGTTAAGTGCAAGGTCCTGAGTTTGATTCCCAGTACCAAAAAAAAAAAAAAAAAAAAAAAAAGAAACCAATCAATCTCTATAACCAATGAAAAAGAGTGGAAAAATAGAATAAACATAATACAAGCAAATGAAAGACAAGCCAGAAAACAAATATAAAATAAATTAAGGTCTAATGGAAAACATTAAACATAAAACCAAGCCAGAAGTTTACTTCAACTTGGCAAACATTGCACACCTGCCAGGCCTCCAGCTCTGCTGAATGATAGAGACACTGGCTCCCAGGAGAGCGGGGCCATCACAGGCCAGCAAGAGACTGAGCAAAGTGGAAGAAGTGACACCGGGTCCTCCCGAAGCTAGGCTATAGGAACTCCCGCCTCACCCTCAGGGCACTCGGAGGGGCTCTGTCTCAGTTACTTTTCTCTCGTTGCTGAGACAAAATACCCAACACCCAAAATTAAGGAAGAAAAGGTTTATTTGGCTCACAGTTTGTGGAGGTTTCAATCCATAATCAGCTGGCTCCAAGGCAGAGTGGCACATGGCAGAGGGCAACAGTTCATGGCGGCGGAAGGCAGCAAAAACAGCAAGAGCAAAAGGGAGGAGCACGAGCGCAAGAGAGAGAGAGAGCAACCTCTTTCCCTCCTTTATATTACATGCAGGCTGCCCGCCCCAGGGTGGGCGTAGCACTTATGCCCATAATCCCAGCATTAGACCAGGAATCAGTCATAAACTCCAGAAGCCGCCTCCATGACTGCATGAGGCTTTGGGGGGACATCGAGACACAAACCATAACATTCCGCCCCTGGACCCCCAAAGACTCATGCACATCCCTTTATGCAAAAGGCATTTTGGTCCATCTCTAAGAGTTGCCAAAGTCCCAACAGTTTAAGCATTGCTCAAAAGTCCAAGTCCCAAGTCTCCTCCAAGATCTAAGGCAAACTCTTAGCTGTGAGCAACTCTGCTAATGAAAAGAAACTTAAACACTTCCAACATTCAATGGCACAAGATAGACATTACCATTCCAAAAGTTACAAACAGGGGGATACAAAGGAATGGGACCAAAGCAAGTCCAAACTCCAGCAGGGCAAATATTAAGTCTTGTGGTTCCATGTGGAACATCCGAAGCAATCTGTGGTAAGTTGTGAGCTCCAAAGGGCTTGTGTGGCTCCGCCCCTATGGCACTTCCGGTGGTTGTAGCGTCCATGGCTTCTCTCTTAGGCCTTCTCAGCTCCCTTTTTGCAGGTTTCCTCAGATTATCCACGTTCCTGGCTTCTGCAAACTTCTGGGGTCTCCACTGCATCTTTGGCTTCACACTCCCAGCTTCACACAGTGCCCTCTCAGGGGCACCCTGCCTGGCCTCCCAGGCCTTCTTCTGAAATCTAGGTGGAAGCCTTCTTAACCTCAGAACTCTTGCATTCTGCAAGGGCCTAAAACTAGTGCCACGTGGATGATACCAAGGTCCGCTGCCAGCTGGAACAGTAGCCAAGCTTTCTCTCTTGGCTGTAGGGGTCGAGTGCCTGGATCGCTGAGCGTGCTGAACCTGATTGTGAGGAAAAAATTCTCTATGCTGCCGCCATTTTGGAACCTGGTGTGGCTGCCACCATTTTGGAACCTGGTGTGGCCGCCGCCATTCTGGGACATAGTGTGGCTGCCACCATTCTGGAACATGGTGCTCTGAAGCTTTCTCCTCAGAGCAGGGTCTTTCACTTTTGCAGTTTTGAGGCTGCAAAGTGTGGAGACTTGCTGCTTCTTGTGGTGTCCTCAGGCCATCTTTTATATTCTCCTGTTCCTTCTCAACAATTGAGATCTTCTCAGCTCTATCTTTGCAGTCCACAGCTTTACTGGAGCTTCCTTTCTGGCCAAACTCACAACATTTTAAATCATTCTTCTGGGCTCCTTGCTCTTGATTCTCAACATAAATCTGGCTAAAGGCCCCCAACAATAGCCATGCCACTGCCTCAACATTAGACTGCCTTGAAATTTTTTCTGCCAGTTTACTTAGTCCGCTGCCATTAATCTTAGTCTCAGGCAAAGTCTCTGGACATGAGCAAAATGCAGACAAACTTTTTGCCAAGCCATAACACACATGTTCTGGAGTCCAGCAGCCAATGCAATCTTTCTTCCCAGCAGAAACCTCCCAAGCCCGGTTTTTACCGGCAGAGTTTCTATCAGCCTTCTGGTGTCCCAAGCTCTGACCAGGATCTCCCATACAGAACAACCTAAGGTGTTCCAGTGCTACTCCTTCAGGCGACATCTCTGAACCTTTCCAAACTCTTCCCACAAGCCATTCCCAAAGGCTCTTGAGCCACATGGTCAGGTATAGTCACAGCAACGACCCCACTTCACTGGTACCAAATTCTGTCTCAGTTACTTTTCTCTCGTTGCTGAGACAAAATACCCAACACCCAAAATTAAGGAAGAAAAGGTTTATTTGGCTCACAGTTTGTGGAGGTTTCAATCCATAATCAGCTGGCTCCAAGGCAGAGTGGCACATGGCAGAGGGCAACAGTTCATGGCGGCGGAAGGCAGCAAAAACAGCAAGAGCAAAAGGGAGAAGCGTGCGCAAGCAAGCGAGAGAGCAACCTCTTTCCCTCCTTTATATTACATGCAGGCTGCCCGCCCCAGGGTGGGCATAGCACTCACGCCCATAATCCCAGCATTAGACCATGAATCAATCATAAACTCCAGAAGCCGCCTCCATGACTGCATGAGGCTTTGGGGGGACATCGAGACACAAACCATAACAGGCACTAAGAGTGAATGAGGAAGGAGATGCTGCTGCAGGTTTCTGCAGGAAACTGAGGCACAGCTGCTGCAGTCCCCACCTCCCTCGGGGGGGCAGACAGAGAGTTTGAGGGACAAAAGGTGGAGGGGATGGGGCCTAGGGTGTCACGAGAGATTTTCCTTCTGCACCCTGTAGGCAGCGGTAGCTATGGAGCATCGCTCAGTGACAGCGTAGCCATGAGGAGCCTCCTCTGGGTTTAGCAAGACAGACACCGGCTTCATTCTCAGGTGAACTAGGGTGTGGGGAGGACAGGGGTCACCTCAGAAAGCCTGGCCACAGGTCTGAGCCCTGGGAGCCCAGAGCACAGCTGGATCCCCTGCCTCTTCTCCAGGAACAGTGCCAAAGTCCTGGGAGAGGGGCGGAGGAGGGTGAGCCTCACTGTTCCTATCTGAAAAATGGGGGCGCTGGGCTTAGGCCTCCCAATACCCTTCTTGCTCTGAGCCTAAGGACAAGAAAGGGACATCTGTAGTCCTGTTTCCCCTACAAGTGTTGCCTGTGGTCAGGAATACATGCTGGAGATGCAGGAAAAGGACCTGCGGGGCTGGTGCTAACTGCATGATAGGCCCTATGCAGGTTCCAATAAACAGAATGTTCAACTCATGGTGGCTTTAAAAGCAGAAATGTTTGGGCTGAGCAGCATCCAATAAAGCACAGGGGTATTTGAAGTTCTGAGTGAAGCTTAATCCAGCCATGTAAACAGGGAAACGAGCTATTTTCTAGGCTTCCATCTCTCCACCTCATGTTCTCAGACTTGCTCCTGCCCAAGACTGACAGCTCTCAGTTGGGTCTAGGCCTATGGTCTCTCTTCAGCATCCAGTGGACATAGGGAGATTCTACTTCTCAGAGAGCTCACAGAGATCTCTGCTCTGATTGGCCTTACTTGGGTCATGTGTCCATATCTGAACCAATCACAATCACAGTAGCTGAGAGATGAGATTGACTTAAACCAATCAGGGCCCACCTTGAAACTGGGTGGTATCTACCCCACGCAGCCATGATGGGGTCCTGCTAGGAAAGGGGAAAGGGAATGGATGCTAGAGAGACAGCCCCTCCCCCATGTCTCCTACTGAGGATACCCAGAGAACAACAGAGAAGGGCTCAAGGGGCATCCCTGGCTCCACATAGGAGAACCTTCTAGAGACTATGCTGTGGCAGACAGAAAGTGGTTGAGCACAGAAAAGGCAGAATCCCCCATCAGGGCTATTTCCAGTCATGAGTACCAGCTGCCCATCTGGCCTAGTCTGCAGCCCCAGGATGGGGACAGAGCCCTTGGCCAGAACCCAGGGCCTGCCTGGGCCACTTGAGCAGCTCGAGGCTAAGTTGGGAAAAGTGCAGACTAGAAAGGACTGGGGTGGGGAAGTGTACTAATTCTTCCCCATACCAAAAAGGGACAGGAAAAATCAGCTTAGGCACCAGCAAGAATCACAAAAGTCACACATACCCCGACAGCAGATAGCCCCATCAGTTATGCCGTACTTCATACCCGTTCTCCCCCAAGACTCCCGACAGCACCTCTGGACAGAGATTATCCCATTGCTCAGATGGGGAGGCTGAGACCCTAGGAAAAAGTGACTCACCCAGAAAGGCAGGGCAAGCCCAGGGTGTACACCTGGGTTCTCTCAAGATTCTCCTTCCCCATCGCACAGCAGAGCCACACCTATCCCTCACAGAGCTACGTGACAGCAAGGCCTCCGTCACCACCACTGGGAGGACATTCAAATCCCCACAGTCCCCACTATCAAGAGGCAGAAAGGAAGGGGGCTGCTGAGTCCAGCTGGCCCAAGTTCAAATCCTGCCCCCGACACTCTGTATGAACTTGGGTGAATCAGCAGCCTCATTTGTAAAATGAAGAAAGTAGTATTTCTGCCGGAGGTCACTGGGGGAGTGTCTGTTGTCCCATGTGCCCTGAGCACAGGGTGACTGTAGTCCTCATTCTGCGGACAGCAGGCGTCTGAAGACTCTGTAACTGCACTACAGCCCCAGTGCTGTCAGACCCATCTGAACCAGCGCTGTGAGGAATGGCGAAGGCTGGGGACCCTTCCAAGTAGACACTGGAAACCAGAGCGGGGGGTTGCGGGAAGTTAACTCGGGTGTCCATGTGGGGTTCTTGCTCCCTGGAAGGAAGCAAGGGATCCGATGCCAGTGTTATCCCTTCCAGTGCTGATCCCTCCCTACATTTCCCCCAGGGGCTGAGGAGACTCACATCCCCAAGGCTGGGCTCACCGGGCCTGGGAGGCTGCAGACAGGGGGGGCATTGTCCTGCCCTATTGGGCCCAGAATCTGCAGCTGCCAACCCAGCGGAGGCGCAGGGTTTTCTTGGGATCAGCCTAGAGTGTGGGGGACATTTGTGTCTTGGTTGCCATGGAAGCCTCCAATTCCACACCGGGCACTCTCTCCAGCGTCCTGACGGTGACCTCAGCACATCTGACCAGCAGGCCTGGGAAGGGCTGAAAGACAAAGCTGCCCTTGGCTGCAGGCGGCGGGTGGCAGAGATGCGTCAGCTTGTCAGCTGGCCAGAGAGCTGAACACCAGCCTCGTTGCCCCCTGGCTGTGTCTCCACGCACATCTTGTTTTCTGTCATGACACGATGTGGCAGATGTTTCTTGTCCTTTCTTCCCCTGAAGTAGCTCTAGACTGCCGCCCCCACAGCCACTGCCCTGGTGACTTCTTCTCTCCACTCCTCCTGTCGCCCAGTCTGTCTGTCCTGCACTCTGCAGCTAGAGGGAGCTTTGAGAAACGACTCAACCACCTTCCTCCCCGCCTTAATCCTTCAGCGAGTCCGGCGAGGCTGTGTGTCCTTGGGTCCATGTCCCAGTGTTTGGCATTTGCATCTGCACTGAACATGTACAGGCTTTTTTCTTGTCGTTATTCCCTAAAAAATACAATATAAGGACTAGTTGCTACTGTACTATTCATGTTGCATTGGGTTCGATAAGTAATCTAGAGATGACATAAAATACACGGGAGGAGGGGCATAGGTCTTATGCAGATACTTCACTATTTTCATAAGGGACTCTAACATCACAGATTTTGGTATCCCCAGGGTTCTTCAACCGAAGCCCTGCAGACACTGAGAAACTGCGTTTGCAAAACATGTAACCGACCAAGGACTCGTATCCAAAATATATTAAGAACACCGACAAATGCAAGGAAAAGAGAAGTAATCAGTGGAAAAGAGGCAAGGGGCTGCAAGCAGGATCTTCACAAACGAGCTCCTCCAAAGGGATTCTACATAAATATATGAAAACATTATTATCCCCCGGGGGAATGCACATGACAGCCACTGCGAGAGGCCACGGCGCACCCGCTGAAATTGCTAAAATGAAAATCATAAACAATCCCAAGTGTTGGCAGGGACATGGAGCAACTGGAGCTCTCAGGACACTGCTGCAGAAGGGAGTAGAAATTGCGACAGCCATGCCGGAAAACTATCCGGCTTTAGCTGCTGAAGCTGAACACACCTCCCAGGATCACAGCCGCTTCTGCAGCAAGTGCCCCGAGCCCTGGCCCATGCCTTCCTTCCTTCCTCCCCTCACCGGGTTAACAAATATCCAGAACCTACGTGCTCTGCCTGTGCCCAGGCTGCCTCCTCCCTCCCTTCTCGCTGCAACCCAGCAGGCTAGTTTGCTCCTGTCTTCTCTGCAGTTCCAGTCTCTCCCTGCTTCTGGATGTTTCTCCACCCAGGCCCTTGTCTTCCTCCATGGGACCAGGCAGGATGCGCTCCTGATCACCCAGGGGAAGCCAAGGGAACAGAGTTATTCACAAGTCGAAACATCAACGAGGAGGGCGGCTGTTCACTTGGCCAAAATAACCTCAGCCCAACCAAAGGATCCCTCAGGTGACTTTAATTAGTCTTCCCAACAAGATTTCCCACTTACGGGAGCATAAACATGGGCTGCCTCCTGGAAAGCAAAAAGCCGGAGATCACGGCAATTGCGAGCGCCTGCGCCTGTAGCCCAGCAGCCCGGCCTGGTGTAAATCTGAAAGCATGGTGCAGCCAGGTGTGTGTGTGTGTGGGGGGGTCCCCGTGGCAGCTGAGAGCTGCAGGCCACCAAGATGTCCCCACTGGGGAAGGGCAGAGTAAAAAATGGCACATGCTTGGTGTGGCCGGAAGAAGCAGCCAGGCATCTGCATGGCCACATGCGTCAAACCAAAAGGAATAGTTTTGAGTAAAAAGAGAAAAAATAAAATAAGATAGGATTACTGACGCAATACCTTATGTGAAACTTACAACACGTACACGCAAAGCCTACTTATTGAGGACTCGTATGTATTTAAGGGTGTCTATCAAATAATTACACGGGAAGCCTTTGTGGGGAGGGCAATAGCAGTTTGGGTTCAGAGACAAAGGGAGTTTTTTATACACAGATATTATTTAAAATTCCGGGGCATAGTGGTGTACACCTGTGATTCCAACATGGAGGCTGAGGCAGGGGGATCACTGAAAGTTTGAGGTGGGGGGCTTTAGGAGGAGTTTGGGGTCCTCAGGAATCCACCTGCTTGGAGTTCCGAGAGAGTGGGTTAGTTATCCACTGGGGCTGTTACATGTGCGCTTCAGCCTCGCTCACATTCTCACCTCCTCTTTGCACATGTTGGCTTTTCTTTCCATTTCTTCCCCGGGGTTGCGATGCAGCGTTGGGCTGTCCTCAGAGGCCAGGTAGATGCAGGCACCATGCTCTTGAACTTCTCCACCTCCAAACATATGAGCCAAAATAAACCTCTTTCCTTTATAAAGTTCCCAGCCTTGGGGACTTTGTTATAGCAACAGAAAACAGCCTAAGACACCAGCCAGACACCTCAGAAGAATCCGCGGCCCCACCCATGCCAGCAGAGGGAAGCGACGAAGCAGGACATTTAATACAACATGGCGTCTCCCAGCTGAGCAGGCCAGGGTCTGGGTGTCACGCACTATGCCGAGAACCGGGCAGATCTCAAACTGAATGAAAAAGACCATCCATATGTGCCAGCTCCAAAATAACCAAAACGTTACAAACACCTGAGACAAGAGAAAAGACTCAAAGGCTCAGAAAAGCAACAGAAGATGTAAAGAAGGACCTCAAACCTGGGCCAGATGAAAGAGTCAGTGAGCTGAAAGAAAATAATAACAATAGGCATCGCTTCACCTGAACCCGAGAGAAAAATGGACTGAAATAATTGAATAGAGCCTCAGGGAGCTGCGGAACAATAACAAAAGATCTAACGTGGGTGTCGCTGGAGTCACAGGAGAAGAGAAAGCACTGAGAGAAGCGAGGGCTGAGAATCTGTCTCAGATTGGGCAGGACACATGTCTACCGAATAAAGAGGCCACGAAAACCGAAACAGAGAAACTCGAGGAAATCCACCTCATACTCAAACTTCTCCTGACAACTAAAAACGAAGAAGAAATCTTGAAGGGAGTGATGGAGAAATGGCAACTCAGAAAGACGGGCTTCTCATCAGAAACAGCGGCACCCAGAAGGGAATGCACAAGTGTTGAAGTGCTGAAAGAAAATGTCTGTGAGCTTGGAGTCATTCTGGGACGAAGGAAAATGAAGACAGCTTGACACCAGCAAACCAGCTCTAGAAGAGCTAAAGGAAGTACTCTCCACAGACAGGAGATGGCAAAAGATGGAGCCTAGAGCACAAGGAAGGAAGGCAGAACACAACATGCAAAGATGTGGCCAAACCCTGCAGACTTCCCTGTCTTCTTGTGTTTGACAGTTGAAGCAGAAATAATAGCACTGAGCTGGGTGTGGTGGTACAGACCTCTAGTCCCAGCGCTCTGGGAGGCTGAGGCAGGAGAATCACAAGTTCAAGCCCAATTTGGGCAATATAGAGATTTAGCGAGACCCTGTCTCAAAATACATTGCTTTGTTTTTTGTGGGTTTTTTTTTTTTTTGAGACAGGGTCTTGCTATGTAGTTCAGGCTGGCCTTGAACTTGTTATGTAGCCCAGGAACTTGCAGTGATCTTTCTGTCTCAGTCTCCCAAGTGCTGGGATTACAGGTGTGCGCCACCACGCCCAGCCTCTGTCAAAATAAATTTAAAAACAAAATAAAACGAAAGGACTGAGAATGCTGCTTAGAGTGAAGGCCCTGGGCTCAATCCCCAACACCACAGTCAATCAGTCAGTACAATTGCAGCACTGTCTGATGAGATTCTCAATGTATACAGAGGAAATAGTTAAGATAATCATATTATAAATGGAAGAGTAAAGGACTTGGACATAAGTTTAAACACTGTACTGAAACTGATCAAATAAAAGCACCAGTATACTGTGGTGTGTTATATAATGTAATACCCAGAGAAACTACTACTAAAAAAACTATACACTTAAAAACACTGTAGATAAATAAAAGTGGAATTTCAAAGAATGTTCAAGGAATCCAATGGAAAGCAAGAGAAAGACAAGAGAAAAATGGCACACGCTTGTAATCCCAGCATTGGGGAAGCTGAGGCAGGAAGATCACCACAAATTAGAGGTCAGCCTGGGCTACACAGTGAGTTGAAGGCCAGCCTGGGCTACATAGCAAGACCCTGTCTCAAAAAAAACCAAACAAACCAAAAAAACAGAAAGAAGAAAAACAGAGAACAAACAGAAGTACAAAAACAAAACAAAACAAAAAACCCAGAATTTAAGCCCTAACATAGCAATGGCTACATTAAATGTTACTGATCTAAATACACGAACTAAAGAAAGAAATTGACAGAATCAATTTAAAAACATGTCCCAACCATATGTTGTCTACAAGAAATTAACTTCAAGTATAACAATACAGGCAGGTTGAAATTAAAAGTATGGAAAGATATATATTGTGCAAAGATTAACCAAAAAGGAGAAGTAACTATAATATCAAAGACTTTAAAGAAAAGATAATTACCAGAGGCAGAGAGAAACACAATGGAGGAGTCAATCAATGTCGAAGACACTGGAATTCTAACGTTGTTTGGTGTGCACCAAACAACAAGGATGTAAAATAGACAAAGCAAAAACTGAGAAAACTGAAAAGAGAAATAAAACCTCAGACTTCAACACCTCCTTTCAGTAATTGATAGAATAACTACATAGAGAATCAGCAAGGACAGCGAAGAACTCCACAACACCATCAGCCAGAGACTCTGGTCAACGTTTACAGAACACTTTACCTAACAATAAAGAGTGCTTCCTATTTTCAGTTGTCTTTAAATATAGACCAAGAGAACCTGAACAATAAAACAAACCTCAGTAAATTTAACATAAGGGAAATCAGGTGAAGTGTATTCTCTGACTACAACGGAATCAAATTGAGAAATGAACAACAGAAAGGTAACAGTAACATCTCCAAACACTTGGTAGCTAAACAAAATACTTCTAAGTAGAATACTTCACAGATCAAGGAGGAATTCTTGAAAGAAATCCAAGGATACATTGAGCCCTCCAAAAATGAAAATACGACACAGCAAAATTTGCTGGCTGCAGCTAAAATAGTACTGATAGGGAAGAGGCGAGCACTCAAGGCACACATTATAAAAGAGAAGTGTTCCATCTAAGAACCTAAGGATAGAAGAACAAAACAAACTCACGTGAAACTAATAGAAAGAAGAGCCGAAATCAATGAAACTGAAAATAGAAAAGCAATAGAAAAATATCAGTGAAATAGAGAGCTGGTTCTTTGAAAAGATAAAAAAAAATTGCCAAACTTCTAGCAAGACTGATGAAGGAAAAAGAAAAGAAAGGAGAAATTGGGCCGATGAGATGGCTCAGCGGCACAAGCACTTGCTGGCAAGCACGAGGTCCTGAGGTCGACTCCCGGTACCCCCATTAAAAAAAAAAAAAAAAGAAAGAAAGGAGAAATCACCAATATCAGGCATGAAACGTGGGACATTGCCACAGGCATAATAGACATCAAAAGGATAATAAAAGAATATTACAAACTACCAATTATATTTAAATTTGACAACTCTAGATTAAATGTACAAATTCCTAGAAAAACATAAACTACCACCACTCACCCAATAGGAAATCGTTTGAACAGCCTCATAACCAGTAAGGTGATTGACTGTGATTTTGAAACACTTCCAAAAGAGTTCTTTGGGCCCCAGTGGTTTCACCAGAGAATTCTTCCAAGCATTTAATAAAGAATGAATACCAACTCTACACAAAATCCACCACTTGTTCATGATAAAACTCTCTAAATAAAATAAAATAACTACAGGGGAAACTTCCTCAACTAGATGAAGAAGCTAAAGACTAAACCTACACCTATGGCTAACCTGATCCTCAGTGGTCATGGATGAGGCAAGAAAAAGAAAAAAAAAAGACAAACAGATCTGAAAGGAAGAAGCAAAATTGCTCTTATTTATGGATGAGATAATCATCCAAATAGAAAACCCCAGAGATTCTGCCAAAAGTCTCCTAGAACTCATGAGTTCAGCTACACAGAGAAATACAAGATAAATATGCAGAAATGAACCATATTTCTATATTCTAGCAATGAACACATGGTCACCAAAATTTAAAATATCATTTACAATCACTCAAAAAATATTTAGGTACAAATTTTAAAAAAACAAATACACTGAATTTGCATGCTGAAAACTATAAAACACTGATAAAAAAAAATCAAAGAAGATAAATAAATGGAGAGATTTACCATATTAATGAATTGGAAGAGTCAACATAGTAAAGACGTCAACTCTTCTCTTCCCAAATTGGCCTACGGCTTTAATGTGATTCTTATAGAAATCTCAGCAGGATACCTTATAGATCTAGAAAAGATTATTCCCTAATGATATGGAAAACCAAAGGAACTAGGCTCTTTGAAACAATTTTGAAAAGCACAATTTTTGAAGAGTGTGACTACCTGATTTATTGCATACCTGGTATATAATGTGCACGGGACTTATCAGGTACTGATTACGATCAGGGTTGTGGTATGGGCAGGTGAGGCACGCAGATCAATGAAACAGAATAAAGAACTGGGACGCAGGCCACAGAAATATGCCTGGCTGATTTGTAATTCAAGGGAGAAAAGACAGACAGAAAGAAAAAGGCAGAAAGAAAATGAACCTTAAACCAATTCTCACACTTTGTAGAAAAAAGAACTCAAACTAGATCATGATCTTAAATATAAATGTAAAAATACAAAACTTTTAGAAAATAAAATAGGGAAAATCTTTGGAATCTAGGGCCAGGTCAACAGGGCTCACAGTTGATACCAAAAGCATTATCCATAAAATGAAAGATTGAGAAATTAGACTTCCTCAAAATTTATATTCCTAACTTGCTGGGCGTGGTGGCACACGCCTATAATCCCAACACTCAGGAGGCTGAGGCAGGAGGATCACCATGTCTTCGAGGCCAGCCTGGGCTACATAGTGAGTTCAAGGGCACCCTGAGTGACATATCAAGACCTATCTCCAAAAAAAAAAAAAAAAAATTTTTTTTTACATTTGCTCTGTGAACGACCCTGTTATGAAGATGAAAAGAGAAACTACAGACCAGAAGAAAATATTTGCAGCTATTTCCCCAACAATGCACTTGTATCTAGAATATATAAAGAACTCCCAAGATGCAACAGTTAAAAAAAATCCAATTAGAAAATGCGTAAAACACACAAAGAGATTTTTATTTCATCCAAGTGGGCAGATAAGCACATGAGAATGTATGTGATGTCACTAGCTATTAAAGAAATGCAAATTTAAACCACAGTGAGACATCACTACACACCTATTAGCAAGGCTGAAATCAAAAGCAGCACCACCGCAAATGTTGGTATGGATACAAAGAAAGGGGGACTCCAGAACGTTGCTGTTGGGAGTGCAAAGTGATGTAGCCTCTCTGGAAAACAGTTTGGCAGCCTCTTTACAAATAAAACATGCAAGTACCGTACAACCCAGCAATTGCACCCCCGGACATTTCTTCCAGAGAAATGCAAACTTATATTCACACAAAAAAACCTGTACAGGAATGTTAATAGCAGCTTTATTCATAACAGCCCAAACCTGGAAACAGCCCAGATGTCCTTCAACGAAGGCAGAGTTAAACAAACCATGGAACATTGGCACTATGGAAAACTACTCTGCAATAAAAAGGCCTGAACTATTGATGTGCACCGCCCTCAATGACTCTCCAGAGAATCAGCCTGAGTCAGAAAAGCCACTCCTGAGAAGTTGAGTACCATGTGATCCTATTTATATGACATTCTTGAAATGACAGAGTTACAGAAATGAAAAACAGAATAGTGGCTGCCAGGGGTTAAGCAGGGGGTGGGGACATGAGGGCAGATGGAATAGTATGAAATGGCAGCAGGAGGGGTCCAGGCTGGTGGAAGTGTGGTGGGTCACGACTGTGTTGATGGCTATATCTAGGCTTGGACATCTTTTGTGAGTTTTGCAAAATGTCACCATTGGGAAACTTTATGGTTCTGAGACAGGGTCTTACTGAGCTACCCAAACTAACTTTGAATTTGTGATCCTCCTGCCTCAGCCTCCAGAGTTGCTGGGATTACAGGAATGCACCATCATGCTTGGCTTGGTGTAATTTCTTACAAATGCGTATGAATCCGTAACTGTCTCAGAATAAAAGGCTTAATTAAAAGCCGGATGTGGTGACGCATGCCTGTAATCTCAGCTGGAGATTATGCATAAAGCAGGAAGGCTGCCACAGGTTTGAAGCCAGCCTAGGCTACTACTGAGTTCAAAGCCAGTCTGAACTACACAGCAAGTTTAATTTTTGAAAAGTATAGTTGAATCACACCCCCCCCCGTCCCCTCTCCTCACTCTCCACTCCATGAAAATTGGGATCGATGCCCAGCTTTGGGCACCAAGCTGCCACTGAGAGGGTCCAGCTGTGTGCATGACACCATTGTCTTTGAGGAAACTTGGAGAAGAGGCCAGAGGCAGCCAGTGTTGTTTCAAAGGCTGCAAAGGTGTAGCATGCACCAGGGGAAAAAAAGCGCTGAGAAAGGAGGATGGTTGGTATCAGAAAAGCCGAAGTGCTGAGTTTGCATCAACCCCAGCTGACTTCCAGGGTAGGTGAGGACCCAGGTGATGACAGAGTGGAGGGGGCGAAATCACAAGGAGCCCGCATGGGTCACCTGAGAAACAGTTTGGCTGTCAAGCCTTGGGGTCTGTGCAGGACCAGCTGGCTGGGGAACCCGAGGAAGACCTGGGCACTGCTATGCAAGCTGTGCTCCAGCACTTGACCTCCGTGTCAGGCACCCTCGTGCTAAGATAAAGACCTGGAGCCAGGTGTGGTGTGGTGGCGCACGCCTGTAATCCCAGCATGATGGGAGGCTGAAGCAGTAAGATCACCAGTTCCAGCCCTGCCTGGGCAATTTAGTGAGTCAGGGAGACCCTGTCTCAAAAAGGATGTAGCTCGGTGCGAAGGCCCCGGGTTCAATCCCTCCCCGCTTCAGAGTTGAGGGAGGGGAGCTCCCCACACGAACCAGGAGGAAACAGTAACCAGCGTCGCTGAGGCCCCAGAGCCAGTCTCTGCCCATGGCCAGGGCCATGGTTTGTGATCATTTGTCCCACAATGGGCGCTGAGGGCTGACTGTGCGTCCAGCACAGTTCTAGACTCAAGGGAAAATCGGTGGACACACTACGTCCATGTATCCCAGCCCCCCCATGGAGCTCACACACCCAGAATCCTGAGCCCCCCTTCCCGAGCTTCACCCTCCACTGGCAGCCAGAGTGGCCTAGCCTCAACCCGCCATGGCGTCTGTGTCTCTCCACGCACTCTCTCCTGGGATGGGGAGGGAAAGATTCCCAGCCCAGAGCAAGAGGACCAGGGCTTGAGTCTGGCTCTGTGAATAATTTTGTGTCCATTCCCTACCCTCTGAGGCCTCAGTTTCCCCATCTGTAAAGAGGGAGCAAGGTAGTAGCCTCAAAGTTCTCTTCCAACACCTCCACAATCTCACCTACTGACAAGGACAAGGGCTGTGACTGCCCCTCAATGTGTCCCTTGGGGGCACATAGTAGGTCTTCAGTGAATGAGTAGAGGACATGGTGCTTTCAGTAGGGCCCAGTCATAGAACAAGCTGGTTTTCTCAGGCAACTCAGGACCACAGAACCTGGACATGGGCAGGCGACCCCATCCTGCAGCTCTGGAGACAGGAAGGGGCTGCTGGGTCACTGGGAGGCTTGCAGCGGACTTGGGGCAGGAATTGCCGAGCTGACCCCCGTGGAGCCCCACTCATGTGCCCACTCTTCCATTCCTGCTCCCAAGGCTGTGAGCACCTGGGAGCGGGTTCGAACTAGGGTCTCAGGTCCAGACACGCTGAGTCACACACAGACCACGTGGCCTCTCAGTGGGGGCCCAGCTTTGATGAGATTGTCTACATTGAAAGTGAGAAGCCAAAGCAGGTCCCCTCCTCTGTCCCCACCCCAGCCTTTTCCAACACACATGCACATACTTGTGAACCCATCTGTGCACACTTGCTCCAGTGCATGCACACATGCACTAATGCACACTTGTCCGTTGCATTCAGCACATCTGCAAGGCACACTCACCCAAGTGTGTGTGAGCGTGCGTGCACACACAAACACACACACACACACACAACCAGGCCAAGCACCTCCCATCCCCAGTCCTGCCTGTGTCCTCCATTACTCATACGGTGACTCATAGGCACCTCCCCCCTGCCCTCATCTTCCAGGGAGAGACAAAGACAGGGTGAGGGAAACGAGATGTCTCAAAATTAGACCTAAGAAAGTGACAAGGGACAGGCAGGGTCAGGACCCGAGGGTCCTGTCTGTGCTCCCTGGAAAACAAGCCGAGTCTCCACCAAGTCCCAAGTCCTTCTCCCCTCAAAGGCTCTGCCAAGGTCTCTGCTCCACCCTGAAGCATCTGGGTGCAGGAAGCCACCAGGATGCAGTGGAGGACAGTGACATCTCTGCAGAAACACAGACCAGTGTGCCGTACGCTGGGGCACCCACCATTCACCACCCACGGCTTCCCGGTGAATCTTTGGGTTGGGTGGGAGCCATTCGGAGCCCAGGCGATAATCGCCAATCACGGCATGGCCCCTGACTCCACCCCAACTTTAGGTATAAAGTTGCAAACGCCCAGGGCCTTTACCTACAGCCACTGGGACACCTACAGGACAGGGCGGGGACGATCACTGGCCTCACAGTCTGAAGCTTGATGGGCAAGCAGGGCCAGATTTGAACCCAGGGAGGAGCTCGGGGTTCTGGGAAGCTTCCAGAAGGTCTAGGCGGGGCCTCAGCTGGCGATGCCACCCTGGTTTGGGTGGTTCTATTACCTGCCGCCCCAGATCCCACCCAGGATGTACACTGCAGGGAGTGACAGGACCAGGTAAGGGTGCCGGGTGGGGTGGGACAGCCCAGAACAGGATCAAGATCACTGCAGCAAACACACACTAAATTTTTTAAAATAAAAAATTTTAAAAATGTAACACGAAGCAACAAAAAAAGAATTAACCATGCCGCCACCCATATCTCAGACTTCCAGCTTCCAGAACTGTAAGAAATAAATGTCTATTTAAAAAAAAAAGCCTGCTGGAAGTGGGACGGCCTTGCCATCTCCTTACTGAGAGACGTGGGCCAATCAGCACCCCACCTCTGCCTCAGTTTCCCCATTTAGGTCATTTTCTGCCCTTGCTGACTGCGCTGGGGCGCAGAAGATCACTTGTCCTGGGCCAGGCTGCTGTGGGAGGGACCTTAGAGAGACACGGACAGCCGCCCACCTCTTGCTCCCCACACCAAGCGCTCCCCAGGTCCTCCAGACAGCGTCATCCAGAACCCCAGTGTCCTCTACACCCTCAGGGGCCAGGGCAGGCGGCTGGGAGGCTGGGGTGGGGACTTCCCAGGCCCCGACAGGTGGCTGCAGCACGGAGCTGGGGAGGCCTCAGGCCCACGCCTGTGCTTTCCGCCTTGATTAGCAGAGACATTCCTGCATTGGTCATGGGAAGGCGGCCGGCTGGGAGCTGCAGTCACCCAGGAAGCGCAGACAGGCCAGAGCTGGGCTGGCCCCTCCCCAGGGCAGGGCAGATGGGGGAGCCCCAGGGCACAGCTGCTGTTGCCACCGGGAAGATCTGTCTCACGGTCCTCCCAGCCTGGCTTCACTCCTTACACACACACACACACACACACACTCACAGAGCTGCCAGCAATACCTAGATTCCCTCCCAGGTACACAGACTCCCATGGACAGCTGCACATACACACCCCACTCCCCACACGCCCGAGAGATGGGGTCCATTCACACACGCTCTGGGACACCCCAGGTGGGCCACCCCTAGGGCAGAGATCTGGCCCCCTGGTGCCTGGCACACAGTAATTCCCCTTCCACCCTCCTGTGTGATCTGTGTATTTCACTCATCCCCTGCTGTGCCAGCTCCCCCGCTAGGATATGGTCTCCCCACGCACGGGATGCTGGTGCCCCCAGTGGTGTCCCAGCACAGGGTGTAGCACTTCGTAGGAGCGTGGAGCAGAGGCCCTGGTGGGATGCGTGACCAGAACCCCGCCTGCCCACCATGCTGTCCCCACCTTGCTCATTTCCAAGCTGGGATCCTGAGCAGCTGCCCGATTCCCCAGGAGAGGAGATGTGGCCTTGTATCCCCAGGAATCAGGTGCCCGGCCCCTCCTCCTTTACCCCCACCCCGCTGCTCCGCCCATCTGCCAGGTCCTGCTCCTGCCTAGCCACCTCCTGCCCCGCCACACTCCTTCCCCTGCAGGCCTGATCCACCTGCCGCCCACCCACGTCCACCTCATAGTCAAGTTCATCTCTGTAGGACGAGCCTGAGAACAAGATGCCTTTGGTCCCAGCCTCAGGGAGCCCAGCACAAACAGGAAATGACAACACAAGTGCCACCGGTGGGGCACACAGGTGATTGTAGAGGGGCCCGCAGGAGGGGAGAGGGCTCTTCCCATGGAAGTCCCCACTGAGCCCCTGCCTGGTGCCCACTCATCACCAGTGTCCCTGCTCTTTCCCTCCTGTCCTCAGCATCGCCTACAGAACTCTGCGGCACCCCGCTCCCTCCCTCACCCTCCTCCTTCCCTCATTCTCAAGGCCGTTGCACATGCAGCCCTTCCCTCCTTCACCCACCCCAGGGGTTCCTCCTACCCCTCCTCCCTTGGCAAAGTTGCTCTCCCAACCTCCCACGTGACAGCCCCATCACCTGTCCTGAGATCGTGGAGCGGCCTGCATCCCCGGTGACCCGTGGGCGTCCTGAGGGCATGGATGCTGTCTTGCCATCTCGGCTCCCCCTGGGCCAGCCAGGCCCAGCACATAGAAGGCCTGAGTTAATGTCAGATGTCGAGTGCTTGGGGACGGGCAGGGTGATGGAGTCTTCTGTTAATTTTGTGCCCCCTGCAGTGGCCACGTGGTGACCTCTTGCTGGTCCAGTGCCCACTGTGTGCCACGCTTGTGTCACACAGCAGAGGGTCCTGGAGTGTGGGCCTCAGTTCTCTTTGCCCTTGTGCGGGGCTACAGGGCTGCCCTAGAGCCGGGCCAGGCTTGCACCCAGATCCCTTCCCCAGGAACTGGAGAGAGCAGGGGTCCCGCCCGGCACTGGACTCTGCCCCGAGGAGGCTGCTTTCTTGCCTTGTCCTCTATTGCAGCATTGACTCATCCCTCACCCAGGAACCAGGCCCTCGGGAGACAAGACACAGCCCCTCCTTCCCAGCAGAAGCCCTCACAGGCCCCAGAGTGATTTCACAGCCTGCACCTCTTCTCATCCTCAGGGGCAGACAGGCAACTCCACCTCTGCCTTAGACATGATGGGATGCTCAGGGAGCCTAAGGATGGAAAAGAACATGAAGGCAGATGACAGCTAACCTTTCATGGGCTGTGTGACCGTGTACTCTATATGAAGGCGTTCAGCAGTAAGTAAGAGAAAAATCCAACGTACAATGGGGGAAAGATAGAGATTAATTTTTCTTCCATAGCAATAATTCAGGCTTGGCTTGACCATGTTCCTGCTTTTCCCTTGACCTCTTCATCATTTTCACTGCCTCATTACTGCAAAATGGCTGCTGATCCTTCAAGTATCACATCTGCATTTAAAGCAGGAAGAAGGGAGAAGAAAGTGCTGTCTCCCTGGAAGCCTCTGCCTTTTTGCTGAAAAATAGCTCCCACTATCACTTTCCCTAGATACCCACCAGACTTCCTCTTACATCTCATTAGGCAGAATGGAGTCCCATGGCCACACTTTGACCAACCACTGGTCCATCCAGGGGACTCGGATGTCCGTCGTTGGGTTAGGCCAATCACAGCTCATCCTCTGACACTGAGGCTGCAGCATTTCTGCTGCTTCAACAAGCAGATAAAGGTTCTGCTTAGTGAGAAAAGAAAGTGGGCCCTTGGGCGGAGTCTGTGCTTCTACCACCACAGTAAGCAGAGAGGTGACAGGGTCAGGGCTGTTTTTTGCCGATGTGGTGCATGGGAAAGACCTGGCTATTGGCAGAGGCAGTGCCGAAACCCAAGCCTGAGTCCTTAATCACTGTGTCCGTTGCCACGTCACGGGCCTCGGAGGTCAGGGAAGCCTCATGGGGCCTGGGTCGCCCCCCCATCTCACCCTCATCTCCCCCACCTCCTGGTTCTGAGTGGGTAGGGACTGCCCCCGAGTGCCCGGGGCCCGACAGGTGGCTGTGCCAGGGCCCGGGGAAGCATGGCCGCTCTGCCCTCTACAGCCAGGGCCAGAGCTGCGTCTGAGGCCCCGGCGCACGATCCTCCTCCCTCCAACATCTGCAGCACTGGGCACCGCGCCAGGCCTCGGGGCCGCGGCATGGTGGCTCAGGTACAGATCCGGGCTTCAGACTGAGACTTTGCCCCCAGCCCTTCCTAATTTGGGGAACTTTTGGATAGAACATTTGGACGGGTTCAGAGAAGAAAAAGCACACGTCTGGCCAGGAAAGCCTCAGGAGCTTTTCTTTTTCTTCTTCCCTTTTTTTTTTTTTATTATTGTGGTAAAATACACATAACATAAAATTTACCATCTTTATGCCTTTAGGTGTACAGCTAGCTCGGTGGTATTAAGTGCATTCATATTATTGTGCAACCATCCCCACCATGCATCTCTGGAATTCTTTTCATCTTGAAAAACTGAAACTCTTTGTGCTCATTAAACACTAACTGCCCATCTTCCCCTCCCCCAGCGCTGGCAACTGCCACCCCACTGCCCATCTCCATGACTGCGACCGCTCTGAGGACCTCAAGAAAGGGGAACCAGCCAGCATTTGTTCTTTTGTCCCTGGCTTATTTGACTCAACATTGTATCCTTGGAGCTCATCATGGGGATACATGTCAGAATCTCTCCCTTTTCAAGGCTGTATAGTGTTCTGTTGTATAGATGGACCATCTTTGGTTTACCCAAATTCATCAATGGATACTTGGATTGCTCCCACTTTTGTGCTACTGGGAATAGTGCTGCTCTGAATGCATCCATACAGATATCTCCTGGAGACCCATCTTTCCATTTTCTTGGATGTATATCTTTTGGGATCATATTATTATTCCACACTTAATTATTTTTTGAGGAACCTCTGTACTGTTTTTGACAGCCGCTGTTCCATTCTGCATTCCTCTGGCATAGTTTTTCAGTGAACTTGAGGTTGGCCTTGAAGATGATAGGTGGGGTTTTCGTGGGAAAGGCCTCCATGTGGGGCATGCGGGGAGGGGTCGCAGCCAGAACATGGAGGAGACACTAGGTCACATGCAGGTGTCTGGGAGCAAAGATCCAGGCAGGCCACAGAGGGCTTTGACCCCATTTGGGAACAGGAGCTGGGGCAGGTGTCGAGCAAGGGAATGACAACTGCTCTGTCCCCAGGAAGCCTCAGGAGGCAGCTGAGAGCAAGGTGGGCTGCAGAGGGATATTCTGGGGACAGAGGAGGGATGTCCCAGAAGCCATGGCCACAGAAAGAACATCATGCAGGGACAGGGCTGGCCCCTCTCATGGAGATTGTGATACTCAATTCATGGTGAGTTTTTGCATTCATTTCGATATCTTAAAATACTGCCCAGAACAGTGGCTCACCTGGATTGCTGAGCTCCTGGTGCCCCCTGACCCTTGGCATCCAGGCCAAGTGTCCCCCTCACCTAGCCCTCGTCCTGGCCCCACAGGGCAGTCACCCAACGCCATGGCCCACATACCCATGATGCACCCCGAACTGCCAGGCCCTGGGGATGCAATGGCAGGTGCAGTGGCTGCACTTCTGCACCCTCTGGGGACAGGTATGCAGCTCAGCTGCTCAGATGTCCCAACCCAGCACTCTCTGCACACCCGGCCTCTGCGCAGCCTTTCTACTGAAGTTAACCAAAGTTGGTTTCTGTTGCCTGCTACAAAGAACATAGGCAAAGCCCGTCAGGGAAACTGGGAGAAGCTGGAATTGGTCACCCGGGGTTCTTGGGGCTGAATCAGTAAAAACCAGCACAGAGTGAGGACACATCTGGAGGCCTGTGGTGTGCAGTGGAAACAGGATGTCAGCTTTGTTGCCTGGAATCAGCGAAACCAAGAACCGCTGAGGGCAAAGCTTGGAGGAAGAGGCTCAGGTCTTAGAGAGAAGGAGGGACTCAGTGGTGTCACCACTGTGTGGCCCTGGCAGGCTGGGGAGCGTGAGGATCCAAAGGCAACATCCTAAACCCCTACATTCTGGCTCAAGACTCAAGGGCTTGCTGGGTGTGACTCAGTGGTGGAGCACTTGCTTGGGTGCATGTGGAGCCCTGGGTTCCGCCCCTAACACCACAAAACAAAAACAAAAAACAAAAACAAACACTGAGGACCCCTACAATGCCCTGGGTGTGTCACTTAAATCTTGCAGCCACCAGGCTGAGAGCCAAAAATGAAACTAAAAACTTGAGTGTACAGAACAGCAAATGACATCATGAACAAACGCTGTGGCCTCCCCATCTCTTGGGGAGATTCTGGATGATTCTGGACGTGCTAAACCGAGTCCCCCTTCCACTGTGTGTGGGGCTGGGCTGCCATAACTGTGACCTTGCACGGACATCCTCATGTCCCCAGACCCTGCAGTGCTCTCAGACCGCAGTCAGATCCTGCACACCCCCAGAGGCATGCAGGACCGGCTGTCCATCCAAGCAAAGTCCGTGCAGAGGTTCCTATTCATGTCATCAGAAATCCGGGGACAACTGTGAGTAGGCTGGGAGAATTCACAACAGGAAGAAGGGACACAATCTTTGATTGGGCTGAATGTATTAATGCAACTGTGCCTATCAGGTTCTGGATTTGGGGTGCTGGCCTCATCAGCTGGGGTGATTCTGACTGTTCCCTCACCAGATCTGGTGGGCAGATGAGCCAAAGCGGTGGTCACACTAACTATGGAGATGACAGAAGAGCAGCATGTGATGGGGAGATGGATGCATGGGTGTTGGATGGATAGAAGGATGAATGGTGCACAGAAAAATGAATGCAGGGGTAGATGGATGGCTGGATGGATGATATATGGATGGATGGATGCATGCATGCACGGATGGTTGGATGGATGGATGATATATGGATGGGTCAATGGAAAGAGAAACACAGACTTGGAGAGAGATGATATCTAGATATGTCAAAGGCAGATTCAACATAATCCCAATTCCTGAGATGTTTCCAATCAAGGAAGATGCTGTGCTATGCATGGAATTAGCTGAGAAGTTGAAGTATCTGCAGTGGTGAGCTCAGAGTCTGCAATTTCCCAGCCACATACAGAGTATGTGACAATCAGCCAGACAAGCAGAAACTTCTGGCAGATGTACCACAGATCTTTTCGTTCACTCATCCAACGAGTTTGTTGAGCACCTATTATGTACCAGGTGCTTTCTGGGCTCTGGGAACAGCATAGGAAACAAAGTAAGACTGTTGGGAATGTCCCTGTGGGGAGACAGGGTAGACGAGGGATGCTGTGCTTGCAAACAAAGCCGAGTGAGGATGTGAGCTACGGAGAGGGTAGAGCAGGGCGCTGGGCAGGGGTTGCACTCTGGGGAAGGCACAGGGCTACACATGAGTGGCTAGACAGTTGCACAGAGCCTGAAGTAAGGGCAGTGTCACCAATCTGCTGAGGTTTCTTTTACTCCATTTGGTTAGAAGCTGTGAGTTAGCAAAGCACAGCTCTGCTAGCAGCTCCGGGCTTTGAGCGCCAATGGCCCTCAGCCCTTAGTGTTACATCTCTGGTACCTCATGCCTCAAGTCAGCACCAGTTAATGCTGGATGCCACTGGTCATTGCCACTGCTGGCTGCTGCTGGCCATCGCAGTTATCTGACTCCACCAGTTGCTGGCCTCTGAAGCTGCGGGCAGTGCACTGGCCCTACCTGCTACTGGTCTCCGTCTCGGATCTTCATTGACCGCTGGTCCCTGGAGCTCTTGAGGGATCAGCAGCCCATAGAGTTTATAGCTCTTTTGAAAGCAACCACTCGGTCCACACTACTCAGGATAAGAACCTTAAGTAGTGTAGACTTACAGAAGCTTCCAAGCCCACACTATGCAACAAGTCAATGAGACCTACCAGAGTGAGGCTTTATTTGAACAAGACCTATGCTGCAACACAAGAACCTCAGCAGACCAAAAGAACCCATTCAAGATCAAGAAGCGTGGGAACACCGCGGCTTATGTCGCAGCAGCAGGCCTGAGACTGGTCCAAATTCAAGCCTCTGATTGGTTCAAATTTTCAAGCCTGCCAATTGGTCCAAATTTGAGCCTGCTGATTGGTCCGAATTGGTCTAAGAGCAAGCCTTCTAATTCAAGCGTACTGATTGGTTCAAATTCAATTCTGCTTGGTTAAAATTCAAGCTCTCTGCCCTGAGGGCAGACATCTGCTGAACAGGTGTGGGGCCTCCCGGATAGTTGCAGCTGTCACCCAGGCAGTTGCACCCAACATCCAGGGACTGCTTGATTGACAACTGTTGGATTTCCTCAAAAAGTATAGGGTCAAAAAGTACCGGGGAGGGCCGGTGAGATGGCTCAGCAGCGTAAGCGCCTGCCTGGCAAGCGTGAGGGCCCGAGTTCGACTCCCGGAACCCACATACGAGAAAAGGACCGGTGATATTGCTCAGCGGCACGGGCGCCTGCTGGCGCGCTAGGTCCTGAGGTCGACACCTGGTACCCACAAAAAAAAAAAAAAAAAAAAAAAAAGTACCGGGGAATCTCCAGGAGCACTAGCTGTATTAACACAGCTTATCGGGGTTTGAGGCTGTTGGGGATGTTAATAATGAGCCCAGATCCCTCCCCGAGCTCTCACATTAAGGGTCGTTTCCCCTCCTCTTCTTCAGAGGTGGCAGCATCTAAAGTGGGGGGCGGACATTGCAACCAACAGCGCATAACCCAGGAGGACACCAAGAAAGGCAAGTTGTCCCAGTCCATCCTTGGGGGAGGGTATGGGGGTGAAGGGAACAAGGGGGGAGGTGTTGACAGCTTTCCACCCAACCACGCCCCCCTCCAGCCATGACAGGAAAGGGGTGCGAGTGGGGCACTTTTCATCTGTCTCAGCAGGCTGAGCTGGACCATGTCACAGAAGAGTAGCGAACTTCCCAGGATCACACAGCAGCCACGGGGCTGGATTAGACTGTACCCTGGGTCTGTGGACAGGTGCTGGAATCCAGGTATAAAACAGTGGAAACGCCAAAGACCGTGTCAGAGGAGGAGGGATTCACTCAGCACCTGTGCCTGCTAAGCCTGCCCCCGTCCCTTGGCCTTTGTCTTCTGCATTCATCTCTTAAAACAAGTTTGCAAGTGCTTAGTTCATGGATATTTTACTTCATTAGCAGGAAGCGTCCATTATGTTGCTGCGTTAGGGAGGCAGCCATGCTGGGCCTCCAGAGGTCACAGTCACGCTGCCTGGTTGAGAGGAGTTCCCACTGGGACTCCGCAGTGCTGCTGCCTGGGGTGGCCAGGGACAAGGGGAGAGGCGGGTGGCTGTGCTGGGAGGTTCCTGCAGCTGTTCATGAAACAGCCCAGCTGTTGGCAGCTGCCAGAATGCCACATGCACTGTGCCCCCACGCTCCCCACCTCCCCACCCCACCGGAGGCTTCTCTGGACCCTGGGAACCCACAGCACTGGGGCCCTGGGAGAGGGAAGGGTCCTGCAGACAGGATGGACCATGAGGCAGGCAGGTAGGCACTTGCAGGTAACTGTCTCAGATCTGCACCACCCACCACCAGGGTGGATGCTACTTTCTCCAGTGAAGGCTGGGAATCCAGGATGAATTTAAACCAAGTTGCTACAAAAGTCCCTGGGTGCGATTTAGCTCAGTGGCACAGCACCTGCCTGGCCAGTGTGAGGTCCTGAGTTCGATTCTCAATACCAAAAAAAAAAAAAAAAGCTAGTCCCTGGCTGTGATGGGCACATGGGTGGGGCCACAAGATGGTGAGTGAATGAATGAATGAGTCAGTTGATCTGTCAGTCACCAGGAGCCCAATGTTACTCAGTCTAACCTCAGCCATGAGGTACCCCAGCTCTCTCCTGGAAGTGTCACACACTTCCAGTGACAGGGAGCTCTCTGCCTCCAGAGGCAAAACGGCATTAGCTTTGGAAAGCCAGATTCTTCACCTCCTGAGCTCCTTGACAGCCAGGTCTACACCACAGGCGTGACCCAGAACACATTCAGCACCTTTGTTATGGGCTGGTACCCAAGTCTCTGTGAGCAAGAGAAAGCACAGTGGGGCTGAGGTTTAGCTCACTGACAGAGCATGCTCAGCATGCGTGGGGCCCAGGGTTCCATTCCCAGTGCTGCCAAAATAAGAAAATAAGAGAAAACACAGAACCCCAGAGACCACACAGCATCCAAGCGCTAAACCCAGACACCAGGCCCAACGTTCAGCTGTTTGCTTGGGAACCCGCAGCCCCCAAGGCTTCTCCTACTCCACCTGCCGCACTGAAGCCCGGCTCAGTCACTGTCTGGGACAGGTACGGTCCAGGCCCGGGGTATCCAGAGCTGCTGTAGGGTGGGGATGGGCCACCCTCCCTCCACACAGAGGCCTCCTCTGGAGCCGAGGCCGTGTGTGCGCATGCTTGTGCGAGTGCATGCGTGTGTGCACGTGTGTGCTCGCGCTCAAGTCTCCAGAGCGAGAAGAACACGCAGCAAGCTGTCGGCACATCCTGCCAAGGCGGAAAGGTTAATTGTCACGCATGATGCCAACAGACAGACCTCCAGCAGATTCGTTTCGTTTTGTGGTTATTTTTTTTTTACAACTTTAAATACGGAATATAAATAAATTTTACATTTAAAAAATAAAAGGAAAGCCCCCAAAAATATAATCACCAACTTTACAAACTGAAGGAAGCAGATCTTGGACAGGGGAGGGGAAGTGCAGTGGGAGAGGGAGCTCAGACCCCCACCTGAGGGCCTGGGGCTCTTTTCCCTTTTCTCCCCTCCCCCGCCCACCCACTGTGGTCCTGGGAGGAGCCAGCAGGTGGGACTCCAAGAGCCCAAGTGGGGGGAATGTGGGGCGGGACAAGAGGGGCTTCCCCCTCCCAGAAGTTGGCCTGGGCTTCTCACATCTGCCCTGAAGGGAACAGCTGTAGTTGAGGCCTGGGAAATGGAGGTGAGGGCCCACACACCACAGGCTCACTCCTGTCTGACTACTCCAGGCTGAAGGCTGGGGCAGGGGCACAGCCAGTCCACATGGAGCCTTTGTGTGAATTAGGAAGAAGATCCCTTCCCTCAGACACTTGACCTACATCTGCCAGAAACTGTCAAATAAATAGACAAATGGGTCATATGTAGGGCGTGAAGAGTGCTCCCTGCATGCAGTGCCCTTGTGCAGTCCACATTCTGCACAACCTTACATGGCAGTCTTGGCTGGGTTGGAATATGATGGGCAGGTCTCCTGCTGTTCTGACCCCTGGTCTTCTTCCCTGGGGAAGAATGACTGGGGTCTCAATCAGGGGTCCAAGAGCTCATTGGTAGAACAGACCGAAGGGCTAGGAGGAGTGGAAGATGCAGGGTGGAGGTAGAGAGATGAAAGGAAACAGAGGAGGAAATGAATTGGGGTGGATGGGGGAGGCAGGGGGTGCCCAGGTCACCATCTGCATTCACCCGAAGAGCAAACTTCTTCTGTAACCTGCTGGAGGGGGCACATGGGCACCCGCCCCATCGAGGTGAGCCCATCTCCGAAGATCTTACACGGAGGCAATGGAGGAAGCCGCCGAGTGAGCAGAGCTGACGGGAGGGCAATGGCCATCTGGGCGCCGTGGAGGGGCTTCCCCAGTCTGTGCTCCCCATGTGGTCTCAGCCACAGGACGAGGCACCAGTCTGCCTGGAGGTGTCCCCTCAGAGCTGGCCGGCTCCTCCTCGCCGTGCTCCTGGGGCCAGGTGTGGGGGAGGGAGCCCCGTCCCCACCAGTCTCTGCTCTTGTCCCTCGTTCTCCGGGTTGAGGGAGGAAGGAGCGATGGAGCTGAGTCCTGTGGTGGGGACTGACAGATGCACGGAGGGGATGGACACGTGGAGGGCGGGGGAGCACCATTGGCCGTCCGAATCAGGCATCGAGACAGACGGACGAGGGGGACGACATTATCACTCCAAGGACCCCATGGGGGCAATACAGCGAATACCATATTAAATAACCCTGTGGGCCGAGCAGAGGGAATTGGGGTCAGAGATGGCCGAGGGTTCTGGGCCGACCTGCACTCACGGGCCACACGCCAGGCCAGGGAGCCGGCACCCAGGCAGCCCACGAAGACTGCCACGTGCTCAGGGACGGCAATGTGAGACCCAAACTGCTCTCGCTCAGGGTGAGCTGGGGTGCAGCCGGCCTTGGTCTCCAGAGCCCTCAGCCCCACCAGCCCCGCAGCCCAGGCCACAGGTCAAGGGAAAGACCTCAGTTTCCCCTCAAGGCCTCACCTGCCCACATTCTCCTGATGCCGCCCCTACGCTCCGAGGGTCTCTTTCAATGCCTCCTTGTCATGCGTGTGCTTGAACTTGCGGTGCTTCCCCTTGGGGGGCCTGCGGACTCGCACTGTCCGGATGGCCATCCGAGTTTGGGGTGTCCTGGCTGCTTGAGAAAGAGAGAGAGTTCATCAGCACGTGGATGACCATGAGCTCCGTCTCTCCTCACGAAGGCCTACTATAAGCTGGGCTAAGGAAAGGGACAGCAGAGGAGTCAGGGACCAGATCACCTGGGCTCAAATCCCAGTTCCACTGTTCTCAAGCTGTGTGTGCCCAAGAATTACTGAACCTCTCTATGCCTCAGTCTCTCCATCTGAGAAATGGGTAACAGGATGGCCCACATCACAGGATAGGTGAGAGGAACAAGCATGCTGGCAAAGTTCTTTGGGCAGTGCCTGACACACAGGGTAGGTTAAACATGGCTTCCAATTCGTTGTCATGACCCACGGACAGATGGGCTTTACTTCCTGCCCCTTAAACCTGGCCTGCACTTGAGCTGTGTGACGACAGAAAGAGGCAGAAGTGGTGCTACGTCCGCTTCAGGTAAGAACGAACCTTCAGAAGACCCAGCGGGTCTCAGGAGGTCTGACACTGACCAGCATGGCCAGGGACAGCACCCCAAGTGGCCAACACCCTCATCAGAAACGCTACCACTAAGCTGGTCCAACTCCACATTACCTACACCTCCTGGTTTAATGCGACTCCCCAGTTACAGGGTGAATTCCATAATTCATTTACAGTGTGCCCATTTGAAGCTGTCCATGACCAGCCCCTTGGTGACAGGCCAGCTCTAAGGACAGGACAGAAGCCAAGAGGCAGCCTTGCCTCTAGGCTCATTAATAAGAGATGAGGGCAAAAGGGTCCCTAACAACAGAATGGCACTGACAATCAAAATTGTCACTTCTCTGATTTTTTTAAATGTTCACATAATTGTATTCACTTATAATTTGAACTTTATGGGACATGTTTAAGGAAGAAAAGGCCAAAAGAACCCAGAACTTGTCATTATAAACCCTGGGTTCTCAGCTGGGCAGCCTTCCTCACGTCCTCTAACCTCCGCTCCAGCAGCCTCGCTTATCGTACAGAAGGACTGACCTGCAAGGCACATTGCAGTGCTAAGATGTAAAAGTCCTGAGACGTATGTATGAGTCATCACCCCAGCACTCTGGGAGGCTGAAGCAGGACTGCAAGTTGGAGCCCAGCCTGGGCAACTGAGCGACTTAGTGAGACCCTGTCTCAACATAAACATTTTTAAAAGGGCTGGGGAAGTAGCTCAGCGCAAGGAGCATGAGTTCAATGCCCAGCACTGGAAAAAAAAAAAAAAAAAGAAAGAAAGAAAAGAAAAGAAAAAAAAAATCTACGACATGACAGGTGATAGCCAGCAAGAGCCAAGAACAGAACTGTGGGGACACCTGGTTCTGGCCACATCCCTGCCTGGGGTAGACTCTGTGGTCTTGGGCAAGAGATCATCACATCTGGGCCTCAGACGCCTGCTCTATAAAATGCCTGGGTCAGATCAACTCCAACTGTGAACTCATGAAATCTATGGGCGCGGACAGAACTCCAGTTCCACTCATCCCTCTGCTGAATGTGTGAACCCCATCAGTCACATTCCAGCTACATGGACATCCAGCCTTTCCTTGCACACCTCCACTGACGGGAAGCTCACTGCCTCACAAGGTGGCCAAGTCCATTATGGAGCCTGGAATGATCACCAGCTTTTCCGAATCTGGAGCTAAGATTCTCCAGTGGCTTTGCTCACTGGTCCTAGTTCCCCCGTTTAAGGCCACAAACAATTAGAGTCCTCATCCCCAGAGCAAGCTGTCCAATATCTGAAGACGATGTGCATGGAGCCTTCTCTTATCCTGATCTTGGATCTTCCCACCATTCTATGCACTCACTGCCCCAAGCAGGGGGCTGCAGTGGTGACACTGGGAGTGAGTCTGCTCTTGGCAGGGTGGCCAGGGCAGACCTCTAGGAGGAGGCAGCTTCGGAGCTGAGGCCCAGAGGAAGAGAAGGAGCCAAGCTCATGAAGAGCTGGGAAAAATGTGGTCTGGAGACCAGCATGTGCAAAGGCCTGGGGCAGAAATTCACTCAGCAACTCAAGGACACAGCCCAGCGAGGGTGGCGTAAGTGAAGGGGAATGGTTGCTGTCCAGGCCAGAAGGCCAGCTGGGGGCTACTTTCTCAGTGTAGGGCCTTTAGGCCTGGGGGGATCTAGATTGACCCATTGGGGCTCCCAGTTGCTGCAGAAGAAAGAGGCTGTGGTCAAGTGATTCAGAGTAACCCCCGGGAAGGATGTTACCTCGCTGCTCCTGGGAACCCCCCTGGCTTCGGGTCGCAGGACGAGCAGACACCACTGTCTCACATTTGCAGGCCAGATGGTCTTCCAAGGTCACCGTGGCCTTCTTAAAGGTTGGCTTCCCCCGCACGATCTCGATCTTCCTCACCTGGAGGACAGGACACCAAACCTCTCTGTAGAGAGCCAGGCCTGCGCCCGCCCAAAGCACAGCTTTCCTCGAAAGCCCAGAGCCGGCCTGCTCGCCACTGCTGCGGCTCAAACAATAGCAGGGCCTTGCCCTCTGCCCCTCTCGGAGCTTTTCCATCAAAACAAGCCCTCCAACCTGGCCTCTGGCTTTGCCGCAGCCCCCAGGGGCCCCCAGAGAGCAAGAAAGGCATTTCCTGGTTGCACAGGGGGCCTGCAGTGTCCTCATTCCTGGAACGCCTGCGGCCAAGGCCAGGGGCTGCGGCAGAAGCTGCTGGCAGTCTGAAAGGAAGGGGGGGCTTTATCTAGGAGGGTGGTGGGAAAGGGAGGTCAGGTGTCCATCCACGGAGCTGGAAGCCTTGGGGAGAGGAGATACCATGACAGTGGGTGGCTGGCTGGAGAGGGACATTTGTAATTCCAGGCACAGGGCCTGGGCCAGGGATGGAAGGCAGGCAGGGAGCAGGTCACCGGCCACCAGCCATGTGTGGGCAAGCAGGTGATGCATTCAGCCAGGGCAGGGACCCAGCAGTGTGGCCAACCCACATGGGCCCAGGGGCCCTCGGGAGCAGAAACACGTACATGTGAGCAGAAGACGCCCAGCTCAGCGTGTACCTGGGGCTCCCTGGCACAGACAGTCTTGGGACCAATGTCCATGTGCCCACTTCCTCCAGAGAAAAGGTGACATGGCACTGACCATTTGCTGGGGTGCAGATAGAGCAGTCCTGGCTCCCAGTGTCAGGCACCCGGGGAGTCCTTGATAAAAGCACAGCTTGCCAAGGTGACACGAGCAAGTGGCAGCGTGCAGGGCCCTGACTGAATCTTTCTGAGAACCCCAAGTACTGGAGAGCTGTCCAGGGCATTTGAGGTGTCAGATACTGGCAGACTCTTCAAGGGGCATCGTGGGATTTCACCCCTGGGAACAGCGTGGCAGTGCCCACACCCAGCTTGAGGTGGAAAAGCTCTGCCATAAGCTGGGCCACCTTGGAGGACGAATAGTGCAGAACCCAGGACACCCCGGAACACCCCCTCACGCACACACCAACACCAAAGCTGGGGGACGGGGCTCGCACCTGCACAGGCCGCAGCTGCACCTGTGTGGGCCGGCACTGCACGTTGCGGTTGTTACAGCAGCCGGAGCAGCGCTGCACCTCCACGCAGGGCGGCCACACCAGGAAGTTGGCGTTGGTGCGGTCGATGAGGTTCCGTGAGATCTGGAACACCTCCGTGCGCGTCTTGCACTCGGCGATCATGGCCGGCTCGGCCACCGTCAGGGCACCTACGGCAGGGGAACTCCGTCAGGAGCGCATGGCCAGAAGAGCTCTGCAAGTCCCTCCCACCCTCCTACAGCAAACACCCCTCCTCACCTGCTGGGGCTCCCGTCACTCACATACAGAGAAACTGAGGCTCAGAGAACCCACCCATGTCACAGATCGAGCAGTGGAGCTAAGGGACCCGAGTCTTACCTGTAGGCTCCCCTGGCCACATCTGCAGGGTTTTGGAGAGCACAGGTGGGCAAAGAGGAGGAGGCCCCAGCGAGCTTCTCTGGGGCCTAATGATCTAGGGGCTCCCTGGCTCTACCAAGTCTAAGCTGTGTGACTTCACCTACTTCTTTACCCTCTCTGGGCTCTTTTTTGCAGTTCGTGAAACTGAATGACGATATTCACCTCCAGGGGTACAGTAAGGAAGAGATAAGAGGAAAAGCGATCTATTTAGGAAACATTATCATGGGCACAGAGGGCGTAATGACTAACGCCAAGGCTGGTCACATGGTCTTGGCTGGCTGAGCCCTGAGTGTGGGGGAAGGGAGTCTGGGGCTGTCCTGGAATCACACCCCCTTCTCCTCCTCTGGCTCCCAAACTTTGAGGGGCCACTACTGGGGCCCTGGGTCTCACCCAGGCTCCTTCTCCCGCGAGATGAGCCTTCGGCCTCGTGTCCTGAGTGGGCCCGGGTCACGTTCAGGTCCAGCTCGGCCCTATCTTCATCTGCAGGAGAAAGCATTGGATACTGCTCTGCACGGCTGGTCAATGTCCATGTGTGGGGCTCCCATGGGGCTCCGGGCAGCATGAGGACCACTCTTCACACCCCAAGAACAGCCCCTCAGTACTCTGGGCTCCTGGCCCTGAGGAGGGCTGCCCAGGAAACCCCAGGTGGCCATGTTTGGGAGTGGTGGGGCCTGGCTGCATCTTTGGGGTGCCCCCACCCCCACTCTGGGTTCTTCAGCCACATTTTTGGCCAGAACCCATATCCATGGAGTTAAAAATAACCCTTCCCCTTTGCTACTGTAAGCGAACCCTCCTCGGCCTCCAGGGTGGGGCAAGGCCCCAGCATGGCGGCAGGCCGGTTCTCAGTGCCCCTCCGCCCAGCGTTCCCATAGGAAGTGCTGAACAGAGAAATTCCCAGAATCCCCAGAGGGGCAGCAGGCCCTGATCACAGCCCCTCTGGAGCCTGGACAATGGCCTTGCAGGGCTGGGGAGAGAGGGGGCGGAGGGGACAGGGGTGCTGGCTGAAGGCGGAGAAGAGGTTGGTGACCCCAGCCATGTGCCCTGCTAGGCCTGGGTTGTACCCTCGTTCCCAGCCTCTATCTCCTTCTCTCCCCCTTCTCTAAGCTCTCCAGGCTGGACAGCTCTCACCTCAGCGCCACCAGCGCTCATTGGGGACATCATCCCCCTCTAGAGATGGTGGCCAGAGCTGCCCACTGGGAAGCAAGGCTGGGGAGGAGGCTTTGAGTTTAAGCTTGAAGGTGGACAGCCCGTTCTGTCTCTCTCATGCGGGAGGAGCTGCCAAGCCAACTCAGGGGTCCTAGGGACGAGCCCAGGCCACCTCCCCTGGCACCAACAGCTCACACCCTCGTCCCGGCCCACGTCCTCCTCAAAGACAAAGGCCCCTGCAGGCTGCTGTCCATTGTCCGGGATCCCAGGGGATCCTGTTTGGAGAAGACTGTCCTGCAGTCCCGCAGTGTCCTGCAGTGACTGGTCAACTTCCGCTGGACGGCTCCCACGTCAGTGTGTCTGTCTGCCCCTCTCCCTTCCTTTCTCCCTGCCATCTCTGGAATGTCCCTGGTGGGGAGGAGATGGGGGAAAAGATGGGCTTTGTGGAAAGGTTAAGTTGATTAGGAAAAAATAGCCACATGGCTGCCTCGAAACAGGCCTGCTATTGAAAACCTCACGTCCAAGATCCCGACCCCCACCAGGGGTGTGGAGGGCTGGCCAAGGGTGGCGGGGGCCTTGGAAAGAAACGGCAGAAAAGCTAAATTTGGAAGTTGCCCCATTGTGTGGCCAGGGTTGGCCAGTCGGGCACCGGGTGGGGGTGGTGGGAGACGCTGGGTGGGGGCCCTAGTAAACAATAGGTGGGCCCAGCTGGGGCCCCCTCCTGCCTGCCTCACCGCCCCCCAGTGCAGGCAGGATTGAAAGGGCCCGGGAATGCTTTTGAGAAGGAGCCAGGGGCCCAACAGGGAGAGGAGACAAAGGCAGGAAATGCTGTTCCCCCGTAGATAGCGTCTGGGCAAGGATTACAAAGTGACAAAGAGACAGAACCCCAGAGGGAAGGGGACCCGGGGGTGCAGGGGGGTGCTGACCGGGGCTCCAGGGACCAGGCCACAGGTTAGAATAGAATGGAATTTGCTCTGAAGACAGCGTTTATAAATACATTCCCAGCCCAGCCCGCCAGCCCCGCCACGTGTGTGCCACCGAGCACGTGCCCACTCGCTAAGTTCGCTCTTGGGCACGGGCAGGGTTGCGGGCTGGTCCAGGCCAGGTGTCCCCAAGAGACCTCGCAGACTGGGCCCTGGGCCAGAGGGGCAGGGAGATGGCTCTGAAGGCACCACCCTGCCTGGCTGTGCCCACACCTGGATAGACACTCGGCAGAGGCCCTGGACACCTTCTCCCTGCCCGCCCTCCCCCGGCACCCCACCGGAGCCACATGCGGGTGCTTCTCCTGCCACACCCCAGGTCCCAGGTACCGACCCATCTGCCTCTTGTGCCTGCCCTGGGCGGGTGTAGTCGGCCCTCTTCGCAGTGCAGGGGGGCAACCATGGGCCCCTAGTTCTCCAAATGTCCACGGAGGGGTGGCCTTGCCCTGCCCCTCCCGGGTCCCCTAAGGCCCAGTGGAGGCCAGAGTGCTGGAAGATTCGATTTACCTACGGAGTCTCTATGCAGCAGGCGCTGGAGGTCATCGAAGGAGCGGATGGACTGGTCACTCAGCATCTCATAGAGTTCCTCGGGAATGGGGTCCCCCTGCCAGGCAGATACCAGGGAGCTGAGTGAGCTGGCCGGGGCGGGCTCTCTCCCCAGCCACCAACTTTCTCCATGGAAACGGGGCCCCTTCGGGCTGGAGCAAGCAGGATCTGGGCTGACAACCACCAGGAACCTCGTGACTTAAACCTCCAAGACCCAGCACTGAAACTACCGTGGCTCCACCCTGCAGCCTGGAACCAGCCTGCTGCCAGCCAGACCTGCCGGTCAACATCATCTCCCCCATCAGGCTACCAGTCCCAGGGAGGCTCCAACAACCCAATTCCTCTCTGCTTCTGCCACATCTGATAGCTAAGGACAGCTGATATGTATCACAGGTGATCTAAGTACCCCCATTCTACAGATGAGAAAACAGAGGCTCAATTAGTGAGCACCCTTTGCCCAGAATCCTACAGCCAATTGCCACGGAAACTCGCTGGAGCCTAAGCCTTTCTGACAACAGAGCCTGCACCCCAGCCTCCTGGAAACAAGGGGTGCATAACAATTCTTGCAGAGTCGTATGGTCTCAGGAGGCCATGTGTTCCAGCCATGCCCATTTAGATTCTCACCCAAAAGAGAGGAGGGAATCCTCAGACCCAGCCGGGAAATCTGAAAGCTTACCCATGCCCATGCCCGGCCAAACCCTATTTTTAGAGCCCCTCTGGCCTGTCACCAAACACACTTGAAACTTAATAAGCACTTTAACAGGCCTCGCTCGGAGCCAGGCTTCCTCCGGGGAAACCGCAGGTCCTATAATAACACAAAAGTGGCCTGATAGGAAGGTCCCCGCTGCATCCCCGCGATCCTGGGAGACCTGAGGGCCTGAGGCCAATAGCCCGAGAGGAAGAAGAGGGCACAGGAAACCTAGACACACAGTCCCATCACCAGCTGCCATAGCAACACACCTGGAGACTGCCCCACACAGCTGCACATTCAGACAAAGCGTGCAGGGCCATGTGGCCTGGGGAGGCCAGAGGGCACTAACACTGGGGCACACCACACCATGCCTCAGTTTCTCTGGACCGAGAGGAGAAAGCCCTACCCTCCTCTGTTCACTGAGCACCCCTGGGACTAGAGACCAGAAGCGGAGCTCTTGCTGCAGTGGCAACTGAGGGGCGCTGCTCTCTCACTGCCTGGGGCATCTCAGTCCCCCAAAGCTGTGTGGGGCACAGCTGGGTGGTTCTGGCCCCCCACCATGGGCTGGGAGCTGTAAGAGCCAGGGCCAGGGTGGGTGAGACCCCTTTGAAAGCGCCTTTCCTGAAACCCCTCCTCAATTGTGGAGCTGGTAGCCCCTCTGGTGCCTCAGGCTGCTTCAAGGCTGGGGGAAGTGAGGTGGGACTGGGCTGAGATCCGGGCTCTTCCCTCACTGTCCCCGGCTATACCACGGGCTGCGATGTGCAGGATGGAGGACGGATGTCAGCCCAGCCCCTCACTTTCCTCCCACCCTACCCTCCACCCCACACTCCCCCCCCACCCAGCAGGACAGGGACCACACACCTTTGGTGCTCTCCGAATCTGACCAGGCACCCAACCCGCAGGACAGAAGGCTGGCAGCTGGTGTCAGTGAAGACCAGGGAAGGCCACTGCCCTGAGTTTTGTCAGACACAGAAGTGATGGCCCACAGAGCACTGTTACCAACTGCTGTGTGACCTCAGGTTGGTCATTACCCCTCTCTGATCCTCACTCTCATCTGTCATTCAAGGGAGTTGAAAAATATTCCATTTGATTCTAAAGCTGCCTGGGGGTAGCAGTAGTGGCAGAGGAAAGACAAAGTAGGGGTGCCCAGCCTGGCCACCCTGGGTCACTCTCAGAAGGGGAATAAGGAGTGTTTGTGGAGTAATGATTCAATTGACCTCCAGGGGTGGGGCCCAAAGGCCAAACGGCACTTGGTGCTTATGAGAAGATCTGCTTGCCCAATGGGGAGCTGGCTGAGGCTGCCAGCTGAGGCAAAACAAGCAGATCCGAAACAGGACCACCGGGGGCCCTGGACCCCGGCCCGTGATGCAGAGGAGCTGACTTATTGGAACACACTCAGGGCCTAGGAGCCTGAATGGAGAAAAGCCTGGGTTAGAGACTGCGGAGGTGGGGAATGCACACAGTAGGTGCTCAATAAACGCTGGTAAAACTAGTGCAGGACCCTATACCATCCCCCTGGTGTCCTCTCCAGTAGGATTCTCCCAGGAGGGCCACCTGGGATGTTCTTCCCCACGCCCAGGCAAATCCTCTCCTCTAAGCAGGGAGGCCATTCCTATGCCTGCTGCTGGTGACCAGGCCGCCAGATGCCCAGCATTCACTCCGAACCCCCTGGATTGGACAACGATACCACAACTCACATTCGCTAACCGCTGACCACAGCCAGGCACTGGATGAGCAAAATGCAGTACAAACTGCCAATCCTAAAAGGCTGGCAGTGCTTTTTGTTTGTTTGTTTGTTTGAGACAGGGTTTCATTATGCAGTTCAGGCTGGCCTTGAACTCACTTTGTAGCCCAGGCTGGCCTCAAACTCCCAGTGATCCTCCTGCCTCGGCCTCCTGAGTGCTGGGATTGCAGGCATGCACCACCACACCTGGCCTGGCAGGCACACTATTTTTATCCCCATCTTCCAGATGAGACAACTGAGGCTTTGAGAAATTAAACAAGCAGCCACAGTTCTAGATGACCAGCTGGGTCTTTCCTAGGTCCCAGAACACACCCCCTTTTCTGCCCCCCATGGAGTGTGACTCTTCCATTCCAATGCCACTGGCCCTGGGCACCGTCAAGGCCCCTGTCAGCTGTTTACTCCCACAGTAAAGAGCAGTGGTAAGACAGCGGCAGGGGCTGAAGACATTTTTAGAGTCCACAACTAAGTGGGGTACTGGCATCTAGCAGGTAGAGGCAGGAATGCTGCTCAACACCCCCGTGCCCAGGACCATGCTGCAAAATAAAGCCATCGCTGGTCCCAAATATCAGGGGTCGGGAAAACCTACAGCAGAGGAGGGCAAGGGATTTGGATGCCCGGGGAACCTGGACCCTCAGGGCAGATCCTTTAATAATTGAAAATCTCGCCTTCTTCATCTTGGAAATGGGGCTAGGAACATGTCACCTGGGTTATTGCGAGGCATAATCACACGCAGCAGAGAACCCAGCAAATAATGAGTGCTTTCTGAGTTGTCACTGTCACCATGATATCTTCTTTCCGAATGGCACCTTCGAGGGCAGCAGCAAGCGGCACAGGTGCCCTGGGTGACACAGTGGGTGGGTGGAAAGCTGCATGATTATGGGAGGTGCGTGACTGCACTGTTCCCTGTGCCGGGCCACAGGAAATGGCACCCTGGTCCCACTGACACCAGCTGGTCCTGTGTAGGTTGAAGGGTCTCTTCCGGGTGGGACTGGGGGTGGTGACAGTGGGGGCAGCCAGCCTGTGGTCAGCTCCGGGATGCGATGCCCTGGGGACCCTTGCAGGACACCTGTTTAGAGTCAGAACCCCCACTGGGCGTAGGAGAGTGAGCAGCTCTGAACTTGGTTTTCCTGGCCACAGGTTCTGGAGGCCTCTAGGTGGGCACCACAGACAAGAAGAGGGCTGAAGACCCTGAAGAAGCTGCCCTAGATCTCAGGTCTGGGGCTGCCGGCAGGGTGAGGGCGTGGTGAGGAAGCAGTTGGGGCAAAGCCAGCTCTGGCAGCCAAGGCAAACAGCCTGCGCCCCACCCACCCCCAACACCAGCTGCAGGAGGCAGGAAGGGCACGAGCAAGCGTGAGGCCAGGTGAGTTACCTGCTCCCAAGCAGACTGGCAGATCAAAGGGGCTTGAACCCCACCCTCCACCTGGGCCCTAGGTCACACACGCACACGCACGCGCACACACACACTCCCCAGCAATCAGGGGCGGTGTTTGCAGCTGGCAGAGACTGAAGTTGACAGGGCCTCCTTGCGCCTGCCGCCTGCCTGGACTCTCGGGCCTTATTTAGATCGGATGCCAAAGCCAAGCCCTTGAAGAAGCCCTCTCCGGGCAGACCACAGAAGCAATTTCGCACCAGCCTTTCCCACCAGCAGTTCCCTTCCTCGTGGCTCCTGGGACTCTCCCTCCTGCTCAGCCTCCCCTCCTCTGGCAGCCCAGCCCCCGCACCTCCCCACCTCTTGCTGGAGCAAGAAAAAACATCAGAGGAGAAAGAGCTCAGGAGCAGCATACAATTCTTGCAGCCCCAACTCCAGAGCAGGTAATTGCTGTCCAGGGAACTCAGCTGACTCAACCTGCTCAGGTTTGTTTCAGGTGGCAGAAACTGAGGCCCAGCTAGAGAGACACAGCCTGATTCTTCCTTCTGCGTCTTCCTCTCTGTCCTTTCCAATCCTGACAGTCCAGGACCCATGCCAGAGAGGAGAAACACATGCTTGGCTTCACATGATGGGGGGACCTTAGCAGACGGATGCCAGCAGGAGGGCAGCATCCACTGTCCTGGCCACACTTACTGTTCAATCTCCAGGCACTGTGCTGGGGACCTGGAGCAAAGCACTCCAGTGTAGTTTGCAGTCCCATGGAGGAAGACAGACAATAAACAACAGAATCAACCAGAAAATGAAAAAAGTTGCCACAGAAAGAACATCTGGAAGAGGGGAAGAGAAGACTGTGAGGGACTTAAGAGTAAACATCTTGACTTAATCTCTCATACACACTTCCTGGCTCTTGCACCAGAGCCTCCCAATTCTATTTGACCTTGACCTTGCACACCTCCAGGGCTGGGGGATTCCAGCAAGTTGGTTTCCCATCCCCTGAGGCCATCAGCAAACCAGGAAGAAGGTGGGTTGTTACAAGCTGCGGGGCCCCTACTCGGCTTCCTGGCAGAAGGGTGCTCGGGCAGAAGAACATCACATGACAGTGGGAGTCACCTTCCGGGAAGCCAGCTCAGCTGATGGGGATAGGACCTCAGTGGCCTCTGCAGACCCTCGGCTGACCCCGCCCCACAGCTCCCACTCTCCTTCCGGGCTGCTGAGGCCTCCACCAGATTCAGTGGCAATCGTGCCCAAGGGCATGGGCAGCTCCAGGGCCACCCCCTGAAGCAAACCCTCCCCCCAGTCTCCCTGCACTGGCAACTAGGAGGTGGCCCTCGCATTGCCATGTAGGCCCCTTCCCCCAGGGCCGCAAAAGCTTGTGCAGGATTATTTTTAAAAAGCGTTTCACAAACTGCAAAGCTGCAGGTACAATGGCCTGGCCCTGCAGGGGTGTGGTCCAGGCTGCTGGGACTCAAGTGACAAGAAAAGCTGAGTTTCTGCACCCCGGCCTCCACCCCAAATGCACACATGAGGAGCTGTGGGAGAGGAGAGGTGCTGGGGGAATGGCGGGCGGGGGGCGGGGAGGGCTGTCCCAAGCACCAGGGATCAGCCAAAAGGGAAACAATCCGGCGCATGGGAGCAACCTCGACAGTGACGCGCAGCATCCCTGTTGTCCCGGAGATTCACATGAGGGCTCCTTTAAAGGAGAAATGCTCCTGACAGCCCCGTGCCCTTCCGTCAAATTCACACCATTTTCGGCCACATGGAAGTGGTTGGAAAAAAAGCAATCTCAGAGGAGTAAGGTTTCAGGGGCGCGAAGCTGCTCTGACCAGGCAAAAAGAAAAATGATAAGAAGAAAAGACCAATGTGGTGCCAAGACCTAATAGGAGTTCCATTCCCTCCTAGGACCCCAGGAAGGAAATGGGGTCTTTACAGAGGCGGCAAGGTGCCAGGGCCCACCTGTTGCACGGGGGCGGGCACCTGGCGCTGCGTGTACCGAGGCCGTACGTGCCTGTGTGCGTGCGTGGGTGTGCGCGCACATGTACTCGGGCCGCGTGTGCAGCAGCCATGCGTGCGTTCGTGCGGTGCGCGCGCGTGTCTCCCGCGTGTGCACGGGCGTGGCGGCGGCGGCGGGCGCGCGACCTGGCCCCGGTAGTGCGTGCCCGTCGCTCTGCGCGCCCGCCCGCCGGAGCGCACCATCGCCTCCGGCCAGGAGTGTGCATGCGTGGGGTGAGTGAGCGAGTCGGGGGGCCAGGCGGGGTGGGCTGCGGAGAGCAGCCGCGGGGCGCCGCCGTTCCCAGGACGCCCTGGCAACGGGCCAGCCCCCGAATCCCGCGGCGAGGCGGCAGCTGGAGCCGGCCGGCACCCCCTTCCCCAACAGCTGGCTGCGACCCGGGTGGCTGCGGGAGAGACGGGGAGGAGGCGTCGCGAGGGGCCTGGAGGCGGCCGGACCAAGCCCCGCGTCCTCCCTCTCGGGTGCGGGCCGCAGGGGGCGGCCGCGGAAGGGCGGGGCCCCAGGGCGGGTGGCCGGCGGCCCTCGAGGAGCCCCGAGAACAAAAGGAGACGGCGACGGCTCCTCCGTGGTCAAAACAACCTGCGCTGGCGGCGGCCCAAGGCCTGGCCGCGGCCTCGGAGCCCAGCGCCTTAACCCCTTCGCCGCCGCCTCCCGCTTCGTGCGCCTGGCCGGAGGCCGAAAGCGCTGGTCTTCCTGGGACCGGCCAGGCGCGCGCTGCGGGCGGAGGTGGGACGGGACCCGGGCGCGCCGCGCTCCCACCGCCCTCGCCGCCGCACCTCGCGCCTGCCCGGCCCCGCCCCCTTCCCACCTGGATTCCGGGTAGACTTGCCAACTCACTGCTACGTGAGGCCAGGAGGGGTGGCGGCACCGATCCGACCCGATCGCTCTGCAGACGTTCCTGCTCCCCACCTCGCTGTCAGCTAGATTTTGGCAGGCGGCGCGCTCCCTCCGCATCCTCTATGCGGGGGAGAGAGGGCCGCTTCCTCTCGCGGGGCGCAGGCGCAGGTATGACGGGCCTGAGGCGCACTCCGCCCTGACCGCTAATTTCTGAAGAGCCCCGGGTCCTCCTATCACTCCGGGCGCCCGAAGCCCACCCGCGCCTGCCTGCCTGCCTGTTTCTGTCTGGGACCCCCGCGCCCAGGCCACAGACAGCTCCTGGGGCGTACTCGAGTGTCGGGCATGCTCTGCGTGGCCCGAGGTGCCCACCCCAACCCAGTCCAGAAGCCAGGGCGAGACCCGAGCCTTCGCCAAAGGTCGGCATGGATGTCACGGGTGCGCGAGCTCACACCTCCCGAGCAGGGTGGGTCCTGGACAGACGCAAAGGCCACCTTGGAGCCAACCTGGGTTTGGGAGGACTCGCTGCCTTCTGCGCCCTGGGCACCACCCCACCTCTTCTCCCCCACCCAGGAAGGAGCTGATTCTCGGGTTCCTGAGGGAGGGGGCAGGGCCCCCACACACCCTCCCCAGACGCTAGGAAGCTCTGGGATCCGGGTTCACCCCCTTGGGAAAGAAAGCCTCCACTGCCCCTTCCCCTTAGAGTCTGGCACCTCCGAACCTTGCCTCCCAGCCCTCGGGGTCACCCGGCGCCCGGCTCACGAGCTGCAGGGATCCAAAGTTCACCCGCAGGAGAGGGGGTGGCCAGGCGTGGGGGTGGGTGAACGCAGAGAACCAGCCCCCGCCGCCGTCGCAACTCACCTCGGCGCTGACCAGACGCAGGTAGCAGCAGAGAGACAGGAAGAGCGCCCAGCAGCGATTCATGCCGACTCCGGGCCCGGCCCCGCGGGGCCCCGGACGCGTAGACCGAGCGCGCCGCCCCCGCGGCCAGGGTGGGGGGCTGGGGAGGAGGGTGGGCTCCGCTCGGGTCCGCGGCGATCAGGCGCTCAGGCCGCTGCAGCCGCCGCCGTGGCTCACCCGCATGGCCCCTGGGCGCTGCCGCCTTCGGCCCCGTCGCTGGAGGACGGGGGATGACCAGGGTCCGAGACTGCTACCTGGGCGGATCCCGAGCCCGCGCGAGCATCCACGGCCGGGGGGCTGCGTCGCGAACCAGCCGAGGCGTCTAGCCGTGTGGGGGCGCGCAGGGTACTCCAACCTCCGAGAGGAAAAGGAACACGCCAGGCAGGCGATGGTTCGTCTTCACTCGCCGGCTGAAGGCGTTTTCCTCTGCCCGCTGGCTTAGCTTTTTTGCAACATTTTCTGGAGAGGTCCCCCAAATCAGAAAGCTCAGGGCTGGGCACCTCAAAGCCCAAATCTCCCCCAAAAAACTTTTCCCAAAGTTGTCTTTGCAGCGGCGGCTCGAGCACCCGGGCAGAGAGAGGTGCAAACTCCCGCCCGGGCCGGGTGGGGGGGCGGGAGCGCCCTGGCGCGGGGCCCGGGCGGCGGGCACGGCTGCTCGGCGCGCGCGGCGTGCCCGTTGCGCGCTCGGCCGGGCCGACAGGTGGACGCGGCGCTAGTCGGTCTGTTCGTGTGCCCGCGGGCTCGCCGCTCTGGGCGTCCTCTGCGGGCTGCAAGCTGCGGCTGCTCCGGCTTTCTCTTTGCAACGAGGCTGGAGGGTGGGCTTTTTTTTTTTTTTTTTTTTTTTCTTTCTTTCTCTTTTGCGCGTGTGTGTATGTGTGTGTGCGCAAAATATCTCTCCCTCTCAGGAATGAAAGATGGGCGCTGGCGGCCGGAGGGGAACCTTCAGGGAGGCAGCGTGGGGGGGGGTTGCCTCGGGCGCGCAGGGAAGCAGGCGGGCCGCTCCCGACTGCAGGAGAAGTTGCCACCCTTTCAGCTGTTCCGGCCTTTATAAAGGAGAAGGGAGAGTGAGAGAGGTGGGTGGAGACAGCCTTTCCTCTTCTGGCCGGGAGTCAGCGCCAGGAGGGGGGCAGAGCTGGAGGAGGGCCTGGGGGGAGGGCGGGGCGCTTAGGGGGTCTCTGAGAGCCCGGGGTAGCCGTGCTGTCAGCGAATCTGGCCCCTGGGAAAGAAGAACTAGGAGCGACCCACCGCCCCACCCGTCAGCGCAGTGACCTCCACAGGTTAGGTGCCCACGTGGTTGGGGGGGGTCTCAGGGCAGGGCCAGGAGGCCAAGCCTCCCTCTGGAAGAACTCAGGCTCTGCAGCCTGACAGCTTGAATTCAGATCCTGTCTAGCCGGAGTGGCTGCGTCACCTTGGGCAAGTCACTTTCCTTCTGTGCTCCTCCATCTAGCCTCAAAGCGGGAGCACGCTTATTGCATGGATGAAATGTCAGAACGAACAAAAAGCATCCAGCAGGAGCCAAGCACAAGGTGAACTCTCCAGACCCCTCAGCCTTACCATTCAGCTGCAAGCCATCCACGTCTCCTCCTCCTAGCTGGTTGCCTGGCACACAACAGACTCTGCCAGCATAGGCTGAATCGGAATTTGTGAAACTGCAAAGTCACACAAACCCCCACAATGCTGCAGCATCCTGGCAGGGCTGCCACCATGATCCTGCCGTCACCCTGATGTTTACTACCTCCCTCGGCCCCGGCTGCAGACTGGTGCCTGCCCACCCACACCAGCATTCGCATGGTTAACGCCTTCCACTCCCAGCTCAGGGAGCTGCTGTGTCCCAGCCTCCAGCAGTCACACTGTCACAGTGACACAGTCACGCAGCCACTCTGAGCCCAGCACCCACCATGGGACCCGCAGGCTCACTGTGTCGCCCAACCTCCTGGCTTTAGGGTGCCTTGATCTCATTCGTTTACACTGTCTCTGTCACCTGCCTTTTGTAGCCACACGCGTCACTTTGGAGTGCCAGCCCTTCCTCCCCCGGGCACACCCTGAGTTGCACGGAAGCCTCTTCATGGTCCTAGCTGGGGCGGAGCTGGCCAGGGAGGACTTCCCAGGTGGCCTCTTTACCAACAGTCACAGACACCCACGCTCCTACTGCCCCCCGAGCGCCATGGCTCCATGGCCGGGAGGCACCCTGGGCACAGGTGGCCTTGGTTCCAATCCCAGAGTGTCTCCGGGAGGACCGTTTTACCTCTCAGTACCTTGCTTTTCTCATCTCTGAGATGGAGATGTAGCTGCAGTCAGAGGCAGGGAAGGATTTCATAGAGGCATTAGAAATTTTTAGGGTGACGGAAGTGTTTGCTATTGTGGCGATGGCGTCACGGGCGTACCCACGTATCAGGACAGATATGTGCCGTGTGTTGTGCCTCAGTACAGTTGTAAAGGAATTTTTGCCCACGTGCAGAGCTCAGATGAGACGGTCCATGCTAATTCAGGCCCTGCGCTGGACAGACCTGAGTAAATAGATACACCAAGGAGACAAAGGGACAAGCAAGATCAGGGAGGGGCCACAAACACACTGTATTTGATGTCTAAAGATGTAGAGGTTAAAAAGCCCTGTCCCATCAGACAGGCAGGTGATCTTGACCTTGACCTGTATCCTTGTCTCCGAGTGGATGATCACAGCTACTATTACTGCTGAGCTGACCCTGGGGTAGGCCTGCTCCTTCTCTGAGCAGCCCGTCAGTGCTTCTGTGTGCTGTGTTAGTCCTGTCTCACAGGTGGGGAAACGAGCACAGAGGGGCCGAGCACCTTGTTCAAGGTCAGAGAGTGCTGGAGCCATGACTTGAACCCAGGCCGTCCAGCTGCAGAGTCACATGCTTAGACTGCTGAGAGGCGCTGTTCCCTGGCAGGTGATGACGGGCGTGATGTGACTAATACGTGTGAACGCACTCTGCCCCCCTCAACAGGCTGGCCCAGGAGGACGCTGCTGTCCGTCCAGAGCACTACAGGGGCACACAGCATGGCTCAGGGATGGGGCGAGGTTGGGGCGAGGCCATTCCAAGCAGCAGCATTGAGCACCTACTGTGTGCAGGCCCTGTGTGAAGCACTGCAGAATGGAATGACCCACTACTGGGGCTCAGGTCACAAATCATTGCGATGGATGCAGAGCTCTGTGCAGATAGAGGTGGCCTGACAGGGACCAGCAGAAGCAGCAGGGGCTGCCTGGCACTTAGGCTCAAATGCTGTGCCGAGGGGAACGCTGCCCTGCACCCTCCCCTTGCAGATAGGACCTCTCCTATCTCCACCTCTTACTTCTGCTGAGTTTGTAGCTGGCACCTCCTCCAGGAAGCCTGCAGGCCTAGTGCTCCCTCGGCCCCACAGCACATGCCCCATGGCTTTGTCTCACTGTTGCTCATCTGTCAGTCTAGTCCTAGACTGAGCTCATGGTGAGCAAAGGCTGCAGCTGCTTGTGTGTAGTAGTTGCTCTATAAATGTCCGCTGAAGGAAGGAATAAATGAGTAAACACCTTACCTGTTTTTCCCTCTGAATCATGATCTGTTGGTACAGAGATGCCAGGCCCTTCCTAAAAGGTGGCAGGAGGTGGGGAGGGGTTTGCAGCATGAGACTTTAAAATGGGGCAGCACAGGGGCTTTTGGAGCATCACCTGCCCTGCCCCACTTCCAACAACCCAAAGAAGAACCTGGAGCGTCAGAGCTGGGGAGGCCCCGGCCCATCACTGAAGAATTGTGTTCTGGAGGCCCTGGGGTGGGCCAACGCCCTACGCACACCCCTTCCCAGCACCGAGCAGGAAAAGCAGCGGACTGTGGGCCCTGGGTAGGTGCAAGGTGGGCCTGCCAGGGCCCAGGCTTTTTAAACAGGGTTCAGTTGCATCCAAGGCCCCCTCCGGGAAGATCATCTCAGCCCTGGAGTGGGCACCAGACTCCACCAGGGGCAAGCAAGGAAATGCTGCGAAAGGTGAGTCCAGTCCCAGGCCCACAAGTCCAGAAGGGTGGGAATGCTGTGTACTGGGTCCTCCCTCTGTACTGAAGTGTTGGCACCAACTGTCCCAGGCAAGTTTCCTTTTCCCACCTGGCAGAAGAGGAAGTGGGGCTGCCAAGGCCATGGCAGGGCGGTCTGGCACTCTCCAGCCAGGGGGCTGTGTGACGGCAGAGTCCATGCTCCGTTGCTACATTATAGGGGGGCCACTGGCTGCCCTGACCTCCTGGCTGTCCCTTCCCACAGCTCCCTGCCCAGAAGGGCTTCCCAATGGATAAAGCACTACCTGGCCTTTTGCCCTGGGCCACCTCATAGTCTCCTGGGCAGGAAGGTGTTGTCATTGTGTGCCCATTTTACAGATAAGCAAAGTGAAGCTTAAAGAGGGTGAGAGTCTTCCGGTCAAAGATGACCTGGGTAAAAGCCCTGCTCTACCCATTGGCTAGCCGTGTGACCTTGGGCAAATTCTGTAACCTTTCGGAGCCATGGTTTCCTCAGCTGTAAAGCACAGGAACAGTAGCACCCACCTCGTTGGATTAGATGAGTCAGTATTTGCTCAGTACTGACTGAGCAAGTATAGCATCCCCGAAAGTACCAAGTGGGCACTGCACAAATGTCGGTCATCGTGATGGTCGTCGTTACCACCCCAAGCTGCGTGTGCATGAACACATGTTCAGCCTTACACACCTCCTGGTCTCTGAGCTCCGGAGCCAGGGCTAGGAAAGGGGCCCGAGGCTGGAAGGGCTGCCAACTTCACCCTGGCCAGTTGTCTTCACACAGGGTCCCCACCCTGGTGAGGCTCTGGCTGTCACATGGTGAGTTCCAGGGAGACCCCAGGAAGGCAGACAGACAGACCCCAGCCCGAGCCCAGTTAGAGCAGCCTCCTCTGCATCCTCGGACCTGGGCTGTGTACAAAGGGGAGCGAAGCTTTGTTTGTTTTCCTGGGGCTGAGCCAGTGCATTTTTAGCTCCTTCAGGCTCCAGACAAGGAAGAGGATGTGGGTGTTTGGATGGGCAGCTGGATCTACCTGCCTTGAAAGCAGCTGGAGTTGGAGTCCAGCCCTCCTGGGGTAAGGGGGCCCGGCCAGGTGGGCTGGGAAGTGAGGGGCTGTCACTGAGCGGCTCTTTTAAGGCCCATCCTGAGTGTGCCCTTCCAGTCGGGCACAGTGCCCCGAGGGTGCACACACAGCCACTGGCATATCCCTGCAGAAGCCACCAGGTTGTCACCAGTGGTCTCAGGTGCAAGGTGGAGGTCCAGCCAGAGCCCAGGTACCTCCTGGGCCTCCAGCACTGTAATAATCATGACAGCCTCCCTGGCAGGGCCAGCCCCTCCTCCTGAATCACAGCCCCCTGGCAGAGGTAGGGCAATTATTGCCCTTTCCCAGCAAGGACAGGAGGCCTGCTGAGTCTTCCCCAAATGCCCTGCCGGCTGGTGCTCTGATGCTGTTCACACTCGGAGGGGAGGAGATTGAGGTTCAGGGTGGCATTCTACCTTGCCCTTAATCACCCAGCAAAGAAGTGGCAGTGCCAGCCTTGGACCCAAGACTGTGACTCCAGAGCCCACACTTCTACCATGTCCCTGTCTCGCGATGCTTCCCCCCATGGCCTGGATCAGAGCTGCCTGGCCTTTGGCGTGTCATGATTTGTACAGCAGATGAGTCACATGGGGGAAGGGGGAGGCTGTGCAGGGCTGGGGTGGGGCTTAGGACTCACCTGTCACCCCAGGGTAGGAGGCCAGTTGCTGCCTCCCAGGTGTGGGGGGCTAGGCGTGGGTTAGTGTGCCTTCCCTCAGTCAGGATATGCTTTCTGGGGGTTCTGAGGGTCCTGGAAGGGAGGGGCAGGAGGGAGTGAGCAGGCAGGTAGCAGGCAGCCCCTCCTGGTGGGGGACCAGCTTGCCAGAGGGAACTATTTGTAACTGCCTGAACGAGGCAGGCCTGTCAGAAGAATGGAAGCCAGCCACGGTATAAAAGTCACAAATCTTTCATCAATATTCATAAGCGCAGGCACTTGGTGGCACTTGGCGTGTCAGGCAGTTGCTCCTAGGCCTGGGGTGCACTCACTCACATTAGCTGTGTGACTCGCCTGCAGGAGCTGAGCCCTGGCATCGTTTATAGGTGGGGAAACCAAGGCCTCCAGCAGCTTCGCCAAGGGCAAGGTTGGAGAGGGCAGGGCTGGGATTCAAACCCACACAGCATGTACCAGCATCACCTGGTGGCCTCTCTACCCATCTGCCAGGCACAGAGGAGACACAACTGCCCATTCCCCCAGCCCGCCCTCACTCCCCCCACGGACTGTTATGGGGTATTTCTGTATCTCTTGCTTTTGCTGTGAACCAATAAAGAAAAGAATAAGGAAGGAAGGAAGGAAGGAAGGAAGAAAAGAGAAAGAAAGAAAGAAAAGAAAGGAAGGACTTTTTTAAAGTCAAACACTGGTTTTTTGTGGTTCCCACTCACGCATCATCAAGCCCCTAAAATCTGGCCAACAATCTAGGGAAAATATATTATCCCCATTTTGTAGATGAGGAAACTGAGTCCTGCACTTGGAGAAGCAGAGTCCAAGGCCTCACCTATAGAATGATGGTTCCAGACACCCTCTGATGGGGTCACTGTACAGATGGGCATGGTGCCCATAAGGTTGTCCTCATGAAGAACTGGGCATAGCAGTGCCAGCTCACCGTCCCAGAGCCCCCTGCCCTGGGGGGTGGGCCTACAGGCCGAGGCAGACATGTTCAAAGATAGACGGAAAATGGAGACAATTGCAAAGGCGCCCTGAGGCATGGTTACATAAGACAGAGGGCAGCCCAGCAGGAGTGACTAATAGCCTCAGTGGTAACTGCCACAGCCGGACATGGTGCTTCTCATATGCACACACCTACAGCCACTGGTGCATCCCTGCAGAAGCCACCAGATTGTCACCAGTGGCCCAGGTGCAAGGCAGAGGCCCAGGGAAAATGGGCCACCACCTCCATCTGAGGCTCTGATGTGGCCTCCTTTCTTCCTTGGGTGAGAACAGCACTGTCTACGTCCTGGCCATCCCAGCTGTGTGACCTGGGTGAGTCGGGTTCTGGAACTTACCACATCTGGAGATGGGGTTGATCGAGTAGATGAATGAATGAAAGTACATGCCATGTGCGATCATTCGGGAAAGGGAAGCCATGGGCACAGTTCCCTGGCCTGGATGTGGCCTGTGAGTTACAGACCTCACTCACAGTCCCCACAATTGGCTTCAGGTAGCAACCTGGAAGTGACCACACCTCTGTGACCACAGGGAAGAAATGGGCTCAGAGAGGGACCGTGACTTCCCCAAGATCACTCTGTTCGTGAGAGATGGATATGGACTTGAACTTGAGTCACCGGACTCTCAGGACAGTACTGGGGGCAGGGAGGAGAGACGGATGCCCTGTCTGTCCGCCTGGGCTGAGTGAGACACTTGTGTGTGGAGGGCGTATGAGCGTGTCTGTGACTTGGGTGTGAGTGAGGTTTGCACACCATACAGGCCTGGGAGTTGGGATGGAAACGCCCACAGGTGGCCCAGATGGCCTGAGAGGAAGATACCCAGGGCACAGCCAGTGAGTCCTGTGTGTGGACACCGGGCACCCGCCTCTGCCCTGAAGACCACCTTGGCCTAGAGGACGCATCTCAGCCTCCACCCCGAATCTCCTGCCCACCCCCTCCTCCCCAGCTCCTTCCTGTTTTGATGGAAGGAAATTTTTCAGCTTTTTCCTTCTTTATTTTTCCAGACGGGTGAGTCGCTCAGGAAAGGAATTCCCCCCCTCCCCAAACTATCCTGATCCTAGGTATCGATGCCATAGATCCAGGCCCATCCTGTTGTGCTGGGGCAGTCATGGTTATTTTGGGTGCTTTTACAGGGGTGGCGCCCCAGGGGAGGGGATGTGGGGGGTGCTCAGCTGCATCCCCCCCTCCCAGGCTCCTCACCACCCCCACCTCGTCCTCCTGGGCTCGGCCAGGAGGAGGGAAGGAAGCCTGCTAAGCCAGAGTATAAATAACTCAGGTGGTTACTCAGCCCCAAGAACATGATAACATGAGTCATGATGTGAAATCAAGAGAAGGGCAGGGCAGGGGGCCTGGGAGGGAGACACAGTTCCCGAGGACCCATGCTGGGCAGGCCCTGGTGGCTGGGCAAAGCTGCCATGCCACGGACGGTTGTAGCGAGACTGGCTTGGACCTCAGTTTACTCATCTGGAGCACGAGGCGGGTGGCTTCATTTCCAAGGCTCCCCTAAGATGGGAGGAGGAAAGAGGGCAGGCAGGGACCACGCTCTGAGCATCGTGAGTCCTCGCCATGTGCCTGTCACACATCGGGGTACAGAGCAAGTCCACTGGGACTTCTGCTCTCCTCCCCTCATTTCCAGGGCAAGCGGCCCAAGGGATTTCCTGAGCCTCAGTGGGACTCATGGGATAGGAGTAGGGGGCCTGGACAGCAGCCAGAAAGTCCAGGCATTTGGCCTGCTGATACTTCACCCACCAGGTGGCCCTGAATCAAGGACAATCCCATCACCACCTTCCCTTGGCTGCCTGGTTCCGCGTGGGCGCAGAAACAGGACACCCTCGAGGGCCAGCGGGATTAACCAGGCAGCTCAGCCAGGCCCAGCTCCGGCAGGCTAGGGGTCCAAAGTCGGCCCGGCCCCAGCCTCCTCTCCACGCCTTCGGCTCAGGCTCATCTCCAGAGCCACACAGGCCTGGACCCCAGGTTGCTATGGCAATGGGTTTGAGAGCCTGCGCAGGCCAAGCCTCATGTACCTGCAGCTGCCTGGCCTGGTAGGGGACAGCAGGGCTGTGTCAGGGAAGGAGCCCACAGCACCTGTCCTTGTGGGAGGGTGTGGGCAGGGGGCACAGCTGGTGCTGCTGTCCTAGGCTGTGAGTTGGGGCACAAGGGTGTCCATGTGGCCTTTGGCAGCTTCATTCCTAAGTCCAAGGCAGGAGAATGGCACAGTGGGGTGGAGAATAATGGCTGCCCCAGTTGCTGAGAGGTCACACAGCTTCTGGCTGGTGATCAGGACCACCAGAACCCCCTCCTCACCTGAGCGGCACCCCTTCCCACCTTCAGCCTGAATCCAAGGGGCAGCCCATCCCCCACTTGCTCTGCCTGACCCTTGGCCTGGCTGCTTCTCCAGCGGGAAAAGCCGCACCCCTGCCCCCAGCCCACTTGCCCAGACGCCTTGGCATGGCTCAGGCCCCCATTCAATGGGCAGCCTGCCCTCTGGCCCCTCACAAACAATGGGGGCTCCAGGAATACTGTCCGGCCTGGGCTGAATCAAATGCTCTAAATTTAGCCTATCTGATGCGTCCTCTGCTTCCTGCCCCTCTGCCCTCCTTTCGCAGCGATGAGGTCACCCCGGAACCCGGCCAGTGGTCAGACCCAGGGGTTTTCCAGGTCTAGGGCTATGGCACTCTTGGGGCTCCAAGCCTTGTGGGGATCACAGGTCGTGAATCCTCCTCCCTCCCTCCTGCCTGAATTTCACCAAAGTGACTTATGGACAGCCTGTTGTGTGCTGGGCCAGCGCTGGCGAGGTGTCCCTGCCCTCCCTGAGGTAACAGTCCAGAAGGAAGAGGAACAGCTAGCAAGTAAACAATAAAGGAACAAGACAGTTTCGGTCGCGAAAAAGTGGCATAAAGGAGACAAATCACAAGTGTGATGGAGACACGGGGTGGGTGGAGGGGTCAGAGCGGGCCACTCGCAGCGGTGACACTTGAGCTGAGGCTTGGATAACCAGAAAGAACTATTCAAAGACCTGGGTGGGGCTGAGCCCTCTAGGGCAGTGGAGAGACTTGGCCAGATCGAGGCACAGCCAGGAGGCCCGTGTGGCTGCAGGGAGGTGACAGGGACAGGCGCTGGTGGGTCAGCAGGGAGTAGGGGCCAGAAGGGGAGGAAGCCACAGCCTTGCCTGTGTGGGGGCAGCCCCACGCCCCACTGGTGCCCAGCAGGGGCGCCTCACGGTGTTAGAAGGACAAGCTGGCTGCTGCTAGAGATGGGCCAGAGGAAGCGAGAGGCTGAAGTCTTGGGAGCTTGCGCTGATAAAACCTGAGCGCCCTAAACTGTTTGCTAGAAGGCACCTTCAGGAGTTGCCTGCTTCAGTCCTTTTGTGAGTGGCTAAGACCCAGAGAGGGCATGTGTCCTGCCCAAGTCGCACAGACAGAACTCTCCCTGAAACACCTTTGGCGGTAGGTAGTGGGAGGTGTTTAGCGCCTGCCTTTGGCCCAGCTCTGCCCCCGGTCAGCCCCAGAGTCCCCATCCCTAGGGGGAAGGCGGGGGGTCTGCCCTGTCTCCTACACGGTCCCTCCCGAAATCCTCCCCACACTTCCACCTTGAGCATCGCCCCAAAGCCCCTGCTCTCCTGCTCTGTCAAGAATCCAGGCTTGGCAGGGGCTGGGTGGGGGGAGCTCTGGAATGTCACTTTCCAGTGCCAGCACCAGCATGCCAGCCTCGGCAGAGGCCTGGGGGCAGACGGGGGATCACCAGCTCTCGTCTTGAATGGGGAGGATGGCAGCATGAGCAGGGGTGGGGACCAGAGATGGGATCCCCCATGGGAGCTGCTGCAGTACTCCGAACCCCTTGCCTGCTTTCCACCTACCATCCTCCAGGGTGGGGCACTAGTGCCCAGCAACAGCACCCCCATCCACCCTTCAGTGCCTCAGTTTACCTTGACTCCTGTGGGAGGAGAGGTAAGGTTCCATGTTGGTGACTCCTGTGTACCCTTCAGACACTGGAAGGAGAAAGCTGTGGATTGAGGCCGCTCTGCGTTTGAACCCCATCTGGGTAGTGACCACCCCTCTGGACCTCAGGATCCTCCTCTACCCCTACCACAGGGGTTGGGGTGAGCACGGACCCCCACCCCAAGCCCTGGCACATTCCAGGCCCCAGATCTGTTGCTTCCCTCCCTCCCTCCAAGTCCCCCTTGGTGTTCCCTGTCCCTGGCTACTTAGGGGAAGTAGAAAGCTGCCTGACTCTGCTGGCAGAAGGAGGGCCTGGAGTGGGAGCCAGAGAAGGTGGAGCCCTGCCTGAGCGCCAGAGGCGCTCAGGACCCTAACTCAACAGACCTTCCCTGGCCAGCCGTGCGGCCTTACGGGAGTTACTAAACCTCTCTGAGTCCTGGTTTTCATCTAACGGTGGTGTCTAACTCTCCGGGGATATTGGGACATTATTATTCCTAGGGGATGGGGGAGCTCATGTCCCCTTCACTGGCCCCAGGGTGCTGGGAGCTCTTGGTGAGGAGAGGTACACCCCGACCCCACCAGCTCATGCCTTCCTTGGCGGGAGGAGCTGAGCACTGCTGACTGAGGACCCCTCCCGCTCCCGGCTGCACAGACGGCGGAGTGGGTGAGGCCTCCTTTGCCAGCCAGATGCCCTTCAGGCCTAGGCTGGCACTGCCCCCTCCCCTTTGCCAGCAGAGCCCAGGCCAAGAAGCCTTTATTTTTAAACCTTGGAACAATGGCTGGCAGGGCACAGCCTCCTGCAGAGGACAGGAGAGCTGGTAGGGAGGGAGCCATGCTCCTGGGCCCAAGTTCTGCACCCCGGACAGGTGCCAGGGGACACTGCTCAGAGCCCGCTGTGGTGCCACTCACCCTGTCAGCCCTTCTTACCCTCAGGGGTCCGGGTTCTAGAATCCTCAGTCGTCCCTGTGCCCTGGCTTGACAGGCCACCCCCATTGGACAGCACAGCTGAGACACACCTGCTGTGCTGGTCACCCCCCTTTTTATCTCTCTCGGCCCCCAAAAGCTAGGTGGAGCTTTCTACCTCCTGGGGAGGCTCCCACTCTGCCCCAGGGGAACCCATGATGCTCTCGCCCCTAAAAACTTCCCATGCTCGGGGCAGTAGGGGGACAGTGTCCCACCTGAGGCCACTCCACCCAAGAGCAGGACTAGGAGTCATCGAGGGGTCCACCCTCATGTGACCTCAAGCATCATGACTGTCCTTTGCCCCTCAAGTTCTCTTCTGTACCATGGGATGGGAGCCACCCTGCAAGGTAGGAGAGGGCTCTGTATGCCATCAGTGCTGAACACGAGTGGGCACAGGGCTTCCCAATGGGCAGGAGACACAGGAAACTGTGGTCCCTAACATCTGAGGGCCTCTATGGTGAGCTGCAGATAGTGCACCCCAGACCAGCAGCCTCGCTTCTCTTCCTGGGGCCACCACTGACTGTCTTGGACCTTGGGCAGGAAATGACCCTTTAGGACCTCTGTTTTCTCATCTACAAAATAGGCTGATCCTAAGTATCTATTCCACAGATCCAGGCCCATCCTGCCTCACAGAGCTGCTGGCAAACAGCTGCCTCACAGAGCTGCTGGCAAGATGGCGAAACCACTGCTAAAGAGGAAGTGTTCAATAGACCTTAGCCCTTGCTGGTAGAGCACTGGCTAGGAGGCCTTGGGTTCTATCCCCAGTACCACCAAAAAAAACAACAAAAACCCCACATGCTCATGCTACATGTGGTAGTTCTTTCCACATGTGCAAGCAGGTGTGCATGAGTGTGCACCATCTGCTGTGTCGTGCCAGAGACTGTGTTCCCAGGGCAGGGAAACCATTGGATGCACACATAAGTCATGAGCACCAACTTGGGGCTGTGGATTTGTGCGCAGGCTGGAGCCAGGTGTCAGTGTATGTGCGCCGTGTCCTGGTGGCAGTGTGTGTCCAGGCCCAGGGAGTGTGTGCCCTTGACTTTGAGTGCTGGGGGCTGTGCACAAGGTGGTTCCCCTCCTCAGTGCCATCTCCTGTGCTAGAACAGGTCACCAGCGCCCCTCTGTCCCCAGCTTGGCCCCACCCCAGACCACTGTGGGCCCCAGACTCAAAGGAAGCTTTCTGGGGGGAGGAGATGGGGAAGGGACAGGTCACAGAAGCCTGGAAACAGCTCCTGGTCGCTCTGGCTCCCTAGGTCACTCTGGTTTCCCCTTGACATCCTCAGCATGTCCCCACCCCCACCCATGCTATTCCGAGAGATCACCTGCAGGGCTATCCCCTGGCTGATGAGAATGGGGACTCTGTTTTGGCTGCTGCTGGCCCTGACCAGTTGGTGCCAGGCCCACAGTAGATGCTGAACAAGTATTTGGATGAATGAGGAGACATTCATCCAAATGCTCTTTAACATGGCGAAACCACTGCTGAAGAGGAAGTGCTTGACGTTAGGCAGCGGATGTCCCCTTTACAGCAGTGGAATTTCGCACAACAGAGCTCACTGATGATCCACGCTCAAATGGATACAGTCGCAAAACCACCACCTTGATCAGAATGTAGCACACTCTCCTTGACCCTGAAAGTTCCTTTGTAGCTGGATGTGGTTGCACATGCCTGTTACCCCAGGACTCTGGAAGGCTGAGGCAGGAGGATTGCAAGTTTGAGCCCGGCATGGGCAACTTAGCAAGACCCTGTCTTAAAAAATAAAAGGGCTGGGGTGTAGTGCAGTGCAAAGGACCTGGGTTTAATCCCTAGTACTGCCCCCCCAAAAAGCTTCTTTAGTGTGTCTTCTAGACGGCCCCCCTCTCTCTCACCCCCAGCAGCCACCCACCTGCCTTCCAGCACCATAATCATGCTTTTCCTAGAATTCTTTTTTTTTTTTTTGTGGGTACCGGGGGATCGACCTCAGGACCTCGCGCGCCAACAGGCACCCGTGCCGCTGAGCGATATCACTGGCCCCTTTTCCATATGTGGGATCCGGGAGTCGAACTCGGGCCCTCGTGCTTGCAAGGCAGGCGCTTACGCCGCTGAGCCATCTCACCGGCCCTTTCCTAGAATTCTTCATAAGTCCAGGAGTGAGCAGATCCCAGCTGCCTCTGCAGAGCCCACTTCTGCTGCTGTACAGGACTTGGAGAGGAGGGGCCAGTCAGGAGAAGGTGATGGGTGACGGGTGATGGGTGATGAGTAGAATCCTCGGTCAGGTGTAGGCTGTCTGGAGCCTCAGAGGTCCTGACCTGAACAAGGCTCAGGAGACCATTCTGGCTGGGGTGGGAGAGAGATGTGCTCATGGGTACACGAGTATGCAAATGTGCATACGATACACACACATGCATGCATGCACGCACGTGGCAGAGCCTTCCACAGTCTGCACAAGGGAAGGCTCAAGTTCATGGAGCTGAACCGGGCATCATGTGTGTGGTCCACAGGTGACAACTCACCTCACAGTGCAGCACTGGCCTTCCACCGGGAGGAGCAGGCGTCCATGCCCCTCCCCTTGAGCCTGCATGGACTGGAAGGAGGCTCCCCCGCCACATGGAGACAGCCACTCCACCCTCCATCCAGCTGCAGCCACAGAGACCCCAAGCCAGGCCGCCTGGCAAGCCCTTCCCAAAGCCCTGAGCCCCGGAAGGAAGCAGTGAGAAGGGACAAGACGATTCTTGCTGTTCTGAGATGAGACTTTGTGGACTTATTCACTGGGCAGCGGGGGCCGCTTGGTCCTGACCCACTGCAGATCTGCGGGGTGCTGCTCAAAACCACTGAGGCCTCCTCCTTTCCCCGACCCCAGCCAATTCTCCCCATCTGTCTTCTTCATTACCTGAGCACCTTGCCGGCAGGAACTTTGTATTTTTTTACCCTCAGTGCCCAGAGCAGGGCCTGGCACAGGGTACAGCTGAGAATGGATGGATGGATGGATGGTTCTAGGACCTTTCCACCCAAGTGAAACCCCTGGTGGTGAGAGGGTCAGAAAAGGGGTACTGAGGCTTTCAAGACAGACTGCTGTCAGCAAAATAATAATAATAATAATAATAATAATAATCCAATTAAATAACAGGCAAAGAATCTGAACCACATTTCTCTGAAGACGAATGGCCAGTAGGCACATGAAAAACACTCCACATCGCTCATCATCAGGGAAATGCAAATCGAAACCACATGAAAGGTCATCTAACCCCATGTAGGGTGGCTGTCATCAAAAACAAAAAACTAACAAATGTTGGCAAGGATGTGGAGAAAGGGGAACTCTCACACACTGTTGGTGGAAACAGCCATCATGGAAACGGCATGGACATTCCTCAAAAGACCTGTAGAACTATGCTGTGGTCCAGCCAGCCCAGCCCAGGGCGTGTGTCCCAAGGAAGGAACCCAGCAGGTCCCAGAGATAGCTTCACTGCTGTCTTTATGCAGCTCTAGGTACAGAAGCCAAGAAACAGAAGCAACCAGGGCCAGGGGTATGGCTCAGGGCCTAGCAAGTGCAAGGCCCCAGGGTCCATCCTCAGCACCATCAAAAATAAAAATAGAAACAAAATAAAAGCTATATTTTCTTTATCCAGTCATCTGCTGATGGACATGGAGGGCACTTCAAGATTTAGCTATTATGAATTGTGCTGCTATAAATGGGGGGGTGTGTGTGGACCACAGTAATATGTTTTTTGGTTTTTGTTTTTTGCTTTTTTAGTAATATGATGTCTTTAGCTTTTGCAGGAAGATACCTAGAAGGGGAATAGCTGGGTTGAATGGAGTTTCTAGTTTTGGTCTTTTGAGGAATCTCCACACAGATTTCCATAGTGGTTGTACTAGTTTCCATTCCCACCAACAATGACTATCCAAACCTTCTGGGGTCTCCCAAACTCCAGGGTTCAAATCTCAGGGCTGCCACCTACAAGTCATTTCACTCTCTGTGGCTCGGTTTCCACACATCTAACATAGGCATAACCCCCACCCCTGAGGCAGACAAGTCTGCCTCACAGCTAACTAACTGAGTTCCTGCCCCGAGGGTGGTGTCCGGCACATAGCAAGTGCTCAGTGCTGTGCTGCTGAGGGTCCCCTGCATGCCGGGCTCTGTACTGGGACTCAGCAGTGAGCACAAGAGACCAAGCCCTGTCCTCAGGGAGCTCATGTCCCAGGAAGGGGACAGATGAGGTGCCAGTGAGGCAGATGGGCAGGCAGCCACAGGGCAGTGAGGAATGGGTGGTGTTGGGGAGAGTGATGGCTGTGGGTTTGGGCTGTGCAGCTTGGAGGGACCAGGAGACTCTCTGCGGAGGTGACACTGGGAAAGATGAATGGTTAAAAGAAGAGAACCATTTCAGGCAGCAGGAGCAGCAGGTGCCAAGGCTCTGTGGTAGGCACAAGCATATTTATTGGAGAAACAGCAACAAGGCCAGGGAGAAAGGGAGGGAGGAGGGGTGTGGTAAGAGGTGCTGTCAGAAAACCAGGGAACTGCTTTGCCTCCCTCCCACCTTTCCCACCTTGAGGGACTAGCTGGGGTGCTGCCTTGTGACCTCAGCCTATCCCCCCAGCACTCACTTCCCCTTCCAGATGATGACCCAGGAAGGCAGGGGCCACATCCTTTCCTAGACTGCATTTCCCCCTCCCTTGACTCCCTCATAGGGGGTGGCCTCATCCCTCCAGAGACGGGGTGGACCCAGCCGCTGCCCCCACCCTGACCCCTACTGGCCCCCAGCAACATCAGACCCTAGATACTCCCTCTCCTTCCCCTTTCTCATCCTCCAAGATCCCAGGCTTCCCCAGGGCATCAGATATTCTCTGGGCCTGGAACACCCTTCCTACCCTTCTCTAGCTGACCAGATCTCAGCTGTCACCTCCTCCTGAATGTCCCTGGATTAGGAGCAGAAATTAAGGCTTGCTCATCTCTATACCCCTAGGCTGGTCCACAGCTCGGCACAGAGGGACGGACAAGTGAATGAATGAATGAACGAGGAAGTTAGGCAGGTCCAATCAAGCTTGCATGCTAGGCACTGCGCTGGGCACAAAAGCTAGCAACACCTCTGACAGATGGCCGCACTCACACTCACGTGCAAAGAGCCCCTTCCCCAAACCCAGGGGTAGGGGCCAGATCTGGGTGCGGAGCTCATGTGCTATGTGACCTTGGGAAGCCACTGATCTGCGCTGAGTTCTCATTTCCCAGAGCAGCAGCTGGAAGCGTCCACCTATTCTCACAGCACAAGTCCTAAGGTAGACTTGAGCCAGGTGGCCTGGGTTCAAATCCTGACCCTGGCCCTTGTTGCCTGTGTGACCTTGGGTGGTCTCTGAGCTCTGAGTCCCCATCCCTTAGTGTGAAGAGCTTCAGAGCCTGTCTCACGGAATCCTTCCGAATATTCACCGAATATTCAAGAATATTCATTCTTGGTGCTGGGCAAGAGCGGCCATGGAAAGTACTGGGCACACGTGAGTCATAAGCAGGTTGGCCGTCCTTGCTGTGCGTCTGCAGGGACGGGACGTGTCTGTGCGCACACATCTACTATGTGTGTCAGAGCAGGAGCCTCGGAGCACCCGGGACGGAGATTCTGAGGTTCCACGCGGCACCCAGGATAGCGGCGCCCAGGAGCCTGGCGGTGGGGAACATGTGCGCATGCGCAAAGTGGGAGCTTCATCCCAGGCCTGGAGCTGGGGCGCAGACTTCCACCCACGTAGCCTTGTCTTCTCCACCACTGGCCCTTCCGAGGCCCGGATTGCTATAGAGGGTACTGAGGGAAACTGAGGCAATCCCATCAGGATGCACTGAGCTTCCAGGGACCCCTTCCCCGGGAAACGCCCACTGCTAGACATGCGCACTCCCCGGGGAGCCATACTGGAAATCGGCCACGGGCCAGACTTTCTGGGACTCAAGCCAGGAAGGGGCCGCTTCTCAGGATCCTGGGGCCCTGACCGTAAGGGTCTGGGTAGATGGCCTCCTTTAAACAGAGAGTTTAGGGTTCTGAGCGATCACTGTGCGCAGAGCCTGTCACAAAGCTGAGGCCCAAGGTCACGTGGTGGGGGAGGAGCCCGCCCAGAGTCCAGGACGCTGACTCCTGGCCACGCTCCTCCCCCGCGGTGATGCGTTTCTGGAAATCACCCCACTTCTACTTTCCAAAATGAGTCAAGAACATCTGTACCTCCAGGGCCAAAAATACTCCCAGGGACTCCCAGGCAAGGAGGCTGACATCTTTCCGGGGTATCCAAAAGCAGAACTCGGGCTTCCTGGGAACTCATAGGAACCATGACATTTTAAGCCAGGTCCTGGTCTTGCTATCCCTGTCACACAGGTGCCCAGGCCCCATTTGACAGGACGCACCACTAGGGCCCAAAGGATTTGCCAGGATCACGCAGGCAGCCCTGGTTCCTGCACTTGGCTACCCGCTCCGAAGGCCGGAGCCTCCCCTGCACCTGGGCAGATCTCAGACAGCACTGACCTCTACGCCCAAAATCTGAATGTTTTTTCCCATATTTAGTGTCTTTACTATAAAAGGGACAATGCATGCTTACTCATGAAAATCTGAAAAAAAATGCAGAAAAGTCAAAATAAGGAAGAAAAATCACCACCCACGGCTCCAGCACCTAGAGACAATCATTGTTGAGGTTTGATGTATTTCCTCCCATAGTTTTTTGTTGGAGGACTTTTTTAAAAACACAGCTGAGATCATACTGAATATTAAATGAAAAAGGCAAAATGGTAGTAGCCTGCTTTTTTTCCTGACCTGCCATTATATCATGGCCCTTTCCTCTCTGTAACCTGGTGTCATTTTCCTTTCTCCGAACCTCAATTTTATTGGCTGCCTAATATTTTGTCAAGTGGAAGTTCCACAGTTTATGTAGCCATACCCTTATTGTTGGACATCTCGGTTATTTCCAGTTTTTCAAAGTTATAAATAATGGAGTCTGATTGATATCTTTGGGCAGAAAGCGCTGTGTTTTCCATATTTAGGGAGAGCTCTTTGGCTGGGATGGAATTACGGGGTCAGTGAGTCATCTCTGCCCAGTTGTAAAGAGGACACAGAGGTCCAGGAAGGTGGAGTATCTTGCCCAAGGTCACGCAGCATTGGGGGGTGGTTGGTGCTTTTGGTCCAATGGCCCTGGGAGGGCCTGAGCCACACCCATTCTATAGATGAGCAAAGAGATGCCCCAGAGGTGATGGCCAATCAGCAGTGCCCACCCTTCTTCCTCTGCAGCATATCTCTCTCCGTCATCCTGCTCTCTCTGATCACTCATTCATTCAATAAGAGGGACCTACTGTGTGCCCTGTTCAGGTCCAGGCCAAGATGCTACAGAGAAAAAACAAAGCCGTTTGCCCTGTTCAGGTCCAGGCCAAGATGCTACAGAGAAAAAACAAAGCCGTGTCCTCAAGTTACTCCCACCTGCAAGGCACAAAGGGAAGGAGCAAACAGGAAGGGAGGCCAAGTGCCTCCCACCTCCTTGGCCTTTGGTTATATGCAAATCTGGGTTATATGCAAATCACTTCATTTGCATGTCACCAGGGAGAAGCCAGAGGGCCAAGGTGACTTTGGCAGCTCCCAGGGCAAGAGGCCAGATTTTCTGTGGTCTGGACTCTTCTCCAACATCAGGCCTTCCCTTATAAATGGGGAGATGTCCCCAGAGCTCGTATTCCATGATTCTCCCAGACACTGCAGACCCGGCATCCCCGGCCCCATTCCCAGAGGTCCCTGAGGGCCTATGTCCCTGCCCAGATCCCGTCCTGCCACCTCCTGCACCTTGTGCTCAGCCCCTCGGTGTCCTTCTTGAGGACATGGGTGCAGTCCACGGGCCTTGGTGATGTGAACTAGCTGGAGGGACAGGTGACAAGAAGGTGAAGCCATTCTGCTGAGGTGACGGAGCTGCAAGAGGCAGAGGTAGGATCTGAAAGCGAAGGAAATGGCCAGGCTCCCAACCACACTGGGCCAGCAGTCCCAGGAGAGAGGGGCCAGGTATGGAGCCTGCTGCAGACAGGGGACACTCAGAGGGTCCCCACTGAGACAACAGGCTGGGAGCTGGAACTTAAATGTTGGCTGGAGACTTCCTGCTCTCTGACAAGGGCCCCTTTTGCCAGAACACCCTCACTGCTCCCCTCCCTGCTCTGCTGCGCTGTCACCTCCTCCAGGAAGCCCTCACAGCTGGCTCTGAGCCCTGGTCCAGCTCAGAGGGGCACGGACCTGGGTGGGAGAGGGAGCCTGGGCCACCAGGGACAAGCACATCCTGCAGTCCTCACTGCCACCCATGGGAGACCCTGACTCCCACCACACTAGCTCCCTGCCCCCTCCCCCCTTAACTCTGTGTGGGTTAGGAGATGAGGGAAGAAGAGCTGTGGTTGCAGGATGGGAGGTGGCCCAGGGAACCCCAATCTTGCACATGTCCCCAGCTTCCATTTTACAGGTTGTGCACCCTTGGCTCCTGGTCTGGGTGCACTCCTCCTAACAAAGGGACCCAGTGGCCCTGTCCTCCTAGGCTGCTCCCTTCCCCCTTAAAGGGCCAGTGTGGGTCTTCTGCCCTGCACCCAGTCAGGGCTAGGGCCCCAGCCTTCCCCACAGAGACTGCCTCCCCTGGTCCGTGGAGGGAAGGCAGCTTCCTGGCCTGAACAATGGGGCCAGGATGTCCCTCAGCCTCTGGTGTACAGGGCACATCTGACAAGGACACTGCCATTCAGGGAGCCCAGGGATGGGGGCAGGAGAGAGGCAGAGCGGAAGCAGATTGGGAACACTCCTGGCTTTGGGACCCTGAGCAAGGGGCTCTACTTTGCTGGGCCTCAGTTCTCCCCTCTGTAAAATGGAGAGTGACAGAACATCTGCCCCACACAGTGGTATGAGATTGGCCAGGCCTGATGAAGCCAGGCAGCAGGCTGCAGGGGTCACACACAGACTTAGCCACCACCTGCCTGGGGGAGAATCTCGCTCTGCTGTTGGCAGCTGGGTGGCCTTGGGCAACTTACTTAATCTCTCTGTGCTTTTTTCCTCGTCTGTGAAAGGGTATTTTTTTTGTGTGTGTGGGTACCGGGGGGTCGACCTCAGGACCTCGCGCGCCAACAGGCACCCGTGCCGCTGAGCGATATCACCGGCCCCTTTTTCGTATGTGGGTTCCGGGAGTCGAACTCGGGCCGTCGCGCTTGCAAGGCAGGCGCTTACGCCACTGAGCCATCTCACCGGCCCTCTCGTCTGTGAAGACAGCAGAACAGCAGTCCTTCTGCAAAGGGTGTCTGAGCATGTGCAGAGCTAACACAGGTAAGGAGCCTAGAGAACAGGGCCGTCCCCTCGCTACGTGCCCATCACCGGCAGCTGTCACTGAGTGTCCGGGATTAGTTTCCCATCCGGCTGTAACAAACAACTACAGACTTGGTGCCATGGTTTGAAGATAGTTTGTCCCCACAAAAACTCGTGCTGGGGCTTGGTCCCTGATGTGATTCTGTCACCAGGAAGGATTAATGCCTTTCCACAGAACTGGGTTAATTCTCACACAATGAGTTCTGCTCTTGCAGAACTGGACCGGCTACATTGAGAACATGTTCTTACCAAGCAAGGCTGCCCCTTGGGTTTCCCACTCCCACCTATGTCAGCTTGCCCTTCCATGTTTCCTCCATGCGGGGCCCCTCGAGAAACCTCCCAGGGGCTGAGCAAGGGCCAGTGCTATGCCCTGGGACTTCCTGGCCTCCAGAACTGTGTGCCAAACAACCCTCTTCATAAAATTCCCAGTGTCAGGTGTTCTACTGTAGCAGCTGACCATGGTGACTTATGCCTTTTTTTTTTTTTCAGTAGTGGGGATGGAACCCAGGCCCTTCGTACTGAGCTACATCCCCCAGCCCTTTTATTTTTATTTTTTTATTTTTGAGACAGGATCTCACTAGTTGCCCAGGCTGAGTTCGAACTTCCAGTCCTACCTCAGCCTCGCAGAGTGCTGGGATTCCAGGCATGTACCACTGCACTGACCTGACTTACATATTTTTATCTCATGGTTCTGAAGGCCTGGGTGCTGGCAGAGCTGTGCTCCTCCTGCAGGGTTGGAGGAGACCTGTCCCTTTGCCTTCTCAGCTTCTAGTGGCTACCTGGTCCCTTTGGGTTGTGGCCTCTTCCTCCATCTTCCCAGCCCACAGCCACACATCTTCAAATCCACCCTCTGATTTCTCCCATTGTCACATCTCCTCTCCAACTTTGACCTGCTCCCTTCCCTCCATTCTAGTTAACGTTTCATTGTGAAGACCTTGGATTTATTTATTTTTTTTTGTGGGTACCGGGGGTTGACCTCAGGACCTCATGCGCCAGCAGGCGCCCGTGCCACTGAGCGATATCACCGGCCCTTTTTTCGTATGTGAGTTCCGGGAGTCCAACTCGGGCCCTAGCGCTTGCTGGGCAGGCGCGTACGCCACTGAGCCATCTCACCGACCCAAGACCTTGGATTTATAGAAGAGCAGCAAGGCTAGTTCAGAGGACTCCCCTATACCCTCCACCCAGCTTTCCTGATGTTCACTCCTTGCATAACCTTGATGTGTATAACAGCACTGATTTGATCCTATGAAACACAAACTCAATTCTGATCCCAGCAGCATTCTTTTCCTCTTCCAGGATCCATCCAGGACCCTGTGACATTTGGTCATCAAGTCTCCTTAGTCCCTTCCACATGTGATGATCTCAACACTTTTCAAGGCATACTGGTTGAGTATTTCGTAGAATGTCCTCCATTTGGGTTTTTGTTTTTTTGTTTGTTTACTTGTTTGTTATTTTTTTGAGACACAGTCTCACTATGTAGTTCAGGCTGGCCTTGAACTCACTATGTAACCCAGGCTGGCCTAGAACTCTCAGAGAGCCTCCTGTCTCAGCCACCTGAGTGCTGGGATCATAGGTGTGTGCCACCATGCCTGGTTCCATTTGTGTTTTTTAAACAGCCATATTGAGATATAATTTGTATGCTCTACAATTCACCCATTTAAAATCTATGGTTCAGTAAGATTGGATTTATTACCATTTGTTATTTATTTATTTATTTATTTATTTATTTATTTATTTATTGCAGTACTGGGAATTGAAACCCACTGAGCTACATCCCAGTCCTTTTTCTGTTTTTATTTTGAGACAGGTTCTAAGTTACTAAATTGCCCAGGCTGGGCTTGAAATTTTGACCCTCCTGCCTCAACCTCCCAGAATGCTGGGATCACAGGTGTGTACCACTAAGCCCAACTCCATTATTCATTTTTAATGGTGGTAGTGGGTGTATAGGATCTTTAAGTGTATAGCTCAATCTGCCTCCTTCTTGTAATGACCTCATATTTACTTGGGGCCCCCAGGTGACCCAGGACCACCTCTCATCTCAAGCCCTTAACCACATCTGCCGAATCGCTTGTGCCACGTGAGGTAATGATGATGGGTTGTGAGGACAAGGACGCAGACACTCTCCCAGCCACTGAACCCTCATACCCATGATTGCCTTGTCCTGCTGGACTCAGGCTCCCTGAATGCAGGGCCCAGCCGTTCTTGCTCAAGGCTGCGTCCCCAGCCCCTAGAACAAGGCCCAGGACACTGGATCTCCGTGTGCAGCAGCACACGCTCTAACCTAAACACACGAAATAGCTGTTGTTGGGGAAATGACCAAATCCAGCAGCGTCATCTGTTCCCCTCATCCACAGCGGTACTGTACACAGCTTTTCTGTCCTGCTGCCTGCAGCATGAGCCACTCTCAGGCCCATTTCACAGCAGAGGATCCGAGGCTCCCACGCCCACGCAGGGGGCATATTTGCACACAGGTGTCTCTGCCCCCAGCTACTCGCTGTCTCATGGTGACACTGGGACGCTGTAGGCTGGGGATCATGGAAGCCACTGCACGTTGCTGAAATCCTGAAACACACCATCTGCACATGGCCACACTGCCTGTTCCAGGCCCCGAATGCCCCCATCCTAGCCCTGGGCCTGGCAGGGGTCGGCTGCCTGTGCCAGTCGGAGGTTCCCAGTACCTGGATTGCTCACTGCCAGGTCACACTGAGTGTGACATCTTTGAAATCTCCCAGACTACGTTCTGGTGCATAGGAGATGCTCAGTGAGGACATGGGGGTGGTGAGTGACAGCCCTGGGGTCCTCCGTGCCTCTGAGCCCTTGCCCACTCCTTTCCCCCCCGCTGCGGCTCAGGAGGAAAGGCACCCAGCCCTCAGGTGGTGCCCCCGTTCCCCTGAGGGGACAGGGGTATGCAAGCATCAGGGCAGAACAAGAGGCCTTTGAGGTGCCTATCTCCGGAGGGAAATGGGGAGATAACAACCTCTCATGTTCCCGCTGTCCCTAGCACAGATAACCAGGCGGAGCCAGGCCCGGGCCTGCTCTCAGCACGGCCACCCACCTGCCCCCAGGTCTCCCACGACCATGCTATCACAGACTCTGGCCTGAAACCCAAGAAGATGCTCGGAAAAGCGGCCGAAACAGGCAGGCGATAAGTCGGGCAGGGCTGGGGGGGACCTCTTCAATGTCCCTTAGACAATGGCTTCTAGGCAGCAGCTGTCCCTTCCCCAAGCTTGGTGCCCCGTCCACCCTCACCCTCGTCCACCCCTGCTGCCTGGATCTGCTGGAAGACACAGCATCACCTGGCGGCCGATGCCACCCAGGGCCTTCACTGACCAGTGAAGAAGCCTAAAGCAAAGAGGTTGAGGGTCTTAAAGAAAATCACACAGCACTTTTTTCAGTATGGGGCATTAAACCAGCACCTTCACACTGAGCTACCTCTCCAGCCCTTCTAAGTCACTAAGTTTCCCAGGTGGGCTTGATGCGATCCTCCTGCCTCAGCCTCCCAGAGCACTGGGATTACAGGTGTGTGCCACCATGCCTGGCTGCCTCACGGCATTTTGATTGCAGCATGAGGACTCAGATTCAGACCCCCAGGGATTCTCTTCAGCAAGCCAGAATTCTGCCCTAAAATGCTGGTCAAATACGGGGAGGAGGGCCTGCGCATTAAAGAGCTCCAGGTGCGGGGGTGGGGTGGGGTCTCCTCAGACCTCGTGCCCCCTCCCCAATACCCTCCACCCCAGGGCCTTGTCAAGTTGGAGGACCTTCGTCCCCCGGCCTCCCCATGCTACTCAGAACCTCAATTTCCTCACTGAGGGTGTTGCTGATAACAGTTCCGGTCTCAGGGGCAGTTGGAGAATTAAATAAGAGGCTGTCGCCTGGATGTACTTTTCTCCAAAAGAGATGTTTGCTAATTCGATCTGCGGCCTGCCCCACGCTGGCGCTGGCGTTCAGGGAAACAGCAATGACAATGACAACAAACCACAATGACAGCCTTCACCCGCCTGCGGGTTTAACCCCTGACCTTCCACGCTCCTGCCAGCCCATTACTCTTTCCTCCGCGGTTACAGGAGAATACTTGAGGGGATGAGTAACATTTCTGTGTTATTTGCAAGCCCAGAGCCAGTAGGGGAGTCGGGTTTTGACGCTGAAATAAGCAGTGGTAAACAGTAAATACGGATCTCCTGTAGACGACAGAGCCAGCTCAGTCGAAGTTTGTTGGTTTAGGCCTGGGGATATGGCTTGCAGGTAGAGCACCTGCTTAGCATGTGCAAGGCCCGGGGTTCAGACCCCAGCACCCCACAAAAAGAACAGTAGTAAGTAGTAGGGATGGGGAGAAATGCAAGCGCTGATCTGCTGCTGGTGGGAACTTAAAATGATTCAGCCGCTTTGGGAAACCATTTAGCAGCTCATCAAAATGTTAAACATTTATTGGTTTTGACTAGGTGAATTCTGTCATCAAACCCATACTATCCCTGTGTTCTTTTTTTTTTTTTTTGGTACTGGGAATCAAACTCAGGAGCTTGCACTTGCCAGGCAGATGCTGTGCCGCTGAGCTATATCCCCAGCCCCTCTGTGTTCATTTTAATACAAAAATAGTATTACTCATTTTTTTTCCAAAATAATATTTTAAAATTATCCCTAATAGCCAGGCATGGTGACACACAACTGTCGTCTACTTAGGAGGCTGAGGAAGGAGGGTCACTTAAACCCAGGAAACAAGCCTGGGCAATTTATGGAGACCCCATCTCAGGAAAACGAAATGAAACAAAATGGGAAATGTGGGGTTGCCACATAATATAGCACTTCCCTTCCTAGACATGTTCAAGAGGGAAACGAAAACATGTGCACGCGCAGGCTTGTACACAAACACAGCAATATTATTCTTCATAGCCACAAGGTGGGAAAAGCCAAAATGTCCATCAGCTAAGGAGCACACAAGAAAATATAGCAGAGCCACAGTGTGGAATACAAATCCTTGGAATACGATTCCGTACTATGGATGAATAGTATTCAGCCATTAAAAAGGAATGAGGGACTAACACATGCTACAACATTGTGTTAAGGAAAGAAGCCATCACGTAGCTTATGACGGCTTCCATTTATCTGCGGTGTTCAAAACAGGCAAATCCAGAGATAGAATATAATTCGTGTTTCCAGGAGCTGCAGGAGAAGAGGTCAGGGATTGACTGCTGGTGGGTTTCTTTGGGGGGCTTTGATAAAAATGTTCTAAAGTGGCCAGGCAAGGTGGTGCATACTTGTAATCCCAGCACTCAAGAGGGAGGCAGGAGGATCCCCAGGAGATTGAGGCCAGTCTGGGCTCCATAGTGGATTCAAGGTCATCCTGGACTGCAGAACGAGGCCATATCTCCAAAAAAAAAAAAAAAAGAAAAGAAAAGAAAAAAAGGTTCTAAAATTAGATTGTGGTGACAGTTGTACAACTCTGTAAGTACTACAACCATTGAATCATATATTTTACATATTTTAAATGGATGCACTTTTATGGTATGTAAATTATCTCTCAAGAGAGCCCTTAAAAAATAGCATCCCAAGCCAGGTGTCCAGCACAAGCCCAGGCCCAGTGAGTGGCAGTGCCAAGGGGCACCGTCCTCATTACTTGTGTGATCATATTTTCCTCCTTAAACTAACCCTCCCAGGCGGACATTTGGCAGATGAGGCAAGGCGAGGCTTAGGGAAGTGGGGTGTCCCACTGGATGTGAGGGACCCCCCCTGCAATAACTCTGTGGCCTGCTGGACATCTGAGAGCAGGCCCGGGGCTGATGGGCCAGGACGGAGTGCAGCGCTGTGAGCAGCAGACCCACTCACCAGGCTTCTTAACAGCCTTGGGAAGGGGGCCTCCTACCCCCCACCAGAGGCCAGACCTCTGTTTTCCTGTCTACCAAATGGGCTCCATCAGTGGTTTTCAAACTGTGCTCCAAGGCACCCTGGGACCAAGAGAAGATTTCAACACCTTGGAGAGAGGATGTCTCCAAGGTCCCCAGGGACTCCACCCACGTCCCTGTCTCCCCCTCAGGCCTGGCCCACCCCTAGAAGGCAGGATGCGGCTGCCAAACATAGGTGGGGAAGAGGAAGGCGTGGGGGTGGGGTGCACCCGAATCTACATCCTGGGGACCAGGAGATGGGAATTCCAGGTGCTAGTGACCCAGCTTCCGGCTCCAGCCTAGGGAAGAAGCCTGAGCCGCCTGGCAGGGAGCCCACAGCCCTTCCTGGACCCAGTGCTGGCACTTCCGCTTCCCTTCTGGGAGGGGGAAACACCCTGGGGCCTCTTGCTCAGGCCTGGGACTGGAGCTGGATTAGCTGAGGTCCTGGCTACCAACCCAGACTTTCCAAGAGGGGGAAGCTGGGCCTGTGCTGGGTGCTGGGGACGCAGTTCACAAAGTGTCCATTAGGTTTGCATAATAACCCCTCTGCAGAGCCCTGCCTTGAAGACCCTAGGCGGAGACCTACAAGGTCAGGTGGGAAGGAAGGGAGCAATAAGGAGCCGTGGGGCCTGAGGTCAGATGCCCACCTTTGTCCATCCAAAGGGGCAGCCGCGCCTTGACCTCAGATGGCTGCTGCTAGACTTTTGTTTTCATGTTTTATGAGAAGCCAGAAATCCAGCCAGGCGTGGTGGCGCCCGCCAGTAATCCCAGCACTCAGGAGGATCAAAGTGAGTTCGAGGCCAGCCTGGAATACATGGAAAGACCCTGTCTCAGGAGAAAAAAAAAAAAAAAAAAAAAAAAAAAAGTCAGAATCCTGTATTTTAATGGGAAATCTCCAGATTTTGGAAAAGTGATTTAAAAAGTCTGGCTAAGTAACAATGGCGCATCCATCCGCCTCGGTGCCAGAGGGCGGGAAGCGCTTTCCGCCGGATCCGGATCCGCGCTCTGGGCCTGGAAGAAGCTGCCCCCCTGCGTGCGGGTGTCCCAGGCAGAGGGAGGACTGCAGATCCTCATTGGCTCCATGCAGACGTCTGTGGAAGAAATGGGGGGGCAGCTTCCCCCTCCGCACCCTTTGACGTAGTTTGATTGTTGGGCTTGTGACTGTTAGCGCCTCAGGGAGCAAGTTGTTCTGTTTGCTTGTTTTCATTGTTCCCCCTTCCCCTTCCCCTCACAGGTGTTCCTGGGATCTGGGGGCCCCTTCCCTGGGGGAGCTAATTGTGGATGGGCCTACTATGCGCAAGTGACCCCCTCCCTGGAGGCTCGAGTACCTTCAGTTCTCGCCATGGCTTGCAAGGTGAGGCAGTTACAGTTGGTATTTTCCACAAGGGGAAACTGAGTCACACACCAGAAGTTATGGAAGCTGGCTGCCAGTCTGAGGGGAGGGCTGGGTCCTCCCCAGGCCCCTCCCCCTTCTCAGATGAGGATTCAAGGCCTAGGGTTTGTGACAGCCCAGCTCTGGCCCTCGGCTAAGCCTCAGGTTCTTCCCCAAGCTAGTGTGGCAGTTCCGGCTGCCACACCCCCACGCTGCTGCCTGCTTTCCCCAAATGGCGTAATCCTGGGGCCAAAGACCACCTGGGTTCCAGTCGGGAGCCTCCAGTCCAGCTGGGGGTTGCAGTAGCCCCAACAGATCTTTTTTTTTTTTTTTTTTTTTTTTTTTTTTTTTTTTTTTTTTTGGTGGGTACCGGGGGGACGACCTCAGGACCTCGCGCGCCCGCAGGCGCCCGTGCCGCTGAGCGATATCACCGGCCCCTTTTTCGTATATGGGATCCGGGAGTCGAACTCGGGCCCTCGCGCTTGCCAGGCAGGCGCTTAAGCCGCTGAGCCATCTCACCGGCCCCCCAACAGATCTTGTATCTGGGACTCCCAGTGCTTCCTGAGAAAGGTCTGACTGCAGTGCAGGAGCCATAACCAGGGGATTCCTGGTGTCCCCTCAGGCTACATGCAGCATTGGCAGGGAGAGATTAGCACCCCATTGCCTCCTCCCCTCGAAGAGCCCAGAGAGGTTAGGCCATTTGCCTGAAGTCACACAGCCAAGGGGCAGGAAGATAAACTGCTGTGAATCAGTTGGGTGTTGGGTACAGGAGAAATGTACAATCACCTTCTCGCTGTAAAGGCGTCACACTAAGGCGTCACTGTGTGGAGGAAGCCCCTGACCCCTTTGTTCAACTCCTCCCCAGCCATGGTTCCCTGCAAAACATTAGTCTACCACAATTACTACGGGGTAGCTGATGGTATGTGTGCGTGCATGCGTGTGTGTGTGTATGTGTGTGTGTTGTCATTTATTTTTTGAGACAGGGTCTTTCTCGTGTAGTTAAGGCTGGTCTTGAACTCACTGCGATCCTCCTGCCTCAGCCTCCTGAGTGTTGGTATTACAGGCATGTGCCACCACACCCAGCTCGGTGGCTGATGTGTTCCCACTGAATTCCTGGCACCTGGAATCTTAAAATCAGGAGCTTATCTGGGGCCATGTAGGAGCACCCAGCATGATCCCAGGGGTCCCCGATATAGTTGTGGAATGGGGAGGGGCAGAGGAGCCGGGATCAGAGCCAGAGACATTGCGCGGGTCAGGGCACCATTTGGAAGTGGGAAGAAGGCAGAAAGAGGGACAAAGAAGAGGTGGAGGGGACCAGCACTGCCACTGCTCTGTCGCAGGCTGTGAGACCCCTCTCATGTTCCTGACCTCTGGGTCCAGAAGGGCATCTGTTGTGTCATTTGAAGCAGAAAGTTTGTGTCACTCATCACAGCAGCAATAGGACACTAATACTGTCACAGTGTGACCCCATGAGGAATGGGTTTCTCTGAATTTCTTTTTTTTTAATGTGCTGGGGGTGAAACTCAGGGCCTCACATGTCAGGCAAGTGCTCTGCCACTGAGCTGCACCCCCAGTGCTGAATTTACATTTGTTAAAAAAAAGCTATGTATGCATCACTCATGTATTTTTTTTTTTTTTCCTTTCAGTATGGGGGATTGAACCCAGGGCCTTTGCACTGAGCTACATCCTCAGCCCCATTTTATTTTATTTTATTTTACTGTATTTTATTTTATTTTATGACAAGATCTCAATAAGTCATTGAGTTGCCCAGGCTGGGCTCAAACTTGTGACCCTCCTGCCTCAGGCTTCCAAGTGCTAGGATTACAGGCATGTGCCACTAGGCCCAGCAAAAGGTACTTCTTCATTGGCCGGAGTGCCACCTGGTGCCTCCAGGTGGAGCCTCTCTTGTGCTGCCCTCCACGTGGAGGACTGGCAGGTGTCCGGGGCCACTTTTCCTCTTTCACTGTCACCACAGAGCCATGAGGCTGTTCTGAAGCACGTGAGGAGCATTTCTCAAGATCCGCCTGGCCATTCTGCACTGTGTGACCTTGGGCCGGTCACACCACCTCTCTGAACCTCGGTGTCTTCATCTTTTAAATGAAGCATCTGCTGGGAGACTGAGGCAAGTAGGTTGCAAGTTCAAGCCCAGCCTGGACAATTAAGCAACATAAGGAGACTCAGTCTCAAAATGTTTTAAAAAAATTTTTTTTCTTTAAAGGGCTGGGATGTAGCACAGTGCAAAGGCCCTGGGTTCAATCCCCAGTACAAGAGAATCTGATGATGCCTCCCTCACCACGGTCTCCCTGTGCCCACCTGGGGCCTCTCCCAGTGTTTGAAGGGCCTCCTGCAAGGTGACAGGGACCCCAGAGGGAGCACCCGGGGAATGGAGATGGGAAGACACACGGGGCCTTCAGAAGCTCAGGTCTGGACCTGGCAGGGACCCCCCACAGGGAGCTGGGAGCCAGGGTCAGGGGGCTTCCTGAGGAAGGGGTCACAGAAGCCCTGGGCGCAGCCCATGCAGGGTGAGCAGCCGGGGACAGCCCTCTGGAGGCCAAGGTTCTGGCCAGACCTGGCAGGAAGTGGTGGGGGCCTCAGCCAGGGGTTTTCTGGGCAAAAGAGGAGGTGGGGTTCCTCAAGGTGGAGAATGAGGTCAGAGCCTGGCCAACCTGGCAGGTGGTTTCTCCTGTCAATGCCAGGCCTGCCCGGGAAGGCAGCCCAGCACCGGGCTTCCCTATCTCCAAGCCGTGGTCAGGCCTGGCCGCCTGTGCCCCCTGTGCTGACTCATATCCGCCTGGCTGGCCCTGGCCAAAGGAGGGGCGGCCCCTGCTCCCTGCTTGACCTTATCAGGCCTGGCTGTGTCCAGTGTGGGGCCGTGGGCAGGGCCTCGGCCTCCCTCTGCCCTGGCTGGGCATGGCCTGCATAAGCTCATGGGAACCTGAGGCCTGGCCAGGGTACCCTGTGGGGCTGGCTCTTTAGTCCCCTGCCTACTAGGACAGGGCTGGACACCACCTATTTTTAGTTCCCAAATGCAGAATAGCGGGACCCGGATGAAGCAGCTGCCAGTATGCTGCGCTTTTGCTGCCGCAGCCTGGCCCTGGGCACCAGGGCACACGCCCAGCAGGAGGGCACAGTGTGGGGACACACTGTGCGCACAGCACTCATGCAGCTGCATGGGCACATACAGGATTGTGGACTTCATATGCACAGTGGTGTGTACGCAAGTGTGTGCCCTGCACCTAGGGTGCTCGTGCATACACTCACAGGTGTGCACATGTGAGCAAACAGGCACATGACATTCAGAGGCCTGCACGCTCACTGTGTACAGCCTGACTCAGAACCCCCAGGCCCCCCTAGTGGTGTACGGATCACTGCAAGTTTGAGTGTTCGGTGCACTTGCCTTGTGCATGCAAGGCAAGAGCTCTACCACTGAGCCACATCCCCAACCCAAGTTTGAGACCAGCTGGTCTACATAGTGAGTTCAAAGCCAGCCTAGCCTACATAGTGAGACCCCGTCTCAAAAAGGAAAAGAAGAAAAACAGGTTCCGGAAAAAGATGGTGGATCTGTAAGAAGCAGGCAGTGAACCTCTCCAAAAGTCGCCTTCCAGACACTGGAATATAGTGACTGGAGGAGGACAAGAAAGAGGGAAGTGGCTCCCATGGACCCAGGAAAGATCTGAAGTGCAGTTTGGGGCCCACGGAGAAAGTGAAGCGAGAAACCCCAACAAAGAAGAAGGAGGTGGCCACCGGCGCCTTTTCCCTGTGTCGGGAATCCCGACGCGACTGAAGCGGTTCAAATCTGCGGACACGCGGTGACTGCCAAGCCCCCGGGGGCCTCCACGGAGGAACACGAGAAGCGGCGGTGCAGAGAAGCAGCGGCCGTGAAGGACACACGGACTGGCGGTGAGTGCTGACGCCCGGCCATCCCACGCAAGAGAGCGACCAGCCGGGCGCCATTGTGGGGGGGGGGCAGCAGCTGAGCTCAGAACTCAGGGCGGCCGCCACTCCATCCACGGCTCCAGCGGGGACCTCCGCGGAGTAACGTGAGACACTGCGGTACAGAGAAGCACCAACCGAGAAGGACACACTGACTGGCGCTTTTCTTCCTGGTATTCCAAGACTGAGATTGTCTAAGGATCACAGAAAATACTGTGACACGGTACCAAAGAACCAAGGACTGGGCCAAACAGGCAGCAACTTCTTATCTCCAACAAATTGAAGAGGTAGGATCTTGCAGCAGGCTCAAAACCCAAAAATAAGCTACACCTGGATGATACCTCAGAGAAATAGCCGTCTCATAAGAGTTTGAAATACTAGCAATAAAGCAACCTACCATAGGCAATTTACAAACAGCAACCCAGGAATTAAACTAAAGAAAGAAAAGAAAATGAGATGACACTTAAACAAGATGCAACCCCACACATCCAGTTCACCAAAGGCAAACCCAGGGGGCAGTGAGGTGGGACAAACCGAAAGCCACCCACGTGACATCTCTGAAGTGGTAACAACAAAGCAGTTGAATGAGGCTCTGGAAAAATTTAAATCAGAAATAATTTCTCAGATAACTGCAGAGATAATGTCCACAATGAAGACCATGCTTAAGGACGCTAGAGCAGACACAGACAAAAAAAATAGATGAGCTTAAGAAAATGATGGAAGCCATGAATGCTCAGCATAGGAAAGAAATGGAATCCATAAAGCAGATTCAAGCAGATATCCAGGAGAACAAAAATTCCATTGAAAGTATTTGTAGCAGATTAAGCCAATGTGAGGACAGGATCTCAGATATAGAAGACAGGCTTGCAATTAGTGATCATGAAAAGAAAGAATTCTTAAAAATAGCAAGGGACAATGAAAAATCAATCCAGCAGCTGCTAGATGATGCAAAGAAGAATAACTTAAGATTGACTGGAGTCAATGAAAAAGCAGGAGATAGCATAAATGACATCAGAACACTGTTCACAGACATTATCACAGAAAATTTCCCTGGTAAAGAAAAAGAATTTGATGTTCAGATAAGTGAGGCTTATAGAACTCCAATTAGCCATGATCAAAAAAAAAATCTTCAGCCAGGCATATCATAGTCAAGATTCCAGTAATTCAACATAAAAGTAGAATCTTAAAAGCTGTTAGAGAAAAGAAACAAATCACCTATAAAGGAAAGCCCATCAGAATCACAGTGGACTTTTCAGCACAAACCCTCAAGTCAAGAAGAGCTTGGAATGATGTATTTCAAGTTCTAAAGGAAAATAATCTTCAACCTAGATTGATGTACCCCGCAAAACTATCTTTCAAAACTGATGGAGAAATAAAATACTTCCATGACAAAGAACAACTGAGAAAATTTATAACCACCAAACCAGCACTCCAAAATGTTTTGAAGGACATTCTAGAAAGGGATAGGAAGGACTACAACTCCAGAAACCCCAACAGAAGGAATCCACCAGGCAGAGCAAATGATTAAAGAGAGGGAGGGAAAAATAAAAACTAAAAGAGGGGGAGCCAACAACAAGAAAATAACATGACAAGGATAAGTCAATACATATCAGTTTTAACCATTAATGTTGGGCCGGTGAGACGGCTCAGCGGCTTAAGCGCCTGCCTTGCAAGCGCGAAGGCCCGAGTTCGACTCCCGGAACCCACATACGAAAAAGGGGCCGGTGATATCGCTCAGCGGCACGGGTGCCTGTTGGCGCGTGAGGTCCTGAGGTCGTCCCCCCGGTACCCACAAAAAAAAAAAAAAAAAAACAAAACTATTAATGTTAATGGTCTCAATTCACCAATCAAAATGCACAGACTGGCAAATTGGATCAAGAAGCAAGATCCAACAATATGCTGTATACAAGAAACACATTTAATTCAAAAAGAAATTCATAGACTGAAAGTCAAAGGATGGAAAACAATACTCCATGCAACAGGAACCCAGAAAAAAGGAGGGGTAGCTATTTTTTTTTGCAGACAAAGCGAATTTCAATCCAAGAATGATTCAGAGAGATAAAGAAGGTCATTACATCCTTGTAAAGGTAACAATCCAAGAGGAAGAGAGAACAATCATAAATATATATGCAACAAATACCAGTGCACCCAACTATATAAAACAAATATTAATGGACATGAAAAATCAAATAACCACTAATACAATTGTATTGGGGGATCTCAATACTCCACTGTCACAGAAAGACAGATCAACTAGACAAAAAATCAACAATGAAATATTGGAACTGAACCAAACTTTGGAACAAATGGACTTAGTAGATGTCTACAGAGTGTTCCACCCCACAACATCAGAATACACATTCTTCTCAGCTGCACATGGGACGTTCTCCAAAACAGACCACATTCTAGCTCACGGAACCTGCTTAAGTAAATGCAAAGGAATTGAAATTATCCCATGTATATTATCAGACCATAGTGCAATGAAATTAGAAATCAATGGCAAAAGAAACCACAAGAACTTCCTAAACACATGGAAATTAAATAGCACCCTCCTGAACAACCAATGGGTCACAGATGAAATTAAAGAAGAAATTAGACAGTTTCTGCAACTGAATGATAACAATAGTACAACATACTGGAACTTACGGGATACATTGAAAGCAGTCCTAAGAGGGAAATCTATAGCATTAAATTCCTATATCAGGAAAACAGAGCAAGCACAAATAAACAACCTAATGGTGAACCTCAAACTTCTAGAAAAAGAAGAGCAGACTAAGCCAAAAGCTTGTACAGGGAGGAAATTATAAAGATCAGAGCAGAAATTAACATATTGGAGACTAAAAAAAAATACAAAGAATCAACGAATCAAAGAGTTGGTTCTTTGAAAGATTAAACAAAATCGACAAACCTTTATCCAACCTTATTAAAAAAAGGAAAGAAAGTACTCAAATCCACGCAATTAAGAATGAAAAGGGTGGGCTGGTGAGATGGCTCAGCGGCATAAGCACCTGCCTTGCAAGCGCGAGGGCCCGAGTTCAACTCCTGGATCCCACATACGAAAAAGGAGCCGGTGATATCGCTCAGCGGCACGGGTGCCTGTTGGCGCGCGAGGTCCTGAGGTTGACCCCCCGGTACCCACACACACAAAAAAAAAGAATGAAAAGGGTGATATCACAACAGACCCTGCAGAAATCCAGAAGATCATCTATACCTACTTTGAAAACTTGTATTCTAATAAGATGGAAAATGCAGAAGAAATGGACAGATTCCTAGATACATATGAATTACCAAAGCTCGACCAAGAAGATATAAAAATCCTAAATAAACCAATAACAATCAATGAAATCGAAGATGTAATTAAAAACCTCCCAACAAAGAAAAGCCCAGGCCCTGATGGATTCACTGCCAAATTCTACAAGAAATTTAGAGAAGACCTAACACCACTACTTCTCAAACTCTTTAATGAAATTGAAAGGGAAGCAATACTCCCAAATTCATTCCTGGAAGCAACCATTACCCTGATACCAAAACCAGAGAAGGACCCAACTAAGAAAGAGAACTACAGACCAATCTCCCTAATGAACATAGATGCAAAAATCCTCAATAAGATACTGGCAAAAAGAATGCAGCAAATAATCAAGAAGATTATACACCATGACCAAGTTGGATTCATCCCAGGGATACAGGGATGGTTCAATATATATAAATCAATAAATGTAATACACCATATTAACAGAACCAAGGACAAAAATCACATGATCATCTCAATAGATGCAGAAAAAGCTTTTGACAAAGTCCAGCACCCATTCAGGATAAAAACCCTACAGAAAATTGGAATAGAGGGTCTTTATCTCAATCTGATAAAAGCTATCTATGACAAACCATCAGCCAGTATCATACTAAATGGACAAAAACTGAAAGCCTTCTCTCTAAAATCAGGAACGAGACAAGGATGTCCACTGTCCCCACTCTTATTCAACATAGTCCTGGAAACTTTAGCCAGAACAATTAGACAAGAGAAAGAAATAAATGGAATAATGATTGGAAAGGAAGAAGTTGAATTATCATTATTTGCAGATGACATGATACTCTACGTAGAAGACCCCAAAAACTCCACTAAAAAATTGTTAGATTTAATAAGCAAATTCAGTAGTGTAGCTGGATACAAAGTCAACACTCAAAAATCAATAGCCTTCCTGTACACCAATAACAAACTCACTGAGAGAGAAATTAGGGAAACAACACCTTTCACAATCATATCTAAAAAAATGAAATACCTAGGAATCAGTCTCACAAAGGAAGTAAAAGACCTCTACACTGAAAACTATAGTACTCTGAAAAAGGAGATTGAAGAGGATATCAGAAAATGGAAAGATATCCCTTGCTCTTGGGTAGGAAGAACCAATATAGTGAAAATGGCCATACTTCCAAAACTGTTATACAGATTTAATGCAATTCCGATCAAAATTCCAACAACATATCTCACAGAATTAGAGAAAACAATCCTAAAATTCATCTGGAACCAGAAGAGACCTAGAATAGCAAAGGCAATTCTGGGCAACAAAAGCAAGGCAGGGGGCATCACAATCCCTGATTTGAAATTATACTATAAAGACAACAGCGTGGTATTGGCAAAAAAACAGACCTGAAGATCAATGGAGTAGATTAGAAGATGCAGAAACAACTCCAGACATACTAAGCCACCTTATCTTTGACAAAGGTGCCAAACACATTCACTGGAAGAAAGATAGCCTCTTTAATAAATGGTGCTGGAAAAATTGGCTCTACACATGCCAAAGATTAAAATTAGACCCATATCTTTCACCGTGCACTAAACTAAATTCAAAATGGATCAAAGATCTAAATATTAAAACAGAAACATTAAATCTCCTGGGAAATAGAATAGGTAAAACTCTTGAAGACATTGGTGTAGGCAAAGACTTTATGAATAAAACCCCAGTGGCACAGGAACTATCACAAAGAATCAACAACTGGGATCTCATCTTATTAAAAAGCTTTTGCACAGCAAGAGAACCACCAACAGAGTGAAGAGACAACCCACAACGTGGGAAAAAATGTTTGCCAGCTGTTCCTCAGACAAAGGATTACTATCGAGAACATACAAAGAACTCAAAAAAATCAGACCTCCCAAATTTAAAGACCCAATGCAAAAATGGGCATCTGAGATGAATAAACACTTCTCAGATGAAGAAATACAAATGGCAAATAAATATATGAAAAAAATGTTCAATATCACTAGTCATTCGAGAGATGCAAATTAAAACAACACTGAGATTCCATCTCACCCCAGAAAGAATGGCTATTATCAAGAAGTCAACTAATAACAAATGCTGGAGGGGCTGTGGGGAAAAAGGAACCCTTCTTCACTGTTGGTGGGAGTGTCGACTGGTACAGCCACTGTGGAAATCAGTGTGGAGATTCCTAAAAAAACTAGGGTTGGAGGTCCCATTTGACCCAGCTATTCCCCTTCTGGGCATCTTCCCAGAAGAATTAAAAACATCGTACCACAGCGATATATGTGCACCCATGTTTATAGCAGCACAATTTGTAATAGCTAGATGGTGGAAACAACCCAAATGCCCATTAACCGAGAAATTGATAAAAAAGATGTGGTATTTTTATACAATGGAGTACTACTCAACCATAAAGAAGGATAAACTGGAAACTTTTATAGGTAAATGGATGCAACTAGAGAAAATACTCACAAGCGAAATAAACCTGACGCACATTTGTAAACATCGTATTGTCTTCCTAGTATGAAAATGCAATTTCACTGTGACTATTCCATTCCTTAGTCTTCTATTTTTACCTAGCTTTTACATGGCTTAATCTTATACTGAGTAATATTTTTCTCCAAAAGGTATTTGTACATTCTCTAATGCTTGAGTTTGTTAATACATGAGAATGTTTACTTGTTGTCTTTAAAATAAATAAATAAATTAATTAAAATTTTTTTAAAAAGGCAAAGAAAAATTAGTGGCTTCAAACAAATGCAATCATTTGTATCACTCGAGGAAATGCTCTGTGCAGCGTCAGCTGGGGCCAGCTGCTGCAGGGTGAGAGCCAATCTCTACTAGGCCTTTCCCTGGGGCTACTGAGCTTCCTCACAACATGGAGGCTGAGTTCCAAGCAGGAGCCTTCTCAAGGTGGGCATGGAAGCCTCGAGTTTTTCCAGCCTGTGTCCAGATACTCCCTTGGCATCGCTGCCACCATACTCACTGAGCATCTGCAAAGCCCAGATTCTAGAGAAGGCAAGGAGCCCCCCACCTGTCAGTAGGAGAGGGTGTCCACAGTGCCTCAGGGAGGACCCATTAAATGAGGAACAGTAGAGCCACACGATGGACTCACTGTCACCCTGATGGCCAAGAGGTTAGAGTCAGCTTTGGGGTTATGAGCATGGAGCGCCTCCCAGATATGTGGGGCAGGGGACAGAGCCACTGATGGAACAGGGTCATGGGGTATGCGCCTAGTAAATCTTTCATTTTTCTTTTTTTAAAACAGGGTCTTGCTGGGTGTGGTGGTGCACGCCTGTAATCCCAGCACTCAGGAGGCTGAAGCAGGAGGATCATTGCAAGTTTGAGGCCAGCCTGTGCTACAAAGTGAGTTCAAGACCAGCCTGAACTGCATAGTGAGACCCTGTCTCAAAAAGACAAAAAATAAAATAAAATAAAATAGGGTCTCACTTAGTCACTATATTGCCCAGGCTGGGCTCAAACTTGACATTGTCCTGCCTCAGTCTCCTGGAGTTGCTGCAGTTACAGCTCTTGGTAGCTCGCCACGCTCCTTGGCTGCAGGCCACATGGCTCTGATCTCAGCCTGGTGTCTGAGGCTTCTCCTCTTCCAGCCCTGGTGACCAGGCTGGAAGTCACTCTAGTTGGGTCCCTGGAGCTCCGGATAAGGAGCCCTGTTCTGGGCAGGATGGCCAGCAGCAGTCACAGCCCAGCTCCGCTTCAGGGGACAGGGAGGAGGGGTGCAGGGGACTCAGAGCCTCGCCAGGCACCAACGACCTCTCACCCATCACAGGCTCCTCGAAGGTCCTGGGCATTCGTGGCCCCCTTGTTTCACAGATGGGGAAACTGAGTCTGGGGGGAAGAGGGGTTTGGCCAAGGTCACCCCTTGCATTAAGGAGCCATGTTTCCTGGGCCAGACAGTCATTCTCCCCTGTACCCAGCAGAAAAGCAGGACGGGAAGGTCAGCCCTGCTGGCGGGTGAGGGAAACTGAAGCTCCAATTGGGGGAGGGGCAGAGGGGCTCAGAACTTTGAGCTGAGGACACAGGGACGCACCCAGCTGCCATATGTCCCCACAAGGTTCTGCCCCCTTCCTCTGATGGCCTTGCCAGCCCTTTGCCCTGTCCCTGTCCCCTGCCGGCTGTGCTGGGACCACCGATTTGCTGATGGCACTGACCGTGACCTTGCCAGTGTCTGTGTGCCTGGGGATCACATCGTGCATCTCCTGCCTGCTGTGAGCACGGGTTGGGGAACTGGGGAGAGGACACCGGGCCACCAACACCAGGTACACATGGGTCCTGGGTAATTAATTCATCACTGGCTGCTTAAAGATTAACGGTGGCAGCCATGAGAAAGGCTAACCCCACCATGGGGGGCAGAGGGCCTTGCCCCTTCCCCAGCCACCCCTGGGCCTGCGACTCAGCTGGGCTGTGAAGGTGGCTGGCCTGCCACCCCTGCCCCAGTTTCTTCTGGTCCCCGAGGAAGACAGGGCTGGGCTCACAGTGCAGGCTGGGAGGAGTAAAATGGGCAAGAAAGTTCCTCTTGCTGGGTGTGTACACAAGCCTGTGATCCCAGCACTCAGGAGGCTGAGGCAGGAGAATCAAAGCAAGTTCAAGGCCATCTTGGGCTACATAGTGAGTTCAAGGCCAGCCTGGAATATATAACAAGACCCTGTCTCAAAAGACAAAAAGGAAATTCCTCAGACAACAAGAATCCAGGGCTTGGCTCAGTCAGACCTTGGTCCACCAGCACTTTGTGACCTTCAGTGAGTCCCTCCTCCTCTCTGCACCTCAGTTTCCCCATCTACAACATGAGAGCATGCACAGTCTTGAGGATCAAGGGGGTGATGTCTGGTAGGCAGATGTCATGTGCCTGGCACTTAGTAGGTGCTCAGTAATATATCCATCTTAGGGACCCAACAGTCTAATCCTCCATGGTTGAGCCACTGTCTTTTTTGTTGGTTTTGGTTTGTTTGTTTTTTTTTAATGTGGGTACCGGGAGTCGACCTCAGGACCTCGCACTTCCCAGTAAGTGCTTGTGCCACTGAGCGATATCACCAGCCCTTTTCTTTTCCTTTATGTGGGTTCCGGGAGTCCAACTCAGGACCTCACGCTTGCCAGGCAGGCGCATATGCCACTGAGCTATCTCACCGGCCCTGGTTTGGTTTTTTGAGAGGAGGGTCTTGCTATGTAATTCAGGCTGGCCTTGAACTTATTCTGTCGCCCAGGTTGGTCTTGAACTCATGGCGACCCTCCTGCCTCAGCCTCCCAAATGCTGGGATTACTGGCCTATGCCACCATGCCTGGCTTGAGTCACTGTCTTCTGAGAGTAACAGTCAAGTCCAAGTTCAATTCTAACCCCCAGGGAAGAGAAAATGGGGAAGGTGAGTGAGCTTCCTCCCCTGGGTTTATTCACACCTGTACAAGGGGCGGGACAGAGAGGAGACAGCTGGGGTGCCCTCCTTCTACCCTCTGGGGCAGCCACATCCACAGGCCATGTGTGGAGGGGGTGACACGGCCCAGAGGAGCCGGGGCGCCTTTGTCCCACAGCACCCTGAGGTAGTTCTGCCTCCTTCCCATCTCCCCTGCAGGGTGAGCAGCAGAAGCCAGGCCTGTCCTGCCCTGGCCAACCGCTGAGCCGAGCCGCCACCTCCCCTTCCTCCCCTGGTGTCCTCGGGGTCAGTCGGTGAGCTGCGGTGACTCAGGCATGGGAAAGACCCATGAGGTCATCCTCAGCCTGGGCCACCTCGGAGCTCCTGAGCTGTCTGGGCCCGGGACAGTGTACTGCTGATCTGGGGATTCCCGGCTGCGCTTCCCAGGCTGCAGGGCGGAGACCTCGACCCTGGGCCCGAAATGCAGGCCTCATGCCCTGAAAGGAGGGAGGCGGCGGGGCTGGCGCCGGGCCCAGGCTGGGCAGAGTGAGTGAGCCGCAGGACACGGCCGCGGATCCTGCCTGCTCCACCGGAGCATCTCGGCTTTTAGGCCGGGATGACCAGAGAGCTCACCGCTGTGCTGCCGAGGAATGAAGGCCCAGCTGGTGGGTGACAAAGACCTGGTTCAGACCCTGACACTCTGAGTTAAGGGCCTGCAGCCTTTGGAATCATCTCTCTGGCCTTGGTTTCCTGTCTGTAAAGCTGGTGGCTGGAAGGACAAAGCCTGTGCACTGGTGTCCTGGCAGGAAACCAAGTCCGGGGGGAAGAGGAAACCTTCAGGAGTAGCCGGGGTCTGCAGAGCTACAGCAGAGGCCCAGGAGCACGGGGTGGGTGGGGAGCAGGGGAAAGACCCCACCCTCTCCCTCCACCTCTCAGGGACCAGTGCGGTCAAGGGCTGAGCCCGCTGCCCAGGGGCCCTGCTGCATGGGCAACCTTGGGGTAAAGGACTTGGGAACAGCAGGCAAAAGACTGAATAACTAAAAAAACCCAGGCAGTCAGCCCCAGCTCCAGCCAAGACAAGGCTCTGGGCCCTAGGGACAGAGAGGTGACCATAATAAGTTCCTGCTCCATGAAGGAGAGAGATGGGTTAGCCCAAGGAAAACCCTCAGTGTGATCAGAAACTATTTATGCCAGTGGGGAAACTGAGGCCCAGCAGGAGTCCCCCAGCAAGTCTGAGGCACAGGAAGGCTGGGGCCCACACTTGTCATTCTTCCAGAGCCCAGAAAGGCAGCTCAGGCTGGCCAGCAGGTGGGACCCAGGAAGGCCCGGCCCACCAGACCCTCCCCGGCCACCCACTGACCCAGGCTCTGACCCAAACCCCACTGTCACTGGGTGGGCAGGCTGCCAGGCAGGAGCCAGTGCTGGGGAGCCAGCTACAAGGGGAGCAGCACCCTCAAATTCCCAGACAGGCTGGGCACATTCCTGCCAGGATGTCACGCTGCCCGCCCCACCCTAACCCCACACACAGTGCCCATTGTCTGTCCCAGACACTTTGAGCTGCTGCCGCCTCCAGCCTGTGACACCTCCCCACGGCTTCCCCTTCCCAGGTGGGGCCCCACACGCCCGAGCACCCCTCTCGGTCCCCAGCCCCGAAGGGCAGTGTGCCATGCACCTGGGAATCAAGCAGGGGTCAGGGCAGGGAAGTGACTTGCTCTAGATCACGCGGCCGAACCCAGGCCTCTGGACCCCTGATTAATTGCTCTTCTCTAGGGACACGGCTGTCTCCCAGCCCTACACCCACTGCACCTCGCTCCCCACAGAACTGGTCCCCTGCACTGCCCCATTTTCTCGACCAGCAAGCTGACAAGGAGGGAGAGAAGCTGCTTGCCAAGGCCACCCAGCAGGCAGCAGCTGAGCTGAAAGCCAGCCCGGGTCATCCGGAGTCCCGGCCCACGCTCTTTCCAGCCCCTGCGGGGAACAGCTCAGCGGTGTGGGCAGGGAGGGAGCAGCAGGGGAGAATGCGGGGCCAAAGCAAGCCTGCCCGAGGTGCCGGTGCTGAGGCAGGCGGACACGTTTTCTCATCCACACATTGCGTGGATCCCGAGCCCAGCTAGGGTGTAGACAGGCATTCACTCTGAGCTGGGATCCAGGGTGAGGTTAGGAGTGCCCTGCCCTGCAGGTTTGGGAGACTGGGTTGGATAAGAAGGGCCCACAGCTGGTAAAGACAACTCCATCTACAGCGTCCAAAAGCCCCTTCCCTTCCCCTCCTCTGGCTGCCGTCCATAGCCCTCACCTCGTCCTACTGCACCCTCAGTCCCCTCCTTGCCATCCTGCTAAGGGTCCTTGCATGGCTGTCCCCTCCCCACACCCTTCCCCTGGAGCCGGGTCCTCCCTGGCTTCCTTCAGGGCCCTGTTCCAACAGATCCACCCTGGAAAACAGCAACTCCTTGCCCCCCAGCACCCAGCACCCAGCACCCAGCACCCAGCACCCACACTCTGACCCTGTGCCCTTCTGCTTGCTCCTTCCTGCTATCGGATCTATATTTTCTCTTTTCCTTCTTTCCTTTCCTTTCCTTTCCTTTCCTTTCCTTTCCTTTCCTTTCCTTTCCTTTCCTTTCCTTTCCTTTCCTTTCCTTTCCTTTCCTTTCCCCCCTACCTTCTCTTCCCTTTCTTTCTCTTCTTTCCTTCCCTTTTCTTTCTTTCTTTCTTTCTTTCTTTCTTTCTTTCTTTCTTTCTTTCTTTCTTTCTTTCTCTCTCTCTCTCTCTCTCTCTCTCTCTTTCTTTCTTTCTTTCTTTCTTTCTTTCTTTCTCTCTCTCTTTCTTTCTCTCTTTCTTTCTTTCTTTCTTTCTTTCTTTCTTTCTTTCTTTCTTTCTTTCTTTCTTTCTTTCTTTCTTTCTCTCTTTCTGTGTGTGATACTGGGGATTGAACCCAGGCCCTTTACACTAAGTTGCATCATCGGCCCTTTTTATTTTTATTTTTTATTTTGTTTGTTTGTTTGGCTTGGGTTGTATTTGAGACAGAGTCTCGCTTGCTGTATAGTCCAAACTGGCCTTGAACTCACTATGTAGTACAGGCTGGCCTAGAACTCACAGTGATCCTCCTGCCTCAGCCTCCCAGAGTGCTGAGATTATAGGTGTGCACTACCAGATCCAGCTTGTGTGTGTGTGTGTGCACGTGTGTGCAATGTCTGTCCACTTGCACTATGAAGGAAAGTGTATGAGAGTAAAGAGTTTTAGATCTGTATTTATTTATTTGTTTGTTTGTTTTTGACACAGGGTCTCACTATGTAGCCCAGGCTGGCCCTGAACTCACAGGGATCCTCCTGCCTCTGCCTCCCAAGTGGTGGGACTACAGGTGTGCACCACCACACCCAGCTGAGTTTTACATCTTTTGCTATATGAAGAAAATGAGCAAAGGGAAGAATCAGAGCCGATGACTAGATTCTTTTGAACTCAGTATACCCACAAAACAGGCTTGGAGATTACAACCGAGGCCCCTGCAGCTGCTTCAGCCCGATGTGGTCCTCTGGACCCATCCTCTACCCCAAGCACAGCTGCTCCACCGACCCCGCCCCAGAAGCCTGGCTGCCCTGACCCTTGTGTGAAGGGGTGGAGTGTGCTCCTCTGTCTTTGGGGACATCTCCGTGCCGTGGCCGGAGCCTGGTGACAGTGGGCTTTTAACTTAAGCAAAAGGGCAGAGGGTGGGGGCCCAAATTCTGTCTCAGGGCTGAGCAGCCTCAGGGAGGTGGGAGGAGGCAGCTGGTCACCTGGAGGTGACCAGCGGCAATTCTGCATTGGCGGCATTTAAGACCATGACAGTAGGGTTACAGGAATCATCCGTATGGGGGGTGAAATCTTTTCTTGCCACAAGCTCTGGCCTCCTCCTGCCTCCTCTCCAATGAAAGGACCCTAAAGGCCACAGTCTGGGAATGGACCCCTATTTCAGAACAGTCAAGGCCCAGCGAGGGAAAGTGACTTGCCCAAGGTCACACAGCTGGCGAGAGCTCCTCGCTCTGCCCTGGGACCCCCTCCCCAAGTCGGGCTCTGACCTATGGTGAGGTGCAGGTGAGCAGGGCGGGGGACTCCCCAGAGGGAGCAGGCTTGGCACTGAGCGGGAGGCCGGGGCAGGGTAAAGCCCACCTGAAGTCACGTCTCCCTTGTGGTGACATCATGAGCAACCCAGACTGCTCCAGGGCAGCACAGCTGGAGGGTGGGGCGAGCTGAGGCAGGACCAAGTGAGCATCTAGAAGTAGGAAAGGAAAAAGGGGGGAAATAGGGCCAGAAACGCATCAGTGTCTCCAGCCCAAGCGCAGTCTGTGACCAAAAGCCCGGGTGCCTTGAAAACCAGATTAAGAGGCCACCGGTTGGGAAGCTGCCTTTCTTGACAGATGGTGAAACTGAGGTCAGGAGAGGGCAGCAGCTATATGGAGGTGATAGCAAATAACGGATTCGGGATTGGAACCAGCCTGTCCCTCCAGCCAAGTTCCTGGGACATCTTGGGGTCCCTCACACCCCACTGGGCTGGGTGGCAGGAGAGGCACAAAGACTAGCGGGCAGCAGAGGCTGTGCCCTACGGGGACCCAGGACTTGCAGTGGGAGGATGAGAAGCGCCGCTCAGAGCCCTACTCCCCACCTGCCCAGCCGCAGCCTTATCTCCTTCAGCCACTACTGAATTTCCAGGAATTTTACAAGCCAGCTTTTTAAACCCACTCATTATGAAAGTATTTCAACTCGCATGAACCCGCCCTACTCATCGCCTCCTCATTACTTCACCAGGCTGTGCTATAATCTGCACTCTTGGGTTCCTGGGGAGATGCTGGGACTGATGGGCTCCTGTCCTCCCCACCAGGGACCTCGCCTGGGAGCGTGGTGAGGACATTGACAGCGTGGACCTTGGCAAATGCTGCGGACCCAGATCCTCCCAGGAGTCCAGCTCTGACCCAAGGAAAGGAAGCTGCCACCCTCGGGCCTGCCACATCCTTTTCTGGACCTCCCTGCTTCCCTGCAGCCCAGCAGAACCTCTGGCCTCTTCCTTCTCGAAGGCTCTTGTCATCTATTCCTGTCCCTACTGCATGTCTCCTCCAAGAGACCCTCCCGGTCCCACTGCTGCTGAAGTGGCCCCAGGTGTCTGTCTTTGAGCAAGAATGCAACTCCAAGTGGACAGGGTTTCTCTGTGTCCCACTATGGCTGTACCCCAGCAGCTGGTGCAGTGCCTGGCACATAACAGGTGCTCAGTAAATGCATGGAGAGCCAGATATAGTGGCTGTTATGGTTGGTGTCTAGATGTCACCCCAACACCTTATGCAGTCATGGGGGCAGGCTCTTCAGAGGTGGCTGAATCTAGAGTTTGTGATTGATTCATGGTCCAATGCTGGGATTAAAGGCATGAGTGCTACGCCCACCTTAGGGCGGGTAGCTTACATACAATATAAGAGACAGAAAGAGGCTTATCCCTACTTTCCCCCTTGTTGCCTTTGCTGTCTTCCGCTGCCATGAACTGTTGCCCCTCTGCCAGGTGCCACCCTGCCTTGGAGCCAGCTGATGATGGACTGAAACCTCTACAAACTGTGAGCTAAATAAACCTTTCCTCCCTCCCTTAACTTTGGGCATCGGGTATTTTGTCTCAGTAAGAAGAGAAAGTAACTAAGACAGTGGCAGATGTCTGTAATCCCGGTACTTGGGAGGCTGAGGCAGGAGGATCACTTGTGAGTTCAAGACCAGTTTGGGTTACGCAGTGAGATCCTGTCTCAAAAAACAAAAAGCATGGACTCTGTGAATGGATCCACAGAAGGGCACAGAACTAAAACTGCTCACCTGTGCACATGATGGGCCTGAAGGGAAAGTCCCCCCTCGTCTTCCACTCTGCCTGCCAGGTGTCCCCAGGCCATGGCTCCCTCCCCTGCCCTCCCCACTTCCAGCCTGTGCTCTGGCTCATCCCACAGCACCCTTCCCACTCCCGGGGCTTGCGGGGAGCAAGCAGGAGGAATTCCTGGCCCCGAGTCAGAGGAGGTGCCCTGGCAGGCAGGTGGGAGCAGCATGCTCGCCAGGGACTGCTCCAAATTCCAGCTCCCATGGCCGCTGGGTGGCCGCCAAGTAGGGCCAGGAGAGGCGGGCACCCCATCACGGAAGCCAGGAGGGCACAGGGGAGGCTGGGCAGGCATCAGAGGGAGGCAGATGCCCAGACAGGGATACTGAGACCTACAGGGGCCAAAGTCAGCCCCTGACTCATCCCAGATGGCCAAGGACGCTTTGGGCGCAAGACAGGGGATGGAGCCAGTGTCAGTCTGCAACCAGAGACCAACATCAAGGAGGAGGAGAGTTTCTGGGGCTGGGATCAGACCCAGGGAGCCCTGGGCTGTCCCTGGCCCCTAAGCCTGAAGCCCCTGCCCAAGGCAGGCCTGGCCCACTCAGCCCCTGTGCGCTCAGTGGGCAATGGGAGAGGGTCACCAGGAGGGCAGAGACAGTGGCCTGCTGGGGTCCCCTGCTGTCCCTGTCTCCTCCCCTTCCTGGGTCATGGCCAGGTGTGATAGGCTCAGGCAGAGGCCCCTGCCCAGCTGTCAGCACAGAGCTGCTGCCAACACCCACACCAGTGCACCTGGCCTTCACCCCCACCCCCACTGCCACCGCCCCTCCCCCAGCCCCCAGCACTGTGACACACCCAACCCACAGTGTGGCGTCACAACTATGGACAACCAGGACCAACTTCTAGAACCAAAGCACCTTCCTGAGGGCCGAGGATATAGCTCACTGGCACAGTGCCTGCCTGGCAAGCGTGAGGTCGTGAGTTTGATCCCTGGTACCCAAAAAAAGAAAAAAAGAGAGAGAAATTCAAAGTGCCTTTTTGTTTGGGGGTGGGGGTGAGACAGGGTCTCACTATGTAGTGTAGGCTGGCCTTGAATTCACTATGTAGCCCAGGCTCACAGCGATTCTCCTGCCTCTGCCTCTCCAGTGCTGGGATTATAGCTGTGTGCCACTACGCCCACCTACCACAGCACCTCCAAACTAGAAAACTCTAAAACCACACATTCTGACCACCAGAAAAATCCCAGGGACAGAGAATATGGCAACATTGTCCAACCCAAGCCTAAGAACTGTTAGAACCAAATAATTTCAGGGACAGCATCTTCCAGAAACTAGGAGCTTGAATGGAGAAAGCTTGAGGGGCTCCTAGAACCACAGTTCCTCGGTAACAATCCCATTGTTCCAGGGGACAGGACACCACCCAGACTAACGGATCTCTAGGCCAAGCACGCCTAGGAGGGGCGTTGAACAAGACCCCCAGAAGGGCGTGGGGGAGAGAGGGGGGCTTTGAGCACAACCAGAGGGGCCCAGGGTCTCTCCTCCCGCCCAGGAGGCTCCCTTCACCTCATCTGAGAGAGAAGCCAAGAGAAAGAACGCAGATGCCAAGGCTCGCAGCTCAGCGGGTGTGTGGTCACTGGGGGTGGCTGGATCTCTCCCCTCCCATGGGGCATTGGGAGCTTGGAATTTTCTCCTGGCAGGAAGGGCCCACCCTCCTCGGAATGCAGAACAATCCTTGGCATCTGGCCCCTGAGGCGTGCAAGGCCTTTGATAATCAACCATTATTAGCTCTCTGCCCTACCTCCGGCCTGGTGCAGAGGGGAAACTGAGGCAGGGGGGTCTTGGACTAAAGCATCTGAGTTGGGCCCTTGTGGTCTCAGTCGTCTGTATCCCTGACTGCAGAATGTAGGGGCAGAGAGACACCGGCGGGGCGAGTCAGCCCCTGGCAGGGGAGTGGGAGCTGAGACCACAGAGGGCAGTGGTTTCCCCAAAGTCAGCTGGCGCTGCTGCTCTTCTTTTGTTCTGTTTTTTGAGACAGGGTCTTGCTATGTGGTTCAGACTGGCCTCGAGCTTGTGATGCTCCTGTCTCAGCCTCCTGAGTGCTAGGATTGCAGGCATGCAACACCACCCCTAGCGCCACTGCTGCTCCTGTGGCCTCACGGAGGCTCACGCCAGGACCCATCCTGTAGGAAGAGCCCTCGGGATCTTTCCCAAGCCCCGCAGTGCCTCCTCCAGTTTCCTGTGACACAGTCTCCTCCCTCCTGTCTGTGCTCTGACACCATCTCCCCATCCACCTGGACCCAAAAGCCAAGCGTGGTGACCGCCAGGCCCCTGCTGAAACCTCCCATGACTCTCCGCTGCCCAGGGCAAAGTCCAAGCAGCCCGGTGCTCAAGGAGCCTGGCCTGGCTCCTTCTGGCCCAGTGCCTGTCCTGCCTGGCAGGGCCCTCCTCTGCCATCTGCCCGCCCCTGCAGCCCTTTCCCTCCCCACCTTTGCTGGGCTGGCCACCCCATGCCTGGGTGTTCAGGGGATGCCTTCCTGGGAGCCCTTGCTCCACTCCAGCGCTGGGGCATCCTGCCTTGGTTCGTCACATCCGGGCAACAACAGGAAGTGGAACTATAGTCTTCTCCCCATTTCTCAGATTAGGAGACTGAGGCATGGTGTGGTTGACTCACTTCCTCAATAGCACACAGTAAGGCCCAGAGCTGGGATGGGAACACTGGAGGTCCAATCCAGAGCCCATGTGCAGTCCCTTTGTGTCCCACACCCGGAGAGGGGATAGACAGGAAACCGGCCCCCATAGCCTGGGAGGCTGGGCCAGGGGCCCCCTAGCTCAGCTCCCAAGGCCCTAAGATGTGCCCTGTCCCAGAAGCCACCCCAGCCCCACCCCCACTGCCAGTCACATGCACACCACACAGTTCCACACGGCCACGCACAGCCATGCAGGAACGCAGACGCCTGCCTTTGCCTGGCCCCGCCGCAGGAAGCCCTCCACTGCCCAAGCCTTTCTCACTTCTGCTTTTCCTAAATCTGTGCTGAGGAACTCACTGCCGCCTTGAGGTTCTTGCCTCTCTCTCACGCACTCCAGACCACTTCCTGCCTGCCCCCCACTTCTCTGGAAGCCTGGACAACGGTGACCAAATTAAAGTTCCCTGCCCTTGCTAGCCAGACCAGTAGCTGCTACAGCGAGGGACAGAGGCCAGGCGGGGTGGGTGGGGTGTGGGCAGCGGGTGGGGCAGAGAACGTGGCGGCTGTGCACGTTTTTAGGGGACTAACAGGCCAGGAAGAGGGACACCCAGTGCAAAGGTCCTGAGGCAGAGCCAGCCTGCCCTGTTAGAGGAGCAGAAAGGAGGCCAGTGGCACCCTGAATGAGAGTGGGACAAAGAGGGAGGTGAGATCAGGCAGCGGCAAGGCCAGGGCCACTGTGGTGACTTGGGTTTAGAGCAGAGGAGGGATGCAATTTTAATAGGGTCTTCTAGGTGTTGCTGTTTTGTTTTTTGAGACAGGATCTCACTATGTACCCCAGGCTGACCTCTAACTTGCAGTGATCCTCCTGCCTCAGCTTCCTGAGTAGCTCGGATTACAGCCATGTATCACCATTCCTGGCTTAACACTTGCATGTTTTAAATGAACCAAAATATTTCACGTGTATGGAAAAGAAATGAGAAAGTATCACCACGTCTTGGGCGTTTTCCTGTGACCTGCTCTTTTGCAGTGACACTAGGAGGTCCTTCCTGGAGTGGGGTGAGCAGCTCTAGCTCCTTGCCCTTCACGGCGTGCCAGAGCTCCCTGGCTGAGGAGCCACACTTTCTTTAATCACAGCTCTGGTCAATTGACTTTTGGATTGTCCTCAGGACTTCGAATTAATGAAACTTTCTTTTTTTTTTTTTTTTTTTTGTGGGTTCCGGGAGTCGACCTCAGGACTTCACGCTTTCCAGCAAGCGCTTGTGCTGCTGAGCGATATCACCGGTCCTCTTTTTCCTTTATGTGGGCTCTGGGAGTCGAACTCAGGACCTCGCGCTTGTCAGGCAGGCACTTATGCCTCTGAGCTATCTCACCGGCCCCTCAAATTAATGAAACTTTCAAACATCGGCCAGGCATGGCAGGCCTGTAATCCTAGCACTCGGGAGGCTGAGGCAGGAGGATTGCCATGAGTTCGAGGCCAGCCTGGGCTATATAGTGAGTTCAAGTCCAGCCTGAACTGCATAGCGAAACACTCTAAAAAATAAAGCCAGATTGTCCCTTTTCCCACTGAAGAAGAAATCTGAGTTCAAAGTGAAAGCTCCCACACTCTCAATGTCGGCTCCATCTAATTTTATTTTGAAACACTGAGGCCACACAAAACACCGCTGTGGGCTGGTCTGGCCCTTAGACTCAGTGCTGCCACTGGCTTCTTGGATAAAATCAAGGGTTCAGGAGCACAAGGCTGAGCAGAACCATTTGCCAGCTGTGTGTCCGGTGGGGAACCAGCTGCCCTTTCTGAGCCCTGGCTCTGCCATCTGTGAAGGGCAGCATGTTACCTCCTTGTAGGGCAGCCCTGACTCCTGCCAAGTGTTAACTGACCCCAAAGGGGTCATGCACTGAGTGGTGACTCCCTGCCAGGACCTGCATTGGGCACATCATACTCGCCAGGCTGAGCAGCCCAAATCCAAAACCTGAAATCCAAAATGCCCCAAATCCAAAGTTTTTTGAGAGCTACTATGACACTTGGTATTTTCAGATTAGGAATGCTCAATGGTAAAGCCTATGCAAATATTCCAAAATCTGAAACCCTCCAAAATCTGAAGCCACTCAGAAGTGTGGGACCAGAGTCCCAAGTATTTCGGATAAGGGATATTCAAACTATAGCTCATACCGGGCCTGGTGACACACGCCTATAATCCCAACACTCGGGGGCCTGCCGAAGGAGGATCCTCATAAGTTCAAAGCCAGCATGAGTTACATAGCGAGTTCAAGGCCAGGCTGTACTATGTAACGAGACTCTGTCTCAAAAAAAACAAAATAAGCCAAGTGTGGTGGCACATGCCTGTAATCCCAGCACTAGGGAGGCTGAGGCAGAAGGATTGCCGTTTGGGTCCAGCCTGGGCTACATAAGCAAGCTCAAGGCCAGCATGCACTACATAACAAGACCCTGTCTCAATAAAAAACTGGGCATGGTGGTGCATGCCTGTAATCCCAGCACTCGGAGGCCGAGGCAGGAAGATTGCTGCGAGTTCAAGGCCAGTTTGGGCTACATAGTGAGTTCAAAGCTAGCCTGAACTACACAGGGAGACCCTGTCTCAAAAACAAAACAACCCCCCCCCCCAAAAATAATAAATATAGTTCATTTAATCCTCACTGTAGCCCTAGGTTTGATCCCGAGCACTGTAAACATAGTAACAATAATGAATTAACCCTTGTTATACCTGAGTGGCAGATTGGGGCGAAACCGTGAGGAGCCCTGACTTAACAGTAGGTGCTTCACAAATGCTGTGGATGTGCAAATAAATGTGCCGTGTGGAGCCACTGAAAGCCTTTGGTTAAACGTATCCATAAAGCACTTAGAGGGAAGCTTTAGGCTTCCTGTCTGTTCCTCCACAGCCTCAGATCATCCTTCCCCTAGCTCCGTAGCCCAGGATGCTGACCTCTAGGGACGTCAGCCCAGCCCCTGGCCACTTCCGGTCAGGGTGGCCAGCACTGCGCTGGCGTATGCTCCTCACCCAGCACTGGGAAGAAGTTCCTGATTTGTGGTGGTTCCGGGTGATGAGACCGCATTTTAATGGGCCCCATCACGGTGCATGGTCACAGGGGTCAGGCCAAGATGGGGGTTGTGTCCATGTCCAGGTGCGTCCGTGGGGGCTGGTGTCTTCCTCGGAGCTGTGGGGTGGTGGTGATAATGCCCTTCTTCCTGCGGAGGGGCCTCAAGCACATCCTGCCTGGCCCACGACCGTGGTGGTGAACCTTCAGACAGCAGTGAACCTTCAGTTGCCACAGTTGTCATTGTCACCATTTGTGACCATCGCCTGGGGCTGTCTTCTCCCCTGGTTTGAGTGACCAGACTCATGACTGGCCGGGGGCAGACATGCTTGAGGAGGCCACTAGTGACCAGGCGGTGGCCAGTGAGGATGGGGAGCCGGTCAGCACCCCTGACACCACTGGCCAAGCAGACGGTAGAGAGGGACTCTCTCCACTGTCGCGCAGAGCCAGCCACTGTGGTGACAGGTCCCCAGGAGGGTGCGGCTGGCTGTGGTACCTGGGGAACCAGCCCCTGCCCAGCATCAGGACAGCGGGTCACAGCACGAGCTGACCTGGGCAGGGGTAAGGGGCTTGATCCTGGGCTGCAAGGGCTGCTGGGAAGTATGGCCTCCCATTCATCACCAGCCTTGGCGGCACTGCTCAGCGAGGGTGGCACGGGACAGCGGGTAACACTTTGTTCCTGAGTCTGAATCCCTGCTTCACCACTCCTTGGCCTGTCTGTGCCTCAGTTTCCTCGAGGGCTGTTAGGATCATCCTTAAGGGGCCTGGCTGAGGCGTTTTTTGGTGTGTAACCTCAGAAAAGCCTCTGAACCACGTGAAGCCTCGTTTTCCCCATTTGGGAAATGGGGATGTTGGCTGCAGAGACTGAGATCTCACAGCACACAGCAGGTGCTCAATAAATGAGCACTCTTCCCTTGAGCCAGTGTGCTTTCCACTCCCCTGCTAGCACAGGTCCTAGCTAGGGGAAGCCTGGGACCAGATCTGTGTCCCGGGCACATGATCTGTCCTAACTTAGCTTCTTTCCTCGAACTAAGTAGGCCAGACTGGCCCTGAACTCATGGAGTCCACCTGCCTCAACCTCCCAAGAGTTCGGATTACAGATGTGTGCCACCATGTCGGGCTCTCTGCCTCCATCTCTAGTCATAAAATGGGGTGACGATGGACCCCACCTTCAGCAGACACCTGGAAGAGCCTTGTTTCTGGGAAAAGCACTCAGTGCCTGATACAGATCCAAGTTAACCACAATAGTGACCACATGCAGCTGGCACCACCCTAAAGTCAATGAGAACCATGGTCCTTATAGGAGGGCAGGCGAGGCTGGGTGCTGGAAGGTTCTGGATTTTTTCCTTCTTTGGGACCCAGTCCATTGCTTTCTGGCCTCCCAGGGGTTTGAATCAAGTCCCTCTTCTGTGGATGGTCCAGCCTGAGCTCCTGGGCCTGGCCCTAAAGGGGAAGGAGCCACTTGGGAGCAAATGCTGGACCAGAAGTGGCCTTGGAGGTGCTGGTGGCACACAGCATCTGGGAAGGACAGGGAACCCAGGAAGCTTCAGGCAAGTAGCAGCGTGCAGTGAGCCACCAGAAAGGGTGGCAAGGGCCCAAGGAGTGGAGACCCACCACAGGACCCCTTGAGCTGGCAGGCAGCTGGCCACACCTCCATGTGCTAGGCCATCAGGTGAGCTCTGCGATACTTGCTGTCATGCCTTTTAAGGCCAAGGCAGCTCCTGCTGCCACCACCTCCCTGTTCCTACTTGCTCAAATTCCCAGAAGGTATTTTCTTCAGGATTGGAATGAGGTTCCATATTCTGTCACCACAGGATTCCTGTGAGGCCCATCTCAGGGTTCTTGTGAAGCTAGTATCACAGAAACGTGCACCACAGGCACTGGGCAGCATGCCCCGAGTAACACATGGAGCACAATGACAAGCACCCCACTTACTGTGGACCCACAGCCTTCCAGATCCCCAGCGGACTCCATCAGACCCCCAGGGATGCAGGGCACTGTATCCTTTATGGAGCAGCTGCTGGTGCCAGGCTCAGTGCTGTGGGAAGCCAAGGGGATCCTGCAGTGATCACAGACCTGAGGCCTCACTTGGCCCCAGGTCCTTTGCACAGCCTTCCCTCTTGCACCTTCAGGTGGTGGGCAGACCTTTCACTTCTAAAGCCATCTTATCTTCTGCACCCCAACTGGGGCCTTGAGGTCCCCATGGGCACCACAGGTGACAGCTCTCCTAACTCTGGCTCCTCTGCAGCCAATTGCCCACACTTCTTGGCCCTTTCTGGGCTGGCAGTCCTGAATGTGGCCAAGGTCCCCCCACAGGCACGGTAGACAAGGTTCAGGGTGAGGGATTGGCCAAGGGCTTCTCACACGTGGCACTGGGCTCCTGATGCCCACAGCAGGGTTCAAAGACCACCCTAAAGGTAGAAGGCTAGAGGGCCCGGATGGTCAAAGGGTTGACACGGGTCCCTAACTCAGGACTCCATCTGGGAGACAAACTCCCACTCCTGGAGGCCCAGCCCAGGCCTCTCAATTCTCTGCCAGAGGTACCAGGTAGCACTGGTCCACTAGGGTCCAACCCCTTGGCTGTGTGGGTACCGGGAGAGCCCACGCCCACCCCAAGGCAGACAGGGCCAGGCCCAGCAGAGTGCTACACGCTCTCACCCCCTGGTGGCCACTGCCTTCAAGTGCAGCCCTAGCTAGGGCACAAGAGCTTCCCCTGTATCAAGCTCCCCAAATGAAACATGGAGGGCAGAGCACATGCCTATAATCCCAGCAGCACTTGGGAGGCTGAGCCAGGGGAGTTGCTGTGGAGTTCAAGGCCAGCTTGGGCTACATAGTGAGACCCTTTCTCAAAAAACAATACACGTGGAGATCAGAGACCTTCCCACCTCTCCCATTGTCTATAGCTTTAGACACCTGTGCTTAGAACATTTTAGGACCTCAGGCAGACATACCGTGTGTGAAGGTTCACTCCACCCCCAGCTATCCTGCCACCCATTTAGATATTCCAGCTGCCAAGGGCCCAGGTGACAGGTGGGCTGCCCTGTGGCCCAGAGAAGGGCAATCGGGTGTTGCACCTACAAGGAACTGATATGTTCCCTACATGCTATAACTGTATGTCAGGTGAGCTCCTGCATGGTAAGACGGGCACCCCCAGCCCCAGCTTGAAGACATGGACAGGTTGCCTAGCTGAGCCCTAGAAGACAGAGAACATCAGGGCTTTTCTCAAAGCAAACCAGCTCAGTTCCACTCTGTGGGTCGCCTCCCTCACCCAGGGCCAGAGCCTGGAGCTGGGTAAAAAACCTCAACAAGCCCGGACTTGAAGCCGCCCTATGGGATCAACTGACTTTCTGTAACTAGGCAGGCCCAAGGCTGGCTGTGCCTATGCCGATCAGTGTCGCAAGGCACCAGAGAACACCAAATCCTATTTTCCCTCTCCACAGCCCAAGTGTCACCGAAGCTGTGTAAACCAAACAGACCCTGCCTCATCCTGGTGACAAGCACATCTTGCTGCACCAAGCACTCCGCGCTGGCTTCCACACCTGGGTCTGCGTATCTCCACAGCACACAGCCGCAGCTACTCCCCACCCAAATCACAGAACAAGTGCAAGTCACTGGAAAACAACTTTCATTGAGACTCTGCCAGCCGCCGAGGGTGTTCCTGCTGTCACGCGCCTTCTTCCTTGGCGATGCGATCTTTCTTGAGTGGTCCCTGTGGAGAGACGGGGCGGGCAAGGTTAGAGGTGGATGAAGGGCAGCAGCAGCAAGGGTACACAGAGCTGGGGGACCAAGGTCTCTGCTGGTGCAGCAGCAGGTGGAGGAAGACTCACCATGAACGCCTTCTTCTCCTCCATGGTCTGGAAGCGGCCGTGGCCAAACTTGGAGGTGGTGTCAATGAACTTGAGGTCGATCTTCTCCAGAGCCCGCCGTTTCGTCTGCACCAGCAAGGACTGCAGACCAAGGAGGGCGGTCAGTTGTGGCTCCCAGAGGAGCCAGTCAATCCTGGAGCAAGCACCCCACCCCAGCTCCGCCCCGTCCCACAGGCTGATGAGCAGAACAAAGCAGCAGAGGCCACACAAGGCCAGACTGGGCATTTCCTCCCCCCGGACTTCAAAGCTCTTGTCAGAGGAGCATCATCCGTGCCCCTTTCTCTGCACCCCCCCACGCTCAGCCCCATCTGGCCCTGGGAGCCTCCACAGCAGCGGGGGCTGAGCGCCAGACTCACCTTGCGTAGGGTGAGCACCCGCTTCTTGGTTCCCACCACACAGCCTTTCAGCATGACAAAGTCATTGGTCACTTCACCATAGTGGACAAAGCCACCCTGGGGGAAAAACAAGGCCATGAGTCAGCACAGAAGAATGAAGACAGTCACCCCAGATTCAGATTGTCCCAGCCAACTGGGGACAACAGGGCTGTTCTCAGAAGGAAGGCAACAGGGAATGGTTCCTCAGCCTGACTCAGGCGCTGTGCCCAGCGCGCATTCCAAGGCCTCATCACAGAACAGCTGGCCTGAGCCCGTCCTCAGCAGCAAGGTGGGCACTGCAGGGACCAGTCAGCAACTCTGCAGCCAGCCTGGCCAACAGCAGTGGCAGGCCTGCCCCAACCCAACAAGAGGGCAGATGGCTAGGATTCTCTACAGGCCCAGGCCAGCACCCAGCACTCACCAGAGGGTTGATGCTCTTGTCAGACAGGTCGTAGTCGGTGGAGGCGTTGTTCTTGATCAGCTTCCCATCCTTGATGAGGTAGCCCTGACCAATCTTGTAGATCTGACAAGAAAAACCATCACTAGCACGTGGGAAGGAAGATGGAGACCAGGAAGTCTGGAGGGATGGCCAGCTGCCCAGCCAGAGCAGGTCGCAGGCAACCCACTACACCGTCTCCTGATGGTGCGATCACAGCTACTCAGGAGGCTGAGGCAAGCAGCAAGTCTGAGCCCAGCCTGGGCAACTTAGTGACTTAGCAAGACCTTGTCTCCAAAAAAACACCAACCAAACAAAAAAAAAGGCTTAGAATGCAGCTCTGTGCAAACACAGTAGGTACAATACCCGGTTATCACAAAAACACATCATAAACGCTGGGGCCTGTGTATCCCCACAGCACAGCCACAGCCACCCCCACCCAAATCACGGAATACGTGTTAAGTCCAGTCACCGGAAAACTTCCATTGCGACCCCACCAGCCGTTCCTGTGTTCCCACTGGTAAATGCCTTCGTCAGTGAGCAAGTGCCCAAGCATGATCCCCAGCACTCAGAAAAACTAAAGCCAAGTGCCTCCCACGCACTAGCCTGACTGTGTGCAAGGACTGAAGAGTCCTGTATGTGTCACCTGCTAAATGCCGGGGGGCTGGGCAGACACTGCTGGTTAAGGTGCAGACAGTGAAGGGCTCTCCAAAACCTCCCTTACTGGGTCTTATTTATCCCCAAGTCACCAAGGGCCAGCCTCTCTCTACATTTATGACACCCAGTGACCAGAACTGGCTGTCCAAATGAGCAGTGTGACAGGGACCAGCCCCCACTTCCCAGGCAAGTGCACTCACCTTCTTGTTGATCTCCGTGCGGTGATGGTAGCCCTTCTGCCCAGCACGGGCCACGGAAAAAGCCACACGGGCAGGGTGCCACGCTCCAATACAGGCAACCTTGCGCAGACCTCGGTGGGTCTTGCGGGGCAGCTTCTTGGTGTGCCAGCGACTGGTGACCCCTGGAAGAAAACACGTCATCACTGTACCATCAACGACCTGACCCTTCTGGCTTTGAACTCCCAACCTGGGTTCAACCGTGGCACTTGGACGTGAGCCACAGGAAGGATGGCTGTGACTGTGTCACCCCACATCCTGGACCCCAGCCTAGATAGAAGCCGTAGTTCCAGGCTCACATTTACTTTCTGCAGTGGGCTACCAGAGCCCAAGTGTACAGCCAGATGTCACCCCTGCAGCGGCACAGCTGCAGCAGAGCGCTGTTCTCAGAAGGGAGGCAACAAAGAAAAGACTCCTCAGTCTGACTCGGGTGCTGTGCCCAGCACACATCCCAGGATCTCATCACAGAACAGCGGGGCCCGTCCTATCCCAGGTTTAGCACAGAAAGGGCCACAGCAAAGCTCACCTTTGTAGCCTTTGCCCTTGGTCACCCCGATGACATCGATCATCTCATCCTGCCCAAACACCTGGCTCACGGGGATCTGCTGCTCCAGCCTCTCCCGGGCCCAGTCCAGCTTCTCAGCCACCGTGCCCCCATTCACCTGGATCTCCATGAGGTGGGCCTTCTTCTGCCGAAGCGGAAGCAGGCGCATCTAGGAAAAGGAACAGGTACAGCTTAGCTCAGCTTCAAGGGCTCCTCTGGTGGAGGAACTGACGCTGGGGCATGCAGTCAGGTATCAAAGATATCACGAAGTCACTCTGCACCTCTGCCAAGTATGGGGATCACCTTCATTCTTGCTAATACGAAAAATTCCCCTTTGAATTCTGGTGTTTGAACAACTGTTGGAATGAGCCAATGGGGCCCTTGCCACTCCAGGAAGATTTAAGGAGACCCTGGGCTCCAAGCAGCACGTGTTTCCACCCATTACTGACCTCTCGGTCAGTTTCTCTGGGGTAATGCTGTAGCCACCTACACCAAGCTTTCAGTTAAGGGCCCTTCAGCAATGGCAACACACTACAGGCTGTGCCAACACCTCTGTGCCTAACCACACAATGCTACAGTGAGTCCCTGCAACCAGGGAACAAGTCTGATTCAAATGACAGTGGCCAGGGCCGGTGAGATGGCTCAGTGGCATAAGTGCCTGCCTGACAAGCGCGAGGTCCTGAGTTCGACTCCCGGTGGAAAAAAAAAAAAAAAAGACAGTGGCCAGCTAGCACCTCCCCACTGCAGACCACCTTCAGGTGGCCTATGAGTCACCAGCAGAGTCAGCCAGTTCAATTTTGTTAAATAGGGTATGGCTTTCCTTTCAAAGAGAATGAGTACATAGCGCTTTCTGCTGGCCAGGGAGAGGCTTATCCAGTGCAGGACCTCCCTGTCAGTGACCCCAAGGACCCAGGGCAGGAGGCAGCTTCCAACCCCAAGTTCCTAGCTGGCCTATCTCCTCTATAGGGAAGTCCTAATTCTCAAGAAATTCTGAGATTAGATACAGAATTACTGGAAGCTGACATCAACCAAAATAAAGTCATCAAAAGGCACCTTCTGGGGGACTCACACAGCCTCACATACCTACCTAGCATGCATGAGGTTTGGTCCCTGGTACAGCAGGGTGGGAGGACCCCATGCCTTCCACAATCGATCATGTAAGTCACTTGTGAGACACCAAGTGCCATGCTGGGTGCTTACCTGGGTGTGGGCGATAATGCGGATGACCTGGCAGTACTTCTTCATGCTGCTGAAGTCCTTGTCCAGCTGCTTCTTGCCCATGTCATCCTGCCATTTCTTGCAGTACTTGGTGAAGGCCTTCTTCTTAGATTTATGCCTTCAGGAGCAGAGCAGAGTTGGGGAAGGGGCCGGGTGCAGGCCTTCATCACCCCTTTGAAGGGCGAGCGGAAGGCACCACTGGCACCACGTGGGGATGGGGCTCATTGCCGGCTTCTAAGGAGCCTTTTCCACCGGCAAGCGGAGCCTGGATGGAGCTCATCAGGCAGAGCAGAGCGGAGCTGAGCAGAGGGCCACAAAGTTAATACAAGCCACAAACATTCACAATATACATTCTTGCTCCAGAATACCAGAAAGCTCCCTTTCTCTATCTGGGGGTGGGGGGACCATTCTCACAGTAACGGAGGAAACAGGGAATTCAACCCAAGGCCAGGCACCCTTGCCATGATCACAGCGGTGGAATCATCCCACTCCTGCTGTCTCCTGTGTCTGGATTCAGGACTTCCCAGCAACCCAGGAACACTAGGTCCTCTGCCAACCAACACCCACTAACTAGTCTGCACACACAACAAAGATGTCTGCTCAGCAGACAGTGGCTGCTCCAGGTTACCATCCTGTTCAGGGACCAACTAACCCTGAAGACACAGCAGCTCCTTCCCACTAGGCCCTCCTGGGGTGCTCCCTGTTCTCCAGCCCCACCTAGCGACGGCATGGCATCCCACCTACCAGTTCTTATAGAAGCGCCTTTTGCACTCATCGCTAATGTGCTCTGCAAAGACGGTCTTGAAAGTCCGGAGGCCTCGAGGAGTTTCCACATAGCCCACAATGCCTACGACCACCATAGGTGGCGTCTCCACAATGGTCACGGCCTCCACAACTTCCTTCTTGTTCACCTCTGCAAAGAAAGTTGTCAGACTTGAGTGAGCTGACAAAAAAAATGCCTAAAAGGGGTTTTGCAGAAAATGGTCAAGTCCCCACTTAGGCCAGGAGGGCAATCTGCTTCAACTCACAGGAAGTTGGCAGAAGTGGGCCACGCTAGGACTGCCTCCCTGTACACTTCCCACTCAGCGTGAACCTGCATTTAACTTACACCAAAACCATGCAGACCTCAGCCAAATACTAGACCGGCCTCAGTTCTCTGGAGAAACCAGAATTTCTACAGGCAGACAAAGGTGTTCAGTCTCAAATATAACAAAGTGCCATACACAGCTGACTTTGGCTCAGGATAAAGTGTTAAGTGTGTAACTCGCTCAGCAGGCAATGCTGTGTTCTACTCCCGAGGCTCACTGAGCTATCAAAACGTGAAGGCAGTTTCTATTCCAGCCGCAGCGACTCAAAGCACCACAGTTAAACTCTACTGTGGCTGTTAGCAAATTTACTCACAGCATGTTCCAGGGCTCCACAGGTAGCCTTGGAGTGTCCATCAGTCCTAAAGCTTAACATTCCCATCCTCCCAGGGACAACGCAGTCTGTACTTACTGGATCCTGGCCTATCCACTTCGCGCACAATGTGGGTCATGCCAGCCTTGTAGCCCAGAAAGGCTGTGAGGTGGATGGGCTTAGAAGGGTCATCCTTGGGGAAGCTCTTCACCTTCCCTCGATGCCTGCTGCTGCGCTTCCGAGGCAAGAAGCCCAAGGACCCATGTCTGGGAGCAGAGAACTTCCTGTGAGACTAGGGGGAAAAAAAAAATTAACCACCAAACCGAGCTCTCGCTTCTCTGCAGCTCTAAGTGTTCTCAGGAATCCTAACTCCTGAGCCGGGCAGCCAGCAAGTCCACGTTAACAGTACTGAGCTAACACCACATCTGAAAACAGTACTCAACACGACCTGGGCTGAACGTATGAAATTGTCTTACAAGAAAATAAACCACACAATTTCCCCTATTACAAAACAATATCATATACTGACATTACATATCATCTAACAAATGGTTTTATGAATGCATCTCTAAGAATGACCCCAAAAGATCCCGTAGCGGGTGATGTTTACTATACGACCCTTCAGTTCTGGCAACAGGCACCGGCCTGGCACACGCAGGCCTCTAGAACCCAGAGCCAAATCAGAACTTGACAATCAGCACAGAGTCTCTGTCCGCCCGTCAATAAGTTCATCATTTGTGGTTTCTGGGAATTCCAGAGAGCTTACGAACTGCAGCAGACATTTCAAAACACGGCCTCCACAATCCCAGCTCAAAATCTCCCCTCCCGCCTGGCTCCCTGTCCAAAACACCCAAGGATCCCACTCCAGGCTCCCTAACCAGGCGAACTGTTCAAGGGGCTTTATTGAGAATGCCTATCGCTAAATCTGGTAAGAACGACAGTTTTATTAAACGTAAAGCCTACGGGCCCGCTCCCGCCCCAAGGCCTTTCTCTGGCCGACCGGCAGGCCGCAGGCTAATCTACGCTCCCTTCTCCACAGGCCTCGTGAGTTTCTAGAAAATAGTCTTAATCGCTGTCTCTGCTGTGCCCCCGGTGCTCCTAGAACAAGGCTCCGGCGCTGGCCACACCGAGATGGCGACGATAAACTGCGGATTCCGCCATGCCAGTTTCGGGAACAAAAGCAAATCCACCATACACCACATACCATGCCTCCGTCACGTCCCGCCGGTAGAGGCCGACCAGAACGAGGCTCACGATATATAAGCCTACGTGTGGCCCCGCCCCTTCCGGCGGGCGAGCGCGCGCCCGCGAATAACGTCAGGTCAGAGGGCAGGTACCAAGCGTCATTTCTGCGCACGCCTTCTAATGCCCTGCACTCGTTCTGAAATGGACGTCCTCTTTGGGGGAATGAATTAGAGACCGTACGGCGGGTTGTCGGGTTCAAACTTAGTGAAAGCGGCGGAGATACTGCGTAAGGATTTGGAGTGCGACGAGTGTACGGCGTTCGGCAGCGGTCAAATCTGACGATGAAAAAATGGTTGTGTTGTGTCTCTTAGTATGGAACACAGCCGCCTCTGGAATTGTGGGACTCTTGTGGGCTTCATTTCCAGAGCTTTTTTGCATGTGATGGTCCATTTTAGCCCCTCACGCACACCAAGCGTTGCTGCCATTCTGCAGCGCTGTTGAAGAAGCTAGCGAGCTCTAGGGTGAAAAGACCCAAATTAGTTTGTTACCTCTTGACTTTGGGCACGCCTCCCTCAAGCCTCATCTCAGCCATTCCAGTGCCCGGCTGCGGTGTCCCTCGCTTCATTTTCAGGGCCTCCCGAGTCTGCATCATGACCTAGGGTCAGGCTCCCTGCAAAGCTTTGTAAGGATCAGATATCATCTGCTTACTTCCCATGGCGTTTCTTTGATTCCTCGGCATTGGGCACTGACTCCTGAGGCTGTCTCAAAAACCAAAAAATAAATAAATAAAACAGACTTGGGGTCAAAAGTGTAGCTCAGTAGTAGAGCACTTGTCTAGCATGCTAGTTTTTGCTGCCAAATGATTTAAGTATTTTTTTAAAAGAATGAAACAAGGGATTATGACCTGTATTACCCCTTTTTATAGAGAAAACTAAGCTTCAGGCCAAGAGGATAATAACTTGGCAGAACACAATTAATTAAAAAGTAAACTCCAGAGTCTGGGAAGAAATGGGCTGACTTTATTTATTACGGTCATCCATCAATATTGATTTTCAAAATGGAATTTTCACTATTATAGGCAGTGGGAAAGGTGCAAGGTTTTGGTGAAATACCTCAAGGACAGAGCTGGCTACGGCCAGGTAAAGCCAGAGGTATGGACACCAATGCAGTCGAAGGTTTGCATGAGCAGAGGAGGAGAGGGAAGCAGGAGGGAGGCAGAGCAGCCAAGTGCGACAGCTTGGTCTCCATGGAGTTTAAACATCCATCTTACAGCTGGGCCTGGTGGTACACACCTGTAATTCCAGCACTCGGGAGGCTGAGGCAGGAGGGTCACCGTGAGTTCGAGGCCAGCCTGAAATACATAGTGTGACTCTGTCTCAAAAAAAAAAGAAAAAGAAAAAAATAAACATCCATCTCCCCCATGAGACTAGGAGCTGTGTGTCAGCCCCTTGCAGAACCCAACATAATCAAGACCAAGTCACCAAGGACACTGCAGTGTCTGTTAAGGTTTGTATCTAGAGGTCCCCCCAAAGCCTCATGCAGTCTTAGGGCTTTTTCAGAGGTGGCTGTGTGTGACACTGGGATTTAGGGTATGTGATCAGTCCACTGATTGGTTTAGCACCGCCCTAATCCCAGCAGCCTAGATAGCATACAAAAGGGGCAGAAAGTTACTGTTGTTGCTTTTTTGGTCTTCTGCCAACATGAACTGTTCTCCTCTATAAAGCCAACCTGCCCTGGAGCCAGCCAATTATGGACTGAATCTTATACAAATTGCTGGCTGAATAAACCTTCCCTCCTTTAACTTTGGGTGTTGTATATTTTGTCTCAGCAATGAGAGAAGTAACTAAGACAATGTCACTGTGGGTGGCTGCCTGCCTCTCACTGACAGGAGCTCCATCCTGATCTTTTGTGCTACCATTGATTGTTGCAAAACCACCAGGCCCAGAAGACAGGAGCCACTCTGTCCAGAGAGTCAGTTACGGTGGGCTTGTGGCCTGAGTGCCACCCTATGCCCAGGAGCAACACCAACACCCAGTGCCACAACACCCTCTCTCTCTCTGTCTCCACCCCTCAACCATGATGCTGCAAAATGCAGGTTGGGCCTAGTGAGCCTCCATGCGCCCCTCCTGGGGCCACAGGCAGTGATGCCGGTGTGGCCCCCACAGCCTCCATCTCCACACGGGGCCTTTGTATCTTGTGCCTCCTGCAGCACCTGTACTAGGAGGCCACACCGGCCCTGCTCCCATGGCCCTGTGGCTTCTCCAGCCTGAGCAGCACCCACCATGACAGCGGCAGGCCTCAGAGCCACTGCAGCTGCAGCCATGTCCTGCTGGCCCGCTGCCTGGACAGACTGCAGAGGACCATGGGAGGGTGGCCCAGGACATTCGAGAAGGAGCCTGCACCTGCTGAACCAGGCTGGGTTGTGCAGTGCAGCCTCCAAAGATGCAGATGCTGTCACCTCCTAGTGACACTGTCCATCTGAGCCAGCACTCCCTGGGCCTGACCCAGCCACCTTAAGGCTGTTATCTCCAGCCTCTGACAGCCTGTGCCCAGTGGTTGAGGACAAAGATACCTCCAAGGAATAAGGAAGCTGTGGCTTTGGGGCCACCCACACACACCCTAGCACGGGGTTCTGGAACACCAGGCCAAGTAAGATGGCCTTCTGGTCTGCAAAGGGCCCCTGCGCAGCAAGAGGCTTCTGTGCCTCTTCTACCTCTGTGTAACTGAAAGCAACCACGTGTGGGCCTGTGGAGCTTTGTCAGAGGGAAGGAGGGAGAGAGGTTGAATGGTGATTTTGTTGCTGATGTTGTTTTGAGACAGGATCTCCCTTTGTAGTTCAAACTGGCCTCAAACTCACTAAGTAGCCCAGGCTCGCCTTGAACTCACTGCTAAGGCCTGAGGATTACAAGTTCAGACCCAGCCTGGGCGGTGTAGTGATTTAGCAAGGACCTGTCTCAAAAAATAAAAAGAGACCAAGGATGTAGCTCAGTTTTAAGGCCCCGAGTTCAATCCCCAGCACTGAAGGAGGGAGGGAGGGAAGGAAAGAGAGAGAGAGAAAGAGAAAGAGAACATAACATTTGACTCTCAGCCGGGTGTTGTGGCACATACCTGTAATCCCAGCACTTGGGAGTCTGAGGCCGGAGGATTGCCGCAAGTTCAAGGCCAGGCTGGGCTACATAGTGAGTCCAGGCCAGCCTGAACTACATAGCGAGACCCTGTCTCAAAAAAAAAAAAAAAAGACTCTCACTCTGACATAAAATGGATATATGTCAAAGATTATATTTAGCTCATTAATTAATGAGGGAATCAGGCAGATGCTGCAATTTGTTCGAAAAAGACAAAGAATTGCATGTTTCTCTGGAGTAAAGCAATGTTGAAATGTGTTTACAAATGCGAGTAAACCTGGCTTTTCTGCAGGAGGGGGAGATGGCCCTGAGCACGACGGAATTTATTTGCACATACGTAGATAAGGATCCCTTGCTCTGCTGTCTTCATCCTCAATGTACAGAGTTGTAAAATACCCTAAGGACAAAGAAGAGCCTTTAATCCACACACAGAACTAGATAATCCTGGGGCTCCAGCCCGTCACTGAAAGCAAAGCCAGTAATCTCTTTCGCTTATTGCAAAATCTCCCGACTTTCCTTACTGTGTCAGATTTTTTTTTTCAGTGTTGGGGGTTGAACCCAGGGCCTTTGCACTGAGCTACATCTCCAGGCCTTTTGTTTTGTTTTGTTTTTTTTCTTTGAGGCAGAGTCTCATTAAATAACTCAATTGCCCAGGCTGGGCTTCAATTTGTAATCCTCCTGCCTCAGCCTTGCAGGGTGCTGGGATGACAATCCTTGGGCAGAATGTCCTGCCAGAGCTCCCTGGGGCAGCCTTTCCAGTTAGTTGATCTTGTCAGTTCCCTCCCCAATCCCTATCCCATTCCTGTTTCCCTCGGCGCTTATCCTCTGCTAGATTTTCAGTCATCATTGTCAGCTTCACCATTTCTGTTTTGCCCAGTGCTCCCCGGCTCATCTCTAAAAGAAAAATTTCCCGATTTTTGAGATTCATTTTACTCTCAGTTAGAGCAAGACCTTGAATATAGACTAATGTTTGTTTGTTTGCTTGAGACAGGTTCTCACTCTCACTGTGTAGTTTCAGGTTGGACTTGAACTTGCAGTGATCCTCCTGCCTCAGCCTCCCGAATGCTAGGATTACAGGCATGCATGATCACAACTGGCTAGGAGTATTCCATTTTCCTTACATAATTTTTCTTATTGTTGTTGTTTTTGAGACAGGATCTCACTATGTCGTCCAGGCTCACCTGGAACTCTTGGTGATCCTCCTGCCTCACCCTCCCAAATGCTGGAATTATAAGAATGCACCACCAGGCCAAGTTAGGAGTGTTCCATTTTCTCTATCCATCTTAGTCACATCATTTAAATTTTTTTATCTTTAAATTTTATTTACTTATTTATTTTGGTGTGGTTTGTTTGTTTTTGAGAGTCTCACTACATAGTCCAGGCTGGTTTAGAACTCACTATGTAGCCCAGGCTGGCCTGCAACTCTTGGCGATCCTCCTGCCTCAGCCTCCCGAGTGCCGGGATTATAGATGTGCGCCACCACACTTGGCTTTATTTTTAGCTTGCTAATGTTGACTCATCAAGTTTGACTGTCTGTGGCTACCGAGTGATGCTGGGGATCTCCATGCCACTTGTGGTCAAGCAGCAGTTACTGTCACCTGCCAGGCTCTGTGCTCAGCGGTGGAGCACAGAGTGATGGAGATCCGGGCCCTGCCCGTCACTGGGCAGCTGTACCAGGCAAGTTTGTCAAGGGGACAGTGACCAGCAATGGCTCCTAGGTGCATGCAAGGAGACCTCCACCCTGACGTGTGCAGCTGCTCTTGCATCTCTGCGCCATGTGGGGTTCACCAGATGTCCTTCGGGGATGATGGGGAACTCAACTGTGCTTCTTGCTGACAGCAGAGTGTTGTCACGCCATGAGGGGACACGGGCATCTCAGTGCCATCACCTAGTGAATGAAGCCAATCTGGAGTCAGCAGACTCAGCCATTCTGGAAATAGAAATAAGATCCTGTGGCCGAGCCCTATAGATAACATACAACCCAGTGCCTGTTTCTCCTCCATGCGCTGGAAATTCCTGAGATCAAAACTGGCAGACCAGCTGGGCATGGGGGCACATGGCTATAATCCCCACATTCTGAGAGGCTGAGGCAGGAGGATGGCAAATTTGAGCACAGCTGGGGCAACTTAGCTTCTTAGTGAGACCCTGTCTCAAAATAAAAAATAAACTTGTGCAAATGGAAGGGGACCAAGACATGGGAGGGGAGGGGAATGGGACCTAAAAGGAGTTAAGATGTGTTCTGTACATGTACTGGCTTGCCATGACGAATGTGATCATTATGTTCTGCAAATGTGTACTAATAAAAACGAAAATTTAAAAAATAAGATATATGAAGAGCTGGGGATGTAGCTCAGTGTGAGGATCCTGAGCTGAATCTCCTACACCACAGAGAAAATGCTCCCATAGCCAACATGAATGCAGTTATTATGCATGGCAAACGTATACTAATGCAAAGGAATGGAAAAATACATGAATGAATAAATACGTAAACCAGGAAATTGAGTCTTTGTTCATGAAACAGACTTGAGAACATCATGTTAAATAAGCCAGGCGCACAATCTTAAATGTCATGTGGTGTCTCGAGACAAAATATATATAAAAATATATAAAAATTCTATTATTGAGTCTGTTTCAAAAATGTTTTAACACATAGGCTAATTTGTTTCATTCACAGTACTAGTTTCTCTTGTTCACCAAGGAGAAAGTTTTATGTGTGTATCAGTTAGTTTTTTGTAAGAAGACTTTTTTATCTAGGACTTGGACTCTGAGAAACATTTTGGCCTTTCTTATAGTATTATGATACAATGTATTAACCATTGTTATTCTCTGATTATTTTGTTATGAAGTTTTATCTTTTCACGGAAATAAGAGGGCTTTTCTATATTTTCTTTATCAATATTTATTTGTATTACATTAAAATAACAAAGTAAAAAGATGGACTTCCCACCAACGTTCCCATGTGACAATCATCCACGCAAGACTAACTTAAGTTGGGTCACAGGCACCCAACTCGGGGTGCACACCGTTGTGACACTGCATGTGGCTTCGACAGCGATACTCCTGAGTGACTTCCCAGCTCCCCGTGGGCTCCGGGCTGTAGAACTGGCACATGGTGCGGATCACAGGAGTAGGTACAGATGCGGACCCTTGGGGACCGCCTGATGTCCTTGAGTAGCAGGTGTCAGTCTCTCACCAACCCAGGAAAATTGCTCGGGGTCCACAAACTGGCTCACACACACGGCCTCATAGCTCTCCCGAGGGGTGGGGTACAGGCCCTGGGTGACCCGGCTGAAGCCTGCAGTCATTCACAGCAGCACCTGCAGGACGCCCAGGGACATGTAGTTGCCATAGTAACTGAGAGTCTGGAGCTGGAGCGGAGGCTCAGGGCAGGCAGGATGGCAAGGAGCTTGGTGTGTGTGAGCTCGCTGTGCTCTAGGGCCAGGGTCTCCAGGGTCAGGCCACCTGTCGGAGCAGCTCTGGGAGGATTTCAGGGCTGGAGGATTTCGTGGAGAACTCCTCAGAATCAGTACTTCAGCTGGCTCGTGATCGGGTTAATGGCCAGCGGCAGTAAGCCCCCTTCGGTCAGCATCCGTGGGCTGGAGCTGAAGGAGAGGGACTCCAGCGCGGTGCAGCTCCTGGAGGGAGCGGAGAGAAGAGTGCCTCCTTGGAAAGGGTGCATCCCACACCGGCCACCCCCCTCGTGGAGGTTAAGGGAGCCTTGCCGTTCCCCCCCAGTGTCTCTTTGAACCTTCCTAGTGTCCCCCACGTCACCATGGCTGCTCGCAGCAGACAGACTCCCTCTGATATTTCCTGCCACCCCCTGGCCTCTGGCGTGGGTGCAGGGCCCAGATCCCACTCACCCGGGGATCTTAGGCAGAGCCCCGCGCAGCAGGAAGACGTCGTCTACGCTGAGCTCGCGGAGGTGAGGCAGGCGCGTACAGGGGGAGTACTGTTTGTTTTTCGATAGGAAGGGAACCCGCGTGGACTCAGACTGCTGAAGTGGGACGTGGGCAGGTTGGTCATCTTCGTGAGCTTGCGAAGCAACACTCTCATCCGTCGCGATTGCAGCCACTGAACACGGCCAGCTCGAGGATGGGGTCCAGTTGCACAGCACGTAGCAGCTTCTGGATGACACGCACGGTGCTGGACTCCACGGTCACCTTCTCACAGCACACGTGGACAGCGGCTCTTCTCTTCCAAGACCACTCCAGGAGGCGGCCCTGGAAGCCATCGCCCTGGACCTGGGACGCACCGGGGGCTTCGAAGCGGAGGTGCGTGAGTACCCTCAAGGCCGGCTGCACCTGCGCGCCTGGCCTGGCCTCGCCTGCTTCCTTCTCCCGGGCTTCTACGGCTCTGGGCCCTACGGACCAGAAGTTCCGGTGCACGTCCCACAGATCTAGCACTTTCAATTGCCACCTGCTGTGGGTGAACCAGGAAGCAGTCTCAGAATGGAGGTGGGGACCCAGATTCCAGCCTGTTCTTCCAACTTCTGGGCGTCAGCTGCTCCCCTACTTTTTCTGGCTCAGCAACAGCCGAAGCTTCTGGGATCCTCCTGGCTCACAGCCTCAGCAGCTGCCCCACCCTGCAGTGCCCACTGCTCCTTCCCCAGGCCAGCACCCCCCTCCAGGGTCCCTGTGTCCCCTCACCTGGGCCGATCCTTCTGGGCCAGCAGCGCGTCCAGCCCATCCAGCACTGCCTTGAAGGTCTGCAGGTTTCTTTCCTACAGCCGCCTCTCCCCAAGCAGAGCGGTCAAGGTTTCTGACCTCCTCATCTTCATCAGCGCCCCCAGAGGGAGGCAGGGGAAAGGCCAGGCCTGCATCATGGCCTTCAGGGCCTCGCTGTGCCCCCCAGTAAAGGCCTCTGGGAACAGCTCTGGGAAGATGGAGATGGGCAGGTCATCCAGAGCAACGGGGGCCTCAGCCTCATCCCGAAGAAGGCTCTGCCTGAGCTGCTCCTCCACAGTCGGGGGCTGTGCATCTCCATCCTGTCAGATCTTCCAGAAGGCTCCTGGGGACACCCTGGAAAGGCATCTGTTCAGACCCAGCTTGAGAGACCCCTTCGGACCCATCCAGGCCAGCTCAGGGCCAAAGTCCTGCCTGACCTGCTATGGAGGGCGACATCGAGTTTCACTCTGCTTTCTCTGACCCAGGAGGCCACAAAGCCATGCCCTGCCCCCACCCCATGGGGAGCGGGACACCCCGCTCCCACCCACTTGCAACCACCAACCCTCGGGAGTCCAGGCCCATGGGGAAGTGGGTTCCGAGGGTCGCTGCAGCCCCACCCCACTTTGCAGAAAAGGTTTCTGGTCATGGCTCCGAGGCCCCAGCACCACACTGCTGGAAACGCCTTCCACCCATCCCATCTCCATCCCAACCTTAAGCCTGACCCGGACAGCTTAGGAAGACCCCGTAGGGTGGTGCTGCCATTTTCCTTTAAGAAAACTTAGCAAACAATGATAAAAGCCGTGTAACATTTTTATGGAACATGGGGGACTCAGAGATGGAAAACGCTAACCCTGCAATGGAAACATAGTCTCTGCCTTTAAAATATTGTCCCTAGCTGGATGTGTTGGCCCATGGGAGGCTGAGGCAGGAGGATTGTTGCAAATTCCAGGACAACCTAGGCTACATAGTGAGTTCAAGGCCAGCCTGAACTACATAGTGAGACCCTGTCTCAACAAAGCAAAACAAAACTAAAACTATAGACTATAGACTGTAAAAGGGGATAAACAAAAACTATAAGCACACTATAAACTATAAACGCCTGTTCATCGGAAGAGAGAGAAATCATGAAACCCTCTGTGCTCCTAAACCCCTGTCCCCGGGGAACCCTGGTGAGGGATGGCAGATGGGGACCTCATCCAGGAACGGACTTACCAGAGGCAGAGGCAGAGGCAGAGGCAGGCACAGGGCTCTGAGGATCCCTGCAGGGCTGTGTGGGGACTGGAGGCAGGACCATGCATCCCCTCCTTGCCCCTTCTGGCTTTTATCCCCCCGTGAGGCACGCCTCCTCTTCCTAGCTCCTCCGTCCCATCACACCCTGATGCCTGATTGGATGTTTCAGTCCCCACCCTATTAGTTCTCTTGTGGCTGTCTCTACCATGGTTGGTTTAGCAGATCTGGTCAGGAATGGGGAAGGATTCAGGAACCAGTTTAAAGCGTTCAGTCACTGATTCACTCTACAAATGCAGGTTCAGTTTTATTAACGTGGCTGTCACAGTTGTGAGTGTGAAGCAGAAAAGGGAATCTGTCCTGACTGAGACAGGAACGATCCTTGTAAAGCGACCTTTAGCTAGGTGTGGGGCACACGCCTAAAATCCCAGCACTGGGGAGGCTGAGGCAGAAGGATGAGAGGGGAGTTTGAGGCCAGACTGGGCTACATAGTGAGTTCAAGGACAGCTCGAACTATATAGCAAGACCCTGTCTCTAAAAACAGGAAGGAAGAAGAAAATAAATAAATTAATAAATAAAATAAAAACAGGGAGGGAGTGGGATGGGGGATCTTTGGCCACATCCAAATTTTGATTGTGTTCCAGGGGTTGGTGAGATAGCTCAGCAACATAAGCGCCTGCCTGGCAAGCACGAGGTCCCGAGTTCGACTCCTGGTACTCGCATATAATAAATAAATAAATAAATAAATAAAATAAAAATGGGCCGGTGATATAGCTCAGTGGCATAAACACCTGCCTGCAAAGCATGAGGTCCTGAGTTCAACTCCTGGTACCCGCATTAAAAAAAAACAAAAAAACCTCTGGCTTCAATCACCGATACTGCAACACACACACACACACACACTCACACACACACACACACACACACACACACACACACACACATCTCCATGTATCTATACACACTGAGAATAGCAAGTCACCACCACACTGTTTTATAACTCCAGGAGAGAATCTGTTTTTTGTGGTGCTGGGGATGGAACTCAGGGCCTCCTATAGGCCAGATCGGCCCTCTACCCTGAACTACACTCTCATTTGAATTTTTGGAAAAACTCCATTGCTTTCGAAAAATAGAGCTATGAAACCTCCTTGCATCTTTAAATCCTTTAATAGTTTGTTTTTGTTTGTTTGTTTTTGAGACTGGGGCTCGTTATGTTCAAGGCTGCCCTTGAACTCACTATGTAGCCCAGGCTGGCCTGGAACTCACAGCGATCTTACTGCCTCAGCCTCCCAAGTGCTGGGATTACAGGTGTGTGCCACCACACCTGGCCAGGGTTGAAAATCTATCAAGAATGCAAGATTGGATTAACAATTGAAAATTAAACTGGAATGCAAATTTGTTTTAATATTTGAAAAAGGCAGGGCATGGTGACACATACCAGTAATCCCAGCATTCTGGTAGGCTAAGGCAGGAGGATTAGAAGTTGCACCTCAGCCAGAGGTATAGCTCAGTGGCACAAGCACCTGCCAGGCAAGTGCGAGGTTCTGAGTTCGATTTCCGGTACCAAAAAAGAAAGAAAGAAAGAAATTGGAGCTCAGCCTGGGCAATTCAACAATTTATTTAATTATTTATTTTCAGTACTAGTGAATTGAACCCAGGGCTTTCGCACTGAGCTACATCTCAAACCTTGTTTTAATTTTTAAATTTTATTTATTTATTTGTGTGTGTGTGTGTGTGTGAGAGACAGAGAGACAAGGTCTCGATATGTAGTTCAGGCTCGTCTTCAACTCATTATGTAGCCCGGGCTGGCTCTGAACTCGAGGCGATCTCCTGCCTCAGCCTCCCATGTGCTGGGATTACAGGCATGTGCTACCACGCCCGACTGAATTTTTTGAGAGCAGTTCTCTTAAATATGCCCAAACTGGGCTGTAAATCACAATCTTTCTTATTACAGAAGAGTTCCACGACGTCCGGCATCCTTTGTAATTTTAAGAAGCCACTGACGTCTTTGGTATTTACGTAAATAACACCACCAACACTCGCACCGAGGCAGCCTTCCCTACAGCACATTTTGAAATCTACCGCACCAGCCTTGTGAAAACTGCGCCCACCTGGCCTGAGCCACCAGCAGAGGGCGCCCGTCCCGCGGGGAATCAGCGTTCCCGCCTCCCAGCCCGCCGGCTGCTGCAGCGCGGCTGTTCCGCTGAGTCGTGAGGAGTTGGTGGCCGCACGCGAGACAGGCGCGTTCCTGCCCCGAGGCCCTGCTCTCCCTCCTGTTAGGGCAGCAGAAGGAAGTGTGTTTCTCCTGAGCCAGGCCGGCGGCCGGCCCTGGGTCTCCGCTGTGTGCAGAATGAACGCGAAGTAATGACGTGTCCTCATTTCCGTTTAGCCAGGGATGTAGCTCAGTGGCCAGCCTAGGCTCCATAGTGAATTAAAGGCCAGCCTAGACTACATAGCAAGACCCTGTCTCAATCAATCAATCAATCAAAGTGCCCTGTTTCTGAGGACTCAGGTATAAGGACAGGAAGACTTCTGTCTGAGGCTAAGAAACTAAATGGCAGCTGTTACAAAGGACAAAGGTGGGCCAGTGAGATGGCTCAGCGGCTTAAGTGCCTGCCCGGCAAGCGCGAGGGCCCGAGTTCGACTCCCGGAACCCACATATGAAAAAGGGGCCGGTGATATCGCTCAGCGGCACGGGCGCCTGCTGGCGCGCAAGATCCTGAGGTTGACCCCCAGTACCCACAAAAAAAAAGGACAAAGGTGACTTGTTTTTTCCCAGTACTGGCGACCGAACCCAGGGGATGCTACTCAAAAGAGCTATGTCCCCAGCCCTTTTTATTTTATTTTGAGACAGGGTCTCACTATTTGGTCACCCTAGCCTCAAACTTGTGATCCTCCTGCCTCAGCCTTCTAAGTAGCTAGGATGAAAGCATGTGCCACCACACCCGGTGCAGTGGTTACACTTAAAACCTAGTGCTTTTCTTAGTTCAGGCTGCCCTTGGATTCACTATGTAGCCCAGGCTGGCCTCCAAATCGCAGTAATCCTCCTGCCTTGGCCTCTTGAGTGCTGGGCTTGCAGGCGTGGGCACCACACCCAGCTCGAGTAACTCTTTAGAATATTATGTGCTTTTGCTTTTTGGCCGTGCTGGGAATTGGATCTAGGAATTAGCACACACTAGGTACATGCCCTATCTCTGCACTGTCTTCCTGCCCTTAAAAATATTATACAAACGGCATGGTGGGCAGCCTATAACACCAGCATATAAGAGACTGAGGAAAAAGGATCATGACTTCAAGGCTGGGCTGGGCTACATAGCAACCTCTATCTCAAACATACAAACAGTCCCCCACCAAAAAAAAAAAAATTATACAACATTTTTTGAAGAAAGAAGGCATTAGCTGGGCATAATGGCACCCATTCGTAATCCCAGCTACTCAGGAGGCTGAGGCAGGAGGATCACAAATTCTAGCCCAGCCTGGGCTAGTTAGAAATTTAGGGACACCCTGTCTCAAAATAAACAATAAAAAAGGGCTGGGGGTGTATGAAATCAGAGATCTCATGAACTCAGCTGGACGGGCTTGATGTGCGTGCGGCTGCCCAGCAGATCCAGCCCAGGTGAGGGTGACTCAGGTATCATGGAGAGAGGGCACTGGCAGGATGGTGGAGGTCGGGGAGAGCGAGGTGAATGGCCGACCAGAAGGGTTGGTGCCATTGATGAGGACTAGGGGCTCCCGGCCATTGCTTCTGCCTAGGGCTGACGGCTTCTAATGGACGCCTACTGCCACCCAGACACTGGAAGTGGGGACCAAGGTGGATTCAAGGGGAAAGGCATGAACAGGAAGACAGAGAGTGAGAAAGACACTCAGAGCACTGGCCCAGGGAACAAGAGGCTTGGGGTCCAATTGTCAATATGAAAGAAAGAAAAGAAAGCCAGGTATGGTGGTACACGCCTGTAATCCCAGCACTCGGGAGGCTGAGGCAGGAGGATCGTCGTGAGTTCGAGGCCAGCTTGAGCTACATAGTGAGACCCTGAGTCAAAACAAACATAGAAAGAAGAAAGGAAGGAAAGAAAAGAGAGAAGAGGAAAAAGGCAGGGAGAGAAGTGGAGAAGGGAGTCGCTGATGTGGGGGACGTGGAATAAACACGCAGGTGGAAAGTTGTGATGCTCCTTCCTCTCAGGCCCACAGCAGGTGGGATCTGAAGTGCTGGATTTGTAGACGGTCACCTGACCTTCTGGGAGGCGTGGCCTGGAAACCCGCTCGGTGCTGCCCCCGAGAGGCCACGAGGAGAATCACCCAGCCCGGGGGACGCGCCCCTTTCCCTGAAGGAGATACGCTTTCCCCATGGCTTCCAAGGCGGCCTTCTTCCCGAGGCGCAGCTGAGAAAAGGTTTGGAGCCCTGTGCTGGAAAAGTTGCGGATCGCGCGATGCCCTCTCGGTGCTAGGGCATCCTGGCCAACAGGCGGTGGACGTGGCTGGGCTGGGCTGTGCGCCCCTGCAGGGTTTGCTCCACACCTGGGCCAGATGAGGAATCCTCGAAAACTCCTGTTCTTCCCATTGTTTCAGCCAACGGGAGCCAGAAGCCGGCTGCCAACTCCACTTCCCGCTTTACCAGCGGGAAAGCTCCGGGGTAGAGGGTAGGGGGCCGTCTCTGCAGGTGACAGCAAAGCCCTTGCTCAGTATGTGAAGCACCCGGGGACACCTGCTTTCTGCCAGCCCCTGGCAACTTATCTGCAATTAACACACTACAGAGTTAACAAGCATTTTGTTTCTGCTCTGTCCCGAGGACAAGTCCTGTGTGACCCTCTGAGAGGCAGAGCTGGCGTGAGGCAGCTGATCTGCAAAGGGCCACTGTGCCAGAAGCCAGACATGGAGGGGTCACCAGGCCAGAGCTGTGGTCTTCTGCTTGGCAGTGAGGAAAGAACACTACGGGGATTGGGGATTGCCCCAGACACACAAATATAGTGACAGGCCTCAGCCCGAAATAGGGCGACCCGATCGATGACTTCCACACTCCACATCTGGGTGGCGACTGTTCACAGGTGGTCACAGCGGTCTTGGGCCAACATCATTCCCACCCAGAAGCCACTTCTGACCGTTCTCCATCCACTGCCAGCTGCCAGGACAAACTGCTCGGTCCTGTAGGTGCCCAAGACCACTGCAGACTCAGTAACTCGCTGCCAGCTCTCAGAATCCACGAGAGCCATCTGTCCCAGTCCCGAGCACCAGTCAGCCCAAACCCTGGCTCTTAGTGGGGTCACACTGATTTTAGTCCTGAGCCCCTCTGAGGTCTGCTGGAGACCACTGTGGCCACCCTGATGGCCCTGGACACCGAGAATTGTCACATCAAGGACGCCCAGCTCAGTGCCATCCTGCTCGCTGCCCTCTGTCACTGTCAGCTCCCAGCTCACTGTTTTCGGCTTCCGGGAAAACGACACCTCCATGTCTGCCCTGCTGGGCCACGCTGCCAGCCTGAGCCACTGAGGTCTGGAGCTGTCCCCAGCCCCTCCAGAGAGCTATGAGGACATGGGTGGCAACCACCAGGGACATCAGCCCGGCTTTGTGCTGGGCTCACAGATACCCTGAGGGCCATAAGGCAGCTGAAGTTGGCCACGTCAGTGCCAGTGTCCGCCGAGTGTCCTTCCACCAACTCCTGTGTCACTCGGAGTCCTCTCCATGTGGCTATTGGGCCTGGGGCTACTTGAGTGCTAACGTCACATGCTTTCTTCTGGGCACCTGGAAATGGTAGCCAGGGTATAGCAGTCTCATCTGGGAACAGAGAACACGTGTGTGGCTTTCCGTCCCTGCTCAAAGCATTTAGGAGGGCTGGTGAGACGGCTCAGCGGCTTAAGCGCCTGCCTTGCAAGCGCGAAGGCCCGAGTTCGACTCCCGGAACCCACATACGAAAAAGGGGCCGGTGATATCGCTCAGTGGCACGGGCGCCTGCTGGCGCGCGAGGTCCTGAGGTCGTCCCCCCGGTACCCACAAAAAAAAAAAAAAAAAAAAAAAAGCATTTAGGAAAAGACCAGCAATGCAAGCTTGTGGGGGGCTGGGGGACATGTGCCCTGCGCAATCAGAAGTATGAAGCTGAATTTGTAGAAGTGGTCATTCTTCCAAGGTCTCGACTGGGTGTTCAGAACAAACGATCAGAAATGGAGAGACACTGGACGCAAACCCTCCCTTGGCTTCCATGGCCCATGAGCCCAGATTCCAGTTTAAATGTCTGGAGAACTCCTGTGACTGCATGGAAAATTGCCCCGGGTCCTCTGAGCAATGAGTCCCGTGACTCACGGGATCTGAACGAAATCACGCCTTTCTGATCCCATCCTCCCCACTGCTCTCTGGCCACAGCCCTCCAGCACTTGTGGGCGCGGGCACATGCAGTTGTCACCTACAGGGTGCAGGCCCAGGCCCTCTTCCCAGGGCATGGGTTTTTAGGAACAGCAGAGAATGGCTGAGTATCCTGTTTTTAGACAGGACCAAGAGGAAAACAAGGACAAGAAGGAAATGAGGACACGCTACTGTCTATGTGGCCATATTCCAGGGTCCTCAGAACCTTTTGGTGCATAACTGTGAAAAGGGCTCCAATTGCTGGGCATGGTGGTGCACTCCTGTCATCCCAACACTCAGGAGGCTGAGGCAGGAGGATCACCACAAGGTCAAGGCCAGCCTGAACTACATAGCAAGACACTGTCCTAAAACAAAAAAGAGAAAGAGAGAAAAGAAAAGAAAAGAGAAAGAAAAGGGCTGCAGTAGAGGAATGAATGTTCCTCTCCTGAGCTAATGCGATTTATGGTAAAAGCACACAAGTCGGGAATGGTGGCACACACCCGGAATCCCAGCATTTGGGAAGCTGAAGCAAGAGGATCACTGCAAGTTCGAGGCCAGCCTGAACTGCATAGTGAGACCCTGTCTCAAAAACAAAACAAACAAAACGAAAGCACACATGGGTGGCGTAAAGGATCTTAACTATCCCGTTGTTATGTCTGTCATTTTGTCTTGCTGAGGGAGTCCCTAGTACAAGACAATGTACTCCCCCAGGTCTTCCTTTTTTTTCTTTTTGAGACAGTGTTTCACTCTGCAGTTCAGGCTGGCCTTGAACTCAGTTTGTAGCCCATGCTGGCCTAGAACTCGAAGCTATCCTCCTGCCTCAGCTTCCTGAGTGCTGGGACTACAGGTGTGCGCCACCACACCTGGCCCCAGGGTCTTTCTGTACATTGATCTTCTTCCACATGTAGAAATAAAGCAGTTTTCAATGAGAAATCCCTGGTTGAACATTCTTCCTCTTACACAGCCAACTGAAGTAGAAGTGTGGTAAAGGATTTTGTTCCTTCTAAGCAGACGTAGTAACCCGGACACACACACACACACACACACACACACACACAGTAAGCAGAGGTTTCCCTTTAAAATTTGCTGAGCTGATCCCTTCTGAAACACTCTTAATTTTCTGGGGCCAAGTGAAGCCCGAACTCCCTCCCTGCCCACAAGGACACTGTCCCTGTGGCAGAATTGCCACTATCTGTTTGGTGGCTCTTCCCATTTAAAAAAAAAAAATGTTTTTTTTTGGTTGGTTGAGACAGAGTCTCACTATGTAGCCCAAGCTGGGCTCCAACTCGTGGCAATGCTCCTGCCTCAGCCTCCTAAGTGCTGGAATTACAGTATGCGCTACCATGCTGGCCCCCATTTTAATTTCTAAGCTCTGCCCTGACAACAGTCTCAAACTTTCCCCCTGGCCTTTCCTGAAAATCCCAAAGAGTGTAGGTTGTCCTGGGTCACTGAGTCCCATGGGGAAGCCGGGCCCACAAACTCAGCCCCCACCTTTTTACTGTGCTCCTGGTCTGATGCCTCTGAGTGGAGGCTTGAGGACGAGTCCACTCTCATGGTGCCATTTTTCCTCCCTGACAGGGCCACCTGTGTTAGGAATAGTTAAATGCAGTGACAGTCTAAGTGCAGTGGCCTGAACCTGCTCTCCCAGCACTGGGAGGCTGAGGCATGAGGATCAGGAGTTTGAGGCTAGCCTGAGCTACAGAGCAAGTTCCAGGCCAGACTGGGCTCCATAGGAAGGCCTAGCTTCAAAAAAAAAAAAAAGAAAAGAAAAGAAAAAAAAAATGGCCAGTGATGTTCGATACACAAAGATTTGCTCTCTTTTGGAGCTGGACGACATCACTGTCTTCACAAAATTGGTTAATTTCCAAGCCGGGTGTGGTGGCGCACACCTGTAATCCCAGAACTCGGGAGACTGAGGCAGGAGGATCACCAAGAGTTTGAGGCCAGCCTGGGTTGCATAGTGAATTCAAGGCCTGGACTACATAGCAAGACCCTGTCTCAAAAAAACCCAAAAATAAATAAATAAATAATAAAAGTTGTTTAACTTTCAAACATTTTTCTTTTTCTTTCTTTTTTATTCTTTGAATACTTGGGTTTTTTTCAGATCCTATAAATCTTTCATAAGTATTTCACCTTTTTTGGTTTTATTGACACAGCATTTCACTATGTTAACACTTGCCTTGAATTTAATATGGAACCCAAACTGGTTTCAAACTCATAATCCTGACGCCTCGGTCTAGAGTGGTGAGATGATAGGCGTGGGCCACCATGCCCAGAAACTCAAACATTTTAATAATTTTTTTTCCTTGGGTCTGAGGCTTTAACCCAGTGTGTTCTCACTAAGCTATATTTTAGTCACTTTAAATTTTTTTATTTTGAGACAGAATGCACAGGCCCATATTCCCAGTACCCAGTAGGCTGAGGCAGGAGGATCACTGTGAGTTCGATGCCAGCCAGGGCTACATAGTGAGTTCAAGCCCAGCCTGAACTACATAGTGAGACCCCATCTCAAAAGATTTCTTCTAGTTTATATCATCACAGCAGCCACCTCATACATTTGCTGGATTGATGGCAACAATGAGGGAAAGCCCCTACCTCAGAGCCTGGCAGAGAGTGAACACTGGATAAACTGAGTCTGAGATGGACGGGGCCTCTTCGATGTTGTAAGAGGTGCCCTCAGGCCTCACGCATTTCTCTGCACAGATCTGGTGTCTTGTCATCACAGAATGACAGGATCCCGGGGGTGGCAAAGGCCTCTGCAGATCTCCTCACCGCATCTGTCCTGGACCCAGTGAAACCGAGGCGCATCATGGAGAGCCACAAGGGCTGCAGGTCAGCAGAGGGGGCGTCCTGGGACGTGGGTGTCACCCTGCAGCCTGCACTTCCACAAAACCCGGGCTCTTGACAAGACGTGATGGGGCGATGGGGACTAGGCCCTATTTATTGAGCACCTACCGTATGCCAGGTTCTTGGATACAGCAGTAAACAAGATAGACAAAACCTGGGCATTGGGAGCCCCCCAGGTCAGATGAAGGTGCACGGCCCACGCGGGGACACTCATGACGTCATCAGGAAAGCCAGGCCGAAAAGTGGTCCCAGCAGGTGAGGCTGCTTTGGGGGGCTCAGGGAGAGGGTTATTCATTCATTCCATAAGTGTACCTGCAACGCCCCTGTGCGCCCTGCACCCGGTGCGGACGACGAACGCAGCCCTTTCCTTCTCTGTATATTTGAGGCAGACAGAGGGACAGGAAACGAGCAAATAAATAACGAAGGTGGTTTCAGGCAGGGCTGACAGCCCGGAGGGCGCCCGGGGGCGGGGATGCTTCTGCATTTGCTGCCATCCCCTCCCCCGCACTTTGCGAAGAGGTCACCGCGCTAGTGACGAGCGCGTCCCCGCGAGCCAGGGCGCGCGTCGCCCAGCCTCCCGCCCGCGCCCGCGCATCGCTCCCGAGAGCCGCGCACGGCGCCCCCTGGCGGGAGTCCCGGGCAGCGCATGTCGCGCACGGTGAAGGGGGAGGGGGCGCCGCGCACGCGCACGCGCACAGGCCGGCGGCGCGCGCCGAGCGGGGGGCGCTGCGCGGTGCAGCCACGATGGAAGGGGGTGCGTACGGAGCTGGTAAAGCCGGGGGCGCCTTCGACCCCTACACCCTGGTCCGGCAGCCACACACCATCCTGCGTGTCGTGTCTTGGGTAAGCACGGGCGGACGGCCGTGGTGGGGTGTGGGCGGGAGCGGCGCACCCCGACACCCTGTCACCCTGACGCCTCGACCCCAGGGGCGCAGCAGCCGGCGGGGAGGTGCTCTGTCCGCGGACCCGCGTGGGCTGCTCCCTCTTCCCGGGCCCCAGCGAGGGGTGCCCGCTCCCGGACACCTTCGTTTCCCGGGAGACCTCCCCCCATTCGCGCGTCTCCCACCCCCACCGCCGTGACCTCCAGGCCGCGACTGTGCAGCTAACGGCTCCGTTGCGCGCGGCTGTGGGGACCTAGCCCGGGCTCAGGTGGCCTGGGGGGTGGTGGATCAGGGCGTGGATCATCTCTCGCCGCGGACGTTGGAGAGGACAGGGCAGGGAACCCGGTCTGTGTGGTTGAGCCCCGAAGGTGGCGGCGAGGAGCAGGAGCCGGAGACCTGGCTTCCTCCGGGAGCTGCATCTCCTTCGCCGCGTGACCTTGGGCGGGGAACCACCCAAGAAACGTTCTCGGGGAGCGAGGAATTCATTTCTGAGGTGGAGAGCGCCACCTCTTCTGTCATGCCTCAGTTTCCCGATTTATAGAGAGGGTGGGAGGAGCCTCCTGAGGCCCCCTTGGGCTCTGACATTTCCTGAATCCGGAGCAACCCCTCCCCCAGCAGAGACCTGGATGCTTGTGGGCGGGTGTCCGGAGGAAGGTCCCCTCCCCAGGCGAAGAGCACAGAGGCCCCTGAGGCCCTGTCAGGACCTGCAGGACGCCCAGTGCGCCCAGTGCTGAGCCTGGGCCGGGGGCTGGGACAGAGTCAGCAGAGAGGAAGGGTTCAGGTGGCTTGGGCAGCACCTGGGAAAGAAAGCCTGCTGGGCTGGGGGCGGTGGTCCTGGGGTTCCCTGGGCTTGGGTGGTGAGTCTTGTCTCTGGAGGCTTACACCCATTCCTGATGGGCCTAGACTGGAAAGATCTGGACTGGGACACTGGGCAGGGACAGTCAGGAACCCTAGCTAGCTATACCTGCAGCCAGCTTGGTGGCTGGGTGGGACAGCTTGTTGTGTGTTTTTTGTATTTGTTTTCAGTACTGGGGAATTCAACTCAGGGCCTTCCTCAGCCCTTTTTATTTTTTTATTTTCTATTTTCAGTCAGGTTCTTGCTAGACATTAAGTTGCTCAGGCTGGGCTTAAACTTTCTATCCTCCTGCCTCAGCCTCCCAGAGTCCGGGGATCCACGAGGCCAGCTTGGGTGTTTACCTCTGGCCTCCCAGAGCAGAAGGGAGCTACCCTTTTCTTTTTTTTTCTTTATTCTTTATTTGGGGGGGGTGTCTTTTTGCTGTTGTTATTGTTTCGTTTTTTGAGACAGAGTCTGGGTATGTAGTGTAGGTTGGCCTTGAACTCACTATGTAGCCCAGGCTGGCCTTGAACTCTCAGCAATCCTCCTGCCTCAGCTTCCCAAGTACTGGGATTACAGGCAAGTGCCACCATGACTGGCTTGAGCTATGCTTTTTTTGTCTAAAATGTTAGAGCCCCTCCTGGGACTGACTGCAGGAAGGGTGACCAGGTTTAAATGTCTACCAGATGGGTAGTGCTTTTCCAGTACTGGAGATACAGGGAAGCCGGGTTCTGTTAATGTTTGTGTCCCTGCACGCCAGGCACATCCATGAGGGTTTGTGGCACTGACTTTGTTCATCAGTGACAGTCTCCAGCTACCAGAGTGCCTGGTGCACCTGCCCTGTTGGGGGGGGTGGCTATGTAACTGCTCAGGTTTACCTGCCTGGAGCCCGCGGCCTGGGAGGGTGAGGCCACTGGCTTGTGAGGGGGCATGGGCACCATCTGCTTGGGCCAGTGTTGCCTGTGATGGCTTCATTTGGCAGAGCTTTATTGAGTCTGCCAGGCCCTGAGGGAAGGCAGCGTGACTCAGGCTCAGCCCTGGTGCTCAGGGAGCCATGGTCCTACTGGGAAGGGAGCCAAGTGCCCCCAGGCAGAGGCTGTGAGAGTCAGGAGGGGTCTTCTTGCCTAGAATGGGAGGAGCTACATGGAGCAGGGGGAGACCCATTAGGCCTGGCAGGATGGGGGGGTGCTATGCTTGTGCACACTGGGGTGAACGGAGGACGTGGCAAACAGGGAAAAGAGCACACAGACCTCACCTAGGTCCCCAAGCTTGCGTTGAAGGAACTGAGGCTTCCAGAGGCCAAGCAACTGGCTGTAGGTAACTGAGGGCCAGACCAGACCTGAGCCAAGTGTCACGCAAGCAGTGGAACCCAGGTCTTCTGTCCCCAAAACAGGGAGAGTGCAGAATCTTGAGATTTTAAGATTGGAAAGGACAGAAGGGTTGTGGAGCTGGCCACGTCTAATGCCCATGTCCCCATCCCCCACAGCCCTGCCCACACCTGCACACAGGTGCTGTCTGCCTTTGTCTGAGCAGGGGCATCGGATGCAGCTCACCGACACCTTAGAAAACAAATAAGCTTTTCATAAAATTTCATCAAAGCAATGCCTGCTGATTACTGGAAAATATATAAATCGCATGTGGGGATTGTGTGACAACATGAACATGCTCAGTTCCACCAACCTGTACCCTTAAAACTGGTGATGAAGCTGGGAGGGAGGAAAACAAACCAAAAAGGCAAATTTCATGCTATATGTATTTTACCATAATGGAGAAAATTGTTGGGGGGATCACAGGTGATACCACCATTTAGGGAGGGCCACAGTTAATATAATGCTATGTCTCTTCAGGTCTTTTTTAAAAATTTAGAGCTGGCATGGTGACACACACCTGTAACCCCAGCACTCTGGGAGGCTGAAGCAGGAGGATCAAAAATTCGAGCCCAGCCTGGACAACTTAGCAACTTAGTGAGACTCTGTCTCAAAAAATAAAAAAGACTGAGGATGTAGCTCAGTGCAAAAGCCCTGGGTTCATTCCCCAGTACCACACACACACGGTGGAAAATGGGCTTCATGAAGCCTGAACTCCAGGTGTGGGTGACTAAATCACCCTGGTTTGCTGGAACTTCCCTGGCTTTAGAACTGAAATATCCTGTATGATTCCCTCAGTCCCAGACAGACCAGGATTGAGTACCCTCTCCAGGCCTGAAGGGGCACCACCAACGTGTGCACATGAGCTTGTGACTTTGTAAGATTTGTGCAAGAAAGGTCTTTGTCTGTTTTTTAAAAAGCTGATGTCCTCACTAGACCTGGACCCTTCCTGGGCCCTGAGCCCCAAGCCCCTTGGCCTGGCTGGCAGGAGCGGGGCTTCCCAGACCCAGCTTGTCCCTTGACTGAGGCCATCTCAGCCTGTGTCACTGCTTTGTCTGGGCAGGGCCAGGCCAGACCTGAGCCAAGTTAGGGTGGCTGAGTTGGGACACTGACCAGGCCAGGCTGCCTTGACCCGGGTTTTGGGGGAGATGGGACCATCCTGGCTGGGGGTTGGGAGATTAGCTGCCACTCCTGCCTCTGTTCCCAGGCAGTGGCTGTGACCTTCAGCAAGTGTCGCCTCCTTACCCCTGTTCCTTGGTCTCCCCATCTGAACCAGGAGGCTGGGCTATCGATCCACTGCGCGACTGCGACCTGTCGGTAGTCACTCACTTTGATCTGGAACCAGAGAGGACGATGCAGTGACAGCAGGAGCTGCACTGATTGAGTATAAAAGGCCGCCTTTTATTTGGGGGTTGTGTTCTTGTTTTGTGGGTTGATGACCTGTGAAGAGAGGATCAGTGCTGATTCATAAGAGGGTTTTCGAAAATCTGTTTTGGCAAAATAAAATGACAAAATGTTAGAAATTTTGCCACTGTCAAAATTTATTGTTGTTGTTGTTGTTACTTTGGTCCTGGGGCCTTGCACACGCTAAGCACCCACTCTACACTGAGCTATACTCCCAGCCCCCAGAGTTGGTCTCCTAAGGGTTCTGTAAGTAGGCAAGTATCCTTGCACCCATCTTACAGATGACAGAAGCAAGGCTTGGCCTGGAGAAGTGACTGCCACTGGCCTAAGGCCTGAGACCATCGGGGCCGCAATTGGAACCTTGTCTGCAGGGTGCCTGTGGCCTCCTTGTGGAGCTTGGTGGGGCTCTGGGCAGGTGTCCTGGCTGGAGGTGTGTGGTCGTCCCGTTTGGCATGTGTCACTGACCACCTTGGAACCCTCCGGCCTCTCTGCCCGCCAGAGCCGTCTGCCCTGCCACTCCCTCGCATCTAGGACGGGGTCAGCTGCCAAGAGGCCTGCGGGAGGTGCTGGCCTGTGGGTTTCAGACGTGTGCCTTGGGCAGTTCCTTAGGGAGGAGCAGCTGGGGGCTTGGGGAACCCGAGAGAACCTGGGGCTTAGCATTGAGAGCAGGACCACTGTGGGGGACCTGGGAAGCCCTCCACTCTCCTAGCCTCAGTTTCCTCGTCTGTGACATGGGGTTGGATGCCTGGGTTTGGGATGCCTTGAAGGTTGGAAGCTCTTCCTCGCGGGTTCTGTGATCCCCACTTTAGCTGGAAGCTAAGGCTCAGGGAGGCTGGGAAATTGCTGGGATGACTGGTGCCATGGCCTCAGACTGAGGAAGGAAGTCCTCAGCTACATGGGGAGGCTGCCTGACCTGCTGAGCAGAGCTCTTAGGCCTGCCCAAGCCTGGGGGAGAAAGAACAAAGGCTGGGAGGAGGAGGGGGAGAGGAGGAAAAGCCTGGAGGAGGGGCAGGAGCCAGGGAGAGGCAGATGGCAGGGCAGTTGGAGGACTCACGCTTGGTTCCCAGACTTTGGCACCTAGACCGGAAGAACCAGCTGTCCAGTGGGAGGGGATGTGGGCAGGGCGGGCAGGGCATGGGGAGCAGGTCATGGCAAGTGCCTTGTGGCAGCCCCCTGCGGTCCTACCTGCCCATGTGGCTTGAGCAAAATGCCAGTGTCGTCTGGGCCTCAGTTTCCCCATCTGTCAGGGAAAGGCATAGCTGGATTGGGCTGGTGGCTCCCAACCCTTCCACCCTCAGGGAACCCCACTTGTGTTTCTAGTGGCTCCAGGTGGGGTCTTTTGAATTTCACTGTTTAAAGAAGCAACGTCAAGAACTACAGCCTAGCCAGGCATGGTGGCACACACCTGTAATCCCTGTACTCTGGGAGGCTGAGGCAGGAGGACGGCAAGTTCAAGTCCCACCTGGGGAATTTAGTGAAACCCTGTCTCAAAGAAAAAATGAAACAGGTTGAGGATATAGCTCAGTGCGAAGGTCCTGTGTTCAATCCCCTGTATTGCAAAGCAATAACAACAACAAAACCACAAAAAAATCTCCACCCCATGCTCTGTGGGGGCTGCAGCAGAGGGGACCCCAGGACCATGTACATGAGCAGAGCAGAACGTCACTGGCAGCCTCCCCATGTTCCTGGGGAGGGGACGCTTTCTCTTGCAGGGACGGAGTTGTGCTGACTCTCCTCTGCTGCGAGGCAGGGGAAGGGGCCTTCCAGGGAGGGGCAGCTATTTGGCAGGGACAGCCCCATGCCGCCAGACCCAGGGACCCTAACAAGCTGGGGCTCCTCAGGCAGCTCAGTCACAGTGAGGAGGGTGTGACCTTCAGTGTCCCCTCAAATGTCCTAAGGTCTGTGGCTTCTTTGTGTAAGTTGCATTGTAATCTGGCCTGTCCCCTACCCTGCTGTCCATGGGGACAGTTTTCCACCACAGCTTCCCTTTGCTGGGGCCACGGGTGGCCAGGCCACTGTCCTCCAGTGTGGGGCAGCACTGTCCCCGGGCCTCAGTCCCCTTTCTCCAGCACCATCCTTGCCTTCCGTCCTGGCCACTGTGGTGCCTGCTTCCAAGGCCTTTTCACACCCTGGCCCCCCCAAGTCCAGTCCTCACCTGCCTCAGCCACTGTCACCGCCACCATTAGGCTTCTCACACCTCTGTCCCTACGTCCAGCCCTCCCGCCCTCCTGTCCCAGGCTTCCACACTGACTCAGACTCCTGTGCTCCTTAGGTCTGGGCCTCTGAGTCCCAGCCCTCCCCAACTGTCATCCCCGTTCTCCCTGTGTACTCTGCATCCTGGGCCCCTGGTGTCATGTCCTAGGCCATCTCCCTTTTTGGCAGCCTAGGCCACTGGGTGCTGTCCCTGTCACCAGCTCGAGGACACAGACCCAGCGCTTTTCTCTTCCTTCCTCTCCTCCATTCTCAGCCTCACCCCACACCTGGCTCCTTCCCATCATGACAAGTGGGCCTTTTCTCCATCTAGGAAGCCGCTGCCCCTCCAGTCCTCTGGTCCTCACAGCAGTTGTGTATGGCACGCTCCCCTGGGCTCCTCCTACCTTCCCATGCTTGCCCACAGCAGGCCGCCTCTCCTCCTCTCTGTCCTGTCCCCTTCACTGCCAAATCCATCACCGTCACTGAGTGTCATTAACAGATCTCTCCATAGCTCACAGCTCGGGCAGGCAACGAGGGTGTGTCGTGTCCTGCACTGAAGCCAGACAGCACAGGACAGGGACACACTGTCATCCCGTGAGCATGCTGAGTGCGGGGCTGCTTTTGACCAGGGAAGGCTCTGTGCAGTGGAGGGGGATGTGGCTGAGATCCAGTTAAAATATGGAGGCATGCGGGTGTGGTGGTGCATGCCTGTCATCCCAGAGAGGCTGAGGCAGGAGGATCACTGCAAGTTCAAGCCCAGCTTGGACTACATAGTGAGTTCAAGGCCAGCCTAAATACATAGTAAGACCCTGTCTCAAAAAAAAAAAAAAAAAGAGGTGAACACAGACCCTGAGGGACCCGCTTGGGGCAGGGAGGGAGAGGACTGGAGGGAGCCTCACTGAGGAGGGAGGGCAAGGCAGTAGCAAGCGCCCCGGTCAGGTAATAAGCACTGGAGGGCAGGGACTGCCTCTGCTATGTCACGGGCTTCTCTTGAGCCTCTGAGAGAAGGAACAATGTCAGCCATGTAGGGCTTGGTGGCCGCCTACGTGGTCAGCCCTGGTTTCCCAGCCTTGTGGCCCTGTCTATAAAATGGACCCACCAGCTGAGTGTGGTGGTGCACAGCTGCAATCCCAGCACTCTAAGAGGCTGAGGCAGGAGGATCACAAGTTCAAACCCAGCCTGCATAATTTAGGGAGACCCTGTCTCAAAATAAAAAAATAAATATTAAAAAGGGACTAGGGCTGTAACTCAGTGTGAAGGCCCAGAATTGGATCCTAGTACTCCTTGGGCAGCATGTGATTAGCATTTGGCAACCCTTTTGCCAGGTGGTAATGTCGTCCCATCATCTGCTAGCTTTGGAAAGGGCAGAGGCAGCAGGGCCTGGGGAGTCAGAAGTTTTGGGGATGGGTTGAATGCTTCTCCCACCAGGCAGGGGTGCTGGGACAGTAAAGCAAGCCCCTCTGGGCCTCAGTTTCCCCTTTTCTGATGAGGCCAAGGGCCCCTGTGCTTTCCCAGCCATAGGAGGGTGAAGAAGGGGACAGTCTTGAGAATACCTCAGGGCTGGCCGCACAGCTCTCTGGCCCTGTCCCTGCCCAGTCCAGCCCAGCCAACCCTGCCCCCACGCTGGCACTGCGGGGACAGCCTGGGGCAGATTACTGCCTAATCCCCTGAGGCCACTTCCGGGGCTTTGGTGAGGAGAGGAGAGTGAGCTCTTCTGGAAGCCCAGTGGCTGCCTATCTGTGCCCCGCACTGGCTTCACCCTTTTCTCTCTCCTGACCTGGGTGCCCGCCCCATCCCTGGACCTGACTCCTCTCTCAGAGCACGGCCGCCCTTCCCAGCCCAGGAGTAGGATCAGGACTGCAGGGGGACCTGGCGAGGAGGCAGGACCCGTTCCGGAGAGAACACTGCAGCCCCTTGGGAGGGAGGGAACTCCCAGTGTTCAGAGGTATGCAGGCGGAGGCCCAAGGCAGGGATCGGAGGCGGGATGCTTTATCAGACTCACTTTCACTGCCCTTAGGCCCTTCCTGACCTGAGCCTCTCTCTGGGTCTGGGAGGGAGAAACTATGTAAGGATGTTATCAAGGATGCTGACTGGTATGAGAACATTTTGTTTGTTTGTTTTTGTGGTGCTGGGGATCGGGCGTTATGCATGCAAGGCAAGAACTCTACCACTGAGCTACATCCCCAGCCCACGGAGAACACTTTGGCGCTTGGACGCTGGTCTGGGGGCTTCTCTGAGGAGGCGTTTTTCCCACTGAGGTGTGGGCACTGAGAAGGAGCCGGCCCTTGGAAGACTGAGGGAAGTTAGGCATCCCAGGCAGAGTGGCTGCCAAGTGCAAAGGCCCTGAGCAGGAATGAGCTTGGGAAGGCTGCAGAGGAGCCTGGTAGAGTTTCAGGGGAAGGCAGGGGAATGGGGCTTGCAGTGGGAGGGGGATTTCACTTCGGAAGTGGCTGAGCCCCAGTATGAGAGTTTACAGCAGGGGAGGGATGTGGTGTGACTTAGGTTTGAAGAGACTGGCTGCTACGAGGGGATACAGAATGCTGTCATTGCCTGGTGACAGTGGCCTGGGCCAGGTGGGGACATGGAGTGGTTCAGAGTCGTATGGGGAGACTGAAGTGACAGCCCCACCACTTGACTGGATGGGGGTTGGGCAGCACGATGCCAGCTGGTACATGGATGAGAGGCGGATCAAGGGCACCAGGAAGCCAGGCAAGGCTGGAGCAGAGAGCGGGCTCTCCGAGGGGACTGCAGAGCTGTGCTAGGGACATGGACCTCATCCTCAGCCAGGAGGCACCGGCTGCCCAGGAACCACTAGGGTCAGGTGGGGAGGCCAGAGAGGAGGCTGTGGTGTCGTTGAGTGTTGCATACCTGCACGTGGATGGTGGCCAAGGCCAAGACGGGGAGAGCTATTGAGTAGGCCCCCTAGCCTGGGCACAGATTTGCAGGGCCAGATAGGTGGTGCCATCCAGGCTCCAGGTGTCATCCCTCTGCGGCTTATCGAGGGAAGCCCAGTGTTTGTCTAGGATGTTGACAGCCAGGGCTCTGGGAGGTTCCTGGTGGAACAGTGACCTCTGTCCCCACACTGGCTGGGGGTGGCTGTCCCTGGAACCTCTGGGTTGATGCCCTACAGTGAGCCCTGGGCACAGCCCTGCCGGCTCCATCTGCCATCAGAGGGTAGGGACAGGGCCCCTTGGTCTCGTGCTGCTCCTGGGGCTTGGGATCTGGAATAGGGTTGCAGGGGGCCTTCAAGCCTTGGCTCCCAAAGTTTAAGACTGCTGTGCAGGGATGCAGTCAGAGTTGTTTTTCCTTCCATGGGTTAGAGGACTGATGTGACAGTTTTATACGGTACTTCCCATCGGTACTGGCCCCAGGGGACTACAGGCTGGCTCAGGGTCTCCTGGGGGAGGCAGACATATAAATAAGTCCCACCAGGAAGGTTGGAGGGGGGAGGTGGCTAATAAGGTGGCTGGGGGTCAACATGTCCCAGCACAGTTTACAAGGATGACAGGGATGTTTGTTCATGTCCGACAGATGACCAAGATGGGCTCAAAGCTGGGTGTGGTGTGTGCCTGTAAACCCAGCTACTCAGGAGGCTGAGGCAGGATAATAGCCCATGCTGGGCAACTTAGCAACACCCTATCTCAAAATGAAAAATAGGAAAGGTCTGAGAATGTAGCTTAGTGCAAAGGTCTTACATTCAATCCCCAGTACAAAAAAATGAAAGAAAGGAAAAGGGAGGGGAGGGGAGAGGAGGGGAGGGGAGAGGAGGGGAGGGGAGAGGAGGGGAGGGAAAAAGGGGAAAAGGTGGGAACAATTCGCAGGTGCACAGAGCGGAGCTCCCAGGTCACTGTGGCTGCAACATTCTTCTGCTGGGAGTGGGGGAGCAGCAGTGAATCTGGCAGGGACTGTGGAGAGCTCAGTACTGGGGTCTGTGATTCTCGGCGCCTCTGAACCCAGCATCCAAAGATGCTAAACTTGTGTGATTCTGAGTTTCCTTTCTTCCAATTTGTTTTTCCAAGCACCACCTGGAACCTATTTCTAAAAACACTCAAGGTTAAGTTCAGGGAGGGCAGGAAACTGGAAGAGACCTGGCCTGTTTGCCTGGTGCATTTTCTCAGCATTTCCTTCAGCTCCGGGAAGGTGGTTTTTTTCTGTGCCTGTCCTTTCCCTGCAGCCCTCCGGGTGCCCCCAGCTGTCACCCTTGGCCTCCCTGCTTCCCTGGCCTCTGCCCACCTGCTCCCTGCCCAAGGCGGGTCCACTTGTTTGGAGAATTTCCTCCTGGCCAAGGTGGAATTTCATTCTGGTTGAATTTCCAGTTCTCCAATGTCTGCTTGCTCCACTCTGTGTGTCCTTTGCGGTCCCTGCAGACCCAGCCTTCACAGGTCTCCCAGGGAGGCTGCCTGGCTGAGGGTACCCACACTGGATTCAGACTCGGGGTCACGTGCCGAGTCCACTCCCAGCTGCATGACTGGGCAGGTCCCGGACACGGCCGTAAGATGAGAGTAGGAGCGTCGGCCTGGTAGAGCAGAGAGGCGCAGTACTGTTCTTGGGGGACTCCCCGTCAGGGTGGGAGACAACAGCTCAGTAAGAGCAGAGCAGGCCGAGTCCTGTAGGGGCCTGGGGAGGTACAGGGGACTCGTGTGTATGCCTGGAGATGTCCTCTCCCTCCTGAGACTCAATTTCTCCATCTGTAGATGCTTAGGCTGCCTGGGATGCGATGTCTTCGGGAGTACACCCTGTCCCCTGTTCCCATCGAGCCCAGACCTGGCCTGCTTTCTAAATCTTCCTTTCGTCCCATAGGGGACCTATTGGCAGATCTGGAGGGCTCTGTCTTCAGCAGATGCTCAGCACCCCCCCACTTCTCCCCATCCCCGCTGCCTGTGCCAGCCCCAAGCCCTTACCTTCCTGGCCTGGGGACTGTAGCTTCCTGGGCATCTTTTCTCTCCGAGCTGCTTGGGTGATCCTGTCCATACCTAAGTCAGATCAGGCCACTCAACTGGTTGCTCTGAAGTGTGTAGGGCTCCTGAACTCGCCTTGAGCTTCAAGGCCCCGGGGACCAGCTCCTGCCTCCCTCAGTGACCTCACTTCCTCTGTGTCTCCCCCCACTCTCTCTGCTGCAGCCACACTGGCCTCCGTGCTGCTTCTCCACACTCTGAGCTTACTGCACCCCAGGGTCTTTGCACTTGTGGCTTCTCACTGCACCTGGGCATCTGCTCAAAGACCACCGCATCAGAGGCCCTGCAGGCCACCCAGCCTGTCTGCTCTTGACTTCCTGAACACTAAAGCCACAGTCCTCACCCCAGCCCTGTGGCTCTGTCCCATGTGCCTGTCCCTGTCACTGCTCCACCCCCCTTCCCACCCACCATGTGAGCCCATTCCCCACTGCCATCCTTCACGCTTCTCTTCCAGAGCCAGAGCACGCGTCCCCCAGCCGTGCAGGGCTCACCACTGCCCCCTCTCTGCTGGCTCAGCAGGGTCCCCCTGCGTCCCTTGCCTGCACAGCCTCCCTCTGCCTCAGTGTGCCACCTCCCCTGTGCTCATCACCTCCCCTGACCGGTGTGGGGGCTGGGGCTCAGGAAGGTTAAGTCGCGTACCCCATGTCACCCGCTGGGCAAGTGGCAGGTGTTCACCGCAGGGCATCAGTTGACCCGGCTACCCTCGGTGCCTCTCCTGGCACAGGGCTGGGCACCGAGACTCCTGTGGTGTGGGATGAATGACCACAGCCAGCATTTGCTGGTGCTGCCGAGAGTGCATGGCCCGGCCGGTCCCTCCGGGGGTGTTGTGACTTCGATCCCCTTCCTCCCGGGGACACATCACCTCCAGCACTTTCTTCCTAGCCTCTCCAAGGACTTCCTGCTTTGTTCTCCCAAGAGGACCCAGTTGTAATGGTTCTTCCTCTGCTGTCCCCAAGGCCCAGGCTTCCGCCTCCCAGCCTGTGGAGACCTCGAATTTTCCTGCTTTGGGAAGGGGTCCCCTCTTGCTATCACCTCTCAGCCCGGGAGCAGGTGACCATTAGGAGGTGTTGCTCAGGAGGGGCCTCCTGGGCTTGTCCCTCCTCTGGAGAAGGAGAGGCCCCGATGAAGCTCCTGTAAGGCCCTGCCCTGCTCTAGGCACTTGCGTATGGCTCTCCTCCGAGAATTAATCTAAAGAAGGCCCTCCTTTCCCCTCCCCCTTCCTTCCCTCGCTCTCCCTCTCTCTCTCTGGTGTGTGTGATGAACAAACCAAGCACGTGTTCTACACTGAGCCATACTCCAACCAAGAGGTCCATTTCTATAGAGGACCGATATGAGAGTTGGAGAGGTGAAGTCACTTGCCCAGGGCCACACAGGATGAGCAGCAGGTCTCTGATTTGAATCTGACGGGTCCGTCTGACTCTTCATTGTCTGAAATCTCTATTCCTATTCTGCTGGTTTGGTGGCATCTGGGCCTCGGAAACCTGATCTGGCAGTTTTCTGGTAGGAGCCTTGGACTTGTCGTTGTGCCAGGGTTCAAGTTCACAATGCACAGGGGCTGAATGGCAGTTGGCCCAGGCAGCTGGCGAGGGAGCTGCCTTTGCCTGCCGGTGTCCACAGTCTGTCTTGCCTGCCTGAGTAAGGATCCCTTTGACAGTGACTCTCAAGTCCTGGCTTTGTGTCACTCCCCTCCAGTGCCCCTGAGCACCAGACTGGACTCGAGTCTTGATCTGTCACACACGTGCTGCGCTCCAGCCTGTGTCCCTGCTGGTCCCTGTGCCTGGTCCCTGTATCTCTGGCTGAGTCACTCCTTTGCCACCACCTCCCAAGGCTGAATGTCAGCCTGGCTGGTGGAAAGGAGACCTGGCTCCAGTCTAGCCCATGCTGCCAACGTCAGTGTCCTGCTTGCTTTCTGAGTCGCAGTTTCCCTTCAGTGTCCATTGGGACTGGTCCAAAATCCTGCCCTGGCTCTGTGGGCTGATGGGGAGGATGCAGAGCCTGTGCTGGGTCTAAAGGGCTGTGGGTGTGTGGCGTCCCCAGGCAGGACTGGAAGAGGTGCACCCTGGCTAGTCCAGGACACAGCCTCAGAATCCTCTTTTTTTTATATACAGTTACCAGGAGTCAAACTCAGGACCTTGCGCTTGCCAGGCAGGCACTTATGCCGCTGAGCTATATCACCGGCCCTCAAAATCCTCTTTTCCTTTTGTTAAATTGTGGCCAGCTTTGCCTGCTATACAATTAACCATTCATAAATATATAATTCAGCAGTGTTTGATGTGTTCACAGTCCTGTGCGACCAGCTCCTCTCTGTGGTTGAGACCCTTTCATCACCATAAAAGCACCCTGGGCTCATCACATGATCGCTCCCACACTCCCACCTCTCGTACCCACTAGCCTGCTTTCTTCCTATTTTGCCGTTCGTGAATGTAGCACAGAGAAGGAACCACACAGTTGCTGACCTCTTGCGTCTGGCTTCTTTTTGTGGTGCCAGCTACCAAACTGAGCTCCTCGTATGTGCTAGGCACATGCTCTACTAGGTACGTCACCCCTCAGTGCCTTGCACCTCACTTCTTTTGCAGTTTTCTTTCACTCGTTTTCACTGTCCACCCTTGCATAGCCTGTACCAGTGCTCCATTCTTTTTTATGGCTGAATAATAATCCACTGGGTGGAGGAGCCACAATTTCCTTCTCCATTATTCCCGGTCCCCATTTGGGTCCAAATTCTCCTTAACACACAGTGTACCGAACTGATGGTCTCCAAACTTTGGTTCCAAAGTTTGCCTTCCTTTCAAGAAAAATGTTCATCAGTCTTCCCATTGAATGTAGATTTACTTGTTTTATATATTTCCTACTGCACTCGTGTATCCTGGACATGATAAAATCCAAGTAAAGGATAGTCATGCGTTGCTTAGCAATGGGGACACAGCCTGAGTGTGCAATAGGCCATTCTGTCATTATGCAGACATCAGAGTTGCTCACACAAACTAGGACGGCTACAGCATCACTGGACACTGGTCTCATGGGGCCACCATCATTGCCGTCCATTGCTGACCAAAACATCCTATGTGGCACGTGACTGTCTAGACGTCTGTTGTAGATGAGATTAGGAAATCATACTGACAGTGCTTCTCACGTGTTTTCCCCACACCTGCAGCAGCCCTCCTGGGGGTCCGCTGTGGCAGAAAATGTACCTGGCTCATCCTAATTACAGGTTTTTTTGTTGAAGGAAAAACGGAAAGTGAAGACAAGCGGATGTGGGCAATAGCAATCTCTTCCGGCCTTCTTGTCCTACGTGGTTTCAGAGGAGGCAAGAAGCCCAATGAAAAACTGGCAACTTTAAGTCAGGTCTTTGGGTTTTGAGCCCAGCTCTGTCAGGTTCCAATTGTGTGACTTTGGGCATATTCACAACACCTGTGCCTTGAGCAAGGCGTGGTGACACACACCTGTAATCCCAGCCACTCAGGAGGCTGAGGCAGGAAGATTGCAGGTTTGAGCCCATCCTGGGCAACTTAGTGAGGCTGTGTCTCAAAACAAAAGTAAAAATGTGTTGAAGGTATAGCTCAGTGGTATAGCATCCCTGGGTTTGACTCCTAGTACTGCAAAACAAATAACAACAACAACAAAAAAATCCCACCTGTGTCTTAACCATTTCATCTGCAAAAAGCTGATGTGTTAGCTATTGTCACATAACAAACTGCCCCAAAACTCATGGTGCCCCAAAACTTGTGGCTTAAAACAACAAACATGTTATCTCACAGTTTCTGTGGGTCGGGAATCTGTTCAGCTGGGTGTCGCTGCTGCAAAGCTACAGCCAGGGCTGTGGTCCCATCTGCCTGCTCCCCTGAGGGTGGTGGTCTCAGGTTCACTTCCACGCTGCTGCTGGGCTCAGTCCCTGGGGCTGCTGGCAGAGCCTCAGTTCCCTGCTGGCTGCTGACCAGGGACTTCTTTAGGTCCTGGCCATGTGGGAACTCAAACAGGGCCAGGGTGCAGCTCAGCGGTAGAGCAATTGGCTATCACACACAAGGCCTTGAGCTCCAGCCCCAGCACTGCAAAAGAGAAGCTAAAGTAAACCAGCCAGCTTCCATCAGAGCAGCAGGGACAGGAGGCAAGGAGTGAGCAAGGTGGGCGCCTCAGTCTTTTTTTTTTTTTGAGATAGGGTCTTGCTTTGTACTCCAGGCTGGCCTTTAACTCACTATGTAGCTCAGGCTGGCCTTGAACTCACACAAATCCTCCTGCCTGAGCCTCCCAAGTGCTGGCATTATAGATGTGTCCCACCAGTCTTTTTTTGGGTGGAGTGGGAGTACCAGGGATTGAACCCAGGGCCTTTGTACTGAGCTACATACCCAGCCTATTTTTTAAATTTTGAGACAGGGTCTGGCTAAATTGCCCAGGCTGGGCTCAAACTTGCTACCCTCCTGCCTTGGCCTCCCAGAGTGCTGGGATTATAGGCATGAGCCACCGTACACAGCTGCTGGGCCACAGTTTTTGTGACCTATACTCAAAGTGATAGCCCATCATTTTTTGCCATATTTTGTCCTTTGGAAGCAAGTCACTAGGTCCAGTGCCCTTGACGGACATAGATTGCACAGGGCATGGATGGTAGCGCGTGGGTCATCAGGGCCATGTCACTGGCTGCCTACTGAGCTGTTGAGCTGTTGCTATTGTACCTGTCGCCGGGGGTATTGATTTAAATGAGGTGGCAGGGTTGGGACTGTTGTGATTTTTTATTTGTCACCTATCTGCTTGTCAGGGCCTTGGTTGCCCTGGCAGCTGGGAAGTGTGGAGCCAGGACACGGTCTGAGACCCCAGACAGCCACAGCTGCAGAGGGGCACACGGGTGGGGCTGTGTAGCGCGGCCTCTGGAGGAGTCCACTGGGGGTGGGGGCTGGGCGGGATCACAGCCCAGTAGGCCCTGGAGCTCCTTGTTCTGAGGCCAGGCTGGTCCTAGGGGAACCTTGGTGTCAGGGCCAGGAGGGCTTCTCTGGCTGGGGGGCTGCATGTCTGGTAAGAGGGGTCCTCAGTTCCCGCTACTGTGGAAGGAAGCAGTTGACCCCACCCTGGGTGTGTGACCCTAGGCAAGTTGCACTGCCTCTCTGGGCCTCCCTTTGAAATGCCTGCTCAACAGCTGCCTTGTGGCTCACAGGGGGCAGCTGGTGGGTGGACAGGGAGGTTGCACCCACCGTGTCCTCAGGGCTGGCACTGAGAGACAGCCATCCCCGGGTCTCACACCCATCCCCACTGCACCCACGTCCACCCTCAGGTATTCTCCATTGTGGTGTTCGGCTCCATCGTGAATGAGGGCTACCTCAACAGCCCCACGGAGAGCGAGGAGTTTTGCATCTACAACCGAAACCCCAATGCCTGCAGCTACGGTGTGGCGGTGGGCGTGCTGGCCTTCCTCACCTGCCTGCTCTACCTGGCCCTGGACGTCTACTTCCCCCAGATCAGCAGCGTCAAGGACCGCAAGAAGGCCGTCCTGTCTGACATTGGCGTCTCGGGTGAGCCCTGGCCTCCGGATATGGTCACCATCCCCTCCCTGTTTCCCACCAGGGAGACTGAGGAGCAGGCGGGCAAAGGGACAGATTCAGGGGTACATGGTGGCAAGGGGAGGATGAGACCATGGCAAAGTTTGGGACCTCAGGACAGCACATGGCCCTCCGGGGTTAGGGACAGGACGGGGCTGAGTCAGGTCTTGCTTCAGTGGCCCCCTTGCACCCCTCCCTGATGGAGCCTCAGGAGAACAAGTGAGGGGCGGCTAGACGCCTAGCACACAGTCAGTTCCCGGGAGCCTCAGTTTCCCCTTCCCCCAGGCCTGGGCAGGTGGATGTGATGTGGCCTGCCACCCTTTGGCCTTCAGAAGTGGCCGCTGCCATAGACTCCCTCACCCCATCCCTTGAGTCCCAAGAGTCGGCTTGGTGGATGCTCTGTCAGGTCAGAGCCATGTGTCTCAGCCACCCCGCCCAGAGACTGGGGACTCGGGTATTTGGGGAAGGATCTTCTCCTTTTCCAGGCCTGGGCCCTTAGCTCTTCTAGAAGGAACCAGGACTAAATTTAAGGTTCTCAAACTTCCACAGAGCCCCAGGGTCCCAGCAGCGCCTCTGGGTGCAGCACACACTTTATCCTGGGCAGCATAGGGCGTCTCTAGGTGACCCTGGTCACCTCAAGTCTCCCCTGCTAAGTCCCCAGATCTCTGCTCTCCAAGGGCTTTGTGAGGCCGCGAGGTACTGGAAGTCGAGGTCTAGACTCACCTAGGCTGAGCCACCCAGGCTGAGATCCCCAGGTCTCAGAAGCCTAAGCAGGGTGGAGGGCGGTGGTCCTCCTCCCTGACAGCTGCCAGCCTCAGGGGTTGGCTGTGGGGCCCAAGTCCTGGGCGTGGCTGGGAATGGGTGCCCATGGAGGCTGGACACATGCACCTGGCTGATTGCCTTCTCTCTCTCCCTCCTGCCCCTCACCGCTGCGGCTCATGCTGTCTGCCCCGGCCCACCCTGTCTGCTCCTTCCCTGTGGTCCCTTCTGCCTCTGCCTCTCGCCTGCACCTTCTTGCGCCCCCCACCCTGTCCCCCTGGCCTCGCCTGTGGGGTGGGGGAGCACGGGAGACCTGCTTTTGAACTGCCCCTTTCCTCCCTTCGCGCTGGCCTGTCACCCTGCCTGTTAACACCTGGCCCTGGGGACCCCCAGGCTTCTGGGCCTTCCTCTGGTTTGTGGGCTTCTGCTTCCTGGCCAACCAGTGGCAGGTCTCCAAGCCCAAGGACAACCCACTGAACGAAGGGACCGACGCAGCCCGGGCCGCCATCGCCTTCTCCTTCTTCTCCATCTTCACTTGGGTGAGTACAGCACCCTTGAGCCCATACTCCAGGCACCGGCAGGTGGCCTCGCTCCCTCCCAGCCCTGCCTGTGGGGTCACAGGCCCCACTACCACTCTGAGGATGGCATTCAGCACCCCTTTTAGGGCTGAGGAGGCGGACAGGAAGGTGGGGCTCCAGGATTTGAGACTGGGCAGGAGCCAGGCCAGGAGCCAGGAGACCGTCTCATAGCCTGCAGCTGCCCCAACTCTCCTGGCTCCTGTCTTCCATCTGGAAAATGAGGGGAAGGAGGGGCAGAGGTCACAAACCTGGATGCTTGGGCTGGGTGACCCATGCGTGCCCATCCCTAGAGAATCCCCTCTGCTCGGCTCCTGTTGCCAAGCATGGATGGGGACCTGCAAAGGCCAGTGCTTCCAGTTTTCCTGAAGAAGCCAGAAATTGGAATTCTTACATGAAATCTGATCTCTATGTATTGGTAGTTTATTCAAGTTAAAAAAAAATATGTGAGTTAGAGAAAGCACGGCCCTGGGCCCAACAGCCCGGAGACCAATTCTGTGCAGGCACCAGCCGGGTGGTGGAGGCCCCGCAGCTCCCCACAGGACCGGCCCCTCTCTCCCCAAGTCTAGGCCATCTCCTTTCTTCTGTCCTTCTCTTCCTCCTGCGGAGATCCAGGGTCTCTTCAGCTCCAGGCCCCATCCCCAGGGCTCCTCTTCCCCTGTCCCCAGCACTGTCCTCTCGAAGCCTCTCACGAGGAAACCTCAGGGCTGTGGACTGGCAGCCAGCCCTCCCCAGTTCCTGTCCTTTTTGGAGTGACTCCCCTGCCCCCTATTGAAGATCAAATCCAGGGGTGTTTTGCCACTGAGCTACACCCCCAGCCTTTTTTATTTTGAGACAGGGCCTCACTAAGTTGCTTCTTCTGGTTTGAACTTTTGACTCTCCTGCCTCAGCCTGCTGAGGAGCTGGAATTGCAGGCATGGCCCACCATGCCCATTCATTTCTTTCTCTTCCTGAGGGCCCCTGGATATCCATTTTCTTCGGGGACGTCCGACTTCCCTGTACAGTATTGGGAGGTGGAGTTTGGAGGGAGAGACCTGTGGTCCAGGTCCTCATAGGCCAGTGGTGGTCACTCTGGCTCTTGATGTCTTCAAGCCTGGGCAGGAAGAACAAGGTCACCCCAAGGGATCTCAGTCCAAAGAAGGCACCCTAGAACTGGGGACCAGGGAAGAGTTTGGAAGCCCAGCCCTGCGATTGGGTGGGGTTCAATGGAGAAGTGGGTGGTTGGACCCTGGGATTTCTAGGGGTGGAGCTGAAGCACCGATTCACAGGGGCCTCTGCTGGCCCCCCTGCCCTTCCCAGTCCTCCCCAGCGGCCTCATCCTGCTCTTTCCGGCAGAGCCTGACCGCAGCCCTGGCCATACGCAGATTCAAGGACCTTACCTTCCAGGAGGAGTACAGCACGCTGTTCCCTGCCTCGGCACAGCCCTAGCCACTCTCCTGGCCTGGTGCCAGAAGGGTGGGGACCCCAGGGCACTTAAGATCCACCACTTACTACTTCCTTCATTCAGCACCTTCTTCGTTCATTGTTGTGTGTTCATTCATTCAGTAAACATTTATTGAGCAGCTGTTTTGTGCCTATGACAAGTTAGACAGGGTCTCTGGCCCCAGGAGCCCACATGCTGGGCAGGGGAGACAGACACATCAGAGCTGCCCCCAGATGGGCCACAGGCTGTCAGAGGGTTTGAGAGGGGGCGGCTCTGCTTACCAGGAGGTATCCATGGCCCAAAGTACTGAGCTGTGGCCACAGTGTGATGGCCTATCCACAGCTGGGGTGTGAAGGGTGATCTTGCACCCCCCTGGAGAGTGGCTGTCAAGAGGGGTATAGCCTAGGGTGCTGGGGGATTCTCGGCCTGGTCCTGGCTTCCTGTGCTGGTGGACTGAGAAAACCCCTGCACCTCTCTAAACCTCAGTCCGTTTCCTTGGGCTGATGGATGATGATGGACCAGCCTCAGGCTGTTGTGCAGATGGGACAGGCTGGCACAGGGCTTGGCACAGGGATGCTCAATAAATGTAAGCTCTTATACTTATTCACTCACTCACTCATTCATTCATTCATTCATTCATTCTCTCCAGGGAGCTGGGCTCCTCTGTAAGCTCTGTTTTAGAGGTGATCTTCACGTAGCTAACCCTTGCTTTGCCAGAGGACTTGGGCCTCTGGGCCTGTACAGTTTCCCTCCCTGGGCTCAGCTGCCTGGGCGGTCCCCGCCTAGCCCTCCTCTCCACAGGAGGCGAGGAGCAGCACCTGAGCCTTGCTAGAGCCAAGCACACAGGCAGTGAGTGTCCTGGCACCAGAGGCATACAAGTGCAGACTGCCTGCTGCCCATGGGGATGCTGCAGAGTGTGCCAGAAAGAGCACCAGGTGACCCCAGGTCCCTAGGGCCTGAGCAGAACTCCTGGGCTCCCTGCTGCAGTCCGGTCTACCATGGGCCTAGGCCTCTCCTTTGTTTCCGTCCTGTGCCCCTTGAACTGCTTGGCTATAGGAGGCCTTGAGCCCGTAGGGCTGAGGGCTGACCCCCAGACCATCCTTGGTGCCTGTGGCCAGAGCCACTCCCTAGGAGGGTCTGCAGAGGCCATCTGCTCCAGCCCCCTGCCCAGCAGTAGAGCCGGGAGCTCAAGGGGACCAGGCCTGCAGACCCTGCTCTCCGGGAGTTGTCCATTTGTTCCTTTGGGCTCCCACAGGCTTGCCAGCACCTCGGGTGCCCCCAGGAGGTCCTCACCCCTCTGCCTCTTGAGGCTCTAGCTCTGAGCCCCCAGTAGCCTGGTAATGACTCGAGGTGCACCCCTCTGCCCCACTTCCCTAGACGTGGTCTGCCCTTCCCAGGCCCCTGTGCTTTTCCTCCCAGGAGGCTGCCCCAGAGTCCTCCTGACCTGGGCTTCTAGAACCCTCTGGGGCACAGCGCCAAGTGGACACCACTCAGACCTGTTCACAGTTGGCCCTTTTGGGTTCCTGGTTGACTTAGTGCTTTGCAGGGGACTAACCGAAGGGGAGGAGGTAAGGGGGTTCTGGCCCAGGAAGAAGCAGGACCCCCATGTTTAGGGCTGGGCTCCAGCACTAACTGCTTTCTCTAGGCCTCAGTTTTCCCAGCCCCCAACTGGAATGAGCAGCATACTGCTTCCCACGGCAGGCTGGTGGCCAGCTGCAAAGGCCTGTGGAGAAGGCTTCGCCATAAACCTTGAGGCTCTTGTTTGTAGTACTGGAGGTTGAGCCCAGAGCCTTTGTACTGAGCTACATCCCCAGCTGTGTTTTGTTTTGTTTTTTGTTTTGTTCGAGGCAGGTCTCACTAAGTTGCCCAGGCTGAGTTCAAACTTGCAATCCTCCTGTCTCAGCTTTCCAGAGTGGTGGGATTACAGGTATGCACCACCTCACCTGGCTCAAGGCTGGTTTGAATGACAAGTTTGACTCCTTAGCTTGGCGTGGTCAGTGTCACTGTTCTTAAAACAATAGTTTTACTGAAAAAAGTGTCCTAACGTGTGTGTGCTGCGGCCACTGGTGCTGTGTGAGGAGGGCTTCGGCGGTCAGATGAGACTAGCAGAGGTGCTCGTCAGAGTTCCCTGAATAGTCAAGGCTCTGGCAGTCAAGGCTGGGTCACCCTGAAACTTGTTTCTGTTTAACTCAGTTCCCTACATTTGTTTGACCAGGTATTTCAGGTTCAGCAACAGTGATGGAAATCCCAAATGACAGTGACTTAAAGATAAGTCTGGGGAGGGAGTCCAGGGCTGGCATAGTGACTCAGGGGTCTTCAGTGACCCAGGCCTCTGCCATCCTCATGGTCCATTTTGGCAACTAGAGCTCCAGCCATCGTATGTACATTCTTAGTCACATGACTCTGTCTAGCTGTGAGATATAGAAGGATAGCTTTTAGGAAATGCCAAGAGATCTCTGCTCTACTAAGAAACATTTTTCCCTACTCTGCATAATATCCCTGAAGACACACATCGAGAAGGCTGGGGGCTTTTGGGCCACCTTCACCTTCCACAGTGGAGATAAACATTTCTGGTCACCTGGGCCACATGGGGCAGGTGACTTGGGAGGTCCTCTCTGGCTGGATGTTGTGGTTCTGGCCTCAGGATGGGGTAGCTGCTGGGACAGCTTGGTTTTATGTCTGGTGATTTGAGGATCTTTAACCCTGTGTCCTGTCAACTAACAATTACTAACCCAGAGCTCTTGTCTGTCTCTCCCCTAATCGTCCCCTCCCTCCCATCCTTGTCCCCATGGCCCCGTCCCCAGGCGGGCCAGGCCATGCTGGCCTTCCAGCGGTACCAGATTGGCGCCGACTCGGCCCTCTTCTCCCAGGACTACATGGACCCCAGCCAGGACTCCAGCATGCCTTACGCCCCCTACGTGGAGCCCAGCACAGGGCCGGACCCCGCCAGCATTGGTGGCACCTACCAGCAGCCGGCCACCGCCTTTGACACGGAGCCACAGGGCTACCAGTCCCAGGGCTACTGAGCCTCAGTGACCACCTGCCCCACCCACCTCCTCCACCCAGGCCGTGCCCTGCCCCCACCCCGCCCAGCACCTCCACACCTCCAGGTCTCTCCATGGAGGCCCAGGGCGGCTTGGGGCAGGGATGGGGCACAGGTGTAGGGGTGTTTACCTGTGTGTGCTAGTGCATCTGAGCCCAGCGGGGGCCTGGAAGGCGGGACTGGGGACAGTGCATTTGTTCACTGTGTCCACGAGCACTCACTGCGTGCCAGGCCCACGTTCAGCATGGGGGTGAGAGGCAATGCTGGTCCCTGGAAAGGGGACACTGAGATGTTGAGGGGCCCGGTCAGTACCACGGTGGGAATGGTGGGACGGAGATGGGTACGGTGCCCGGAAGTCTGGCCACACGGCTCAGTCCCAGCACATGGGCTGGCACCCCTAGACCCCCCCTACAGCAGGCCTACTGGGCTTGTCGGGGCTGTCCCCACTGCATGGTTGAGGAAACTGAGGCCTGGGGAGGACAAGGTCACTCACCCAGTGTCCCTCAGGCAGCTGGCATGGGGTGAGGCCACACCCAGGCCTCCTAGACCCCCAGTGCCTGCCTGCTCTTCCCTGTCCTCCCACCGTCCCCAGCCCCAAGCCTGGGGCTCCACCACTCGGTGTTATCCTCATTGTGGGAGACTTGGGGACCCCGGCCCCATGCGACATCCTGATTCTGCTGCAAGTCGGCTTGCGCTGCCCCAGCCGCTCGCCCTCCCCAGTCTCCCCATCACTCACTGTCCCTGTCCTCTGCCTGTTCCGTGAGTCCCACAGGGAGCGCAGCAGCCCCCTTTGTGGCCTCTCAGGGGACTGGTCACTGTCCTCGCCTCTAGGAGGATTCTCTGAGTCCTCACCCAGGGCTGGGTGGACAAGGAGGCCCAGGGTTCTTCGAGTGAGTGGCAGCACTGGCTTCCTGCCTCTATTTCTTGCCCTGAGTCACCCAGTAGGTGTGGATTCCCTGCCCTTGTGACCTCCCTGGAAATGGAAGCAACCTGGGACACAGTCGGGGTCAGGCTGGATTCGGGGCTGGAGCCCTATGGCCATGGGGAGGTCTCTGGGAGCAGTTGAGGGGGGTGGAGTCACAAGGCCAATAGTGCACGGGCCTATGGGGTGCGCTGCCCTGAGGTGGTACAGGGAGAGCCTCGGCGGAGTGGGAGAGGGGAACTGACAGCACTAAAGGCACAAAGGGGCCCGAGGGGGAAGGCAGGCAGCATTGCACAAGGCATGGTCCGCCCCGAGCCTCTAGGGATAGGAGAGCAGCACGTCTGTGCCCAGTGCACAGTGGGGAGCAGAGCAGAGGAGCTGTGGGCGGCCCACAGGGTCCCCACCACCGTCACCCTAGGCCTCCCGGGATCCAGTACGTCAGGTCACTCGCTGGCGCTTTGTGGCACCTGGGCTGGGGAGCCCCAGGATGTGTGGCCCCTGCCTCCTGGAGCTCCTGGTCTGCTGGGCAGGATAAGCACTAAACAAAGCGCAGAATCTGTTGCTGGTGGGACGTACAGTTCACATGCGCTTCGGCCCGAGTCCCCTGAGGAAGGGCCCCGAGGGTGGCAGGACTGGTGGGGAGGTGGGGCGCTTCTAGGCAGACAAGTAGCGGCACTCTCCCCACTTAGGAGAAGGGGAAACTGAGGTTCTGAGCACAAGTGAGTTAGCAATGAATCACAGATCTGAACTCATCTGTTCCAATCCCCACAAGGGCAGCAGTGACGGGAGAGGGCCCCACGTGTTGCTGATTTCCATTTTCCACATCTGGGGAAGGGGCTCTGTTGACTGTCCCCCCAGGTGGCCGGGGTGGGGACAGCATGGGGGCCAGTTACCTCTGCCCTGAGCATCACTAGTGGGGTCATGGTGGCTATGGGAGTGTTTCCAGCACGGCAAGGTTCTGTGCCCACTGCAGGAGGCCGGGACAAGTCCTAGCCCCACCAGGAGTCTCCCCTGCTGTGGGCCCAGGGAAACTCCATCTGTCTCACTGGGTGCCAGCCAGCTGCTGGCAGTGCCAGGGGTGGGTGTGTATTGCAGACCGGCCCTGCTGCCCCAGGCTGTGGGCATTTACAAGACTCCTGCCAGGAGTGGGGGTGCTGAGTCATCTCAGTGAGCACCCCTCACTCCTGGGGTACAGCCCGGATACAGGCCCCCAGCATGATCCACCATTGGGCAGGACCCTGGTGGGGACCCGCAATGGAGGGAGAGGCAGACAGGGCAGGACTGGGATGAGAGGTAGAGCTGCTGACTCTGCTACTGGGAGGTCCCTGGGGGGCCCCAAGCCCACAGGCCAGCAGCATCTAGCACCTCCTCCCTCTCCACTGCCCTCTGTATGCCCTTGCTCCCACACTGTCCTTGGGGAAAGGCCCCCTGCAAGCCCCGTGGAATTTGGGCCACCTCTCCCTATCAAGCACAAGAGGGGGCCCAGAACATGGGTTCCACACAAGTTTAGAGCTGCAGGAACCCTTAGAAGGGTTAGAGCTGGGACAGGAAGACAATGACTTGCCCTAGGTAAAGCACAGAGTGAGAGATGGACAGCCCAGGCTTCCGCCTTCTGCATGGACACGGGTCGGGGTTGCTCTTGACGCACCTGGGAGTGTGATATTGATGGGCAGATTCCCAGGGAACCAGCATCGGTTCCCCACTCCATCCTGCCCTGGTGATTCTTGATCTTCAAAGACTCTTGGGGTCCCTGGCTTTCATGTAACCAAGACCCTGTACTTGTTACACTGGGGACCCTAACCTTGGCCCAAGACTCTTTTGATTCTAAGGAGCAAGAAGGGGGAACCCCCACCCCAGAGTTTATGGAGGATGGCCTGGTCCAGCCATCTCCCAGTGCTGCTCCTGTCCCAACGTCCCACACCCTGGTGCCCACAGCCCTTGTCTGGGTGCCCTGGCCCTTTTGCAGAGTTACTGCCTGTGTATAGTATAAATATATATATTTTCTATATATAAGATGTGTAATATAAGGCTCCACAAATACATCTGTGTGCGGTGAAGGGCAGGCCCTGTCCTGGCCCCAGCTCTCGACCCCCACCACCTGGTTAAGTCTCTCAAGAGTGAAACCAGTGGCCCTGTGGCACCCTCCTTTATGACATCCATCCATTTGTGGTGAACCAAGTGAAGGTGGTGACTCCTGGTGACGTAGTAATAAAGTGAAGACTCAGAACCCGCCAGTGCATCGCAGGTGTGTCCTGGTGTTTCTTTGTTCTTCTCTCGAGTGTGGCTTGGGATTGCCTGATCCATCTCCCCTGACCTGGACCAGGTTTATTGCTTAATTCTTAAATTTACACAATGAAGTTAAGAAAATGTTCTCCTTTTGAAAAGTAGAATCACCACAGTTGTAGCCAAAAAAACCCACCTGATGTATATGTACTTGTGCACGTATGTGCACACACACACGCATACTCCTCCCTTGCTTGGACCCTTCCCCAACCCCAGAAGGGACCAAGGCAAGGAGGTTGGCCTTCCTTCCTTCCTTCCTTCCAGGCCACTTCCATGTGCTTCCATGTGCACATCGTGATCACAGGACTCATTCTTGACAGTGACCCTAGAAAGTCCCAGGCACTGCTGAGCCTGAGTTCAACATGGAGCCAGGCGGAGTCCCTGCCCTGGCAGACACGGCCACCGGGGGTGGGGGAACTAAATCAACACGCAAGCAAATGTGATTGTGGGAGGTGGGGTGCGAGAAGATCCAAAGACACAGTTGAGACCAGGAGGAGCTAAGACGGCCTCTAGCAGGTGACACTTAACCTGAGCTCTTTGGGGTGCAGATGGGTGGGTGGCGGGGTGGACTGGTGACTTCTAGAGAGAGGGACTGGCTAGGGGAGAGGTAGTGGGAGGCCGGAAGGACAGGGGTAGGGTAAGGGCCAGGCCAGGGGATCTTCGAAGGACCTGTGCAGGCCTCCGTAGGGGTTGGGCCAGGACACCGCTGAAGGGTGAATGGCCAAGATGGGGTGTTGACGGTGGATGCAGTCAAGAGGTTGTGGCCCGCTGTGCAGACGGAGCGATCACCATGACGAGGTAAGAGGGGCAGAAAGCAAGATAGATTTGGAGAAGCAGCAGTCAGCAAATAATGAACTAAGGGAGGTCGGATGTGACACCTCTGGTCCAGGGATTGCGCTGGAGCTGAGTCTGGTGGAAAAATAGGTGAGCTGAGTCCTCTATGGGGCTGTCAGTCACAGTGCTGGCCACGCCCACACACCCCTGAGAGTGGCTGAATAAGCCAATCAGATTGACTCCCTCCAGGATGGGGCATCAGGATTGGTCAGTCTGAGTGAGAAGGACCGGTGACTAATGGAGAAAGCAAGATGGGCAGGTGTCAGGGTCCTGGTTCTTTTACCCGCGCCTGACCACCTCCTCCTCCCATTCTTTAAGGAGGCTTCCAAAGAAGCTTCTCCTAATCAAGAGCCTAAACGCTCCTGGAAGGCCTGACCCTGAGGCTGCAGCAAGCCCGTGGGGAAACAGCTATAGGAAGCAGCTGGAGCGAGTTCCAACTAAGGGCTGTGAGGTGGTTAAAACCACCCACCCTGGGGCCGGTGAGATGGCTCAGCGGCTTAAGCGCCTGCCCGGCAAGCGCGAGGGCCCGAGTTCGACTCCCGGAACCCACATACGAAAAAGGGGCCGGTGATATCGCTCAGCGGCACGGGCGCCTGCTGGCGCGCGAGGTCCTGAGGTCGACCCCCCGGTACCCACAAAAAAAAAAAAAAAAAAAAAACCACCCACCCTGCTCGAGCCTGGGGTTAACAGCTCTCATCCGACAGCCCCTTTTCCCAAAGGCTTCAAGAAGACCAAGCAGAATCGTGGCCCACCCGACAGCAGGAGGTGTGCGGAGTTAGTAGTCTCATTGCTTAGTAGTCACGCCATCCTCCAAGCGCGCATGCTGTCCCGCCTTCTGCACTCTTCAGACGCCAGAGTGTCTATTTTACCCGTCACTTACTTTACCTGCTGCATCACGCACCCGGATCTGCCATCTGCCCGGCGATCCAGAAGCAGCAGTCAGCTCGAGAAGATGCTCCCAAAGGGGATGGTGGGGAGGACGAATTGGGAACGTTGGAGCCACAGTGGGGCGTTTCAGCCTGCTAAGGTGACCAGCTGTCTACACTGTGATGTGGATTTGTTGTTTTGTTCCGTTTTGCAATACAGGTGATTAAACCCGGGCCCTCGTGCATGGTAGGCACGCCCTCTACCGCTGAGCTACTTCGCTAGCTCTTTCTATTTTTTATTTTAAGAAGGTTTCGCTAAGTTCCCCAGGCTGCCCTCCTACTTGCCATCCTCCTGCCTCAGCCTCCTGAGCAGCTGAGATTACAGGCGTGTGCCACCATACCCAGTATGATGTAGTTTTTAAAATGTTACAATGGGGGCCGGTGAGATGGCTCAGCGGCGTAAGCGCCTGCCTTGCAAGCGCGAGGGCCCGAGTTCGACTCCCGGAACCCACATACGAAAAAGGGGCCGGTGATATCGCTCAGTGGCACGGGTGCCTGTTGGCGCGCGAGGTCCTGAGGTCGTCCCCCTGGTACCCACAAAAAAAAAAAATAAAAAAATAAAAAAATAAAATGTTACAATGTGATGGTCAAGCTTTGGGCTTGAGGAGAGTTACTAGAGACCTGAAAGAGTTTTCACTAAGTCAGAACAATTGAAGAAAATATAAAACCTTTTTTAAAAAACACTAGTTTTCAAAATCAGTGCTGCTGCATAATTGCCAGGGTCAAGTGAAAAATGAAAACACCGAACCTCTTGTTCAAAAAGCAGTAGACTGAGGCAGGAGGATTGCTGTGAGTTCAAGGCCAGCTGGCACTACATAGGAAGATCCTGTCTCAAAAAAAAAAAAAAAAAAAGCAGTAGAAACTAGTGCACTAACAGGTACTAAAATAGAACACTTTTTCCTTTCAAAATATTTTATTATAAAAATGTAATAGTGAAAATAAAAAGGAGGGGCTGGGGATATAGCTCAGCAGCACAGCACCTGCCTGGCAAGCGCAAAGTCCTGAGTTCGATTCCTGGTACCAAAATTTAAAAATGTAATAGTGGTTCCTGAGTAACACTACAAATTTATAATTACAAAAATATTTTGTTGTCATGATTTTATATAAAACAATAAATAGTACTACCATATGAATATGAGAACATGGCTGGTCACAAGATTTCTCTGGCTCATTTTTCTGTGAATTGAAGTCATCAAATCTTATACTTTTGGCAACTTCATTTTCAGTTGAAAACTACAGTAGTGACTCTTAGCAAATGCAAGAGAACTTTTTAAAATAATTGTAAATATTGAGAAAGACCTTTCTGGCAATGCCACTGTGACTGTAGCCACCAAGGATATATCACAGAAGCCAGGTGTGGTGGCACACACCAGTAGTCCCAGCACTCAGGTGGCTGAGGCAGGAGGATCAAGGCCAGCCTGGGGTACAGAGTTCAAGGCCATCCTGGACTACTCAGCAAGACCCCATTTCAAAGAAACAAACGAACAAACAGAATATCTTTATAGGCTGTCACATCAGGTGAAATTTCTGACAAATTATTTCAAATATGAATTTTAGTACCACAAATGCTGCTGATTCTTGTGAGACAGTTTTTCCAAAAGGGTTTGATTGCCCACACTGGTCAGTTTCATAGAAGTCTGAATTCAATTTCACGTGTAAATTTGTATGGTGATGTTCAATGCTTCCTCTGACGTTTTCTGCAACTTGCGGAGGTTATGCAAGGAACTGAACATGACCTCGTGATTTGCGTATAATCTGAAGAATATGTTTATGCGACTTGAGTGTATCTTTGATTACAGGGAAAACATCATCTTGAAATTGCCTTTGTCGTTAACAACGAAGCTTCATTTGAACATGTAATTATTTTCCACAGAATTCGATGCTCTTTCCACTTAATTTCTGCCTAAGCCCACAGATACTTGATTTTTCCTATTGCAGCACTTTCAAAACCAGAGAATCTAAACGCCTCAAAGGATTCTAAAGTTCCCTGATGGGCTTTCTTGCAACGTCCAGATGTACGCTTTCATTCTGTAACGATCTGCTGAGGAGCTCTACCTGTGCCTCTGCGGCAGGGACAGGCGCTCTGTGTGATGTCCCTTCCCTTCCATGGCCCCAGTGGGCTGCTGCCACTGCCAATTTGTTCTGCTGCTGCCATCTGGACACACATCCCAACCCCACTGTCCCCTCACAGCCCTACAGTGTCCCAGACTGCCCAGCCATGCGGGTGCCCACCGGGTGGCCAGGCCAACTGCTAGGGACCTGCGCTGCCCACCACTTCCCTGCCCAGTTCCCCCTGCCATATCTTTTCTGTTCTCTGGATTTGCTCACAAAACACAGGTTCAAAGATTTTTTTTTTTTTTTTTTGTACCACAAATCAAACTCAGGACCTTGCGCTTGCCAGGCAGGCGCTGTGCTGCTGAGCTATATCCCCAGCCCACAAAGATAAAATTATTAAGAGTTTCAATTTACAGCATTTCAAGGGCAAAGGCAGACCTTTTTTTTTTTTTTTTTTGTGGTACTGGGAATTGAACCCAGGGCCTTTACACTGAGCTGGATCCCAGCTCCTTTTATTTTTTAAGACAGGGTCTTGCTATATCAGTAAGTTGCCCAGGCTAGACTCAAATTTGTGGTACTCCTGCCTCAGCCTCCTAGAGTGCTAGAATTATAGGCATGTGCTTCCACGCTGGCTCAAAATGACCCTATTTTACAGATGAGGCTTTGGGCCAGAGAGGCCACATGGCACCACTGGGGTCTCTCTGGGCAGAGTCTGACTTGAGCGGGTCATATGTCAGCGCTGACACCTGCTCTTAGCCACTCTGCTCCTTTCGTTAAGTTCATGGTATATGCTCTTGGTGACTCACATGTCTGTGAAGCCTGTTTTTAATGTGAAAATATTTCTGCCTTGCATGTTTCTCCATCAGCCAAGGCTTCCGCTTTGTCACCTGTGCTTCCCCAGCTCTGGTGTCCTCCCAAGTCCTGTCCCAATTGTGTGTCCTAGAAATGCCACTTCAAACATTTCAAGGCTTGAGGCAATATGGAAGCCCTTTCCTTCCAGCCCCTGGAGTCTGCAGGTTTTTCACACCTGCCCTCCTTGGTGTTGGTGAGGGGAATCTTCTGGTCAGCATGAGCACCCCCAGCCCCATCCCTGGGCCTCTTCTCCATCCATGTGCACTTTCAAGCCCATCATGGCTTTTGTTTTGTCTTTTGTTTTGTTTTGCTTGTTTGTTTGTTTGTTTTTCATGGTAGTGGGGATTGAAGGCTGGGCCTCTGCAGTGAGCTACAGCCCCAGGTCTTTCTTTTTTCTTTTTCTTTTTCTTTCTTTCTTTTTTTTTTTGAGACAGGGTCTCACTATGTAGTTCAGGCTGGCCTGGACTCACTATGTAGCCCAGGTGGCCTCAAACTTGCAGTGACCCTTCTGCCTCAGCCTCCCTCCCCAGTGCTGAGATTATAGGCATGCACCACCATGCCCGGCTCCTTTCTTATTTTTGAGTCAAGGTCTTACTAAGTTGCCCAGGCTGGCCTCCAACTTGAGATCCTCGTGCCTCAGCCTCCTGAGTAGCTGGGATTACAGTCCTGAACCAATTTGGTCTCACAGCTTTAAATGTCTGTTGTACACTAACCACACTCCCATGTTCACCCCCAGCCCCAGCCCCTCATTTCTCCAAGTGCTTTATGCTGAGGCGTCTGGTCCCCATCTCTCAGCTAAGGTGCTCAAAGCCAGACTCCTTATGCTCCTCTCTGAACTTGCTCCTCCCATCTCCCCAACTCAGCAAATGGCAGCTCCATCTTGCATGGACTAGGGACAGCACCCTGAAGCCATCCTCAGTTCCTCTTTCCTTTTTCACCTCTGATGTATCAACAAGTCCTATCCACTTTTTCTTTTTTTGTGTGTGTGTACTGGGGGTCGACCTCAGGACCTCGTGTGCCACCAGGCGCCCGTGCCGCTGAGCGATATCACCGGCCCTTTTTTCGTATGTGGGTTCTGGGAGTCAAACTCGGGCCCTCACGCTTGCCAGGCAGGTGCTTATGCCGCTGAGCCATCTCACCGGCCCAGCTATCCACTTTTTCTAACTCTGACCACTTCTCTCCCACTGTGGCCACCCCAGGCCAAGCCACTCCTGTCATTGTCCTGGACTACTGAGGAGCCACAAAGTGACACCCTGGTCCCTTCCAATTGGCTCAAAGCACCAGTAGCCATGATGATGATGGTGATCATAGTAGCTGCTCACACTTACAGCACTTGGTATTGCCAGATACTGTCCTATAGTCTTTCCTTATATTAATATTAACTGTCTTCATTCATTCATTCATTCATTCATTCATTGTTTTCATGAAATATCCCCAGCTGGGCTGGAATTTGTGCTCCTCCTATCTCAGGACCCCAAGTGCTGGGACTACAGTGTACACCAACTAACCCCAGGTTATATTAACTTTATTTAATCTTCAAATAACCATACAAAATGAATACTATTATCATCCCAGTTTTATAGGTAATGCGAGTCAGGCACAGAAAAATAACTGGTCCAAGGTCACCCAGCTAGGGTGGTAGAATTGGAATCCAAAGGCCAAGGAAGTCTTAACCACTGAGCATTCAACTTGAAGCATAAGCCTGAGCCCAGCAAACCCATCCCTTACTTTTCTACTGTGAATTTGTACTTTAACATTATAGTAGCCAGCTGTGCATCTCAGTACCTTTCCCTGAGGGATACAGGAAGCAACCTATGTGTTTACCCACTTGGTATGATGAACAGCAAGGAGTGTGCATGTGTGCAAAAGTGGCAAAACAGATTTGGACCCACGTTTATGCTCCATCTAACTGGTTCTCTGGATATTTATCCAAGCATCATAGAGAGTCCAATAGACCCTTGCCACTCCAGGATTTGTTTTAAAAAAGTTTTCTTTTGATTTTTCTGGTACAAGTAGCTCAATTCCATGCAACACACATAAAAAAGCAGATATGCGAGTTTTGGAGGAGATCGAAAGTGAATCATCAGATTACTCATGCATAGATGATGAGGATGATCCATTATGGTAAAATACATGCTTTCATAACAGAAGAGTGTGCGGGTGTATGATGATGATGATGGTGATGACGACTTTGATGTTCGCCATGTGAGCCAAAATTCCTGTTATGTGAAATGGAGCAAGAATCAACTGATACAGACACAGGGAATGCAGACCTCCTAGATTCAGATGATGAAGAAAACAGAAATGTAGTTACATATTTGACTAGTCAAAATGTTGTGAAATGGCCACGACCAAATGGAATAATCCAGTGTTAGAACTAGGTCAGGAAATATAGTGAAGGTCTTGGCAGGGGTGAAATGTATTGGACAGAATGCCAGCACTGCCATTCAGTGTTGGAAATTGTAACAGATGAAATGCTACAAGAAGCTGTGAAATGCACAAAGGCTGAAATGCAAGTAAAATGTTCTGTACCGCACTGATAGCCATACTCAAAAATGTATTTATTATGACACTTCACTAGCTGAACTGAAAGCATTCATAGCTCTGCTGGACTAAGCACAGATTCCCTCATGGTCATCACAGGAATGTAAAAGATTTACGGAAAAGCCGCGGGTCAAAATACGGCATAAAAATTTATGCCCTTGTAGATGTGAAGACTTATTACACTTTCAATTTAGACCTTTATCCTGGAACTCAGCCATCAGGTCCTTATTCATGTAGTAATAAACCGAAGGATGTTGTGAGCAAACTTGTTGCTCCCATCTCCCAAACTAATCGGAATGTGACATTCAACAATTGGTTTACCGGTTTCCAATTGAGGTTACATTTGCTAACAGAGCACAAGTTCAGGAACTGTACACAAGGAACAAATCCCAAATGAAATGTTGCAGTTTCAAAACAGAGAATTGTATAGTTCAATCTTTGAATTTCAGAAAGATACAACATTGGCCTCGTATATGGCAAAGAAAAGCAAACTGGTACTGCTGGTGTCTACATTTCATCATGATGGGAATATTGATAGGGAAACCTCGACAGAATGGAAGCCTTAAATTGGAACTTTCAACAAGACTGAATGTGGAGTAGATGTTGTTGATGAGTTATCCAGCAAATATGATGTCACTTGAAACACAAAGCATTGGCCAATGGTTGTGTTTTACTCAATCCTAAACATGGGTGGCATAAGTAGTTTGATAGTTTATAAAGAAAATACAATACAAAATATCACAGAGAAATTGTCTTAGAGGATCGGGACTGGAGCTCATAAGAGATCATTTATAGCAGAAGAAAAACAAAATGTTTCTGCCCAGGGAACTATGCAAAAAATTGTGGAGCACACTGGTGAGCTGACAGGTGAACAGGCAGGTACAGAATCACAAAGACCTACCATGACAACAGGAAAACAAAAAAGATGTCAACTGTGCCCTACAAGAAAATACAAGAAACAAAGTATACATGCTATCAGTGTAGATGATATGTGTGCATGGAATATGTAGTTGTCATGTGTGAAAACTGCTTTGGGCATGACAGTTGAAGCAAAGCTTATTTCTGTGGTAGAGTTCTATTGCTATTTTCATTGTAGTTCATACGGAAATTTATTTCTGATGTTATTTTTTACATTATGTAAGCAAGTACACAGCTGATATGAAAATGTTGATGTCTATTCTAAATGCACAATGTATATTAAGAATTTAATAATTTATTTTATTGATAAATATTATTTATTTTATGTTCCTATTAACTACACATTGTATAATATAAGAACCTCCTGAAAAAACAGCAAGACCACTGAGATGTCAATTGTGTCCTACAAAAAGGCCAGGAAAGCAAAAGACATGTGCCGTCAGTGTAAGGGATGTGTGTATGGAACGTGCTGTTGTCATGTGTGCAGGCTGCCTTAGGCTTGATAATTGAAGTAAAGATTACCTTTTTTGTAGAGTGCTATTGGTATTTTCATTGTAATTCATATGGGAATTTATTTCCAGTGTTCTTTTTTAGACTTTATACACCAAAAACCAGTCAATGTTGAAAATTTTGATGCTTTTTTTAAATAAACAATCAATATTAAAAACTCAATACTTTATTTTTGTGATTTTTTCCTGTTAAGTACTCTTTGTTTAATATAATAAAAGTCATAAAATTATAATTAGTAATTCATCAATAGATATATTCTAAAGAATATTTAGACCCATGCTTATGAGCCTTGATGACAAAATTAGTCTTATGCTCCCCCAGGGCTACAATACAAATCAGCTCATGGCTCACCTCTGTCACCTGGCACATTTACTTGCTCATTTCTTTAATGTCTGTCTCCTCACTGAAGGTGATAGAGCAGAAATGTAACTCTCACCCCGTTAGACCTCAAATGTGTCGAATTCGTGTTCCCACAACATCGAGGAAGAAAGTAGTGAACCAAAGGAAGAAATTAGGAGAGTTTTATTGAAAATAAGGACAGAAGAGTACCTCCTGGATTTCCAGGTGGGGTCCCAAATGGGGTGGCCACTGAGGCCTTTTCTCGGGGGTAATTTACACAACAGTCACAACGTGGGTACGATGTGGGTACAACAAACTATAATCAACCTCTAGGATTACAAGTATAGCTGCTTTGTTAATATTGATCCAGTAGGGAAATGAGTCACGTAGCAAGGGTACATGGAAAGAACAAAGGTGTTTTGGGAATGTATGGGTCCGGATGCTCTGGTCACCCACCTGGGCGACTGATGCCTATCTGGACTTCCTGGACCAGGTGGTGCTAATTACAGTAGAATCTCAAGTTACTGCTGATCCCTTAATGGGGCACAGAGGTCTAACTTCACTGGCCACTGCATCTTTATCTTGGGGCCTGGTCTTCTTCAGATGCACCTCCAGCCACAATTCTGATGTCTTTATTTTTTCTGCTGACTTCCTTGAAAGCCCAGTCCCTCTCTGACTGTGTATTAATTTCTATCTAATTTAATTGCGTATAATAAAGGTACATCTCACGAGGACAGGGATTTAGCATTGCTCTCTCCAGATACAACAGGCCCTGACATATAAAGGTGCTTCACTGAGGGTTGATGGATGAATGAACGAATCTTTCCACCAAAATTTCTCTTTTCCCTGGATTCACCCTCTTGCTAAAAAGCATCCCCCTCTTCATTGAAAAGAAATTTTTGTGCTTTAATCTCTTTCTTCTTCGTAAGAGAGAATCTTTTGTCTCTTGAGTCACTGCTTTGAAGATAATGATACACGGTGTATTAGCTATTGTTATTCGCTTATTATTTTGTTATAAAATTTTGTGGTGTTTTTTTTTTTTTTCAAAATAAAAGGCACCCCCCCAACTCACTTCCCTGGCAATGATCTGATCCAAGATTGTTCCTTTCTTCAAAAATTCAAGCATCTCCCGAACCATCATGTGGTGGCCCATTCCTGCAATCCCAGCACTGTGAGAGGCTGAGGCAGGAAGATCATAAGTTTGAGCCAAGCCTGGGCAACTTAGTGACTTAGTGAGACCCTGTCTCAAAATTAAATTTTAAAAAGGGGCTGGGAGGTAGCTCAGTGTGAAGGCTGGGTTCAATTCTCAGACACACACACACACAGACACACACAGACACACACACACACACACACACACACACACACACACACACACACACATCCAAGCACCTGCCAGATCATTTGGCTTAATCTGCGTTCCCTACTGCCCCTGCCCAGGTTCTTCCCTCCACAGCACAGGCCTGGAGCGCACACCCTGAGACTCTACACATCTTAGACTCAGTGTCCTCTCCTCCCTCTCGGTGTCCTTTTCTCTCTCTGTTCCCCAGCACCTCCCAGGATCTGGATTGCTCCCCCTCAAGGGCTCCGGTCCCTGCACACCTCCACCGTCCACCTGGCTGCCCTCTCCCAACTCGCCATCTGTTCCCCCAGTCTTTCTGTTGGACCAACTGTGATATTTTTGAAAATGTCCCATTTCCTTTCATCTTTGTGGCTGCCACCCTAGTCTGGGCCACCACCCCCTTTCATCTGGGTTGACTCAGCAGCCTCCTGGTCTCCCTGACTCCCATCTGGCCCGGGCTTCTCTTCCCAAATCACAGATCTGACCACATGAATCCCACTTCATGAGCAGCTAAGTTCACCAGCCTCCTCCCAGGTCCTCCCCAGCTCCCAGCACACCCGAATTCTGCCACTGCCCACTCCCCACTCCCGCCGTGATTGTCCATCCCTTGGGGCTGTGTTGTCTCTTATTCCTCCAGCGCCTGCCTGTTCCTCTCCTCTCCTAGACCCAGCTCAAAGGTCAGCTCCCTCAGTCTCCCTGCCCTGTCTCCCCTAGAATTCATTGCTGCTGCCCACCCTGCTACTCTCAGCCCCGATGAGCAAGGTCACCTTGGCCGAGGGGGTCGCGGGCTGGAAAGCAGTTTGGGGCCTGACGGTGAGGCCTTTGAAACACCTTCTGTGTATCTGGAACCGCCGCCAGCATCCCAGGGTCAAGCGGCAGAAGCATATGGCATGGGGGGCGGGGATGGGAGCCAGTACTTTGGAGGAGGTCCTGTGTCCCTCTGGCTGTGTGGCTCTGGCTGGGTCACTCCACTTAATCCTCAGAACAACCCTAGGAGGCAGGGATTTAGAAACAAAGACACCAGTGCATAAGATTAGCAAAACACATAAAGGTAGTGTTTCCAAGCAGAGGGGGCAGAAAGAAGAGATTATTCAATAAATGAATTTAATAAGGCCTTGGCTCTGTACTTGGAAATAATCAAGTTGGGTCCCTGACAGTGCACAAGAATTCCAAATGGAGATTATCACTTAAATGAACATTTATACAAATTTGAGGTAGGAAAAGTTTTTCTCAGCATAGCACAGAAGGCAAGGATTGTAAAGGAAAATACTGATTTGGCCATGTAAAAATACAATGGTTTAGTATGAACAAAAATAAATAAAATGAAAAACTGGGGGAAATAGTTCTAACATATTATCAGATAGAAATATAGTTTCAGCACTGAAACAGCCAATTGGCATAGGAAGAAATATAAATGGGCCAATATATAGATCCCTAAAAGTTCCATTTTTCTAGTAATCAGAGAAATTCAAATTAAGACAAATTTCTAGGCATGGTGGCTCACACCTGTAATCCCAGCACTTAGGAGGCTGAGGCAGGAGGATCAATGCAAGTTCAGGCCAGCCTGGGCTACATAGTGAATTCAAGGCCAGCCTGAACTACAAATGAGACCCTGTCTCAAAAAACAAAAACAAAACAAAAAAACCAATAAATAAGTAAATAAATAAAATTTTTAAAAGTTTTTTTCAGTCCTGGGGATTGAACCCAAGGCCTTGCACATGCTAGGTATGAGCCACAGCTCCACAACTTTCTATTTTTTATGTTGAGACAGAGTCTTCCTAACTTGCCTAGGCTGGGGATTTAGCTCAGTGGCACAGTACCTGCCTGGCAAGCATGAGGTTCTGAGTTGGATTCCCAGTACCAAAAAAAAAAACAACTTGCCTAGTCTGGCCTCAAACTTGCAATCTTCCTGCTTCAGCCTCCTGAGTAGCTGAGATTATAGGCATGCACCACCATGTCCAACTGAAATGCCATTTTCAATCTACAAATTATCCACTATTAGTTTAAATGAAATGACCCTGTCATGGGCGGGGGGCCACAGGTGGTTTCCTCTTAAAATTGCTAAGCTGGAAACTACCATTGCAAAGGTGAGGGCAGCTTTGACATTGAAGTTCAGGAGAGCGAATTTGTCTTCTGTCCCTTTGTTCTCAAAAAACCACCTTGACAGGCCCTCTTGGTGAGGCAGCTGTGAAATAAAAGCCTCCCGGGTCTCAGGGAAGCCCAAAGCCAAAGGTTTGGACTAAGGTGTTACATATTTAGTTATATAAACTGGGTGTTTAAAGAATTTAAACATTTTTACAGTATGCAAGAAGAGCATGTGTGCTGGAGGAGACAGGCCTGACCAGCCCAGAACCTCTGCAGGGAGCTGATTTCAGCAGGGACCTGACTGGGCTGCGGGGAGGCCGCCTGACCTCGGAAGATGTCGTCATTTGTCTTGATGGTCTGGCCGGGCTGGGGGAGATAAGCACCCCCTTGAGAACGGATGCACCCACCATGCATCCTTCAGGACCCATGAGCTGAAGCAGGCTTTGGGCCCAAGGGCAGCTTTCTCTTAATAGTGGGGATGGGGGTGGTGAGATAGCTCAGTGGCATAAGCGCCTGCCTGGCAAGCGCGAGGTCCTGAGTTCGACTCCTGGAACCCACATAAAGGAAAAAAAGGGCCGGTGATATCACTCAGCGGCACAAGCGCTTGCTGGCAAGCGCGAGGTCCTGAGGTCGACTCCCAGTACCCACATTAAAAAAAAAAATAGTGGGGATGGGGAGCACAGGGTCTGTATGCTGGGCAGTGGGGTCAAAGTCAAGGTAATTCATGCTGTGGGAAGTCAGCCACTCCCTGTACCAAAAACAGTGGGGGCTACGAAGGGAGGCACCCCCTGCAGTACCAATGGAGGATCCCAGACCCCCAGCTTTGGTGGCAGCTCCTCCGGTTCAAATCTGCCCTGATCTCTCCAAACCTGTAGGAACTTTAGTCAAGCTGACTGTAGTAGTGTTTTAGGGAACTCGGGGAAGATGCCGAGTCTACAGGTGTCATCCTGGGAGCTGAGGCCTGGAGATGCCACCCAATGCCCATCTCTGGGGAGTAGCGCAGTGACCAAAAGGACAGAGGTGACCCGGGTAACAACACATGGGCAAGCAAGGCAGAGTGGGAAGCACTGCTTTGGGGTCCTGGGAGATCACCCAGGAAGACAACCTTGTGAAGCCTGTTATCCTGGCTCGGGCTGTTTCCACTTGATGTTAAAGAGCAGGAAGGGAGAATTTGAGGACCTGGTGCAGGGAAGAGGTAGGGGGACAGATCCTTTTAGACATTGGTGACTGGAAATTACAGCTGGAAGCAAATTTCCTATTCTCCCTTCACAACTCTTCCACGTCCTCAGGTCACCCTGCAAGCCAGTATCTGCAAGCCAGGCTCCCTGCCGTGGCTATTTATCACACAAAGGGACTGAATGGAATCTGGTGCCTCAGAGGAGCTGCGGAGGCTGGGGAGCCACACTGCAGACCTTACGGTCCAACCCCTCCCCCAACAAGGCCTTCTCAGCCCCTAGAAGGTGGTCCAAGGACACACTGCACAGCTGCAGTGTCTGGGGTTTGGAAAAGCCACGGTGTGGTTATCTGACGTGTTGGCCATGTGTAGGTTCCACAGTGCATCGGGGACCTTTGTCCACACCAGGCGACCGGCCGATCTGAGTGTCCATGACAGGGCCCAGAGCTCATGATGGCTGGATGGCTGCTAAACCATTATCAAGGCTGGTGATGGTGGTGTCTTTGTTTCTCTGGCAGATGCACATTTTGAACTGACTGAAGACCCCACTGTGACACATATGGTTCTCCTGGGGAAAACAGGATCTGCTCTACAGCTTGGTTTCCAGGCACACTGTCCCTAGAGGGGAAGGGGGCCTGTCCTCGCAAGACTTCCTTCTCTCTGCTTCGCAGCCCTGGGAGCTCAGTGCCCTGCAAACAGGAGGTGCTGACTTGATGCTTGTTCTTCCCTTGCTGTGCTGAGCCCAGTATCTTCTTGATCCCCAGGAAAACCAGACTCCAGGATATTCAGAGGAAGAGCCTGCCACTGTGAATCGTTTAGGGGGTTTAGTGTGGAAAGAGGGGTGAGGGGAGTCTGCAAGCCCAAACTCTAGTCCCAGCCCCCCACTAAATTGCTTGGGGACCTTGGGACTGCTGTGTGTCAGTTTCCTCATTAATCAATGTGTCCATTAATCTTTGCCTGGCTCTTTAACTAATTTGATATTGAAAATATTTGTGAGCAGCTTCTCGGAGCCCGTGAGGAAACCCAGGGCAGAACTGCCGGAGATCGGCCTCTGGGAAGTTCGCTGCAAACAATAACTACGGTTTTAAGTGATCAAAAGCAACCAAAGGTGTCATTCCCAGGATATGAATCAAGAAACATTTCTGAGAAGGGATTTTTTTGGATAAGATACTGGAACAGTGAGTCTGAAGTTCACTGGGTAGTCACTAGGAATGCAGGAAAAGCATTCCAGGCCGAGGGAACAATGTGTCTGAAGGCAGAGGCAGGAAAGGAAAAGGCTGTTTGGGAAATTGCAAGTAATCACCAGGAGCCTCTGCTGGGAAGCGCCTCAGAGGGTCTGCTCACCTCATAAGGTTGCTGGGAAAAGCTGCAATTAGACCTGGGTTCACATCCTGACATCTGTTTGCTGGGTGATTTGCTGAATTGGGGTCTCTACTTTATAAAAGGATAATACATACCTCACAAGGTTGGAGAGCAAAATAAATAAATCCATGGATGAAAAAGCATCCAGCAGTGCCCTGTAAACAGCAAGCGTTCTGTGTGTATTTATTTATTTACTTGGCACCGGGAATCGAATTCACGACCTTGCACTCGCCAGGCAGGTGCTGTACCACTGAGCAATATCCCCAGCTCTGTGTATATTTATAATCTTTCTAAAAAACTAAATTGTTGATCTGGAGGTGCGGCTCAGCAGTAGAGTCTAGCATACACAAGGCCCTGGGTTCAATCTTCAGCACTGGACAAAAATATCAAGTTGTGATGTAAATGTAACAAACATCAGCTCCCACCCCAACTCAGGATTTCCACAGCATCTCATTTAATCCCAGCAGGTGGGGTGGGCTCCAGGTCCCGATTCCAGACTCTCACCCAAAAAATTACCTGGCCCCTCCTGCCTCCTTCAGAGCAGAGACTGCTCAGAGCTTCCTGATTCTCTTTATTAGCAGCAAAGCCTGCTGACAGCTGGGCGCTCTGGAGCTCAGTCTAAAGCCTGCATTTCCAGCCTCCCTTGCAGATAGACATGCTTATGGGGCTCAGTTTTAGCCAATGAAATGTCAGTAGAAGCATCATGTGGAACCTGTGGAGGTCTCCTTAAAAGGAAAGAGAGTGCTTGCAAATAGATGTTTGTTTAATTAAAAAGGGAGGAAGAAAGAGAGGTGCCATCTTCCTACCTTCCTCGTCCCTGCTGACTGGACTTGGACAAAATGGCTGGAGTCCAAGCAGTCATCCTGGGCCATGTGAAGCTATGTTGGTAAGATAGCAAGGTGGTGAGCTCTAGATTGCCCTCCATCTGCCTTCTGAATCACTAGCTCTTCTCTACTAGCCTTCCTTTCAGTATTTGCTTAGGCTCAAGTTCCTCCCAACCTAAAAGGAAAAACCCTCCCTCTATCCCAAGTTCCTGTCTCTGTCTCCTCTTCAAAGTGTAATGGCAAATTTATAGAAATTTCATAGTAGAAATTAAAAATCAATTAGTAGCCTGTTGCTATATTGAGACAGGATATGCTCATGCTGTTTTCACATAGACTGCTAAACTCAGTCAGCCTTGACTGTCTGTGTCCAGCTGCTTCCAGATAGCCGGCTAGGTCAGCCTGACTGCATCCCGCTGTAATGTCTGTGTTTTTCCTACCTAAAATACATAGTTTTTCCAACTTGCTTCAAGGACTTTATGCCTAAGATAGACAGCCAAGGACACATTTTACTCTACTCTCTCTGCTCAAACCCCCTTCCTCCCAGAATGTTCCTGCCTTATGATAAACAATTCCTTTGAAGTAAAACTGCTTAAAACAAATCTGCCTGACAACATACAATGTGATTCATGTAACCCATAATGTAATAACCTGCTATCAGCTTTGTACTTCCTGCTTACAAAAGTGTACATAAGATTTTGTTTCACTCTATGCTGAGGCTGGTGATTTGGACTCAGTCCCAGTCCCACCAGCCTGCTGGCATTAATAAATCAGTTGCCTTTCAGACTCCTCGGTGTGGAACGTTTTCCTTTTGGTTCAGTTTTCTGCAACATTCTTGGTGCATTGTCCGGGAAAACACTGCGCTGACCCCTTTGGGTCACCAGTGGAGGTCTGCTGATAGTGGTAGGACTTGCCCTCTGACCTGCAGATGAGAAGGCGTGCCCTCTGGTTCTTTTTGGAGAGTCTCCTTGGTGGTCCAGGAGTGGGAGCCCCTGTGTGGCAGCTGAGACCTCACTGGACCAACAGGAGGAAACAGAACACAACTGGTTTGGGCCTTCAGAGATAAGGCAGGATTGCCCTGGGAAGTCCCTCAGTTAGCCTGTCAGTTGCCGTCCCCTTGTAGGTGAAGGAGGAACTGATCAGTCCTCATCTGTCTCACCTGTTTCAGTTTCAGTCAGAGCAAGTCAGTTTCAGTTTCAGTTAGATTTCATCCTTGGGATTGGGGGTTGGAATGTATTAACCTCTGTGTGCCTCTGTGTGTGTGGATGTGTGGACTGAGTCTGAATGGATGACATAAGCAATAGGTTGTTCTGTCTGTGCTCCATGATGAAAGCCCCCTGTGGGGGCTCAGAGTTACGGAGCCTGATTGGGCCCTAAATGGTAGTTCCGTGGACAAGTCTGACCAGGCACTGCCTGGCAAGTTCTCCTCAGAGGCTTGAAAGGACAAAACGGAGAACCTACTGTCATTAGTCCTGACAGTCCCAATGTTGGCGAGAGCCAAGCAGCCAGACGGGTGCCTGAGTGATCTTTCCTTCAAGAGGGGCACCCACCCTTTGTCTGTCTCAACACCATTCAAGGGCACAGTACACACTCCATAGGGAGACAGTATGGGTGCAAGCTAGAGTAAGCCCACTGTGCTAGACTGCATGGTAGAAAACTTCAAGAAAGGTTTCTCAGATGACTATGGAGTAAAATGAAACCTCAGCCCCTCCGAACTTTCTGCGAGATCGACTGGCCACGTTTATGCCCCACTTGGCCACCAGAGGGAACCCTAAACATAGAAATTGTCCACCAAGTCTGGGACAAAGTGACCGATCCTTCACTGAACAGCCACCCTGATCAATTCCCTTACATTGATTCATGGTTAGAACTGTGTCAGAATCTCCCGCCATGGATCCGTGCCTGTGCTTGTCAAGAAAAGGGAACTCTCCTGGTGATCAAAGCAGATCGGCCATACCAGAGGACCCCTACAAAGAAAGCCCCAAAGATTGAAACCAAAAAGATTTACCCCATCCTGCCCAGTGATCCCGATGAAGACTTCCCTCCTCCGTATATGGGCAGCCATCCAGACCTGCCCCATCCCCCACAACTGCCTCTGTAGGCAGCCACAGCTCCTGACCAGCTGCCAGCCACACTGCCAGATTCTACTGCTCAATCCCCACCAACCACACCATCACCGCCTAGCCCCCAAGAGCCACCTGCACCAAGTCCCATCAGTCACTGACTCTGCTCATCACATCTCCAGATGTCCCTCCAAGGATATCCTGGTACAGGGGGAGCAAATCAACCATCTGCTTTATACTATCAGCCTTTTAGCTCCACTGATATCCTCAACTGGAAACATCACACACCTTCATATTCAGAAAAGCTCCAAGCCATGATTGATCTGACTTCGATCTTCCAGACACGTCAGCTGACTTCAGAGGACTGTTGACACATCCTCCTGACCCCCTTCAGCACCAAGGAGCATGCCCGTATTTTTGAGGGAGGATGGGCTTGGCTAAGAACTACAGTTCCAGATGCTGCCACTAATCCTGATGCCTGGTAAACACTGTCTTCCCTAATACCCAGCCAAATTGGGACTTTAACACTGCAGAAGGCCATAATGCTTTAACAGAATACCGTAAGGCCCTCCTGGCAAGGATAAAAGCAGGGGGGAAGAAGCCCACAAATATGTCCTAAATTGCTGAAATTACTCAAGAACCCAATGAAAGCCCTGCAAAATTCTATGAGAGACTATGTGAAGCCTACTGCACTTATTCCCCATTTGATCCCTGAGGCTCCTAAAAATCAACAGATGGTGAATTCTGTTTTTGTGTCACATTGTGCCTCTGACATTTGGAGGAAAATTCAAAAGATCGATGGTTTTGCTGGCATGAACACCTCTACAGCTACTCCAGATAGCTCAAAAGGTTTTTATTAACTGGGAAAAAGAAGAAAAGCAAGACCATAGGTGTAGTCAGACTGCTCTCTTGGCTGCAATCATGGGAAAGCCGCTCCCCAAGGGGCTCCAAACAGGTCAACAATGTTATCAGAACCAAGTCAACAAGGCCTCACAGGCACCTCAATTCCAAACAGGTGGTCAGCCCTATATTCTAGCCCAAAACAATGTGCCCAATGCAAGCAATTCAGACACTGGAAAGACAAATGCCCCCTCCACCTGAAGGACCAGAAGGCTTCCAAAGAACTAAACCTGCCACCGCCTGAACTCCTGCTCTCTCTCTTCGATGACAATGAATAGGACAGACTGGGCTCTATAAGATTGGGCCCCCGGGAGTCCATGGTCACAATGAAAATCAGGGGAAAACCAGTGACTTTTATGATAGACAGTGGGGCTGAATATTCCATTGTCATCCGCCCACTTGACTTCTCAACAAATTCAAGTAATGGGAGCTATTGGCATTCTCACTGAAAAGAAGTTTTGCCAAAGCAGATCCTGTGAGCTTGGAGGACATCTCATCAAACACGAATTTTTATACATGCCTGAATTCCCTGTCCCCTTGCTGGGCTGAGACCTCCTTTCAAAGTTAGGAGCAACTATCTCCTTTGCTCCTGATCATCCTGTCACCCTCACCCTTGGGTCCCTGACTCCGAACTTGATATTGACTCTGACCGTGCCCCAAGAAGAAGAATGGCAACTATATCAAACAGAAATGCCCAAAGGCTGCAACCCCAAGGTTCTAAAACCATGTTTCCAGATGTATGGGCAGAGGACTCACCACCAGGGCTAGCTGTTAACCATACCCCTCTAATGATTGGACTTAATCCGGGAGCCATTCCTGTTGCTATCAAGCAGTATCCTGTGACCCGAGAGGCCTGCCGTGGGATTCAAACTCACATTTCCAGACTGAAACAAGCTGGGATTCTAGTAGACTGCCAGTCACCCTGGAATACTCCATTGCTGCCAGTTAAAAAGCTGAATGGGGACTATCGGCCAGTATAAGATCTCCACACTGTTAGTGCAGCCACTATAACTTTACATCCAACAGTTCCAAACCTGTACACCCTCCTGGGCCTGCTCCCTCCCAGTGCTGCCTGGTTCACCTGCCTCAATTTAAAGGATACTTTCTTCTGCTTGTGAATAGCTCCTACCAGCCAGCTTCCTTTTTTCTTTGAATGGAAGGATCCTGACACAGGATGAAAAGGGCAACTCACATGGACCCACCTCCCTCAAGTGTTCAAGAAGTCTCCCATGCTGTTCGGGGAAGCCTTGGCAGTTGATCTGGCCAAGTTCCCCCACGGGAGATTCAACTGTATGCTTCTGCAGTACATTGATGATATCCTAATTGGAAGCACCACAAAAAAGGACTGTTGGAGGGGAACTCAGGCCCTCCTCCACTACTTATGTGACACTGGGCACAAAGTTTCCTGGAAAAAGGCTCAAATCTATAAGCAAAAAGTCAGATATTTAGAGTTTGACTTAGAAAAATGGCTCCAACACCTAAGCCCAGAATGGAAGGAAGTCATTTGCTCCATCCCTCGGCCTGACTATAAAAAGGAACTCAGAGAATTTTTAGGGGCAGCCGGTTCCTGCAGAATTTGGATACCTGAGTATGCTGAAAAAGCCAAGCCACTTTATGACATGTTGAAAAAGCCTCCAACCAAAAGAGATGTAATAAATTGGACTTTAGAAGAAACTGAGGTGTTCAAACAAATTAAAAGAGCTCTGGCCTCAGCTCCAGCTTTAGGAATCCCAGATGTGGCTCGTTCTCTTCAACCTATTTGTGGATGAGAGACAGCACGTTGCCTTGGGAGTCCTAACTCAAACAGTGGGACCCTGGGAGAGGCCAGTCACCTACCTGTCTAAGACACTAGACTCAGTGTCCAAAGGATGGCCGCCCTGTTTGTGGGCACTTGCAGCAATTGCCCTCCTGATTAAGGAGGCAGACAAATTGACTTTGGGACAAACCTGACTGTCCAGGTGCTGCATACAGTCCTTTAACTTCTCAACAGTCAGGGACATTGATGGCTCTCAAACAGCTGCATCACACAGTACCAAGGACTGCTTGTCAGAAATTCCTGACTCTCCTTCCAGCCAGTTAAGGCTCTAAATCCAACCACCTATCTGCTCACAGAGCTCAGACAGCCTGACCACGACTGCCTTGCACTAACTGATGATCTCTTTGCCATCTGGCCTGACCTCCAGATGAAGCCATTAGCAGATGCTGACTACACCCTGTTTATGGATGGAAGTAGCTCTGTTAAAAATGCACAGTGTAGGGCTGGCTATGCTGTTGTTACCACTGAAGAAGTGCTCTTAGCAGGTCCTTTTCCCCAAAATTGGTCAGCTCAATGAGCCGAACTCTGGGCGCTCATACAGGCCCTTGGTTGGGCAAAAGATAAAAAGGTAAACATCTACACAGATTCCAGGTATGCCTTCACTACAGTGCATGGCCACAGGATGTTATACAAGGAGTGTGGACTCCTGACAGCAGAAGGAAAACAAATCAAAAACAAGATGAAATCTCTCAACTTCTGACTGCAATTTGGAAACCTAAAAAGGTTGCCATTATCCACTGCAAAGGACACCAGAAGGTAAAAGACACTGTTACTCTTGGCAATCATAAAGCAGACGAGGCCGCTAAAATGGCCACAGAAGCCTCAACTTGGGGAGACAATGACTTAGTTCAAAACTTAGAAACACTGCATGAAATACCACCAAGGACTATTCTTAGCCTGCACTGAGGTCCTCTCCATTATACTAAAGAAGAAATAAAATGGTCAAAACAAGAAGGAGCTGATGTAGAGCCAAATGGCATCTGGGCCCTACTAGATGATCAAATGATTATTCCAAAGGAGTTAGCCTACACCTGGATTAAGCATCACCATGACATCACCCACGGAAGAAAGACTGCTATGGCCCAGCTTCTGGGTCACTATTATTATATCCCAAAATTGACATCGATTTGCACAGCCATTAGCCAGATGTGTCAAATCTGTGCAAAGACTGAGGCCTCAACAGGCCCTTGACCATCACCTGGAATACAATACATGGGACTCTCTCCTTTTGAAGATCTCCAAATAGACTTTACTGAAATTAGGCCATGCTGGGGATACAAGTCTTTGCTGGTCCTTGTTTGCACTTATTCTGGCTGGCCAGAGGCAGTCCCTACTAAGAAAAGGCCTCTGTAAAGGCCTCTACTATGCAGAGTATTATTAAGAGAAATTATTCCCAGATATGGGCCACCCCTGACTATAGGCAGTGACAATGGACCATCATTTGTAGCAGAAATGACTCAGAAACTAGCCAAGAGACTAAAAATCAAGTGGAATCCCACATGCCTATAGGCCCCCAAGCTCTGCTAGAGTGAATGAACGGAACCCTAAAGTCAATACTGACAAAGTACTACCAAGAAACTGAGATAACATGGGTGGATTTGTTACCTATGGCCCTCCTGAAAGTCAGGACTTCACCAGGGCCCACTGGATACACCCCTTTCGAAGTCTTATTTGGGAGGCCCCCACCATTAATTAAAGGCCTCCAAGGATACCTACGCCAGTTTGGAAATATCACCTTACAAGAACAACTTATTCAGTTAGGAAAAACTTTCTCCCAGATACACAAAAATATAGCAGAGAGATCACTTATACCCACTGTACACCTGCACACGCGCGTGCACACACACACACACACACACACACACAATCCAGGTGATACGGTTTGGGTTGAAGATTGGAAAAAGGATCCCTGTCCTCAATTTGGAAAGTCCCCTATTTAATTATTTTGACCACTACCACCGCAGTAAAAGTGGCAGAGATACAGCCCTGGATTCATCACTCCAGGATCAAGCGAGCTCATCCTGACGATTGTTGGAAGGCCTATTCTCATGAGACAAATCCATTAAAGACCGCCCTGAAGAGACAGCGCACTCAAAGCCTTGCTTTTGCCACCCCAGAAGCTGGTGAGACAACGCATGGCTGAAGATTAGATGGACATCGTACACTGGAGTATCTGTCTTACTGACTCATGTTTTGTTACCCAGGTTGGATATCAGTTCTCTTCCTCTTGTTTGTCTTGGTGCTAGGCTCAGGACTCTGGGCTGTATCCCCAGAGGACTGGAAAGTCCCCCACAAAATCACCTTCATTCTCTTCTATATTGGTGTGACTATTATACTTGGATTCACCATTTATACTTGATCTGCTTTTCCAAGATTTAGTTTCAATGTACTGTACTGGTCCCCTGACTTCGTGTCTCAAAAACACTTCAATCTCAATGAGTTCAAACTGAACTCATGGTCATAACTTTTTCCATTCCTCCAAACTTACCTGTTCTTGCAGAAATATGGGAGAATCTTCGATACATCTCTTTCTTCCCATCACTACTACCTTAGTCCATTTTCTACTGCAATAACAATGGAGACTGGGACATTGTAAAGAATAGAAGTCTATTTGGCTCAGGTACCTGGAGGCTGGGAAGAGCCTGGTGCTGATGTCTGATGAGGACCTTCCTGCTCTACCACGACAGGGCAGAGGATACCACAGGGCAAGATAAAGCAAGTGTGCAACTTCAGGTCTCTCCTTCTTCTCAGAAAGTCACTAACATGGAGCCCCATCCTCATGACCTCATCTACCCAAATGTCCTCCCAGAGACCCCCCCCCACCTCCAATTAGCATCAGCATCTGAATTTGGGGTTAAGTTCCCAACAACAAACTTTTTTTTAAGAGAAGAAAAAACAAAACAAATCAAAAAAAGAACAAATTTTCAAAACAACATAATATGAGGGTAACAATGGTCAATGCATTACGTATTATTATCTTTAAGTTAGTTATTCAGGATACCAGACATTAGCATTCAATTGTCCAAACATTATTGGCTCAAACCTTACTCTTCAATGAACTAAGTAAAATTGGTAGTGTATCTATCTTAACCATCTTATATATATATATACAATTTTTTTTCCCTTTCCCTTCTTTCTTTTCCCTATTCCAGTCTCTCTTTCCTATTGACCAGTTTCTTTTTGATTCACCGTGTCTATTGTACATTTTGGATCTTATTTACTCTTTCAGTTTCTCATACTAGAGACAATACGATGCTTACACATGTGCGTCCAGTTTATTTCACTTATGAGTATTTTCTCGAGTTGCATCCATTTACCTATAAAAGTCTCCAGTTTATCCTTCTTTATGGCTGAATAGTACTCCATTGTATAAAAATACCACATCTTTCTTATCCATTCCTCAGTTGATGGGCATTTGGGTTGTTTCCAAGATCTGGCTATTACAAATTGTGCTGCTATAAACATGGGTGCACATATATCACTGTGGTATGATGTTTTTAATTCTTCTGGGAAGATGCCCAGAAGGGGAATAGCTGGGTCAAATGGCACCTCCAACCCTAGTTTTTTGAGGAATCTCCACACTGACTTCCACAGTGGCTGTACCAGTCGACACTCCCACCAACAGTGAAGAAGGGTTCCTTTTTCCCCACAGCCCCTCCAGCATTCGTTATTAGTTGATTTCTTTATAGTTGCCATTCTTTCTGGGGTGAGATGGTATCTCAGTGTTGTTTTAATTTGCATCTCTCGAATGACTAGTGATGTTGCACATTTTTTTGTATATTTATTTGCCATTAGTATTTCTTCATCTTAGAAATGTGTATTCATCTCAGATGCCCATTTTTGGAGTGGGTCTTTAAATTTGGGAGGTCTGATTTTTTTGAGTTCTTTATATGTTCTCGATAGTAAACCTTTGTCTGAGGAACAGCTGGCAAACATTTTTTCCCACGTTGTGGGTTGTCTTTTCACTCTTCAACAACAAACTTTTAGGGTTAAACTTCCCAACAGGGCCAGTGAGATGGTTCAGTTCAATTCCTGGTACCTAAACAAACAAACAAACAAAGAAAAACAGGCCAGGAGGTGATGGCCCACGCTTGTAACCACAGCATTCTGAGAGCCTGAGGCAGGAGGATCCCAAATTCAAGCATTGCCTGGGCAACAAGAAATTTAGCAAAACACTGTCTCAAAAATTAAAATAAATTAAAAAGGCTAGGGATGTAGCTTAGTGGAAAGGTCCCAGGTTCAATCCTCAGTACCAAAAAGACTGGGTGGACACGGGGCGAAGAGCAGTGGGGTGAGGATCCTAAAGTAACCAAACACTGCGCCCTTCCTGACACTGGAGAAAAAAGGCGGGAGACCGCGCGTGCGCACACCCTCCGGGAGGCCCCACGCCTCCTCGGCCCCAGGGTGGCGCTGTGCGCACGCGCCCCACAGCGCGGTTAACCCAGCTCCTTCGGCCGCTCTAGCCGCCCTTCTCGCTGCTCCGCTGGGACTCGCGGGTGCGCCGCGGGGGTCCCTCCAAGATGGCGGCGCAGAGGAGGAATCTGCTTCAGAGTGTGAGGAACCGACCTGCTCTCTGGGGTCGGGGCTGGGAGCCCCGCGGGTACTGTCGGGTGCTGGAGCAGCTCCCTCTCCAAGGCGGAGTGTGACCGCCGCCCTCCCTTCTTTCCCAAGGCCGGGGTCGCGTGCAGCGCGCCTGAGACCCGGGGCGGGTTCAGCCCCTCGAGGCCCGCGCGTGCGCGCCGCCGCCCCACGGCTGGGGGTCTAGGGCGCCGGGGTCCTGCGCGGTGGGAGCGTTCTCCAGCCGTAAGGGAACGTGGTGCCAGCCTGGGCGCGAGTGAGTGTTGTAGCATAACAGCATCACCTTGTGTGAGGCGTGCTGTGACCCAGGCGTTGTACTGCTTTACATTTGTGTATTTAATTTTCTTAACAGGCCCGGGAAATAGATACTATAGTTATTCCTATTTTACAGATGAGGAAACTGAGGCACAGAGAGGCGGTCATTTGCCCCAGGCCACACAGCTGGTAAGTGGCAGAGGCAGGATTAAAACCAGGTAGTCTCATTCCAGAAACCCCTTTAACCTCCGGGCTTTACTGAAGGGATGACAAGTGGTGATGACCTGGGTTTTGGTCCTGGTTCTAACTCACTGTCTCCTTTGGCCTCAGTTTCCTTTCCCTGAAGTGAGAGTGGGGAGTAGGAGGATTGGCTGTAGATGCACCATCTGGACCTTCATAGGTATGACCCGGTCTTGCAGCGCCTGCATCCTGACAAGGTGCACATGTACAAAGACACACATCCTTGTTGACGCCTTGGCTTCTTTTGCTCTGCTAGGGTTAGGGTGTCGATTCTCTGGCTTCTCCGCTGTCATAGTGATATAGGGGGAAAAAAAATGTAACTCTTAACCTGCTAGGTGTCAGATATGCCGAGATTGTGTTCCCCAAAACTGAAGAATGAGTTCTGAGGAACAATGGAGGTTAAGAGTAGGAATATTTATTGAGAGAGAGCGAGCTCTTGAGAGACAGGAGGGGACCTGAAAAATAGGTTGCCACGGACCCCACTTTACAGAGAAAGTTTTATAGCCCAAAATCATGAGGTGGGTACAAAATCAGGAGGTGGGTATAATGTGGGACAAAACTATGATCAGTCAATAAGATTACAAGTTTGCCCACTTAGGTAATATTGATTTAATGGGGAAGCAGGTCATGCAGCAAGTGTACCTGGAAAGAACAAGGGCCTTTTTAGGAAGAGAATTAGGGGGTCTTGGTCACCCACTGGGGTGACTGATGTTAATCTATTGTTCATCTCTCTGGGAGGCATGTAGGCCTGGTCATTTTGTCTTTATCTTGAGGCCTGGCCTCCAACAGATGTGCTTCCGGCCACAGTTGTAATATATTTTCATCCTCTGTGTTGACTCCCCCAAGGGCCTAGCCCAGTCTGACTGCCTATATTTTTACCTAGCTTAGCTGTTTATAATAAGACTCAGAATTGCTTGTGGAGGTCTTAGCCTCCTCAACTAGAAAGTGGACTCCTCCAAGACAGGGGCTTGGGATCCCCTGCTTACTGTTGTGTCCCCAGCACCTACCACTGCTGTGCTGGGCACTCAGTATTTGTGAGATAAGAAGTAAAGTGTTGGTAGCCGGGTCCAGTGCCGGCCTTGCCTTACAGATGCGGGCCCTTCTGCCTTTGAGGGTCTTGAAGCATTGGAATTGGAGGGTGAGGGATGCCTTTTACTGCTCCATGCTAATGCAGGCTTTGGTGTAGACTGGAAGCAGAGAGGTCTGCCCCTCTGCTTTGTAAGCCCCCGGAGAACAAGGCCCTTTTATCAATGTCTCCATTGTAGGTGGTACCCAAAAAACACACGCTTGATTGTGGCATTGAGAAAAAGAGGGGCTGGGAAGAAATGGTAGATGGTGCAGGCTGAGTTGGCCGACTGAGGAGGGAGTTACCACCTGGGTCATGCAGAGCAAGGTGGCTGTTAGCTTCGCTGCTCCTAGGTGTGACAAAGCCTGAGGGATTTGAATTAGATGAGCTTTACTAGCTTCAGAATGTGTTCGCTGTGTGGTGGTAGACTTGTTGGTTTATTTGTTTGGTTTGGTTTTGGAGACTGAACACAGGGCCTTTGCACGGAGCTGCACCCGATCTTTTTTTCAAATTTTGAGCCAGGGTCTCGCTAAGTTGCCCAGGCTAGCCTTGAATTTGCCATCCTCCTGCCTCTGCCTCCTAAGTGGCTGGGATAATAAGCGTGTGCCACCTGCTTGGCGGTGGTAGACTCTATTAAAGAATACTTTAAACACATAGCATCTTTTTTTTTGGGTTTTTTTGTGGGTACCAGGGGTCAACCTCAGGACCTCGCGCGCCAGCAGGTACCTGTGCCGCTGAGCAATATCACCGGCCCTTTTTTCGTATGTGGCTACCGGGAGTTGAACTCAGGACCTCGCGCTTGCCAGGCAGGCACTTATGCCGCTGAGGCATCTCACCAGCTCTTGTTTTGTTTTTGAGACAGGGTCTCACTGTGTAGTTCAGGGTGGCCTTGAATTTGCAGTGATCTTCCTGCCTCAGCCTCCAGAGTGCTGGGATTACAGGCATGTGCCACCACGGCTGGCAACACATAGCATATTGATGCAAGGCAAGGAAGCAGCAGAGGTGTCTACACACGGCCCCTCCTGCCCTCAGGTTGAGCAGGCCTGAGGGTGTCTGGGTGTCCACTCCAGGGTGGGTGACCTGGCCTCACCCAGGTCTGGTGAAAGCAGCTCAGATACCCGTGTTCAGCAGGTGGCTGTGAAGGCTGCTAGTCAGTCTACTGGGCTGGGGATGTGAAGATGAATGAAGCATGGTGCCCACCCTCACCGCATTTGCAGTCAGTGTGGAGAGGAGTGCAGCACTAGTACAATGTGTAAGGCACTTGCGGGTCAGTGTGGCCCTGCATCGGGCGCCCAGGGCACACAGCAGAGAACTACAGAGGGTTTTATTCTTTTTTTTTTCCTGGTACTGGGGATTGAACCAGGGCCTTCGGACTGAGCTACATTCCCTGCCCTTTTTTATTTTTTATTTTGAGACAGGGTCATGCTAAACCACTAAGTTGTCCTGGCCAGGCTCTAATTTGCAATCCTCCTGTCTCAGCTTCCCCCCATGCTCGGATTATAGGTGTGTGCCATCATGCCCAGCTTGCAAAGGCTTTAAAGGACAAGTTGGAATTTGCCATGCAGAGGAGGGCAGGGACATTTACTAAGTTACCCAGGCTGGCCTTGCTGGTGTGGCCTTTGGATTCTATCCCAAATGTGATGTGAAGCTTCTAGGTGGCTTTGAGTAGGGGCCTGATATTATCTGATTGATGATTGGAGAAAGGTCCCTTGGTTTTTGTTTGTGTTGTTTCGGAGTGTGGGGGATTAAACCCTGTGTGTTGTCGTCATACACTCTGAGCAGCCCTCGCACTTTTGAGCAGCAAGAATGGAAGAGCTGGGACCTGCTGAGAGGCTGCTAGAATTGTCCAGGTGCACGAGGACAGTGGCTTGGCCGGGAGCTGGCAGAGAGCGATGGGAAGTGTCAGAGTCTGGCTGTGTTTTGAAGGAGGAGCGGGTATGATGTGTGATGGTTGGGTGTAGGGTGCATGGCAGAGGGAGAAGAGCCAAGACGGAGGCCAAGGCCACGTATGAACAATGTGGTGTCACTTACGGGTTGGGGAGCCCTGGAAGAGCACTGGTGGGCAGTGAGAATGAAGAGATTGATTTTGCCTGGGCTATTACTTGAGTATGAGAAGAAAATCAGCTGCACACAGTGGTGCACATCTGTAATTCCTGCTACTCAGGAGACTGAGGCAAGAGAATGGAAAGTTTGAGACCGGCTTGGGCAATTTAGGAAGAGTTTATTCTCTGTCTCAGAATAAATAAGGGCTGGCAATATAGCTCAGTGGTAGAACATTCCTGGGGTCGATCCCCAGTACCCCAGAATAAAGAAATCAGCCAAGCCCAGTGGTGCATGCCTGTGGTCCATACCACTCCAGAGGCTGAGGCAGGAGGATCACTTAAGCATGGGAATTCGAGGCCATCCTGGGCAACACAGCAAGACCCTCAAAAAAAAGAAAGAGAATACATGAAATCAATTTTTTTTTAGCTTAAGCATTTCCTTAGGCTTCCTGTGAAGTGACAGGTGCTAGGTATGTATTTAAATATGTACCCACTAAAATGAAAACATCCATTTAAAAAATCCATTAGGCCATCACTGTAGGCCTAGCCCCACTGCTGGGCTGCCCCACAGTCTTTAGCGGCCCTTTAAGCAAGTGTCAGGGACTCTGATGACACCGTAGAGCCTTTGATGGAAACCCCGGCGGGGCCTGGGGGGCAGGAGTGAGTTGGCCTCAGAGAAGTGAGTTGTCCAGAGGGGCAGAGATGGCAGGAGGCTTTCGGGAGAGGAGAAACTGCTGTCCCCGCCCCAGCCATCTTCCTGGGGGCATTATTCTCCCTTTCTTAGCTTCCTTTTGGCCTCGTGGGCGTTCAGTTGCTTTCACCACACAAACACTCGGTCTTTTCATGCCATAATTTGATATTCAAGCTGTGGCCTGAACTGGGAACTTGCTGTGTCCACTTGAGCTGGCCAGGTCTCTGAGACGAGTCTGTGTGGGGACTCTTGTGAACTCTGTTGATGTGACCCAGGCACAAAGGTGCAGGGGAGCTCATACTGGAATAAATGCGCACGGTGTCTGTGGGCCCCTCCGGGCTCACACACGGTTGGGTCAGCAGCGAAGCCTTCCTACCAGAGGAGCACTGTTGGAAACTCCTTCACGAGAGCAAGCGGAGAGGAGGCCCTGCCTTCCGAAGCAGCCTTCCTGCTCACCGTATCTTCTGGCGCTTTTCATGAGCAGTCCCTTGGCGCTGCAGAGGAGTTCCAGTCCCGGTGCTCGCTGTCGTGTGTGAGCGGCCCTGGCTGACGGAGCTGAGTGTGAATCGCCCCCTTCTCAGCTGCCCAAAGACTCGTGCCCCCTGCGCTTACGGGGCTGGCATTTGGGACGTGGGAGGAAGTATGCGTCAGCGCGTGCGCGGGCGGTTTGTGTGACTCGCGAATACGTGACTTTTCCGAAAATTGTTCACCATGTGGGGGAAGGATGAGAGTTGGCAGGCTTGTTTGTGGAACCCAGCCTGGGTGCTTGGTGTGGGTAATCCCCGGTGGAGAGGGAGAGAGGTGGCGAATACACCAGCTAGAAGCTCACCCAGCCACCAGCAGTGTGCCGGTAAATTCGGGTTCCCCGGGGAAGTGCAGGAGAACCGGATACTCTCCCGCTCCCCCTCTGGTGGAACCTCCTGCATTCTCGGGCCACTTGTTACTGAATCAGTGTCTGACGTGCTGTGGGGACCATGTTGCAGGTAGGGCCTCCCACTAGAGGAGCACCCAGAGTACGTGAGGAACTGCCCACTTGTCTCTGGATCCAAGACACCGTTATTATAGAGGACATATCAGTATTTTGTATACCACTAAAAAAAATTGCACTGCTTCTTAACTCGTCACACGTCCTCTCTAGACATGCTCACTGTTCTGGAGGGCAGAGAATAAAACCCGTCATTGCCAATCCAGAAGGCTGTTCCCTTTCAGTTCCCCTTCAGACTTTGTGATGCCGTCAAGACTTGGTTTGGTTCTACTGTGTTCTTAATGCTTTTCTGGCACTTGCTGGTCTCCCTTTCAAGGCTTAGACCAGGGCTCCAGCTCAGAGTCTACAGCAGGCAGTAGGTTTGGCTAGAATTGAATAATCTAGTTTTGCTTTTGTTTTTTATCTTCTAGGTATAGCAAATAATAACTGGCTTTCCAATTACAATACCAAAAAATTATGAAATCATGTGAGAAAAAATGTGGAAATTATAAGATGAAATAAGTGGGTAATTCACTGAAGATGGGGTGTGGATAATTTAGGTTGGGGGAACACAGGCCCCTGGCGCCAGCTGGGTTACAGCAGGGACTTTGGGGGTAGATAGGACTGAGAAAGACAGAAAAAGGGAGACTTTATACTCTGGTAATTTCTTTTCTTTTTTTTTTTTTTTTGGTAATTTCTTAAGAGCAAGCCGAGACAAACTGGCTGGGAACGTAATGCCTAAAGAGGGCCAGTGGATGATAAGTAGGACTTTGCTCAGCAGGGTGCGTGCATATAAATAGGTGGTTTGTCTACATGTGTCCTGTCTCTGTGACCGTACCTACAGGGTCAGAAGCCTCTTCATTTGAGGCCCCCAAAGTGCATCTAGCTTTTCAAGGAGGGCACATGTTCAGTGGAGATGTCACTTCCCTCCTGCTTTTGGTGTGAACTCTTCCTGCCAGAAGTGGGTTAGCTTCCCACGCCTCTTGTTCTGCTCACCGTTTTTAGCAGTCAGTGGGAATGCTGTGTGGAAGGCTTTTTCTGTGAGAGAGGCAGCAGCAGGAGATTGTTCATCTGTCAGGAGCGAGATTCAAATCTGTGTCAACAGTCTGGAAGGCTGGGATGAAAGCAGTAAGGTAGAAGCTGACCTATATAAATTCAGGTTTAAAAATCCTTTCTCAGGAGTATGGCAGGGGGCACTGACATGCCAGGCTTCACAGGAAGGAGCCCTTGCTATTTTAGGTGACAGCAAGTGGGAGTTCCCAGGGGAAGGTGAGCTAGCTGCCCATCTTTTATTTATATATGTGAAGGCTGTTAGTTTTCTTTCTTTCTTTCTTTCTTTTTGGTGCCAGGAATCTTTCTTTCTTTTTTTTGGTACTGGGAATCGAACTCAGGACCTTGTGCTTGCCAGGCAGGTGCTGTGCTGCTGAGCTATATCTCCGGCCCAGGCTGTTGGTTTTCATGTGCTGATTTTTTTTTTTTTTTAATCTTGCCACCTTATTTCTTTTATTGTTTGATTTTAGTCATATTAATTCTTTAGTGTTTCCAAGTACACTATTGTATCATCTGAAAATAGAGGTTTTTTTTCTTCTTTTCCTATTCTTATGCTCTCATTCTTTTCTCTTGTCTAATTGCCCAGGCTAACACCTCCAGTTGAGTGTGGTTTTTTCTTGTTATTGTTTGTTTTTGTTTTGTTTTATTTCATTTTTTGTACTAGGGATTGAACCCAGGGTTTTCTGGCTAAGGTACATCTCCAGCCCTTTTTATTTTTTGAGACAAGGTCTTGCTAAATTGCCCAAGCTGGCCTCGAACTCACAGTGATCCTCCTGCCTTTGCCGCCCGAGTGCTGGGATTACAGGCAGATCTCTTTTGAAAAGCACTTCGTGTAGAAGCATCCGGATGCTACCACAATTACTCACAGAAGCACAAGGCGCTTGTTAAGTAGATTGACTGCTGTCATGTTCACAGGTTTTCTAACTTGTTATCAAATGTGGCCACGGTGTACACACAGCATCTGCCCACCCCTGATAGCAACGCACTGGACTCCCACCGCCAAATGCTTTCAAATGAATTCTCCCTGAACCGTGACGCACTGAGGGGGCATGTTCCGCAGTCACCTGATTGAGCGTGTTTCCTTCTTTACTTGCACCACAACTCTTCTCTAGCCTTTTTAATAGTAGGTCTCTAACGTGGAGTTGCCCATACATTGCTTGGGTAATGTTTATTTTTTGGAAAGTATGGATTTGTTAGAAAGATTCCAGTGCCTAGAAACCCCTGCCTGCCCACCGTGGGAATTAGATAATGGCAGAGGAAGCGCGGCGATTGTAGTATCATGGCAGGGTTTGCATTGCGGGCAAACTTTGTATTGTTCGTCTCATGTGCAGAGACAGTCCAGTCGTCTTAATCTCGTCTGTAGTACGGACAGGACTCCAGGAAATGCATACGTCATCCCCTCCATGCTTTAAAGCACCTACAGCACTTACTGGTGCTAAGCAGTGACTTCTTGGCCCGACTTCTCTGGAGGACATGGGATATTCCTGGCTGGGGAGAAGCTTTTGTGTGTCTGGTCAGTCTTAGTTTTATTCCAGCTGGAGACGGGAAGCAGATCCTGGGAAGGGGGTTTCTTTAGGAAGTTTATGTGCCAGGTTGTCTGTCTTGTGTTTCCTTTGGACCAGCAAACTCTTTCCACCTCAGGGCTGCGCACATGCTGTTCCCTCTGCCTGGCAGCTCCTTCCCTGCTCTCTTTGCCAGGTCTGGCCTGGAGATCACAGCCCCGAGAGGTCTGCTCTCCTGACTACCCCACCAAGAGGCCACCTGTCACTCTGTATCCTCTTACTCCGGTGTGTTCGCCAGAGCACATATACTTGGCCAAAACTGCCTTGTCCATTTATTGTCTTATACGCTTGGAGTCTCTCCCCTTGGAAGGCAGGGCTCAAACAAGCAGCCTCTCTGTTGTTTTCCCTTTGCATTGCATTGTGTCATCCCTAGGACCTAGATAATGCCAGCCTGTTGTGAATCCTCAGCAAATGTTTGTTGAATGAATGTGTATATTAATTGAGTTTACTATAATCATATACCATATGTGGTTCTGAAGACATTGTATTACCATTTACTGTATTAAAAGCAACATTGATTTTGCTTTAAAATAAGACAGGTCAAGAACTTAAAAAAAAAGATTAGAGCTAGAAACTATTTTGTATTACTAGGATGTAGTTTTCTATTAGCTATCACTTGACCCAGAAGTGTTAAATGTCTTGTATCATTGGAATGGATGAATTTAAGCTCTTATTGTCACTTCATTTCCATTGGTAGATTTTAGTCATATTTTCTATTCTTGAAAGCATTAGTGTCTTTTCAACTCTGTGGTGAAATTCTGTGGGAAAAAAAAATAAGTAAAAATTCTGTAAAGAAGACATAAATAAATGTAGAGATACACCATGTTGGTGCATTGGAAAAACCAACATGATGGAGATATCTTCTCCCTGTGTTAATCTATAGGTTTAAAACAGGTCAAATCAAATCCTGAACAAAAAGAGCAATGCTGGAGGCATCACAATACCCAATTTCAAATATACTATAGGAGCTGGTTATGGTGGCGCATGCCTGTAATCCCAGCACTTGAGAGGCTGAGGCAGGAGAACTGCCGTGAGTTCGAGGCTAACCTGTAGTACATAGTTCAAAGCCAGCCTGAATTACATGGTGAGACCCTATCTCAAAAAAAAATTTATATATATATGTATATGGTGGGGGCAGAGGGCAAGCACGAGAGGGCACCATTGTAATAAACACAGCACAGTGGGGGGAAGCTGGGTGTCCACATGGAGAAGATCTTATCTTGCCCTGTACCAAAATGACCTCCAAATGAATCTAAGACTTAACTATAAGACCTAAAACTTTGAAACTCTGCAGAAACAGGGGAAACACTTGAAGATACAGACATAGGCAATGACTTCCTGAAGCTCAGGAAACTACAGCAAGAATGAACAAATGGGACTACTTCAAATTAAAAAGCTTCTGTACAGCAAAGAAAACAACAGTGTGAAGAGACAGCCTGTAGAATGGGAGAGAATCTCTGCCAGCTGTTGTTCTAACAGAGAGCTCATGTCCTGAATATATAAAGAACTTGAAAAATGTAGCACCAAAAGAATCCAGTCACTAAATGAACAACTCAGCTGAACAGACACTTCTCAGAAGTACAAGTGGCCAATATGCAGAAGCGTTCAGCATCTTTAGCCATCAGGGGAGTGCAAATCAAAACTACATTGAGATTCCATCTCACGCCAGTCAGAATGGCTGCCATCAAGAATATAATATACAGTACATGCAGATACCTGCATACCCATGTTTACTGAGGTGCTATTCACAATGGCCAAGTTATGAAATCAGCCTAGGTGGATAATAGAGTATTATTATTACTCTATTATCCTAGGTGGATATTGTATAATATTATCTAATTATGGAATAGAGTATTATTCAGCCGTAAAGAAGAATGAAATTATGCTATTTGCAGGAAAATGGATAGGACTGGAGATCATCATGTTAAGTGAAATAAGTCAGACTCAGAAAGACAAGTATTGGGTGCTTTCTCCCATATGTGGAATCTAAGGGAAAAAAGAGATGAACGAAAATAGAAGGGAACCTATTAAAGAAAAGGAAGGGAATTGGGAGGAGAGGGAAGGGTAAGGGAGGAAATGATAAAAATATTATATGTGTGTATGAAACTGTTACATGAAACCCATTATTCTGTGTAATTAATATGCACTAATAAAAAGTAAACAACAGTCCCAATCAAAATTCCAGCAGATTTGTTTAGTATCTGTAGACAAACTGATTCTAAAATTTATATGGAAAGATGAACAGAAATAGCCAAAACAATTTTGTAAAGTTGTTAGAGTTAGAAAATTATAAAGTTACAAGAATCCCACTAGCTGATTTTAAGTCTCACTGTAAAGCTACAGTAATAAAGCTAAAGTAATAAAGTGTGGTTGTGGTGGGAAAATAGACACATAGATGAGTAGAACAGGATAGAATCTGGAAATAGAACCCCACAATATGCCCAGTTAATGTTTGACAAAGATACAGTGATAATTCAATGGAGAAAAGCTAATGTTTTCAACAGATGATGTTGGAACAATTGGAACAAGCCATATGTAAGAAAAAGTTGACCTAAATCTTCTGTCTTCTGCAGAAATTAATTTAGAATGGATCACAGATATAAATAGAAAATGTAAAGCTATGTATATAACTTATGCAAGAAAACAGAAGGTCTTTGTGACCTGGGGCTGGGCAGAGCTCTTAGACATGACTCCAAAATCATGAAAGATGTGAAGAAAAAATGGACAAAATAGATGTCATCAAAAAATAAAAAGTCTGCTGTGCAAAAGACACTGTGAAGTGAGTGAAATCACCCACACCCACCCTTGGGTTTTTGAAATGGTCTTACTCTGGCCCAGGCTGGCCTCAAATTCAGGATCCTGCCCCGGCCTCCTGAGTGCCGGGATTACCAACGTGTGCCACCATGCTTGGCAAAGTGAGTGAAATGATAAGCTACAGTCATGGAAAACTATTTTTCACTATTTACAAATCACCCAATAAAGAACTATTATCCAAAATATGTAAAGAACTCTCAGAACCCAAGAGTTCAGAAGACAACCCAATTAAAAAGGGGGAATAAAATTTAGATACTTGCTAGAGAATTTGTGGATGGCAAATAAGAACACGAAAAGGTGGTCACTGTCATTAACCATTAGGGAAGTGCAAATTAAAGCCATGAGTTACTATGGCTGCTTAGAATGTCTGAATTAAAAAACAGACAATACTACATGGCGGCAAGGATGCAAGCAGCTGTAGCTCTTGTTCATTGCAGGTGGTCCCTCCATTCTGGAAAAGTTTGGCAGTTTCTTATAAATACACATTTACCGTATGACTCATCAATCTCACTTCTAAGTATTTACCCTGGAGAAATGAAAAGTCACCTGAATATTACAGCAGCTCTCTTTTTTTTTTTTTTTTTGGTGGGTACCGGGGGGTCGACCTCAGGACCTCGCGCGCCAGGAGGTGCCCGTGCTGCTGAGCGATATCACCGGCCCCTTTTTCGTATGTGGGTTCCGGGAGTCGAACTCGGGCCCTCGCGCTTGCCGGGCAGGCGCTTAAGCCGCTGAGCCATCTCACCGGCCCCTACAGCAGCTCTCTTAATAATTACTAGAAACCGGAAACTGTCCAGTGTCCTTGCATGGATGAATGGGTAAACAGACCGAGACATCCACCATCCACGCAAGGCAAAAGGGGAACTGCCCTGCAATAAAGAGGAACAAGCTATTGATTTTCGCAAGCAACTCAAGGGCATGATGCTAAATCAGAGAAGCCAGGCTGTAAAAGTTGTATCCTGCCAGTTTCGTTTGTATGCCCTTGAAAAGACAAAACAACAGGAATGGAGACCAGGCCAGCAGTTGCCAGGAGTTAGGGTAGAGTGTAGGAGGTGACTCCAAAGAGGCGTCATGAGGGAGTGTTTTGGGGTGGTGGGGCCCGTCTGTGTCCTCAGTGTAGCAATAGTTATAGAGACCTCTACACGTGTTAACAGTCAAGATTTCGACACCGAGAAAAGTGTAGGGAAGTTTTAAATTTACTACTTGTTAATTTAAAAATAACACAGACTCTCACATCCTGCAGAAGTTGCTCCATGGTGCTAAGAACAGAATGAAAGTGCTAAAATAGATAAATGCAGCATGCAAGCAATTAAAATGGAAAAAGTCTATAACCCTGTCAATATGTAGATAAACAGATTAAATTTGCCACAAAAGCTAGCCTCAGGCTATTTACGTATCTGATTACAAAAGGCTGCTAGAGTGGTTCTCACTTTTTTTTTTTTTTTTGAAGGTCATTACCAGTAACATGTAAGAAATTGCACCCCTTGGTCATCTTTATTTGATGTTTTGACACACTTTTCAGTCCAGATTTTAATCATTTCCTTGAAGTTGAACTTTGACCCTCCTAGTTATCTTAGTTTGCTCTGGTTCTGGTTCCGCAGGTGGCCTCCAGAGTACCTTTCGTGAAGGAGGTGCGGTGCTCAGGTGGGGCCAGGTGTGCAGAGAGGCTTTCAGGGAGGGGCAGAGATCACACCCGGCCTTGCCTCAGGAGCCCCTTTGGGGTTAGAAAAGTACAGAGGCTCAGGGGCACCCCAAGGAGATTCAGGACTTTCAGAGTCCATGTACCTGGGCCAGGGCTCGCAGTGATCTGCTGAGCAGCCTGGCTGCAAATCCCAGGGAGTAGGATGGGAACAGATACAGACAGGCATGAGTGGTGGTACCAGGGGACTGAGTATACAAGGTGGTGACTCCTTACCAGAGAACACAGAATTGCTAGACAGGAAGAAGCAGGTGTTCTGTGTGGAGGGAAATAGCAGAGTGTGCCCAGAGCTGCAGGGTAAGGTCTTGGCCAAGAAGGGTGTAGCAAGGGGAGATGGAGAGCAACACAGCGCCAGAGAGAATGACTGAGAGCTTGTCAGTTCCAAGGCCAGGTCCTAGGCACGTCTCAGAATCACTGGCAGGGAGCCGCTTACAATGTGCCCAGATCAGACGTTCTCAGGGTGGAGCCTGCAGCCTGTGGTTGTCAGCAGTGCCCGAGAGATCCCACTGCGGTGTGCAGTGAGCCTCTGCAGGAAGCAGTGGGGCCACACAGAATTTCCTGCCAGAACTTGCTTCATTTATGTGTGTGTTTGACTCCTGTCCTAACATAGCTCCCTCCTGAGAACCCTGCACTTAAGAATGCTGCCCTCTTCTGGGTTTCGTGGGTATCGTGAAAACAGCAAGGCTTTCTGCAAGTGTCTGTTCACAGAAGCGTCATTGTTTTCCAGAAAGAAGCAGAACCCTCTCTGTGAGGCTGTGGGCCTGCTAGGTTTTTGCTGGAGAAGAAATCGAGGTGGGGTCTGCCCAGGGGAAGAAGGTGGGTGTTCACGGTTTCCTGGTGTCCTCTCCCAGGAGCAGCAGCCAAGCTGGACGGATGACCTGCCGCTCTGCCACCTCTCTGGGGTTGGCTCAGCCTCCAACCGCAGCTACTCTGCTGATGGCAAGGACACGGAGAGCCACCCTCCAGAGGACAGCTGGCTCAAGTTCAGGTGTGCATGCCAGTGTTGCTGTCCTGGGCAGAGAAAGTCAGTTTGCAAGCAAGGAAAAGCACCGAGCTTGCCACCATTGTTTGGGGCTTGCTGGGAGACGTGGCCCATGAAAGGTGGTGGCCTGTGGCGTGGCCACATTTAATTCAGTCCAGGGCCTGCTGCAGTGTAGGGGAGGGTATCCTAGAAAGTCCCAGCCACAGGGAAACAATGGCCAAAGTGAGAGGAGCCAGGTGGGCACCTTAGCCTCCACAGCTGTATGTTTCATCTCCCTCAGTTCCTTTCCTTGTCTCCCCCTCATCTGTGAGCCCTGGCCTCAGGCCTCCTCATGCCTTCTCTGCTAGGAGTGAGAACAATTGTTTCCTGTATGGGGTCTTCAATGGCTACGATGGCAACCGAGTGACCAACTTTGTAGCCCAGCGGCTGTCCGCGGAGCTCCTGCTGGGCCAGCTCAACACCGAGCACACAGAGGCCGATGTGCGGCGAGTGCTGCTGCAGGTAAAGGTTTCAGGCTGGCTGATCTTGACTCCCAGAACTCATAGCTATGAAAGTGACCAAGTTTGGTCTGAAGACTGCTGGCTTCTTCACCCACCAGCAGCGGCTCCCTGTCCCCGGGAGTCCAGGATCAAGCAGGGTTGGCTCTGGAAGAGGTACTGGGCATTTCAGCATCCTGTGGCAGTGGTGTTTGTGCCAGCCTCCGCCCTACCCTCTGTCACTCCAGGCTTTTGACGTGGTGGAGAGGAGCTTCCTGGAGTCCATAGACGATGCCTTGGCTGAGAAGGCGAGCCTCCAGTCCCAGCTGCCCGAGGTAATCACTCTGCTTGCCCCCAGGAAGAGCTAAGGGGTGACGGGTTTGTCCTCAGGGGGCCTCCCTGGCCACTGTGGGCAGCTTCACCCAGGGGCTCAGCTTCGGGCAGGCAGTGACAGGTGAGGAGAGACCTTTCCAGGACCTGTGGCCTGAGTTGGTCACAGCCTCGTCACTTACCTGCTCCCATCATCCCCCAGCACTTTCAGGGCCCCCTGAGTTAGGTCATCACTGGCTTTCCTGGGGGCACAGCCAGGCTGCCATCCTGCCCTCACAGCCTTACTCCCAAGGGAGGTTGGGGGTTGCTGCTGTGGTCCCCAAGGGCCACCTCACCCTGACCTCTCTCATGGTGGGTTGCAGGGCGTCCCTCAGCACCAGCTGCCTGCACAGTATCAGAAGATCCTGGAGAGACTCAAGGTGCTGGAGAGGGAGATCTCAGGAGGGGCCATGGCTGTCGTGGCAGTGCTTCTCAACAGCAAGCTCTACGTTGCCAATGTCGGTGAGCTGCCCACCATGGCCCAGGAAGGAAGGGAGGTCAGCCTGGCGTCAGTGTGCTTGCTGGCAGTCTGCTTTCCAGAAACCTCACACTTGATTTTATTTTATGTTTGTTTGTTTGTTGAGACAGGCTATGTAGTTCAGGCTGGCCTTCAACTTACTATGTAGCCCAGGCTGGCCTCAAACTCATGGTGATCCTCCTGCTTCAGCCTCCCAAGTGCTGGGATTATAGGCATGTTCCACCAGGCTGGCTACCTGGATACTTTAGACCCAAAGCATCCTGAGGCCATTTGTCACATTTCCTCCTTACTCCGTGGCCTGTATCACCCCAGCTGGAGGAACAGATGGGACAGAGGCAGGTGTCAGTTTTTAGTCCCACTCTGACCCTAACTGGCTGTGGCACTGGGGGAGTTACATCCCATCTCTAAGTGGCCTCAGTAGCTGCTGCTTTTGGAAGAGGTACCTGGTATGGAAGATTCACTTTGTATCCCCATGAGCGGTAGGAAGCCGGGGACAGGGACATTTGGATTTGCAGGTAAAAGAGGCATCTGGGACCCAGAGAGGGCTATATTATGGGTGCAGGTTCTCTGTAGAGACCCCACTGATGGCATCCCTCCCTCTCTTCCTCCTGGCCTTAAGCTTTCATGCAGTCCATATGTGAGATGCCTGTCTCCCTCCGGGTCTCTTCAGCGGGTCCTGTTCCTCTCTCTGCTTGGCCTTTGCTCAGCTGCTGAAATTCTGCTGCAGGTACAAACCGGGCACTTCTGTGCAAGTCTACAGTGGACGGGCTGCAGGTCACCCAGCTGAACATGGACCACACAACCGAGAACGAGGATGAGCTGTTCCGTCTGTCGCAGCTGGGTGAGCATGGGGAGCTGGGCCAATGGGTCAGTAAGGGTGGGGATCCTGCCCCCGAGCTCCCTCTGTGCCCTTCTTTGGTGGCCAAGACAGAGAGGCATGTAGTGGAGAGGCTGTGACCTAGGCTCTGGGACCAGACACTTACTAGTGGGTGAGTTTGGAACTTACTTGGTGCTTCAATTTTCACATCTGTGTAAGGAGAATAATAATAACTCCTACTCAGGGTGTTGTGAGGATTAAAAGCGTTAATGTGTGTTCAGTGTTCCTGGAGTACCCAATACATGTGGGTACTCACTGTTACTGATGGGGACTAAGAGAGGCCAGAGATTCCAGCTCTGCCATGGCTGCTCCCTGCCTTCCCGCATGTGGAAGCCGATGTTGGGCAGACACACAGGCAGAGGCAGTGAGCATGCTGCTCTGTGCTGGGCTGACGGGCCGTGCAGAGCAGTGCTGGAGCGCGGGGATGAGGGGCCCAAGAGGGGTTCCTGATGGGGATAGAGACCGAGGATGCTGGGAGATGTGGGGTTCGCTGCTCCCTGGAACCCTGCTCTTGTCTCTATATCCTGTCAAGGGGTGGCCTGTTGCACGTTTCTCCCTCTGGCAGGTTTGGATGCAGGAAAAATCAAGCAGGTGGGAATCATCTGTGGGCAGGAGAGCACTAGGCGCATCGGGGACTACAAGGTCAAGTACGGCTACACTGACACTGAGCTGCTCAGGTAAGTGAGCAGCGCAGCTGCCGCAGGGGCTGGGGCAGGAGTAGATCTCAGGCTCTGGGGACGCAGTGCAGTTGAAGCAGTTCAGACACCGAGTAGTTCAGAGCTTCCTTCCTCTCAGACACGTGGGTGAGGCGGGGCCGGGGCCAGCAAGCAGGGGTTGGGGACGTTGGAGCTAGGCTGACACATGAGGTGCCCAGCGTGGACAGGGCACTTGACCTTCACCGTCCTGACCCTATAGCCTCCGCCACCCCCACCCCCAGTTTCATTTTAGCAGCTGCCCTCAGAAGACAGGGCTGTCTGATTTTCTCTTTCTTCTCTTTCTTTTCCTCTTACCAAGTCATGTGTTTTACTCTACATTCTGGGTGTAGATCCTTCCCCTCAGGAGAATCAGTGTCCACCTGGGGGCCTTTCCATGCAAAGCCCTCCTTCCACTCTTTCCAGTGCCGCCAAGTCCAAACCGATTATTGCAGAGCCGGAAATCCATGGTGCACAGCCTCTGGACGGGGTGACCGGCTTCCTGGTGCTGATGTCTGAGGGGCTGTACAAGGCCCTGGAGGCCGCCCATGGGCCAGGGCAGGCCAACCAGGTGAGCCGGGCTGGGCTGAGTGGGTGACTGTGGAGCAGGCTGGCTCCAGGGTGGGATGTGCCCCTGGTGAGCTGGAGCTCTGATCTTCACATGCTGTCACCACACATTTTCTCTGGGTTTGTAGCTGGGGCAGTAGAAAACCAGAGCTCCAGAACACCCACCCCAAAAGCAGTACAACAGTGTCTGCGCCCAAGGCCTGGGGAAGGCCTAGAGGGAAGAGGGTGCCGTGGAAATGCAGCACGGCGTTGCTCTGGGCCGAGGCAGAGCCCCGAAAGGCTGTGGCCTGCATCATGAAGTTCTGTTGGGGGGGTGGTCTCGGGCCCTGCTTCCCAGCAGTGCTCTCAGGGCTTTCACATCCCTGTTCTAACCCTCACCGCTGTAGCAAAGATGGTGACACCTCCCCTTGAGGGACTGGCATTAGGTGTGCCACATCCAGGTCCTCAGCCCGTAGGAGCAGCTTATTTCTCCCACATGGCAGATGTCAACCAATGTGACTCTAAGGCAGTCACTTAGGATTTGGAAGGGAAGCTGCCTCCGCCTGACCTTAGGCTGCTGGGTGGCTAAGATGTGCCTCACATATGCTCAGGATTTTCAGCCCTTATATCCTGTGATTCATTGCAGCAGCCTTGTGGTGTGGAGGGGCAGAGCTGCCACGTGGAGCAGGACGTGGGGCCCCAGGGTTCAGCCTCGCAGCTTAGAGGGGCAGCACTTACTTCCACATGGAGTAAGGACATGGGCACCAGAGTTCAGGGCCTTTGCTGAGATGATGTGACTGGTTAGTGATGGAGCTGAGCCCAGAGGACCAGGAACAGGTCCTTTCCCCTACCTGCCCTGCCTTTGTGCCTCTGAGAGCCTGCAGTCAGCCCTCACATAAGGGACATTGTTTGTGCTGCTGATCTTTTAATCAGTGTGACTTTCTTTGCTTCCTCTTTGGTCTTCACAATAGAATTATCCAGTGGCTTCTAGTGGGTTCTACAATATACTGGCCAGGTGACTTCTCTGAGGGTGGGGATGCTGCCTTCATTCTGTATACCCACCTCCTGACAAAATTCCTGGCATATGGGAGCCTACAGTAAGGTTGTTTCAGGGAAGAATGCTTACTAACAACCGTTTATACTGGGTTCTTAGTCTGCCCATGTGTTACACAATTCCTGTACTAATCCGATGAGCTGGATATTGTCCATTCAGAGGTGTACAAGCCAACAATCAGGGCAGAAGGTCACACACCTTTTCTAGTGAGAAAGTTCCAGGATTATCCTGACTACCTTGAAAAGTTCAGATTGCAAGGTTGGCTGGCAGGAACTTCCTTCACAAGCCGGGCCAATGACCCCTAAATCCCCAACCGGACTCTGGAGTTAAGGCCCTGTCCCTGAGCACCCCTCGTTCCTCACCAGGTTCTCACTCCCTCCCCCAGGAGATCGCTGCAATGATTGACACTGAGTTTGCCAAGCAGACCTCCATGGACGCGGTAGCCCAGGCTGTGGTGGACCGGGTGAAGCGCATCCACAGTGACACCTTTGCCAGTGGTGGGGAGCGTGCCAAGTTCTGCCTACGGCACGAGGACATGACCCTGCTGGTGCGGAACTTCGGCTACCCGCTGGGTGAAATGAGCCAGCCCACGCTGAGCCCAGCCCCAGGTATGCTGAGCCCAGCCCCAGGTATAAGCACCCTACAGAGGCAGCGCCCAAGAGCCAGTGTGGGGCCACTGCTTCCCTGCCTGGAGGAGGCCTGGCTTCAAGTTGCTTTCACCTGGGCTCTGACTTCCAGCCTCCCTGTGCTGTGTGCTGTTTTTATTCCTTTTGTCTGCAATATAAGGATAGTACCGCTTGCCCTGGACCACCTCTTGATGCACAAACAAACAGTGCGCAGCCACAGGGCCTGACAGAGATGCGGTGACTCCTGACATTGCCTGCTCCTCAGGCGTGGCCTGGGATATGTCCTTGAGTCCCCCCATTAGCAACCCTAAAGACTGGAAGAGGAAGCCGGCAGTGTGAAGGGACCCAGGCGAGGTTCACCACATGGACAGATGGTTGGGCCCCAGCACCTGCCCATTATGGCCAGGGAAGATGTTTTCCCTTTTTTTCTTTTCCTTTTTTTTTTTTTTTTCAGTATTGAGGATTGAACTCAGAGCCGTTATACTGAGCTACATTCACAGCCCTTTCTTATTTTGAGACAGGAGCTCACTAAGTCACTAAGACTAGGTTCAAACTTGCAGTTCTCCTGCCTCAGCCTCCCAGAGTCTACAGGGATGCACCACCACACCAGGCTTGCTTTCTTTTTTCTTTTTTTTTTTTTGTGGGTACCGGGGGTCGACCTCAGGACCTCGCGCGCCAGCAGGCGCCCGTGCCGCTGAGCGATATCACCGGCCCTTTTTTCGTGTGTGGGTTCTGGGAGTCGAACTCGGGCCCTCGCGCTTGCCAGGCAGGCGCCTATGCCGCTGAGCCATCTCACCGGCCTCTTTTTCATTTTTAAATCAAGTTGGCCTGGGAGCAGTGGTGATCAGTATCATTCTCAGTGCTCCCTCCCCACATGGCTTAATGCTAAAACCCTCAGTTCCAGAGAGCTGCATTTCCTTTTCTTCTTTAAACAAGCAAACCTCAGGGTCGAGCATCACAGATGGGCGTGTTCTCCCATGGACACCAGGGTTTCTCCAGCTCATTGTTATTGCAACCATATTTTTATTGGGTCAGCCTCAGTGAGGGGAAGGCTGACCTCTGGATGAACATGGCCGTGGGAAGCCAAGCCGAAAACTGTTTCATCACAGCAGTGCTAGCCCTTGATTCTGTTTTTGCCTTGAGCACCAGTGGGTGACTCTACTGAAGAGTAGTCCCAGCAGTCTGGAAGACTTCGCCCAGGGACAGTGCTGGGCTGCCCCCTGGACCAGGGTCACACACCTTAGGGAGCCTCTCAGATACCCCTTCCGGCCCTGGAGCAGCCCTGCCCCCACAACCCCTTTTCCTCCCTCCCTACCCCATGACTACTGTTCTCTTCCCCCCACAGCTGCTGGGGGCCGTGTGTACCCCGTGTCCGTGCCCTACTCAAGTGCCCAGAGCACCAGCAAGACCAGTGTGACCCTCTCCCTCGTCATGCCCTCCCAGGGCCAGATGGTCAACGGTGCCCACAGTGCTTCCACCCTGGACGAAGCCACCCCCACGCTCACCAAGTAAGTCCTTCCGTGCTAGGGACAGCCTTGGGGGTTGGTGATGTGGGATGAGAAGCCCTTGGATCTCAGACCTCTCAAACTCCCCACCTCACCCCTGGCTGAGGGTCGTCTCCTTAGAAATGGGGCCAGGAAGGAGTTGGACCCAGCAGGTTGTTGCAGCTGGACCTGGGATGGGGTGAAGGTTTCGGGGGCACAGTGTTTGGGGGACAGGGCTTCCTAGCCTTCATCCAGTGGGAAGGTCCTTCTGTTCTTTCTCTTTATTCCCTATGTCACCCTCAGTGCGACGAAGGCATCCATGCTTGGGGACATCACCTGGCCTGTACTGGCTCATCAGAGCCCCTGCTCTCCCACTGAAGTGTCCATTTTCAGCTCCAAAGTGGTCTTTCTAGTTGAGGGCCAGCAGGGAACCTGGTCACATACTGGGTGGGTCAGGCGGCCCCTCTGGTGCAGACCTGCAGGACAGGTGGGTGACCACTCACCCCCCTCACTTGTGTGGAATGCACACCCCGCCCCCACCCTACCAAAGCCCAGGATCTGGTTTCCACATTCCAGACTTGTGCAGAATAATAGAGATGCCCCACCCAGCCCATCTGAGGGCAGAGTGAGCAGGATGTGGCCAATTAGAAGGGCTGGTAAGAAGGAAGCAGCCAGGCGCCTTCCTTCCCCTGCTGCCAGGCTTGTGTGTGGCTGCTGCAGCCACCACAGTGAGTGGAAGGGGCTGCCTGGCTGCTGAGGGTCAAGGTACCTCGAGCACTGTCCTTGCGCACCTGCAGGGTACCCTCTTCTCACCCCTGCTGGCTGCCCCAGGAGGGCACCAGCTGTGTCCACAAAGCAGAATGTGACCTGTGTAGTCCAGGGTGAGGCAGGACAGCCAGCATCCTTTGCCTGACTCTCTGGGCTGCACTCGGAGTGCCCTCCCCCACCCCAGGCCATTGCTGTGCTGGTGCTGGGAGTGGGCAGGGCAGGGGGCTGAGAGACTGTGACACAGGGTAGGTGTCCAGCGGTCTCTGAGAACACAGTACCTGTGTCCCCCGCTGGCCAGTGAGAGGGGAATGGGGAGGAAGGGCAAAGGGAGGTTTTCTGGAGGAAGCAACCTTGCCTGCCTGTGACCAGTGGTTGGCTTGCGGGAGCCTGGCGGGTGCTCTGTAGCTGCGTGCTGCCCCACCAGGACCTTCTGATAGGGTGGATGTCTTGGCTCCGCCTTGTTCCATGTGGTAGTCACTCACCATGGATGGCTATTCAGCACTAGAACCGACTGTTCTACTTAACGTTTGGTGCTTCAAACTGCCATGTGTAGGTAGTGCTTAAGAGGTAGACACTTTATTCATCCCTAAGGACATCTGGCCTGGCTGGCATTAGGTCACCTTTACCAGAGAGGCCTGTGACCCAAGGGCCTGGTGGAGGCAGGGACTGCTGTGTCCCCAGGCTGGAAGCTGAGGCCCCTTGACCCACTGCCCTGACCTCTCCCCTCTACCCACAGCCAGAGCCCCACACTGACCCTGCAGTCCACCAACACACACACCCAGAGCAGCAGCTCCAGCTCCGACGGGGGCCTCTTCCGCGCCCGGCCGGCCCACTCACTCCCACCTGGTGAGGACGGCCGTGTCGAGCCCTACGTGGACTTCGCGGAGTTCTACCGCCTCTGGAGTGTGGACCACGGCGAGCAGAGTGTGATGACGGCGCCATAACCGTGGGGAGGGAGTGCAGCCCGAGCAGGACATTATGCAGGACAGGCTCTCTTTCCTGATCCCTGCCTGTGCCGTGGAGCTGGTGGGCCTACTTGTCCACACCTGGCCACGGCACTGGACGGGAGGCCAGGTGGCCTCAGGCAGGACCCTTGTCATTAACAAGGGCCCATGCATGGAAGCCAGGCTGGACTGCTAGCCACCAAGAGTTCCTTCAGTCATGTGCAGCAGAGTGGAAGAGGCCATCCTGGGGACTCAAGTGGCACAGGCCTGACAGACACTGCTCTTTCAAGGCCACTCCTGCCTGCCGCCACCTCCCCTGAAATGGCTTGTGGCTGCTGCTAACGCCCTCACCTCCGGATGGTGATTTCCCTTCCAGCCTTTCTGCCCCACGATCCTGGCTTCACAGTAGAACCCAGGTGGTACTTATACCTGTCCCTGGTTCAGTCACGATGTCCAGGAGGCCAGGGAATGAGATGGCCACAGGGGAGCAGGTCAGAACTGGCCTGGGAAGCACTGCTCCTGGAACTGGCCTGAGAAGCATGCGTGACCAGTCTGCCACGGGGGCTGCTTCTGCCATGCTCTGCCAGGGAGTGGGAGGTCCTGGCCAGTGAGCCAGTTCCTGCCCTGCTTCCCCTGCTGGTGCTGGGGAAGCCAGGGTGGGAGTGGCACAGTGCATGGCCTTTGCGCTGATGTGGGCCTGTCCCGGCTCCAGGTGGCAGTCAGCACTGGCAAGTCGGGGGTGCTCAGCTGCAAAGGGGGAGAGGTTCCTGGAGCGCAGCTGCCCTGGAAGGCTGAGGGCTTTTGGGATATGCATCACGTTTACAAGCACAGAGGCGAGGATTGGGCTGGCCGGACCTATTGAGTGGACCATTTCACACGTCCTCTGCCTTCAGTGGGGAGGGGCCATCAGGGCCGGTGATGCTTTTGCTGCTCCCATTTTCAGAGAAGGAAGCAGGCCCCGGAAACCTCCTTGCCCAGGTCTCAGCAAGACGCTCAAGCCAGAGCTCAAACCTGTGGCCTTTTCATCAGTACTGGTACCCACTGGATTCTGCCACTCCTGCCCCAGCCACCCTGACCCACCATGTCTGGCCACAATGCACCAGGGGCTCTCTGCAGAATCAAAGGCCCCTGCTCGCCCCTCAGTCTCAGAATCCACTTCCCCTGCTGCAGAGGCGGGCCTGGTGTGGCAAAGTCACAGCATGAGCGAGGAGAAAGCAGGTCCTGCCAGCGGGCCTCGGCTGCCCTCCACTGTGAAGCCGCCCTATCCTGCCGCAAAGGCTTGGGAACGGGATTCTCTCCCAGGAATGGCTCTAATACTGTTTGGTCTCTAAAACAGAATCATGTTTTTAATCAGTAAAGTCATACATGGTGGTGGTATGCATTGTAACATCGATAGTGCTGTGGCATCTGCCTCACGTAACAATGTGTCCCAGGAGGGGGCCACCTCCTGCTCTGCTCAGGAGGTTGAAGAACAAGACCACTAGGCAGGTAGTTGGCTCCTGGCAGTGTCCCTGCTGCCACTCTTACCACCCAAGGGGCCGCATGGGAGCCCCACACCCTCTGCATCCTGCTCGTAGCCCCACACAGTCTCAGGGGGCACCAATTCCTCTGCCTGTGGGCAGTGGCAGGACTATCATGCTGCCCCCGTGCTTCCTGAGCAAGTGGGTGGTGCCGTGACTTCCAGGGCTCAGGTCCTCTAGGCAGGGGCCTTGCCTTCTCCCTGGCTGGTCTGCTTTATTTGGCTGGGTGTGAATGAAGGATGTTCTATAAATAGTAGGCCTTGGCACTGCCCTTCCTGGTGCTTACCCTGCTAAGAGCATTGCATCAGACCAAAGTAGCACATCAGCTCAGGAACCAAGCCAGGTGCTGTCTGGTGTGGTCAGGGGGTCCCTGACACCCCTTCCCTTATACTGGGTGGAGGCTCTCAGCAGAGGGCTCCACCTGCCATGCTGTCTTCCAGGCTCTGTCCCCTCTTCAGTTCCCCAGCCATGCCCTCAAGTGTCCTGATGCCACAACAGCCCCTAAACACCCTTGGAGCTGTGGTGGCACCCAGCCACCCCACAAGGGCACACACAGTTCTGTGATATGTCACAGGCACAGACAGGTTCAGGCATTGTCCTGGTCACAGATGGCCACCATCCAACCCCTGGGCCCTTGGCTTCTTCCAGTGTCTGCTCCGCCTTACCTATTGGGGGCATCTGGCCTGTTGGCTTTGTGTCCCCTGTCCTTTGGCCTTGGTATCACTTAGCTCTGAGCATCTGTCCTGGAAGCAAATGGAAGGTCACTGTTCTGGCTTCTGGGTTCCTTTTGGTGGAGGAGAGACAGAGGCTATGAGTCAAGACATGGAAAGTGACCCAAGACAGCAAGGCAAAGAGCTGTGGCCAGGTCACTGCCCCTGAGCCCCTGGTATCACACACCGTGGGCAGACAGCTGACACTGGCCACGCTCACTCCCTAGCCTTTGGCCTCCTCCTGGGTGGGGAAAGCACTCTGTTCCCTGGAGCTAGATCAGATAACCAGAGAAGCCCACCCAGTCCCTCCCCCGAAGACATCCTGTCCCTTCTCAGAACCCAGCCCCAGGCTTGACTGAGGCCCAGCCAAGCCTCAGAGCTGCTGTATGTGCTGGGAAGGCCAGTGGCAGCCAGGGAACCCCACAGTGCTCTTGGGCCATCACAGGCTTTACTCAGCCTCCAGGCCTGGTCAGTTCTGACTCCCTGGCAAGCCTGCCCCTCACCAGGCTGTAGAGCAGGCCCTCACTGACAGGGCACAGCCAGTCCCTGGTGGCAGTGGTGGCGGATCCTTCTGGAGGGCCCCGGCGGCCTGACATCAAAGCACCAACTATATTCAAGTTCTGATTTTTTGTTGCTCAGGTCTCAGCACAGATGCCACCACCTGGGGGAGCCTGCTCATCTGCAGGGACTTTGTGTCCCTCACTCCACAGGGTCCAGCCCCAAGGTCAGTGCTGGGCTTTCAAGTGTCCCTCACGTGTGGTGAGTGAGTGCAGGAAAGAACTGTCATGTGACCTTGGGCAGTGTACTTGGGCTGAGCCTTGGTTTTTTCATCTACAAAATGAGGATACGACCTACTTCTTAATAAAACTGTCCCGGCGTCCTGGGCAGTCCTGTCAAGAGGTGTGAGAGGTCAGATCTCCCCTGTCCTGCCACGTGGAGCTTGGGTTAGGGACAAGTTACAGGAGCCAGGGTTGAGATCCGTCACCACACACACATCCACACACATACTCAGAAGTCACTGGGCTCCAGCGTGTGGCAGGTGCCAGGCCAGTGCCACTTGCGCTTTATCTAGAAAAGACTGGGCAGTGGGCGTGGTTCTCGCCTCTTCTCAGCCAAAGCCTAGATGGAGGTCTCTGGCCAGGCTCCTGAACACTTCTTCCGTCAGGCGCCTCTCTCATGACTCTTCCTTCTGGGACCCCTATTTTGAAACCAAGAACACAGATCACTGCTGATCTGGTGGCCTCATCCCATGCAAAGGTGACGCCAGCTCAGAGCAGACAGGCACTTGACATTTCTACGAGCCTGGGTGGCCTGGTGGAGGACAGACTGTCTGACAGCACGGAACCGTATTGCCGCTGGTTCACGGGCTACGGCCCTACCTGCAGAGACCCCAGAGGAGCGCAGACTGCAGGCCGGTTGTCCAGTCCAGCCCTCTCCTACCCTGTTCCCCAGGCACAGAAGGGCCTCAGCACACACTGTGGTGAAGCCCCTGGACTGTCACTTTAGCAGTCATCCTGTGGTCCAGACGGTGATGAGCTCAGGAGCCTCCTGTGACTCCAGCCGCCTCCCTCCTGCCGTGTGCTGCGTGCAGATGGTTTGACATCTCCCTGGCCCGGGTTACTGCACTCATCCGTAGTGCAGCGCCAGCCCTAGGCAGTGTTTAAGAAATGTCAGATGAATGGCATGGACAAATGGAGGAATTATCCAGAGCAGATCCTGCCCGACCCCTGCCACCCAGAGTTTTGGGGTTGGTAAGAAATGAAATGCTTCATCAATTAATAAATCCATATCGCAGTGTTTTTGTTTTTGTTTTTGTCTTCTGGTCCTGGGCATTAGAGCTGAGGTATAGCCCCAGACCTTTTTTTATTTTTATTTTTATTTTGAGATGGAGTCTTACTAAGTTGCTCAGGCTGGCCTCCAAGTTTGAATCCTCCTGCCTTAGTCTCCTGAGAGGCTGGGGTTATAGGCATGCACAACTGCAACCAGTTCCCTGTGTTCATTTTAATACAAAAATAGCATTACTTTTTTTAAAAAATAACATTTTATTATCATGACTCATTATCAAGTGAAGTGATGCGTCACATTAATCCTAAAGGTTTGTAGACTCCACAGCCATGGGAACCCCAGAGGGCACAGAGTGAGGGAGTGACCCTAATCAGACTCATTGCTGGTGCCAGATGTCCCCTGGGAGCTTGCAAGGCCTGGCTCAGATCAAGGAGCCAGCTGGGGAAGTGACCCGGGGACAGGCAGCCTCCGTCAGAAAGGACTGTCTCCTAGCGCATGGACTTGGGAAGGGACTGCCAATGGGAGGTCACCCAAGTGTGAGCAGCTGACATCAGATCAGGGGGTCACACTGCCAGCCTCGCCTGGCTGCACAGCCTGGTCCTTTAGCAAAAAAGAGGAGGCAGCTGTTAAAAACTTTGGATCCAGCCTCCAGAGGGAGGCCAGAAGTTGACTCCAGCAAGACCCATGTGTGGCTTCTGCCTCCTGCTGCTCTGCCACATGGTCTTTCCTGACTTGGTGCCACCGCAAGATCTAATTCATGGTGACCTTAGATGAGGCCCATAAAGCCCTCTGATCTCACCTCCTCTCCAAAAGGTTTACTGCTCAGCTTTATGTTAAAAACAAAAACAAAGCCGCCTGTAATCCAGCACTCAGGAGACTGAGGCAGGAAGACTGTCTTCAGCTGGAGGCCAGCCTGGGCTACAAAAGACCCTGCTGCAAAAAGTTTCCTCCTGATTTTCCAGCACCTTCAAGCCTGAGAGGTAGATTTGACACAATCCCTCAGTGCCAGTGGAACCTGCTAGAGCATCGCTGCTCTCCTCAGTGTAGGAAGAAAGCTCTCACACCCAGTCCCTCTGCTGGCTGAAGCTGTCCTGGGGTTTTGTCACCTAACCTGACTCACCCACTAGGATCAGGGGCCGGGAGGGCACTGAGCCCTTCCCAACAGCAGGAACCAGCATGGCCCTGTCCCAAAGGAGCTGGAGATTGTGGCACCCAGGCGAGACGAGGGGGCTCCCAGAAGTTGCCTGAAGGAAAAACAGGAGTCAGCCAGGTAAAGCGGGGAGTGACACAGGCCCAGACCCAGGTGGGAGGTGGGACCCTGTGGGGTGACAGGGAGTGTCAGTCACCTGGGGGAGCCAGTGCAATTTTTTAGTGGGGAGCGAGGGGTGGGGCAGGTGGGAGGAGAGTCAGGTAGTGCAGGGGGTGCTGTTGCCCTTGGGAGGTCCCAACCCCTCGGACTGAGCCCGGAAAGTGACATGCACACAGCAGCTTCCATGAGAGGGCAAGGCCTGATGTCTACAGGTGCTGGGAAGGCTCATTTTCTGGTGGAGCAGTGCCCCCCTGGGTCCCTGTGCCCCACTTGAGCCATCCAGCACCGTCCCCTTCCAGACCTGGGCCTGGGTGGGACCCTTTGTGCACTTGGGTCTTTGCAGATGCTCTCCTGGCTGACACCTGCCCACCCTGCAGGACACAGCTCAGTGCCACCTCCCTCTCCAAGGACCCCGCACCCCGGGAGCCTTGACATCCCTAACTGGTTTCTGCCACACAGTCTACAGGGAACTGTGGCCTCTGCTGAAATTCACACATGACGAGGGCCAAGCAAAGGCAATTGACACAGACAGGCTCTAGCTTGTGCATCAAGTACCAAACAAGTTCCAGGGACAAAATTTTTGCATCAAAATCAAATGCCAAATTCAAGTTTCAAAGCAGTCAAGTACCAAGATACGACAGTCTGGTTGTCTGTAGGTCCTGGTGCCCTGCGAGGGCAGGGTTTGTGGCCCCAAGTGGAGCTGTCCCCTGAGGGAAGGTCTGTGGCTCCCTTGGGAGCAGCTGAGAGCTCAAGACGTAGGTGACCCTGGCCTGGGGCACAGTGCACTGTGACTTCTGAGGGCCTCTCTTCCACCAAAAAAAAATCTTTTAGACTGTGCTTTCAGTATTGGTGTAAAGATTAATATATTAATGTACTAAAATTCTTTAAAAGTTCTTTTTCTGCCGGGGATATAGCTCAGTGGTACAGCGCCTGCCTAGCAGGCATGAGGTCCTGAGTTCAATTCCAGGTACCAAAAAAAGCAAATAAATGGCCATTCTCCCAATCTCTAAGAACACATTTGGGCCAGGCATGGTGGTACACACCTGTAATCCCAGCACTCGGGAGGCTGAGGCAGGAGGATTGCCGCAAGTTGAAGCCAGCCTGGGCTACATAGTGAGTTCAAGGCCAGCCTGGACTACAAAGCGAGACCCATCTCAAAAAACAAAACAAAACGAAAAACCCAAAAATAAATAATAAAAGTTCTTTTCCTGATTTAAAAGAAAGTAAACATTTCTGTAGGCCCCTAAGTGTGGGTTCAAGAACAAGTCAAGAGAAACCCAGAGGTGGAAGCAGAGGGACATCTCCTCACACCAGGCTGCTTACTTATTTATGTTTGCATGGCACTTGGGAGTGAACCCAGGGCCTTCACACTAAGCTGCATCTGTAGCCCTTATTTTTTAAAATTTTGAGACAGGGTCTCACTAAGCCCCTATGTTCCCTAGGCTGGCTCTGAACTTGTGATTCTCCTGCCTTAGCCTCCCCAAGTGCTGGGATTATAGGTGTGTACCCCCAAGCCTTGTTTCCCGGACCTCTTACTTCCAAGCCTTTGCCCAGGCTGAATCTTCTTTCCCAGAGTGCGCTTCTCTTCCTAGCATGAAGTGCACTCGGTGCTGACTCCGTGGTGGCCAGTCTGCAGACTGCAGTGGGAGCGGGAGGGGCAGGTCAGAAGTGACTCAGCTGAGCCCCTGTGCTGGAGGCTCACTGGCTCCCGGAGGCGCAGCCGTGATGGTCTTCGGACCAGGCTGAGGGGAGACCCTTCTGGCTGACTGGTCTGGGACGCTTCCCGGAGCAGACGGGCTCTGGACCAGGCCAGGAGCATCTCTGAAGGACAGAGGCTCCCGGGGCTGTCAGGCTAGCCTTGTCCGGACAGCTTTGCTGTACAGATGGCAGACTGTGCTTGTGCATAGACTTTCTCTCCTTCCCAAACCCCGCTAAACCTGCAGAAAAGAACGCATTCCCTCCCTCCCTGTTCCTCCCCTCCTTCCTGGTCTGAACCCACCAGGAGTGTTGGAGACTCAGTGATAGAGCGCTTGCCTAGCATATGCAAGGCCCTGGGTCTGAGCCCCAGCACTACCAAATGAAAAAGTAGATGTGAAGAGGCAAGTGACTTAGGGACACAGAAAAACCACACCCCCAGCTTGCAGCGAGGCCTGTACCCTCCAAGCAGGACACTAAAGGGTCCTTCCAGGAAGAAAGGCCTGGCACATGGGCACAAAGAGCCCTGACAAGTGCGTCACTTGAAGCTGCTTGTCCTCCCCACACCGAGCAGCCAGTGAGCCTTGCACATCTAGAACCCTGAGAAATAAGGTGAATGTTAAAAAGACAGAGGGAAGACCAGGGGTGGTGGTGCACACCTGTAATCCCAGCACTTGGGAGACTGAGGGGAGGATCATCAAGAGTTCGAGGCCAGCCTGGGCTACATAGTAAGACCCTGTCTCAAAAACAAAACAAAACAAAACAAAAGAATAGAAGGAACCAGTCATTACCATGTGACCCAGTGATTCTACTCCTAGAATATGAAAACATAACCCCACAAAAATTGTACAACAAAGTTCATGGCAGCGTTAATCACAGTAGCCAAGAGGTGAAAACAACCCACACACCCATCAACAGATGAATGGGTAAACAAATTGTGGGATAGTTGAGCGATGGCATATTATTCAGCCATGAAAAGGAACAAACCTTTACAAACTTTCAATGTGGATGAACTTAAAAACATCGTGCTTGGTGAAACCCAGGGACAAAAGGCCACATATTATATGATCCCAGTGTCCAGAACAGGCAAATCCATAGAGACAGAAGGCAGAGGTCAGTGATTGCCAGGGACCCGGGAGTGGGTGATGTGGCTGCGGCTGTTCTTGGGTGTAGTTTTTCTAGGACAGCGAAAAACTTTGAAACCAGAGAGAGGTGGTGGTCACACAGCATTGCAAGTATGCTAAAGGCCTTTGAACCATGCCCTTCCAAATGGTTATTGTTATAGTATATGAATTTTGCCACAATTACAAAAGAAAAACAAAAGCCCAAGACCTCTGCCGCCCCCCTTGGAAGAAAGACCTGTGGGTGGGGCTCTGTGCCTGTATCTGGTCCCGCGGGTTAACAGCCCAACAGAGAGACTACGGGAACCCCAGGGGCCATTCCAGATGTGCTACGGCCACATTTGAGAAAGAACAAGCCACATGTGGTGGCACGCTCTGCAAACCCAGTACTCAGGAGGCTGAGGTGGGAGGCCTGCTATGAGTTCAAGGCCAGCCTGGGCTACATAGCAAAACTGTCTCAAAGAAACAAAAATAAATAAATAAATAAATAAATAAATAAATAAATAAATAAATAAATAAACAATGGGAGAAACAGGTGAAATTAATTAACCACGATAGCTTCTCTTTTTTTGTTTTGTTTGGCACCGGGAATCAAACTCATGACCTCGTACTTGCCAGGCAAGTGCTGTGCCACTGAGCTATATCCCCAGCCCCATGATAGCTTCTTACACCCGGTGTAGCCAAGGTATTATCATGTCAACATGTAACCAGTGGAAGGTACTGGTGAGGAATGCTTCGTTCTCTTCCGGGCCGAGTCTGCAGAATCTGGCTTCTCTTCACCCGCACTGAACATCTGCACACGGCCAGCTACACCTTGGGGCTCCCCAGCCCTATGGCTCTAGGTCACCCCTCTGGATGCTGCAGCTCTAGAAAGTTTCCAGCTGGAGTCTTTGGATATAATCTGAAGAGATGGAGGGGTTTTGAATTTAGTGGATTTTTTAGTTTATGAGTAAAAACAAATTGGCTATAATCCCGTTTAGGATTATTTGAACAACCATCTGAAAGGAGTCCTTACCTGACTGTGCACACCTGTAATCTCAGCACTCTGGGAGGCTGAGGCAGGAGGATCTAAAATTCAAGCCCAGCCTGGGCACCTTAGCAACTCAGAGAGACCTTGTCTCAAAATTTAAAAAATCAAAAGGGCTGAGGATGTAGCTCAGTGTGAAGGCCCTGGATTTGATCCTCAGAACTCAGTACTGAGAGGGGAAGAAAAAAAGGAATCCTAAATGAAATGTAGAATGTCCCTGTGACCCAGCAGTCCCACTTTTAGGTACCCACCCAGAAGAACTGAAAGAAGGAGTCAAGTGACGCTTCCACGCAGTGCTGGCAGCAGTGGTGCTCGCAGCAGCCCAGGTGGGATCCCGCGATGGAGGAACGGAGAAGCAAACCGCGGCTTTCTGCGCGATTGAGTAGCGCTCGGCCTGAACAGAGCCTGGGAATTCCAAGCTTGCTACACAAGGATGAGCCTTGAGGACCGAGTGTTCAGTGAACTAAGCCAGTCACAAAAGGCAAATATTGTGTAACTCCACACGGGTGAAGGACTCATAGTCAAGTTCATCGAGATAGCGAATAAACACTACTGCCAGCGCCTGGGGGAGAGAGAATGGGGAGTTAGGGTTCAACGGATACAGAGTTTGAGGGTCTCTCTTTTTTTTTTTTTTGCAGTACAGTACAGGGATTGAACCCATGGCCTTTTAACTGAGCTACAGCCCCCCCCCTTTTTTTAAATAGGGTATCACTAAGTCATCAAGTTGCCCAGGCTAGGCTTGAACTTGCGATCCTGATCTTCCTGCTTCAGTCTCCTGAATGCTGGGATTACAGGCGTGCGCCACCAGGTCTGCCTGAGAAGTTTTTCTTCAGGGGACGGTTCACTCATGGCTCAGTTTTTTATTTTTTTTAATGTGGGTACCGGGAGTCGAACTCAGGACCTCACACTTGCCAGCAGGCGCTTGTGCTGCTGAGTGGTATCACTGGCCCTTTTTTCCTTTTTATGTGAGTACCGGAAGTCGAACTCAGGACTTCACGCTTACCAGGCAGGCGCTTATGACGCTGAGTCATCTCACCGGCCCTCATGGCTCAGCTTTGAGTGATGATGCTGCTTTTGGCTTCTGGGTCTGTCTCCCTTGAAGCACTGTGATCTCTGTGTCCCCAGGGGGCTGCCACCCAGTCGGCTCTCAGAATTGTTTCCTGAGTGAGTGAATGACAGACAGACTGACTGACTGACTGAACGAATGAATGAATGATGAATACAAGGGTAGAGAAAGAAGGATCCCAGGGAGGGAGGAGGGCAGGAGAATCAGAAAAATCTTCAAGGGTGAGGTGGCAAAGGCAGTGCATGGGGCAGAAGAGGGAGCAGGACCTGGGCAGGGGATGGGGTGCGAGGGCATTGGAAGGCACTTGGCTCCGCCCTGCAGTGTCACACCTGGAACCCAACTCCTGGCCCAGCGCTCAAGGCCCAGGTCCACACACACTCACTCCCCCATGCAGAGGGTCCGCACTGAGGCTCAGCTTGGCCACCTGAATGAGGGGCTTAGGCTTGGTGGGCAGGAGCACAGCAGGACTCAGCAAAGCCCAGATCCTCCTCGGAGGCCAGGGTGTCTGGGGGGCGGGGGACTCTCACAGGACCTGGTTGCCACTGGCTCCGGCAATTGACTGCAAACAAACTCATCAGGAGCCCTGGGCTGAGTGGGATTCCAGGCTCAGCCCCTCCTGCTGCGTGGCCTGGGCCGATCACACCTTCCTCCGGGCCTCTGCTCACCTCACCAGTCCTGGAGATTTAGAGCCTGCCAGTGGAGGTTATAGGAGAGGCAAAATTTTATCTGTGGCTTGTTAGGTTTTGTTGGCTGGGCCTTGCCAGGCATGGTGGCATCCACCTGTAATCCCAGCACTTGGGAGGCTGAGGCAGGAGGATCGCTGTGAGTTCAAGGCCAGTCTGAGCTACATAGTGAGACTCTGTCTCAAAAAACAAAAACAAAACACCAAAAAACAAAACCAACTATGTTGGCTGGGCCTGAGAGTGAAAGGGACAAAAAACACATTAACAGCAGAAAAGCATATACATGGATTTAATATAAGTTTTATGGGATAAAGGAGCCCTCAAAAGGAAATGGAGATCCAAAGAAGTGGCAAAACCTAAGTGCTTATATAGTAGGTGGATGAGAGAGGCCACTGTGGAGAAGAAACTACATGGGGTGGGGGTGAGGGGGATTGAACTTTTGATCTTCCTGCCTCAGCCTCCCAGCAAGTTTACTCTTGCACCCACTATTTTTTCAAGTGCCATTAGCCCCAAATAATCCTTGAAATGTCACCTTTGGGGACATTCTCTGCCACCCTTCAGGGTGTATTACTGGATGGCTGAGGCTGGAGACCCCTCTGGGTGGTGACTTCCCTGGGTCAGCCCCAGAATTTGGCTGCTTTAAAGCCCACTCTGGAGCTGTCACCCGGAGGGGAATGACAGGGTCTGCTTTGATCCTCTCTGCTGAAGAGATGCCCAACAAGACAGAGAGGGACAGCGAGCAAAGAGCAGCGCACGTGTCCAGGCCAACCAGGAAGGAAGCTATTCCAGATCCCCCACAGAGGAGAGACAATGACATGACATTCAGATGATGTCTAAGTCCTGGGTGGCCTAGGCAAGCCACAGAGCCTCTCCGGGAATTGGTTTCCCCAACAGGTATAATAGGTAGCACAACAAAGTGGGATTCCAGGCTCAGCCCCTCCTGCCATGTGGCCTGGGCCGATCACACTCTCCTCCAGGCCTCTGCTCACTAGGCCTGAAGATGGCTCCGCACAGGGGCTCATGGCGTCCAAATTTTGTTGGAAGTGTAGCCCATAGCCAGGAGGGAAGGAGCCATCTTGCCAGCCATCTTGGCAGACCATCTTCTACCCATGGATTCTGGCCCTTGGAGCCAACTGTGTGCTGCTGATGGGTTCCCGTGGGACAGGGTAGGAGGTTCGATGGTGTCCCACATAATGCTGAGAACGAAGGGCCCAGCTGGAGTGGGCCGGGAGGATAGGCTGGCCTGGCTGGGCCCAAGCAGACTAAAGGCTCGAAGGCTTTTCTCTTTAGGCCTCGCCTGTCCTCTCTGCTCCAAGTCCACTGATGGGGGTGTTGCCAGGCCCCATGGGAGAATGAGGCCAGGCCTGCTTCTCCTGTTGGTGACAACACTGTGTCTGGGCTTTGTGGGGAGGCCCTGAGAAAGCAATGTCATGGTCACGGCTGTCACCTTCACCCTGCCCTGTCCTGCCCAGCCCTGGCTCCCTGATCATGAGAAACTTCTTCCTGCCAGCTCCACCCTGGCTCTACCCTGGCCTTCCAGGTTCTGGAAAAATGTCCCCAGATAATGACATTCACTGGGGTCAGCAGAGAGGAGGCAGGGCAGGTCCTTCCCCTTCTTGCTCCCTTAGGAAGCCTCAGGAATGGCACAGTGGTACCCAGTGCAGACTCTGGAGTTAGCTGAACCTCTCTGTGCCTCAGTCTCCTCATCTAAGAAGTGGGGAGAAGATAAATATGATCACCTTGTGCCAGGCCCCATTCTAAGCTTTTCTAAGCTTTCTCTCCTTCCCTGCCAATTATGGTAAAATATATGCAACATAAGATTGATATCATTTTTACCTCTTTTTTTTTCTTTTTGAGATAAGATCTTACTATGTTGCTCAGGCTGGCTTTGAACTTCTGGCTTCAAGTGATCCTCCCGTCTCGGCCTCCCACATAGCTGGGACTACAAGCACATGCCACCATGAGCAGCTTCATTTTTACCACGGTTTAATGGCATTAGGCACAGGCCACAGTTTAGTGGCATTGGGTACAGTGACATTCTTGTGCAGCTGTCACCAGCATCCATCTCTAGAACTTTTTTATCTTCCCAAACTGAAACTTTGTACCCATTAAGTAATAATCCCAACCCTGAACACCCATGCTACTTTCTGTCTATAAATTTGAATGCTTAGAGACTTCATATAAATGGAGTTGTACAGTATTTGTTCTTTCCTGCCTGGCTTATCACACTTGGCATGATGTCCTCAGGATCCATCGTGTTACAGGATGTGTTTGAAATTCCTTCCATTTTAAGGCTGCATAATATTCCATTGCTGGGTAAACCACCTTGTGTTTATCTACATTGGATGCTGAACACGTAGGCTGTGTCCATCCTTTGGGTGTTGTGAGTGATGCTGTTGTGAACACAGATGTGCAAATATCTGTTCATGTCCCTGCTCTCCATTTTTTGGGTACATATATGGAGATGAAATTGCAGGGTCATATAATTCCATTTATTTTTTTCCATGGAGGGGCATCTGCACCATTTTACATTCCTGTACACAGTCCCAGGGCTCCTGACTCTTTCTTGCACCCCAGTCTGACTCCATCCTCAGGAACGCTATCCTGGCACCTCTGGTGGGTACCTGGCAGAGTGGTACAGTCCTTTGACCTGCCTCAGCCCCGCTCTGTCTGGCCACGTGGCCCCGGAAACAGGGGGGATGAGAGAGGCCAGCCTGGGGTCTGGTTAGGCTTAGTAGGTTTGGGCCATGGGACAGTCAGACCCTGGGGCAGGAGGCTCCCTGCTCCCTGGGCCCCACCCTGCTTTGCTGCCCGACCTCGTTCCCCACCCCTGCCAGGCTGATGCCCACAGCGGGGACAAGTCCTGAGAATGGGCTTGTGCACTGGAAGACACCAAGCTCCTTCGAGGAATCCTTGAGGCCAAGCCACTCATTGTGTGTGCAGCCAACTTGTGGTGAATCAAGGGGTGAGGGCTGCTCTCGAACCCCAGTTCCACTCCCACCCCGGCGCTGTCCACACCTGCTGCAGGCTGAGGGTGGTGCTCCACACTCTGAGGGCAGGCACCAGAGGTAGGGCACTGCTTCTGAGGTCTTCCAGCTTGGCTTCCAGCGCTGAGGTCCAGCGTTCTTGGGGTGGCAGCGTACTACCCAATGAATGGCCTGAGCCTGGGGCCATGTGCACTGCCCCAGTGAAGGTCACACTTCTGGGCCCTGTCCTGGCAGCCTCCTGTGGTCCTAGGCAGGCCTAGCCTCTCTCTGAGCCCCATGTCTTCACTGATGTAATGGGGGAGGCCTGGAGCTCAGTGGCGCGAGAGACCCTCCTAAGTAGTGAATATGGCGACCTTAACCCAGAAAGAGGGGACCATGGGTAGCCAGGGTTTCTGGGCATGGACCACCTGTGAGGAGGAGGGGAGAAGGAGGAGGGAGAGGAAGAGGAGGGGAGGAGGGGGATCAATGCCAGCCACACTACTCTAAGCTTTAGCATGTACACATTTATCTAACGCAGTGCGGGCACTACCCTTGGAAGGAGATATGGTTCTTATTCCCATCCTACAGGTGGGGAAACAGAGGCATAGAAAGGTTAAATGGCCCAAAGCCATAATGATAGCAGAGTTCAAACCCTGTCACCTTTTTATAAAAATTATTATTATTTTTGTGGTACTGGGGATGAACCCAGGGCCTTGTGTATACTAGGCAAGCACTCGCCACTGAACTCCACCCCCAGCCCTTTAAAAAAATTTTTTTTGTGTGTGTTATTCATTTATTTGAGAATACTGAGGAATAAACCTAGGGTTTTCTCATTAAGCTATATCCCCAGCTTTTTTAAAAAAACTATTTTGAGACAGGATCTTGCTAAATCGATACATTGCCCAAACTGGGCTCAAACTTGTGATCCTCTAGCCTCAGCCTTCCCAGAGTGCTGAGGTTACAGACCTGCACCACTATACCTGGCTTTTTATTTTGAGACAGAGTCTCACTAAGTTTCCCAGGCTGGTCTGGAACTTGGAATCTTCTTGCCTCAGCTTCCTGAGTAGCTGGGATTAATGCTACCTCCCGGAGAAGCCAGAATTTTGGGGACCACCTGAGCCCTTGCAAGTGCCAGCCTCCTCAAACTTATGCAGAAGCTCTCAGAAGTACACAAGAGCAGCTGGAAACCTGGCTATACATCCAGGCTGTGTAAACCGGAGGACAGGCCACAGAGGACAGGCCATGGGGGGACGAGTCCCTCTGCCAGCGTCAGGCCCCGTAGGGGGAAAGGGTAGACGGGCAAGTGGCTGGGATGGCAAGGTCTGAAAACTGAGTCACAGCGCAGCCTAAGGAACCTGGGGGAGGTGGTGGAAGTACTCGGCCAAGTTCCTGAAGAACCTTGCGGCAGATAAAGAAACACCTTGCCTGCCGGGTCCCAGGCAGCGGGTCCAGGATTTCTAGGCGCCAGGGCTGCTCTCCGATAAGATAAGGGGAGCCAGCTTGTGGAAGTCACAGGAGGCATGTAAGCAGAGTGCCATGGCACTAAGGGGGTGCCGGGAGCCCCAAGATGACCCTGACGCCCTCCCCATTCGCAGGCCTGAGTGCTGGGCGCCGCATCTGGTGGTTCTGAGCTGGAGTGTGTGCAGATTAGAGGGTCAGGGCCTGAGACCTGTTGTGCCGGCCTGGCCCCTGCGGGGAGAGGCGACCCCGCAGCCTTTCTCCGTGGTCTGGCCCAGATTTTGTGGGTGAATTTTGTTCTTCTTTCGGTTCCACCCACTGGCCTGGCTCCAGATCTCTGCCCAGGGCTTCCAGTAGCACCCGGGTTTACCAAAGTTCCCGGTCACCGAATGGACCAGGGAAGATGCTGACCCCTTGCAGGGCACCTCTGGGCCCAAGGGCTTTAGGCTTTGACAAGTGAAGACAGACTGGATGTCCCAAGGTCACTTTCAGGCCCAGTGCTCCCTGGGGCCACTGGGCTGCCAGCTTTGGGCTTGGCTTGGTGCCTGTGAGGACAAAGCCTGAACTTCAGTGACTGAGGAGCTGAAGCTGTTGACGGATGGACGGGCGGAATCAGCATCACTGGCGGGGCCTCTACTCCGTGTCGCAGGCACCATCGCCAGAGCTCGTGCTGGGGATGGGGAGGCAGGAAAGAGTTCTAGGGAGCTGGCACCACCCTGCCTGGGCCTCACTGTTCCTGGCCCTGCCCTCCCCTCGGTGACCCTGTGGAATGTGGTCGTGTGAGTTTGTGGGGAGTGCCCAGCAAGGCTTTGTGGGTCCCAGGGTGTGCCCTGTGTGTGCACATGGGTGTCTCTGTGTGCAAGGTCGTGGGCTGGGACAGGTGTGCATGTGAGTAACACAAGGGAAGGGAGCCCCTTGGATGCACCGGAGGCAGGAGTTTGCTTTGTGTGCACTGAGAGCCTGAAGCCAGCTGGGGCCACTGGTGTGACTCAGCCAGGTCCCCTCAGCACCACCCCAGCAGGCCACCCTCCTGGGCCAGTCACAGCTCAGCTTCTGCCTAGGGATCTGGACAGCTCTCCGCACCTGGGCATCCTTGGAGCCTGCAGGGGTCCGTCCCCCACCGCTTGCCCTCCGCCCCTCGCCCCTGCTGTGACCAGCCCTCCCCTGAGTCCACGGAGCACTTTCTCCCCTGCTGCCTTTGCTCTCCTATTCCTCAGCCTGGATGCTGTTTCCCTCTTTTGCTGTGTTTCAAAGTCTGCCTGACCTTCGGGGCCTGGCAGAGATGCTGCCCGCCATTCCTCACCTGGGTCCTGAGTCCCTGAGTTGGGGGTACGGCCCTCCCCCCAGGAGAATGTGCAATGCGCATGCTCCCATCCTTGTATACTGCGCATGCTCATGTACAGGAGAGCGTGCACGTGCACACCAGTGTCCTCGCCCACTCCCACATTGCCACATTCACACATGCGTGTACCTGCTCACACATCCACACACAGAAACCACACCCATGGTCACACATATACACTGTCACAAACACACGCACGTTCCTGGGAATTTTAGGAGCTTCCTGGACCCCCTGACCCCTCGAAGAATGGATCCTTGTCCATTCCATTGCCCCTATCTGACAAGGCTGGGAACTGAGGCTCGCAGGGAGGAAGAGACTTGTCCAAGATCACTCAGGCAGAGACCTGACCAGTTGGGCTTGGCCCAGGCACCCAACCTGGAAGCCCAGGGGCCCTGCCTTAGGGCCTCTGTCCCCAAGTACCAACTAGGAGCCAGGGTGGGGGGTGCTTGTCCCGGTGCCCCAAGAGCTCACAGCAAGGCCAGGTGAGCCCAGGTCCTATGGACCAACCGGCCAAGAAGGCCAAGAAGAAGCCACTCAGGAGAGGAGACTGGAGAAGTGGCGTTGGAGCTGGGCTCCGGAGGCCGGAATGGGGACTGGGATGGTGGCATGGACACTCTGAGCCCGGACTGGGAAAGCTGTTCTGGGCAAAGCCCAGGCATGCAAGGCCTTGAGGCTGGAATTCTAATGGCGCTTGAGCAAAAGGCCTCTGGAAGCCAAAGTCCCTTCAGGGGCCTTCAGGGCGGTGGGCTATCTGGGCTGGGTCTTTTTATCTATTATCTCTGTATCTAGGTATCTATCTTTCTATCTATAATGAGGCTTAGGGCTGAATTAAGACTAGTTAGGCCTCACTAGCCATTTTATTTTACTTTATTTATTTAGGTTTTTTTGAGACACGGTCTCATTATACAGTTCAAGCTGGTCTTGAGCTCACTGTGTAGCTCTGGCTGGCCTTGAACTCCACAGCAATCCTCCTGTCTCAGCTTCCTGAGTGCTGGGGTTACAGACATTTTATTTTTGAGGCTAGGATCAAACCTGTGCATGCTAGGCAGGTGTCCAACCACTGAGCTATGCCCCCAGTCCCTGGTCTAAGCCTTAAAGGATAAGCAGCTTTTTCAAAAAGGCTTTTTGGGCAGGGTTTATATAAGCCTGGTGCAGGGATGAGAAGAGCTGGAGAATCTGCACACTTTTTGGAGGCCTGACTGATGGGGCTTGGGTGGGGCTCAGCCGAGAATGGATGGACCAGTGAATGGAATGGGGTGGGGGAGAGGGTGAGGACGTCTGCTCACTTCAGCTAATAGGTGACAGGGAAGAAAGGAGACCAAACATTTGCTGAATGTCTCCACTGCCCAGTGCTGTCCTTTTGTATAGTCCACCTGCCCTGGCCTCCCCTACAGTTGCCTCCAGCCAAGACCTTAGACACAGAGCCCAGCCCAGCCAGGATGACCGAAGCCAGTTCACTCTGCCACTGCCTGGCCACCCTACCTGCCCCAGGAACCCTGGCAGGCTGATGTGAGGCCCTTGTGGCACAGTCAGGAGACCCCACCTGGAAACCCCAGGGGTGGAGTACAATGTCCCAGGGAGAGTGGAATGCAGTTCCTCGCCAGGCCAGGCAGCAGCTACTGAAGGGATAACAGATCTAGCAATTGTTCCCAGAGCCAAATCAGCCCCAGGTGAAAGGGGACCGCAGGGCTGTAAGGCGACACTGCCTGGGGCTGGCTAATCTTGTATCTGGGCTTCTCCCAGGCAGGGCTCAGGAGACTTCTTGTCAGCCATCAGCTCTGGGGCTCTGGAGGGGATGGGGCCGGGGACCACCTATCAAGCCTGGCCCCCCACAGCCTCTCTGAGGAGAAGTGAGGGGGAAGGAGAGGTTGCAGAGACCCAGGGGTCACTGATGCTCATGGGATACCAGGGCAGTGATTCTTTCCTCTCTGTAGACGGGGAAATAGAGGCTGACCAAGACACACAGTGGAGCTGAATTAGAACCCAGGTCCCAATTGCTGTGGGATTCAGATTGTTGAGCACCTTCTGAGGAAGGCACTGGCTGGCCAGCTCTCAGAGGGGGGCTCCAGGTACCATAGGGGCAGAGCTGGGAGGACTCTGCCAGGGGCTAGCTGTGAGTGACTGAGCAAGTCACTTGTCATCTCCACTCACCACACAGCCCCACAGACTGAGAGCGCACAGGGAGGTGGAGGCGGACTTTGGTATGGCCCTAAGCAAGGCAGTGCCCCCCCTTCCTCCCAGGCCTCCCAAGAAGCTTGGGAATCTGGAAAGGTCGAGAAAACAAAGCCCTGAGTGGGGAGAGAATGGAGAACAAGGAGCAGCACCCCAGAAGCCTCCAGAAGCACCCACCCTGGGGAGGGCAGGACAGTGCCACTCTCTCACTCACATAATGGTGAGGGGCAGGAGAGGGAACACCCTGTCTCCCACTGCATCCTTTGAGCAGGGTTTGGGACCCAGGGACAGACGAGAATGTTCTGTATATGATTTTAAAACACAAAAAAGGGGGTGGGGATTTAGCTCCATGGTAGAGCTCATGCCTGGCATGTACAAGGCCCTGGGTTCCATCACCAGCACTGCAAATAAATACACAACCCCAAAGAGAGTTGAGCTGTAAGTGCAGTGAACTGGTTTTGGGATCACAAGAAAATGGCCTTGTGATGAGAAGCACACATATCATGACAGTTAGATACTTAGAAGGTCGACTTCCTTTCCACTGGTCATCTTGTGGTCATTTTCAAATTTACACTGTGTATAGCCATAATCTAGTCACTTAAAATCATTAATACATTAAAGATATACGTGGCGGCACATGCCTGTAATCCCGGTTTGTTGGGAGCTTGAGGCAGGAGGATGGCAAGTTCGAGGCCAGCCTCAGCAACTTAGCTAGATTCTGCCTCAAAAACAACAAAAATTGAGGCTAAAAAGGCACACTCACCGCTCAGAGCTTGTCCCTGACCTGTAAGGGCACATAGTCATGAGGGGAACAGAGCTTGTCAGGTAAAGGAAGAGCCGACCCAGGCTCACATCACAGGTGAGAACTAAAGACTGAGAAAGCCCTTTACCTGGGGGTAAGTCCCCCACCCAGGCTTCCTGGGTCTCCTGGCCTGTCCCTGTCCCTTCACCTTTGAGCCTTTGCTGGGAGCAGTGGAAATGGAGAGACGTGGTACTTTGTGCCCAGCTGGGTACATGGGGGACCAGTACCCGGGCTTTCATGATGCCCAGGACAAGGCCAATGGGGGAAAGCAGACTTGAAAAGGCACTTCCATCACCGGCAGGGGAGTGCCAAGTTGCTGTGGGAGGCGGGGGCAAGTTGGCAGGAGTCCCGGGCAGAGGGTGCCCATGAGCCCCTGAGAACAGGAGTGAGGGCTGTGGGGGGAGGGTAGAGAGCCCCTGGAGATGCGGGTGGGGGGAAGAGGAAGCTGACATTTGTGGGGTGGTAGGAAAAATCAGATTTGGGGGTGATGTTGTAATGGTCTTAGGGATGTGCTCAAAGCAGTATGAGCTAGGAATGGCTTTATTTTCAAATGGTTTGGGGAGGAATCAAAGGAAAATGTTCCTGGACATGTGAAAATGACATGAAATTCAAATTTTAGTGGCCATAAATAAAGTTTTATTGGAACCCAGCCCTGCTCATTCCTTTACATATGGTCTATGGCTGATTTTACATTACAACTGGCAGGTCGAATAGTTGTGGCCAGCAAAGCCTAAAATATTTACAATCTGGCCTTTACAGAAAAGTTTGCCCACCCATGGCTTAGAGAGAGTCTGCGCGGAGAGTAAGGGATGGGTGGTGATGCGGTAGGAGGCACAGCCAGGTCACCAGAACTTGAGCTGAAGCTAAGAGGAAGCCATGGAGGGTTCATGGGTGCACCGAGAGCAGGAAGACCAGCCCGAGGCAGCACCAACGCTCTTGAGCATATTAGCCTGGGCACAGCCTGAGTGGTCTCCCCGGCGTCTGCCAATGGCGCTGGGTGCGCACTCAAGGGCCATGCACACCGGCGGAAGTGACCGCCCCCAGCCCCCTGAGCGACCGGAAATGGTAAAGGGCGGGAAGAGTGGGAAGCATGCGGAGGCTGCCTCCAAGCCAAGAGGGAAGTGGCGACGGGCAACAGCGTGACGAACTAGGATGCGAACCGAGGAGTTGAGGTTTAGGAGGTGAGCAAGACCCACTAGGCCTAGTGTCAGCGGGGCGGGGCGGGTTGGTTTAGTCAGGAGCCACCCAGAGTGCAGCCAGGGTGGCTTTGGGCCTGTGGGGGGCGGGTCGGAAGGACACGGCTGGACATGGCTGGTGTACTGGAGTGACAGTATCCAACTGGACACCCAGATGTGTGCGGACACCGTGGCAGTCCTGTACCACGCACACGCCACAGGGCCGGGCCTCCGAACAGGGTCAGGGACGTGTTTACTGAATCACAGCAGCCCAGGCTACTGGTGCACTCAGCCCAAGACCCAGCGAGTCCTCGGCGCGCGCTCAGCCACGGGGTGTGCTCGCACCCTCGGTCCAGGTGCACGCCCCAACAGGGACGTGTACGTCCACGCACACCTGGGGACGACCCGGGTACACGCCACAGCTCACACAGCACCAAGCACACCGCGGAAAGCAGACATACACAGCCGGACACGCAGCCCCACGGGCACCCCCGACACGCACTCGGCCCGGCCCCGCCTCCCCCCAGCCCCCGCACACACATTCAGCACAGGACGCCCGGGCCTTGGGCCGGCGCACGCTCGGTCACAGGCAGGGCGCGCGCGCACTCACACATCGGATCCGAGCACACGCGGGAGGCGCGGCGCGCGGCGGCCCGAGCCTGCGGTCCTAGGCGCCCCCGGCCCGGCCCGGCCCGGCGCGGTGTGCGGAGCCCGGCTGGCGGGGGAGGGGAGGGGGCTGCGCGGGGGCGGGGCGGGGGCTGGAGCCGCCCGGGCCAGCGGGAGCTGGCGCCTCAGCAAGCAGCGATCGGCCTCGCCGCCGCGCCCCCCGCGCCCGCCTGCTCTCGGCACCCCCGCTGCTGCCGCCGCCCCGGGCTGCAGCCGAGCGGCCGCGCCGGGCCCGCGGGACGGGTGGAGGTGGGGTGGGGGGCGGGGATCGGGGCCGGGCCAGGGCCGCACCGCCTGCGATGCCGGGCGCCCGCCGCCGCCGCCGCCGCCGGAGCCCGGGATGGGGCGAGAGGCTGCGGCGGACGCTTGCATCTCCCCTCCGGGGGCCCCGGGGACCGCGGAGCCGCCGCCGCCGCTGCTGCTGCCGCCGCTGCTGAGATCCAGCGGGCGATGGGTGAGTTGACCCCGGCGTCCGAGGGCCGCGCCGCAGCCCTGCAGTCCCGTACCCGCGGAGCCCCCGCGCCGCTCCGAGCGTCCCTCCCGGAGCGCGGCCTTGGGGGCGGGGGCGGGATGCGGGGAGCCGCTCAGCGGCGCCCCCTCCCCCCACCCGGCTGCTCCCAGGCCCTCAGGGCAGCTTCGCGGCGCGCCGACCCCCTCCCTGGCAGGGCGGAGGGCGCCCCGAAGCGCGGGGCCCGAGCCTTGCTTTGTGCGCCGCCCCCATCCCCGGCTCCGGCGCGGCGCGGGGCTGGGGGCTGGGGGCTGGGGGCGGGAGGCCTGAGCGCCCGCCTTCCCCACCCCAGACCCGGGGCTGCTGCGGCGCGGCGGCGGCGGCGGCGGCGAGGCCCAGGCGCGGTCGGGGTTCTGGGCGGCTGCGGGGACTGGGGCTGTAGTGCCCGTGGGGACCAGGCAGAGGCGGGTACTGAGAGAGCCCCCCATACCTTTTCCGGGGGGGGCTCCCGCTCTTTGCACTGCACTGCCCAGGGCGGAGGAAGAATCCTGGCTGGGGAAGGGCGCTATAAATATCTGCAAATAGTGAGTTCTGGAACCGGGGTGGGGAGGGGAGCGCCTGGTTGTGTGTGTATGTGTGTGGGGGGTGTCTGAGCTGGGGCGCAGCAAGAAGAGATGCGAGCAGCTCAGCCAACCCTGTTGGCCGGAGGAGGTCGGATGACACCTACATGGGGTGTGGGCAGGAGGGCTACCCCAGTGGGATTCCTCGATGGTTCCCTCCTTCATTCCCCTTCACAACAGTCCAGATGAGCCTCCATGGGGGTGGTGGTGGAGGGCACTGTCATGTCAACCAGAGAGGCTCTGTTATTAAAGGGCCAAGCTCTGGGCCAAGCATGAGGATGCCCAGGAGAGCAAGACAACCCCTCTCTCCCTAAGCTGGCAACCCGAGTTATTGATGCTACCCAGGGCTAAGGAGATAGGCAGGGGTACTGGGAAAGTTTGAAAGAGGGACTCTCAGCCAAGGGGGAGAGAGAACTCACCGGAAGCGATAATACTCCGGAGAGTGGAAGAGTTTGCTGGGTAGAGTGCCAGGAAGCGCATTCTGGGCAGAGGGAATGGCAGGAGCAAGGGCTGGGAGGTGGGAGTGGCTGGCGCCTGTTCAGAGATGGAGGTGGGGGATTGTCGGGCACTGAGAGGTGGAGAAGGGAGCCCAGGCTGACTGGCAGGAGGGCCAGGTGGAGGCGAGGTGGCAGGCCACACCAGGGAGCTGGCGCAGGCTCTTGAGGACGGCAGGGAGCGGAGACAAGGCTGGGAGCAAGCCGACTGACTCAACCAACCGTGGGAGCAGAGCTTCTGCCCAGGCACCTGATGTGGACAGGGCTGCTCTGTGCACCTGGTTATCCTCTCTACATAGCAGCAGGAATTCGGCCTTCTCAGCCTCAGTTTCCACCTCTGGCAAATGGGGAGACTCCTCCACAAGATTTACCTGTAAATTGAGGGTATGCCGTGCCAGCGGGAGGCCGTGCCAGCATCACTGAGGGCAGGTAGTGCTAGGGGTCATGGGAGGGTGGGGTGTGAACTGGAGGGAGCCAAGGCTGGGGGAACTTAGATAAGCAGGGAGGAGGGGCTGGTGGCAGGGTGGTCTCCGTCACTGTCCCCTCTTACCCTGTGGGCACCCCCCACCTTTTGCCCTCACCCAGCCAAGATATTTGAGGTATACTGCTCTGCTCCCCAAGACCAAAGCCCGTAAGTGCCCTGTTGCTGCAGAAGTTGCCCATAACGCACTCTCTCCTGCTAGCCAGCTCTACCTTCCACTTGGGAAGCAGGGCTTCCTTCTAGAAGCCTCTTCAGGCATTCAGGCCAAGAAACACGATGTCTTCACGTGAATGGTACTGTGCTGGGTAGTGAGGACGCAGGCCTTGCTCTCAAGAGCTTAGAACACTGTTGGGCAGTAGATCCCACTGGGCACCCTCTGTGTCCCCAGCCCCATGCTAGCTGCCAGGGACAGGGCAGGAGTCCTTAAAAACAGATTCCAGATCCAGTGGCCTGGTTCCATTCCTGGCCCTGCTACTTCTTAGTGTGTGACTGTGGACTAGTGACTCTGCAGCTATGTGCTCGGTTTCCTTGTCTCTAAAATGGGAATGGTGCATGCTGTTAGCACTGGACATGCTTGGTGTGGTGTCCCCTCAGCATTTGCTGTCCCCTTTCCAGAGCCTGCCTGCAGATGCATTGTCACAGCCCTGTTGTCTCCTGACTGTGGCCCTGTGGCCAAGGCCTGCCTTCCTGTATCATTGCTCTGGCAGGGGCCACTGGTATGTTGGTATCTGGCTATCTGGGAAGATAAAAATCCTGGTGAGTAGAGCTGGCAGGTTCCTGTGGTGTAAATCTTCCCGCCATGCTTACTAGGAGCCTCCCGACGGGAGGTGGCACACATCAGCTTCGGCTCCCAGCCATTCTGTCGGTGCTGAATGATGGCGGAACAGGAGGAACGGGCGCAGAGACTGTTGGTCACATAGACTTGGGGTGCTGCCAGGCAATGCTGTAGGTGAAGGGTTGGCAAGAGAAGTGCTGGACGTGCTGGAGTCTAGAGGCCACCCTAACAGCCAGCCGTGGGACTGAGGGTAGAGGGGACAGAGAGCTTATGGTGTCTGAGTCTGCGCCACTCCTGCTCTATGCCCTCCCCCTAGGGGCTCCCTTGAACCTTAGCTTGTCCTTGGGTTTGCACAGAGGGGCCTAGGTGGATCCCACGGTTTAGCCTAACCAAGCTCTGAGATGTGCTCCAAACTGGCTTCCAGTCCTTGGCTTATGCTGTTCCCTTTTCTGTTCCTTTCCACCCCTTCCTCTGTCCCCTGAAACTCTGTTACCCATCAGAAGCTTCCTCAGGTACCCCCTCCATGATGCCAGCCTTGCACCCCAGATCAGACGGACCCTCCCCACTCTGTTGTTGCCCTGTCTGTGTGCACTCTCAGCGAGCATATGTGTCCCTACAGAATACCATGCCAGGGACCATGGGGACCCCCTCTGCAGAGGGGACATGCAGCTTGCACTGAGCACCAGTGACTCAGGGAGGCCTCCATGAATCTGGTTCCCAGCTGTGGACTCAGCACATGCTTGTTTCTTTACTGTTTTTGTTGTCACGTGTTCATGATAGACTGACAGAGACAGAGGTATCCAGGTAGCCTTGGTAAATAAGTGAATGAATGAACAAATGAATGAATGAGTGAATGAGTGATTCTCAAGGCCAGGCCTTGCTGTCCTGCACTTTACAACCCTTCCCATCCTAGCAGAGGGGAATGACCCTCCAGAGGACCGCTTCACACCACAGAGGGAGACAGGGACTGCTTGGTAGGGGTTGTTGTCCTCACCTCCAGGAAGGGGACAGGAGGCTTTGGCTGGGAGTAGGCTTGAAACACACCTTCTCCCCTGTGGTCTAGGGTGGGGCTGAGCAGGGGATCCACTGCCTTGCCCATAACTCGGGAAGTTGACGAATTCTAAAACGTTTCTCCTGTGCTGCCTGAAGTGGAAATCCCCCCCCCCGTCAGTGCCCTTATCTTCATCTTTTGTATAAAAATAAAATCGGAAAAATAGAAATCATTCACACTGAATTTCTTCGTTGTTTTAAGAACTTTGAGCTTGCTTGGCTCAAATCTTTGGTTCTCACCAAAGTGGAAATCCCCAGGGATGGGAGGGTGAGGGTCAGGGTAGGAGGTGGCAGCCTGCGCTGATGCGTGGACCTCCTCAGGGCCTGCTTCCCACTGCCTGGGAACTTTCCAGAAGGCTGGGAACTTTCCAGAAGGAATAGCCCAGAGCCAGGGCTCTGAGTGAGGAAGGGGTGTCCCCATGGCTCTGGGCCTCTGGCTGCAGATGCTGAGGGGTGGCTCTCGGGGTGCATCTCCCCATCTCCACCTCTGAGTTGAGTTGTAGTAACACGTTTCTGTTTGTAGAGCACTTACTATGTGCTGGGCGAGGGCCAGGGACTGTGTGTATTACCCTAGCTGCATTTTGAACTCCTGAGTGTAGATGCTATTTTTATCCCCATTGGGCAGTTTGGGGATGCCTAGAATTGGGGGCTCACAGCCAGGAACTTTGGTGCTGGGATTGTGTTGAACTCATAAGACTCCCAAGCCTGTCAGGGCTGCCTGTCCGGCTCCCTCAGCCACCCAGTCCCGCCCCTTCTCTCCCCATGGGCTCCTGGGGTGTCTGCTCTTGGAGCCTTGAGCCCCCCAACACAGCCATCTCCCAGCTTCCTGGTCCTCACGCACCTGCCTTCCTTCCCACTATCTCTGGAAGCCCCACTGGGCCTCGCCAGGGCAGTGTGGGTAACACACACACTCCCCAGGCCCTCCTCAGCCCCTATGCATCAGCATCCCACCGTAGCATCCCACCATGGGAATCCATGGTTTTAAAAATGCAGCTCTGAGCCAGTTGTAGTGGCCCATACCTGTGATGCCAGCCCTCTGGGAGGCTGAGGCAGGAGAATTTCAAGTTCGAGGCCAGCCTGGGCTACTTAGCAACTTAATGAGACTCTAGTACTACACACACCCACAAACACACAAAAAGCTACCCTGGAGATTCCAAGACCTGTGGACTCTAAGAACTACTGCCCAGTCTTATGAAGTACAAGCTGCCCTATGAGATCGCTGCTCCCCGCCTTATTCTCCACCTTTGTTCCTGGCTACCAGCTGGTCACACACCATGTTGTTCCCACAACTCCCATAGCTTTTATTATGCACCACAGTGCTGCCTCTTCCTGGGGGCTGGTCCTAGGTTGGCTGTGACTCTGGCGCTTGACCCCTGGCAGAGCCCTGGCTGGTGGTTCTCTTGCTACCCGGAGGTGCTGCACTTGGTTGGGGTGAATCGTGGTGGGTGAATGGTGGTGGCCACCCTCGGAGAAGCACCATGTCTGTGAGGGGTGTGTGCCAAAGACAGAAGGGCTGGGCATGCACTGCGGGCTGGCTCTGTGCCTGGCTTGTAGGGCAGCATTGTTAAAGGCTTCTTAAATATTTGTTGGATGGTGATTACAGGTGGGGGAGGGGAGGGCCATTTCCCGAAAGGACACAGATTGGCTGATTTAGGCGAAGGATCCGGAAGACACCTTACTGACTACTGCCCAGGACTGTGATCGTAACTCATCTTTATGACACGAATGGGACTAAGATGCGGAGTTTTCTAGTGTGATCTCATGTTAGTGTCTCAGGAACCGTGGGCAGTGGTGCCAAAATGATGCTCATCCCATTACGTGGAAACTGAGTCCCAGGCAGGGGAGGTGACTTGCCTGCCTGAAGGGCCAGTGACTAGATGAGGCTGTGTGGTGCTCTATGGTTTACGACGTGTTCCACATATATTTCATTCTCACAGTGGGGACAAGGGGAGAGCTCTACTTTTTCACTTGTGCTCTACCTTTTCACTGAGATGGCTTGGAAGAGGTGGGGAGCTCGGCAGGGGGTTATGGCTGTGTAAAGTGACCCCTGTTGGGCCAAGCCCTCCTCAGATCGAAGCCTGGGGTAGGAGGGTCTGGAAACCAGGTGTAAGGCTGACGGGGGCCTGGCCTGTCACTGCTGTGGAAGTGTTTGGGGTCACACGTGAGCACAAGCTGGTGACCTGCACCCACCGCTGGGGAAAGTGACAGATACCGTGGTCCTCCAGGCACTTGTGGTGGGGCGTGGAGGGCGATGGCACCAGCTCCTCCATCCCCAGAACTTCAGGGGCTGGGTTCCCTGCAGGCCTTCCAGCTGCTGTCTCTGTTCAGAGTGCCCTTCCCCCTCTCCTGTATGGCGCTGGTTCAGCGTCATCCTTCCTCTGTGAAGCCATACCTGGCCCCTGTGGGATGGTGAGGGTGCTTGGGCAGGGTGGGTCTGCTGAGGTCTACAACAGTGGGGGGACAGGTAGGACACACTGCTGGACCAGGAGGAGCCTGGTGGAGGTCAGTAGGCCAGCGGTTCGGTGCTTCTGAATCTTAATGGCAAAGGAAGAGATGATGGGGATGATCAGCATCCTGCTGGGGCAGCTCCTGTGAGTGCCCAACAGTCACAGCTGAGCCCTGAGAGGGCACCCAGCTCTGGGACCCTCTTGGCCAGCTGAACCTGGCCATTTTGCAGGAGGAACACTTAGTTCCCAGAGTGGTTCAGAGGGAGGCTGGCAGTCCCCCGGGAGGGATATGGGAGGGTCCTTTTCATGGTACTGTGCCCCCCACCCTCTTCCCCATTCCCAAGTTGTAGTGTTTCTCCATTGGACCTAGGTCAATTCTGGGGGTGAACGAGAAGGAGGAAGGACAGCAGAGTCCCCAGGGCTCAAGCTCCTATCCTGTAGTGTGGAGGACAGAGCTTGATAGAGAAAAATGCATGCTGCCCCAAAGCTGGCAGGAAATCCACGCAGATGGTTTGTCCCTACACAGGGGTGCAGGGGCTGGGAACGGACGTGAGAACGCAGGCCAGAGCAACTCTAGAAGGCAGGAGGGAGCATGGTACCGCCCGTTTCTTTCAATCTGTTCTCCAGATTTTCTTTATAACCCCCAAAATGAAGTTATATTTTAAAGGCAAGAGGGAAGAAAGGTGCTCCAAGAATAGGCAGCCCCCACCAGCACTACTTTGTCTGATTCTGGGGCCACCACTTATGGGCAGCTTCTAGGGTGACCAGCCATGGGCTTCCCCAGTAGGGGTTTTTGGGCACCAGGCGTGTCATCCCCTCTCGTTTGGGGAAATTGGGTCATGGATGTCCAGGCTGGAGGCTACTGGGGTGCGGTGCCCAAGAATTCCATCCAGACACCTCTGACCTCCTTCCTGCGGCCCCACCTGGCATTTGTACTTTCTTCCGTACCCCCACCCCACTCCAGCCTCTGAGGTCATTGCCATCTGTTCTCTGTGTGGCCCTCACCTTCCTGCCTCCTGGCTATTGCTAATTCTGGGTCCCCCCTTCCTGGAAAATCAGCCACGCCATTCTGGTGCTGCCACCACCGGTCCCCTTGGGGAAGCTGTTCCTGCTTCTCCCTGCCAGAGGTGGCCCCTAGGTAAGGGGCCACAGCTGTCTGTTTCACCACTGTCCCCGGTGCCAAGGGGGCATGGTCATCACTGTTGGCTGACATCTTCCCCGCTTGGGGCCTCAAAGCGCCTTTCCCCTGGCCTCCTGCATAAGGGTCAGGCTCTGCCTGCGGTGACATAATTTGTAATCCTGTCTCAGTCTTGATTCTGGGTGCCAACCCAGTCTCTCCCCTGACTTCTGACTCTGTGCCTGGCAGAGAGCACTTATTTATCCATTCATTCATTCAGCAGTTACCAAGCACCTGCTGTTGGCCAGAGGCACAGATCTGCCAGATTCAGGGTGCTGTGTGCACAATTGTATGTGTGCGTTTTGCACCTGTGTATGCACATGGTCACGGTGTGTAAGCACTTCTGTCACATATGTACAGTCTCTTAGGCTGTGCCCATGTGTAATCATCGGAGTCCCTTGGGCTGACCTGGTTCATTTAGCACTTTTTTTTTTTTTTGTGGGTACCGGTGGTTGACCTCAGGACCTTGCGCGCCAGCAGGTGCCCGTGCCGCTGAGCGATATCACCGGCCCTTTTTTTGTACGTGGGTTCCGGGAGTTGAACTCAGGCCCTCACGCTTGCCAGCCAGGCGCTTATGCCACTGAGCCATCTCACCGGCCCCATTCAGCACATTTTTGTCTTCATCCTAGAGAGCGCCTGTCTCGTGGGCCACTGCAGTGCAGGCTGGGAAGAGCTGGGAGGTGGCACAGGTAGGGAGGCTGCTCTGGCCTGGCCTCAGTGTCTTTTGCAGCTCTAAAGCACCCTGGAGGGTGATGGGCTGGGGTGTGGAGGAGTGCCAAGCAGTCCCGCTGCTGTGTGCCCCAAGAGGATACAGTATGACCAGAGGACACAGAACACAGGACCTGAGGACAGTGCTGAGCCCGGGATGCAGAACTTTCTACGAGATGAGAACCTTGGACCAGCAACTAGAACACAGCACCCACCGGCCTGGCACCTGGAGCATGGACGCTCTGCTTTCCCATGGAGGAGCTGGAATACCAAGCTGGAGAATAGCAGACCAGAGTGGGGTCTTCTAGAACATGGAGGTCGGCCCCCAGTGGTCAGTGGAAAAGCGGAGGCTCAGAGGGGGCAGACCCTGGGCCTCAGTGAGCAGCGGCCGGCACACACTTGGTCTCTACCCAGCGGCTGCACTGCAAGCCCTTGTGACTGCCAGCTGGTGCCTGATCGTGGGCGAGTCCCATCCTGTCACCAGGCCTCAGTCTCCTCATCTGTGAAACGGGCTGTGAGGATGAAATGAGATGGTGTGCATTGGTTGGGAGCCAGAGTCACACAGGAGGTTAGTGGCATTGCCAAGGCCTGCCGCTGGCCACCAGGCTTCTGGAATTTCCTTCTCACCTGGGGGAGGTGGCTGTGTTGCTTTTCGTTGTTCCCGAGTTGGTGGCAGGTTTGCGTTCTGTGCACCCATTTCGTAGCACTTTCCCAGTCTTCCTGGTGAAAGACTGAATTGATCAACAGGGCAAGAACAGAGGGGTGGCCTCATGGTGCCAAAGAACAGTGGTCTCATCCTGCAGCTTTTGTGGCATCCCCAGCCATTTGGTGATGGACTCGTGAGTGTCTCCTGTCGAGATGGGCAGGTCCTGACTGGAGAGGGCCGCAGCCTTCTCATCACAAATGAGACCTGCCTGCCCCTGCTGCCACCACAAGTACCCTCCCAAAATAGCAAGATGGCCACCGCTTTGCCTTGGGGACCTTCACCGTCACCCTCAGAGGCTCCGAAGGGGTGAGAAGGTGGTTTGATTCTCAGGGCTGGCCAAGGGAGCAGGCCGGCTGGCTGAGGAAGAGGAAGTGCGACCTCCAGGGAGACAGCATACCCTCAACGCAGCCCCAGAGGTGGCTCAGGGTCTATGCAGCGACTCTTCCAGACCCAGCCTGGCTCTCAGCTGCAGCCCCAGGTGCAGAGCAGAGCTGCCCTGGTGGGGTAGATTACTCAGGGAGGAGAGCAGAGAAAAGCCACATTGTTTTAGCTTCCTGTGGATGGCAGGCAGTCACTGGGTGCCTAAGCCCCAGAGCCAACCAGCTGTGCACGAGCTGTCAAGACCCGAGTTAGATGCTCAGGCCTGACCCCTCCCCAGCTCCTCCCTGTTGTGGCCCTAGGGTTTTGAGCTTGGTCCTTCAACCAGGAGCCACTCAGCACCTGCTGTTTTCCAGACCTGCACATGGTGGTGAGCTGCGGTGTAGATGCCGGGGAGGAGGATCCTAACCCGATCAGCCATTCCTCCTCACTTCCCATGACTCCTCCCAGCTGGCTGAATATCCTGAGGGCTGGAGCCATTTCCTGTGTCTCTCCTCTGCACCACCAGCATCCCCATGGGATTGGGAAGGGACCCTTAGAATCCATACAAATGAGCTACTACTTTGGGATGTGAGGAGCCCAAGGTATATGACAGGTGGGACGAGGACCTGGGGCCACTTTTCTGAGCCCCAGGTGAGGCCTGAGAGCCTGGCAGCATGACTGAAACTGTGGGCTTGTGGACTTGGGGAGGGTCATGTATTCATTCAGCGCACCGAGAGTGACCCCTTCCTTAGTGTTGGCCCTGGGGACACAAGGGTGTGGGGACTGGGGCTGCAGGAGCAGGCAGCACACACATCTGCAGTCCGAGTCAGTGCTGAAGGAACAGGTATGGAGAGGAGCTTGCAGGAGCTCGGCCTCCTCTGAGCTTGGACTTTGTCCCCAGGGCGCTGGGTCCAAGGGGACTGCAGCGGCAGCTTGGCCTTGCTGGGCTCCTGGGGAGGTGGCCTCAGGTGAGCTGCAGCTGCTGTCCGGGTAAGTGTTGATGGGGGCTGAGCCAGCCTGAACCCAGGCTCCGGGAGAGGGGACAGTTTGAAGCATGGGGCAGTGGAACAGAAAGGCAGGTAATGGGTGAGGAGGTCAGTGAGCAGGATGATCGAGGGTGGCCCTGGCATGGGTGGCTGGCTGGCTGGTCACATCACTGACTGGGCCCAGCAGGAGGGACATTGGGAATGCCAAAGCTGTCAGAGTGTCCCTTAGAGCCAGGCACGGTTGCAGGTTATCAGCTCAGGCTGTCGGAAGACCAATTGAGAGTGTGTCTGGCCTGCTGAGGAGGTGTCCTAGAGGCTGTGCCAGCTGTCAGGCAGCACTGGAGCCGGCCTCCATGCGACTCACAGCCCCTGCCCACTGTGCTCCTTGCTGCCCAGCCCGGGTCATTCCCACTGAGCCTGTAGCTCCCCTCCCTTAGGCCCTTGGTGTACCTTACGCCCTTCACCTGCCCCTGTGCTCTGGACCAACCCTTGCCCCACCACTGTGCGTGACCCCACCCCACGACGCTTGGCACAGAGCTTCCCTGGCCATAGTGTGCTTCTGCCAGCCACCCTCACGCTGGAGAAGGGAAGGGCACCCCCACCTCTCCTCCCCCCAGCTTCTGGGTTGGAGACAAGCTGAGGCTCCACACTGAAGCGGCCTTTTGTGCATTGTCCCTGTGGGACTGGGCAGGAGGGGCTGGCACTGCTGGCTGGGCAGGACTGCGCTGATCTCAGCTGGCCAGAGACCGGGGTCTTTCTCTGGGCTGCCAGGGCATGGGAGGGCACACTGTCACGAGTGGGCACTCAGTGGCCTGCGGCCCAGGGATCCCCTAGCCAGAGGGTGCTTGTCACTCAGAGCGTGGGGTCCCTTCTTTCTCAGCAGGGTTCCTGTCCCTTTGGACCGTTTGGTTCTCATTCTACAGCTGTTTATGAAGGGCCTGCTCCAGGCTGGGCTCTGTCACGGGGGCGGGAACGGCAGTGACCCTTCTGTCCTGTGGTTGACATTTCCCCTGAGTATGCAGGGTGGGGGCGGGGGAGGCATAAACAAGGACAGGAGATAGCAGTCTTGAGGGGATGAGTGCAGGAGAGGGAGCAGGAAGGCCTCTCTGAAGGATGGGGACCAGTGACATCAAAAAGACGGGAGGCGCCAGCCCACGGAGATATGAGGGAAGGGTCTTTTGCAGCCAGTGTGAGGCAAGCCTGAGGGCTCAAGGGTCAGAAAGGCCACAGTGTGGCGGGAGCCTCACAGACCGGGAAGGTGAGGTCATTGAAGATGCAGGGCCCAGGCTGGCAGGGCTCATGGGCACCCAGAGGAGTCTGGGTTTCATTCTGAGTGTGATGGGGCACGGGAGGGCTTAGGGACAGGGGGCACAGGGGACTTCAGTGCCCCTGGCTGCTACAGAGCAGGAGGGAGGCTAGGGAGCAGGACCTTGGGGGCAGCAGAGGAGCAAAAGTTGCCAGGCACTGGGAGGGTTTTGGAGGGATGGCAGCATCACGTGGGACTCACCGGGCACGTGGTCAGGCCATGTGGAGGGGGCACTGAGGCCCAGCATGGGAGCTCAGAGGACAGCTCTGCATCAGGGGTTGGATGGCCTCGCTTTGCAGATGGCAGTGCCGAGGCCCGGGAGACGCGGTGACCTGCGTAGGGTCACACTGTGAGGACTGAGTGTAGAGCCCAGGAGGCTGCTGCTCCACGCTGTCTCTGGAGAGGCTGAGCAGAGTGACCTCCCGCAGCACTGGCCAGGAGCCCCTCACCCCCACCCCTCTGACCCCGCCTGTCCCTGGCCTCCTTCGTAAGCTGGCCAGGGCCACACCCTCTCAGACCACTACCAACCTCCACTCTGCTTGGAGGGGCTGGAGTAGAGGGCGCCCAATCTCCATGTCACTGATGTGGAAGCTGAGGCAGGGCAGAACTGATGGTCCCGGCCCCCTGGATTGCTTTGTTCTCTCACCAGGCAGGGCAGGGCCGCTTGTTTGGGTCTGGGAGGTCCCTGGTGGGATTTGTTCCTCAGTGACCTCTGGATTCCTGGGAGCCCCAGTGATAACCCAGGTGGGGCACAGCTCACAGGTGTGGTTGAAGGACTGGCTGCAGTGGAAGCTGGGTTCTCCTTCCTCTGATCAGAAGCAGTTAATCATTAATCACCTCTCTGAGTAACAGTGGCCCGCCCAGCTGCCTCCCCTCCCCCTGGCGCCCCCTGGCCTCCTCTTTGTTTCTCTTTGCCCTCCTCGGCCCCGCCCCTCCCTCACCTTGGGATGCCCCCCTCTCATTGGGGCGCCCTCTCAACTCTTCCCATGGGGGAGGCTCTCAGCAGTCCATCTGCATAGATGCTAACGCTTCTGGTAGATGGAGACGCTGGGGTACAGAGGGGCAAGTGCCCTGGTTGCCTGTTCGTTTCCTGGACTTTGATTCTGCTGATCAGTGTCAACCACTCGGAGCAGGACTTGGAGGCTCAAGGTGGACAGGCAAAGGGAGCCGTCTCTACAGGCTGGTGCAAGTGGGGGAGGTCCACAAACTTCTGAGCAGGCAGGGGTGAAGGTGGACTCCCAAAGGAGGAAAGGGCTAAGCCCAGGTGTGAAGGAGGGCAGGAGCCCTGCTGGGGAGCATCTTGTACAAAGTTCCCTGGCACGGGGCCATGGTCCTCTTCCTGCAGCATGAATGCTCAGCGCTGTGGCTCAGCCGTCTTCTGGTCCAGGGTCTGATTCATGTCCTTGCCCCAGGAATGGATGCCTTGCCACGGGTGGACCCTGGGGTTTGGAGCCAGGCAACACAGTTGCTCTCTGGGGGACTCCTCCAAAGCACCAGTGTCTCATCCATGACCAGCCGCAGTGCTCGACCTCTGCTCTGGCTCAGGGAGAGCCCTGAGCACCCTCCCCCGAGGGCAGTTGGGCACTAATTGCTCTCAGGGGAGGCAGTATGGACTCAGGTCCCTTGTCCCTCTCAAGTTTCTATGTCCTACTTTTCTTTTTTTCCCGATACTGGGGATTGAACCCAGGGCCTTCACACTGAGCTATATCCCAGCCATTTATTTTATTTTGTTTTTTATTTTTTCTTATTTTGAGACAGTGTCTCACTAAGTTAACCATGCTGGGCTCGAACTCTCAATCATTGCGCCTGTGTCTCCCAGAGTGCTGGGATCATAAGCATGCACCACCATATCCGGCTTTCCTGCTTCGTTTGAAACACTGGGTCCCTCTACATAGAGGTAGTTTATTTCTGAGCCCTTTTGCCTGTAAGGCCCCCTCTAATCCCATCCACATCCCACCAAGAAGGTCCAGCAGTGCCCCCCGGAGTCAGGGCATAGATCTGACTCTCCCTCTGCCCAGAAAGGGAGCAGGGTGAGGCTCAAAGAGGAGGCAGGGGTGTGGCTTACCAGACACTTGGCCTTGACAGCACCTGACCAGGAAACACAGGCGCTCCCAGCCTTCCCAGCACCTGGCTGCAGCGGCTCTGAGGGTGAGGCTACCTCTCCCGCTGCTTGGTTACCTGTTTCACAAATGAGGGTTCTGAGGCCCAGGCGGGTGGCAAGGTACCCAGCTGAGAAGAGGTGGAGCCAGAAACCAGCCCAGGTGCAGGGCCAGGCTAGCATTGTCCCGGGCAAAGGCCAGCTGCATAGGTAGTCACCTGCGCTAGCATGAGAGGCAAGGGACAGCCTCTCGGGAGGAAATGGCTGCCATACAAGCCAGGTAGAGTCTGGAGCACGCAGCAGCTGGGACTGGACGCATCCCATTGCCCCAAATGTGGAGGTGCCTCCAGGGACCTTGTGACAGGTACCAGATGACAGGAGGGTGGGCAGCAATGCTGGGAGGGGCCCAGGGAGTGGCCTGATGCAGGGTGGAATGGTGGGCCATTCAGGCCATGGGGCCAGCGAGCACACCTGCCAGAGGGCAGCCCTGGCGTAGGCCCCAGAAGTGCCCTCCGATCTCCTCCGGGACAGTTACAGGCTGGTGGGGGCCACTGTGGGGCATCCCCAGGATGTGGCCGGGCTTGGCCAGCTGGAGGCCAAGGTCAGGCAGATGGCAGCTGAGCAAAACCACCTGAGTTCCTGGTGATCAGGGCTGGGGGGAAGTGAGGAAGGAGGAAGGTGTGGGTAAGGATCGGTATGGTGTGGTGAGGAAGAGGGAAGGGCACTGCAGGGCGGAACCAGAGTTGCCTGAGCCCACGACCTGCCTGGAGGATTTCCTAACTTTTAGGGCATCACCTCCAACCCCAGTGCCAGATGCTTGTGACCTGATACAGGGCCCTGGTGAGAGTGACCCAATCTGTTGGTGCTGGGTAGGGGTGGGAAGAGCTGTTCTGAGGGTCCCCTCGGCCCTTTGGGGAACTTTGGCCTTTGCGAGAAGTGGTTTGAAAACTCCTGCAGCCGGCCTGGCAGACAGTGCCCTGGGTGAGAGGGGACCTTGCTCCTGAAACCCTGAGTGAGGAGTCCCCGGGTGGTGCATGGGTGTGAGTCCTGCTGTGCCAGCCACCAGCTGTGAGTCAGGCCGGTCCTCTGGGCTCTATGCCTGTGAGGATGAATGGAGTAAGGCGAGGGGCACATGGCATCCAGCCGCAGAGGGCACTCTTGAGTGTCAGCTGTCATGAAGAAGGGAGGAGGGTGGGGGCGTCTCCTGGGAGGAACATTCCTGCCTGCTGCAAGCCTGCCCACCCTGCCTGGGGAGAGGCTTAGCCGAGTGGGATGGTGACCTGGATGCCCAGGCAGCCCCAGAATCATGGGGCAGTGTCCTCGCCACACCCCCTGAGGGTCCACGTGCCCCCAGCTGTGCTCTGCCACACTGGCTTCTGGGTTCCCAGGATGCTGGCTGTGGTGCGCGTGGCTGCCTGGCCCAGGGTCCTGTCCCTCTGCACAGTGGCTCCTCTGCTTAAATGTCTTGTCCTTAAAGGACCCTCCCTGACACCTGGTGTCCCCTCTCTGTCCTTTCTCATTTGTCCTCTATCCCCTCTGCTGTGCCGAGCTCTGCACGGGCCTCGTCCTTCTGCCTTGCTCCCTGCCGTGCCCCAGTCCCCAGCCCAGAGGTCATCCTGCTCTGTCTCCCCCACCATTAGGCGGAAGCACCAGCATCCCCCCTGGCCCTCTCACAGCCCTGGGCCACTTTCCCTGCACACTGTCAGTCCCCACTCCTATGACCCCATCACTCTGGTGGGGCTGGTGCAATGGGCTGGGCTGGCTCTCTGCCTCCCATTTAGAACAGTCTAAACTTACTGCGTGGTCCAGTACAGTAGCTGCCAGCACATGTGGCTGTTTAAACTAAAATTAAATCATAAATATATTCCTCAATTGCTGCCCCCAAGTTTGAGGACTCACTGGCCACTTGTGGCTAGTGGCTAGGGTATTGGGCAGCACAGGCCAGGCACATTTCTGCACCACAGACGTGCTCCCGCACAGCGCTACAGCTGGACATGTTGGTCGTCTGCAGACACGGGCTGACAAAGTGTGCTGTCTCTTCTCCACCCACCCCGCCCCACCTCACTCAGATGGAGCTGCATGGGTTTCAGGTCCTGGAGAACAGTGGGTTAGCACAAGTGGGCAGAGGAGTGGTCTAAGCCCCCGTTTCTTCATCTGTAAAATGGAGATGATAATTCCTACGTGCAAGGGTGCTTGTGGGATTAAAGCATATGTAAAGCACCCAGCTGACGCCTGGCATGTGTCAAGCATGAGATATTTGGTAACTGTCACTGTCAACAGGAATAAGGCGAGGCAGGGGTGGATCATGGAAGGCAGGGTCTCAACAGACATGAGCTTCGTTGCTGGACAGTGGAACCCATTGTAGGCTTCTGAGCACAGTGCCCTATTGGCCGGTGCCTGAGAATGATTAATCTGTTTAGACTCCAGTGCTGTCCAGTGGAACGTTCTGTATCCACGCTGCCCATGGGCCTTGGCGATAGAAGCTGACATCCTGTGTAGGCCAATGAGTGGTTTTGGAAGGGGCAGAGTTCCAGTGGGGTTGGGTTGCAGCCTGGGAAGCAATTTTCCCAGGCACCTGTCAGCCACTCGGGAAGTTCTGAGGCAGCCTGCAGGTGCTGGGATCCGGCCATGTGGGGGTGGGTGTAGAGGGAGGAGAGGGCCAGAGTGCAGCTGACTGTGGGGGAAGAGGGCTGAGAACAGGGCTCCCACCCTGGAGCTGAGCTGGCAGACCCAGTGGGGCCCAGACTCGCACCTGGGGAAGCTGGGTGTTCTGGTGGCTTGAACACCTTGTCTTCTCAGTGGCTGGAGCAAGAACAGCTCCCAGTGTGGCTCTGGCTTTCCTCTGTGGCCTTGGTTTTGCCATACATAGATAGGTGCAATGGCACCTGCCTCCTGGTGAATAGGATTTGCAAGGATCCTCTGGCCACCCTGGGAAGATGCAGTCCTGCTCCTCCCCCCAAATTTGCCCCCACTGGATCTTGGGGCCTTGGCATCATAGTACCCCAAATTGGGCTCAGCCAGCCCAATCATGTTTAGCTGGGGGAGGACCCCAAATCAGCAGCTCATCTTGGTTTCAGGTCTGTCTGGCCACAGGTGCAGGTGCTCAGGGAGTCTCGGTTCTGTGTTTCAGTCCCATAAATGCATGTGACCGAGTGGGTCGCCTGACTCACATGTCCCCATTATTCAGTGGAGACGCATATCTGCCCCAGAGTTGACCTATGAACTGGCCCCTTGGTGACTGCAGCCTTTGCAGCAGCAGTGCTTGGTGTACGGGAAGGGCTTGGGAGTGTCCATCAGTAGCCTGGCTGCCCTGCTGGCTGTAGAGTGACCACTATGTGTAGGGGCAGCTCTAGTGGAGCCTGACTGCTGGGTATTAGCCAAAGGATTCATAAAGTGGTGAGAGCTGAAGGAAGAAGCCAGCATCAGCTGTTTCTGGCATCTTTCTGGAACTCCAGAATCTGCCGTGTTCTGTAGCTGCCTCCTCCGCCTGTCACTCCACATGGGTCACAAAACCGCAAGTTGGAATGACCCCTGTCCAGTCTCAGAGACCAGAGGAGGTGGCACTGTCCTCTGAGCCCCGAGACACCGACTTGTCTGCTATACCCCAAGGAAGGAACAGGAAACAGTAGCAGAGGCTCCAGGGAGGGTGATGCAGATCAGGAAGAAAGGGATTGGACAAGCAGAGACTGGATGGGGGCACTGGCCTGGCTGATGCCCAGACAGTATTCTTACTCGAGGGCCCTGTGGATCTAGGCGAGGAGTCTGGACCCCCTGTGCGTTTCCAGATGCCGCAGGTCAGGCCGCAAGCCCTGCAAACCTGCTGAGCGTCTGAGAGCTGTCCTGTAGGGTGGTGAATGCCAGTCAGTGTAAGCAGCTCCCAACTGGCCCAGTCCTTTAACAGAGCCAGCTGGGGACAAGGCATGCCCAGCAGGGCTGGCTGCATCTGACTGGCCAGAAACCCAAATGGAAAGAAAGAAAAAATAGACATTTATAGAGCATTGACCTGTGTCAGGATCATTGCAGGATGCTTCGACACCATGGGGCAGCCAGGTCTCCCACAGGACTACAAAGGAGATGAGCTCTTTCTTTTACATCCAAGAAGACTGAGGCCCAGAGACACTAAGTAACTTACCGGAGGGCACACAGCTAAGTCACACTATTGGGATTGAAATCAAACCCTCCAGACTTCTGATAACAATGAAGGCCAGTGCTTACTGAGCATCCGCCGTGTGCCTGGGCAGGTTTCCCAGCCCATCGTACAGATTAATGAAAGGGAAAACTGAGGCATGGGGTGGTGGAGTAACCTGCCAAGGGGATAGGCAGAGTTCAGATCTGGCCATTATAGCCATCGTAGCCTCCCTGGTGCCTCAGGAGCTGCGGGACATGGCAGGATTTGCTGCAAACTTGTCCCCAGCTTGTTCTTGGAGCCGGGCAGAGCCCTTGGGTGGCCTGGCACAAGCCTGGTGTGGGCTGGAGGGTGAGCACAGGGCGGGTGATGTCAGATCAGAGCCCGATGCCCTTTCAATCAGACGAAATGACTCCTAAGGGGTCAGTAAGCCTCCATCCCCAAAGGTGCTCTTGTGCTGGGGGCTGCAGGTGGGCCAGTTCCTGCCCAGGAGTGGAGGCTGAGGGTGGGCTGGGCTCTGGAGAGCCCTTATGGACACTCCAAGGATGCCTTGAGCACCTCGGGGTGTTGGACTGTCCACCTCTGTCCACAGGTGGTGGCTGGCCCCTTCTCCCAGTTGGAGGATTTGAGTGCCACATTGCAGAGCTAAGACTCTGGAGTTCAGGTGTCCAGGAGTGGGGGCAGGGGGATGGGGCTGTTAGGTGGCAGACAAGGGAAGTGACCCTTAGGCCATGAGCCATCTGAACCACAGAGGAGGCTGACAGGGGCCTGGGTGAGGCCAGCCAAGGGCACACCAAGGCCAAGCTAGGACACTGGTCAGCGCAGGCGAGCTCAGGACCACGGAGAGCTCCAGGAGAGCTTCCTGTCACCTCGGTGACAGTTGTCACTGTGAGTCTGTGCCCCAAGGCTGCTGCTGCCTGCTCGGCTGACCCCTCCCTCACAGGCTCCAGAGTGCACCTGGCTGCACTCAGCCTGAGCCCTGACTCTGAGGTCACGGCTAGGTCATTGTGATGGTCAATTTTAGGTGTCACCTTGGCTGGGTTAAGGAATACCTAGAGCAGGGGCCACACATTACTTCTGAGTGTGTCTGGGAGGGTGTCACTGGAGGAGATGGCGCGAGTGGTGGATGGAGTGGGGAAGACCCGCCCTCAGGGTGGGGAACGGTCCAACTGCCTGGGGACTAAGAGAGCAAGAAGGTGGAGAAAGTGCGTATTTCTCCTGTGACTTGGAACTGGGACATTTCTGCCTTTGGACGTCAGAATTCCAGGCTCTCTGGCCTTGGGACTTCCTGACTTAACACCAGGGACCCCCACCAAGTTCTCAGCCCTCTGGCCTGGGACTGTGAATTACACCACCAGCTTCCCCGGTCTTGATGCATCCCAGGGTCTTCAGCTGGTAGACAGACTGCCATGGGACTTCTCTGCCTTCACAATCATGTGAGCCACTTCCTCTCATCTTTTCTCGTCTGTCTGTCTTTCCAGAGGTGGGGAGAGGGGAGACAGTCTCTCAGCTCAGCTTCTGGCATGTGGCTGCAGGCTTACACTGCTGCAATCCTGGCTCAGCCTCCGCCAGCCATGTCAAGGGTGAACCTGTCTCCAGGAAAAGCACCTGGCCTGTCCCCATTACCTCCACCCACTCAGACAAGAGATATAGGCCCCTGGCCTTGGTTACAACTTACTGGGGTATGGACAGTGTCCTTTGAGGTGACCTCCCAGGGAGCCTCCAGTCCTCCCTTCCTGGAGCTCCGGGGAGGGTGATGCTGTTTCCCAGCTTGCATCTGACTTGAAGGCTGCGTGTTGCCCCAAGCTCTGCTCCTTGTCGCTGTGAGACAGGATAGCTCCTGCCCAGGCCGAGGTCCTGCCAGGGCACCATTCCGAGCCTTTGCTGCTGCTTTGTCCCCCCACAGGCATGCTCTCTGCCAGGCTGGGAAATAGCAAGAGGGGTAAGATGAGGGAGTGCTTACTGAGCACTTACTGTGTGCTGTGTGGATTTTTATCCAATTCTCACTCTCTTGATGAGAAAATGGAGCTATAGAAGAGGAATCGACTTGCCCAAGGCCACACAGGAATCGGCAGGGCTGGGATTTGAATCTGGTCTATGTCCTTGGAAGTGACAGTGAGGCCTGGCATGTTGGTACAAAGCTGTGATCCCAGCACTCGGGAGACTGAGGCAGGATTGCCATGAGTTTGGGGCCAGCCTGGGCTACATAGTGAGTTCAAGGCCAGCCTGGACTACATAGTGGGACACATCCCTCAAACAAAAAACAGTGAGCACCTCTGACAGGCTGTCTGTCAGATGGAGACTGTATGCTGGCTGTATGGCTCAGTCCAAGGCCAAAGGCCTCAACTCAGAGGGTTACTGGGGTTAAAGCCTGGCGTTCTGATGTCCAAAGGCAGAAGAACACAGTGTGGAATTCTCCCTCCCTCTGCCTTTTGGTACCCTGCGGGCAGATCTTCTCACTGTGTCCACCATGGACATACCTATCTCCAGTGACCCCTTGCAGACACACTCGGAAGCAACGCATGGCCACTGCACAAGGTATCCCCAAACCAAGCATCATAGTTACCTTCTCTGGTAGCCTATCCTGCCTACCCACCCTACTTACACTGAACCTTTGCCTCTCTTTGTTTTTCCCCAGAGTACAGCTCTTGGTTTTTGTTTGTTTGTTTGTTTGTTTGTATTTATTTACTTTTTATTTAGACAGAGCCTCGCTATAGATGTAGTTCAAGTTGGCCTCCTCAGCCTACCAAATGCTGGTATTTTAGGCATGCGCCACCACCCCTAGCTGCAGGACTCTTTCTAAAGTACAATCCTGTTTGGCTCACTTAGTTTCAGTTTGTTGCAGCCTTCCCAAGGGCGAGGGCTTGGGTCAGCTTGACTCCTGGTGTCTTCTGCACCTGGCAAGGTGCCGCCACACAGTGGGCACTCAGGAAGCACTTGCCAAGTGGGTGACCAGTGCAGGTTGGGTGAGCTCCTTTGGGGTGCTGTGTGAATTAACCACAACTGAGCCTCTTCTGTCCTGGAATGTTCTGGTCACAGGTGGGCTCCTTGGGGGTCCTGCCATCCCAGATGTGCTGAATGTGGCAGATGGGGGGGCTCAGGAGAGTGTTGCCACTGGCTGGAGTCCCATCAGTGCCCCTGTGGAACCAGATCGGTTCCCGACTAGGTGCATCTGACATTGTGCAAGTTACATCATCCCTCTAGTCTTGTAATGGCAAATTTATAGAAATCTTATAGTAGAAATTAAAAATCAACTAGTAGTCTGTGACTATAGGATGTGTTTATGCTGCTTATCACATGGCTGGACTGCTAAGCTCAGTTAGCCTTGACTGTCTGTGTCCAGCTGCTTCTCCTAGATAGCACGCCAGGACATCTTGACCGCATCCAGCTGTAATGCCTGTGTTTTTCCTACCTAAAAACATAAAGTTTTTCTAACATGCTTCAAGGACTTTATGCCTGAGACAGACAGTCAAGGACACATTAAACTCTACTCACCCTGCTCAAACCCCCCTCCCTCCCAGAATGTTCCTGCCTTATGATAAGCAATTCCTTTTAAGTAAAACTGCTTTAAACAAATCTACCTGACAACATATGACTTGATTCATGTAACCAGTTATGTAATAACCTGCTATCAGCTTTGTACTTCCTGCCTGCAAAGTGTATTTAAACCAAACTCTAAGCTGACTCTGGGCTGGTGATTTGGACTTGGTTCCCACTAGCCCGCTAGCATAATAAAAGTTGCCTTCCAACTCCTTGGTACAAAGGATCTTCCATCTGGTTCGGTATCAGATTTCTGCAACATTCGTAGTGCATTGGCTGGGAAGACACTATGCTGACTGCTTGGGTCACTAGTGGGGGCCTGCTGGCCGCAGCAGAGACTCACCTCTGACCTGAGGACAAGAAGGCGCCCTCTGGTGTCTTTCTCGGAGTCTCCTTGGCAGTCGGGGGAGGGAGCCCCTGTGCACCAGCAGAGACCTCATCAGACTGACAGGAGGAGACAGAACACAGCTGGTTCAGGCCCATGGATAAGGTAGGACTGCCCCGGGTTTTCCCTCAGTTAGCCTGTCAGTTTCCATCTCTGGCATGGGATGACAGAGGTCCTGATCATGCCTCTCTTGCATTAGCCAGGTTAGTCAGCCTCAGTTTCGGGTTCAGTTGTATTTTGCCCTTGGAATTGGGGGTGAAAATGTATTAGCCTCTGTGTGCTTGTATAAATGTGTAAACTGATTGTGAGTGGATGACATGGGCAATGGGTCATTCTGCAGAGCTGCAAAGTTTGATTGGGCCTTGACCTGGGTTTCCATGGATGCGTCTGACCAGGCACACCCAACAGGCTCTCCTCAGAGGCTTGGGGGGACAGAACAGAGAGCCTACCGACACTTCTCCTCTAGGCTGGACAGCCCCAGCGTTGCTGAGAGGCAAGTGGCTAGGCGGATGCCTGTTTGGTCTCTTTGGGAGGGGCACCCACCCTTTGTCTGTCGCAACACCGTTTAAGGGCACTGGAGCCACAGGGAATAGCTGGGCATGGAGAGGCGCACACCCAGATTCAAACAGCGGGTGGGCCGGCCACTGCGAGCACCACTGAGCACACTCACCTTCAGTCACGCAACCTCAGAAGCAGAGCGCAAGAGGGCGGGGAGCACTCGGAGCCCTGCAGCCCAAGGAACACAGAGTAGGGGTGCGCTAGAGCCTGGCTCCAGAGCGAGCACCAAACATCCACCGTGTTCCGAGTGCTAGGCAGCCCTCTGTGCAGCCTGGCTGCTGCTGCCCCCACGGAGGGCACAGGCTGGCATGGCCGGGCACCAAGGAGGTAATGATGGCGATGATGACGACAACGAGGCTGAGGCCAGGGAGAAAGCCCCCGGGAAAAAACGCGCAGGCTGGGCCTCAGGAACACGTGGGCCCAAAGTGGAGCATCGGGTGCACTGCTGCTGGTGTTGCTACTCTGCTGGGACCCGAGGCGGAGCCAAGCAGGAAGGGCTTTTCAGATGACTATAAAATAAAGTAAAAGGCGACTCCACACTCTCTCTGAGGCTGATTGGTCATGCCTGTGTCCTGCTTGACCACCAGAGGGAACCCTGGATATAAAAGTCGTCTGCCAAGTCTGGGACAAAATGATGGACTCGCAGCCAGTCACCCTGATCGATTCCCCTACATCCACTCCTGACAAACTGTGTCCAACCCCCCTACCTTAGCTCTGTGCCTGTGCCTGTTAGAAAAGGGGCCCCAGAAACTAAAAAGACTTATCCCATTCTGCCTGATGATCCTGTTGAGGGCTTCCCTCCCCCCATGTGGGTGACCACCCAAACCCACCGGGACCACTGTTGCCGAGAGCTCGCGGGTCAGGAGCAGGTCTACAATGTGAGCGCTGCCAGGCAGAGGAACAACAAGCATGGGTGCATGTGAAAAACCCCACTGCCCGGCCTCGGCCTGAGCATCACCCCAGTCCTCACCAGCACCTCGAGGAGGCCAAGCCAGCTGCCCCATGAAGCCCCCCATGACACAAGGCAGCCCTGCAGTGGCCATCAACCTGATGGACTGTGCGACTTTGATGTGGTGCTGGCCGACTTTGCTTTACCCTTTTCATCAGCGCCACTCCCACTATGAGGAGCATCTAAAGCACATAAAGTGGCGAAGCAACGTGAACGTCAGTGACAGCAGCGACCTCAGCAACTCGGAGAGTGCAGATTCACTTTACAGAAACAGCTTTGGCTTCAGTGGTGAAGAAACTGAATTTGTCAACAGACTCTGCCCCAGCTCCACTCTCTCCCTCCATCACCCCTCAGAAAGCCAAGTTAGACACAAAAGAGCTAAAAGACTTTATTGCTGATCTTGACAAAACATTAACAAGTATGTAAAATAAGGAGTTCTGGGTCCTTTTATCATGTGAAAAATGTTTCAGAAAGCTCCAAGGACCTGCAAAGATCAGCTGCTAAAAATCGGCTCTGTCAGAGGGGAAAGAGATAAAACACTCACCACAAGGCCAAGAGACTTATGCCCAGCTGTACATGCCAAGATTAAAGGGACAAAATGGGGGTTATCTTTTCATTTCAAAGTGAGCAAGGAAAAAACAGAGCCCAAGCTCTCCTCCCAGCTTCGAGAGCCCCAAGGCCAGCCCTTGCTTGACATCACCAGCCTGGCACTGCCTGCAGGCATATGAAAGCTGAAACAGCTCCAGTCTGAAATAAATGGCCAAAGTCCTGTCGAGCCTAAGAAAGTCTTACAGGAAAGATCAAATTACAAATTTTAATTAATTGATAAATATACTTATGGTTTTCAGTTTGAGTTGATGTACATAAAACATTTCTTATACATTCCAAAGTTTTAAATTTACAGGGTTAACTTGCTCTTTACTTTGTTATTCTAAAATAAAAACATTGTTCAAAGTTACTTGGAGTTCTATTGGCAGTTGGTCAAGTTTACTGTCTGAGGAGGAAAAAAAAGGGACACTTTAAAATTCAAATGGCTATAGTCAAGTTTGTTATAAAAGGTTATATAGTAAGTGGAAAATATTAAAAAGGCTGTAAATGTGAGAGATATACTTTGATATGAGAAGACTCTGTATGATAAAAGTCTTGTCCTGCAAAAGAGATAAAAAGAGAGATAATGACAAAACAAAAGCTTATGTACATCAAGAAAAGCTTGTAAAAGTAGTTTATTTAAAAAATATATATATATGACTACTTGTTAATTTGATGGAGCTCAGGTTGTTCCTTCTAAAACTTCCATGAGAAAAATGGTCAAATCAACATGAGATTAACATATAAGTAATAGCCCTTTAAAAAACTTATGTGATGTATATTACTCTATTCTATAATGTTACTGTATGTTTCTCTATTCAGTACTAAGATGGACATTTAAATGTGTTACAAAAAATAATGTTATCATGATTGTCATGCTAAAATATATATGGCTTTTGATCTCAAGTTTTCTTTGTAAAACTATATAACTGCCATCTGTTAATGTTCTATAGGGATTCAACTACTAGGACAACCATAATTGATAAGAAATAACAGTCCTTTGCTATACCTTATATTTCAAAGTGCTTGATATTTACATAAAATTATAATAATTTTAAACCCACTACAATACTAATGCCACTGATCCTTTCATCTGAACAGCTGAAGGTTAGAGGCCAAAACTAAAAAGGTGACTGGGCTAAGAGGACAACCGATATTTTGGCCCAGCCCTCCAAGGTCAACAAGGACCCAAGACATGAAGATATAACAAAAATGCACCCCCCCAGCCAGTGTACTTCAGTCTGTTAGGTGCCCAGGTAATAGTTCCTGTTCCAGATCTGGTTGCTCTTGTCTCTTAAAAACGGCTGGTCACTGTGATACATAGCTGGTCACTATGATGATAGATTGTCAAACTGCTAAAATATACCTCTCCTGCCTGTAAAGCCGATGTGAGATCTCCATGCTGTCAATGCAGCCACAATGACCTTACACCCAATGGTCCCAAACCTGTATACTCCTGGGCTTGCTTCCTTCTGATGTTGCCTGGTTTACCTGTTTAGACTTAAAAGATGCTTTCTTTTGCCTGAGAGTGGCCCCTGCCAGTCAACACCTGTCTGCCTTTAAATGGGAGGACCCTAACACAGGGCAAAAGAGACAACTTACATGGCCTGCTTTCCTCAAGGTTTTAAGAATTTTCCCACACTGTTTGGAAGAGCCCTGGCTGCTGATCTGGCCACGGAAAGTTCAACTGCACCTCCTACAATATGTTGATGATATCCTAATTGGAAGCCCCTCAAAAAAAGGACTGTTGGAGGGAAACTCAAGCCCTCCTCTACCACTTGTGTGATACTGGCTACAAAATCTCCTGGGAAAAGGCTCAAACTTATAAATAAAAAGTCAAAAATTTAGAATTTGACTTTAAAAAAGGGGCTCCAACACCTAGGCCCAAAAAGAAAAATAGTCATCTGCTCCATCCCACAGCCTGACTAAAACTTAGAGAGTTTTTAGGGGCAGCTGGTTTCTGCTGAATCTGGATACCTGGATATGCTGAGAAAGCTCGACCACTTTATGACATGTTATAAAACCCATGACCGAAAGAGAGATGATCAGGTAGACTTTACAGGAAACTGAGGCATTCATACAAATTAAAAGAGCTCTAACCTCAGCTCCAGCTTTAGGAATCCCAGACGTGACTCGCCTCTTCAACCTGTTTGTGGACGAGAGACAGCACGTTGCCTTGGGAGTCCTAACTCAAACAGCGGGACCCTGGGAGAGGCCAGTTGCCTACCTGTCAAGACACTAGACTCAGTATCTAAAGGATGGCTGCCCTGTTTGTGGGTGCTTACTGCTACAGCTCTCCTGATCAAGGAAGCAGACAAATTGACTCTGGGACAAAACCTGACTGTCCAGGTGTCACCCGCCATTCTTGAGCTCCCCAACAGTCAAAGACACCATTGGCTCTCAAACAGCTGCATCACCCAGTACCAAGGACTGCTTGTCGGTAACCCCTGACTCACTTTCCAGTCAGTTAAACCTCTCAACCCAGCTACCTACTTGCCCATGGAGCTCAAACAGCCTGGCCACGATTGCCTTGCAGTAACTGATAAACTCTTTGCTAGCCAGCCTGATCTGTAGATGGCTCCATTAACAGATGCTAAATACACCCTGTTTACAGATGGAAGTAGCTCTGTTAAAAATGGACAGTGTAGGGCTGGCTATGCTGTTGTCACCACCTAAGAGGTGCTCCTAGCTGGACCTCTTCCCCAAAATTGGTCAGCTCAGCGAGCCAAGCTCTAGGAGCTCATACAGGCCCTCAGTTGGGCAAAAGACAAGAAGTAAACATCTACACAGATTCCAGGTATGCTTTTGCCACAGTTCATGTCCACAGGATGCTATACAAGAAATGTGGCCTTTTAACAACCAAATGAAAACAAATCAAAAATAGAGATAAAAATCTTACAACTTTTGGTTGCTGTATAAAAACCCAAAAAGATAGCTGTCATCCTTTACAAAGGACATCAAAAGGTAAAACATACTGTCACTCCTGGAAACCAAAAATCAGATAAAGCCACAAAAATGGCTACTGAGAGTTCTACTTGGAGAGACAATGACTTGGTACAGAACTTGGAAGCTCTACATAAAATACCACCAAAAACTGTTCTCTATAGCAGGGCCCTCTCCACTATACTCAAGAGAAAATAAAATAGTCACAACAAGAAGGGGCTCATACAGACCCAAATGGTGTCCAGGCCCTACCAGACGATCAAGTGATCATTCCAAAGGAGTTAGCCTACACTCGGGTGAAATGCCACCATGACATCACCCACAGGAGAAAGACAGCCATGGCCCAGCTCCTGAGTTGCTATTATTATATCCCAAAGTTAACAGCGATCTGTGCAGCTGTCAGCCAGAGATGCCAGACCTGTGCAAAGACTGAGGCCTCAACAGGCCCTCGACCCCACCTAAAATTCAACATGTAGGACTCTCTCCTTTTGAGTACTTCCAAATAGACTTTACTAAAATCAAACCATGCTGGGGCTACAAATATTTACTAGTTCTTGTCTGCACTTATTCTGGGTGGCTGGAGGCATTCCCTGCAAAGACTAAAAGGCCTCTAAAGTATGTAGGGTACTATTAAGAAAAATTATCCCCAGGTATGGGCTGCCCCCAACTATAGGCAATGACAATGGATCATCATTTATGGCAGAAATGACCCAAAACCTAGCTAAAAAAACTAAAAATTAAATAAAATCTTCACACTGCCTATAGGCCCCAGAGTTCTGGCGAGGTTAAGTGGATAAACAAAACTCTAAAATCAATATTAAGTAAATATTACCAAGAGACTCAAGTGCCATGGGTGGACTTGCTCCCCGTGGCCTCCCTAAAAGTCAAAATATCACCAGAACCCACTGGATACACTCCCTTTAAAGTCGTATTTAAAAGACTCCCCACCCCTAATAAAGGGTCTTCAGGGAGACCTGCACCAGTTAGGAAATATCACCTTACAGGAACAGCTCATTCAGTTAGAAAATACTTTTTCCCAGATACATAAAAAAAATAACAGAACAGGCACTCCTTCCCACTGACACCCCTGCTCATACCCATAGTCCAGGTGACATGGTCTGGGTTAAAGATTAAAAAAGGACCCCCTGTCCCCTGCCTGGAGGGGCCCTTATTTTGACCACCCCCACCACAATAAAAATGGCAGAGATCCAGCCCTGGATTCATCACTCCAGTATCAAGTGAGCTCATCCTGATGATTGCTGGAAGGCCTATTCTGATGAGACAAATCCATTAAAGACCACTCTGAAGAGACAACACACTCAAAGCCCAGCTCTCATCACTCAGGAAACTGACAAGTCCACGCATGGCAAAAAATCAAATGGACATTGTACACTGGAGTGCCTGTCCTAATTGACTCATGTTCTCTTACCCAATTTGCTATTAGTTCCCCTTCTCTTGTTAATCTTGGTGCTTGCTACAGGACTCTGGCCTGTATCCCTGGAGGACTAAAAGTTTCCCCACAAAATTGCCTTTGTTCTTTTCTATGTTGGTGTAACTATTAGACTAAATACCCTTGACTGCCTCTCCAAGTTTTAGAATGGCTGTTATTTTCTTCCTGTGTTCATCTCTGTGGGTCGCCTAGTTTAACTCCTATTAAGCTACCATATAATGGCTTAACTATTAGCCTCAATACAATGTTATTCTGTTAGGTTCCCAGTTCCTTTTCTCCTGTCAATTTCGGTGTTCGTTATCATTCTCTGGGCCACAACTCCGAAGACTAAAAACCCCCCCAGAAGGCTGCTTTTGTTCTGTGTTACAAAAATATAATGGGTGACTCTTCCTGGTGAGTATCCCTAGACTTTCTCCCCTTGTGGAAGGGAGCTTTACTTGGGCCCTTAATGGCCCTCCTGAGAGTCCTTCTTCTAGGCCCTTGTGTGATCCACATTCTGACTCGCTTCCTGTCTAATACACCACCAACTCCTTTTAAAAGTTACTTCCCCTTACCAGCTCCTAAGCACTGGAAAATCTAAGGAAGAAAAATCTTCCCCATAATAAAAACAGGGGGGAATGTAATGGCAAATTTATAGAAATCTTATGATACAAATTAAAAATCAACTAGTAGCCTGTGACTATAGCATGTGTTTATGATGCTTGTCACATAGCTGGACTGCTAAGCTCAGTTAGCCTTGACTGTCTGTGTCCAGCTGCTTCTCCTAGATAGCACACCAGGACATCTTGACCGCATCCAGCTGTAATGCCTGTGTTTTTCCTACCTAAAAACATAAAGTTTTTCTAACATGCTTCAAGGACTTTATGCCTGAGACAGACAGTCAAGGACACATTAAACTCTACTCACCCTGCTCAAACCCCCTCCCTCCCAGAATGTTCCTGCCTTATGATAAGCAATTCCTTTTAAGTAAAACTGCTTTAAACAAATCTACCTGACAACATATGACTTGATTCATGTAACCAGTTATGTAATAACCTGCTATCAGCTTTGTACTTCCTGCCTGCAAAGTGTATTTAAACCAAACTCTAAGCTGACTCTGGGCTGGTGATTTGGACTTGGTTCCCACTAGTCCGCTAGCATGATAAAAGTTGCCTTCCAACTCCTTGGTACAAAGGATCTTCCATCTGGTTCGGTATCAGATTTCTGCAACAGCCTCAGTTTCCTCATCTGTAAAATGGGGGTGATGAGGGTGCATTCTTCCTGTGAGCTCATGCTCCTAATGCACTCCTAATGCAACACAAGCTGGCTTATAACCATCAGTGATGGTTATTGTCACACTTGAGGGTTTCTCAATGACACTCTGTTGAGGCAGATATGTTACCTGTGGGGCCCAATGTGCTTCTGTGACCTTTGCCAGCATCTGGGCGACCTGACCTAGTGCAAAAGATGCTCTGGCTTGGGCAACAGACTCAAGTGCCAAGTCCCGGCTCGCCATTGTCATGATGTCCTTTGGGGAAAGTCTTGTCATTTTTCTGGTCTCAGTGTCCCCATCTGTAAAAGCAGAGTGGTTACAGTAGTCTCTCTGAGGGGCTGGGAGGCATAAATGGGTCCTGGGTGCCAGTGGTAATTTATGTATTCATTTTATTTGTATGCTGCCTCAGGAAGAAAGTGTATTGAAGCATTTACCAAAGTAAAAGGAATTTGACTGAGGAGAAAAAGGGTTGGAAAAAAAGATGAAGCCCAGCGTGGTGCTATACTTCTGTAAACCCAGGACTCAGGAGGCTGAGGCAGGAGGATAGCCACAAGTTTGAGGCCAGCATGAACTACATAGTGAGGCCCTGTCTCAAAAAACCAAAAAAAAGAAAGAAAAAAATATATGAATCTGTAAGTGAAGGAGCCCAATCCAATGTGGTCTTTGAGGTGCTGGTGACTTAATCTGGGCTGACTTCCGTGTGCTCTTGGGCCTGCTAGCAGCCTGAGCAGTAAGGTATATGCATTTAGTTCCATGATTCTCAGCAGGAAGCCAGACTGAGGTCTTTATCAAGGGCCTTGCTCTGCAGGCCCCAGTGAGTCAGAGGGGCGCTCCCAGGCACTGATGAGCCTATGCGTGGAAGGGCACAGCTAGCTGAGTGTAACCAGATATCCCCAAAGCCAGCCTGCCCAGGGAGCCCAGGGGTGGCTGGGTCAGTCTGACCGCTGCAGGTCTACAGAGGCCTGTGCACCAAGCAGGGCATTCACTTGCTTCTCTTACTTTGCATTTGCTGTTGCCCAGGGATTTTGTCTGAATAGCAGCCCCATCCCCTGCCCTTTCCATGGTGAGTATCACTTTGGAGACTCCTGTGTGTAGACCTGGGGGTACAGCCTGTCCCAGTCCCCATCTCCTCATCCTCCTGACCTGGTCTGACTAGTCTCGCTTTGCCAGGCCTTTACCATCATAGAGAAAGGTGTCCAGGGGACCCATTTCCTGATATCACCAGGGAGCAGCCCTGGCACCCCAAATCCAGTGGGGACCAGCCCCACCTCTGCCCTGGGACAGCTGACATTTAGCAGAGGTCTGCTGTTCACCCCAGTGTCCTCTCTGCCCACAGTCAGCTGTGACAGCCACCCTTGGGCAGCTTGTGGGGCATAACTGGAGGAGGTGGGGCTTGGCCCAGTCCCTCAGGATTAGCAACTCAACTTCCATACCAGCTGCTCACCATGGTGACCCCATGAGGGTCCCAGAAGCAAGAATACCCCCCCCAGCTTTGCTGCTTCAGATAGGCCCCCTGAAGCACCCTAGATCTGGTGTCACCTCCAAATTGTTGGATGAGATGGTCCTCAACGTGTGACTTCTAGGTCAAACATTTCACGACTCTACACCTTGTGACATGTAGCTTAGAGAAAATCATGTCGTGGGGTTCCAGCTTTGAGCACTGAGAGGAACAAAAGCTTCCTGAGCACCCGTGCATACCTGGAACTCTACCCATGTCACAGATGGGGAAACTGAGGTTCTGCATGGTGAGAACATGTAAGGTCGTGGCAGTTTGAAACCAAGTGTGTGTCCACTCTCCCCTGGTGCCCTCAGGATGAGAGGGGGCAGCATGGCGGGAGGGCACCTAGATGACAGAAGTATAAGCCACAGAAGCACAGAATGTTCTAGGAGGAAGGATGGCACCAGGTGCCAGTGGCCAGGTTTCTGTTCCAGCCTCTTCTATGACCCAGTGCATCTCCCTAGACCCCAGAAATTGCTGTTGTCACTCAGCCCTGCCAGCTCTTTCGTTAGTAAGATGGGTGTAACCCAGCCCACCTGCCCTATCAGAAGCACTGTGTCCCTCACAAGCTCACAGGTCCCTCACAGGTAAGCACATCCTTGGCTGGGGGTGTGGCCCAGTGGTACCATGTCAGCATCCTCCAGGGCCTCCATCCCCAGCACCAAAAACCCACCAGAGCGAAAAATCCCAATAAAGCATGGAGTTTGGCTCATTGTCACTGCCTGGGTCAGTTTCCTCCTGTGACCAGTGTACCGTGATGGTAGGGAGGCTGGGAGAGGGGTGCAGGGGACCCTCTGTATTTGTAACTTGTCTGATAATTCACAAATATTCTAGTTAAAAGTTTATTTAAATCAGAAAAAATATATAAGTATCTCCACTGTACAGCCATAAACTAATTGATAAACTGTATAAATGAATAGGAAATGGTTATATCATGCATGCTCATGAATAGTGATTCATTCAGAATAACCATGGGGTATTATGTAGGATTTAAAAGGAAATGGTAGATTTATGTGCACTAATATAAAAATCTTTGAAATTTGTCATTGAGGAAAACGACGTGATTGGACTTTGAGTCTGGTGTGATTGAACTGCCTGGGAAGCCAGTGGCGCCCCTCAGATTGTTCATGCTTGGAGCGCAGTCTGGTGCAGGGCAGGGGCTGATGAAGGGGAACCTTTACTTAATTTCATTTTTAGCATAGGTTAGAATTAAATGTGTCCTCTTGAAAGCTGTAAATTTTTTTTCAGTGAAAGCATATTGAGAATGTTTGTTGCCAGGTTTGGTGACACATGCCTGTAAGCCCAGCACTTGGGAGGCTGAGGCAGGAGGATCACCATGAGTTCGAGGCCAGCCAGGGCTACATAAGTGAGTTCAAGGCCAGCCTGCAATACATAGCAAGACCTTGTCTCAAGGAAAAAAAAAAAAAAAAAAAAAAAAAAAAAGAATGTCTGTGGGCTCACAAAAAAAAAAAAGGCAGCACCTCGACTCAACTGCAGGGCAGGGACAGGACCCACAGGGGCCTGTGAGCTCCCCAGGGCAAGGCCTGGGGAGGAGGCATTTTGCTCCTAGCCATGCAGCTGTTGGGGATGGCCAGGTGGATCTCAGGCTGCAGAGGTGCTTGCGGGGACTGAGAATCTCTGGGGAAAGGGCTGTGGGCACAGGAGGCAGTTTCCTTGCTGCTGGGGCTTCCAGGAGACTTGGGAGCAGGAAGTGGGGGACTTCATGCAGGACCTTCTCAAACGACAGGGTGGCAGCAAAGGCTCTGAGGCCCTGTATGCCTAACCCTAACCTCGAGTTGGTATTTTTGTTTGTTTGTTTGTTTGTTTCTTCAGACAGGGTCTTGCTATTTAGTTCAGGCTGCCCCTGAAATTACTAGCCCAGGCTGGCCTCGAACTCCTGGTGATCTTCCTGCCTCAGCCTCCTGAGTGCTGGGATTACACATGTGCACCAACATGCCGGGCACTGTAACCCTCAAGAAGCACCTCAGGCTGCCTGACCTTTTCTCTCCCTTTCCCGCAGGATGAAGATGAGACGCTACAAGCTCTTTCTCATGTTCTGTATGGCCGGCCTCTGCCTCATCTCCTTCCTGCACTTCTTTAAGACCCTGTCTTATGTCACCTTCCCCCGGGAACTGGCCTCCCTCAGTCCTAACCTCGTGTCCAGCTTCTTCTGGAACAATGCCCCCGTCACACCCCAGGCCAGCCCGGAACCGGGTGGCCCCGACCTGCTGCGAACTCCTCTTTACTCTCACTCGCCCCTGCTCCAGCCGCTGTCCCCCAGCAAGGCCACTGAGGAGCTCCACAGGGTGGACTTCGTGCTGCCTGAGGACAACACCGAGTATTTTGTGCGCACCAAAGCGGGGGGCATCTGCTTCAAACCAGGTACCAAGATGCTGGAGAAGCCGCCCTCAGGGCGGCCGGAGGAAAAGCCCGAGGGCGCTGACGGCTCCTCGGGAGCCCGGGGTCCCGTGCGGCGCCCCCCGCGACACGTGCTGAGTGCTCGGGAGCGCACGGGCAGCAGCCGGGGTGCGCGGCGCAAGTGGGTGGAGTGCGTGTGCCTGCCGGGCTGGCACGGGCCCAGCTGCGGAGTGCCCACCGTGGTGCAGTACTCCAACCTGCCCACCAAGGAGCGCCTGGTGCCCAGGGAGGTGCCGCGGCGGGTCATCAACGCCATCAACATCAACCACGAGTTCGACCTGCTGGACGTGCGCTTCCACGAGCTGGGCGACGTGGTGGACGCCTTTGTGGTGTGCGAGTCCAACTTCACGGCCTACGGGGAGCCGCGGCCGCTCAAGTTCCGCGAGATGCTGACCAACGGCACCTTCGAGTACATCCGCCACAAGGTGCTCTACGTCTTCCTGGACCACTTCCCGCCCGGCGGCCGGCAGGACGGCTGGATCGCCGACGACTACCTGCGCACATTCCTGACCCAGGACGGTGTCTCCCGGCTGCGCAACCTGCGGCCTGATGACGTCTTCATCATCGATGACGCGGACGAGATCCCCGCGCGCGACGGTGTGCTCTTCCTCAAGCTCTACGACGGCTGGACGGAGCCCTTTGCCTTCCACATGCGCAAGTCGCTCTATGGCTTCTTCTGGAAGCAGCCGGGCACCCTGGAGGTGGTATCGGGCTGCACGGTGGACATGCTGCAGGCCGTGTACGGGCTGGACGGCATCCGCCTGCGCCGCCGCCAGTACTACACCATGCCCAACTTCCGCCAGTACGAAAACCGCACGGGCCACATCCTGGTGCAGTGGTCGCTGGGCAGCCCCCTGCACTTTGCTGGCTGGCACTGCTCCTGGTGCTTCACACCCGAGGGCATCTACTTCAAGCTGGTGTCCGCCCAAAATGGCGATTTTCCCCGCTGGGGTGACTACGAGGACAAGCGGGACCTCAATTACATCCGGAGCTTGATCCGCACCGGTGGCTGGTTTGATGGCACGCAGCAGGAGTACCCACCTGCGGACCCCAGCGAGCACATGTATGCCCCCAAGTACCTGCTCAAGAACTATGACCAGTTCCGCTACCTGCTGGACAATCCCTACCAAGAGCCCAAGAGCACTGCGGTGGGTGGGCGAAGGAACAAGGGCGCCGAGGGCAGGCTGCCAGCAGCCAGGGACAAATTGGACGGCGTTGAAGGCTGAGCCTGCGGGATCTCTAGGGCCCCTGGCCGGGTGGGGTGGTGGCTAACCCTGGTTGCCTTCAGCCTCTTCCTGCCAACTTGGGGTTCTTCAGAGACCAGGACTGGGTGGGTGGGCTCTTCTCTACTCAATCCCTTGTGCATCGAGGGTTAGGTTTTTCAGTTAAACAAAACAAAACACCTCCCTTGCTGCCAGGAGAAGGGAGCAAGCCCAGACATCTATGCAGCCCTTTTGCTACCAGGAGTGCTGTGGCCAGGAGATGCTACTGGAGAGCGCATGATGGATCCCAGGGACCGGGAGGGGCTGGGGGGAGGAAGGGAGCCTGCGGGAACCTCCAGAGCCGCCCTGTGGGGCTGCGGCTGGTGGAGGGAAGCCCACTTTGGCATCATGGGGCTTGAACCTGCAGTGGGGAAGGGGGCGTACCAGCAGGTCCAGCTCTGTAAATAGATGCTTTTGGGCACAGGAGGAAGGGGATCACCTAGCGGGGAGGGGGTGCTGGTGGACACTGCATGGTATCCTCAGAAGTGCTGGCCCAGAGGAGGAGGAGGCCTTGCTCACTGCCCCACAGGACATCACCGAGCTGGGAGGACGGTGCCTGAGACTGTCAGGCTCCTGTCCCTTGTAAGCTGACAAAGGCATGTGGCCTGGGGAACCCTGGGGATGCCTCCTTCCGGTTTCAAACCTGGCCTTGATGTTCCTTCTTACTCTATATTGTTGTTGTGTGGGCTGCCTGCCCCACTGCTTGCAAGGACCCCAGGAATCCAGTTCTCAGGGTGGGGTGCGCGCTGGAGGCTGGACACCCAAGGGTGGCAGGTGTGGCCTGGGGCATGGGCAGGTGAAGATGGACATGAGACCCTTCATCACTGCCTCTCCCTCCCTGTCACCCCCTCCAGCTGGCTCCTGCCGCCCCAAACTCACCACTACCCCTGGTGGAATCACACTTAGGCCACTCCTTGGGGCTGGCTAGGGCCAGAAAGGAGCCGCGAGGGTGTCCTGGGCCCAAGAAGGGACATTAAGGCCAGTTATATGTCAACCCATTCCTCTTAGTTTGCCTTATGGTGGGGTGGGGAATGTCATTTGTTGGAGTAGATTCTAAGCTGCTGTAAGAACGTGAAATACAGAGGTTTGTGCAAAACAAAAGCTTGTTTCTAATTAAATTGTCTAGAGGGAGATGGTCCAGAACTAGTAGGGCAGCTCTACTTTCCTTCATTCACACCTTCCAATTCTGGATACAAAGTGGCTGCTCCAGCTCCCACTATCACTTCTGCATCCCAGAGCAGAGAAAGGCAAGGAAGTGCACACTCTTTCCTGTTATGGCCACCAGCCAGAAATGGCATGATTACTTCTGATGGCTTCTCATTGGCCAGGACCTAGTCACAAGGTCACATAAATACAGCTGCAAGGGAAACTGGGAAACTGCCTTGTGCCAGACCTCAGCTTGGGAGATCTATCAGTGAAGAAGAGGGTAAATGTGGGGGAAAGCAGATTTCTGGGGGAGGGGTAGAAATGACTGCTTCAGTTGTAGGATCCTGCTCCTGCTCCTTCCCTGTCTGCCCAGGGCCAAGTACTGTGGCAGTGACAGGTGTGTGACCAGGAGAGAATGCCCCTCCCTGGGTCCCCCCAGATATTCCGTGAGGCCATATGTGGAGGCTGCCTGTGGAATGGTCCGTTTCCGTGCGTGCGTGTATATTTATGGGCATGGGTGCATGCTTGGTGTGTATTTGTACGTGTCTGTATTGATGTGTCCCTGTACATAGATGCCTGCGTGTGGGAGTGGGAGTCCCGGCCCAGGCATCCTCTTTCCCAGGTCCAAGAGCCTGTGGCCAAGCTTCCTGTGGCTCCCCAGGGTGACTGAGGTGGGAAGCTACTGGGGAGCCTAGAAAGCAAGATGAAAGGGATGCAGGGTCTGTCTGTCTGTCTTCCAGTCTGAGGACTGAGAGTCCTCTATCCTCTCAGTCCCTCTGGGCCCCAACTTCATCCTCCCACCCGACCACCAGCTCCAGCGGGGATTTTTCTGAGTGTCTCACTGGGGAGATGCCTGATGGGTCGGGAGAGCTGGAGGATGTGGCTGGCGCAGGCGTGATGTGTGGAGCTGGCCTCGGAGCAGCTGTGGTGGGCAGGCCTGAAGCAGGGAAGGAGGAGAGGAGAGGAGAGGCTCCTGCCAGGGTTCAGACCCAGTGGGGAGGGGGCAGAGGGAGGGCCGGGGCCAGCGTGTGGGTGGAAGAGTTTCACATTAACCACAGCATACGCTGGGAGGGGGAGGGCGCCAGGGCCACGCCCATACGTGAAGGAAAACCAAACATGAACGCTGGCGGGCTGCTGCCCTGTCACCATGTCGGGATATCTTTCCTGGGAACCTCTAGCCCCCAGGAGGCCTGTCCATACCGAGCATCCGGCTGGCTTTGTCCACACGTGGTCACATCAGTTCCAGGGGCGGGCATAGGAGAGCTTTGGGGACAGAGTTGAGAGTCAGCGTGGGGACACAGGACTTGCCCCCGCAGAAGGCAGGGCCCTAGGAAATGTATAATTTAAGGACACCAATAATAATAGTATTATTTTTTTTCTAAAGGAAAATCAATATGTACATTTGGAAATCATTTTCTCTGTAAATGGTTGGATTTCATTTCACCCTTAAAGGGATGCTTAAAGGAGAAGATAATATTAATAATAAAAACAGCTGTGAAGTCTGAAGGGTGTGCGTGTGCCTGGTTTGTGGGTGCTCTGGGACAGGGAGGGGCAAGAGCAGGTGCTTCCTGTCCAGGAGCAGCCATCTCCTTCCCAGGGAGCTGGCCTTGGACTTGTGCAGTAACCGTGCCTGCAGCCTGGGATCTGAGGGTCTCCCTGGAGGCCTCCTCTTGCCTAGATGCGTGCTGGCATTTGTCCTAGGGCCACCAGGTATGTCTTGAGCAAGGCAACCTCTGGAGTGTCACCAGTGTTGGCCCGAGCAGGGATTAATGTCTCCTGAGCAGTCGCCAAGTGCCAAGCACTTTCCGTGTATCATCTGAGGCTCGGAAGGGATTATGGGCTGCTGGCTACGCTCCTAAAGTCCAGGAAGGAGCTGCTGCAGGTGCTGGGGGTGGGCAGGGAGCAGGGTTGAATTCCACAGGATGGAGCGATCGGAGTATTAGACACCCTCACCTAGCCACAAGAGGGCGGTGGTGACCCACTTAAGCTTAGTCAAGTTTACAACTCTATAATTTGTGTTTCTATTACTACATGTTTGCAACACATAATGATTATATTCATCGTGGGGAGTTGGTACATGTACATAATACATCTTAATTCTTTTTAATCTTAGTTCTCCCCCCATCTCTTAGTCTCTTCCTATGGGTTCTTTTTATTATTTTTTAATTTTTTAGTACATGTTTGCAGTACATAATATTTACATTCCTTGTGGGGATCTAAACTATTTATTTTCCATCCCTTTCCCCTCCCCGCCCTTCACCCTCCCTCCATCTCTTGCTCCTCTTCCCATTTGAGAAGGATCTGTCTCCTGCTTCCTATTACCTATCTTTTGTTTTGCTCTTTATGCTTTGGGTTTCTCATATAAGAGGAACCAGGTGATATTCAAGCTGAATTTGTCCACGCGTGGTCACATCAGTGCATCTGATTTATGTCACTTAACATTATGGTCTCAAGGTGAATCCATTTTCCTACAAATGACTCAAGTTTATCCTTCTAAATTTACAACTTTTAAGTTGTGCTGTGGCAAATCATCATAATCATTCTCAATATTTACAGACATTACATATTAAGTGCTTATTTTGTGCCATAGAGCCTTCAAGGGCACACCCCAAGGACCTGCTTCCTCCAGTTAGGCTTCCGCTGCCTCCCAATAACCCACTGAATTATCAATCCCTCAGTGGATTAGTCCACTGATGAGGCCAGAGCCCTCAAGATCCAATCACCTTTCAAAGGTCCTACCTTTGAATCTTGTTGCCATGGGGACTGAACCCTCAACATATGAGCTCTTGGGGACATTTCATATCCAAACCAGAACATGGAGAGACACCACCACAGACAGCAACTCCAACCTTACACTGAGATGAGGCTCGAGGAGGGCCCTCCATCACATTTGACACCAGCTGCCAAAATGCATTGCTTGGGTCTAATTCCAACGAAAACTTATACAAACCCAGTCTAAGTGACAACCTGCACAAAACTGGCTTCTTTCCTGCACCCCTAATTCCTTGCAACCCTGTCCTTCCATAGCATTGGCAGCCTAACCCTGAAGCAGTATCATAAGCCACTTTTCAAATACCTGTTCTAAACTGCAAAGAGCTTCTAGAGGCAAAATGCCAACAATGACAAATTTTTATGGCTTTAAGATGTGGCCAGCTTGCCCCATCCAGCTGACCAATGTATATGGTAGCCCATCTGAGACCAGAACTGCCAGGTCAAGTCTGGCCTGCACATTCATGTAGGCTCATGAACTCAGTTAACTTAAGCCCCTGAGCTATGAGGTTGTTTGTTACACAGCTGAATTGTGGCCATGGATAACTGATACACACTGCTTTTAGTAACTGACAGAAGAGCCAACCCAAACTAGTAAGGCAGGGAAGGAAATTACTGGCTTGCTGTCAGTAACATTCAGGGATAATGGCAGCTTCTGGTGCAGCTTGAGGCTGAGCTCATTGTCACATTGTCATCTACCTTTCTCTGTGGCTCAGATCAGCTCCGCTTCCCAACTTGTGTGTCCCTATTCTCACAAAGTTTTACCCTTTGCATTAGGCAGCTTTCCATCACTGCAACAAAACACCTGAGATAGTCAAATATTAGAGAAGAAAGGTTTATTTTGGTTCAAGGTCTCAGAGGTTTCAGTCCATGATTGCTTGGTCCCATTGCTTTTGGGCCTATGGTGAGATGGTGGCCAGGAAGCAAAGAAAGAAAGAGAGAGAAGAGGCTGGGGTCCTCATAGCCCCTTCCAGGGCCCATCCTCACTGACTGAACTTCCTTCCAGTAGGCCCCACTTCCTAAAAGTTCTACCACCTCCAAATACAGTCACAAACCTTTCACACACAGGCCTTTGAGACACTTACCCAAACTGTAGAACCCCTCATGCCTACAAGATGGTTGTAGCAGCTCTGGGCTTCATACCATCTTAGCTTCATACTCAGCACAGAAGAAAGAGATTTCTTTGTAAAAGTCCTGGGCCTGGATCTCATTGACTTTAATTAAGTCATATAAACATCCCTGAAGAGATCCGTGAAACTAGAGTCAGGTTGGGGTAGAATCTTGTTCCTCAAAAGAAATGGAGGCACAAATGTGACCCTTGGCACCTCAGCTGCTCCCATCAGGCCTTTCAGCAGGCACTGGCCCATGGCCAGCTTCGTTTCCTGGGTCCTTACCTGTAGGATGGAGAGCTTCATGGCGCAGACCCTCAGAGGTGCCTGTGAGGCTGCTGAGGGCTTGGACAAGCCTGATGGTCCCACCTCACTCTGTCTCCTCTGATGTGCTACATGTGACACGAGTCAGTCTTCTTCCTTTAGCCTCCATGACTCACCTGTCCCATGGTGCTCGTCTTCCTCTTTCCTCCCTGGCATTCCTTCCTGGTTGCCTCCCTGGGCTCATTTCTCTCCTGCACCCCATCAATAAGGGGGCTCCCCAGGGCATGGTCCTGGGTCACTGCTTGCATGCACTTCTCAGTGCTCACCAAGGTGGGGCTGCCTTCACCTCCCCAGGGTGTCCTCTCTCCTAAGCACCCAGCAGCCTTCTGGACTGGTCCCCCAGACACCAATGTCACCTCAAACACTGTGGAGCCAAAGTAGAACTCAGGGGCTGGGGATACAGCTCAGTGGTACAACGCCTGCCTGGCAAGTGCAAGGTCCTGAGTTCGATTCCCAGTACCCACCCCCCCCAAATTAGAACTCAGTGTCCCCTTTAAGGCTCTCCTCCCCTTCCTGTATTCTCCACCCCATCACAACACCTCATTACCCAATCAGCTCAGCTGGAAATCTGGAGGGACCCTTGGATGCTAGTGGCAGCCACCACTGTTTGATGCCTACTGTGTGCCAGGGATGATTATGATGAACAGCCCAGAGCTGGAGCTCCAGATTCCCAGCTGCTGATCACGTGACCTGGACAGGCTCCTGAGAGTTAGCAATGGGTAAGTGGGAATGATGATTCCTGCCTCTAAGTGTTGGCTGCTGTGGGTGTTAAAGGATGCATGTCAAGCTGGACGTGATCATACACGCCTGTAATCCCAGTATCCAAGAGGTTGAGGCAGGACCACCACTGTGAGTTCAAGGCCAGCCAGAGCTACATAGTGAGTTTAAGACCAGTCTGGATTACACAGGGAAAGCCTGTCTCAAAAACAAGCAAACAAACAAATGAATAAATTCACAATAAAGGCACGGAGGTCCATGCCTGTAATCCCAGCACTAGAAGGCTGAGGCAGGAGGACTGCCACTAGTTCAAGGGCAGCCTGGACTACATAGCAAGGCCCTATGTCAAAAAAAAAAAAAAAAATTCACAATAAAAGACATGACACGTTACCTTTAATCCCCTTCAAAATACTCCGCCTTGGGCCGGTGAGATGGCTCAGCGGCTTAAGCTCCTGCCCGGCAAGCGCGAGGGCCCGAGTTTGACTCCCGGAACCCACATACGAAAAAGGGGCCGGTGATATCGCTCAGCGGCATGGGCACCTACTGGCGCGCGAGGTCCTGAGGTCGACCCCCTGGTACCCACAAAAAAAAAAAAAAAAAAAAAAAAAAAACCTCCGCCTCAGTTTGAATGCACTTACCCCATTGTTCTTGCCATTTTCTGAGGGGCTGGTGAGATGGCTCAGCGGCTTAAGCGCCTGCCTGGCAAGCGCGAGGGCCTGAGTTCGACTCCCGGAACCCACATACGAAAAAGGGGCCGGTGATATCGCTCAGTGGCAAGGGCGCCTGCTGGCACGTGAGGTCCTGAGGTCGACCCCCCGGTACCCACAAAAAAAAAAAAAAAAAAATTTGGTGAATGCTGCTGCTGAGTTTCATCCAATGGAAACACAGGCTCCTAAAAAGATGGTGTGTCTTCATCCACCTTATTCAATGCATATGGCACCCTGCAACTTCTGGCTCCTCCCCAAAGTCAAAATGACCAGGGAAGGTAAACACGTTGAATAGATTTGGGACATTAAGGCAGCCACAACAGTACAACTAAAGACACTCTTGAAAGAGGACTTCAGAAACTGGCAAGAACAAGAGATAAGTGTGTTGGAAGTGTGGGATAATACTCTGAGGGGATTAACACATGGCAATGAATCATTTACTATAATAAATTATTTTTTAAATTGAGTGTCTTTGATCACATATTGCACAGATTACTTCATTTCACCCTATGAGGCTGCCGGGAGTAGTCACTGGAGCGTCACCTTTCTTCTCTCATGGAGCCGAGTGGCACTTGGAGGGGTCCCTTCCATTTTCCAGTCCGTGACACAGGAGATGGGAACCCTGGATTTAAGGAAATGAAGGGCAGACGTTTTTCAAAGGCTCTGGCTCATTCCTGGTCCAGCCCCTCTCACGGTGCTGTGCTGCCTCCTGGCGGTGAGCTGGCCCTCACGTGACAGTCCCGTGCCACCTGCATCCTCTGCTTCCTCTTCCCTCTCATTTGATGCAATTAGGGTCTGAGGCAGTTTATACAAATACACAGTAAAGTGGAAATGCAAATAGAGAAATGTCACAATCACAGGACTCTATAAAAATCAAGCCTAAGAAATAACAAAGAAGGGAAGGCGCCTGCCCTCTTCTCCCCTTTTACAGATGAGAAAAAGAAACTTCCAGAACTTGCCCAGGAGTAGGCCACACTTGGAGGATGGACATGAATGGAGAGCACCCCCAGAGGCCCATGCCTTCCTCACTGTGGTGTCCCCCACACTCTGCCAGGCCTAAGTCCACTCTGACTTGTGCTCATGGGCTGTGCCCCCTCAGATGTCCATGTCCCGGGCCTCCAACTCACATTCATGGTGATAGCACATGTTGCTATCTGTTCCCCTGGCTTGTCCCTGAACAGTCAGGTCCTAAGGACCCCATGGCAGCCACTTCCTTAGCTGGGGTTCTCCTGTGCCCTCTGCCCCACTGAGGAAGGAGGCCCAGCCACTTGTAACAGAGGCAGACTTTGCAGGGTGATGTCAGTACCCCTGGGGACAGTTCTGAGTCTGGCCTCACTCATCTGATAAGAAGGGCCTCGGGGCAGCTTCCAGCTGGCTGGCTTTCTGAAGGGAGGCTTCCCTCCTCCGCCTGAGAGAGAGGCTATGAGTGGTTTCCCATCAGAGCCAGCATAGGTTGTCGGAGAAAGTTCCTCCTGTTTTCTAGCCTTTGCCAGGCCTGTGGGACACCCCAGGCAGGAAAGGCCATTCTGCCAGCATCTAAGCATGAGGGCATCTGTGGGTCAAGCTCTAAGACTGAAAGACTCAAGAAAGGGCGCAGAGTGCGTGACAATATAACAATTCATCACTGCTGAATCACAGGCCCTGTCCGCCCCCTGGAATGTCTCTCCCTTGATCCCTGGGGTTGCAACTGCCCAGATCCTGACCCACAAATGCAGCCAACCCCCCCCCCCCCCGCTTTCCCTTTGCTTCCTTCCAGTCCTGGCCAGTCCATTCTTCCTGCGGGGCTGCCACCAGCCCATGTGGGCCTTTGTGTAAATTGGGAAAAGGCTCCTTTCCTTAACGATTTTACTTTCATGTACTGGAAAGTTGTCATGAGGTACTGATTTTGTTAGAAACACAACTCCCCGAGGTTGCCTGGCCTCTATATTGTCTACCTGATCCTATCATATACATGCTCAACTTTAGTCTGCAGCTCCCCATCGCCATAGTGCCAAGGGAGTCCTGGTACAGCTTCAGGGAGTTCCGGCTACCCTACCATGCTGCTTGTCCCATTCCCTTTGACAGAAGTAGGCAGCTGACTTAATGACAGCCCATCTGCCTGCAGCTTGGGCAGCAGTGAGAGGGATGAGAGAAGGAGACGCAAAGAGAAGAAGCTGTGAGAGGCACCAGTGTCCAACATCCAGTTCTGGTGGTCCCTGGGACAACCTGACCTGAGCAGACTGTGGGGAGCTGTGACCCATGAACTCCAAGTGGCCTCAGCAGAACTGCGATGTGGGAGAGGCCACTCTGATCTAGGAATCAGTAAAGAAGAAATAGTCACCACATCCTGAAAACACAGGAAGTTAGCATATGATAAAGGCAGGCCTTCATGGCATTGGGGGAATGACTGTTGCATGAATATCTGACAGCTGTGTAAAAAAAGACCATTTCTAATCCCTACCCAGCTTCTTATACCATAGTGAATTCCAGACAAATGCACCAAAGATAGAAATGTTTGAAATGCAATTCACCCACGCATGATCTGGGCTCAAGCGTCGGGGCCTCCACCAGTCCTGCGCCTAACGCTGGCTGCCTGGCCAAGGAGGGTGGTCACAGAACAGGCTAACATCCTTTTTGCCCTTTTCACACCACCTGACCCCACGTGGGCAGCAGAGATCTCACAGATGGATGGGGGACACTCTTTCCTGCCCATGATATCAGGTTTTAGTCTGGAGAATGCAAGATGGATGACATCTAATGGTAGAAAACTCCATTAAGAGGGAGACAGGTCTCTTGGGGCAGTGATTTCCGGCTCCCTGGCTGGCAGTCATCCCAGCACACCCCTGCTCTGGGTACAGCCAAGTCCTCCAGGACTGTAGCATCAGCGGTGGGCTGGACTGAGCTCTGCCCTGTCCTCCACTAGCATTGTCCCTTCATGGCAGGGTGAGAAGCATTTACCAAAGATCTTTTTTTTTTTTTTTAATGTGGGTACTGGGAGTTGAACTCAGGACCTTGCACTTGCCAGCAGGTGCTTGTGCTGCTGAGCGATATCACCGGCCCTTTGTTTCCTTTATGTGGGTTCTGGGAGTCGAACTCAGGACCTCGCACATGCCAGGCATGTGCTTATACCCCTGAGCTATCTCACCAGCCCAACATCTCCATTTTTTAAGGGGTCCAGCTGGTCCAAGGAGAGGAAGGGACCTAGTGAGACTCAGGTCTCTGATGAGAGGCTTGGGCTGCCCTCTCCTGCTGCCCCACAGGTAAGGGGTGCCTGGCCCGCACTCTCACTGTCTCCTCTGTGACATCACTACACTGAGGCTCCCGCCCTCTGGCCTTCGTAACTTCCCTTCTGGTACTGGCTCCCCCTCCTCCCCCAGTAGGACAGAACAAATCCCCATGACCCCCAAACCAAACCAAGCAGAGTCAGCATACAGTGGGCTTTTGTCCCCTCTGACTGTCCTTGCATCTTGTTCTTTCACTTCCCAGCAAAGTCACTGTCCCCCCTTTGACTTCCCACTCATTCTCCAGCCCCTGGGCTCTGCCCCCACCCCTCACTGAAGCTGGCTGGGCCAGGGACCAGCCAGTGACCAGCTACTAAATCGGAAGGACAATGTCAAACTGGCCCTTGTGACCTTGCCCTCCTCCTCCTAATGACCATCCCCTTCTCTCTCCTCTCTGTGTGTTCTGTGTGTTCTGCCTCAGTGTCCCTTGCTTCTTTGGCCTTAGATTTCAGCGTCCCCAGGACGACAACTCCTTATCTACTTCATGTGCCCTGGTTCTGACTTCATTTGCCCTACGGATGGTTCAGAGCTCCAAACCTGAGCTCAGCTCCCGGTCTTGCCACTTAAGGCTTCTTTTTGTTTGTTTCGTTTTGTTTTTATGTTTTTCTGAGACACAGTCTCACTATGTAGCCAAGGCTGGCCTCAAATTCCCAGCAATCCTCTTGCCTCAGCCTCCAGGATGCTGGGATTATAGGTGTACACCACGTCTGGCTTTATGGCTTCTTAAGATTCCACTTCCTGGGGCTGTGGATCAGTGGTAGAGCACTTGTCTAGCATGCTTGAGGCCCTGGGTTTAATGCCCAGTACTGCCACTAAAAAGAAAAAAGAAAGGAAGGAGGGAAGTTAGGGAAGTTATAAGCCAGGCGTGGTGGCACAGGCCTGTAATCCCAGCACTCAGGAGGCAGAAAAAGGAGGACTGCTGTGAGTTTGAGGCCAGCCTGAGCTACCTAGTGAGTTCAAGGCCAGCGTGAATGAATAGCAAAACAACAACAACAAAAACTCCATTTCATGGAAATAAAGGGACCATAGCAGTTTTTAGCCCTTCAAATGTGTGGTGGGGATTAGGGGATTGGTGCATGTCAGCAATGGCACACAGGAAGATCTTAGTTAAGGGCCAACTCTTGCTGACAGCTGCTGAGTCCGGCAAGTGGACACTACAGTGACCTAGGGACAGATTGGGGCTCAGCCTGCCAGTCTAGTCCCTTGCTGGAGTATCAGTCCAAGAGATCCCAGAATGCTCCTTGTCCCATCAAAGCCAGCAGAATCCTGAGACTGAGGGGTCTCTGGTCTACAAGGCACCATGGACACAGCTGGGCACATGTCCCTTTACTGCCCAGTCTGCATTGCCATGGGAGCGTCGAGGGCAGGGAGTGGCCTTGTGAGACTAGAAGAGAACTGTGAAGCTCAAATGACTGAGGGGGTGGCAATTTTAAGGGCAGATCCATCCCTCTTTCCTAAAAATAACATTTTATGGATCAGGAAAGGCAGAAGGGACAAGAATGGTTACCTGGTCTTTCACTGGAAATGTCACCAATTAGATGTATTTGGGTCACAAAATTATCTCTTTAAAGAGCAAACGAGGGCAGTCTGGAAGAATGGAAAGAATAGTTTGGAGGAAGACATTTGGGTTCCACTGCAAGGCTCTCCGCTGCCTAACTCAGTCTCAGAGAGAGGACCTAACCTTTGCAGATCTTGGCTTTTTCATCTGCACAACTGGAATAATGATGCCTACCACATCATTATGCTAGGTTAGAGATACTGCTGTAAACAACAGTTTAGTTAGCTTTTGAATATGCAGCTTTCTAGGGAAAGGGCCTGAGAGAGTTGGGTGATCAGCCACAATGGTAAAAATTTAAACCCTATGTGCTCGGTAACTGGGTTAGAGTCTGAGCTCCAATTGGTCGTTTTAAATCCACAGAGCCACCTGTGCTAGGTGGCCACCGAACAACTGAGCAATTCCTGTGCCCCACTTATCCAAAAGAAGCTCTGGATTGAGGGTACACCTGGTGACCCACTTGGGACCCCTCTCAACCGGGAGCTATTTCTCTTACAATATTTCTAATAAACACTCCCCTAGCTTCCTACTTTTTGCCCACAATTTCATTCTTCACGAATAAATGAGCTCAGGTTTATGAGATTTGCATGGATTTAACTGTTTCACTACATTTGTAAAGTGCTGACTCCACTGTCTGGTATACAGCAGTGATACGGAAATACAGGGGTCGAGTCCCATGGTCACGAAGAATGAAACCGTGGATAGAGGAGGTCAGGTGCCAGTATATTTATTTAAAAGATATAAAGGCAGAAAAGTAAAAGATATAAAGGCAAGGAAGTAAAGCTCCTGCTGGCGGGGAGGAAATTCTGAGTAGGGCTCTTTGTCTAGAGGTTTTTAAGGGGTCTAGCAGGGAGCTCAGGCTGTTCTGTAAGCAATATAATCTCTACCCTATAGGAGACTATATACTTTTCAGGTCCAACCTATATAGTGTTCATGCAGTGATCCTTGAACCTGCGATTGCCTTGTCTCAGCCTCCCAGAGTGCTGGGATCATAGGCTTGGGCAATCATACCCAGATTGTACTCCACATCTTCTACTATTATTATTATTATTATTATTTTTTTCTTTTGAGACAAGGTCTCCCTATGTAGTTCAGACTGTCCTTGAACTCACTATGTAACCCAGGCTGGCCTCGAACTTGCATCGATGATCCTTTTGCATCAGCCTCCCGAGTGCTGGGATTACAGGCATGTGCCACCACGCCCAGCAAGTGTGCACTTCTTTATCTCTGCCTAATAAAACCTATGCCTCTTACTAATGTGTCCTGAAATTGTGACAAGTCTACTTATGACAAGAACCTACCAGGTGGGCCAGGTTGAGGGCCTCATCTCTTCTATGGGAAAACTTCAGACCCCACCCAGTGACCTCCCCGGTCTCCAGCCCGAGGCGTGGCACAGCCTCTCACGTGGCCCCTTGTTTAGGCCCGGTTTCCATGGTTACTCCAGCGGGCCAGATCCTGTTACTAGGAAAGTCAGGCGTCGCTGTTATAGGTGGCCTGATCAAAGGCCTGGATCTGGACCCCGCTCTCTGGGTTTGTTCGCCTGCTTACCAGCCCCAGAGGACGAGAAAAACCCGTAAAACAAGCCCGCGCCGCGTAGCGCTGGGGCGGAGTCTGTAAGGGCCTGCGGGCAGCGCTGCGCGGCCACTTCTGCTCCGCCCGCGCTCTCCCCCGGCTCGCGCAGGGGCGCGGCCACCAGGGCGCAGTAGATGCAGCAGCGCGTGCGGCAGCTTTGGCCTCTGCGGCGGCGGCGGCGGCGGCTTCGGGCTCCGCACGGCAACCCAGCGGCTTAGGCGAGGCGTGAGTATCCGGCCTTCCAGAGCTGTGCTGGAGGCCAGGACGCGTGGCCCCTCGCGGCGTCTCCTGGTGCTGGTGCTCCCGGGCTGGGCTGTGCACGCGTGGCCAGGCTTTGGGGGCTCCTTCCCGGAGCCACGTCGCTCCCACACCCCAAACCCGCGGGGGTCCGGCCGTGGCCCCGCCTATGTGGGAGTAGGCAAGATGGCGGCGGCGCGGAGGCGGCACGCGGGGCGGGGTGCGGCGCCTCCGCCGTGGTTGGTCGCAGGAGGAGCGCCTTCCTCAGGGTGGCGGGTAAACCCGTGGTGCGTAAGGTTGGGTGAAATACGCCCAGACCGTAGCTTCCTAATGAAAATATTTACTTCAGCCTCACGGAAGCCGGATGTGCGTCACAGGGGAGTACCGGAAGTGATCGTTGCCTTTGCTCTCTTAGTAGAGGAACTGCGAGGGTTAATAGTCCAATTATCAAAGGGTGAGTATTTACCCACCTTATGCTCCGTGTTATATTTTAGTGCCCTTGTAATTTGTTTTATTAAATGTTTTCTTCTGATTTTTCTTGTAGAAGTAGCCCAACTCAGTACAATGTCGCATAAAAATCCGCTTTTACAACTTTGGGGGGAGGTTGAAAGTGAATCATCGGGTGATTCGGCTACCGATGATGAGTTGGATCATGTGAGCCTAAGAAGCTTCGACAGTGAGACTGAGCAAGAAATGACAGATAGAGAAGTAGAGAATGAAGACCTTGATTCAGAGGAGGAAGACAACAGTAATGTAAATAACTATTTGACTAGCCGAAATGGTACAAAATGGTCATGTGTACCTGAACGATCTGACGTTAGAACTAGTTCAGAAAATGTTACTAGGTTCTTGCCAGGGGTGAAAACTATTGGACAGAATGCCAACACTGTGATCGAATGTTGGAAATTATTTGTAACGGATGATATGCTGCAAGATGTTGTGAAATACACTAACAATGAAATACAACTAAAACGTTCTGTGTGCACCAATAGTAGTACTCAAAAATATATTTATCATGACACCTCACTGTCTGAACTAAAAGCCTTCATAGGTCTGTTGTATATAGCAGGACTTTATAATCATGAAAATCTAAAGGATTTATGGAGAAGTGATGGATGTGGCGTTAAGATTTTTAGAACAACAATGACACTCCAGAGATTTGGTTTCCTTCGCAATTGCCTACGTTTTGACGACAAAAAGACCCGCCAAGCAAGAAAATACTCTGACAATTTGGCTGCTATTCGCTCATTTTTTGAAACCTTTGTTTTGAATTGTCAAGCAGTTTATACACCGTCTGAATACATGACAATTGACGAGCAACTTGCATCATTTCGTGGTCGTTGCAGCTTTCGGCAATATATGCCAAATAAACCTTCCAAATATGGTATAAAAATATATGCCCTCGTGGATGCGAAGACATTTTACACCTTGAATTTAGAAATTTATCCTGGAACTCAGCCACCAGGTCTGTATTCCTGCAGTAATAAACCATATGATGTTGTGAACAGACTTATTGTACCTATTTCAAAAAGTAACCGAAATGTCACATTCGACAGCTGGTTCACTAGTTACTCGTTGATGTTACATTTGTTAAAAGAACACCAGTTGACCAGCACAGGAACTATTCACAAGAACCAAGCAGAGATTCCGGAAAAAATGTTGCAAGTTCACAATAGAGAAATGTATAGTACAATCTTCGGCTTTCAGAAAGACATAACATTGGCCTCATATATGGCAAAGAAAAACAAAGTCATATTGATACTGTCAACATTACATCATGATGATAAGATTGATAGTGAATCTTCAACGCGAATGAAGCCGGAAATTGTCACATTTTACAACAAAACAAAACGTGGAGTAGACATTGTGGACAAGTTATGCAGTGAGTATGATGTCTCTCGCAACACAAAGCGTTGGCCAATGGTTGTATTTTACTTGATCCTAAACATGTCAGGCATAAATAGTATCATAGTTTACAAAGAAAACAACAAGCGCAAAATATCACAGAGAGATTTTCTTAGAGAATTGGGACTGGAATTGGTAAAAGATCAATTACAACAGAGGAAGAACAGTATGTATCTGCCCAAAGAATGCAAAAGAATTCTGGAGCAGACCAGTGAACAGACAGGTGAAACATCACAAGAACCTCCTCATCAAACAGCAAGACTAGCGAGATGTCAAGTATGTCCTACAAAAAAAGATAGGAAAACAAAACACAGGTGCTGTCTCTGTAAGCGATACTTGTGTATGGAACATGCTGTTCGCATGTGTGAAGACTGCCTTAGGTGTTATAATTGAAGTAAAGAAAATTTAGATTTTGTAAACATAACGATGTTGAAAATGTTGATGTTTATTATAAACACTTCTTTGTCTTTTTGAGACAGGGTTTTGCTATGCAGTTCTGGCTGGTCTTGAACTCACTTTGTAGCCAGGCTGGCCTTGAACTTGTAGCAATCCTCCTGCCTCAGCCTCCAGAGTATTATAAACTTTCAGTATATTAAAAAAAATTTTGGGGGCGGTGTACCGGGAATTGAAATCAGGACCTCGTGCTTCCTAGGCAGGTGCTGTGCCGCTGAGCTGTATCCCTGGTCCCCGTTAAAAATTTTATACTTTATTTCATTTTATTTTATTTTTGGTACTGGAAATCAAACTTGGGACCTTGCGCTTGCCAGGCAGGCGCTTGTGCCTCTGACCTATATCCCTAGCCCTATACTTTATTTTATTGATATTTTATTTTCCTGTTGAATACACATGTATAATGTAATATATTAAAAAACAGCAATACCAGTGAGATGTCAAGTATGTCCTACAAAAGACAAGAAAACAAAACACATGCTTACCACTGTAAGTGATACTTGTGTATGGAACATTCTGTTTTCAGATGTGAAGACTGCCTTATGTCCCATAATTGAAGTAAAGATTTTTTTTTTTTTTTGGTACTGGGACTTGAACTCATGACCTCATGCTTGCAAGGCAAGCGCTGTGCTGCTAAGCTATATCCCTGGCCCTGAAGTAAAGATTTTTGTTTTATTCTCATTTTAGTTCATGTAGGAATTTTTTTTTAGATTTTATAAACAAAAAAAAGTTGATGTTGAAAATGTCGGTTTATTATAAACTCAATAAATATTTAAAAATTCAGTACTTTATTTTATTGGTATTTTATTTTCCTGTTAAGTACACATTGTGTAATATAATAAAACTCATGAAACTAATTAATGGAAATACTTCTTAAAAATAAATATGGGTTTTAGCCTCCTCACACTCCTTTTCAGGAAATTTAACCTTATGCACAAATTGAAATATGCCCAGCTCTCTCGGGGCAGTGATTTCTGGCTCCCTGGCTGGCTCTCATCCCAGCGCATACCTGCTCTGGGTACAGCCCAGTCCTCCATGATGGCAGCAGCGGTGGTGGGCTGGACTGAGCTCTGCCCTGTCCTCCACTAGCAGTGTCCCTCCACTTCGGGGTGAGAAGCATTTACCAAGGGCCTCCATTTTTAAGGGGTCCAGCTGGTCCAAGGAGAGGAAGGGGCCTGGTGAGACTCAGATCTGTGTCTTAGAGAGGCTTGGGCTGCCCCCTTCTATCTCTTGTGACATTACTCCACTGAGGCTCCCGCCCTCTGGCCTTCTCAACTTCCCTCTTGGTACTGGCTCCCCCTTCTCCCCCAGCAGGACAGAACAAGTCCCCACGACCCCCAAACCAAACCAAGCAGAGGCAGCACACACAATGGACTTTAGTCCCCTCTGACTGTCCTTGCATCTTGTTCTTTCACTTCTCAGCAAAATCACTGTTAATGTGCGGCTTCAAGAAAGGCAGCGACTCCTTGTCAACAGCTGGTTTTCACAGTAAACCACTTCATGCCTGAATATTAATCCTACTTTTTATAAATGCAAGAATTTTTTTTTTTTTTTTTTTTTTTTTTTTTAGACAGGGTCTTGCTATATAGTTCAGGCTGGCCTTGAACTCACTGTGTATCTCAGGGTGGCCTCGAACACATAGTGATCCTCCTGCCTCAGCCTCCTGAGTGAAGAATGCTTCATTTTTTTATTTACAAAGCAACATCACCTGAAGATGCCCAAGATAAGGTAGGAGCTTGCACTTTTATGGAAGTGAGATGTTACAGACTGCTGCCTGCCTCTACAGCCAGACCTTAAGGGGTAGATGATAGCCTAAGGTTACACTTACCTTACCTAAGGACAAAACTGCCAAACGTTCTCCACCATCATGAATGTTTACCCTCAGCGTTATTTTGTTATTTAATATATGCTCATTGATTGTTAACTGCTGAGAAACTGACTTAATAGGATAATGTTGTGAATCTGTTTACATGCTGCCAAGCACTGAGTCCTGTTTTCTTTGGTATGTGTGCTTACATGGGTGTCAGAAAACTTTTTCTCTATTTAAACTGAGCCTTCTTTTAATATATTCCTGACAAGATACGTAAATAAGCTCTCAGAGTTTGTGTAACGATTTGTTGAGCCTTGCCAGACAAGTGGTTTGTTCGTGTGCAAACCAAACTTCCTTCACACAGTGCAATATGTTTGTGTGACTGCTTGTGTCTTTTTATGACTTTTTTGCCTTTTAGAAAATCACTAAACAAAGCAGGTATATTTTTATTTAAAAAAAAAATCACTGTTATGGTTTGTGTCTAGATGCCCCCCAAAGCTTCATATACTTTTATTTTTATTTATTTATTATTTTTGATTCTTTTTTTTCTTTTCATACACTTTTAGATGGGGTTTTTTCGGAGCCCCATCGAAAATCTAGAGTTTGTGAATCTAGAGTTTGTGATTGATTTGTAGTGCAGTGCTGGGATTAAGGGTGCTGGAATTAAGGGTGAGTGATTGCTGGATCAGTCCACTGATTGGATTGGCACTGTGCTAATCCCAGCGGTCTGGATAAGATAAAAGGAAGAGGCTTGTTTCCTCCTTTTTTGCTCATGTTGCTTTTGCTGTCTTCTGCTACCGTAAACTGTTGCCCCTGTGCCATGCCACCCTGCTTTGGAGGCAGCCGATGATGACGGAAACCTACAAACTGTGAGCTAAATAAACCTTTCCTCCTTTAACTTTGGTTGTCCGGTATTTTGTCTCAGCAATGAGAGAAAAGTAACTAAGACAATCACTGTTCCCCACTTAGACTTCTCACTCATTCTCCAGCCCCTGGCGTCTGCCCCCACCCTTCACCAAAGCAGCCAGCCACTGACTAGCTACTAAATGGGAAGGACAGTGTCAAACTGGCCCTGTGACCTTGCCCTCCTCCTCTTAATGACCATCCCCTTCCCCCTCCCTCTCTTCTGCGTGCTCCTCCCCAGTGTCCTTTGCTTCTTTGGCCTTAGATTTTAGTGTCCCCAGGATGACAACTCCTTATCCACTTTGTGTGCCCTGGTTCTGACTTCATTTGCCCTATGGATGGTTCAGAGCTCTAGACTCTAGCTCAGCTCCTGGTCTTGCCACTTGAAGCTTCTTTTCTATTTGTTTTGATTTGTTTTTGTTTATGTTGTTGAGACAGGATCTCAATATGTATGCAAGCTGGCCTTAAACTCACTATGTAGCCCAGACCGGCCTCGAACTATTAGCCATCCTCCTGCATCAGCCTCCCGAGTGCTGGGATTACAGGCATGTGCCACCACGCCCAGCAAGTGTGTACTTTATCTCTGCCTAATAAAATCTGTCTATGCCTCTTACTAATGTGTTCAGAAATTCTTTTCTTGTGACAAGAGTCTACTTATGACAAGAATCTACTATGTGGGCCAGGTTGAGGACCTCATCTCTTCTATGGGAAAACTTCAGACCCCACCCAATGACCTCCCTGGTCTCAGCCCTGTCCTCTCCGGCCTGAGGTGTGGCACAGCCTCTCGCCAGGCCTCCCTGCTTAGGCCCGGTTTCCATGGTTACTCCAGCCAGCCAGATCCTGTTCCTAGGAAAGTCAGGTGTCACTGTTACAGGTGGCCTGATCAAAGGTCTGGATCTGGACCCCTGCTCTCTGGGTTTGTTCACCTACTTACCAGCCCCTGATAGTATGAGAAAAACCCGTAAAACAAGCTGGGTGTGGTGGCGCATGCCTGCAATAGCAGCACTTGGGAGATTGAGATAGGAGAATTGTCTGGAGTTGAAGGCCAGCCTGAACTACAGAGACCCTGTCTCAAGCAAGCAGCAACAACAAAAACCAAAAAAACCACACCCCATAAAACATGGAAGAAGTTTTTTTACAATTTGGTCAAATTGGGAGGGCAGCTGGTCTGCACCTTGTCATCTTGGAGGGCACAGTTGTGCTCCAATCTATAGACAGGGTAGAACAAACTGCCATTAAATTTTAATATGGAGACTTAACCAAGCTTTGCCCAGAGGGCTGGGAGGGGGGTTATGATTTCAGCATGAAGAAATCGGTGTTTATGTTTAAAAAAAAAAATCTTAATTTTTTTTCCTGTACTGAACCCAGGACCTTTGCACTGAGCCACATCTCCAGCCTGTTTTGTTTCTAAATTTAAAAAAAAATTTTTTAATTCAATTTAATTTTTTTGAGACAGGGTCTTGCTATGTAGTTCAGGGCGTCCTTGAACTCACTTTGTAGCCCAGGCTGGGCTTGAACTTGCAATGCTCCTCCTGCCTCAGCCTCCCGAGTGCTGGGATTATAAGTGTGGTTTAAAAAACTCTTAATTTTTAAAGATCATTTTAACTACTCAGGTTACAGCACTGTTCCTTGGCTCTGAAACTTGTCCTTCATCAGGGCCTGATTCGCCCTTCCTCCTGCTCCAGAACCAGAATACTCTTCCCTGGAAAGCTGTCTTCTTAGCAGACAGTCCTCACTCCAGGTCCATCTAAAAAAGCACCAGCTGCCTTGACTCTGTCCTCTTCGCCTATCCTCCTAGCTCCTGAGCCCTTGGTCAGTCACCTGCGGTGTCTACAGTAGTGCTTTGCACTTTAGAGGCGCAAGATCCGTCCCTGACTTGACCCATGGGTGGACAAGTTCCGGGTGACCCTGCCTGCCTCCTGCCTGAGACCTTTTAGTCCTCACAGCAAGGTCAGGGGAAGGTCAGGAAGTGTGGAACAGTCAGCTGTCCTGACTCCAAAACCCCAGGCTCCGCTGGCTTGACAGAGCCAGACCCTGAGGGTTGGGGAGGGTTGTGTTTCACATTTCTTAGGGACACTGCCCCATCCTTAAATCTAATGAGACAGAGAAGCAAATAAATAATAAGCAGTGCCTGGCATATTACAGGTCAAATAAATAGGTTTTGCTGTTGGTAGGATTAAGAGACATTGGGGGGCCGGTGAGATAGCTAAGCGGCATAAGCGCCTGCCTGGCAAGCGCGAGGTCCTGAGTTCGACCCCCGGTACCCACATTAAAAAAAAAAAAAAAAAACACTGGGATACAGACATTTTGTGTGGCTCAAAGGAAGAACCTAAGTGGCAGAGCAGGAGGAAGGGGCTGAAATGGACTTCCGGCGGGGACATTTGGGGTAGACCTTGAGAGAAGGGTAGGAGCCTGCTAGAAGCCAAGTTGGGGGGGGCGTGCTGTGAAGGCCTGGAGAGGAACCTTCAGTACCAGAATTCTCCGTGGCTCCACAGGACTTCAGCAGGCAGGGCAGGCGTCCAGGCACTGTCCCGACTTGCCGGGGACTAGCAGCTGGTAGCGGGGCTACTGGGAGGAAAGGCGAGACCGCCCACCTGGTCCTCTGCGCCCTCGGGACCCCAAGATGCCTACAGCCAGACCCCGCCCCAGACCCCGCCCCAGACCCCGCCCCAGACCCCGCCCCAGACCCCGCCCCAGACCCCGCCCCAGACCCCGCCCCAGACCCCGCCCCAGACCCCCTGCGAGTCGGGCCCGCCGGGCCTCCACAGCCCCGCCCCAGTGACGTCTCGCAAGGAGGCGTGGTAATATTGGTGGGCGGAGCCCGCCGGGGCGGGCCCCGACGAAGCTTTCGGCCCCGCCTCGGGAGGGCGGTTGAGGAGGAGACCGGAAGTTTTTTCGCCTCCCCTCGCCTCTGTGCTCCCTTCAGTCCCGCCCTAGGCTACGTGCGCAAGGTCATGTCCCGGAAGTAAAGGGGCCATGTTGGTGGGTGACCCCGGGAGAAGCACTGGGCAAGAGGTGAATCCAGAGGCGTGGTAACGCGCTGCCCGCGGGTGAGTGAGAGAGGTGAGGTCGCCGGCGGCCACGGTGAGAGAGATGAGGTCGCTCTCAGGGTCGCTGCCAGCGCTCCCATCCGGCCCGGGCCCTGGCTACCGGCCTGTGCCTGGGCTCTCCCGGGCCGGCCCTGCGCTTTCTCCAGCCTTCGTGTCCCAGCCTTAGCCACCGGAGGCTTCCGAGCTCGGGAGCTGGCCAGGCCTGGCCTCAGGGTCCCCGCACCCCTCTCGGTCCCGCCCCCAGGGCCGGGGAAGAGGCACTGCAGGGCGGCCGGGCCCCCGGCCCTCCGCCCAGCGATCTTGTAGCAGCAGCCCTCGCGTGACGGTCGCTTTCTGCCTCATCAAGCACCTCTGTTGGTTTTCTGCCTCTCTGACCACGGGAGGCCCTTAGGGTCGAGCGGAGGTCTTCTGGAGTTGAGGAGAAAGGGACAGAGACGGTGGCTTGCCCAAGCTCGCGCAAGTTAGGCCGGATGGAGGCTGTGGCGAGTTGGCTTTGGGTCCAAGGGTCATCTCCTTTTTCTCCGAATACCTGCCCCATTCAGGTGCATTTCTTTATTCGTGAAGCGGAGGTGATCATTTCTTCCACATAGGGATATCGTGAGTTTTCCGTCTTTCACTCAGCAGTTTTGAGTCCCTGCTATGTGCCAGGCATGTTGCTGGGAAAGTTCCTGGGACGCCCGGAAGTGCTGCATACTTGGGAAGACCCCAGCACACGGTCACTCACAGCGCACCCAGAGTTGGGGTCAGGAGCATCCCCTCTCCCTTTTACAGCTGCGTGCCTGTCCACAAGTTACTTCCTTCTGACTTTCTTCCGTTTCCTACACTTGGGGCTAAGGGATTGTTGATAGAATGAATTGTTAGTGAGATAGGCTTGGAACATGCCTGGTAATGAGTAAGCCCTCATAAGTGATCGCTGTTATTATGAACCCTGACTACATCATAGGTTCTTAGTTAAAATATAATCGATGACAAAGCGCTTTACAGATGGTAACACTCGCGCCTGTGTAAAGGTTTATTCTTACTGAAAAAAGGCAGTGACAGTTTGTGTATAACTTAATGTGCTGTTTATTGAGCATTTACATACTTGTCTAGGTAGAACTAGTGGTAGCTTTTCCCTGATCAGTATGTGCCAAGTGCTGTTCTAAATGTGTCTAACTTTTTTAATGCCCAGACCAACCATTTGGACAAAATATGGTTTATTCTCACTGCGCAGAGGAGGAACTAAGCCAAGCACAGGGAGGCTAGAAACTTGCCCAAGGTAATGCCACTCATCAGAATGGTGGTGTCACTATTCAAATACGGCTGAGTTCTTGACTTCAGCCACTCTGGACTATGCCTTGTGATGAAATTCTGTTACAGGTGCCTTACAGGTGGGCGGTTCTCAAGCCCACAGTTGCTATTACTGTAATATCATTATTTCTGTTTTATAAGCGAGGAAGCTAATGCTCAGGAGGTTAAGAACTTGACCCAAAGTAAGTGGCAGAGCCAGGATTCCAGTCCGGCAGTCCAGCTTCCAAGCCCTGGTGTTCCATAACCTGTACTTTCCCAGGAGTGGGTGTTGTAAGGCTAAAGTCCAGTCCTAGCCCTGCAATGAAGTCAAAGTGTAATGTTGGAAGTCCGAATCCTGGATTAAAAACCCCGGACCTGCACATTTTCTGCAGACCCTGATGTCATTCATTCTTATTCTAGCCTTGTACATTTTCTCTTCTGTATAGAGCGTGACGCCAGTCCCGCCTGTCCCCCATGGCCCCGTGGAGCCGAGAGGCGGTGCTGAGTCTCTATCGGGCTCTGCTGCGCCAGGGCCGAGAGCTTCGCTACACTGATCGAGACTTCTACTTTGCCTCTGTCCGCCGTGAGTTTCGGAAAAATCAGAGGCTAGAGGACCCTGAGGCCCGGGAGAAGCAGCTGGAGAAGGGGCTAGTCTTCCTCCACAGCAAACTAGGGGGGCTTGTTTAGGATCCTCCTTTTTACACTTGCACCCTGACTGCAAGGAAAGAGGACAAAGGTGCCTTCCGTGGACACTCCTGCTCTTTCACCCCCACCTCCCAGATGCATTAAGAAGCCTTAGGTAAGTAGGCCCTCATTTCAGTAGGCATCATTTTTTTTTCTGATGCAGAGAACCAGAAAAGGGAGAACGTTTCCTTTTAGTGATCAACATCTTTCCTTTTTTTTCTACATGAAGGAAATCATACATCAAAAGAAGTGGGTTCTTATATGGGGAAAAAAGTAGGCCCTGAATTTAAGGCCCCAACAGAACAGATTAGTGTCACCATCTTATTTCATAAAACATTTTATATATGACAATGTTTAGAAAATCAACTGGTTAAAGCCATTAGATAGAGTTCAGTTCTAAGCCAGCTCATTCTTTAGTAGATTCAGGTACGTGTACTGTGTGTGGGTCAGATCATGTTTCCTGAAACACAGCTATGTTCTATTCTAACACAATCTGCAATGCAAGCATAGTGTACGGACTTCAGAGTCTCGTGCTTGGGTTCAAATCATGGCACTGCTGCTAATAGCTGTGGGAATGAGGGCAAGTCACTAAACCTTTCCAAGTCTTCATTTTCCCATTTGTGAGCTACGGATGATAGTAGTTACCTTCTTGGGTTATTATGAGAACTCTGTGAGACAGTGCACATGCAGCACTGGGGATGGTTCTTGGCAAGGGCTAGGCTAGCTCGGTTTACTCTGGATATTTGTGTCAGCAAGAGTCTCATTGCAGCATAGTGATTATATTTAATTCAGCAGCCTTCCTGGAGGGCCTGGTATGGGCCTGGCATTCTGGTAGGCTCTGGAGATAGAGATGAATGATGTGGCTCATAGGAAACCCAGTCTTAGATATCAACGGGAAGCAGCTCTGTGCTGGAAGGCTGGGTAAAGAGCTGTGGGGGCAGGAAGGAAGACAAGGGTCCGCCTTCAGTTTTGTGGTGGGACAGGACTGTAGGTGGCTATAGAAATGAGGACATTTGAGTTCTATCTCAAATGAGAAATAGAAACTCGCTGGGCAAGGGGACAAGAATAAACAAATGCCTGGAGGTAGAAACTGCATTTGTAGTCTGGAAACCTGGCATTGCTAGAATGGTGCACCTGTACAGCAAGCGGCTGGAGTTAAGGCTGGGCCAGGTCCAGACAGACTGTCTTGGCTTTGTAAGGAGGGAATGGCATGGCCACGTTTGTGCCTTGGAGCATATAACAGTGGTGTGGAAATAAACTGGCAAGAGAAGAGAGGCAGTGAATCTGGGCACATGGATCGAGGTACTAGGATGGTGGGGGTGGTGGCATGTAAATCCAACATGTACGGGAACCAGGGGCTTGGTGGCCACTTGGCTGAGGCAGAAGGAGAGAGGATGAAGGGTAGCTGCGGTGGTTGCCATTTGGGCAGAGGGTGCTGAGATGGTTTTTGACTGAGACGGAAGCAGGCAGAGGAGCCTTCTGTAATGGGTTTTGGTTCTCCTTGGCCAATTTCATTGATTGGCAGACCTGCCTTTAGCAGTACAAAGCCAGGGGCAGGATGATGCCTATGGGAGCCTGCCTGCCCTGGGAGGGTAGCCCACCTCAAAAGGAAACTGCGTTCCTGAAATCTTTGTATTCTGAATCTGTGTAACTGTGAGTTGCTATATCTTGCCATCACCATCCACTTAAAAAAAAAAAGTCAAATGCCATGGGGTTAATAATTCATTCATGCAACAGATGTTTACTGTGTCAAAATTGATCCCTGGGGAAGTACTAGTGAATGCACCAAATGCATTCAGTGGAGAAAAGGAATTCTAGAAGCTTGTGGTACAGTAATTGCTAGAGAGAAAAGCAGATGAGGTGAGGTCGTAGACTGTTTGGGACTCCTCTAGATTATTTCTTCCCAGCAGCATAAGCCCTAGGTTCAAATGCTGGCTGCACAGTTTATGGACATGGTAAGTTACTGTGGGCTAGTCATTTAACATCTTCCTCACCTTCATCTTTAAATTGGAGATCACAGTATTACTGACCTCATGGGATTGTCATGGTGAAGATTAGAGAATATGTCTGATGTCCAGCACAAAGGCTCTTTTTCCTTCCCAGCATGAAGGGACACGGCTGACACTCCTCTAACAAGACAGGTTAACAGAGAAAAGCATGGCAGATTTATTTATTTATTTAATCAAAAATGTAAGTGCCTGGAAGCCCTCAGAAATGACCCACCAACACAGGGTAGATTACTTGTTTTATTCTTCAGTTCAAGGAATTGCAAACAGTCATGTAGAAATATGATTAAACAGAGTGTAATCTAATAGTAGTAGATTGAGAGGAGAAGCCCAGCAGGGCATGTTTATGTTCTTTTTGGCATCTTAGTTGTCATACTTTTTCCTGGCAGATAAGGGGCAGGGTGCTTTCTGTGGGAGTCCTAGGACTTACAGCAACAAGGGAGGTCAGAGAACGTTATGCGGAAAGATGGGGAGAAGCTAACATAGGCTTTCTGCCTGGCTTTGGGGAAAGAGGGTTCCAGTTTCTGTGACTTGCCTTGGGGAAGATGAATTCTTGTTTTTGTTTTTTGAGACTGGGTCTCACTGTGTAGTTCTGGCTGGCCTTGAACTCACTGTGTAGCCCAGGCTGGCCTCAAACTCCCAGTGATCTTCCTGCCTCAGCCTCCTGAGTGCTGGGATTACAGTTGTGTGCCACCCCCACACCTGGCTAATTCTAGTTTTTATGGTTTGCCTTGGAGGAGACTGAAGGTGTAGAAGATGGGAAGGGCAGGAAGTCAGAGAGAAACTTTGCTTCTGAGGCCTTCACTTCGGGATACCGTTTTCTGAGCTTCCACATTCACTGTATTAGTTGTTCTCATATGCTCAAGCCAGAAGTGCCTATGAAAAAGTCTCTGAGTTCTCCAAGTGAAATAAGTTGGAATTTTCATGGTTATGCGCTGTCAAGCTAGGAAGCTGCAAGGCCTCCTCCTTACTATATCGGAGTGATATGTTTCTTTCCCACTTTAGTATCCAGGGAGATAGCTTAAGTAAACTTGCCTGAAGTGTTGCTGGAGCTCAGGTTCTCTATCCCCAGCCCTGGCTGCTAGCTCACTGTTCTTTTTTGTTTTTTACTTTTAAACCATCTTTAGGGTTTCTTTACCCTCTTCTGTACTCTAGGGACCAAACCCGGGGCCTTCTTGCTGAGCTACCTTTCCAGGCCTTTTTAGAGTTGGGGTCTAAGTTGCTAAGTTGCCCAGGCTGGGGTCAAACTTGGGATCCCTCTATCTCAGCCTCCCAGAGCGCTAAGCTTACAGGTGGCACCAAAACACTCTGCTACCTTCTTAAGCATTTTTAAGTGTACAGTTCAGTAATATTAGGTATACTCACATTGTTGTGGAACGGATCTCCAGAACTTTTTTTTTTTTTTTTTTTGTGGGTACCGGGGGGACGACCTCAGGACCTCGCGCGCCAACAGACACCCGTGCCGCTGAGCGATATCACCGGCCCCTTTTTCGTATGTGGGATCCAGGAGTCGAACTCGGGCCCTCGCGCTTGCAAGGCAGGCGCTTACGCCGCTGAGCCATCTCACCGGCCCTCCAGAACTTTTTTTTTTTACCTAGGAGATCCGCAACTTTACCTATTAAACAATAGTGGTTCTCTTTTGTTTTTTTTTTTTTTTTTTTTTTGAGACAGTGTAGTCTAGGCAGGCCAGACTGGCCTCAGGCTCATGATTCTCCTGCCTCAGCCTCCTGAGTGGTGGGGTTACAGGTGTGTGCCACTGAGATCAGCAAGTGGTCCTTCTTGTTGCCCCGAGGAGCCAGGCCCCTCCTTCCTTATGCAGTGGTATTCTTGTCTTCTACTTGGCTGCAGGCTAATGCAGCAGAGCCTGAGAGCTGGGTATGTGGTGGGAGAGAGTTTCCACTGAACACATTGAATTAAATTTTAAAATAAGGGGGATGTCGCCCTGTAGGAGCTTGTGGATGCTCTCTCAAGGTCACCGGGTCTATGATGTCATCTGGTCCTTCGATGGTGTGGGAGTGTAGCATTAGAGTAGGAAGAGCCTTTAACAAGCCTGCTCTACTAACATAGTTTTGGTCTCAAGCCCAAGAGAGCTTCATAGTGTTTTTTGTTGTTGTTGTTTGTTGGTTTGTTTTTGGTACATTTTGGATCTTATTTACTCTTTCAACTTCTCACACTAGGGAGACAATACGATGTTTACACATGTGCATCTGGTTTATTTCACTTGAGTATGGTCTTGAGTTGCATCCATTTACCTATAAAAGTCTCCAGTTTATCCTTCTTTATGGCTGAGTAGTACTCCACTGTATAAAAATACCACATTTTTTTTATCCATTCCTCGGTTGAAGGGCATTTGGGTTGTTTCCAAGATCTAGCTATTACAAATTATGCCGTTATAAACATGCGTGCACATATATCGCTGTGGTACAATGGTTTTAATTCTTCTGTGAAGATACCCAGAAGGGGAGTAGCTGGGTCAAATGGGACTGGCAATCCTAGTTTTTGAGGAATCTCTACAGTGGTTGCACCAGTCGACACTCCCACCAACAGTGGAGAAGGGTTCCTTTTTCCCCACAGCCCCTCCAGCATTTGTTATTAGTTGATTTCTTGATAATAGTCATTCTTTCTGGGGTGAGATGGAATCTCAGTGTTGTTTTAATTTGCATCTCTCGAATGACCAGTGATGTTGAACATTTTTTCATATATTTATTTGCTGTTCGTATTTCTTCATCTGAGAAGTGCATATTCATCTCAGATGCCCTTCATAGTGTTTTTTTTATTTTCATTTTTTATTTATTTATTTATTTATTTTTTTGGTACCGGGAATTGAACTCAGGACCTTGTGCTTGCCAGGCAGGTGCTTGTGCTGGTGAGCTATATCCCTGGCCTTTCATAGTGTTTTAGAGGCTAGTTGAGCTCTGTCCCTAAAGGTGCAGTGTAGGTCAGAGGACAGTCTGGGTTGCCGACTGCCTTCTGAGAGCTGACCTTTTGTCCAGTGGACGGACATTTGAGAGGACTTAATGATAGCCCTCACTTGTGGTGCATGTTTACAGTCTTGTAGCAGATATTGTTTCCTCACGACAACCCTATGCTTATCACCCCCCGCTGTGTAGTTCAGGCTGGCCTCGAACTCACTTTGTAGCCCAGGCTCACTTCGAACTCGCATCGATCCTCCTGCTTCAGCCTCCCGAGTGCTGGGATTACAGGTGTGTACCTCCATGCCCAGCTATCCCCTTTCCATAGCTGAAGGGTTAAGTAACCCATTTGAGGTCATCCAGCTGATTAGCCAGGGCTCAAGACAACTTCAGGACTTCCGACTGGAAAGCCCATGATCTCTCCCCTATCAAGCTGCACCACCACCTTGTTGTTGTTGTTGTTGTTGTTCTTCTTCTTCTTCTTCTTCTTCTTCCTCTTCCTCTTTGTCTTCGTCTTCGTCGTCTTCGTCGTCTTCTTTTGACAGGGTCTCACTATGTAGTCCAGGCTGCCTTGAACTCGAAGCAACCCTCCTGCCTCAGCCTCCTGAGTGCTGGGATTACAGGCGTGTGCCACCACGCCCGGCTACCACCTTGTTCTTCACACTCGTCCCAGAAGGGCCAAGGGCTCAGTGGCTCAGGAGGCCCCTTCTGGCTTTTGCTTGGAGGAGCAGGTGCTCTTCTGGTCCTGGTGCTTCATTCAGGGATGATTTAGAGGGCGCTGCATGCAGTGGTTTTTCCTATTGTAAATGCATCAGCAGAAGTGGCTTTGTTTTTTCAGTGCTGGAGAGCAAACCCAGGGCCTTGTGCAGTTCTTTTGTTTTTTCTAAAAATAGAAGTCATGACCGTGTAGGGAAATCTATGATGTTCCGCTTTCTCCTGGTCAGACTACTCTGTCTGCCGTCTGGATGTCCCATCGTTGTCACAGTGGCCCCTGCGGGGAGAGCGGCTGGCTGTCTTGCCTAATCCCACTTGGAAGTACCGAGTTTAAATATTCTCCTTGGCCTTGGCTGCACTGTGCATATGAAGCAAAAATATATTTCGTTTGGCCAGATAATCTGTCCTTCTTGTCCTAAACCCGAAGCTTCTGTGGACTGCAAAAGGTGGAGAAAAGGAAAGTGCCACCAAGGTTGTGCATGCAAGTGAGACAAAGACTTTTCAGACTTGGCAGTAACTCTTGGTTAACTCAATTGCTAGAATAAGTAGAGTCAGAAATATTTCTTTTTCATTTATTTGTTTATTCAGTCTTTTTTTTTTCTTGAGGTGGGGAGTGTAGGCAGAGGGCATGAGGTATGAAACTAGCAATACCCAGTCCTCACAGGATATGAGAAAGACTGTCATTTTATACTGGAAGATATTTGCACTGATCCTGTCTCTTTTATTTTTATTTTATCTTTTTTGGTGCTGAGGATTGAACCCAAGGCCTCGTGCATGCTAAGCATAGGGTGTACAGCTGAGCCATACCCCCAGTCACAGATCCTCTTGTGCTGTCCTATTGTGGGTATTTGGAGATCCTAATTGGCACACAACTTTGGTTTTCCTATGTATTTCCTGAGGACACATGAGGTGGGAGAGAATAGCAGTGCTGAGCTTAGCAGTCAGCTGACCCACATGGCCACCTTTACCTGGGCAGGCCCAGGGCTGCTCTGATCGGGACGACTTCTCATAGCCAGGGCATGCACACATGTGGTGTCCTCCCTAGAGTGCTGGGCAGCCTCTTCTGGGTGTGCCCACGTAGACCTTTTAGGTAAACACATTTTCGGTTCTTCCAAGTACATTTGAGCAATGGGTGTTTTTGTTTTCCAGTCCACAGCTGAGTCTGCGACATCCTTTGTGTTTTTTCTGGGCCTTGTCTGAGCCTTAGTAATCTCCTTGCACACCTGCCCCAAGAAGCAAGCACTTGTCCAGTGGGAACGTCTACAAAGGGCCCTTACACCATTCTCCTGTGTGGACTTGGACTCACATCTCCATCCGCAGGGTGTTTGTTCCCTGCTGTTTTGTTTGCAGAAGACAGGCTCAGGACAAATTTGATGCGGGTTAGGGTAAGCATAATACGAAGAAAAAGCAGCGTAAAAGGAGTTGGGAGTGCTGGTTTCTGGAGACAGACATGTTGCTTTTTTCTAGGACTTCGGGCAAGTCACCCCCTCATTGAGGAATGATGGGATTGGATTAGATAAGCCCCAAGGCCCTTCTCAGTTCTAACATGTCACAAAGTAGTGGCCAAAGGAGCAAAACCTAACCAGCAATTATGCCATTGTGAATGGGCAAAGAGAGGGTGACATTGCCTTGTAGGGTAGGTATTTCATTGTAATACAAAAAAAAGACGGACAGTGAACTTTAAACTTTGTGGATTCATAGAGAGAGTTTCTCACGGTGCACACAGTCAGGCCCTCCCCCTTGTATCCAGATGTATTGTGGGATGTGCTACCAGCCTCAAACCCGAGAGCATGCAGTGCCAGGGCCAGGAGGGGAGCCCTGAGCTCAACAGCGGAGGCAGGTGAAGGCAGAGGGCTGCCCTCCTTGGTGGCAGAGGAGGATGGTTCTTGAAGTCCCAGGTGGTGATGGCTGTGCTCTGTCTTCATTCTCAGGTGAGCGATGGCAGGCGCTGGTGAGCGCAAAGGCAAGAAAGATGACAATGGCATTGGCACGGCCATTGATTTTGTGCTCTCCAATGCCCGGCTAGTGCTGGGGGTGGGTGGAGCGGCCATGCTGGGCATCGCCACGCTGGCAGTTAAACGGGTAAGTACCCGTGCCAGGGCTGGGCATGGGAGGTGGTGAGGCAGCCTCGACAGAGCGGAGCTCCCCAGAACAAGACTTGGATGCTGCTAATATAACTCGATGATTTGGTACTGTTGGATGAGATGCTGAGAGAACTCAGTAAGCTTGCTTCCAGGACTCTGCCCTGAAGAAAGCAATGGGGATAAAAGCAAACAAAAAAATCTGAAGTAACCAAAACAGCCTTCCTTGACTACTTGGTTTGTTTGTTTAGTATGCAGATTGAACCCAGGGGTGAGCTACCACTGAGCTATATCCCCTGGTCTTTTTATTTTATTTTATTTTATTTTATTTATTTATTTATTTATTTACTTATTGATCTTTTTATTTTTAAATCTTAGTGTCTCACTAAGTTGCCCAGGCTATCCTTAAACTTGCCATTCTCCTGACTCAGCCTCCCATGTAGTGGGGATTACAGGCATCTGCCACCACACCCAGCAACTAATTTATTTAAAATAGCAGCACCTCGCCACACACAAACTTCTATTTCTTTTTCCAACTTTACTTTTTTTAAACATTTATCTCTGTCTGTATATGTTAACTTGTTTATTATGTATTGTTTGTATCCCCCTAGTAGACTAGAAACTCCATGAGGGTGAGGATTTGGGCTTCTTTGGTTGGCTGCTTTATTCTTAGCACCTAGAACAATGCCCAGCATGTGTAGCCTCTGAATAAAACTTTCTGTATGTGTGAGTTCCACATCCACAGATTCAAACAACCACAGATGGAAAGTATTTTTTAAAACATGCCTCTGTGCTGAACATGCACAGACTTCTTTCTTGTCATTTTTCCTAAACAATACAGTATAGCAACTATTTGCATAGCATTTACCCTGTATTAGGTTTTATAAGTAATCTAGAAATGATTTAAGGTATATAGGAGGAACTGGGTGGATTGGTACACATCTGGAATCCCATCACTTGGGAGGCCGAGGAGGGAGGAGGATTGTAAATTCGAGTCCCACCTGGGAAACTTAGCAAAACCCTGTCTCAAAAAATAAAAAAAGGCTGGGGATATAGCTCGGTGGTAGAGTGGCCTTAGGTTCAATCCCTAGCACAGATAAACAAAAATAAAAGTATATAGGAAGACGTGTGTAGGTTATACGTAACTACTGAGCCTTTATTAAGGCACTTGAGCAGCAGAGGATTTGGGTATCCTCAGGGTGTCCTGAAAGCCCTCCCCTGGGGATACCAGGGAAACAGCATAACTTTACTATTTTCAGGGCCGGGCATGGTGGTGTGTGCCTGTAATCCCAGCAGCTTGGGAAGCTCAGGCAGGAAGATGGCAGGTTTGAAGTCAGCCAGGATAACTTAGTGAGACCCTTTATCAAAATATTAAAAAATATAATAATAAAAAAGGTGAAGACCCTGGGTTCAATCCCTAGTATTCCCCCCACCCAACACAGATCCAGTTTCAAAAGTACACAAAGAAACTGATCATATAAATACGTATTTCTATGAAGAAATACACCAAATACCTATACTATCAGTAGTTTTCTCTGATTTGTGGGACATTATGGATAAACACTTTTTTATTTATATCACTTGGTATTTCCTGAGATTTTTGGCATAGAGTAATGTATTCAATAGTCTAGAATAAAATAAAATTATTGAAAAATAGAACTTGAGGCTGGGGAGCGTGTACGAGGCCCTGGGTTCCATCTGCAAAGGGAAACAGTAGTTGAACTTAACTAAGGCAAAGCTGGGGAGGAGGGAATTGGAAGGAAGTAGAGGAGGGAAGCCGGTCTATGTCCTGTGTCCTCTCTGCTGTTGCAGATGTATGATCGGGCAATCAGTGCCCCTACAAGCCCCACTCGCCTGAGCCATTCAGGGAAAAGGAGCTGGGAAGAACCAAACTGGATGGGCTCCCCACGATTGCTGAGCAGAGACATGAAGACAGGCCTGAGCCGGTCCCTGCAGACCCTGCCCACAGAATCTTCGGCCTTTGATGCAGGTGAGGAGGGCTGTTAGCTCCTGCGACACCAGACTCCAGTACCACCCTTGCGTTGTACAAGCATTTCCTGACCACATATATGCCGGGTTGTGCAGGCACTGCCAGGCCCTTCTCCTTTCTGGGGCTGAGGCAGCTGTGGACTGAGGAAGCATGGGAAGAGCTCACGTGCTTCTCTCTCTTGCCTTGGCAGATACATTCTGCCCGCCCCGGCCCAAGCCATTGGCCAGGAAAGGCCAGGTAGACTTGAAGAAGTCACGACTCCGCATGTCCCTGCAGGAGAAACTTCTTACTTACTACCGGAACCGGGCAGCCATCCCTGCCAGAGAGCAGGCTCGGGCCAAGCAAGCTGCCGTGGACATATGTGCGGAGCTCCGGAGCTTCCTGCGGGCCAAGCTGCCTGACATGCCACTTCGGGACATGTACTTGAGTGGCAGCCTCTATGATGACCTGCAGGTAATGAGACGCTTCTCATGAAGGGTGGGGTAGGCACTGACCAAACGCAGCCCACGAAGTCAGTTTCGCAGGCTCTCAGAACGACGGGTCCCGCTGCTTGTAACTCCTGAGCCGGGAGCAGCGTTTGTTATTCTGCCCTCTTGTCTTCCTTACCCTTTCTCATTGCTTAGTCATGCAACTTTTTTTTTTTTTTTTTTTTTTTTTGTGGGTACCGGGGGTCAAACTCAGGACCTTGCGCACCAGCAGGCGCCCGTGCTGCTGAGCGATATCACCAGCCCTTTTCTCGTATGTGGGTTCCGGGAGTCGAACTCAGGACCTCACGCTTGCTAGGCAGGCGCTTATGCTGCTGAGCTATCTCACCAGCCCAGTCATGCAAATTTGAAGAAGCTATAAGAAACCTGCTCCTTCTGTATTCCTTTTTAAAACTATTTTGAGACAGGGTCTTGCTATGTAGTTCAGGCTGACCTTGAACTCACTGTGTAGCCAGGCTGGCCTTGTACTCTTGGTGATCCTTCTGCCTCAGCCTCCCAAGTGCTGGGATTACAGGTATGTGCCACCACGCCTGGCCCTCCTGTATTCTTGTCCCCATCTGTCCTGTCTGGTTTCCTCTGTGTGGATTGCCTCAGGGACATGAAAGAAATTCTTAGCTTCCATTCTTGTTGGGAGAGTGCAAGGTGGTGGGTTCTGTGAGTGTCTCTTGAGCAGAGTAAACCCCTCGAAACCTTTTCAATTCTGTCCTGACAGGTAGTGACAGCTGACCATATCCAACTCATCGTGCCCCTTGTGCTGGAGCAGAACCTGTGGTCTTGCATCCCTGGCGAGGACACTATCATGAACGTCCCTGGCTTCTTCCTTGTTCGTCGTGAGAACCCAGAGTACTTTCCTCGTGGCAGCAGTTACTGGGACCGCTGTGTAGTAGGGGGTTACCTCTCCCCAAAGACAGTGGCAGACACATTTGAGAAGGTAGTGGCTGGCTCCATCAATTGGCCGGCCATAGGGTCCCTCTTGGACTATGTGATCCGACCAGCACCGCCCCCCGAGGCCCTGACGCTAGAAGTGCAGTATGAGCGGGACAAACATCTCGTCATTGACTTCCTGCCTTCGGTGACCCTTGGTGACACTGTCTTGGTGGCCAGACCACACCGGCTAGCCCAGTATGACAACCTGTGGCGGCTGAGCCTGCGTCCAGCCGAGACGGCACGCCTGCGGGCTTTGGACCAGGCAGACTCGGGCTGCCGATCTCTGTGCCTCAAGATTCTCAAGGCCATATGCAAGTCCACCCCAGCTCTGGGCCACCTCACTGCCAGCCAGCTAACCAATGTCATTCTCCACTTGGCCCAGGAGGAGGCTGACTGGTCTCTAGATGTGCTGGCTGATCGTTTCCTGCAGGCCCTGAGGGGACTCATCCGCTACTTAGAGGCTGGAGTCCTGCCCAGTGCCCTGAACCCCAAGGTGAACTTATTTGCAGAGCTCACCCCTGAGGAAATCGACGAGTTGGGATACACTCTCTATTGTTCCTTGTCTGAGCCAGAGGTGCTGCTGCAGACCTAAGGGCAGGTGAAGGCCAAAGCAGCTGTCGGGTGGTCAGGCCCCGGATTCTCCGTTAGAAACACGTGGCTACATAGTTGGTGCCTCACAGGGTCCCTAGGTGCCTCCTAGTTCTTTCTGGTCATCGTCTTGGTCACTTCATGCTGATTAGAATGATATCTCTTTGATCCCTCATTTTCTTACCTAGCCCTATCTATTTTTGTTACCAAACACTGTGCTCCCTACTCCCTCCTTGGTCCAAGCTGATTTTTTCTGGAATGAATTGAGAAGGTAGAGTGGTGGCCTGAGCTGTTGAGACCACTTGGTGTTTTGCATTTCGTCCTAGATGTCCTGCTTTGTCTGCCCTGTCCTTCCCTGACCTTTTATCCCTTCCTGTTCAGTGTTTGTCCTTCCCTCTCTTCTGTTTCATGCCTTCTGTTTTGCTTTTGTCCTCGGAGCATAACTGCCTAGTCAAGATGTTGCCTTTCAGTTAAGTATCAGAAGAGCTGTCATGCCAAGTTTGCAAGCTCAGCTCTGCAGAGTGAGCAGTGAGACCGTATTTAGGGTTTCTGGGGGTGAGGCTGGTGGAAGAGCTGGTCTTTGACCCTGGTTCCTAGCAAACAAGCCTATCCCTCGGACCCCTTCAACCAACTATTCATAAAAGCCAAGAACATTTCTCCTGGGGACACTGTTATTGACTTACAGGGTCAACAGGATGCAGAGATATTTGGAGTTTTTATTTATTAGTGGCTATCAGTGCACAAGGGGACCAGGAGGTGGTTCCTAGGGCCTGGTGGAGAGCCTGCATCGCATCTGTGGCTGCCAGTTAGATAAAGAAGGGGTGGCGGCTGCAAGGGCCCACCTCCTGTGGGTGCTCCTTTCATTCCTTTCCTTCTCTGTTGCCAGTCGTACAAGGCCTGGCAGGAACCCAGGCTTAGCAGTAGAGGCTGAAGGAGGTGGGCAGTAGGCTGAGTGTCAGCTGGAAAACCCAGTCACCACTGGGGCTCAGTGAACATGTGTTGTCCTCTGAAAGACCTTGCCTTTCTAAGATGTTGCCTTAGAGCAAGAACAGGCCTAGCAACTAGCTGCCGCCCACTACCCCGGTTTGCTGAAGCATCAGGAGAAGGGTGTTTGCTGAGCGCTCCTGGTACCCACAGAGGCCAAAGGGCAGGTGGACATGCACAGCCCTCTTCCTCCCATTCAGTCTCTCACCTGGCACCTGGGGAGATTGGTGCTACCCAGGAAGAGAGAGCACAGATAAATCACAGGAGAAGGAGGTGGGTACTCTCCATTTTCCTTCTTGGTTCCTGCTGCTGAAAACTGCACTATTTATGGCAATGTAAATGTATCCTGAGGGTGGGAAGGAGTGTTTAATACATCGTGTCCATGTGTCAGTTTGTTTTGTGGTTTTTCTGTTTGTGGCCAAAAGGGCTGACAGTTTTATTTCTGATCTGCCCATCCAGTATTTTGTTCTCATCAAGTCTTATTTTATCTATTCTTACTACCTCTCCATCAATGAGATTTCTGTGTTCTCTGCAGCTGTCTCATTCCTTCCTAATAACAGTGACACGAAATGACTTAAAATAGCACTGATACCAAGCAACCCCCAGTTGAGGGCAGAGATAGATGCTTGCCCCCTTTTTGTCATAGATTAGGAGGTTGAGAATAACTTCTCCTATATTTAGAGTCTTTCTGCTGCTCTGGTAATCTGCAAAGTTCATTGTTTTATTTGGGTCAGGTATCGAGAGACAACTAAAAAGATAAAGCCAAGAACCTTGAGAGGTGCTCCACCCTGGCTGTTCATTAGAATGAAATGGGAGGGGAAAACATCGGGAGCCTCAGTGCTCCTGGTATGGAGGGGCAGGGGTGAAGCCTGACCAGGGCCCCAGTGACCCCCGCTGGTGTCCTGGGGGTGGTTGGGGAGTGTTACAGGTGAGAAGCAAATTGTTGAGATAAAGGATTTGGTTTCCCTGCCATGAGTATTATAAAACTCAAAAATTTCCCAGCCTGTCCTTTCTGACCAAATTCTATGTAAAACTTTGGGAAGACTTTAAAAAAGAAAAGCTTTAAAGAATCTCAAGATTTTAGAGTCCCAAATTACCAAAGTCAAACATAACTGAATTTAGGAAGGGGAGTAAGTTTATTTTCTGTCTTTAGGGGCAGCTCTGACTTGTAACTATGCTTCACAAAACTAAAACCGTAACTTTTGTCATCTTACAAGCAAGACCCTCTCTCATAAGGCCTCAGCATTAGCAGCAGTGGGAACTCAGCTCTGGTACTGGTGGGTTTACAATTTTCCTCATAAAATGTGGAAGGTAGGCAGTGCTCTGAGAGGCTGGGATGGAAGATGGCAACATCTGCCACACATACTCCCTTTTAAAAAACTGGATAAAGATGCAGTGGCTGCCCCACCCTTTCTGTTCAGTAGCTCCCACTTGCCTGAAGGAATAGCAAGTGTTCCTACTTCTCCATCTGGAGATCTTTTTGGTACCTTCTAGATTAGCAAACCACACACTTCGCCTGATGCCTAAAAACATACTCATCATTATCTTGAACACTTCATAAATTCCAGGTTTATTTTGATTCTTCCCTGTTGCCCATTCCTAAAAAATGAGTTCAGGACAGCAGGATTTTTCTTTATATGCTCAGTGTGACTTTTAAAAATAAAGGAAAGAAACCTTGAAGCTCATGTTTGGAAGAGCTCTGTTGAAACTTACTGTCTCCTGGGCCTTAGTCCCTGGCCACCCACCTGTTCACACTTCCAGTGAGCTCTTTTGCCTTCTTGTAATTCACTGGAGTTCAGGTGGTTCGCATGAGGGGTCAGCTTTAGGATGGAGGGCCCTGGAGAGACCCCAGGGGTGGGGGGGATCCGTGTGCGTGTCCAGAGCCCTCTGCCGTGGCACACCTTCCTTAGGACTGACTTGGTTGAGAACTGCTCTGGGAGGATTTGCCCTTTTACTTGAAAGTCAAAGCCACGGAGAATGGTCAGAGACACTTGGGACTAGAGCTGACTTGATTCCTGTGCGGCTGGGAGGCAGTGCCCCTTTAGATGTGATTTAACTGTAAGCTGCCGGAATCCAGAGATTCGGGCTCTGTGGTCAGCTGCATCTGGGGTGGTGGTTACTTTTTCATTTTCATCAATTTGTGGTTTAAACTCTTGGTCTCTGAGGCCAAGTCCTCAACTTGTCTTCCAGCCACTTGTCTGCCCTTCCGTGGTGGTCCGTCACCAGCCTGTCTTTCTTGGCGAGGACCAGTGAGAGCAGCTTAGTCCTGAGACCCACAGAACTGCTGTCCTTTTTCTCCTTGGGGGAGGAAATGAATGGGAGCACAGTGCCCTTCCACAGCACGGGAAGAAAAAAATGAACTCTCCTGTCCAACAACTCTGACTTTGTGTGTGGTATGAAACAATTTCCTAAAGGAGTGTTGGTTCCTCATTTTCAGCTAAGAGACCCTTTGAAGTGTTTGACGTGAGTCTTCATAATAGAATGGGTAGAACTGTCGCCACCAGACTCATCCTGTGACCTCTGCAGTGTCAAAACTGGGGCATGGCTGGCTGTCAGGAGCCTTTGGTGAGTCTCTAGAGCAAAAGGAGGAATCCTCCCCATTCCTTTGAAAGATTCGGGTAATGGATCAGGATTTTCACTACCTTTGCACTGAAAGACTAAACTTTTTTTTTTTTTTTTTTTTTTGGTATCAGGAATTGAACTCACGACCCCGTGCTTGCCAGGCAGGTGCTGTGCCGCTGAACTATATCCCCAGCCCTGAACTCTTTTTGAGACAGGGTCTTGCTCTGTAGTCCAGGCTCTAAGGATCCTTCGGCCTTAGCCTCCCCAGTGCTGGGATTTCAGGTGTGTGCTATCATGTCCAGCTCCCATTTCATTTCCTCCGTCAAGGAGAAAAAGGACAGCAGCTCTGTGGGTCTCAGGACTAAGCTGCTCTCACTGGTCCTCGCCAAGAAAGACAGGCTGGTGACGGACCACCACGGAAGGGCAGACAAGTGACTGGAAGGCAAGTTGTGGACTTGGCCTCCGAGACCAAGAGTTTAAACCACGAGGTGATGAAAATGAAAAAGTAAACACCACCCCGGATGCTGCCAACCACAGAGCCCGAATCTCTGGATTCTGGCAGCTGGAAATCAGTTAAATCACAGGTGTGTGCCATCATGGCCCCAGCCATGCCCTAGGTGTATCTCAGCATTCATGGTTCCCCCCAGGGGAAGGAAAGACATTTTTATCCCAGCATCCCCTGTGACTTGTGCATACCAGCTGTTTATAGCTGTTGGTTTTGTGTCAGTAAATACTAGTAGAGTCCTCTGAGAATGCAGGATGATGTCATGGGGATAAAGGAAAGGGGATTGGGAGGTCAAGGTCAGAAGACCTGAGTTACAGTAGTAACAATAACCATTTATTGAGCACTTGGGCTTTACCTGTATGATCTCATTGCATTCCTAGGACAAGAATATTCATCATTAGGAGAATGAGGAAACAGGTTTAAGAGAGGACAAGTCACTTAGCTAAATGTCTCGCCTAAGAAATGAGAGCCAGCCCTCATGGAAATGGTATTTGTATGACCTATTTAAATAGAGGTGGAACTCGTTTTCTACCTTTAGAGAGTGTCTTAGTTACTTTTCTCTCATTGCTGAGACAAAATACCCAACACCCAAAATTAAGGCAGGAAAGGTTTATTTAGCTCTCAGTTTGTGAAGGTTTCAGCCCATAATCAGCTGGCTCCAAGGCAGGGTGGTGTGGCACAGGGGCAACAGTTCATGGCAATGGAATACAGCAAAAGTGGCAAGAGCAAAAAAAGCGGGGGAAGAGCAAGCCTCTTTTCCTCCCTTATATTGTATGCTGGCTACCCACCCTCGCGTGGGTGTAACACCGTGTCCGTGCTCTCCTCTTGCACAGGCTGAAGATGTTTACATAGTGAGACCCTGGCCCCCGCTAAGTGATTTAATTAAACTTCTAAACTTGTCAAGTTGACACAATGAACAACATCCTCGATCGCTAAAGGCAAGTCCTCTATACCCCAGGATGTAGAACTGCTGAGTTACTTAAACTTCTAGACTTCTCAAGTTGACACAATGTATCAACCATTACAGAGGGCCAAGGGACGGAGTCTGAGCGTGAGGGAGGATTCTCAGGACTTATATAGCAGCTCCACTATGGGGTGCTGACGCTTACATAAATGGCACATCCAGCAAGTGGGAGAGGGTTCTCAAACTTCTCCCACGTCTATTAGGATGACTTGTTGGAAAGTTGGTTATGCCTGGGAGTTACAGAATTGGGAGTTAATTCAAACTACCTTGGAGAAATGACAGTTGAGTAATACCCGTACACATATATACCAAAAGAAGTACCCCTATACAGTAATAGGCTGCATAGTTTAACGGAACAGCACACTCGTATGTTAGCAGAACAAGCACTGTGGAAGTAACTCATGCTTTAAGATGGTGGATCTTTCAATCTACAGTGTAGATTCTACGGGGTTTTGAGGAAGGACGCAGAACTGGTTTTTGAGAATAGGTGGGAAGGGATCTGGTGATATCCTAACATGAGCACCCTCCCAACTGTGATCCCTGAGCCTCTTTGGGGGACCAAGCCAGCGCCCACTGTGGGCTCGCTCTGGAAAACCAAGGCTTGGACCAGGTAACTTCCTGGCAGGGGAAGAGGGACTGAGGCTAGGAGTTCAGGTCGCAAGTTCCGAGCTTCTCTAAGGGTGGCAGGAAGGGACCACCGAGGCCAGGACCTGAAGCCACGGTTAGGGGCGTGTGGCGGTCACGGCTCCCAGGACGGGTTCCTAGTTGATTCTGCCACAGCGAAGTCGTCTAAAACAAAAGCTGATAAACGGGGCAACCCTATGGCGCTAATCCGCCCCTTCCCGTGCGCGCCCGCGCAGCAGCCCGCCCATCTCAGGTCGTGAGCCAATAGGAACTCGAAGTATGTATGACTCACCACGCTTGGACCAATCAGCTTGACGCGCATTCCCCTCCAGCATCTCGCGCGATAACCATGCGGCCTTGGCCTTCGCAATAAAAAAAAAACTTGAGATGAAAGACTTTCTCCGCGCACGGAACTAACACCGGAACCGAGGCGTGTCTCACAGATCCCTCCGCGCTTCGCGGAGGCACAGGGAGGAACGTCTTTGATCGTAGGCCTCCTGTAAAAGAATGCGCCTTTTTCTTTTCGTAAAACACTGAAAATAAACTCTACCGACCGAGAGCTGGAGCCGGTGGAAGCGTCAGACGGACGCGAGCGAGTGGGCCTGCGGCAAGGGTCACGTGGCCGCCGCGGAAGGATGCGCCTTGTGCTGCGTCTCTGGGCAGAGTATATAAAGGTTGGCGGGCGGCACAGTGCGGCCATTTTTGCTCCCGCCGGCTATAGATGTAGTGTGTGTCTGCGACCCTGTCTCTCCCCACCCCTCGCGCAGGGTGCGCGGCCACCATGGCGTATTAGAGGCAGTAGTGCCTGCGGCAGCATTGGCCTTTGCAGCGGCGGCAGCAGCATCAGGCTCTGCAGCGGCAACCCCCCAGCGGCTTAAGCCATGGCGTGAGTATCGGGCCTTATTGGGTTGTGTCCCCTGCGTCGCCGGGGGCTTCGGCTGGGCTGGGTGCGGCCTGTGGCGGGGGCGCGTCGCGAGGGGAAGCGGTTTTACGAGCGCCCGGGACGCGCGGCCCCTGTGCGGGTGTACCCCAGGAGCTGGCGCTCACTGGGCTAGGGTGTAGGACGCGTGGCCCGGTTTCGGGGGGCCTCCTTTCTGGTGCCACGTCGTCCCCTAACCCGTGGGGGTCCGGGGCATCGCCCCGCGAACGTGGCAGTAGCCAACATGGCGACGGGGTGGTTGCCGTGAGTCACGCGGGGGCGGGGCGCGGCGCGGTGGCTTTGGCCCTATTTGGTAGCAGGACGAGCGCCGTCCTCCGGGTGGCCGGTTAAGGAATGGCTGAATTTCCGTGGGCGTCCATTTTGTGCAACCTGAGCCGGGCAGGGAAGGGCGGCACAATGGCCGTGGGGCCACGTGTTCTCCACTCGGGGGTAAAAAGATGGAATTACTTGACCAATTCTCCTATAAGTGGGATTTGCCTTTGTTTGCGTTTAGGCTTTTAACGGCATCCAACAGCAGCGTTGCTGTAACCGACAAAGATATCTTCGAGTTAAGCACATTCCTCGATTCCAGCAAAGCCCCACTACATGGCCGAGATGAGCTTCCTGAGCAGCGAGGTGTTGGGGGGGGACTTGATGTCCCCCTTCGACCAGTCGGGTTTGGGGGCTGAAGAAAGCTTAGATCTCTTAGATGACTACCTGGAGGTGGCCAAGCACTTCAAACCTCATGGGTTCTCCAGCGACAAGGCTAAGGCGGGCTCCTCCGATTGGCTGGCTGTGGATGAGTTGGTCAGTGCCTCGGACACCGGCAAGGGTGAGTGGGCCTCCTTCATCTATCTGGCCGTGTGGGTCCCCACACTCAGGGCGGGGCCTGCCTTGTGTCTGATTCAGTGACCCCATCACCCTTTGTCTTTTGCAGAGGATGCCTTTTCTGGGACAGATTGGATGTTGGAGAAAATGGATCTGAAGGAGTTTGATTTTGATGCCCTGTTGAATGTAGATGACCTGGAAACTATGCCAGATGAGCTTTTGGCCACGTTGGATGACACATGTGATCTGTTTGCCCCCCTAGTCCAGGAGACTAATAAGGAGCCCCCCCAGGCAGTGAACCCAGTTGGCCATCTTCCAGAAAGTTTAACAAAAACTGACCAGGTTGCCTCTTTCACGTACTTGCAACCTTTTCCCCTTTCCCCCGGGGTTCTGTCCTCCACTCCAGATCATTCCTTTAGCTTAGAGCTAGGCAGTGAGGTGGATATCTCTGAAGGTGATAGGAAATCTGACTCTATTGCTTATATTACCTTGGTTCCTCAGTGTGTAAAGGAGGAAGATGTCCCCTCAGATAATGATAGTGGCATCTGTATGAGCCCTGAGTCCTACCCTGGTTCTCCCCAGCACAGCCCCTCTACTTCCAGGGGCTCTCCAAATAGGAGCCTGCCATCTCCAGGTGTTCCCTGTGTTTCTGCCCGTCCCAAACCCTATGATCCCCCTGGAGAGAAGATGGTAGCAGCCAAAGTTAAGGGTGAAAAGCTGGATAAGAAACTGAAAAAAATGGAGCAAAACAAGACAGCAGCCACCAGGTACCGCCAGAAGAAGCGGGCAGAGCAAGAGGCCCTCACTGGCGAGTGTAAAGAGCTAGAAAAGAAAAATGAAGCTCTGAAAGAGAAGGCAGATTCTCTGGCCAAGGAAATTCAGTATCTGAAAGATTTGATAGAAGAGGTCCGAAAAGCAAGGGGGAAGAAAAGGGTCCCTTAGGGTAGTCAGGAGTGCTATGTGCTTGTACATAGGTGTCTTGCGCTGAAGCTGTGTTGTAATAAATTATTTTGTAGTGAAAGTGCTAATGCAGGTTCATGGTGTTTCTTGGTGTGTGTTTTGGGCCCTCTCCATTCCCAAACTGAAGTTCTGCCGTGTGTAATGGGAAGGTGATTTGGACAAAAGATCTGAGGTTTTTATTGGGCCCCTGGGGTACAGACTTTTGGGCCCGGTGCACCTGATACCTACCTCATCCAGGACAGCTGGAGGGGTAGGGAGGAGTCGGGAGGGGAGGGGCATCCTGGGTTCCACTGTTTCCTCAGTCATGGTTGAAGGTGGACTTGTCAGCTGTGTGTACTCAGATAAGGTCACATGTCCTTGAGCACAAAGCTGATCAGGTTTTACAATTGCGTAGGAACTTAATACCCATTCAGGAAGCTCCCTTTGGAGCTGAGGATTGTTTTCCATTTCCTCTTCCCAAGCAGTGGAAAGAACCTTGGAGCTGTCTCTGGGCCCAGGTGAAGGCTGGTGTCCCTGTGGGATGTCAGTGCAAAGCCCTCAGTGCTTCATAACAGCCTCACTACTGAGGAGAAAGGCTTTATTTCGACGATTTTAGATGCACATTGACCCAGCCAAGCTCATGTCTAAAGTGCTGGACCTTGGAACAGGAAAGGTTCTAGTTTTATACCCTTGGTCTTAAGAAATGGGCTGGGGCAAGTGAGGGTACAAAAGCAAGACACAACAATAACATCCTTGAAAGGAGAGCCTTACGAATCCTGTGAGGACAAGATGACTTCATAGGGACATAGTTGCCAATCTTGCCTGTATGAGAAGAAGAGCTGGGGGGGGGGGTCGAGGGATTGCTTCACTACAATCTTGGGCTTGAAGGACTGGGTGATTTTACCTTATTTGTAAGATACTAGGTAGTTTCTTCTGCCTTGCAAACACAAGGCTGAACCCAGGCAGGTCAGATCCCCACTGTCCTCTATGCTGGGGAGGACAGGTGTGTGTTCCTGCACGTCTGTCTAGTTTGGCAACCCTCTCCGGAAATGAGTGGCCTGTGAGTGCCAGCAAGGCAGGGCCTGCTTTCCAGACCTGCCTTCAGGCCCACTGATTCCTGAAAGTCTGGTTTGATGGGAAGAACACAGCTGGTCCTTCGCCTGGAGGGTGTGGGATCACTGTTGCACCTTAGAGCTGGTGATCTTTTTGAGTTTTATTTTTGCAGTCATGGCACCCAGGGCCTGAGATTCTAGAAAGCTTCACCAGGCTGTGGGCTTCGATCCATGTCTCAGACTGGGGCTCTGTCTTAGGTTGTAGCTAAGAGGAGGTTCTATAACTAGACTCTACCCTTCTCTGCCTCAGGAGGTTGTGTGCCTGGTTCCTTTGCTGCCCTCTTGCACAGCTGTCTCACCTCAACCCTGAGGCCCAGCTTCAGGTGCGCCACAAGCAGGCCTGGCCTAGGGAGGCTACAGAGGGCATTAGTAAAGTCCGTCCAACTCTGCATGTGGTGCCTGGACCAGAGGGGGTTCTCAGCCTCTAGCTCTTGCTGGGTACCCATGTGTTTTGGCTCCACCCCACCTCTCTTGGGCCTGCTGAGGCTGGGGTTGTCAGTTCTGAGCATCTCACTTGTTCTGTTGGGGGGACACTGGACAGCAGGGAATGCCCCAGTTTTCCCCACTGAGTGCCCACTGTGTGCAAGACAGGGTGCTGCAGATGCCCATCCTGGGGTGTTCTGAAGGAAAAGGTGACAGTGCAAAGGGCATGGCAGGGTGGGGGGATTTGCTTTCAGAGGTGGGAGTGAGCTTGGCAGGGGCTGTGCTGGAAGAGGAGAGGCAGCTGGGGTGAGGATGATACCCAAGCAAGGGCAGGATGGCGGCCTTATTTCTGGAGATGTGGTAAACCAGGGGAGGAGCAGTACTGGGGATCAAGTCCAGGGCCTTCACACTGAGCTACATCCAGTCGCTACGTAGCCCAGGCTGGGCTTAAACTTGTGATTCTGCCCCTGCTCCCCAGAGTGCTGGGGTTAAAGGCATACGCCACTGTGCCCAGCTAGGAGCAAGCTTTTTATGTGGGCAGAGGGCTCAGTGTGGGCAGGGGAAGTTTGAGACTCCTCTTGGGCATCCAGGTGGAGAGGGTGAGGAGACAGTGGATAGAAGAGTCCAGCTGGAGCTGCAGGGACCCAAGTGTCACTCGCCACAGGGGTGGCAGGGCTCGTGGCCTGGGTGGACAGCAGGTGGATACTGGGATCAAGCTGCAGCATTAGTTGTGGATGAAGAGAAGGGGAAGAGCACCCCAAGAAGTGAATAGGGGCATCCTTGAGTGCCACAGTCCCACCCACCTGTCCCAGAGGCTTTGCTGGACAGTCACCTGATGGGGACCTGGCCAGCTTCTGCGGGAGCTTGAGCTAAGTCCCTGGCCCAGACATGCTTTGGGCTGGGCTGGTGCCCTCATGGGTGGAGCCTGCGGCTGGGCCCTGTAAGATCCCCATGGCAGTGCTCTCTCCAGCCCACCCTGAGCCACCCCCGCAGGCACAGAGGTCCAGGCAGCGTGAGACAGGCCTCCCATCCCGTGGCAGCCTGTTTCCTCCTGTCGCCCTACAGGTTCCCAAACTCACCTGGGCTCAAACTTGTCAGCTGCCGCAAACTACCTGAGGCACAAGTGCTCCTGGCCCTCACATCCACCCGTGGTGCCTTAGTTGGGGAAGGCCTCTTCTGCTGGAATGTGACACTAGTGTCCTTTAGGCCCTGTTGACCAGCAGGTCCTGGGTCACTGTTAGCACCCCTCCCTGGGTGACGTGCCCTTTGCTCTGGTGCTTGTACTGGCCTCCCGAACTCCCTGCTGCCTCTAGCCACCTGCAGAACTGTCCGGGGTGACTGTCACAGTACAGAGAGATCCCAAAGGCTGACCTCGGCTACTAGAGCAGGCTCTGGTGAATGCTAAGCTATCAAGAGCAGGGGGCAGGGGTGCACCCAGCAGCGGTACTGGCATAATGTGAGCTCAGACTGACGGGAAACTTGCCAGCAGGGGAGGGGCAGGACCCCACGCCATCCTTCCCTGGGGGGGGGTGACTGTGTGACTGCAGGTGTCCTTGTTAGAAAGGGGTGCTGGAGCTTAGTCAGCCTTTTCTTCTGTGACACAAATTCCAGGAGCTGCCTTCTGGCTAAGCTGCTTACCATGGAGGAAGGACTGTCCAAGGACAGCCAGGGTTCCCGACAGTAGTCACAAAGCCAGCGGCAGGGAGGAGTGACGATCAGATGTGCCCCCCACATCTGAACAGCTCCCGCGAGGTCCCTGTTATTACGGGGACATCACCCACCTTCCTGCTGTCCCCACCTGGAGATGGGCTCCAACTCCAGCTCTGCTCCCCTGTAGTGGCGCAGCCACCTGTGCTCAGGCAGACCTGGGTGTGAACCCAGCTACCGCAAGGATCTTCCCGAGGCCCCCAACCTGAGCCAGCACAGCTCTCTGCCGTGCCCACAGCACCCACAGCACCCCCCCCCAGCCCACAAGTCTACTTCCCAGAATAAACACCAGCAGCTGCAAGCACTGTTTTTGCCTCAAGGGCCACCTTCTGGGCTGTGGCAGCCATATCCAGGGATGGCACCCCCAGACTACAGCTCCCCAGATGGCTGTCTGGCCTGGCCTGGCCTGGGGACTTCTCCCTTTGGTGCCAGAGGAGATGGGGACACCCCACAAGTCAGATCAGCAGCACACACAGCTCCCACATTTATTAGAACCCAGGAGTCTACACGGCAGCCTTCTTCCTACATCTGACGGTGAGCCCCGAGGACCCAGGACCTGGCCTTGGACCACAGCGAACAGGCCAGAGGCCATGCCGGGGCAAAGCAGACGAACAGTCAGAAATGTTCCTTTCTGGCAGGGCAGATGGCTCCTCCTAGGCCTGCAGAAGATTCAGCTCCAGTGCCAGTGTGAATCTGCCCTGGGGCTCCCAGCTCCATTCCAGATTCCAGAACTCCAGCGTTGGGCTTCCTCAAGCCGGCTGTGCCGCCATCTGCGGGCCGCGCTCTGCAGGGCTCGCCTGTCTCCTGCAGGCCCTCCAGGGAGCCTAGCTGCCGAAGTACTCCTGTTGGAACCTCTGGAAGTCTTCCTCTGTGAACACAGTGCCCTCGGCCTTCTTCTTCTTAGTCTTGGCCACGGGCCGGTCACAGGCCTTGCGGCCCCGGTTCTGCTGCAGAATCTGGGAAGAAGTGAGGGCACATCATTTCCAGGGACAGAAGAGCAGACCAGGACCTGAAGGTCACTGGGATGTGTGGGCCAGGGCAGGGCTGGGCCAGTGGCCCAACTTCTACCCTGTGTATAAGGCTGACACCCCAGGCCTTCCTGGAGCCCATACCCAACAGACCTGCCGTGACACTGACTCCGCCAGGGTGCTCTTTGTGCCAGTCATAAACTTCAGGTTTGCTCTGAGGTGGTCTCGACACTCTCGCTTCTGGTACTCAGCTGTGGGTGACAATGGGTTTGTGTCATCTCAGATTCATCCCCTGGAAGCCTTCCAGGGCCCCAGCCCCTGGCCCTGCAGGAGGGCCATCATCCCCTCCCTAGATTGTTACAAGCTGGGCTCCTCTTGGCCAAATCTACTCTCCATACAGGTCCTGTGGAAAGCGCCCATGGCTCCCAGTGGTCATGTGACTCACTCGACAAACTCATCCTGTGCACAACTAAGTGTCATGCTCTGTCCTGGGCGCTGGGCCTACAGCAGAAAACCTGGCAGGCAGATCCCTGCCCTCATGGAGCTTATGTGCCAGTGCAGAGAGGGAAAGGTGGTAAAGAGCATTTTAGAGGTGAGCCACTTTGGAAGAAAACAGAATAGGAAACAAGAATACCAGTGGCAAAGGGTTGGAATTTTAAACAGGAAGACCCAGGAAGGTCTTATTGAAATGACGTTTGAGCAGTCCTGAAAGACAGCTGTCTAGGTAGAGGGGACAGTCTGTGCATAGGCCAGGCGTGGAAACATGCCTGATGTCCCGAAGAGCAAAAGTGGCTGGGGAAGGGAGGGGCAGGTCATGAAAACTCTGGCTTTTATTGAGGATAATGGGAGCCACAGAAGGGTGTAGGCAAAGGAGTATCAAGGTGTGACTTATCACTTTGGTGGCTACTGAGAATCAGATGACTGGGGAAGGGTGTGTGGAAGGCAGGAGACCAGCTAGAGACTTTTGCAGAACTCCAGGCTGGAGATTAGGTAGTTTAGACCCAGGTGACAGCCAGAGGTATTCTGTAGCCTGGCTGCTGAAGCTCTCACCATTCCTTTCATCCAGGGATTATATGCCAAGCCCTGGGCTGGGCGCCAGTGCCACAGACAAATCAAAGGGAGGTCTGTGCCTGGTGGAGCTCTCAGCCCAGTGGGGGAGGCAGCGAAGGGAACCCCTGCGACAGGGTGGTGAGACAAGGGCAGGGGTGGACAGGCGGGGGGCGGGGGGCCCTCAAAGCTCCAGCTTCACAGTACCAGTGACTGGGGCTCAAACCTCTCTCCTATCTCCACACCTTTGGTCACGCTGTCGCTTCTCTTTGGAATTCATAACCCTTTTAACAAATAGCTAAATGGCTTCTATGCAGCAGGCCCTGTAGATTTGAAGACACTTAAGCACTTACCATCCTGCCCATGCAGTTTTTCAATACAGTCCAGCCTGGCCTTCAATTTGCTACGTAGCCCGGACTGGCCTCAAACTTTCAATGCTCCTGCCTGGGATTACAGGCATGCACCACCATGCTGGTCTCATCCCAAGTCTTCGTCTCCTTAATGGTACCACATTCCCTAAGAAACTCTACTAGAGCCGGGTGTGGTGACGCAAGCTTGTAATCCCAGCACTCGGGAGGCTGAGGCAGGAGGATTGCCACAAAACCAAACCCAGCCTGGGCTACATAGTGAGTTCAAGGCCAGCTTAGACTACATAGAGAGACCCTGCTCAAAAATTAAAAAAAGAAAAAAGCTCTATTGGAAACTGGGCTCCCTCTTCGCAGCCAATTCACCACTAAAGCCCCTCAATGTTCCCTCCTCTGCTCATCTTCCACCTGCACAATTCTCTCATCTCGGCATCTATCACCACTGCCCTGGCCACACAATCTCCCACTTGATCGCAGCGGGTAAGAGCAGCACTCTGGAGTCACTGCCTGGTTTCCACCTGCACCACCTCAGCAAGTGCCTCCTTCTGTAGAATGGGACTGACAGCACGCAGACCTCACAAGGTTCACATTTGTAGAGGGCTCAGAACATCGTCCGGCACACACACTGTTACTGTTAAATGCTCCATCTTGACCCTGTTCACTCCCTGTCACCTTTACCAGCCTGCTCCCTTTCACACTCTCAAAGGCAACAGACTTCTTTCTGACTCCCTACCTCTACACCTGCCATTCTTCCTAGAACACGCTTACACTTCCTCCAGCTCCCAGGCTAAATGTTGCTTTCTCAGAGGAGGCCGATTTGGCCTTTTACTCTGATCCCTCTCTGAGCACCGTAATATTTTTTTTACATTACAGGCATGAACACGCTTAAGAATTATACGCTGGTTCTGAGCCTCTTCGATGCTTCTCTCTGCACTGTACGTAGTCCCTGAGGGCTCGGGCCGTGTTTCTGTCACCCCTATGGTGTCCCGGGCCCCGTTCCGCTGCAGGCACAGGGCCGGTATCCAGCTATACCCCGGGGAGCCGCCCCCAAACCCAGCGGCCGCACTTCCAGCCCCTTCGCGCACTCACCCAGCGCCGACTTGGGCACCTTTCCTTTAGCCGAGTGCCGCAGTTTCTGGGCCTGGGCCGCCTTCGCCTTCCGAGCCCGCTTCACAGGGGCCCCGCTCGACTGGGCCTGGCTTGGCGCGGCCTCGGGGGCTGCAGGGGAAGACAGAGAAACAGATAAGGGTCGGAGAGCGCGCAGGGTTCCCATTCCGCGGGGGCTAAGTCCGGCCTGGATCATCCCCCACCCCTGGCTCCTTCCGAAGCGCCCGCCGTCCTCCCGTCCCGGCCAGATGTGCCCTGGCAAGCCCTCCTCACCCTCCGACGCCGCCAGAAGCTCCAGACCTCGCCGCAGCAAGGCAGCCGACATGATTGCACCTGGCACCACCCACGCGCCTTACGCTACTTCCGCCTTGGTTGTGCTCCTAGTTCCGGCGGAAACCCAACCCGCAATGCCAGGATCCAGAGTGGGCGGGGACAGGAGGGGAGCGCCTCTGTTCTTAGGACGCATGCGTGGGAGGAGGGGCGGGAATTGGAGGCGGGTCCAAGGCGCAGAAGAACACATTTATTGTCCAATCCTAATCCAACTAACCCTTTGAGGGCAAGGCCACGCCTTCTCTTGGAAGAGGTCCGCGGCTAGTCTTGGCTGGTTGGTCACCTCTCTAAGGGGTGTCGCTTGTCGGCAGTGGGCGTGGCCGTGTTGTTAGTCTCACTTTTTACCAAAGAGGAAACTGGGGCTACCTTTGTTTTTTTTTTTTTCCCTTGTACCTCAACCAGAGTAACGTATCGTATAGATAGAGAGCAGCTGGTGAATCTAGCTGTCTTCCATGAAGTCAGACATTAAAGACATTTACAAAAATGCAAAATAATTTTTTTTTTTTTTTGTGGGTACCGGGGGGTCGACCTCAGGACCTCGCGCGCCAGCAGGCGCCCGTGCCGCTGAGCGATATCACCGGCCCCTTTTTTCGTATGTGGGTTCCAGGAGTCGAACTCGGGCCCTCGCGCTTGCCGGGCAGGCGCTTAAGCCGCTGAGCCATCTCACCAGCCCATGTATTTTTGTTTTGAAAAATACAATTTTTTCCATAAAATGTTATTTGTGTACTAAGAAATGACTTTATTATTTTAAGTGATTAATAAATACTAAAGAACCTCAGTTTTAGTAGGTCCGGAATTTTGAAGAGTGTAAAGAGCCAGGCATGGTGGCTCACGTCTGTAACCCCACCACTCTGGGAGGCTGAGGCAGGAGAATCCCAAGTTCAAGCCCAGCCCTAGCAACTTAATGAGGTCTTGTCTTAAAACATTAAAAAGGAACTGGGGATGTAGCTCAGTGCTAAGGCCTTGGGTTCAATCCCCAGGTTTAAAAAAAAAAAAAAAAAGTAAAGGACTTCTTAGACAAGTTTGAGAACCTCTGGCCTAGAATGAGCCTTCTTGAAGCGGGGAGGAGCCTGACTTGTTCTGTGCCATCTCCTCACCCTGCACCTGGCAGGCAGGAGACTCGCAGCCCCAGGCAGTGATGGTGAGGAGAGACGACCGAATTCACTGTGCTGTCGGCTTGCGCCGGCCTCCCGTGCGGCTGACGCCGTGACAGCGAGGGACACAGAGGTGGCTCAGTGGTTCTCCTGGCATAGGCCGCACTGTGCCTCCGCCACGCAGGAGGGAGGCGTTGATAATAACCAGCTGTGTCGAGAGTCACATTACACACACACACACACACACACACAGGTGGCGCCGCCGCTGGGGAGCTGAGGCAGACTGCGTAGGAGCTGTCCACTTCCAGAGAGAGAGGCGTCCAGGCAGGAGGTATTGTCGTGAGGGTCTGGCCCCTGCGACACTATCCGGGGAGCGGCCCGTGGGACCGGAAAGGGTGGTGTGGGGACAATGGTCTCCAGGGCTGGACTCTATGCCCTGTCCTATGGGCTGAGGGGGCCTGGAACCCAGTCCTGTGGTCAGACAGGCGCTCTTTCCCTGTTTATAGTTGTTTGTTGTCTGTTTTCCTTGGCAGAGCAACGGGCTCTGTTTTGTTCATTACTAGATCCCTAGTGCCCGGGACAGTGCCTGGCATACAGTCAGCGCTTCGTAAAGGCACGGATAGGATGGAGAAAGGATGCGTTTGGGACACCGGTGGACAGCCGCGTAGACATGTACTGGGGTACCGGGACCTGGCGAGTGTGTCCCCGGATTGGGCAAAGGACCAAACTGTCTGAGAGCCACTTCGACCACTAGGTGGCGCCACAGGACAGCTTTCTTGCTGCCTCGCGGTCCATGGCTGTGGCTGGGCAGCAGTGTGGGGTGTGGATGCCCCTCAGTCTCGGTTGGCTCTTCGCAGCCAGCACTGTGTGGCTTGGCTCCCTGCTACCCCTGCCCTGCCACTTCCACGCCTGGGGCCAGATGTCCCTCCAGGGTCTGGCCTGAGCGGGGAAGTTGAGGCAGAGCCACTAGGCTGGGCTGCCCAGAGGAGAGGCGAGGTCTCCTACCCCAGGGACAGCTGCAGGGGTGTGTGTGACCCAGGCAATCCCTTAACAGAGCATCCCTCGGCGTCCTCCTCTGCTACATGGGGTTGGGAAGTAGCTCCCTCGCAGGGTGGGTGTGCAGAGCCCTACATTAACCCCACCGAGAACCCAGAACAGGGCCTTGCTGGCTGCTCAGGGACGGTGTTACAGGCCCAACCACTGCGCTGTGACCTGTGTCCCCCAACCCCACAGCCTGTGTGGACCCCTGAGACCTGTCAGGTTCATCCGGAGCCCCTGAGGCTCCCACGCTGGTTGCTACAGGGCTGGATGACCCTGGGCCAGCTGTTTCCCTGCTCGGAGCCTTGGCTTCGGCACAGGGTCCTTGCCTGCCTCCGGCCCCAGCCACGGTGCCCCTGAGAACTTGCCAGACTGAGGCCCTTGGCCACATGGAGAAATGTCACGGTGAGTGGCCACCCTGTGTCCCCACCCTGGCCCCTTCCTGGTCTCTCTGGAACCTGCCCCTGAGACTCAGAGGCTGGGTTTTCTGCAAGGTCACGCGGCTCTTTATGTGTGGTTGCGTGTGAGCACGTGTGTGCCGAAGTGTGAGCACGTGGATGTGTGTGCATGTGTAGGAGCCTGAGATCAAGTATGCAGGGGTTCACGGTAATTCTGAGTTGTATGTCACGGTGCTTGTAGTCCTGAGTGGCTCTTGCTGTCCTTGCCAGTCCCTGTCTTGTGTCCGTCCAGCCTGGCCTGTCTCAGACTCCCTGGCTCCTGGCGGACTCCACATCTCCGTGTCTCTGACACCTCTCTCTCCCCTACTAGTCCCCACGCCTCCGGCCACCTTCAAATTGAGAACTGAATGGAATTTCCAGTTGCCTTTCTACTGGCTGTGATCGCAGCTCCCTGTCCCTGCTGCCTTCACCTCCTCTCTCCAGCTGTGACCCTGCTCCAACGGCTTATAGCTAGCTGAGAGCAGCCCTCTGCGGAGAGGACCCTCGGTCTGGGGCTGTCTTTCCTAAAGGGGTCACAGGCAAGCACTCTTTCTGTTTCCCAGGTTCACAGTGCCCTGTGGTAGAGGAGGGGATGGTAGTGTGGGCGACCTTGGGAGGTAGGCAGTGCTGAGGGCCGTGTCCCAAGGTCTAGGGCTGACACAGAAGCTGCCTTCCCTTTCGGCCTACCGTCCCTGCTGAGAACCGGGCTTTGGGCGGTGTCGTCCAGCCGTCCTCCTGGACTGAGGGGTGGCGGAGGCCCCAAGCTCCTGGCTTCTGCCATCTGGATTCTGACTGGGCAAGTTGAAGTCTGGTTTTACCCCACTCACTAGCCATGTGCCCTGGGCAAATCACATTACCTCTCTGTGCTTCGGTTTCCCCACTTGTGAGTTAAATGTAATACAGTAGTTGTCTCACTAGCTGGGCGTGGTGTAATCCCAGCACTCTGGGAGGCTGAGGCAGAAGGATCACGAGTTGGAGTCCAGCCTGAGTGACGTAGTGAGACCCTGTCTCAGAAATAAAAAATAAAAAGGGCCGGGGATGTAACTCAGCACAAAGTCCTTGGGTTCAATCTACAGTAACACACACATACGCACACGCACGCATACACACGCGCACACACGGACATAAGAGGCAGGAAGAAGCTGCTGGAAATTCCCTGGGGGTCAGACAGTGACCTAGGTGAGGGTCAAAAGTAAGGTCCTTTTTTTTTGCAGTTTCAGAATTGCACCCAGCCAGGCATGGTGGAGCATGCCTGTAATCCCAGCACTTGGGAGGCTGAGACAGGAGGAACACCCCAACTTTGAGGCCAGCCTGGACTACATAGCCAGATCCTGTCTCAAAAAGCAAGCAAGCAAACAAACAAACACACAAACAAAAAACAATGAAAGAAAAAGAAAAAAAAAAGAATTAAATCCAGGGCCTCACACATGCTAGGCAAACTTTCTACCACTGAGCTACATCCCCAGTTCAGTCTTTTTTTTGTTTGTTTTTGTGACAGGGTCTTGCTATGTAGTTCAGGCTGGCCTTGAACTCACTATGTAGCCCAGGCTGGCCTCAAACTTGGATCGATCCTCCTGCCTCAGCCTCCTGAGTCCTGGGATCGCAGGCATTCACCACCATGCCCAGTCTACCTTGAGCAGCCAGACACAGCTACCAAGTTGCTGTGTGACCTGGGTCCATGCCTGCCCTTCTTGGGATGGGATGAACTGGGGTGCGTCCCCTAGGGCTACTGAGAGGAACAGGGGGAGAGGCTGAGCTTGAAGGGTGTGGGGGCCTCGGGGAGCAAACAGCCCCCTCCAGCCAGCTGATCCCAGACCAATTTGCCAGTGAGGAGAAGAGGGATGGAGCCTGGACTTGGTGGCGGGGGGGGGGGGGGGGTTGACTTCACTGTGAGAACTTAAACGAGTCCCCTCTTTGCTCTGGGCCTCAGTATCCCCATCTGGGCAATGGGGACAGACCGTGCCGCCTGAGGAGCCAGGAGTGTGGAGAAGAAAGGGTGTCACCTCAGGGTTTGGAGAGGGGAGGGTGTGGGGAGCAGCTGGTTCTGGGGCCTCAGGAGGCCCTGAGGTGGGGGTTCAGGCTCCCAAAGGGGCAAAGTGGGGATAGGGAGGGTTCAGTCCCTTCCAGCCTCAGCCCTTTAATTCTAATTACGTCTCTATTAAAATGCAAATTTCCAGTGTAGCCAGCACGGAGGCCCTGTCATCCGGGAACCAGAACCGGAGTCTGGAGGTGGGAAGGGGGTGGGGTCTCCGCCTTCGGATCTTTCCTACTGAACTGGAGCCTGCAAGGAGCCCCCCCCCAGCGACAGGGAGCTGGGTGACCCTGCACTCGAGTCATTTACCCTTGCTGGCCTCAGTTTCCCTATCTGCAAATTCGGGAGGACCAGCTGCATCCTGCAGGATTGTCCTGAGGATTTGGTGAATGAGCATCCGGGTCCTGGAGGAAGCTGCTCAGCCCTTGGATCTGGTCAGAAACTCTGGTGGCGCTGGGGGAGTCAAAGCTGTCTGCTGTCCGCAGTCCCAGGGGCCCACTGTGGTATCAGAGTGAACTTTGAGACCTGCTTCAGGCTGAGGCTCCCCTCACGCTTATTTTGTAGCCATTTATTTTTATGCTATTCTTCCCTTGTAAGAGGGATATGACTATTTTAAAAATTGGGAAGTGGGAACCTTTCTGCCCCCAGAGGGTCTAAAACAAGGAAGGATAAAGAGAAGGAATTTTAGGAAGGGAAAGAGAGCTGGCCAAAAGCAGCAGGAAGGGATGAATAGATGGAGGAAGTAGTTACAGTATTTCTCTTTTTGCCTCTGCGCCTAGGAAGCTCAGATTGGAATGTATTCTTCAATTGTCCTAAATACAATTTATCACATGATTATATTATACTGCTATATTATTCAACTGCAATAAATGTTCATTTAACTTTCTAGTACTTCTAGATGGCTCTGGTTCCCTAAATGATTTCTCATCTTTTATTTTACTTTTTAAGAAATCCCCTTTAGAAATAGCAGAGAGTATAAATTATAAATTAGCAATTAAGACAGTGAAAGAGAGAGAGAGTAAGAGTACACAGGCTGTTCTGTGCAAACCTTTCAGGCCCTAAGCCTCCGTGATTGTGGCTTTATACTAAGAGCCCAGAGGGCAGCATGGTGGGGAGCGGTGGCTGCAAAATGCAATTGGTGATTGATTTTGTGTTCTTAGTGCTGGGTGGGTAAGAGCAGAGCACTTGCCAGCAAGAACAAAAGCCAAGTGGGCTGGTCTTGGAGGAGCCCAGTCCTGAACAAGTTGGGGGCCCAGGGGCTGGTGAGATGGCTCAGTGGTGTAAGCGCCTGCCTGGCAAGCGCGAGGGCCTGAGTTCGACTCCTGGAACCCACATACGAAAAAAAGGGCCGGTGATATCGCTCAGCGGCACTGGTGCCTGCTGGCCCGCGAGGTCCTGAGGTCGACCCCCCGGTACCCACACACACATACAAAAAAGATGGGGGCCTAGCCTGCAGGAGTCTGAGGGTGTGTGTCTAATTCTCTTGCAGTCAGGGTGGGACGTGCTCAGTGTCTACCCCATCTCTCCCTGTCCCACCCGAGCCCTGGCCTGGCTTGGAAAGCACCCCTTAAAACCTGCAGCTCATTTCCTCCCTGCTGCAACCTAGGGGCTGGGTGTTGTGGGTGACACGGAGCTGCCCAGGCCAGGGAGGCTGTGACTTCAGAAGCAATAAACCACCATTTCACGGAGGCTCTGAGATGGCAGGGTCTGCTTATTACAGCAGCGTAGCCTGACCCCTGTGGACTGAGACATCTCCAGCTTCCCTCCTCACTGGCTCCTTGGCTGCCCTGGAGGTCAGGCTGGGGCTTGGGGGTGCTCTGGGTGGCTTTTGGGGTGCAGAGGCAGAAGGAGGGGGAGCAGGCTTTGCTGTGACTTTGGAATCCTCCAGGCCCAGCCTTCTCCTACTCAAAGCACGGAGACAGCTGTCTGGGACTTCCCGCTTCCTGGCAAGGAGCTGGGGGCTTCCTCAGCCACAGAGGGTCCCGAGGACAAGGGTCAGGGGCCAAGAGCCCCCCTGTCAGCCTGGAGAAGGCGGGGAAGGTCTGACTCTGTTTACTCTGCGCAGGAGGGGCTCAGGCAGGGGAAAAGGGCTGGGGGGCATCCAGGGACCCTAGTCCTCCTGGTGGGGGTTGTCCTGAGGGGCTGCAGCTGCAGGGAGTGGCCAGAGGGAAGTCCCAGGATCTCAGAGGAGGAAGGAGACTTAGAGATGGGACCACAAACTCCACCCAGGACGTCTAGGAGCTGTTCGTCCCATCCCATCCTGCAAACACCCCTGGCCTGGAGAAGAATCATGCTGCCCCTGCTGCTCGGGGGGATCGGTGACATTGTGACTCCAGATTTGGTGTGAGCAGCACTGGTGGGGCCAGAGGAGAGGAGTGGAGGTTTGAGGTTTCAAATCCCAGGCAACTCGCTGAGCCTGGTACAAAATAAAAGCACGGGGTCCCCTGCTCAAAAGTTTAAATCTGCTGGGAATATAGCTCAGTGGCACAGTGCCTGCCTGGCAGGCACGAGGTCTTGAGTTCGATTCCCAGCACACACACACACAAAAAGTTTAAATCTGTGTACTCGCGCGTATGTGTGTGTGTGTGCGTGCTGTGTGTGTGTGGTACTAGGGACCAAACCTGGGGCCTCAAGCATGCTAGGCAAGCACTTCATCACTGAGCTGCACCTCCAGTCCTTTTCTTCATTTATTTTTCAAGAAAGGGTTTTGCTGTTCCCCAGGCTGGGCTCCAATTGGCAATCCTCCTGCCTCAGCCTCCTGGAGGCTGGGATTATGGTATGCACCACCACACCCCAGCAGCAGCAGAGCATTAGGAAACAGGCATGAGGAGGAGGGCTAGGAAGTCCTCAGGGGTGGGACCAGTGCTTACCTGTGCCCTGCCCAAGGCCCTGGCCACTTCCTGACACCTGCACCCCAACCCCAGTTAGCATGGTGGTATCCAGCATGGACTCTGGAGCCAGCTGGCCTGATTCGGGTCCTGGCCATGACCAGGGGCCAGGGGAGTCACCGGCCTGTACTTCGGTTTCCTTGTGCCACACAGAAGGAACAGCCTGGCCTGGAGTCCCTCCACAGGGGGACCCTTAGATCAACTTTGACACCCCAGCCCCTTCTAGCACCTCACCCCCTACCACTTCTTAGCCTTTGTCTTTGTTTCCTTCTCTTTTCTTTTCTTTTTTTTTTATATGCGGGTACTGGGAGTCGAACTCAGGATCTCGCACTTGCCAGGCAGGCGCTGAGCCATATCACCAGCCCTGTCTTTGTTTTCTATTTCTTTCTTTCTCTCTTTCTCTCTCTCTTTCTTTCTTTCTTTCTTTCTTTTTTTTTTTTTTTTTTTGTGGGTTCTGGGAGTCGAACTCAGGACCTCGCGCTTGCCAGGCAGGCGCTTATGCCGCTGAGCTATCTCACTGGCCCAAGAACAGAGTTTTTATGTCTTTGGTGCCTGAGTGAGTCAGCTTTTCTGTTCCTGAAACAAATACCTGAGGTAATCAATTTAAAAAGAGGAAAGGATTCTTTGGCCCACACATTTGGTGGTTTCAGCCTATGACTGACTGGTCACGTTGCTTTGGGACCATGGTGGCATAGTAATCATGGTGGCAGTGTGTGGTGAGCAAAACCGCTCACCCATGCCTGGGTGTAAAATAGAGAATGAGGTTGGCATCTCACGGTCTCCTTCTGGGCCCCCCAAGGGCCAGCTGCCCCTTGAAGTTTCTGCCTCCCCCCAATAGCACCAACAAGTGGGGGCCCAAGCTCCAGCTTGGGAGTCAGACCTAGGTGTGAGCTTGAGCTTGGCCCTTCTGGTTGCCTTTGGGGATTCTTCCCTTTCTGAGCCTGGGCCCCCAACTTTTGAAGAGGAAATAAGCTTTCCTTTGCCGGGTTCTGCGAACCTGCCCTATCCTGGCTGTGCCCTTTGGCCAAGTGACTTAGCTCTTTGGGCTGTGGGCTCCGGGTCTGCACATGAGTGGGTGGCCACAGTGGCTCCCACCTCCCACGGTGCTGTGCATATGGGATGGGCTGCTCTGTGAAAAGTGCTTAGCACAGTGCCTGGAACACAGTGCCAACTACAACGTGTGTGCTAGCATCACGCGATGGTTTGGTTTTCCTTCAGTGCTGGGGATCAAACCCGGGGCCTCACACGTGCCAGGCAAGTCCTCTAGCACTGAGGTACACCCCAGCCCTTATGTGATGAAATTTGCAACTATGTAAACATTTCCAGGAGGTTCAAGGGCTGCTGGTCTCTGGAGCATCAGCGTCCTTGGATTAGATATCCCCTGGGATTCCTTGCCAGAGGTCCAGGTGGCTGAGTAGTATGTGGGCAGCAGGATGGCTCTGAAGTCCTCACTGATCCTGTGGCCTTGGGCGAGTCACTTCCTCTCCTTTGACTCTTGCTGTCCTCGTTTGAAAAATATCTGGTGCACAAAAGCCCTCAAAAATGATGACAAGCTGGGCATGGTAGTGCACACCTGTAAACTTAGCATTGGGGAGGCTGAGGCAGGAGGATTGCTGTGAGTTCAAGGCCAGCCTGGGCTACAAGACTCTGTCTCAACAATGCAAAACAAAACAAAACAAAACAGAAAGAAAGAAAGAAATGATGACAATGACAAGGATGTTCTAGCACATGGCAAGCCACAGTCATGCCCTGGCTCTCTGCAGCAACAGTGTGTCTTCTAAAGTCCTAGCCAGGGGACTTTCCCTTCTGCCCCTTGCCTCCTCTGCCAGCTGCTTCCCTGGCTCTGCCCAGCATCCTGCTTGTCCTGAAGCCCAAGTGTGACAGTGTGGCTCCTCTCAGGGAAGGCAGGGGGCACATACGGTGCCAGAGGAAAGGGGGCCACTGCCTCTCCTTTGCCTTCCCTCACTCAGAAGAGGAAACCCTCCTCCCTCTCGGGAACTATTGCATGTCCTCAGACTCCAGCGTACAGCTCCTCGGAGACCCAGATGAATTAAAGATGTAATTAAATTAGGAAGCGTTTATTATTTGAAGGCTGGGAGCCTCTGCAGGTGGGGGGCGGAGGAGGAGAGGCGGGGCCGTCTCCCTGCCTGGGCATCAGTGCTTTCCTGAGCTGAGCCATTGTGGAGTCTGGGGCCTGGGAAAGCATGCTGACCCCAGCCCTCCTCCTGCTCAGGGGGACTCCTGCAGCCCGGGCAGCCTCAGGGTGCTGCTGTTTCCCTGTGCACCTTGCACAAGACCCACCCTCTCCCAGCCTCAGTTTTGTCATCTGCAAAGTGAGACAAAAGAGGAGAAATGAGACAATAGGTGGGAAGATCCTATTACATTTTCTTTTTGTTATTGTTGTTGTTTTGTTTTTGTTTTTGTTTTTTTGAGACAGCTCTCATGATTTATTCCAGGATGGCCATGTACTCAGCCTCCTGAGTGCTGAGATTACAGGTGTGTAGCATGGTGATGTCTGAGGGTGCGGTTGGGGTACACATTGGCTCCTCAAGTAATGAGGGCATCTCCAGTGCTCTGGAGTTGGGGAGATGTCTCCCAGGTTTTAGAAATTTACAGCTTAAAGCCATCTTAAAGACAATTCAGGGCTGTGTGTGTGGTAACGCTCGCCTGTAATCCCAGCACTCTGGAGGCTGAGGCAGGAGGATCACCTCAAGTTTGAGGACAAACTACATAGCGAGACCCTGTTTCAAAAAAACGAAAAATAAAAATCAAAAAGAAGGAAAAGAAATGAAGGAAGTGAGCAAGGCAGGTTCTGTGCCAGTTACTGGGCTTTGGAAATAAGGTATGGTGTTTCCTACCCCTTCAAAGCCCCCTGTCGGGGGGGGGGAGGATGGAGGAGCCAGGGCTTGTGGAGGAAAGGGGAGAAGGAAGCACCCCAGGTTGGGGGACAGCATGTGCAGGGGCCTGGAGGCAGAGGCAGGGTAGGGGCCCAGGGAGAGTCGCTGACCCTTGGGGGCAGGTGTGTGGCAGGAACGAGGCCCCAGAGCCCGGCTGGTGATGGGGAAGGAGGGGCTGGTGCTCCTGAGCATTCCCAGAGGAAAACAACATCCTCAAAACTGTCAGCGACGTGATGACGCTGTCAGCAGCATATGAAACAGCACCTGCCCTGGGAAACGGAAGTCATGGCTCTGTTTGTTCTGTGACAGTGTGAAAACTCACAACCTTTTCATCCAGACGGGTAACAGGAACACGGGAAGACAGGAGCACTTGGGTTCAACTTGGCGAGGAGGCCGTTCCGAGCCCAGCCGCCCTGCCCTCCAGCCGGGGTCTGCCTGTATCATGGACCCTGGGCCAGCTGCACAGGGCCCGGAGCACCTATGGCTCTGCACTGGCTCCTCCACGGTCAGCCATCCTCACTCGCAGTAGTTTCCTTGGTCACTGTGGGCGTCTAAGAATGATATCGAAGAAGACATGGCTCTCTCTTCCTGAAAACCCGGGCTAGGGCTGTCCTCACAATCCCCGTCCTTTCTTTTTCCTGCTTCTTACTTCCCTGAATCCTACTGAACTCTTGAGAAAGTTTGGAGGGGAATCGCCACCATCCAGGGCAGGAGACGCTAGGCGGGGATTCAGCACCATGGACAGCGGTACCAACCCCTGTCGGCGCAGAGGCTCAGGCCAGGCTGGGCTGGTGGCCGAGGGCCTTGAATGCTGAGTCAGTGCGTCGGGGTGCAGGGGTCTGTGCCGACAGCTGGTGATGACGTGAGAGGAGCTCCCTTGGGTCCAGAGATGACTCACCGTGGAATTCTCTCCTTTGTTTCCAGGACCCCTGCTCTGCACTTGTCTGCGGACACACATTCCCATGCAGAAAGCAAAGCGTGTGCGCACGCAGTCCCACCTCGCCCTCACTCTGCAGGCTGGGATCTTGTCCTTTCTGTCTCAGCACCCCGTCCCTTCCGCACCCCTACTACCCCCAGCCCTGCCCCCTTCTCCGGGGAGGAGGGACCTCCCGACTGCCCCCCCTATAGGATCCGGCCAGCTGATCTACTCTCACGCTGTGTGACCTTGGGCAAGCATCACTGCCCTCCCACTCAACCTCCTGGCTTCAGAAAGGGGCGGTTTGGACCATGCTATTTCCAAGCTCGAAGCCAAACCCCACAGTCAGCTACCGGCTGGGAAAGCTGCGGGCATGGCCTTGTGTGCCTATGGCCACAGGAGGGCACAGGAGAGGAGGGGCTCTGAGTCTGTTGGAGGGGGAGGGGAGCCGGCGGTGGGGGAGACCACGGGAGCTGCTGGACCAGAGCAGAAGAACCCCTCGGCCTGTATATTTAGCTCGGGGAGGTATATAAACAGAAACCTGGAGCCGCTCAGCGCTCCCCCCTCCCCAGTGTGAGTCATCACTGCGCTGAAGCTAAAGTTAGGCTCCAATCACAGCCCTCCTCCCTCCCCTCCGCTTCTGCCTTCCCGGTCCTCTCACTGCCTCCTTGCCTCCTTATCTTTTCCTCATCTTTCCCTCTCCGCTCCCATCTTTCTCCCTTAATCTCACTCCTCTTCGATGCTCTAAACTCTGCTTCCCATCAGTCATTCCTCGACCCATCTGCCTCGCTCTCTTCTCCCCTTCCTTCCCTCTCTTTCTTTCCCTCTGTCCACAGCTTGCCCCCTCCTGAGTGCATTTGGGGACAGGCATTTTGCACTTGTGTCTGCGTGAGTGTGAGCTCAGTAATAACGATGCGCAAGTGTCCGTGTGTACTCGAGAGGCGCGTGAAAGTGTGTGAATGTGTGTCTCGCTGCGAGGGTGCATTTAATAGGAACAGTGTCTGGGTGTAGTGTGAGGGTGTTTGGTGTTTGTGGGTCTGTGTGTGCACAAGCAGGAGCGTGAGGGCTGTGTGTCAGTGTCCCTGTGCGTGTCTTCTTAGGGGAAGGGCAGTTCTGTGTCCTAGAAGTGAATACTCCCTAATTTTCTCTGGAAGGTTGGGGAGCAGGGGGACCCATAGACCACTACAGGGTGGGAATGGGGTGGCTGCAGGCTCTGAGTTGTGCTATCCCGACCTAGCCTGGCTGGGGGAGTGAAGTGGATGTGAGCTTAGCTTTCAGGGCCTGCCCTGACACTTTCTGCTGTGTGACCTTGGGTCAGTTTCTTGGCTTCTCTGGTCCCTGCTTCTGCTTCTGCCAGAGGAGGGTAAGCACCATGCTTAGCTCTGCAGACTGGACTCGGGTGGGCAGATGGGTGGTTGTGAAACATGTTGGCCACCGGGACACCTGTGGCCTCTTGGTTGAGTCTGTGCTTTTTCACCTGGTAGGAGCTGGTTCACACAGCTTCCCCCACTGTTATTATAATTCACACTGACTTTCCCTCCCCTAGGACATCCCCTTCCTACCTGTGCACCCCACAGCCATTCTGCCGGAAGCCCCCTCCCCGCTGAGGGTGTGCACGACCTTCCAATCCTTTTATGGGCTTCTCTTAGGGGGTTGCCCTGAAGGCTGTTTGTGTGTGTGAGAGAGGGAAAGTGAGAGAGAGAGAGAGAGAGAGAGAGAGAGAGAGAGAGAGAGAGAGAGGGGGATGAGATGGGCTGGGGGATGGCTGGCTGGAGCCCCATACCCTCGTCACCTGGAACTGAGCTATGCTGGGGTCCTCGCTGGGTAAGAGGACCCAGATGGCAGGTCCTTAGCAGCAGGGACCAGGGAGCCACTGGGAAAGCGCAGTGGTGGGGAAGGAAGGACACAGTCTTTTCTCTACACAGCAGCTAGGGCGACCTTCTCAGGTTTGAGTCAGATCATGTCCCTGACCAGCTCGTTTCAAATGACAAGTCAGTGTTGTGCTTAGCATGTATGAGGCCCCAGGTTCCCTCCCCAGCAATTTAGGGGAAAAAAAAAAAGACACTAGCACCGCTTTCACTTCCCGCTCACTTCCCTCCCCTCTGGATAGATGGGTTGCTGTCTGACACACTGTATGTTCTACTTATTTTATGTTGTGTATTTGCTGACTCCCTCCCTAAGATGTGAGCTCCGTGGGGGCAGGGGCTTTCCTTTGCTGGCTGCTGTGAACCCAGGGAGCTCAGGGTGGAGCTGGCCTGGATGTGATCCCCCCTACTCATCCATGTACTCATTCAGCAGGACCTCTGTGCCCATGCTGGGCTGCAGGGACAGGTGTCCCCCTTAGGGTTCGTGACTGGCAGGGTGGGCCAGCAAGACAGGTGGGGTGTGGAGCAGTGACACTGAGGCCTGGTGAGGTCCTGGAGTAGGTGGCATCAGAGTGGGACCCTCTCTAGGTGGACATGCTGGAATAGTCTTTCCCACCCTCTCAAAACTGCGGCCAACAAGGAGCTTCTAAGGCTAAGTAACATATTATGCAGCTCCTTTCCTTTTGATAAAAGAATAATACGAAGTCCCATGGACTTTCTCTTTTATATGTGCCAAAGGATCAGGAAATAAACTAAAAACTAATTACCATAGTTTCCTAAAACTGGGTATTAATAAACTAAAAAAAAAAAACAAAAAAAAACTGCAGCCAAACAGAGGGCAGGGCTGGGGGTTATTCTCTGAAAACTAGGGCTGACAAAGGCACAGAGCTGCCTCTGAGCTGAGAACCAGACTGGATGACACTTTCCAGAGAGTTCCAGTTTTCACAAAGACTGAGACCGTAAGAGAAAGCACTGCAGACCTAGCAAAGCCAGCGGCTCCCTTCTTGGTCCGTGGAGCCCCAGGGATCAGTAGGCTGCAGGTCCGGGGCTGGGCTCCCTGTGACCACTATGAGGCCACCAGGCTGAGCTGAGCTGCCCCTCCAGCCCTGCAGCCCTCCATCGCCTCTCCTCAATGGTGACATTGGAGGTGGCTTCCTGTAGGCTTTGTCCCGCTGAGGATGAAGGGGCCAGTGTCCTGCTCTATTATTCTTTCTGCAAGCAGCAGGAGCAGTGGAGAGAACAGAGTGAGAGTAGACGCGTGCATGCGAGGCCAGGGACGGCGGGATGGACTCGCAGACAGAGCCAGCTCTAAGAGTCACGGGACAGAAGAAGGTGGGGAGAGAGATGGGGAAGGGAGAGAAACAGCCAAGGAGGAAGGGAGCCATGGGAGAAACAGGAAAAGGGGAGACATCCAGAGCAAGACAGGGACAGAGAGGGAGGGAGAAGCAGGGACAGGCACCAGCCCTGACTTTGGGGGGCGGGGCTTTCTCTTCCTCCTTGGCTCCCTTCTAACTTCTGAGCTGGGCCCCCTCCTGCTCCTTTGCTTCTCCCTCTGCTGTTGCCCCTCCTCTCTCTTGGCCTTTGCTCCCGCTATGACCCCACTGGGGGTGACCTTGAAAAACCTTGACAGCTCTTTCATGGCCACTACTCCGGGACCTATTCAGGGCCACAGTTGTCACTCTGCATGAAGCCTGCTGGGACACTCCTCCGCCTCCCCGGGCGCCCAGCTCTCTTCTGCTAGCTGCAGCCCAGGTGGTCCTGACATGGCTGTCCCCCTGCTGGTGGGGTTGTGTAGCTCTGTGTACCTGGATACCTGACACCCAGAAGATGTTCAAGAAACAGCATCCAGTGACGACCTGGAGTGATCCGTGGCCTGTCGCATCACCTCTCTTGACTTCGTTTCCTTGTTGGTGAAACAAGCCTGGACATGACTGCTATGGAGGTGGAATTTGAGGTGTACAATTATTGAGCACATACTGTATGCTGGAGGCCACGACGCTGAGAGGCACAAAGCAGGCGGTGTGCCGACTGTCAGGTGACAGTCAGATGTGAGGGGGGCTTCTGGTGTTTCTGCCAGGGTAGGGGTCTGGGCAGTGTTCCTCTGGGGGTCTCCCCTCTGACAGTCACACTGCCACCCCCTTTGCCAGCTGCAGACTGTCCGGAGATCAAGCAGCCCTTTCCAGATGTGTCTACACTGGAGGTGTTGAGCCTCGCCCACCTAGGAAGCTCCTAGGACACTAAGGACCTCTTCTGGCGGACAGCCAGGCACCACCCACCTGGTGGGACCTGAGGTTCCTGACATCTGTCCCCATCTGCCCTCTCTCCACTTCCAGCCTTCTGTCCCAACCATCCCGGGCAGGTGGGAGAAAGCGCACTCTCTCTCTCTCTCTCTCTCTCTCTCACACACACACACACACACACTCACACACACCCTCTCCCTCACTCCAGCACAGAATCCTGTGTCTGCTGGTCGTTAACAATGTGACCGTGCCCAATTCACTTAACTTCTCTGGATTCTGGCTCTCCAGGCTGTAAGGGGAGGTCACAACCCCATCACCTTGGATAGTTGTGGCATTAAGTGGGTGAACACAGCAGTGGGCACACCTGCCAACAGGGAGGAGGGCTCCCTGCCAGACACGCCGGCCTCCTCTCACCCTGCCTGCCTGGATGTAATCCCTGCGCATGTGGTGCAATGGACTTTACGTTGAGGTCCCTTTGAGGCGATCCTCTCCAGGTGTGTCCCTCAGACTGTGGGACCCAGCCTCCACACCTTACAGTCTCCTTTCTGGTCCTCCATCACTCTCCACTCACTTCTTTTAGAATCTTCCAGTTCTTCACCCTGCATGATGCATAGTGCTCTAGCCACTGCCCACCAGACTGTGCTCTGGGGTCCCCGGATCTCCCCAAGTCCATCAAGGTGACCACAGGTATCAGGGTTCAGCCTGTTTCATCCCCTGGGAAGCCCAGTGCCTGGCCCAACCTCCCCTGCATCTCCCTCCACACCTCCTCCCAGTTTCACCCAGTCAGCCCTTCGGCTCTTCCAGCTGGGAATCTCCTTCAGCCCTGGCACTTGCCTGGTACCTGGTAGGTGGCCAGCAAATGCTTTGGGAATGTTCAAGTTTGCTTTCTGTCTTTGGTTTGTCAGGTCCCTGTCTCCCACCCAGGTGGGGCTACCTGTGGACCAGAGCACCTGTCCGGCCTGGTTGGTAGGTGTTCAGGACACAGTGCTGCTCAGAGGACAATCGGGGACCTGGGGCCCAAACAGGGCTGGTGAGAGGGACAGGAGGATGGTGCTCTAATGGGACTGTGTGGCCCACAGGAGGGTACCTCGGGTCCGGCTTCTCTCTCCTTCAGTTAGTGGAGCCACCGTCTCAGTCTGGAATCGTGCAAACCTTGACTTCTGGAGCTTTTGACTCTTAGCATCCAGAATCCTAGTTAAGAGCAAGACCACCTGAATTCAAATCCTAGCACTGTTACTTCTTAGCTGTGTCACCTTGAGCAAGTTACTCAGCCTCTCTGTGACAAAGTTTCCTCATCTATAATACAGAAACAATGATTTTACAAGATTATGATAAGGATTAAAAGCATTAATATTCGTTGTGGGCTTACACAAGGGCCAGGCACAGAAAATGTTCTATGCATCTTTGAGAGATAAATCAGTGAGGATACTGTGTTCTTATTTGGGGTCTGGAGGGGCCTGGAGGAGATCTTATTGGATGTCCTAGGGCAGGAATCCTGCTCCAGCTTCCTCTAGCTCCAGCTTCTTTATCACCGGTGACAAGGGTGCTCCCTACCTGCCTGGCACTACAAGTTCAACAAAGTTCTGCAGGTGGGGGTGAGCTCGCATGCTCTGCCCCGCAGCTGCTGGGGTACATCCCGGGCTGGGCCTTGTCCAGGGGTGGGAGGTGATAGGGGGCGGCACAGCTGCCCGGGGGGTGCAGGCAGGGACGCTGGCCTGAGGACCACTTACCCGCTCGCTCCTGCTACCAGGGCACATGGGGCCCAGGGAGAGTGCGAGGGCGGCCGGTGCAGCCTTCTGCAAATACCAGGCACAATATAAATAGCAATAATGAATAAATGAAGCTGCCGCAGCCAGCCAGGGCTTCTGGGAGGGACAGCCCAGCCGTGCTTCTTGCCCAGACACGGAGTCCCACTCCTGTCCCCCAGTGGGTTTGAGGGTCCTCTCATCCCCACCTTGTCCTCTGTCTGTCATCTATTCCACAGTTTCTGCGTCCTCGGGACACACTCACTGTCCTGCGGGGAGGGCGGGTGGGCAGAGTACACAACTAAGGCTTTCGCTGAGGCATAGAGCATTTAGCCTAGATGTAAAGCAGGACTTCCTGCCAGTGCGGACGCTCATAGCAGGCCAAGGAGGAAGACGCTAGGACTATGGAAGGGAGCAAATTTCTGCTCAGGTACAAAGACATCTGAATGATTGGAGATGCCCAGAGAGAAAAGGAGCTGACCTAGCAGGAGGTGAGCCCTGCGTCACCCTGGGAATGCAGCCAGGGGGCAGGACAGCCACTTCCCTTCAGGAACTGGGACCTGAGACTTCACCATCTGGTGGCTTCTCCAGGTCCTGAAAAGCCTTGTGAATTTCATGAGAACGTGGTGGAGAATGGAGAGACTGCCAGTGGCAGTTGATATCTTCCCCTATGGCCTGATTGCTTTCACCTTCCAGGCCTGGGGCTGTCCAGCTGTGCATCCCACTGTTGGGCTGGTTGTGCCTGTCCTGCACCACCTGGTTTCTGCTCCCCGCCTCTCCCTCCTCCATGCCACTGTCCCACTACCTCCTCTTAACCCTAGGAGCCTTCAAGGCTGAGTTCAAGGTGTCTCACTTTGATGAGGCCTTGTGAAGCCCACTGTGATCTGTAATCAATCCACCCCATCTGGGGACACTGTTTGGTCCGCTCCTTTCATACCTGCAGGACATCTCCTAGTTCAGAACAACCTCACGTATTGGTCTTCTTGCAAAGGCACATCTCCCTGTTGGATGAAAATGTGGGTGAAGATAAGGATTTGTTGAGTAACTACTATGTGCCAGGCACTGTGCTGAATCCTTTAGAGACTTTTCATGCTGGACATGTAAAGTCGTAGCCCTACTTCACAGGTGAGGGACCCGAGGCTCAGAGATGATCTGGGACTTGCTCACCCCCTGTCAGGAAGTGGCAGGGCCAGGTCAAACCCGAGTGCACATTCCCCCTGTCTGCCTGGACGGGTGGCCTCAGGACAGCCTCAGCGTCCTCCCCCTCCGGCTTGAGGTGTCCCCACCGCTTTCTGCAAGGAGGCCTGAGGGCTGAGCAAGGTGGCCCAGTGCGGAGAAGACACCCGGGCGGGGGTGGGGAGCACTCTATTCCTACTTGGGGCTGTGGCTTCCCAGATGAGGAACCTTGGCCAGTTGCTTACCTGTGGCCTCAGTTTCCTTCAGTAAAATGGAGGCACAAAGGTGGATGCCAGGAGGTGTCCAGCACCTAGAAGAGGCTCATTAAATGGGTCCCGATGGCAGGAGAGTGACCAGTGGATTTGGCCCGCGTTTGGGAGGGTCTTGATGCCTTTAATTTGTTTGACTGGATATAAAAGCACCAATGAAAGGGGATAAAACCTTGGACACTCTCCTCCCCTCAACCCACAGCCCAGGAGGGAGAAAGCGAGGAAGGGAGGGAGGTGCAGGAGACACCAGGGCAGTGCCAGTTTCCTGGAGAAGCCTGGCCTCCGGCGCCTGGGCCTGGTTGCCCAGGGGAATAGTGAGGCTGTGGGAGGTCTTTGCAGCGGGACACAGGGCATGTGGCCCATCTGGGGGCCCTCCAGGGAGCCTCCCTGGAGGAGGTGACCTTTCAGCAAATCTTGAAGCTGGGAAGAAGCAGGGGTGTGAATGAGGTGTGGGGAGGCAGCTTGGCTGCTGAGGGGCTCTTGGAGTTGGGTCCTGGCTCAGCCCCACCATTTAGGAGCTGGGGGACTCCATCGGATCCTTACTGGGGCCGTGGAGGACACCCCCTGCCCCCCAATCGCTTCATCTCAGTGAGGATCCCGTGTGACCAGACCAAGGAGGCACCCGGCACATGGGTTGGTCATTGATGGGGTTCCCCTTGCTCGCATGACGCAGCCCTCAGGCTGAGGGGTCAGGACCCTCTCCAACATGGGTATGACCCTGTACTGAAGGAGGTGACCCCAAGGCTGGGGGCTCCCGCGCTCTGGGGAAGGGGCTTCCCGGCCGCCGCCGCCAGTCTGTCGCCTGCACGCCTCCCCCCAGCGTCCCGCGCCTGCAGCTTTCCCCGAAGACATGTGGTGTCAGTATAAGGACGGCTTTGCCTCACACGCGGGCGCTCGGTCTCGCCGCCGCCGCCGCCGCCGCCGCACGTCCCCGCACCGCCGGGCGCTCGGGCTCCTCCGCAGCCCCGCCGCGCGCAGACCCCGCGCTCGAGCCCGGGCCGGGGCGGGGGGGTCGCGAGCCGCGCCGAGGCGGCCGGGAGGAGGTGCGACCCTGCGCGCGCGCCTCTCGGGCACTTGCCCGCCGCCGCGCCCGGCCCCGCGCCCCCGCCCCCGGCCCGGAGCGGCCGCCCCCCCGCCCGCCGCGCGCCAACTCCGCGCGGTCCGCGCTCTCCGCGCCGCCGCCGCCCGCAGCTGCGCCCCCCGCGCCATGGCCCGGGCCCCCACGCCCGCCGCGCGCCGCCCGCCGCCCCCCGCGACCCGGGGGCGCAGCTGATCCGCAGTCGGCGGGGCGGGGGCCGGCCGGACGCCGGCCGGGCTGGGGATCCCTCTGACCACCGGCTCCGAGGGATCGCGTCGCCCCCGCGGCCCCATCCCGGACGACCCCGCCGGCCGGCGACGTCCCCGCGAAGGTAGGTAGAGGTGGTGTGGGGAGGGGGCGAGGAGGGGACGTAGGGGGCTCGGCTCCGCGGCCGGCTCTTGGCGCGTCGGGCTCTTTATCGAGGCATTGATTTATTTATTTATTTCCGGGGATCGGCCCCCCCACCCCGCCCGCGCAGCCCATCAGGTGGGCTCCCATCCCGCACCCTGGAGGGACCCTGCCTTGGGAAGGAAGGATGGGGAACTTTGACCGGGCCCCTCTCCAAGGCCACCAAAGTTCTCCTGGTGCCAACACGGAAGCCCAAAGCCGGCGGAGCCAGCGCTGCAGAAATTTGTTCAACAAGTCAGGCTGCCGGCCGGGGCCCAGGTTGACTGTCCGTCTGTCCCTGCTGCCCCTCGGCTGCTGCGGTTCTGCGACCAGCTGGACCCGAGCTGGTGCCAGTGTCCTGCCGGCCAGGCTGAGCCGAGAGTGTTGGCAGAGGGACAGTGACAGCCGAGATTGAGTGGGGGAACCCGGGGCAGGGTTTAACTTTCCTCCAGGCTGGGTGGTGGAAGGCCCCCCTCCTTGCTCAGTCCCCCAGCCGGTGGCAGTGACCGAGGCTGCACCCTATGGAGCCAGGCCAGGGTCGGAGCTGGGACTCCAGGGGCTAAAAGGAGCCCTTGGCAGCACTGGAGATGGTTATATAATGAGTGTTTATGATGATTGGGTTTTAATTGTTTGCAGGGTGGTGTGCGGGGTGGGGGCAAGAGGGTTTGGCAGGGGGTGGGCAGGCCTATTTTGGGGGAGGTCACGCTGCCTCAGGGAGGGGGCTCCGTACAGCCCTGGCAGGCATCAGCCGGCCCTGCTGCCTGTGTGTTGCTTCCTGTCAGGTTTCTGGGTGCTCCTGAGCTGTGGATGAGACTGGGGTCTGAGGAAACCCCTGAGCTATTTTCTAGCCTTGAGAGTCTATGTTCTGGGGCCAGGTATGTGTGTGTGTGTGTGTGTGTGTGAGTGAGAGAGAGAGAGAGAGAGAGAGAGAGAGCGCACGAGTCTGCGTGTGTCTGTGTGTGTGGTGTGATGGGGTCTGATTTGCATGTGAAAAATGTCTTAGGCCGGAGGGCTCACTTTGGCCTGGACAGCCATCTGTCTTTCTTTGTCTTCCTGCCTGGGGGCTTCACCTGCCTGGGACCCTGTGCCCACAGGGCAGCGGGTCCAAGGGCTGGGCCGGGAGAGGGCTTGGCAGAGGAGTTTAGGCCTGCCTCCCTGTTGCCTGGTCCTCGGGCCCTGCCCACACTGTCGAGTCACCTCTTGGATCAACATCTCCCCTCAGCCCCCAGGACCCACTCTGGAAACTCCTGTCCACCCTTCAGGACAAACTTCTTCCTGTTTAGCATCCACGTCCCAGGGCCGGGCTGGGCACTGGGCAGGCATCTGGAGACCTCCCTTTCCTCTTCCTGCCTCTGCATCACCCCTGAGGCCTCATGGAGGGGATGTCAGTAGGTGACAGGTCAGAACAGTGCAGGGTGACACTGAGCAAGGACCGAGCATGGGCCTGCAGTCTGGTGGTGGATGAGGAAATGGAAAAATGGCACCAAGCTGGCAAACCTCCCCACACCCCCAAGGGCTTGGGCACTGCCCTGTGTCCTGGGCTCCCTGGTCCTGGCTGCTCAGAGTAGCTCTTGCCAGCACAGGGCACCACCATGGGTGCTTGGGGGAGGAGCTGCAGCCTGGTTCTCTGCCCTCTCCCCTGTCCTGCATCCGCCCTCCACACCCTCTCCCAGATTCCCTCCATTCCAGGAGCTTAAGGGCTGTGGGGAAGAGGGCATTTTCTAGGCCCACCAGGGGGCACCAGGCGGCACCAGGCAGCCCCCACATCCTGTGGGTTGACTCCCCTTGACCTTGTGGGGGGGCTGTGGGGCAGAGGTTGCTAGAATCCCCTGTTTCCCTACCCAGTCCTCTGGCTCCAGCCAGGGACAGCCCATGGCCTAGCTGGGAGCAGTTTCAGGGGATCCCCGTGACTGCAGCCTCTGTGTGGTTCTTTCTGGACCCAGAGCCCACCCACAGCCTGAGCCTGCGGGGTTGCCGTCTGGTTCTCCTCCCCCAGTCTCCCTCACGTCCCCTCCCCTGTTCCCTGAACCCCAAGAGTGGCTCTCTGGGCCTCCGCTCCCAGGACGGAGTGTTTCTGGGTCCCCTCCGTCCCTGTCCCTCCCCCGCTGGCTCAGCCCTAGCAGCTTGGAGCTTTGTGAGGTAAAGAAACAGGCTCTCGTGTGTCTCCTTGATCTGAGCTGTCTCCCCACGCTGCCTCGTTCTTAATTCCCCAGCCCCGCATTCAGGGTGCTCAAGACTGTCAGGAAAGAGAGGGTGCTGGACTGGGTTTGGGGTCCAGAGAGACCCCATGGGCTGCAGGGGGCGTAGGGCCCTCCTTCCAGCCTGTGCCTCCCTCTTCTCACTCTCTCCTCCTCCCCCTCCATTTCGCCCCCTTCTGCTCGATTCCTTTCTACTCCTCCTTTCCTTTCTCCCTGACCCTTCCCTCCTTCCTCTTCTTTTCTGCAGAACATTTCCTTCCCATGTGTCCCCATGATGTGGCCCTGCATAGTGCCCTCCATCAACCCTGCTGTCCCCACAAGTTCTGGGGCTGGGCTGGGGCTCAGAGCTGGATCTGTGGGTGCTTTGTGGATCTCTGGGTCCCTGGGTCTCAGAGTCTAAGGACTGTGGATCCTAAAATCCAGGCGATGTGAGTCGAGACTCTACCCTGTGGCTGCCAGTCCAAGGAGGGAAGGAAACAGATCAGATTTTCTGATTTCCTTTCCTTTTTCTTTTAACATTTCTCAAGCACTTACTAGGTGCCAGGCCCTGTTCTGGTCACTGGTGAACACAGCAGCGAACCGAAGGGCACAGACCAAATCTTTTCTCTGTGGGTTTCCATGCCCGTTGGCCTCTTGTGCCAGGTACTTGGGGGTGGTGGAAGAGGGGACATGGCCACAGTTTTTTGCTTCTGCTCTTGCTGTGGGAGTGGAGAAGCAGGCTGTGTGTGACACATGGGTGTGCAGACTTTGGAGGACTTAGGAAGAGGTGTTTGGACCCCCTGGAGCAGGTGCTGGCTCCAGGGGGCTTCTTGGGGGCTCCTTGAGCAGGAGAAGAGGAGGAGGGGGAAGAAGAGAAGGAAGAGGAGGAGAAAGAGGAGGAGGAGGAGGAGGAGCAGGAGGAGCAGGAGGAGGAGGGGAAAATGGTTCTTGGAAATGAAGGCTCCTGGAGGTCACAGTCTCTCCAGTCTGGCCCTGTTTCAGAGTTCTTGTCCCTCATTTCCCTCATTGCCTCTGTTTGCTGTCACCTTGTCCTGGACTTGACCAGAGCTGTTTGGTTAGTGACACATCCCTGGAAGGGCGGCAGGCTTCTGCCTCTCTACTGCTGCCCTCCAGAGCAGCCAGGGCTGCACCGCATGGGCCACCTGTGCTGGGCCAGGGGCTCAGCCTCCTCTGTGGACAGAGAGAGATGAGCGAGTCTGTGACCGTAGCCCAGAGGGACACATCACTTATAGTACAGGAGTGTCGGCTTGTTTTACAATGGGGGTAATGCCTTCCACCTTAAAGGCTTTTCCCGAGGCTTAGAAGAGTTAGTACAGTGCCTAGCATGGGGTCTGTTTTTCCCTTTCATTAAGGTACTTTCCGAGTCTCTTCCCATTTGTTATCTCCATTGCCAGGGATATAAGAGTCTCGGCATTTTACACAAGCAGAAGTGAAGCTCGGTGAGACCTAGTGACACAGGGCCGGTGAGCTGGCGCCTGGGCCCAGACCCTGGGACTCCTGGTCCTGTGCTTTTTCTTCCAGACCCCCTCCCTCCCATCGGGGAACACCACACCCTGATTTGTTAGCTGAAGTAAGACCAAAGCCCTAATTACTGCAGAGTGAGTAAAAGCTGATCAGCAGAGGCGCCTGCTGGGAGGTGTTCAAACTCACTGCTGGAGCTTCCAAGGCAGCCTCACTGTCAGGCACATGACCCAGGGTCTGGTGACAGACGTGTGGGTGGGTACTCAGGGTGAGCAGGGAGGCTGCAACCACCAGATCCCTATCCTGGGTCTTTCTGCAAGGGGCTCTTGACCTTGGGAAAATCTCTTTGCCTCTCTGTGCCTCAGTTTCCTCCCTGGTAGATGGAGAGAGCAAAAGTGTTCACTTCTGGTTATCATAAGACCTTGGCATATATTAGGTGCTCACAAAAAATAAAGAAGTGTTGGCTGTGATTCATTAGCCATCCTGGGAAGAGGTGCTGATCTAATTCATTGATCCAGGGGACTGCAAAGCTGGGAGGGCTGCTATTGATTTCGGTGACAGGGCCAAGAGGGGTTTACGATGTAAGCAGGCTCAGCTGGCAGACCACAGCAAGTTCAGGGTCGGGTTATGCATGCGGGGGCCAAATGTTAGCCATTCCTTTTTTTTTTGTGGGTACCGGGGGTCGACCTCAGGACCTCTCACGCCAGGAGGCGCCCATGCCGCTGAGTGATATCACTGGCCCTTTTTTCGTATGTGGGTTCCGGGAGTCGAACTCAGGACCTTGCGCTTGCCAGGCAGGCGCTTGTGCCGCTGAGCTATCTCACCAGCCCAGCCATTCCCTTTTATATCAGAGGATGTCATGGCGTGGCTCCGCTGCTTTGAAGAGGATCTGAGGGCACTGGTGGACCACATGCCTGTAGGTGCTGCAGTCTTGTTGCCTGGGCTGCGGGTCGGGTCCTGAGCTCCATCCAGCATCAAGAGATCTGGTGTCTGCTGTGGCCCTGCCCAAGCTGGCAAAGTGGGCAGGCTCGGGCAGGGCTTAGGAGGGGTCCCAGGGAGGCATCCGATCTGGAGATTGTCATCCGAGGAATGGTTGAGGGAGCTGGTGACAAGAGGCCTGGGGCAAATGAGGCTGGGGGTGGGCGGCTGTTGTCAGGCATCTGCAGGGCTGTCGTGTGGAAGAGGGAGCAGACAGAGGGTTCCAGGCTCCAGGATGCCTGCTGGAAGATTCTGGGAGGCAGCTTCTCTGCAGCCTTGCAGACTCTTCTGCAGACCACAGATGCAGGCTCTGCACCGCTCGTGTGTGTGTGCGTGTATACCTGTGTGTTCTGTGTATATGTGTGTGTATTTGAGTACAGGGTGTGTATATCTGTATGAGATTGTGCGTGTGTGTGTGTGTGTCTGTTGAGTGTGTACTGTCTGTGTGTGACTGTATGAATGGGTCTGCATTCTCTGTGTGTGGATGTATGTGTCTGTGCGAGTGTATCTTATGTGTTGTCCATGTCTGTGTGATTGTGTGCGTGTGTGAAGGTGTGTTTGTGTGACTGTATGTTATGTGTGTGGTTGTGTATGAGTGTGTGTGTCTGTGTGTGATTATATATGTGCTGCTGAAGCGAGCACTGCCTTGTGTGATTGTATATATTGTGTGTCTGTGTGCGATTGTGAGTGTATGTGTGTTTGTGTCTGCATGAGTATATGTCGTGTGTCTGTGATTGTGTGCTATCTGTGTAAGTGGGTACTGTGTGTGTCCATGAGGGTGTACGATGGCTGTGAGTGTGTGTCTGTGAGTGAGTGTGGCTGTGCGGTCTCGTGCCATGTGTGTGAGGATGGACTGGGCCCCTCAGGGGTTCCATGTGCTGTCAGAGATTCCCACTGTGAAGATCTGGAGGCCGAAGTCTGCGGCCAGGTGCTGCCTCTGTTTCCCAAGGCTCTAGAAATGAGAATGGGAGAGCAGCCTGGGTCCTCCTGTGTACTCACCGGGGCCTGGGGTGTCACCGGCTCACCTCACAGCAGCCGTGCTGTAGAGTAGGCATCACCTCATCTCTAAACAGGGTGCCGAGGTTACCTCCAGGCTACCCTATGCCGCAGCACACTGGTGTTGGAGCTGGGACTCGAACACAGGTCTCAACTTCCCATGCTCATGCTCCCAGACACCATAGTACAGTTTCTGGGATGATCGGAGTTAATATTTTGGGCCTTTAAAGGTTCTGTGTGAGTCTAAGATATTCTGATTTGGAGACTCCTGGATTCTCCTATTCCCTGCGTGAATATGTTGCTTGTTCTGGCAGTGATATCACCTGGCGTGAGATTGTTGACAAGCAAGTTGCCTGCGAATGTGAACACGCGCACCACCGGGCCTCAGGACTCTGAGCTCTGGAGACACAAAGACTCCACCAGCCCTGAGTGCTGGCTGGAAGATTCTGGAAGGCAGGTTTCCCACTGACCCGGGAAGACTTGGGGGTCTCCTCTGGACCAGCAGCTGCCTAATGACTCAGCCTGGAGGGGAGGCCTGTGACCTGGGTACCTGGTTCTGGGACACTGATCCAGGTTGGAGACTGTAATGGCTCAGTGTTTGGGCCTGGGAGTATGAAGAACTGAGTAGGGACCCACCTCTGCCACCTCTGCCCCAGGCCACTAGGTGACCTTGGTCATTGCTGGATTCCCCTGCATTCTGGTCTCTTCCTTCATGTAGGAATAATGTCACGGTGTTGTGGAGAGAATTGACACAGGTGATGCAAGGAGCTCTTTGGCCACTGCCTGATGGTGATGATGGTGATGGTGGTGATGATCGTGATGGTGATGTTGGTGGTGATGGTGGTGATGGTGATGATGGTGACAGTGGTGATGGTGGTGATGATGGTGATGGTGGTGATGATCGTGATGGTGATGGTGGTGGCGATGGTGGTGGTGATGGCAGAGGGAGGGCTGGGTAGCAGCCCCTGGGGACGGCACAGTTATCCTCATGCATGCCCAGGCACCTGCCTTCATGGGTCCCAGAGAGTGTCTCATCCGTCTCACATTGCCGGTTCCTGAGGGTCTGCTGGAGCAGGCAGGGGGTGCTAAACATTATAGAGAGAAAAACTGAGGCTCCAAGAGGCTGGTGGAGTTCAGACACAGTGGGCATCTGCTCCACCCCTACTTACAGAGGCCAGTGTGGTTGTCACACCACTGCCCATGTCAAGGTTAGGCCCTGGGAACATCAAGAAGGAGAAGTTGGATGTGGTGGTGCATGCCTGTAATCCCAGCATTTGGGAGGCTGAGGCAGGAGGATTCTAAGTTTGAGCCTAGCCTGAGCTACATAATAAGACCTTGCCTCAAAAAGCCAAACCAAGTCAGACCAAACCAAGCCCAAACAAACAAAACCATTAAAAACAAAAAGAGGGATGAGACCTGGGATGTGGCAGCAACTTGGACTCTGGGGCCTGATGCAAGCAACCAATACTGTCACCTGAAGTGAGTCCTCCGGCTTCTGTGAGGCTCCTGCTGCTGCCAGTCAGCACCTAGGGCCCGGCTGCCAGCCCTCCTGGGCTTCCGGCCATGGCACACAGGCAGCGGGGGCAGGAGCCGCAGCACGGGCAGCAAAGAGGGGACTCTGCGCTGGACCGGGGGCTGTGGAGTGGAGAGTGGGTCAGAGGGTGGAGCCTGGGTGGTCACTGAGGACTAGTTGGGGGTGGTGGCTTTAGTGCGAAGGTGGCCAGGTTTCCCCCCACAGTGAGGGGGAGAGTCTGAGACAGAGGACAGCAACAGAGTTTGTTTGTTTGTCCCTGGTACTGGGAATTGAACCCAGGTTCTCTGCACTGAGCTATATCCACAGCCATTTTTATTTTTTAAGACAGGGTTTCACTAAGTTGCTGAGTTGCCCAGTCTGGGCTTGAACTTGCAATCCTCCTGCCTCAGCCTCCCAGAGTGCTGAGCATGACATGTTCGAACAGGGGCAAGACAGGCAAAAGCAAGTGAATACACCAGGCTATGGTGTCCAGAGTGAGGAGAGGGGTTTGTGTGCGACCTGGAGGCCAGTGGCTCTTCCCAGCATCAGGGTTTCCGCAGGGCTGGGTGGGGCTGCCCCACCCCCACCAGCCCCTTTCAGCACCCCCAGCCCCAAACAGGTCCAGGGCATGGTGCTCCCCTGCCTCCATTGCACTTGGGGTCTTCCTTGAGGGGCTCCTCTGGGCCCTGCTTCCTGCTCTCCCCTCCCTGCTCCAGGCTCAGCTACCCAGGCTCTGTTTCTGTCCCTTAACTGCCCTGAGCCGTTCCAGCCTCTGGCTTTTGCTGGTACTGTTCCTTGCCACTGAGTGCCCTTCCAATAGGTCACAGAGTGGGTGGTACCTTCTGATTCTTATTGTCTGTCCCTGAAACATCTCTTCCTTCAGAAAAGGCAAGGTCGTGTCTCTCCTTCCCACTTTTCTCCCTTGTTTATATGCCTTCCAACCCTTTTTGTTCAGTTATCCACGAAACATTTATTGAGCACCTAGTGTGTTCCAAGGGACAGTCCCTGCCCCCTTACAGATTGGGGTAATGGACATTGAACCATGGAGCTATAGAAACAAGGAAGAGCGATGGAAACCTGGAAGAGAGTAGCAGTGTCCCTTTCTCTTGCTGATCCAAGACTGGTCTTAAGTCTGGCTTGTTCCCAGCACAGCCCCAGAGCCTGAACATAGTAGGTGATCAGGAAATATTTGTTGGACCAATGGATGAATCAGTAGGAACTGGACCAGCAGGGCAGGGGGTGAGCAAAGGGCTGAAGGAGGCGGCCAGCGCCTGAGGACGGAGGAGGTCCCGCTTGGCCAGAGTGAGCCACAGCGGCGGGAGACCTGGAGCCACGCAGGGAGGCTGTTGTTCCGCCTGGGTGGGTGACACGTGGCTGGCCAAGGTGCCTGGGAGCTTATGTAAGGCCTGTGGCTGTTTTTCTGGAACCAAGAGCAAAGCCTCGAGCTCTGGAGAAAACTCTGCCTCCCTGACCAGCCGGGAGAAGTGGCAGGAAGCACCAGCTCCCGCCCGCTGCCCCTGGGAGCTGGAGAAATGTCCAAACGCATCAGCCTCGGTGCTCAGTGCACAGCCCTGCGGCCGCCAGCAACAACAGTTGGACACCGGGGATCTGGGCCTCATTGTCTGTGCCCACTGCCCAGCCTGGGGCTCTAGGGCCCAGGGACCCCACAGACAAGTCTTTAGGGACTGGTAGCCCACAGGGTGAGGTGCCAGCCCAGCCAGGCCAGTGGCTCTTGTCACTGAGTGGATCCGGAGGTCTGGGGCTGGGGTCCAAGCCTCTAATTCCCTCCTGCTTCACTCTTGGCTCAGGGTGAAGCTTGGGCAACCCACTCCCTTCTCTGGGCCTCAGTTTTTCCATCTACCAAATGGGCACAATCACACTGGGGAGGACGCTGTTACCAGTTGGCTGAGGGACACCATCTTTTTTTTTTTTGGTGGGTACCGGGGGTCGACCTCAGGACCTCGCGCGCCAACAGGCGCCCGTGCTGCTGAGCGATATCACCGGCCGGGAGTCGAACTCGGGCCCTCGCACTTGCCAGGCAGGCGCTTATGCCGCTGAGCCATCTCACCGGCCCAAGGGACACCATCTTGATGCACCAGTTCTGGGGGCTGCTGGTCTGCTGGTTCTGTTCGTGTGTCTGTAGAGCGAGAGGTTGCTGTGGAGGGTCCCTGGGTTCTCAGCCCGAGGCGGCAGCGTCTGAGGTACCTCAGGTGGCTGAGCGCAGGTGTCCTTCCCCGGGGAAGCCTCCCGTGTTCCTTCCTGGCCGGCTGAGGTCACAGTGCCCTGACTAATTGTGTCTGTAGTTGCTACAACTGCCTCTGTTTTCTTGCAGGTTTTCTTTACTTCTGAGGATGCAATAAGTAGGACTCCAGTCTTTTGTTTATTTACATTTTGGTGCTGGGGATCAAACTCAGGGCCTTGTGCATGTTAAGCACATGCGCTACTTCCGAGCCGCACTCTGGGCACAGCTCTAGTCTTGTAAAGAAAAAAAAAAGAACGTTGACTGGGCGTGTAGCTCAGTGGTAGAGCATGTGCTTAGTATGTTCAAGGCTCGGGGTTCGAGTTCTAGCACTGAAAGAAAAATCACCATTCTATTCTATTTTTTTTAAAGAGAAAAAAACCCAATGGTTTTAACAATGGTTAATACATTGAATATTGTTATCCTTAAATTAATTCTCACAGTACAAGATATAGGCATTTAATTGTCCAAACAATATTAGTACAAACCTTTCTTTTCAGTGAACTAAGAGAAATTAGTAGTATAACTAATTTCTTAACTTAGTAGTATAACTATCTTAACTATTTTGTAGATATATATATATTTATGTATTTATTTATTTCACTTATGAGTATGGTCTTGAGTTGCATCCATTTACCTATAAAAGTCTCCAGTTTGTCCTTCTTTATGGCTGAGTAGTACTCCATTGCATAAACAAGTCCACATCTTTCTTATCCACTCCCTGGTTGATGGGCATTTGAGTTCTTTCCAAGATCTAGCTATTACAAATTGTGCTGCTATAAAAATGGGTGCACATATATCGCTATGGTACGATGTTTTTAATTCTCCTGGGAAGATGCCCAGAAGGGGAATAGCTGGGTCAAATGGTACCTCCAATCCTAGTTTTTTGAGGAATCTCCACACTGATTTCCACAGTGGTTGCACCAGTCTCTCACCAACAGTGGAGAAGGGTTCCTTTTTTCCCCACAGCCCCTCCAGCAAAAAAAATCACCATTACATTCTAAGTAGGTTCTCTTCTCCCTACCTTTCATTTGACAAAACTGAGGGTCACAAGTTGACCAGACCTGGGCCATGGCCTCCCAGCTTTGGAGTAGATTTCAGCTCATACCTGGGGGCTTCCAAGTGTCCCCAGTCCTCATGGCTAGGGCAAGGATGAGGGGTCTCTGGGGGCCTGAGGCTAGGCTGTCAAAACCACGTCCCTGTGGCCTGAAGCTGGTCAGGGAGTAGGTGCCAGGCCTGCCCTCCATGTACCGCCCTCTCTGTCCCCCAGGGCTCCCTGTGTGGCGCTGACATGGCTGAGAGCACCTCGCCACCCTCCTCATCCGCAGCAGCAACACCGGCCTTGGAGCCGGGGATCACAGAACAGGCAGGGCCCCGGAGCCCCCCTCCGTCCCCTCCAGGCCTGGAGGAGCCTCTGGATGGAGCTGATCCTGACGTCCCACACCCGGACCTGGCACCCGTCGCCTTCTTCTGCCTGCGACAGACCACCAGCCCCCGAAACTGGTGCATCAAGATGGTGTGTAACCCATATCCTTTGTGTGGCCTGGCAGGTCAGGCACTGCCCAGGGCCAGGGGTGAGTGTGTGGTCAGCTTTCTGTCGTGGCGGCAGAAAACCTGAGAAAAATGACTTAGAGGAGGAGAGGTTGCTTTGGCTCACAGATTCAGAGGTTTCAGTCTGTGGTTGATGGCTCTGTGGCTTTTAGGCCAGTGGTCAGGCAGAAACGTCATGGCAGAAGGGTGTGGTGAGAAAAACTGCTCACCTCATGGCAGCCAGGAAACAGGGAGAGAGGGAAAGGGCCAGAAAAGAGAGAGGAAGGGACAGGGGACATGATAGACCCTTGAAAGGCATAACTCTGGAGACCCACGTCCTCCAATTGGGCCCTGGCTCCTAATTGCCCATTCAGCTGGGAACTCATCAGTATATTAATGGATGAGTTGTGCTACATTGGGCGTCAATATTTGAGTTTTGGGGGACACTTGACATTTAAGCCATTAGAGTTCAGGAGGGAAGCTGGAATTGGAGGTCTGTTCTCTTGACGTCCTTTGGTTAGGAGACTCGAGGCCTGGGGTAAGGCCATTGGGCCTTGGTGGTGGTGAGTGGGCTCTGGGTGGTGGGTCTGAGGAGGTGTCGGGGTACAGAGGTGGGACCGATGAGAAGGTTGTGGAAATTGTGATGGCCGAGTGTGGGGGCAGCAGATAAGTCAGACCCTGTGCGGCTCCCACTGACTGAGCCGTGGATGGATGGTGACCACACAGTGAGGGGAACCATGACGGGGAGACCTGTGGGTGTGGGTGGGGCAGCTAATGGCCCCTGTGCACCTCTGTCCAGAGCCAGGAGGCAGCAGCAGGCAGCACCTGCACAGGTGTCCACATCTGCTGCCCCTGATGTACACGTGTGACCCCTGCTTGGGCCTCGTCCTCATACTCTCTGTGCTGCTGCTACAGAACACCTGAAATGGGCAACTTATAGAGTAGAGCCCAGTGCGGAGGCACAAACTTGTAATTCCAGCTACTTGGGAGGCTGAGGCAGGAGGATGGCAAGTTTGAACCCCAGCTGGGCAACTTAGTAAGACCTTGACTCAAAATAAAATACAAGGCTGAGGGTGTTGCTCAGTGGTAGATCCCTTGCCACATGTGCATGAGGCCCCAAGGCCCCGGGTTCGATCCCCATCGAGGGGTGGGGGAAGCAGAGATTCATTTCTTATGCTGCACAGCAGGCAGCACTGGGAGGGAGGGAGCCAGAGAGGGCTGCCCTGGCTGTTAGGATGACACTGTGTCTGTGACAAGCCGCCTTCTGCATGCCACCCACCCAATCATCAGGGCTAAGACCCCCTGAACCAACTGCCTCCTCTCGGCCCTACCCCTCGACACTGTTGCACTGGGGATTAAATTTCCAGTTTATAAACATTGGGGGAGCCATTCAAACCATAGCAGGACCCTGGGGGTGCAGAGGAAAGTCCTGGCCCACCCCACCAGGCCCTGCACACCCCCCTCCAGCCTCGATTTACCCACTGTGCTTCCCTGTGCTCTGCTGGACCTCAGGGGCTCCTCACATGCTCTTCCCGCTCTGAAATGCTGTTCCCTTCATCTGCACCTAGCCGAAGCCTTTACTGCTTCCTTCAAATCACAGCTTTGGCGTCACCTCTTCAGGGAGGCCTTGTGACCCCATTTGTGGTCACATCAGCTGTGGAATTCTGGGTGCTGTTAGATGACCAGAGGGAGGGACGGAGCCTGCGTGTTGGCGGAGCGCGTGGGGCCGATGCTGTTGCACTGAGGAATGGGGTGGTCAGATAGGGAGGGGGCTTGAAGCGGGGGCACCACAGGAGAAGGCCAAGGTGGGGAGCTGGGCACAATGGGGCTGCTGGAGTAGAAGTGAGGGGGAGGCTTGCGGGGCAGGGCCCTTGCTGGGCTTTGCAGAGGAGCCCACCTGGGTTCAGAGTCAGTGGGAGCTGCAATGTTTAAAGCCAAGTTGGGAGCTGGGGGTTGGGGCTGGGTCACAGGGGGAGCTGGTTGGGGGCCAATGAGGAGGAGGCTTTGGGACCCAGGCTGTGGTGGCCTTGTGGTTTGGCGGCCACTGAACAGAGCCCACCAGGGCCTGGGGTGCTGGTGTTCAAGGCCACCAGGGCTCACGCTGGGGTGCCAGGGAGGCAGCCAGGGGTGGCGAGGCTGGTCCCAGAAAAGCAGGGGTGCAGCCACACCTGAATGGAGATGTGAGGTGATGGTGGACCCTGGGTCTTCCCACTGTTGGAAATGGGGTGCTCGGGGAAGAAGGCAGAGCTGGGTGCCACTAGCTAGGGAGGCACAAGGCTCTCTGCTCCTCCTGTGGACTGCCTGGGGGGGCCTCAGGCCTTCTGAGATGTTTCACGGGGGACACAGAGGACCAGGACGCTGGTGTCAGGGAGCTCCTGGGAATGGGGGACATGTGGGTAGCTCTAGTCCAAAGTGTTGGGGAGACCGGAGGGACTCATGGCATGTGGGCAGGGGGGTAAGAAGGGTGACTTCAAGGAAAGAAAGGCTGGGCTGAGGACCAGGAGGACAGTGGAACAACGACACAGGCCTATACTGCGCTGGATGACAAGAGTTGGTTCAGACTCTGCCACTTGGGGGCTGTGTGGCCTTGAGTTAGTCCCTTCACCTCTCTGAGCCCAGGTAGTTGGGATGAGCCGTGCCACTCTGGGCTGCAGGTGGCCTGGGCCTGGGAGTCCGACTTGGTTGCACTCCAGCAGGTCTGGCTGGTCCTGTATACCACGTGGGTGACTTTGGGTGGTCCCCTTTCTCGGAGCCTCAGAGCCTCCACCTAAAAGGGAGGGGCTGGATGAGGTGCCCCAGTTTTCTGCCAACAGAGCCCTGGGGTCACTGTCCTCTTCTACCTCTGTTGTCTGCACTCTCCATGATCTGTGGCCTGGATTGAGGACAAGGCTGGGGCTGGATGGGAGGGGAGAGAAGAGGAGAAGGTCCCGGGTGGAGCTGAGCTTGGTCGTCTGCCTGGCGAGAGCCCTGGGCCAGGCAGAGGCAGAATTCAGCCTCTGCTTTGGAAGCTCCCAGGTCCCCATGGCCGGCCAGGGCTGGGGTGGGGGTGGAGGTGGCCCAGGCTGGAGCCCAATCGTCAGACCAGTGATGGAGTGACCCCCAGGCAGAGCTGCTCCAGCAGTGCTGGCTCTGGGGCACACAGACTTCCGAGAGTGAGCCCGCGGGCTCAGAGTGAAGGCTGAAGCCTCAGTGATGCTCACACCCACCCTGCTGCCGCCCAAAGACTGAAGAAAGCTGAGTTCTGAAGAGCCAGCTAAGACTTACTCGGTGGCTGTGGCGCTGTGGGTCTGGGAGTCAGGACAGTGACGCAACGCTGGCTGTGGGTGGCCCAGGTCGCGGAGCTAGGGTGGGGCAGGTGGAGAGGGCCAAGGAGCCAAGGGGGACCTTGGTGTCCACGGGGCCCTGCAGCAGGGACTCCAGGAGTAGCCGGTGGGCGTCGGGCCCGGGAGGTGGTGTGTGAGGTAAGGATGTCGAGGCCCCGAGATCCTTCCCTGGCCAGGGTCCTCCTTCCCACTTGGCCTCAGTGGGGAGGGGATCAGGGCAGTGCTTAACCTGGTGTTTCTCAGTGGAGGGGTGTCAGGCTGTGCTTAACCTAGTATTCCTCAGTGAGAAGGTGTCAGGGACAGTGCTTAACTTGATATTTCTTAGTGGAAGGCCATCACGGCAGTGCTTAACCTAGTACTCTAGAGTGGGAGGGCATCAGGGCAGTGCTTAACCTGGTGCTCTTCATTGGGAGGGTGTCGGCGCAGTGCTTAACCTGGTGCTCCTCAGCGAGAGAAGTGTCAAGGGTAGTGCTTAGCCCAGTGCTCCTCAGCAGGGCCCGCTGGCGTTGTGGCTGTGACAGTGCGGCGTGGTCTGGGTTGTCTCACACACCACGGGGCGCCTGGCGTTCCTGACGTGGGCTCTTAGCCTTAGCAGTGTGCCTCGGTCACTGGGCCCGGAAAGGACCCTTAGTGTCCAGCTCCTGCAGAGGTGGTGCTGTGCCCAAGGAGAGCTGAGCCTGGAGGAGTGGGTGCCACTGTCTTGCCCAGCAGGGTCCAGAGGTGGGACCGGGGACCCTGCCCCTAACAGCCCAGGTTCCGCGGTGTCCCTGTGCCAAGGGCCAGGCCAGCTGCCCTTTGAAGCTTGGTGCTCCTCGCCAGGCTGAGCTGGGGCCTGAGTCACTGCCTGACTCACAGAGGGCCTCCGCAGCGGCAGTGGTGACCTCCCAGAGCCTGCCAGCCAGGGCAGGAATTGTCCAGTGCCCTAAATGTCAGCACTCTCCCTGCTCGGCCCAGGTGTCAGGTGTCAGGTGTCAGGTTGTGCTCTCAGCTGGGAGGCGGCTGGCTGGGAAATGCCAGCGCTAGACTGCACCCCGTTTGCCTCATGGGGCTGTGTGGCACCATGGACAGCGCTGGGCACCTTAGTGAGACAGACTGGGGGTTGGTTCTGCCTCTAGTTTCTGTGTGACCATGGGCCAGTATCTTAACCTCTCTGAGCCCCCATTTTTCCCACCTGTCAAACTGGGATGGTAAAATCTGCCTGCGAATGAAGGAGTCTTACCTGTGGCTGAGTAGATTCAGTCAGATGTTAGGCAACAGGTTTTCAGAGCATGATAAGAATAGCGGACCAACGCTTACTGGTTGTCTTGGAGATAGGTGCCCTCAAAGCCCCATTTTACGCACGAGGAGAGTGAGGTATGGAGAAGTCAAATAACTTTTATTCGGGGTTGTACAGCCAGGATGTGGCAGATCTGGGATGAAAACCCCAATTTCTCTGACCCCCCTGAGCCCCAGCATTTGTCCAGGATGCAGCTGCCACCTATGTGACCTGAAGACGCCCCACCCATTCTCCCCATGTCACCCAGGGTGGTGTTTGCTTGGTGCTTCTCAGCACGGAGGGCAGAGTGTTCAGTGTGCCCATTCAGGGGCTGCCTCTCAGCCTGCAGTGGCCTCCTGGGTGACACCCTTGGGCTTCTGCAGCCCCCTGCCCTCTCGGCATCCTCCTGGGCTGGACCTCCTGCGTCGGCAGCCAGCGCTGAGCCAGCACCTCTGTAGTATGGGTGGGATTAGCCTGCCGCGAAGGCCCCCTTTCTGCTTGGACATGAGGCACCAGCCAGGGCTGGGAGGCAGGAGCTGGCAGCTGCCCAGTTCCCTTGGACTGGTCACCTCCCTCGCGTGCCGTCGGCCTCCCTGGCTGCAGCACAGGGACAGCAGGTGGTGAGACCCTTGTGCAGTCCAGCCAGGAGCCAGGTCCTGTGCTGGTCGCGCTCAGGCTCAGGGTGTCTGTTGAGGGAGTGAGTGGGCCTTGTCCCCATTCACTGGCCATGGTCACCAGAGCCTTGCTGGGTGCCATGCACTTTACAGAGGACAGCTGTGGTCATTTTGTGGTGGGGACGCTCACTCTGGCTCCTGGGAGAAACGTGCCACAGGGACACATGTCCCGAGAAGGAGGCTGTGACCAGGGAGAGCTGGGACATGGTCCGGGATGCAAGCAGAGGCCCCGTGGAGGTGCAGTTGCTTTTGGGGATGAGGGGACTGAGAGGAGACCTCAGAGGTTGTACCTTGGTTGCCAAATGAATGAAGACTTGCACTTGGCTTTTTGGCTCCATGGCCTTGGACAGGGTCCTTGCCCTTGCTGAGCCTCTGTGTGCATGTTTGTGATACCGGGACCATAGTCACCCCGGGTGGGTGCCTCGGGGTCCAAGGAGAGTTCTAGGGCAAGCGCCATGTAAACCGTTAAGCACCGAGCAGCCACTGAAAGCGGAGCCAGCAGGGCTCTGGGCAGGTGGGCGCTGGGGCCCTATGTCCCCAGTAACGGTGTGAGGGGCCCCAGGGCTGGCAGGAGTGGGAGGGGTAGGTGGGGCTGGAGCACAGTGATGCAGAGGGGAGTGCTGGGGGCCATCAATGAAGGCAACGTCTCTCCCCTCACCCGCTGCCCCTGGCCCGGGGCTGGTTCCCAGCTCTGTTGCACCAGATCCGACCTTGGACCACCAACTAGCAGCTTCTAGGATCCTTTCTGGGGCCTCAGGGCTTTCAGGAAATCCTCCCTTAGCCTCACCTACTGCCCTCCAGTCCCAGCCCTTTCTCTCTGGTCAGGATTGGGAGGGTCTGGGCTTGGGGTCTCACTGTCTGAACAGGCAGCTCCTGGGTCTCACCCCTGCTGCTCATGTGACAGCTGGCACCGCCCTCGTCTCCTCTCCTGCACAGTGGAGTGAGCACTGGACCAGGGTCCCGAAGCGGCGTGACCTCGGCCTCACCGCGCCCCCTGCCCACCTGCCTTCCTCCTCCCGGATCCTGAGCTCCTGGTCGTCAGCTGTGAAGGCCCGGTGCTGGAGGGGTGCTTCCCTCCCTCTCTCCGTTGCTTATTCTTCCCACCCTCAATTTGTCATGCTTGGCACTGGGCCCAGAACAGCCTAGTCCAGCCCGGGTTCAGGGCAGGCCTGTGGCTCTCACGTCACCATCACCGTGTCCTCAACTCCCAGCACAGGCCTGGCTCTCCTGAGTCCATGCAGAACTTTCCAGCCTGCTGTGACCTCTGAGAGTCTCCGCAGCCTCACGAGGTAGCAGCACAGTGAGCCAATTGCATCCTACAGCTGGGGAAACTGAGGCCCAGGAAGAAAGCATGACTTCCCCAAGGTCGCACGTTGAGAAAGGGGCAAAGCCAGGGCAGACTGGGCTGGCTCATCCCAGGGAGAAGGTGCCCCCTCCTCCTCCAGCCCAGGCCTGGTAGGACTGTCCAGACGCATGTCCAGACGCAGCACATGCCTGGGAAATTGTCCATTTCCCTCCATCTGGTGAGAAGGTTGTTTTTCTCAGAAATAAAAGGCCGCAGCAAGCACCATCCCCAGGAGCCCTGGAGTGGATACTGCACTCTCATTGGTCAGCAGGGTGGGCCTGGCAGCCAATCAGAGAATTCTGGCTGGGCCTGGGGTAAGACTCACCCCACAAGGCAACCTCACATCCTTTGGCGTGGAGATACCTGTGTAAAGAAAGGGCTGCCCATTACCCATATGGGGGCATTAGTGAAGCCTCACCGAAGGAGGGGATCTTTTGGCCTGGGTCTTACTGCATGAATAGGAGTTTTCCAGAACAGTTGTGGGAGGGTGTTACAGGAGAGGGAATAGTGTAGGAAACAATGAGGAATTTAGCGTGGCTGGAACAGTGTGAGACAGGCTGTGAAATGCCAGTTTAGAGCTTGGACTTGGTTTTGTGGCACTGGGGGTCACCGAAGGGCATCCAGCAGGGGTGGGACTTGGGCAGAAGCACTTGTTAGAGTGGTGCCTCCAGGAGCAGACTGGGGAAGGTGTTGATTAATCATTCACTCATTCATTCATTCATTCATTCAGCATTGGTGATTGCTGGCCCTGATTGGAGGTGTCCCCACCTGTTCAGTCATGTGGCGGGCACTGCACAGGCCTGGGCACCCAGAGGTGACCCCAACGGGTCCGTGATGGAGCAGAGTCACACTCATGTGAAGCAGCACCAAGGAGCGAGTAGAGGGACCCCGGGGTTCCCCGTAGAGGAGGAATTCCCGGCGGGGACGGCAGAGGGTTTGCAGGAAGGAGTGGCAGCCAGCTGAAGGGAGGCCTGGCCAAGGGCTCAGAGCCGAGTTGGGGCCAGCAGGAGGGCTGGGGGGGTGCAGGACGCTTGGGGCCTGGACTCTGGGGACCGAAGAGAGGGCCTTCGGTCCATGAGGAACTCCTGGTGCCAGGGCTAGGTGGGTTGGAGATGCTGCCTGCTTGACAGATGAGGGCCACCAGGCCTGGTAGTGACAGTACCTGCTGTGAAGCAGAGCCGGTCAGGGGCTGGCTGTGGCAGGTCGCCCCTCCCGGGGAGTTAAAACACTGTCATCCCATGCCCGGCCGGGGCTGGAAGCTGACTCTGACCTGCTGCCTCCCTGAGACCCTGCCACGATCCTGTCGTGAGATGAATGGCCCCACTTGCTTCCCTCAGAGAGAAATCAATACTTTTCAAATCAGCCTGAATGTCTTCCTGCTAATCTCTCTCCAGCCTTCCTGTGGGTCCGCTGTTCACATTTCCAGTCCCATCTGCCGGTGATTGCTGTGTGGCACTGAGTAGATGCCTTGGCCTCTCTGAGCTCTGGTTCCCATCTCATGAGGCAGCAGCAGGTGGCTGGCTGTGGGGTGCCCCACCAGCGAGGGGGCTTGGGTCTGGCCTGCGTTCTGTCAAGCTCAAACCGGTGACTGCAGGCAAGTAACCCCTCCTCTCTGGGTGTCAGTTCCTGTACCCTTAAAATGGGGAGGTGGGAGGTCAGGCTGTATCAGTGGTTTTCATTCAGGGTTGATTGTGCACCCCATGGGACACAGGGCCACGTCTGGAGATGTGTTTCATTGTCACTACATGGGGAGGGTGTGACACAAGGCTGAACGTGTCCCAACGTAGATGTCATCCCTGCCCTCCTGCCTATAACACAATAGACAGCCCCACCCAGAGAATTAGCATCCAAATATTACCAGTGCTGGAGCTGAGTGCCCTGGCCTCGGTGGTCTCTGAGGTCTCCTGCGGCTCTGGAAGTGTGGGGACAGCGTGGAGTTGGGGCTTGGGGGAAGGTGCCAGGACCAAAAGTGGGTATCTGCTAAGCAGGAGACAAGGCACCGAGTTCCAAACTGAAGGTGGAGTGTGTTTGAATCCCGGGGCTGCCATTTACTGTGTCACCTTCCCTGTCACTTTCCTTTGAACCCATTGATCTGTCTGTTCCTCATCCACCAAGCTTTGTCCCCTCACTCTCTTTGCTTCTTCAGCCCATCCATCCATTGATCCATTGATCCATTGATTGATTAATCGATCCATCCATCCCTCCATCCATCTGTGCTTACATACACCCATCCATACATCTATGCTTGCATACATCCATCCATGCATCCATCCATCTATGCAGCTATCCATCCATGCACGCATCCATGCATCCATCTGCCCATGCATCTATCCATGCATCCATCTAAGCATCCATCCATCCATCCATCCATCCATCATCCATCCATGCATTCATCTGTCTGTCTATCCATCCATCTGTCCATCCGTCTGCACATTATCTGTCTTTCCATCTCTTCATCTATCCATCTACTCACCTGCCCATCCATCACCCATGCCTTACAAGTGTATCTCCATTTGGTCACCTTCTACCATCTCTCTGCCCAGTTGTCTGTTGACCCCACTGCCCCTAGACCTCATCTCCATCCTCCTGTCTACACAGTCAGTGTGACCCATCCACTCATGCAGCCTGTTTACTTGCTTGGCAAATGCTGTTCATCACCCTTCCCTCACTTTTCATCTCTCCTGCCACCTGCTGAGTGACCATCCAAGGTCCCTGTTGGGCACCTTTGGTACCCGACTTACTGTCTTCTCCTTCTGTGTGGCCAAGCCTCAGGGTCCACTGATGCCCATCTCTTCTCTGGGCCTGGCCCTTGATCCCATACGGGTTAGGTGTACAGCCAAGCTTTCAATGGAGTGCATTGTAGAGGCAAGGATGAGGTGGACAGAGCTGAGGCTGGGTGGTGACGAATAGTGCCAACACAGTGGGCCTTGAATGCCAAGCGAAGGTGCTTGGAACGGGTCTGGAAGGCAGTGGGGAGCCATAGAAGGCTTCATTTTTGGAAGACCTGTCTGGCTGCCATGTGGAGCGTGCATCAGAGAGGGCAAGGCTGAAGGGACAGTTGGCAGGGGCTCGAGAAGGAGAATGCAGCCAGCCTGGGGCAGTGGGGTGTGGAAGGGGTGAGAGGACAGGTTGAGGTGGAGAAAGGGACAGGTTTCTGAGATGGACGGGGACAGGGAGGGAGGCTCCAGAGGGCTCTCGTCTGGGCAGCTTCCAGGATTGGTGGTGGAGTGGGCAGGATGGGGGACGTGGTGGTCTGTGGAGAATCTGAGACGTGATGAACTTGGGGTCGACGGAGATGTCTGGTGCAGTTTCCGGGAGGCCTGCTGTTCGGCAGTGACTGGGGCCGGGCTGGGACAGAGGCTCTGAATCTGGTTATGAGCCTGGGAAATGGATGCAGGGTCGGGAAGGGGAGGGACAGGAAGGGGTAGGGCAGCTGGGTGCCTGAGGAGACCTGGTGTTACTATTACTGTTATTGTTTGCTGGGGATGGAACCCAGGGCCTCATGCATGCTAAGCCAGAGCTCTACCACTGAGCTACCTCCTCAGTGCTTATTATTATTACTATTAATAGTAATACTTTAAATTTCGAGACAGGGTCTCTTTAAGTTGCTCAGACTGACTTCAGATTTGTGATCCTCCTGCCTCAGCCACCGGAGTGGCTGGGCTTATAGGTGTGTGCCACTGTGGCCAGCTGAGACCTGGCATAGAAGGGATGGAGCCCATGAAATAGAAAGAGGACCAGTCCAGGACCCATAGTATCTCCCAGGCCCCAGGGGAGAGTTTGTAGAAGAGGGGTCCTAACCCAGGATTCTTGAGCTCAGATGGGGACAAGTGGCATATTTGTCTCACTGATCTTTGGCTGAAATACCATATAGCATTTTTCTCTGAAAAATGGAGGCAACAAACCACAGTGGTATTAAATGCAGCTCTGCAACTGTCACCTGTAGAAATCACCAGCATTTTCATGTCACCTCATGGCCATTGTAGAGCTCTCAGAAAATCATGTACATCCATCATGGTGACCTGTCGTCACCTGGTGTCAGGCCCATCGCAGAATCTTGTTATTTATTGTGTCGATAACAAGGCATGCACATTCTTCAAAAATTTGTTTTAAAAATATTTTGATAACTAAGCTGCACACCTGTAATCCCAGAATTTGTGAGGCTGAGGCAGGAGGACTGCGCTAAGTTTGAAGCAAGCCTGGGTTACATAGTTTAAGGACAGCCTGGACTATACAGGGAGATGCAATCTCAAAAAAAATTTTTTTTTGTTTTTGGGTAACTTTTTTAACAGAACTGGTTTCTTTTCTTTTCTTTTTCTTTTCCTTTCTTTCTTTCTTTCTTTTTTTTTTTTTTTTTAGTTCTTTGAGACAGAATCTTACTGTGTAGCCCAGGCTGGCCTCGAACTCATAGCGATCCTCCTGCCTTAGCCTCCCTAGTGCTGGGGATGACAGGTGTGCACCACCACGCCTGGCTTTTTTTTCTATTCTTAAGCCTTAAAAAAATATGTTTAAAACATTATTCTGAGGAGGGACTTGTGAGGTCTCTAGCTGAGGCACAAGGAAGGTTAACAGCCACGTCCTAGGAGGAGAGAGGTCAGCCTGCCTGGTGCCGCTGGCTGCATGGCCAAGAGGAGGGAGAGCACACAGGGCGCATGCGCTTACCGTATCAGCGTGCGGGGGGGGTAAGAGTGTGTGCGCATGCTCAGAGGAGTGCCGGTGAAAGTGTGTAGGTGTGTGTTCAGGGGCAGGTGCGGTGGAGGACAGGTCCTAGGGAGGCCCAGGGACAATGTCATCACCCCTTCTGTGGCCCCATGAGTGTCCACTGGTGGCTTCTGAGGTCAGAGACCGCGTGTCCTTCATCCTGTGTTCCCAGTGCCCCTGTGGGCAGGTGCAGGGGAGGCCTCAGCAGAGCGGTGTTGAATAAGTGAGTAGCAGTGATGGTGACCCATAGTAAGTGACTGATGTTGGAAAGGAGAGGAGTTTAGGATGGGAAGGTAAGCTGCAAATCTCCACGGGGCTGAAGTCTCTCCTTAGTCTCCTCGGTGCCTCCGAGTGACGGGGGTCTCACTCCTTTCTGAGGCTTCCGGGCCTCCACTCGTCTGGCCCTGGCCCTCAGGATGGCTGCGGCAGGGTCCTGGTGCTTCCTGTTGGCCACAGTTTCCTTTCTGAGGTCCGCCCGCCTGGGTTTTCTTCCACGCTGGCAGCCCCGTTTCCTTGTTGTCACCTCCCTCACTCCGGTTGTCTACAGTGGGCATCGCGACCTGCTGGGCATCTGGGAATCAGAGACTTCGGCCACATCCAACAAGTTCTCGTGTGACAGGGCCTCTAAGAAGTGGGGCTGAGGCCAGGGGTAAGGAAGGAAGGAGGGGAGGGGGGGCTCACGCTGGTCCCTGCCCCCAAGGCCTCTCAGGGCCGTTTGTCCTGTGGGGAGCTCCCTGTCCCTTTAGGAGGGTGAGCAGGGGGGGCCTGCGACCCAGGGGACCAGCTGCCCAGTTTCCCATGGAGCAGCTCCGCCCCAGCTTATTGCTGTGTCTGTGGACCATCGTTGTCCTGTCTGGGAAGTGGGTGTAACGATGTCTGCCGTGCCCGTCGGCCTTGGGCACGGGTGGGACAGATGCTAAGCGAATATCAGAAGATGGGATGCTGTCACACTCAGATCTTGGCTCTGTCCCTCGCTAGCTGTGGCCTGAGCAGGTCTGAGAGCAGAGATGACACCTCCTGCACAGTTGCTGAGAAGGACTCCGTGGAGGGTGGAGGCAGCAGGAGCCTGGTGCTTGCTTGTGTTCTTTAAAAATTGAATTTTCATTTTTCCATGTCCTGGTTGCTCAATCATTTTTGGTTCCATTTTTTATTGGGGTAAAATATGTATACAGTAGAGGTCACAAATCTTAGTGTGCAGTCCAGGGCATCTCCCTACACCTCCTCTCCTGGGACTACCACTCAGGCCAGGGACGTCACCAGTGCTCCAAAGCTCCCTTGTTCCCCATCCCCCTGTAGTGACTTCCTTCAAGTTACTGCTATTCTGTCGTCCTTTACCATACATTAATCTTGTCTGATTTTTTAACTTCATATAATTTCATCCATACGTTATTTGCTGTGTACCCAACAAATTTATCCATATGGTTGCATGTAACAGTTTTCTTTTTCATGGCTGTGTAGTATTCCAGCCTAGCAATGCCCCTCCCCCACCTTGGCACTGCTGATATTCTGGGCTGGATAGTTCTTCCTGGAAAGGTCTGTCTGGTGCACTGTAGGGTGTTTAGCAGTGTCCCTGGTGTCTGCCTACTCGATGCCAGGAGTTGGTCCCTGCAGGTCGTGAGAATCAAATGTGTCTCTGGGCATGGCCAGATGTTCCCTGGGGTATGAACTCATCCCTAGTTGAAGATGTCAGCCCTACCCCTTCTTCTCTTGATGACTTTGGGGTTGCTCCCAGGTTGGGGCCATTACTGATACCACAGCCATGAGCCCTGTGGGGTGTGGCTCTGGTGACCCATGCTGGCGTGTCTCCTGGGTGTGTGCCCAAAGTGGCTCTGGGGCTCCCAGGCTGGGTGTACAGTCAGCTTTAGTAGATGCTGCTGAGCAGCTTCCCGGGGTGGTCATTGCCCATGATTAGTTGAGTGAATGAATGAATGAATGAATGAGTGAGTGAGTGAGTTTTCTCTCAAAGTCCCAGGCACGGAACACAGGGCTTCTGGAAGCCGTAGCTATAGTCACCACAGTGCATGCAACACAGTCTCCTCCCTGCTGGGTCCCGGCACAGGTTTCATCTGGCCACCTCCAGGGAGGGAGCTGAGCCCGGCCTGTTTCAGAGCCCAGCGCACACACCTGGTATACAGCAGGTGCTCCATAGATGCTTGTGGACCTGGCTTCGGAGAAACAGAACTGGCTCAGGTCTATAACCCTAGGCCCTCCGAGGGCCCCAGTCCTGTGCTGCTCACCTTTGGGCACAGGGAGGGAGCTTGGGAGAGGCAGTGCCTGGCAGGGGCTGCAGCCCCCATCCTCCTTCATCTGTTTGATTTGTTTAGACAACTGAGCCATACCCTGGGAAATGGATCAGATTTCAGATCTGAGAAAAATAAAAACAAGCTTGCCCATGCCCACCAAACCCAGCACTCCTGCCCCCACGTCCCTCCTGGAGCCCCCCATCATGGAACCTGTGCCTGTCAGCTGCAGGAAGGAGGGGTGGTTGCCACGGTAACCGCTTGGGTCTCTGGCTGGCTGCTGGAGAGGAGGCTGCCCTGTGGGCCACTTGGGCATCAGGCACTGTCCCTCCACCAGCTCACCCTTCTGTCTGGATCTGGCAGGTGCCAGCGGACCCCTGGCACGGTGGCTTTTCTCAGGACTCTGTGGTGGGGTGTGGGGTGGAGTTACCTGTTCTGATGCAGCTTGGCTTTTTGCTTGCTAGGGACCTGGAGGTCATCACTGCTTCCTGCTGTGAATTTTCCTTCTTACCCAATCAGGGGCTGCAGTGTCCCCCTTCCTGGGCCCCTGGATGCCATACAGGCCTGGACACCCAGCAAAGCCATGGTCAGATGGATTGATGGCCATGCTCTCCACTGACCCAGGCCCGACCTCCACTCGCTGGGGCTCCATGTGCAGACCTCTTGCTCCGTGGCTTGTGTTTGCTGCGCGTTTAAATGAGATAATGCGTGTAGGTTGATTAGACAGCTCCTCAGCAAACAAACACTCAGGATCACTTCAGAAATGTTTGCAATCGTTGCCGTCATTACTGTGGTTAACCTGGTGCCGGGCACTCAGCAGGCGCTCACTATATGCTCATTAATTCCCTACCTGGCTCTCAGGGCGCAGATCTGAGGATTCTGGGAGGCCCTGGGTGTGTAGGGGGGGAGGGGTGGGGCATGGGGTGAGAGCCCCAGGTTGGTTTTCTCCTGAGGTCCTGCCCCCACCCCGCAGCTTTGCCTACCAAGGAAACTATCGATTGGATCGCCATTGATCTGTTTCTCCATCTGTGCTCCTTAGAGATGCTCACCGCTACCGTCAGGGATCGAAATGGCTCGAGTGACCACCGTGTGGCTGTTCCAAGAGAGCGAGTGAGTGGCCGGATGTGGAGCCTGGACCTGTGGGCAGACACAGGCTTCCCATGTGGCTTTGCTAACGTGGCCATGGCTCAGGGACCCCAGGGCTGGGGAGTGGGTCGCGAGCATCATTTCTGCATTAGGGCTGCTGAGGGCCGGGCCTGGTCTCTGCCCGTGTCTGTCCATGCAGTGGGGGATCGGGTCAGTTGCTCTGCGAGGATCTTGGCAGGGCTGCTCTGTGACAAGTCACCCTGACAGGAGTGAGGTCCTGGATGGCTGGGTCCCAAATTTGTGGCCTCGGATGCCAGTCAGATGCCAAACAGTTGAGCCTGGCAATCAGAGGCAGTCAGAGCCACCGAAGACTTCCAGGCTCGAGTTCTCTCCTGCTCTGCTTTAAGCCAGAGAGTCCCAGCTCTGTGTGATCTTGGGCAAGTCACAGCAGCCCCCACGCCCATTTCCTCACCTGTCCCCAGTGGACTGTGGTGACAGCTAAGCTCGTGTCCCTAGGGTGCCTGGTGTACAGTAGTTGCAGTGACTGCCAAATTCATTACTGCAGTGCTTGCTGGACCAAGGTGGTGGGGAGCACTTCCAGAGAGCAGGCTGAGCACTGCCCTGGGAAGGATAAAAGGTGCTTCAAGGGAAGCTGGATAGGGCTGTGAAAGATGAATAAGAGTTTGCCTAGAGGGAAGGAAACGTGTATTCGAAAGTGTGTGCTTAGGGATGGCAAGAAGTTCAATGCATGCCAAGGCTAGCAAGGGATTAGACCAGAAATGTCCCTTAGGGTCAGAGTCTAGGGGGCCGCAGTGTCAGGCTCAGGGACTGATGGGAGCCCTGGAAGGCTTGGAGTAATCAGAGTCGCTTTTCAGACGGATTAATCCAGCCATGACAGACTAGGTTGGGGGCAGGAGAAGCAGCTCTGCTTTTGCATCTCACTGTGCCTCTTTGCAGCTGGTGACCTTGGGCCAATCTGTTTCCCTTGGCATCTTGGTTTCCTCATTTGTGAGTGGGGCTTACTCTTGAGCGGGCGGGAGGGAGGGATGCACGGATGTTTGCAAACTCCCAGATGGGGCCCGAGACAGGTGCTGGCTGATGCACGGGCACATAGTTGGGGCAGAGACCAGAGTGGGAGGCCGGAGGAGGCTGGCGTGGCGTCCAGGAGGAAGGGGAAGCCCAGGGCAGGGGCGGGCTGGACATCACAGAGGAGAGCACTGGCCTTGGAGTCCAGCAGGCCTGAGGTAAATCTCAGGTCTGCTACGTCCAGGCTGTGACCCAGGGGAGGCCTCTGATTTCCCTGAGCCTCAGTTTCCTCGCCTGTGAAACGGGCCCACTGACCTGCTGGGCTCAGGGCCCCGGGAGGATGCAGCAGGCCTGCCAGGCTCCTGCAAGACCCTGCTGGGTGCACTCTGAGCCGGGACCTTCAGGAAGGGCAGAGAAGCAGAGGACGCGGCTGGAAGGGGAGGGAGCACGAAGTGGGGGAGTGGGAGGGATGGGGGACGTTTGCTGGTAATTAGAACGTTTGAACTTCAAGAAAGTTAATTAATGATAAAGCTGCTGCCGGAGCAGTGCTCAGGCTGGAAGGGGCCCTGGCAGTGACTGGAATTAATTACAGGCTGTGGCAGGAGAGTGGCAGTGGGGTGGGGGACAGGAAGGAGTGGGACGGGGATGAGGCACAGAGAAGGCCACATCCCAAGGTGAGTGAGGGCCTGGGTGGGAGGGGCAGTTGCCATGGAAACCAGGTCAGTCTCCCAGCAGGGAGGGGCTCACCCGACTGGAGAGGCGTCTGGGTGGGGGTCTTGAGGGTGGCACCATCAAGTTGCCAGCTGGGCTGAGGGCAGAAGTTTCCTTGGAGACACTCAAGGGCCCTGGGGGTGCCTAGAGACTGACGTGTTCACTCAACAAACATTTATTGAGTTCCTACAAGGTGCCTATTACTGTTAAAGCCATGAAAGCAAAGTCGCTGTTCCCTGGAATGTGGGTTCTAGCAGTGGACAGGGATGATGACCATGTCACCAGGACATGCTGGTTGTGGCTTGGGTGATGAGTGCTTGGAGAGATGGAAAGACAGGTGAGGCCCTGGTGGAGGAGGCCAGTAGGGATGGGTAGGGTGTCCAGGAGCAGGTGAGTTAAAGGGTCAGCCCTGCAGGGCCTGGGGTAGTCTTCAGGTCGTGGACAGCATGTGCAAAGGCCCTGAGGTTGAGTGTGCCTGAGGCCTCTGAGGAACTGTGGGAGGCCAGTGAGGGTGTGAGTTGGGGCCAGGCAAGGTAGGGCTGAGAGGCTGGCTGGGAGCTGGGGTGTTGCAGCATGGTGAGGTGGATGCTGAGAGGGAGGGAGGTGCCTCTGTGGCTTTGGGAGTTCAGTGCTGCTTGGGGAAGTGCTGGTGGGCAGGGGGGAGCCTCAGAGGCCCAGAGATGGAAGGGGCTGGCCTGAGACCCCAGACCCGTCAGTCTGGGACGGGAGCGCAGACAAGGTGCCCTGGTCCCTTGTCTCGCACTTCTCACCGCACATGAGCTGCTGTCCATCCCAGTTCTGGGTCAGGAAAGGGGCTGTGTGGGCAGCACAGGGTGAGCTCTGCCAGCCCCTCTCCTCGTAGAGAAGCAGAACCCACCCCTGGCTCTGGTCATCGTTTCTAAGGGCAATCAGGCTTGCTGGTCTGGAAGTTCACCCAGGAGTCTGACTTTAGTCATTCATGCTGTGTGTGGCTGAAGTCCTTACTTGAGTTCTTTTCAACTAGGAACAGATTTTCTGAGGTCCCTGACTCAGTGACAATGGGGGACAGAAGTCGGGGTATCTCAGCAGAGTTCATCTTTCTCATCTAGCAGGTGGGCTGCGTGAAGGATACAAGCCCTGTGGTCCCTTTGGGCTCTGAATTCTATGACTGGATGGGTGGAATGGTGGGACTGGACACAGTCACTGTAGTCACTGCATGGAGGTGTCCCGCAGCTGGGGTATAGGAGGGAGCCCCCATCCTGGTTCCCCAGTACCCGTGAGGCTCTGCCCATGCTGGGTTAAGAGATTGTCTCTAGTTGGGCATAGTGGTGCACTCCTGTAATCTCGGCACTTGGGAGGCTGAGGCAGGAGGATTTCCGAGAATTTGAGGCCAGCCTGGACTACATAGTGAGACCCTGTTTAAAAAAAAAATTAATTAAATTTTAAAAAGATTGTCCCTTCGTCCCTTGGTTGCAGGGAGTTAGGGACAATCTCTGGCGAGCTTTCCTTGGGCAGCGATGGCAGAGGAGCAGGATCAGGTGTCGAACCAGTCCTGGCCACAGTGCCATGCTCTCTGCAGGGTGCAGAGCTGGCCTGACAGAGATGGGGGGGTGGGCCAGGGAGGAGAGGGGGTCCGAGAAGGAAGGTGGTGACAGGCTGAGGGGGTCTCTGCAGCCACCTGTTGGGAACCCCCCCTTCCTGTGGAGTTCCCAGGCTGGGGCAGGGAGGGGATCCTGTGGGTAGTGGCTTGGGGGCATTCGGGTCTCCTGGGTGTGGCCCGTGTGACAGGTCTGCTGTGGGGGGCAGGAGTGGGAAAGGAAGACCCAGGACATTCCTGAGTGCACCCTAGCCCCACGGCACGGTTCCCCTGTTGTGTCCTTGACTTGGTGTGCACGTGGTTTGAGTGTGTCAGCATGCTGGTGATCCTGCTGAACTGCGTGACCCTGGGCATGTACCAGCCATGCGATGACATGGACTGCCTGTCGGACCGCTGCAAGATCCTGCAGGTGAGGGGCCGTCGGAGAATCGGAAGAGGGGCACGGGCCCAGAGTCTAGGCGAATGCTTGGTGGTTATCAGGGACAGCATAGGAAAACCCCTCGCCCCGCTCTGACTGGGGTCCCCTCTGGTCACTGTGGGCTAGGGTACCAACAGAATGAGCTGCGTGACCCTGGGCAAGTCTGTCGCCTCTCTGGGCCTCAGTTCCCTCATCTGTGAAGTGACTGCATTTGACCCGGGTCCCTGAGGACTCCCCGCCCTGGAGAAGGAGTTCTGGGTCTTTGCTGGGGGCCCCTCCTGTCCACACCTGTGTTCCCACCTCACCCCGTGGCTCCAGCCTCTGAGTCCTGCCCTGAAGCCTCACGGTGTCCTTTGCCTTCTTCCTCCTGCCCCGCAGGTCTTTGACGACTTCATCTTCATCTTCTTTGCTATGGAGATGGTGCTCAAGATGGTGGCCCTGGGCATTTTTGGCAAGAAGTGCTACCTTGGGGACACCTGGAACCGGCTGGACTTCTTCATTGTTATGGCCGGGTAGGTGTTGAGCATGGGACTCGTCAGATGTCATTAGATAGCCTGGGGCAATGGTGAGGAAGCAGTGTGGTACTGCAGGGACCTCCTGGGCCTGGGAGCAGGAGGAATGGCGCCCCCTGGAGGATGGGCCAGGACGGACACATGCTCCCTTTGCACTCCTGGTGGAGACTGCACTGGCTCTGCTTTAGGCTAATTCACTGTATGACTTTGAGAAAGGCACTTGGCCGCTCTAAGCCTCTGTTTCCTCATCTTTACAATGGGTGTAGAAGTAGTAGCTATGTCTCAACGAGCCTCAGAACACTTTAGCTGGCATCATTTTCATCATCACCATCCTGATCACTAGCAAGCTGGCTGGGGGAGCAGATTGGGCACCATCTGAACCTAGCTCTTGGTTTTTCTGCTGAGCACACACTGCATGAGACAGGAGGATCACTGAGCCCAGCCTCGGCAGCAAAGTGACTCCTGCTACCATCACAGAAAGGCCAGGTGACAGCTTAGCCCCTCAGAGCATCCTGGCACCGCTTTGCACTTTATTCCTGTTTCCTGGGTCATGCCCAGCCTTGCGTGCGTCCATCACCCAGGAAGAGCGGCCTTATCAAGTGTTAGTGCTGCCCCACGTGTTGGGTGAGGAGGAAAGGAAACCAGGTCTTGTCGGTCCTGCCCAGCTCACAGCCTGGGACAGGCATCTGGTGGCTGCGCCGTGGCTGTGTCCTCCTGTACTGGGACCAGGGCTTGCTTGGGGCAAAGCGCTGTGGTTTGCAGAGTGCATTTAACCCAGGACTCTGACTGAGCTAGGGTGGGGACTCGGGGCTTGGGTGCTGTCCTAAGGAGGTGACATACAAGGATTGAAGGACAAACTGGTACTAGCCATGCCCAGCAAAGGGTCAGTATGGCAGGGGTGAGGATGGAAGAAAAAGAGCGGAGGCCATGAGGGCAAGTAGTGTGTGTGTGTGTTCATGTATGTGGGTCTCAGTGTATGTGAATGTGTGCGTGAGTGTGCCTGTGTGTACACTGCCACAGAAAGGGGAAGAAAAAGCAGTCTGCACATGGCTGAGGAGGAGATCAGGATGTGGAGTATCCCACCAAGTATGTGCTGAATGGGCAGCTTCTGCATTGCTGGGACAAAATATTGGCATGGGAAACTTAAAGGAGGATAGGTGTATTTTGGCTCACAGTTTCAGAGGTTTCAGTCCATGGGCAACTGGCTCCAAGGCAGGAACATCATGGTGGAAGGGTGTGGTGGAGAAAGCTGCTCTGAAAGCAGAGGGAAGGGGCCAGAGACCAGATATAGATCCCAAGGTCACACGCCCATGACCCATTTCCTCCATCCAGGCCCCACCTCCTAATAGCCCTAGCAGCCGTGAGCTCATCAATGGCTTAACCCATTCTCACAGTCCAAGTACTGCTCTGGGAATCTCTTATTCCAGGCACGTGGGCCATCAGGATGAACCAGCACACTGAATCCACAGGTCTGTGCTGAGGCGGGCTGATTTGTCTCATCGGTGTTTTCAAATGCCTTGCCCCTTCTAAGCGTCCCTTCCTAACAGCTCTGTTCAGTCTCACAGCCATGTTGTCCACAAGGATCTGGTCCTAACTGGCAGGTTGGTGGCTTCAGATGGCTACTGGGTACTGCGTCACCCCCTTGGTCAGGTTCATTTGTGTTCTCATTTTGGTGTGGCTGGAGAACACACTTAAGTAGTTTTTCAGAGAAAAGGAGATTAGAGAGTGTCATTTTCAGTCTTGCCTGTCCAGACACATCTCTGACCTCAGAGTGGGAAGGGCAATTCCCGTGTCTGCCTGAGTTTCAAGTCATGACTTCTCTGCCTCAGATCTCAGCATGTGTTGTGTCCCACGAGTGGACGATTTGGGACTGCAGGGTACAGTGCAGGCCCGATTCTGATTTCTGGGAAGAGAACCGCTTTCTCCTCACTGGAAGCTTTTTGAGATTTCTCTTCACCTTCAGAGTCCAGACATTTCTCCAGGGCAGCTCTAGAACTTACAGAACAAAGACTCATGTGTTCAGCTCAGGACAGAGATCTTGTTATTTCTTCTTGGGTTGTTTGTTACCCATTCTCGACTCTCTCCGTCTAGAAGATTCCCTTCTCTACCTTTTCTCCACATCTTTTTTTGTTGAGAGGCTTCTTTGCCTGCTTGTGAGTCACCAGTGACCTTCCCAGCAGTACCCTTGCCCCTACTCTGCCCCTGAGGGAATCGCTGCTTTCCTCTGTCTTCCTTGTCCTTGTGTTTTTTTGTTTTGTTTTGTTTTGTTTTTTTCCTTTTTCTTTTTGAGACAGGATCTCACTGTGTAGTTCAGGCTGGTCTTGAACTCACTAAGTAGCCCAGGCTGGCCTCGAGCTTATGGCAATCCTCCTGCCTCAGCCTCCTGAGTGCTGGGATTATAGGTGTGTGCCACCATGCCCGGCTCTGTCCTTGGGTTTTTTTTGTTTTTCAGAACAGCTTGTGTCTGTTCTTGTTTTATGGATGCAATATTTACTCAGATCTCCTTCTGGATACTAATTAGGCTTCTTCAAATTCCTTCCTGATTCTGGTACTAACCTTGTGTCAAACTATAATTTCCAAAAGTTAAGAAAAAATATGACCTTCCCACAAATCTTAGAGTGAACATGTGTTGCAGATTTATTCAGCTCATTAAGGAGGGGACTGGTAGAATTAGGAAAGCAGGCATCGGGGAAAGAATGTGGGCAGAGAGCAAGGTGAGAATCAAAGCTGGTTAATGACTTACAGGTAATAAAACCACAACCTTTGGTGGCAGGCAAAGACCTTTTCTGTTGAGCAGGAATCATGTGCATCTCTGCCAGATAAAAATCTACAAGTTAACATGCAGTTTCATGGCTTCTAGACCTTTAATTAACAGGAAATAGTGACCAAAGTGAAGGTTTATTCCCCTAGATAATGAAATAATTTGTGAATAGGTGTGTGAAATTATGCTCCAGAATGACTCAGTGAGAAATACTGCCCACCCTTTGCCTTATTTCCAAGTTTTAGGGTGATTTTTCCCAAATCCTGTCCCAGGGAAGTCATTTGTTTTATTGGCTTTGCCTTCTGCCTCGCACAAGTCTCCCCCAGTACCCCTTTTTGACTTAAAGAGCCTCCTCCATTGCTTGGTGCTTCCTCCTGTCCTCTCCTGTTTATGGATAACGACCGCCGGGCTCTGAGCTGTGTAGGGGGAGGAACCGGCTGGCTTTGGCCTTGCGGGAGATCTCAGTTTGATGTCTTCTCGTGGTCTTTGAGATGGGGTAGGTGGGAGGGGACCTGGGGGCTGGGCACCTTGTGCCCTACAGGTGATGTCACTGCCTGGCTGGGGGTCAGGTTTAACAAAGCCTTGTTTGTTGGAGTCATGAACGCTCAGGTGCCCACCCTGTGCTGGATGCTGGGGACTCAGGTGAACCAGACCTATGCCTGTCCTCAGAGTCCTCCTGATGCCCTATGTCCGGGGAGTGGAGAGGGTAGGATGGCGAGTCACACCCTGGGCTCTAGAGCTCAGCCCCCTGGCTCGCTCATCCCCCCACAGCCCCCCCAAGCTCTGTGCTATAAATGTTCTGTTTCCAGAGTAACAGGCCTGACATCCTGAGGATGTTTTCTTTCTCCCTGCCCCTCCCCTCCCCCAAATTATTGGCTCCTTCTTTGAGCTCCCAAGGGTGACACAGAACCCTCAAGTTGGAAGGTTCCTTGGAGGTCACAGCCTCCATCTCCACGTCCTGTGCGCCTATCACAGGAGGCTTACTTGTTTCCCTGCTGCCACTGCAGGAGACTCACTACCCGCCGAGGCCACCAGTTGCCGACTGGCACAGCCTGATGTGCTAGGAAGTTCTTTCACTGAGGCGAGATTTGTCTTCCAGTGGCTCCTACCCAGTGGTACCATTCATTCACTTACTCATTCACTAAGTCAACAAGTATTGAGACCTGGGACATGCCAGGCCTTGTGCTGGGCAGTAGGGACGTGATGATGAACAAACAGATGCCCCTCGTGATCTCACGAAGCTCACAGTTTAGGGGACAGATATAAGACAGATCCTCCGAGTATAAAGTCCCCAGCGTCCCCTGCTGGGTTTGCGTCATGCTGAGGAGCAAGATCTCAGCCTCTTGAGGACAGTGTCTTATGGGGCAGAGGGAATGGGCTGCGAGGTGCTGTTGAGTGGTAGTGCTCCTTGCCACCCCCAGGTTTTGTTCACCCTGGGATAAAAGCAGGTGATTTCTTTAAACCCAAATGCCAATCTTGGTGTTTACTGCTGTTACTTTTAGCTTCCAGAGGCCTCCTGGTGTCCCAGTCTAGCCACTCTCAGCACTGGCTTCCTGTGGGTGCTCAGCCCAGGACGCCAGCCCAGGACGCCACCCCAGCACTCCACTCCTCCAGGGCGTGACAAAGCCCCTGCCTTGTTATCACGCTTCTGGTGAAATGGAATTCCCTCACCGTCTTATCATTTAGGTGCACTTCCCTGCCCTTGTCCATTAGGAGGTCATGAAATATTCAATTACAAACTTGTTGAGCTTGGGCTCTGCTTCGTCTCTGTACCTCCCCTCGTCATGGCTGTGGTGGGGGGAGCGCTGTGGATAAGTGCAGGAGCAGCAGGCCCTGAATCTGAAAATCCTTGAAAATTTGCAGCTGTGAAAGCATCAGGGTGGCAGTTTCCCAAGGGACAAGTGTGCAGCTCAGGGTGGGGAGCCTCCCTGCCCCCCCAGCACATGCACAGACTTTCCCCCCTCGTCCATCCTCCTTAAACTTCAGGGAGCAACAGCGTCCTGGGCCTCACCCCAGAGATCTGGAACCAACAGGGATGTTAGAGCCTAGGAATCTGCGTTTCAGCCAAACATCCAGGTGGCCCTGATGCCGTGGTCTGAGGGCCACAACTGGAGAAGCCAGCTCAGCAGACTCTCATGGCAGCCCCTTGTCGGGAGTACTGAAATGTGGGGACCACTGGCAAGGGGAGACGCCTGGGGAGGACGCACTCTGCAGCTGTGCCCAGGATCTGAATGATTCTTGTGGTGGCGGAAGTACTTGGTACACAGAGCAGTAGGGACCCTGTGTAAGAATGTGTGGTCATTAATAACATAGACGGAGATCACAGGGACCTGTGACTCAGCCCCCCGGCCAGAGGACAGGAAGGAGAGGCAGGGTCAAGGTTCACTGTACGCTGGAAGCATCTTCTAACAAGCACACGTGGGAGCTGTGTCTCCAGCCTGACTCTTCTGGCTGCCGGGAAGCTGAAAGTCAGTAAGAAGTGTTCCTCAACCCAGGACTAGAGTTTTCTAAAAGGATCAGCCAGGCACCTCCCCTTTGTGGTTGCCGCCTGCAAGTTCCTTTTGTCCAGAGTGTCCCATCAGTGGGACTTTGAAAGGCAAAGGAAATTGAATCCTCTTAGGCACCATCCAGGGAGGAGTGGAAGACAGGAGCATCCACTGTCTGCGGCATGCTCCCCGGGGGCGCGAAGCTGCGTGCCATCTTGTTTTATCGGCACACAGGCTCCGCAAGGGTGGGGCTGTGGTCAGGTCCACCTTGCAGATGCCATTTGGTGACAGGGCGGCTTGCCCAAGGTCACAGGTTGTCAAAGGCAGATCTAGGAGTTGAACCAGGTTCTGTGTAAATTGTGGGGTGTATCAGGGATGTGTCCACCTGCAAGCCATAGGAAAGCCACCCAACAGGGGCACCACCCAATCCCTGCTGTCTTTTCTTGCCAAGTGCCCAGGTTGGTGGTTACTGCGACAGCCCTGCAGGATGGGGGCTGACATCCTTGGGATTTTCCAGGCCCTTTTGTGGTCAAAAGGCGGCAGCAGCTGAAGCTGTGGGTGTCGAATCCAAATTGAAGGCAGAAGAAAAGGTGAAGAGAGAAAGGGCCATGCCAGCTGCGCCTGTCCACTTGGATCAGGAAAACAACATTTTCCTTCCCAGACTTCTCCCCTTCCCAGTGCATGTGGCCAGAATTGGATCTCATTGCTGTCCTTAGCGGCAGGGAGTGGAGGAAGCAGAAAGCATGGTAGAACTTGGCTAAAAGGACCAAAAGCTGTTCTCGGGTCAGATCAGAAGGGGAGAAGAGATAGTGCACAGTAGGTGGGCAACTCCCAAGTTGCCATGTTCCTCTCCTGGGCCTCTCCTGGGCCTCAGTTTCTTCATCTACCCTCTAGCCAAGCTGCTGCTCCGGCTCAGCACCTCTGGAGCACTGTTTGGGAGGTTGGGCTGTGCTCTGTTGGGAAATCTAGAACCAAATACCAGCCTGTGCAAAGTTCATGGACACTGACACTGCCAGCAACCTCACCATGTTCAGAGGTCAGAGAATCATGGCTGGGGGCTCTTCCCAGAATCCTTTGGGATCGGCCTCCATCCTGCATGGCTCTGTGCTCTATGGGTAGATCAGGGAACCACTGCAGGTGTCAGGAGGCCCAGGACACCGGCTGACTTCATACCCAGATTTCTCCTGGGATTTATAGGTCCATCTGCTCTCTGAGGACAGGGCTGAGACTAGTCATCAGCTTGGAGTCCCCAGAGCCTGGTCCTGGGCCTGGCAGGGGAAGCCCATCCATGTTGGTTTTCTGTTGTGTGAGGCACTCCAGAGTAGTGGAGAGTAGGTGTCCAGAGTCATCTTTGTTAAGCTGAGCTGTGCTGGGTGGGCACGGATCTTGGAAGTTTCCAGTGGGAATCTTCATATGAACGTTTTTCTCATTTGCATGTGGGGCAGGGCTGGAGAGGGTGATGGTCACTGTGTAGGCCCGTTTCCATGGAAACAGGATGGTAGCTGCCATGGGGGAGGGGGGCAGTCACCAGAGATTCTCAGGCCACGCTCTGAGTCAGGCCACACTAGTCAGGCATGAGTCAGGCAGGACTCTGGCAGCTCCATGGGAGGGAACGCCGGACCTGGCTGAAGGCACTCTTCCATCTCCTTTATGAGAAGCCGAGAGGCCTCTGGCTTCAGAACCATCTGGTTCAGAATCCTGAGACATAGCCCGACTGTGTGCCCCCCTCCCACATCTCTGCTCATTCTCCTGTGCTGACTTAGTGTCCCTGGAGCTTTCTTTTCCTCAGCAGGGTGGCAGCAGCCAGCTCCAGGCTCACAGCCTACTCCCTGCAATTCAGAAAGACACCTTTCCTTTCCCAGCCATTCCACCAGGGGCAAACTGAGCCTCCTGGGCTTGGATTGGCTGACCTGGGGCATGTGCTCATCCCTGAGCCAATCATGATGGGCTGGGGTGACTCAGAGCTCTGATTGGCCATACCTAGGTCAAGGCCCACCCTTGGCAAGGTGTGAGGTCAGCCCGGGTACAGACACTTCCTAGCCTGGGAGGATGGAGTGGGAAAACCCAGGTCTGGTTCCCTTTAGAGTACAAAATGGAGCTTGGTCAGGCAGGAACCGCCGCTTAAATAGTACACCAGCAGCTAACGTTTACTGATGGACTGGGCTCCCTTGCATTCTTAATGGTGTTACCACTTCATAGTCCCAAGAGGTTAGGGTTGTTACACCTGTTTTACAGATGAGGAAATGTGGGCTGAGGGAGCCGGCCCCGGGTCACATGGCCAGTATATGGGCGGTATCTGGAATTGCTCAGGTACGGCTCACCGGCACATGTTCACTTGATGTGAGGGGTGTCACCTTTTCAGGGCCAAAATATTCCAGTGGGTCTGTTCCTGAGAACTTGGGAAGCCTCACCTACTCTCAGAAGGCTGTGAGTCCCCTGAGAGGAACATTTTCGCCAAACTCTGGGGTGAACCTGAAGTTCTCCTCCCAGCCCACTATCTGATTTCCAGCATCTGAGCCCACCAGCCACAGTGCCAGGACTGGTCCCAACTTCTGTGGGAGGCAGACATCACAAACGGTATGGGGACATACACAAAATAGCTACTTATTGTTTGTCTGATGGTCAGGATTACCTGGGTGACCGTATTTATGGGGCATCTCAAGCCTGAGATGAGGGCTGGGAGGGAGAAGGTCCAGGGTCTCCAGCCACTGGGTCTGGGGGCTGCCCTGGCTCCCACCTGCCTGGGGTCTGTCTTTGCAGCCCTTCCTTCAGCCTGCTGACCACCTGAGCATTCATCCTCTAAAGGCTCCCCGATCTCTGAACTTGGCTTGACTTGGTTTCAGAGTGTCAGATCCCTTACCAGTCAAGTGGGCTTCATGAGCACTCTTCTCCTGGGCTTGTAGGATTTATGTCTTGGTCTGTTCAAAATACCATAAACTGGTGGCTTATAAATTAGAGAAATGTATTATTGTTATTATTATTATTATTATTATTATTATTATTATTATTTTGGCTTTTTTAGACAGGGTCTTGCTATATAGTTCAGGCTGGCTTTGAACTCACTATGTAGCCTAGGCTGGCCTCGAACTTGTGGTGATCCTCCTGTCTCAGTTTCCCGAGTGCTGAGATTACAGGCGTGTGCCGCTATGCCTGGCTAAAGAAATGTATTGCTCACAGTTCTGGAGGATAAAAGTCCAAGATCCAGGTGCAGTTGGGAGAGCCCCTGACTCGTGGATGCATCTCCCAGGAGGAAGCGGTGCGTGAGTCCCTCTAGTCTCTCCATGAAGGATGCTAATCTCATCCACAAGGGCTCCAGTGCCCCAATGCCACCCCCTGGGGGGTTAGTATTTCAACCTAGGAATTTTGGGGACACACAAGCATTCAGGTAGCAATGGCTGAAATGATCCGTAAATCATAGGGTGCTGGCCAAAGTCAAGGGTCAGTGCTGCTATTCTCTAATCCTCTGCACCCTTTCCTTCCTACCTCTCTCCGCTAAGCATCTACTATGTGCCGGGTGCCAAGATGTCCTCGAGGGCTGTGGTGTGGTTATCAAGCAACAGAAGCCTGAGTCAGCACCCAGCTGCCTCCTGACAGATGATCTGTGATTCCCAGCCTCTCAAGCTTCCCTTCTATTAGCTACATCTTAAATCACATTTTCAGAAAGCCCCTGTGGGCCCCTTGCAAAGATTGAGGCAACACCCTATTTTTATCGGCAAAACACACAGAAAGCATCCCCTGGGCGGGGTATTTCCTGGAAAGATGTTGGATCTCAGTCATTTTATGCTGCCTCTTGTCAGGTCCCAGCTTCTTTTTCTGATCTCGTCCCTTAAGTTATTTGTTTGACAGGCTCACATGAGGAGCCCGCCTGGACCTGGTGCTGGGGACCCAGTTGGAATCGGAGGCAGCCCTGAGGAACAGGGACATGTGCAGAACTTGCCTCCCAGCTGAGGTGGCTTCAGAGGCACAGGGGACACTGTGAAAGGCAACGGAGGTCAACTCTGCGAGGGCTGGGGAGTGGGAAGCCTAGAAGGGTGCTCCAGGTAGGAGGGAGGCTGAGACAGCCTGATGCTCCCAGAGCTGGAGATGCCCTGATCCCTGGGTTCATGCTGGCAGTGCTGGGCGTGAGGTCAGAGAGCAGTCACAGTTCAGTGCCGGGGCCTCTTCAGCTCTTACTGCCTTGCCTTAGTCTGGTCGGTTGTGTGACCTGAAGGAGGGTTTAAACAGCATCACGCGATTCACAGGCAAGTGTGAACTAGGCAACGAGGAAACTGCCGTGTATTTTATGCTTTCTGGTCACCTGGCCAGCAGAGAGAGCTGCTAGTGAGGCAGAAAGTGGCCGGAAATGGTGGCTGATGAAAAAGGGGCAGAGGGGTGGCTCACACAGAGTTTCCGGATTCCCCTGAACCTGAATGTGTCCCTTGGAACACTTTCTGAGCTTTCTAGGCTCCCTGACTTTGGGAGGTGACAAGAGGGAAGGTGTGTCAGCCTTGACAGATAGCGAGGACTCAGGAAACCCTTCCGAGCCGGCCAGGACAGTGTCCACTGGCTGATGGAGCCTGGGTCCCTGGGCCTCTCCTAGGAGCCAGGATTTGGGGAGGGGCTCTGCAACAGGAACCAGGGAGGTTGCCCCAAGAACTGATGTCACCTCCCTGCCACTCCTGGCTCAGGACGCCACATCAAACCCTGTCCCATTGGCCCCCAGCAGGAACTGAGCTCAACCCCTCTCTGGGCTGGTTGCAGGACGGAAGTGTGGAAGTGCTCGCTTTAAGGCCAAATTACCTACCTAATTAGGCACTCGGGAGCTGCCAGGAGGTAGTGGGGGTTTTGTTGATTTTTTTTTTTTTAGACTTTTAGCACTGAAGCTTTGTGATAAAGTGAGTGTGTAATTAGGAATTAATGTCTCTCTCACTCCCGAAAGCAATGTCTTATTTGGGGCCTAGGAAAATCAGCTGGGTGGCTCGTCACCCACTCAGTGGCCCCTACCTTACCTTGTCTTTCTCGGAGTGGGGCCTGGGGACCCAGCGCCCACACTGGCATCGGGGTGGGAGGAGGAGGAGAGGAAGAGGGTTTTCTTCCTCACAGGTGGCCTTGGCCAAAAGTGGGAGGCATTATTCATGGTAAATGCTTCCTGAGTGTCTGCTGGGGGCGATGATGCGTGTGTGTGTGTGTGTGTGTGTGTGTGTGTGTGAAGGCCTGAGATAAATGGAGAGGAGCCACCCAGCATGGGGGTGCGGCTGGAGCCCGGCCCCCTTATGCCCTTGCCACAGGCAGCCTCCTGTCTCCCTCTGGGGCTGGTGAGAGCTGTCACCAGCTCCACGGGAGCTGCCCTTCCTCCAACCAGCTGATGTAACCCCAGCCTCTGTGCTCTGAGGGTCCAGATCTGAGGCCCACTCTGCACAGGCTCTCAGGGCCCCTGGGTGCCACTGAGCCAGCAGCCCATGTGTTGACCTCCTGGTTACCAGCTCTTCCTTGGCTTTTCTCCCCATCCCCTCCCTCCCTGTGGCTCCTGGGGTCACCTCACAAGCAAAGGCCTGTCCCCATGCCCTTGGCTCAGGCTCTGCAGTGTGAGCAGTTCAGAGGGAGCTGGAGCAGAGCAGTGGATCATGACCTGGTGCGGGGAGGGAGGATGCTCCCTGGAGGAGGCCCTGGAAAGAGGCCGAGGGGCAGGAGGAGGCTGTGCTTAGGGCACCTGGTGGAGCTGGGTTCAGGGTAGGAGCAAGGCCTGGGGAGGTGCGCAGAGGCCAGACTGTGGGGCCTTAAAGGCTGAGGTCAAGGGCTTGGGCTTTGTTCTAAGGGCACTCGGGAGCCATGGAGGGTTTAAAGGAGGGGTGTGACGCAGACTAAGTTTCTAGAATGTTTGTGCTGACTGTGTGTGGCTGAGTGACGAGGAAGCAGGAGGCAGGGCAGGGGGGAGGCTACTGCAGCTGTTGGGAGAGAGGGCTGGTGATACAGTCTAGGACAGGGGTGGCCCAGCTGTCAGCAGCAGTCCTGGGGTGGGCTTATTGGCACAAGTCACTGGCAGGATGGTGAGTTTCCCAGGACAGAGAGTTAAGCTGGCAACTCCTGCTCTTCCTGGCATCTCCCCACCCTTGTCCAGTGTCCCTCTTCCTGTCCTTGTCCGGTCAGAGAGAAATGGGAACCACTGGCTTCTTCAGTGTGCAACTACTAATTGCTTCCTGTTTACCATGTGCATTTCCGCCCTGTCTTCCTTCCCCAGACTGGGGAAAAGCTGCAGCAGAGCACCCCTGTAGGGTCATGAAATGTAGGAGGGTTAAGACTTAGGAGAAATGTTCGGGCAAATGGACTCTGGAAGGATTCACAGTGTCAAGCTCTTTTAGGCTCTAAGGACTTAGTAACATCTCATTTTCCCTTTCCACTTGGCTGCCAGAAAGCTCAGAGCTAAGACCTTAACACTAAATTCTACAAGAAATTTTCCTTAGGGGGTACTTTTCACTGGGGAGCCCGGGGATTACAACCAGTGAGGTCTTGGGAATTTTTGCAGCAGACCCTGGAAAGCGCATTCCCGCCTGAAGACCTGGAAGGTTAGGGCTGGGGTGAAGGAAAGGGGCTCCAGGTCTGCCCCACATGGATCTGTTCAGACTCTGAGTCTTTGAGTGTTCCCAGCGCAGTGCTAGGTGGGGACTGTTTCAGGTCCTCTCTGCGGGGATTGCCAGTCAGGGTGGGAGCCCGGGAGTCTGATCAGCCTCCCATGGCAAGGGGGAGTCTAGGAGGTGTTCAAACCCCAGAGTTTACTACCTGGGCAATCCTGGGCCTCCATGACACCCAGTTGCAGCCCGTATCTTAAGCAGGATCCCCATGCCAGCTGCTTCCCACTGCCCCTTGTGAAGGAACACAGAATGCCAGCAAACACCATTTCTCACCAAGATGCCCGGACTGAGCAGGGCAGCCTCTGGCCCTGGGCAGTGTGAGGCAGGACTTGGGAACAGACAGGGGTTGTCCTGAGGCCTCCGCACTGAGCACAGCTGTGGCTTGTGACCAGGACCCATCTTAGTGGAGGGCTAATGGAGAGAGATTGGGGTAGGGCCAGAGAGGTGGGCCACCCTTGCATGGGGGTCTCAAATGGTGTGACACAGGCAAATGGTGACACAGGAGGTCATTAGGACAGTGCCTGTTGCACAGCCCTGTCTTCCAGCCTCCTATAGGGCAGCCATTCATTTCTACCCTGAGCTTCACTGGCTGGCACAAGTCCCAGTGGGCACTGCTAGCACTAGGTGGGATGCCCTCTGGGCCCTGGGACACAGGGCATGGGTGGATGGGCTTGGTGAGGGCTGGGGACTGCAGCATGCCCAGCAAAGTGCACATGAACCTGGGGGGCAGAGCTGGTGCCCCTGCCTGTCAGGATCCAGGGAACACGGGTGCAGAAGGAGGGTCAGTGTGTGTGTGGGGGTGGAGCTGGGCTTGGCTGCCTATGCAGGGGGCTCCCTAGGCCCCCGCTGTGCATGTGTCTGAGCGAGCCCCTGTGTGTGGTGTGTGCTTGGGCACACCATCCCCACAGAGCCTCTGTCACATGAGTCTCCCTGGAGAGCTCTTTCTACTAAATACAAAGATGACAGCTTGGCTCACCCACACGCGGAATCCTCACCTGGCCCCTTTCCCTCAGTACGGCCCCCCAAGACCCCTCCCCCTCTCCCTCTCTTTCCTCCTCTACCCCCTGGTTCTCTCAGGTCTCTGTCTCAGGTTCTAGTCTGTCACTTTCTGGGTCATTCCTTCTGAATTTGGGCTGAATAGGAGTGTGTGTGCATGCATGGTGGTGTCTGAGGAGTGTGTGTGTGCTTGCGCGCACAGACAATTGTGCGCAGGTGGAGGGGAGTGGGGGCGGGACAGGGGCATCTCAGGAAAAGCAGCTTCTGCGCAATCAATCACTCTCCACGCAGCAGGAGGGGGTGGGACAGGGACAGGTTTGCAGGCGGTGAGAAGGACAGCCTTTGCTTCCTGCTGATGCTGACGTGGGGACAGGTGGAGCCTGGTGGGCAGGGGAGGGCTGGTTATCCATGCCTAGTGTGTGTGGGGGGACTGTGCCTCAGTGGGGGGCGGATAGCAGGGGGCAGGTAGGATCTGATAGAAGCACAGGGGACTGTAGAACGTCCCCAAAGATGGCTGGGGGAAACCCCCTGAGGGAGGCTGCAGGCATGGGGGGGGGGGTGATGGGTGTGGCAGCTGCCTGGGGAGGATGGGAGAGACCAGGGCAGTGCTGAGGGCCTGCTGTCTTTGCCTTTGTCTCCCTGCCTACCTGGATGCTCCTAGGGCAGGGGCTGGGTTCATAGGAGGAGGCATCTCCCCAGGAGAGGCTCTGAGGACTCCGGGGTGGCTGCAGGAAAGCTCAGGCATGAGCTGGACAGAGATGGGGGGCCCTCTGGCAGAAGGGATGGTGTGAGCAAAAGCCCTGGGCTGGGCAGGTCCCCCTGAGAACCCACAAAGTACAGCATTGTACTTTGCTGCCACTGCCCAGTGATGCACCTGAGCCACCTCATCTGCACAAGGCAGGGCAGGGCTGCAGTACCAGCCCTGGTGGGACTCCAGGCTCAGATCTCTGCCCATTTGCTGGTGACCCAGGGCACAGAAAGCCGCCTCTCTGAGCCTTGTCCTCTCCCCTGCAGATCAGGTCTTTGGCCCTGGCCTGATGGGCTCGTGGGGGTGGTGAGGGGTTCACGGTGTGGCTCCCGATGGGACCGGGATGGACAATCCCTGAGGAGTCAGCTTGGGGAGCACTCAACCTCCGTTCTCCTCTCAGGAATGGGTGTCATGAGGTGGCCTGGCAGGGTGGGGAGAAGCTCTAGAAGTTGGGGCTCACACAGCTGGGGGTCAGGTGGATGGGACGGAAGGGCAGGGGCTGTCTGGCCCAGTGCTGGCCTCACAGTGGGGGCCGATGTCTCCGTTCCTTCCACACCCTCTGCCCCACTGTGTCTATGGGATCCTCCTCACAGTTGGTGGCGGACATCACCAGCCCAGTTTACAGAGGGAGATGTAGAGGCCCAGGGAGACGGCCAAGGCCACACACTGTCTGAGGCAGGGTGGGTGTGGGTGGGAGGGGTGGCCAGAGACCCCTGTAGGGTCACATCTGCACCATCCCTCACTCTGTCCCCTCTCTCTGCAGGATGGTCGAGTACTCCCTGGACCTTCAGAACATCAACCTGTCGGCCATCCGCACCGTGCGTGTCCTGAGGCCCCTCAAAGCCATCAACCGTGTGCCCAGTGAGTCTCCCTTCCCTGTCCCCCACCCCCAGCCCCAACCCACCTGGCCACCCGGTCCGTTCACTCCTGCGCTTGCTGTGCCAGGACTGAAGTCTTGCATTTGGATGTAAAGACACTGCAGGGTGGCCCTGAGACCTGAGTTCCTGAATAACTTGGCTTGCGGCATCCTGGGGGTCTGACTGTTCAGGGACAAAAGGCGCCTGGGGAGGTGGGCTTCTCAGACTGCAGGGGCGCAGAGCTGCTTAGTGCGAAGGGGGTGCGGCACTCCCTGGGGCAGTGAGTCCCGACCCCTTATTTGTGCTGACTTGAGCTCTGTCACCCACCCACCCACAGGACCATGTACCACTCACCCCTCTGTCTGTCCACCCACTCACCCATCTATTTACCCCTCCTTCCTTCCTTCCTTCCTTCCTTCCTTCCTTCCTTCCTTCCACCCAGCCACCCATCCATCTACCCATGCACCCATCTATCCATCCATCCATCCTTCCCTGCTTCCCTCCTTCCATCTAATCCATCCACCCTGCACTCTCAGTGTTGAGAGAGGTCATCTTGTCACCACGAGCTCTGATGTCTGCCCAGGATTATCCTGTTTGCATCTCCAGTTCTTGTGAGCCTCACAGTTGTCCTGGGGTGGATGGGGTGAGCTGTTCTCAACTTAGAGATGGAAACAGACTTGGAGACACAGGCGCCCATTTGAGGACCCACTGCCAGGGAGCAGCAGCTGCAGGGGCCAGTTACGTTCCCAGCCCCTCCACTGCCCCATGTCAGGAGTGGCCTGGGGACCTGGGAGAGGGAGGAGGAGGATCCTGCTGCAGGGGGCTTTCCACCCTCTTGGGGAAGGACAGCAGTTTGTGTAAGCCCCACCCCCATGGTCCAGGCATTTGGCAAACTGATGTCTGATTTAATCCTCTCATCAGCCTGTGTGACCCCCAGACAGCTTAAGTGTCTCCCACAAGGTCACACAATGATTCAAAGGCAGGGCAGTGATCCAGAGTTCTTCCTGTCTCATGCCTGGCTCTTTCCCTGGCTCCGTCTGGATCCTTGCTCCTCTTCCCTGCCTGAGCCTTGGTTTCCCCATGTGTACCTTGACCCCTCCTCACAGTCAGCGTAGGCCCCACCCCCAACCCAGCCCTCCTGCCCCACCCAGCCCCCTCTCCACTGTCCTCTGCCACCTGCCTGGTGGGTCTGGCCTGACTCAGCTTTCAGAGCCTGGGCAGGGTGGTGGGCACTGGAGGCCACACTCCAGGACATGTGTGGAGCAGGGTGACCAGGAAGAGTCTGGAGCTAGCTGGACCCGGAGGGTGGCCTGATTCCTGCTGTGTGCAGAGCTGGGGCAGCTGACAGAGGGGCCCTGGGGACAGGTCTTGAGGTGGCACATACAGGGCCACCTTGACACAGTGGGAAACCCCAGGGTGTCCCGAGAGCCATGGGGGTGGGGTGGGAGGAGAGGGCACCTGCACTGAGGGGGACGGGAGGAGCCATTCCCCCTGACAGCTGGGGCACAATCCTAGAAGGCTCCTTAGAGACCCCCTGGCTCAAAACCACCTTTTCCCCACCTAACAAACAGGGAAACTGCCCAGATAGGGCCATGCCCAGCCAGGGTGACACAGCAGGTCCATGGCAGGAACCAGGCTTCTAACCAGAGCTTCACCCCAGCTGTGCGTATTCTTGTCCCTTGTACCCTGCCTTTCCTGAGAAATGCACCAAAATGTGGACTTCATCTGCTCAGCACCCAGAACTGTGCCAGGTGGCAAGAAGGCACCCCGCAACACGTGTGAAGTGCACAGGCCCAGCAAGCGTGCGGAGCAGCCGTCCTGTGCTGGGACCACAAAGCTTCGAGTGCTCAGCCAGCGGCGGTGGGATGCGAGGGGGACCGGCCTCGTGACGCGAGTCTCTCTGCGGAGGCGGAGTCTGAGCTGAGCCCCTCCAGAGCCTTTGGGTTTGCTGGGCAGCAGGCAGGGCCGGAGCTGGGCGCTGCAGGGGCACCAGGATGGAGAGGACAGGGCTGAGCGATGATGGTCGAGGGCCATGGGAGCCACAGGAGAGGTTAGCAGGAAGGACGCATGGCATGGGGGTCGCAGAGGACCCCCTGGGTAGTGCCAGTGGGGTAATGTGGAGGCTGGGCAGCGAATGGATGGAGGAGGCACTCCTGGGTCCAGCTGGGGTCTGGTGTTGGGCTTGGGTGACTCGGTGTGTGTGTAGGGCACAGCAGTGAGGGTGAAGAGCAGGGGGCCTTGCCTCTCCTGGGACCCCCTCAGTGCTCCCCATTTCTGTCCCTCAGGAGATAGCCATGTGCACTACTGTCACACTCCTGGCCGTGGGGCCCACAGGCCTGTCACCTTGCAGGGCTGTGTGTTTAGAGCTGAGGGTCGTGCACGGGGGTGTTGAGAACATGGGATCTTGCACTGCGAGCCTCAGAGCAGCTCCTGGGTGAGCGGGGCAACAGCAATGTGAGGGGTTTGTGCGAGTGGGAGGGAGATGGGGGGCTCAGGACAGACACTCAGGTTGTGGGTCACATGCTGGCTGGGTGGCTTCTGCGCTTCTGCGCGTGGGGGCGAGGAGCTATGGGAGAACATGTGTGCACCTGTGAGGGTGTGTGTGCACATGGTGCATGTGCAAGAGTGTGTGTATGGGAGGGTGTGTACACGTGAATGTGTCTATGAGGGTGTGTGTGTGCATGTGGGGTGTGCACATGTGTGTATGCAAGCACGAGGTTATGTGCCTGTGGGGGGGGTGCATGTGTCTGTCATGTGTACTTGTCACTGCAGTGCACTCATGGGAATGTATTGGCTCCTGTGCCTCTCCTCTCTGTGGCCCCTGCCACCTTCCTGCTGTGTGCAGAGCTCATTAAGTGGCTCCTGGCTGTGGAGGTCACTCCCTGTCCCCAGAGCCAGTCCACCCGTTCTCTGGAGAAGGGCAGGATCAGCCACAAGCCCAGCATCCCCACTCCAATTACAGAAGCTGTGCATCCACAAAGCCAGAGAGGAGCCTCACCTGTCCTCAGGGCTTTCTCCCTGCTAATGGCCACCCCTGGAGGCCCCAATTCCTCCCAAGCAGCCCCACCTCGCAGAGCCTGGGGTCCTCCAGGACAGGCTGGAGTGCTAACTTCCAGAACTCCACTAGGTGTTCACCGGAAGTGACCTTAAGATAAATTCCTGTCCTGCTCACTTTAATCACCAGGAGCCAGAGGCTGTTAGAGCCTGTGGATATCGGGTCTATTGGTCCAGATTCTGCTTTGCTTTTGCCCCTCCTGAGTCACCAGGGAATGAATGACTTGGGAGCGGGTGTGGGCTCCTAGAAGCTCTTCCTGGAGGGCTACTGTGGGTCTCTTCTCTTTCTAAACATGAGTTTCCCAGAAACCTCCCTAGTCCTGCCTTCTTTAGGGTGGTGTCCACCCTGGGATGTTCAACAGTAGCCTGCAGCTCTCAGTTTCGCCACTAGATGGCAAGCTAGAGAACGGGTACTAGGCAAAGTCAAATTGGGGCTATTGATTGCAAATCTGTGGGGAGTGGATGGAGCTTGCGATTTAGAATTCTGCAGAGGTCGGGGGTGGTGCTCCATGACTGTAATCCCAGCATTCTGGGAGGTTGAGGCAGGAGGATTGCAAGTTCAAGCCTGGCCTGGGCAACTTGGTGAGACACTGTTTTAAAATTTAAAAAAGGGCTGGGAATGTAGCTCAGTGCAAAGACCCTGGGTTCAATCCCCAGTACTGCAGAACCAACCAACCAACCAACTAACCAAGCAACCAGCGTAGGCTGCAAAGCCCCAACACAGTCAACCAGGAGGATTCAGTTGGGGGTCAAGGGATGCAAGCTCTGGTCTCAACTCTGCTGTAAGGGAGTCATGGCACACAGAGGGTGTTACCTAGGCCTCAGTTTCCCTACTTGCACAGTACAGGAGGAGGGACTGGATTAGATGCATTGTTCTCAACTTTGTCCAGGATGGGTGGGGAGCCGGACGTCAGGGTGCTCTTTAAGGAATCTTGTAAAATTAGTCCTTCCAGGCCACCCTGCATTCTCTGTCCTGGCCCTGCCTCTGGTGGGTAAAGGGAAGGAGACAGCACAGAGGAGCAGGCTGGGGAGAGGGTAAGGGAGCGAGCTCTTGAGTCGGGAGGCCCCTTCTGTTTTTGTTTTCTTTGGCAGTACTGGGGATTGAATCTAAGATCTTTACACTGAGCTACAGTCCCCGCCCTTTGTTTATTTTTTATTTCGGGACAATCTTATTAAGTGACTAAGTGGCCTAGGCTGGGCCCGTACTTGTGATCCTCCTGCCTCAGCCTCCCAGAATGCTGGGATTCTAAACATGTGGCACTGCACCTGGGTTTTCTGATCCTGTTCAAGGTGTATTTTCCTCTAGTTAGAAACCAGGGAGGTCACTGCGGAGGCCCAGGCCCTGGCCACATTGTTTCTAGCTGCCACACCCCAAGTTCAGGTCGTGGGCTCACAGTCCCGGCTCAGCTACCAGCTACCTCTGAGTGGGCCTGAGGACTGGGATTCCTTCTCAGAAGGTCTGTGGGGAGCTTTATCCTGGATGGGATCTGGGAGAAAGAAGAACTGTGCCACAAGCTGAACTCCCTGGAGTGGGTGTTTCCTTAGGGGTTGGTGGCAGCAAAGGACGGCTGGGGGCTCCCCTGCCCTGGCCACACCTGGGACTTTGGGCTGTCTGCCCTTGGCAGCTTCTGGCAGCCCCCTGGGGAAGGAGAGGGAGAAGGGCTGGAGGTGGGTGGATGGAGAATGTCTGGCCAGGTATCTGGTGAGACATGACTTGGGGACAGGGAAGGAAGAGCGGCCAGGGCTACAGAAGAGGTGTGAGGGGTTGGGCTGGGCACAGGCGGTGCCTAGGGTCAAGGGCTGAGACCTGTCGCATAGATCAGGGTGGGCGTGGGCCTCCGGGTACTGGCTGACTGACTCCTTCACCGGGGCTACCAGGCCAGGGCAGGGCCAGCTGGGGTCAGAGAGGAGACTGAGCCACAGCCCCTCCTGCAGGCAGACACCTGGGTCAGCAGCCACAGGCGTGGGACACAGGTTGGCAGCTGTGACCTCGGCAGCCCGGCTGTCTGCTGCCTGGCCAGGGCTCCCCGGCTCCCACTGTGCTCCTGACTATGGCAGCGGTAGGAGCAGCAGATGGCCCCTCCCGGCCGCTTAGTGCCCTCCGCCACCCCAGCCAGACCAGACAGCATGGAACCCTGGGGACCAGGCCACAGCCTGGCACCCTACTTCCTCAGCGCCCCTTCTCTGCCATCCATGGGCTGAGCCCCGGCATAGGCTGGCATGTATCTGGTGGTTTCTACTTGAGCTGGCCTGGAAGAGTGGACGAGCTAATCTGGGCTGACGGTTTTGTCTGTGGAGAGCCCAAAACCTCGAGGGGAGAGGCCTGTCTGGAGGGGCACCCTCCTTTGGTCACCTCCCCCTATGGCCACCGAGGGTTCTCCCCTGCCTGGCTGCTGCCCAGGTTCCCTTGGAGCAGAGGTCAGGGCTGGGTCCCCAACGTGAGGGCAGAGAGGAGGAGCAGCACCTTCGTGGGCCTTGGTCATACCCCGGATCTCAGTGAAGAGACAGCGGGGGACACACAGGGGTGAGGATTTCCCTGCCAGTGAGCGTCTGACCTCACAATCCTCCTGCCTCAGCCTCCCAGAGTGCTGGCATTATAGGCATGGGCCACCATACCCAGCTTACTGTCCCCTTCTGTAGATGAGGCCACTGGGGGCCCAGAGAGGCTGAGTTTTGCCTCTAAATCACCCAGCCTGTACTGGGACCCAGATCAGTCCTGGGTCGTCTTCCCCTTCATGGCTGGGACTAGGTCCTCAGCCACACTTTTGGGGTCATCCAGCTGAGTGAGAAGGGGGCTGCGAAAGGAAGCAGGGAGGCTGCCTGGAGGAGGAGGGCTTAGGTGGGGAAGGTGGAGGGGGGTGAGAGAGGGGGGTGAGAGAGAGGCGTGAAGGTGGTTTGCGCTCTCCGTCTCTGTCTGTCTGTCTTTCTCTCCACTGTGTGCACTTGCACATGCATCAATCCACCACTGCATCCAGCCCCTCCCTGTCTCTCCTCTCTCCTCTCTGTTTTACCTGCTGTGTGTCTGCCTCCCTCTGTCTCCTACCTCAGTTCTCTGCCTCCAGTTCTTCTCCTCTCCTCAGTTCGACCTCCTCCACCTCTGGGCCTGGGCCCAGGGGAACAAGGGCAGAGAGTAACCATCTGACCTGTCTTGGTAATTACTTGACCGAGGACATAAAAGAAGGCTTAGCTGAGGTCTCCCGGGCTCCTCCCTGTCTCCCTAATCCCCGGCCTCTTTTCCTGGCACTGAGGCTCTGAGCTCCTTCTAAGTCCCTAATTAGCTAATTATGCCTGGCTCCGTGGCCCTGGGACTCCAGGTCCCCTAGGGAGGGCTCCGGAGGGAGCTGGGGCCCAGCTGGGCTGGGAGGGGAGGAGGCGGGTCCATTCGGAGAAGGCAGCTGGGCAGGTTTTCAGAGCCCTTCGGAATTTCAATATCCCAGAGAACAAGGGAAAGGTAATTAATTGAGCAACAAAGGCAGCCGAGGGAGCAGCCCTGATCAGCAGGCTGGGGCTGCGCCGAGTGCCTCCTCCCCTTGCTTCTGGTTCAGCCTCTCCTCCAGCTGCTGCCCCGGCCTCTGCCCAGCCCATGTTGCCCCTTCCAAGCTATTCAAGGCCCCCACCTGCTTGGAAATCTGCTGAAGACGACAGTGACCAGCCTTCTGAGCCCCACACTCCCAGGGGCCCTCTGCAGGGAACCCATAGGTCCCCACGAGCACGCTCTGCGTGGTCACCTCTGCGCCTTGGCTGTGCCGGCTCCTCAGTCTGGCAAGCACCTCATCCTGCAGGGCTCAAAGCCAGCCTCTCCCAGATGTGTCCTCGGACAGTCCTTTTGCTCAGCGCTGTGGTCCCCCTGCTGCTAGGCTATGAGTTCGGGGAGGCGGGGTGAACCGCGTCTTGTTCATCTCTGGATTCCCTGGGTGCTCAGCACCGTGCCAGGCACACAGCAGGCGGTGACTGGGTGTTTGAGGAAGGCATGCGTGTGTGCGTGAGTGCACGAATGGGAGGGCACCAGGAAGGCCTGCGATCGACTGACCTTAGTCAGTTGGACCCATTTGTGTAGATCATGTAAGGACCCTGTGTGCACCACTGGGGGGCAGAGGAAGGTGGTGCATGAAGCCCCTGGCAGCTCTCAGAGGGATGGAGCAGCCTGCCAGGGAGCCCCACTGCCTCCCTGGGAGGAGGCTGACCTAGTTTTGTGGGGAGGGAAGATGGGGATGGGCATTAATTATTGATTGGAAGTCGCTCCACACAGTTCATGATGCAAATCCCAAATAATTAGCCTTGTTAATTACCACCTCAGCACCACCCCTGGCATGAGTGAAAATCTGGACAGGACCACTGTTCTACTTGTCACTGTCCTCTCATCCTCCCCTTCCAGCCTTCCCCTCTTCCCATGACTTATCACTTCTCTGGTTCGTGAGCAGTCATGCAGGGGATGTTGGCTGAGCCAGGACCTGCTGGGTTCCTGGAACACTGAGGTGACTCAGCACAGACCCTGCTACCAGGACCTTATAGCCCAGTAGATGAGACGGGAAGACAGACAACTGTACCCTTAGGCTGGAGGGCTAAATGTTGATGCAAGCAGAACCTCTTAGGTTGTGCAGTATACAACCTGCATAACTGTACATGGCAGTCCAGGCTAGGTTAGAGGTGCTAAAATTGCCTAGAGCAGTAGAGTGAGAAATGAACTCTACCAGGGATGGAGTGAGAAAGGGTCTGGAAGCCTTCACAGAAAAAAACTTTCACGGGAGGGCCGGTGACATGGCTCAGCGGCTTAAGCGCCTGCCCGGCAAGCGCGAGGGCCCGAGTTCAACTCCCAGAACCCACATACGAAAAAGGGGCCGGTGATATCGCTCAGCGGCACGGGCGCCTGCTGGCGCGCGAGGTCCTGAGGTCGACCCCCCGGTACCCACAAAAAAAAAAAAAAAAAAAAAAAACTTTCACGGGGCAGTGGCGATTGAATAGGGGTTTGCCAGAAAGAAGGAACAGCATGGGTAAAAGAATGAGTTGTGGAAGAACTAGAGTTGATGTCAGGCCACCTGGTTTAAGTCCAGACCTCAGTGTTTCTTAGCTGTGTGACCTTGGGCATGTAGCTTCAGTTCTTTGGACCTCCCATTGTTTCCTAGTATAAAATAGAGATGGTGCTACCAACTCCACAGACTTGAGGGAAACCGTGTGTCCATAGAAGTGTCCCATAAATGCCTGCTGGTTCAGCTGAGATCTAGTGTAAATGCAGTGGGGCTCAGAGCCATTTCCTTGGCTTTCTAGGAGAGGAGCAGATGAGAAGGGGAGGGCTGAACTGGTTCTCACAGCAGGCTGGAGCTGGAGGAGCTCCCCTGCCCATGTGCCCCAATATCTCCGGGGCACTCACTTCTCTCTCGCCCTGCTCCTGCCTGACCCTCCCCTCCACCCCCTGCAGGCATGCGGATCCTGGTGAACCTGCTCCTGGACACATTGCCCATGCTGGGCAATGTCCTCCTGCTCTGCTTCTTCGTCTTCTTCATCTTTGGCATCATTGGCGTGCAGCTGTGGGCTGGCCTGCTGCGCAACCGCTGCTTCCTGGAGGAGAACTTCACCATGTGAGTGTGGCCTGGCGCTCTTGCTTCATGCTCCTTGGGAATGGGCGGTCAGGACCCACCGGGCAGGAACAGCAGACAGAGGGAGTGCCAGGCTGGGAGCTGCCCCTGCTGGGGACACCCGTAGGAGGCACAGGGACTCAGCACGGGATGGGCTGAGTCTCCTTCCTCTGGGTCTGTCTAGTTGGGGAGAGTGGATTGGGTAGGGCCTGGCCCACCTGCCCAATGCTGCGGGTGACAGCAGGATGCCTGGGTGGACTACAGAGAGGGTGCGCCCGGTGGTGAGGCCCCGTGTGGGTTGTGTGGGGGTTTAGGCTCAGAAGAGGCCAGTCCAGAGCCAGCCAGGGCAGTGAAGAGGGGATGGGGCCAAGGCTGGTTCTCCTGGTCTACCTGCAAAGACAGATTTGAGCAGGTGTGAGCGTTCAGCGTGGGGGTCTACGGTGCACCCAGCCCCTCTGTCCTGCTTGGATCTGTCCTATATCATTCTGTAGCCAACCCTTTCTGATTACCTGGGATCAGCCTGAGGGTCACTCCTGGAGCCTTCTTCCCCCCTCCTCACCACCGCACTCTCAAACATGGGCCTGTCCCTCCCTGCGGTCAGCTCAGTAGTCAGTCTGGTTACGTGGTTGTTGGTTGTTGGGTGTCCTGGGACCAGTTTGTTTGGCTGGTCTTGGAGGGCCACCAGAATGCAAGTCCTCCATGAGGCCATGGACACTTGTTCCTTACTCTCTTCCCACGACCTGGAACAGGCTGGGAAAGATGGCCCCCTGCTGATGGTGAATGAATGACTGAGAGGGTGAATGAATGAACGCATGCACGCATTTCCCACTCCGAGGCAGGGGGAACAGCACTGCGGCTCTTCCTGGCCTTGCAGGCTGGAGACCCCACATCTTGGTTCCTGGGTGTGGCTCCCTGTTGTCCTGCCCTGGCCCTGGGGGGTGGCTCCAGTTCTATCTTGGCAACGGTGAGGGACGTGGAGGGAACGTTGTCTGGCCCACCCCACCCAGGAAGGGGAATGCTAAGTGGGAATAGATGTCAAAGGAGCGAGGACCCCTCAGAAGTGAGGTAAAGCTGAGACAAGCAGGCGACCCACCCCTTTGCTTCTGAGCCGGGGCGTCATTCCTTAGGATGGGGGCAGGCGGCCTTGGCTTACAGGCCCTGCTGGGCCGGGGTTCCGCTGATGTTACATGAAGGAGACCAGTAAAGTTTAGTTCTGGGTAGAGCAAGGCCAAGGTCATCCCAGGCCGTCGACCCCAGACCCCATAGGGGAAGACAAGGGGTGGTGTTGAGGTTTAGACAGCAACTCAGAAGGCCCGGACCAGTGCCCAGAGCAGAGCAGCTGCTAATCAGGACTCACAGAGAGGCAGCAGGATGTGTTCTTGGGGCTCAGAGCCCTGGACTCTGAGAAGATTGCAGCTCAGGATCCAGGAAAGCCTCTTGGGAGGGGCGCAGGAAGTCCCCATTGTCCTTTGCGTGCTTTCTCAGCAGGCCTGGCAGTGGGGGTCTGAGGGGCAGGTAGAGCGGGTCCCTCCTGGGGAGCTGGGGCCTCAGGGAGCCTCCATCCAACATGGTCACAATGGAGATGGAGGCTGAGGCCAAACAAGGGAAGCAACTCATCTGGGCCACACAGCAGGGCTCCCACCAGGTGTGCGGTCCCTCCCAGCCATGGAGAGTCAGTCCACAAACACACTTGCAGGGGCCAGCAGGGTCCTTGTGGGGCCTCAGGGATAAAGGCTTCCTTGCTCAGCCTGCAGGGCACCAGAGCCTGGGTGCAGAGGGGTTGAGAGTGCAGAGGAGGCATGAGGGCAGCGCAGCAGTGGGGACAGAACAGAAGGGACTTCCTGAATCCCATGGGACAGGACATTGAGCTAAGCCTGGCAGGTGGGGTGGGACTGGCCCTAAGGCTGCAGGGTGGTGTGGGGTAGGAGCATAGGGCCTGGCCTTCAGGGTCAAATTCTACCTCTGCCGGCTGTGTGACCTTGGGAGCAAGTGCCCGAGAGACCTCGTACCTCAGTTTCCCTCCCATAGAGTTGTTGTGGGATGACCCCATTTAGAATATGTAGGGTCTGAGAACAGTGCTTGGCCCCAGGAAGCATGGAGCAAGTGTGGGCCGGTGAGGGTTGTCTCTGGCGGCTCAGGGTACCTCTGTCCTGCACCAGCCCAGAAAGCTGAGATGATGTCTGAGGTCATGGGTATGTGAAGCCGTCCTGGGCATCCCAGGGCCGGCTCGGGGCTGATGCATGGCGGTGCTTCATAAACACACAGAGTGGCAGTGTGGGCCTGGAAGATGATCCCGAGTGACGGCAGCTGAGAGAGCTGGTGTTCACGGGGCTCTCAGCTTGTGCTGGGTGCTAGTCTCAGCAGGGGAGACTCGGTGATCTTCACAACACCCTGGGAGGGGAGAATGCTATCAGCATCATTTTCCATTTGGCTCAGAGAGGTGAGGCTGCTTGCCCAGGGGCACACAGCGTGTAAGTTGCAGAACTGGGAATTGGACCCAGGCCATCATGGGCACCGGAGCCTGTGCTCCCAACCTAGCAGGCCTGGGTGGAGGCTAAGGGCAGTGGATGGAGGCTGTGGGTGACCTGAGGAGGGACAGGACAGGGGCTGGCAGGGCTGTGGTAGGAGGAATGAGGGTGAGAGGTGGCCACGGGGCCTGGCTGGGCTCCTCAGTGTCACTGACCCACTGAGGTGTGTCTTCGGTGCCCACCTTCCCTGGGCTAACAGGGTGGCAGAGAGCTCTGAGGGAGAGCAGGCGTGGAGGGTCCCCAGTACGAGCAGGGAGGCCGAGAGGGAGCCACTCTGGCCCGTGTCCCAGCTCTACCCAGCTGTCCCCATCTTGCGCCCAAGGATACAGGGACTCTGCTGCCCAGATGCATGCCCATGGGGGCCTGGAACCTTTCCAGCACCATGTGACACTGAGAGCTCTGTTCATGGGTTTTCAGGAGTGATTAAGTCTAAAGAGGAAAACTCAAGTTGGAATAAAATATTTGCAGTACGTGTAACCACCAGAGGACTCAAAACCAGAATAAAGAAAGAACTACTAGAAACTGATAAGGATGACAAAGAGGTCTAATTAGGAATGGCCCACAAGACCTTAACAGGCTCCACAAGGGACCACCAAGCAGCTGATAACCATGTGAAAAGGGGTTTGTCATCACTGGTCTTCAGGGACATAGAACTGAAACCACAGTAAGACACTGCGATGCCCCAGCAGGATGGTTTGAATCAGAATACTGGCAGTGGCAGTTGTTGCCAAGGACATGAGTGTGGGGACACTCCTAGCATCCTGGGTGATTCCACGTGTCCCTCGTGGAAGGCTGGGAGAGCCTTAGCCGCTCCTGGTGTTTGGTTAAAAGGAAGGACACCTTAGATGCACCCAAAGACATGAGCAAGAGTATTTATGAGTCATAAGGGCCCCAAACCCAGAAATGATCTAAATCAACAGTTGGATAAATAGAAAGCAGTATATTTACTCAACGAATTCGCTCACAGAAATGAGAACAAAGGAACTACTTCTTCCCTGTGTGGTGTCTTTTGATGAACAGAAACTCCTAGTTCAAAATGAAGTTCAAGCCAGGCATCGTGGTGCACGCCTGTAGTCTCAGCACTCTGGAAGGCTGAATTAGGAGGATCGAAAGTTCGAGGCCAGCCTGGGCATCTTAGTGAAACCCTGTCTCAAAATAAAAAATAACAAGGGCTGGGGATGTAGCTCAGTGTGAAGACCTTGTTCAATCCCCAGTACCACAAACAGACAAACCCCAAAAACAGCCAAAAACAAGAATGAAGTTCAGTTGATCATTCATTTTTTAGCTTTTTTTTTTTTTTGGTACCAGAAATCGAACTCAGGACCTCACACTTGCCAGGCACGTGCTGTGCCACTGAGCTAAATCCCTGGCTCCATAGCATTGTATTTTGTGTCCAGTTTCAGAAATCTTCTCCTGACCCAAGGTCCTGAAAGTATTCACTGCTTTCTTTGAGAAGCTTTCTTTTTTTTATCTTTGGCGTTTGGGTCTTTCCTGTCTCAAATAATTTTGTGTATGGACAGTGGTTGGCTGGGGTGGGGGTGTGTCCAGGACTTATTTATTTATTTAGTGAATATTCACTTGTCCCAGGGCCACTGGTTGAAAAGTCCTTCCTTTTTCCATGGGGTTGCCGTGGTGCCTGTTAGAAGTGGTGAACCTGCATATTTGGGTGGTGTGTGGCATTTGATTGTTGGTGGGTGTTGCCAGTTTGTCCTCCACAAAGGTTGTGCAGGATACACTCTACCAGCAGTGCTCGTGCGTCTGCTTCTCCTCCTCCTTCCCCACACTCTGTTCAATCAGTCCCGAACAGTTGGCCATTCCAGTGGGTGTGGACGATCTCACTGTTACCTTTGCCTTTATATATGGGTTTGTCTCTGAGCTCTGTGGTGTCCCATTAATCTTTCAGGTCCTGTTACAATGATACCACTGTTCTCATAATGATAGTTGTACGGTCTTTTGCCCTGTTGCAGGGCTGGTTTCCATTCATCTTTCTGCCTTTAGAAACCTGCCTTGATCAGTCTCCTGCGCAGATAGATGCTGGAGCCATCTGGCAGGTTCCATGGACAAAATCTTGTTGGGGTTTTGATTGGGATTGTGGTGAAGGCTGGATTAACCCTACGTGAGCAGGGCCAGGATTGTCACCTCCGTTTTATAGATGAGGAAATCCAAGTCTGGCGAGGGGAAGTGCCCAGCCCAGGGTCACTTACACAGGAAGTGGTGGGGCAGACAGGATCTCACCCTTGTGCGCTGCATCAGTACAGTCTAGCGCTCGCTTACTGAGCCCTGCTCTGTGCCAACCACACAATGAGTGGGACCAGGGCCGGGAAGGTGGCTGTGTTTGCCCCAGGACACAAGGACGGAAGTGCAGGGGGCCCAGTGGTCCCAGGGAACTCAGAATCAGCCCTGTTGGATCCTGGCGAGGGTCCCCCAGAGAACACTCCTAGAAGACGTCACCCTGGAGAGAGATCACAGGGGGCCTGTGGGGGTTTTCATGACCTTAACGAGAATAGCCTGTGCTCAGACCTGGAGGCAGAGATCGGGGCTGTTGTGCCAGTCCAGCCACAGCATGGCCTCTCCTTTCCCGGCCTTCCTGGCAGTGACTTCTCCCTTCCCCTCTTTCACCCATGGACAGACAAGGGGATGTGGCCCTGCCACCCTATTACCAGCCGGAGGAGGATGACGAGATGCCCTTCATCTGCTCCCTGTCGGGGGACAATGGCATCATGGGCTGCCATGAGATCCCCCCGCTCAAGGAGCAGGGCCGAGAGTGCTGCCTGTCTAAGGACGACGTATATGACTTTGGGGTGGGGCGCCAGGACCCCAACGCCAGTGGCCTCTGTGTCAATTGGAACCGCTACTACAACGTGTGCCGCACAGGCAGCGCCAACCCCCACAAGGGTGCCATCAACTTCGACAACATCGGGTACGCCTGGATCGTCATCTTCCAGGTGAGGCCACTTGGGGCTGGGACGGGTAGGGCTGTGGGCAGCTCCTCCAGGCTGGCTGGGCTCTGTGCTGGGCGTTTGCCACCCCATCTCACTGAAGTCAGCCTGGGTTGCCGGCATGATAGGTGTTATGGTGCCCATTTTACAGGCAGAGTGCCTGAGGTTCAGAGAGAGGAAGCACTGCAGTTGGCCAAGGACTGCGTGTCTAGCAAATGGCAAAACCAGGGTTTCATCCTGCATGCACAGACCCCAAAGCTGGTGCTCCCTGCAGAGCCCCAGGGTACCTGGAGGCAGAGGTGCCAGCAGGGAAGTTGTGTTGGAGCGGCCACGGCAAGGTGGGGCCCTGCAGAAGGATGTGGGGAGGAAGGTGACCAAGGAGCCCGGCTTGTCTGGTCAGCGGGAAGGACGTTTCACCTCACAGCGCACAGATGCACATCCACCAAGCAACGTTCGCTTTCCAAAGCACTTGCTTCCCTGAGTGGCTGACTCTACCGCCTGTGCTCTGCAGAGGAGGGCTGGGTGTTTTTAGAGAACTGGGGCTGTAGGACCTTGGGTATATTGCTTGACCTCTCTGTGCTTCTGTTCTGGCCTAAGAGCGGGGGTGTGAACCAGGGTTCCAGCAAACCAGACAGGGCTGGGGATGCCTAAGCACTGGCGTTTCCTGAGGCTTTTCGTCGCCCTCTCTGGGAAGGGGCTTGGGTGGAGTGGAGGAGACAGTCACTGCAGTCTCTTCTGGTCCACACTCCCAGGCTCTGAGCTGCACCCCAGCCCTGCCAGGGGGGCTCTGTTGTCCCCAAGGACTGAAGAAGAAACTGAGGCTCAGGGTGGTGGGCAGCCCAGTAGTGAGCCAGAACCGGAGCCCCCTGGCCTTTCATCTGTACTCCATCATGCCCAGATGTGATAGTCAGGAAACAGGGTGGGCTCTGAGCCAGGGGGCCCAGGTTTCCAGTCCTGGCTCTGCTCCTGCCTGCTGTGTGACTTTGAGCAAGTGCCCTTACCCTTCTGAACCTGTTTCCTCACCCGCATGGCGGGGATGAGGGAGGCTGCCCCTCCAGTCCCTGTGGGATGTATGGAGGGGTGTGTGACTTGCGCCCCAGTGCACAGTAGGGCCTCAGTGTGGGGCGCAGGCTGGCTGCCTGTCCTGTCTCAGGCTGTCCGTGTCCTCTGTGCCGGCTGCAGGTGATCACCCTGGAAGGCTGGGTGGAGATCATGTACTACGTGATGGATGCGCACTCCTTCTACAACTTCATCTATTTTATCCTGCTTATCATAGTAAGTGTCAGGGAGCTGGGGACCAGGGACGGCAGGAGGGGAGGCTCTTGAGAGTCCCCTGGGGCCCTTAGAGCCGGGAGAGCTGGTGGGAGGCCGCTGGAGGGGCTGCTTTTAAATGCGGGAGACAGGCTTGATTGAAGGGGCTTGGTGGGGGTGGCTGCCCAGAGCGCCCGTCCCCCCTGCAGCCGTCGTCTGTCATCTCTGGGCAGCAAAGCCCGCACCACTGCCCCCGTTGTCTCTCTCTGCCCTCACTCTCTAGGGACGCGTTCTTCCCACCGTCCTAGCCGAGTGGGAGTGCAGCTTCTCAAGGGCCTCGGCTTGCCCTGTTTTCCTGGGGTGGGAAGAGAAGGTTGCCCCGGTGGTGGTGAGGCAGAGCTCCCTGAAATTCCCCAGGGTGGCTCAGCCTGCTGGGGTGAGCAGGAGATGGAGGTGGGGTTCCACCGCCCTTCCAGGCCGGCCCTCCTGCCCCTCCCCGCACAGGGTCCCCAGAGCAAGCTCATCCTCTTTGTCATGCCTGACTGCAGCTTCAGCCATGGCTCGGTCCCCCAAATGTCAAGGTGATTCACCATGGGGACGGTTGCCACTCACTCCCTGCTGCCACAAGGCAGGGTCCTGGACACCTGGTGGTGGGTGGTGGGGGTCCCGCTTGATTCCCTGGAGGCAGCACCCCATCCTGAGTTGGAGGGACCTTGACTGGAGGTCAGGACAAGCCGGCAGGTGATCTGAGATGACCCTGCTGTTGGCTTAGCCCCCGAGTTGTCCTTGATCCCAGAGTTGTCCTTAGACCTAGAGTTGTTGATCCTGGAGACCCAAATAAAAGGAGGGTGCCCTGGTTTTTGTTACACAGTGCTGCCCACTCCCATTTACTTACCCCCTCCTCAGGAGCTGAGGGCTGAGACAGCAGGAGGTGGGCCTGGGCCCTGCCCTGTAGGAGAAAATAGTGGCTGGCAGTGGACAGTGACCATATGGAGCCTTAGGTGCCATGAGAGAAGGAAGCCTTGGGGGCCCAGGGAGCCCTTCACCCACCAGAGGAGGAGGGCAGGTGGAGAATCCCGCTGAGGGGACCACACACTCCTGGGGTTGCTAGAGGAACCTGGGATTCCAGAGCGGCTGTGGAAGGCTCTGCCTGCTCCTCCTGTTGGAGTTAGCTGTGGGCCTGGTGTCATTAACACAGTGTGACCTTGGGGAGGCCCCTTGGTGCACCAGGGCCTCTGTGAAGTGGGGACAGTGACACACCTAGCTCCTGGGCTTGGGGAGGGTTAGATGAGACAGAGCCAGAAGCCTACACAGTAAGTGCTCAGTACATGTTCCCTACTGTTTCCACTGCCATGACTGCTGCTTGGTTGGGGTCCCAGGTGGCCCTGCCTCAGGGCAGAGGGTACTGGCAGGTGGCTGGTGACATTGGCTTTTTCTTGGTGCTAGGAGGGGTGCAGAGAGCAGATCTGAACAAATGTGCTGCCATGTACCCTTAGGGCCCTGGCTGAGCAGGGCCACCTGTCCAGACCTGGAGCCTCAGAGAGGTGAGGCACCTGGACTGAGCCACATACTGGCAAGGGGTCCTCAGCCCCCAAATGCAGTCCCCAGTACTCCTCCTGATTAGGAAGTCCTAGGCTCATCTTGCCCCAGCCTCCCATTTCACAGATGGGGAAGAGAGGCCACAGGGGTTGCCCAGGGCAGCCACTGCCAAGGCAGAGCTGGGTGGGAGCTGACGCACATAAGCTCCCGGAGGGTAGGGTCCCGGCCCCTGGGGTCCGCATGTTCCTGACAGGTGCAGGGTAGTGCTCCAGGAACTGCTGGGCATCTCAGTAGAGAGGCAGGATATTTCCCTAGAACCTTCTGCGCCAGGAAGCATCCTCCATCCCCTCTCTGAATCATGCTGATGGCAAGAGGAGGGAAGGACAAATCAGTGACCAGGGCTGCCACCTGCAAGCACCTCCTGGTAGTGGCCGGAGGAGGCCAGAGGCCAGTCCCCTCCGACCGGGGAGCTGAGCTCATTCAGACGCTCAGCAGGTGCTGGGCAGGGGTGGGAAGGGCTCTTCTGCCTGGGGTGCCCTGGCAGCATGGGGAAAAGGGCAGGGGCATGAAGGACAGGGTCCTTAGCACTAACAGACTGCTTGTCCTTACCACCCTCCAAGCCCAAAGCAAGCCAAGGCCTGACCAGAGGCCAGAGGTCAGGCTGGAGGGGCCCAGGAGGGGCGCAGAGTTGAGGTCTCAGGTGGGGTGGCGGCAAGGCCATACTTTGGGGCCTGAGGGATCCTGGCTTGGCAGTGCCCTCTGTGGGCCTGGGGAGCCACCTGGGCTGCACCCTCTCCAGGAGCAAGGCCTCAGTGAGCTTTCCTGTCCCCATCTGTGTCTGTGCCTCTCCGTGTCTCTGGGCCCCTCCACCCCCCTGCTTTCTCTGTCCCTGTCTCTACCCCCCTACCCTGCGCCCCCCAATTCTGTCCTCTCTGAGCTTGCCCCACTCTCTCTCATGTCCCTTTTGTCCTTACCCCTGTGCTCTCTTGGCTGCCTGTATTCCCTGTTTCCTAACTCTGCCCTCTTCCCTCTGGTTTGTGTCTCTGCTCTGTCCCTCCTCTTCTCCATTTCTGTCCCTGTCTTCCCATCTCCATCACTCTGTCTCCATCTCTGGCTCTTGGTCTCCCTGACTCTCTCTCTCTCCATCTCTCCGACTCCCTCTCCCTATGTCTCCCTGCTGGCCCCTTTCCTACCCCACTGTCCCCTCCATCCCTGTCCTCTCCTCCCGTTGGTCACAGGTGGGCTCCTTCTTCATGATCAACCTGTGCCTCGTTGTCATAGCGACCCAGTTCTCGGAGACCAAGCAGCGGGAGCACCGGCTGATGCTGGAGCAGCGGCAGCGCTACCTGTCCTCCAGCACGGTGGCCAGCTATGCCGAGCCTGGGGACTGCTACGAGGAGATCTTTCAGTACGTCTGCCACATCCTGCGCAAGGCCAAGCGCCGCGCCCTGGGCCTCTACCAGGTCCTACAGAGCAGGCGCCAGGCCCTGGGCCCGGGGACACCGGCCCCTGCCAAGGAGCCCAAACACTGCAGTAAGTGGCCCACTGGGGTGCTGCCACCTGGGGACTCAAATGGGTCACAGCTGCCCAGCACAAGAGAGGTATCTATCGAGCTCAGAATCCCAGGTCTCCATTTCAGCCTCAAGTGCCCCCCGCCTCCCTACCTCTCCATCCCCACTCTCTGCCTGGTGCGCCTGGCCAGCCCTGGGTCCGGGCCACTCAGCCTTGGTCCCGGAGGAATTCCCTTCCCATCCCCCTGTGTGCAGACACCAGCTCTGCCCCAGGTGCCACACTTGTGAGAAGTGAGCTATGATCTGTCTTCAGTCTTGTGAGACTGAGCTGTGTCACCCACATAGCCCATGTCACCTGAGTCTGGCTCCTGCTGCTGTCCCTGCTTATCAGCATGCTTGAGCAATGACAAGGGGCACCTGGCATGGGGGTGGTGGCCCGCCCTACAGAGGTGTGGCATGCTGGGGACACTTGCACCTGTGCTCTGTCCTGCCTGGAGGCCGTTTCTCATGCTGGAATATGGTGATCTTAGCAGGAAGGGCTGTCCCCTTCCTTAGCTCTTTTGTTCCAAACCGTCCTGGAAGGGCAGACTCTACCATCAGCTCTGGTTTCCACCGTGTGTGGGTGCGTGTGTGTGTGTGTGTGTGTGTGTCTGTGTGTGTGTAGTACTGGGGGTAGAATCCAGGGCCTTGCATCTGGTAGGCAAATGCTCTGCCATGAAGCTCCCCCTAGCCCCCATCCCCAGTTTTCAAATGGGAAAACTAGAGTCCAGGGAGACAAGGGAGTCACTTAAAGTGGTACAGTGTGTAGATGACAGAGCTCAGTGACGTGGAATGTCTGCCCTTAGCTGCCCTAGGAGGGGGCCTGGCCTAGTCTGTTTCCTCCCAGTTGCTGGTGAGGAGTTGGTAGGCACAGGCATTGTTCCCTGTGTGCTCTTCCCTGTGTGACCTTGAACATGGTGGCCCCTCTGCAGGCCTCTGTCCCCTCTGTGGAGTGGGGCTCAGGACCCACCAGCACATGGCCATGAGCCGTGGGCTTAATGCCCTGGGTCCCCAGGAAAGCCTGCTCTCCTAGCTCTTTTTTCCTGGAGGAAGAGTCCTCCAGTGCCAGCTGGAAGAGTCCTTGATGCCAGCCATCCAGGTGTGGCCTTGGAGGAGGCTCTAGGTGGCCCGTGGACTGGCATGGCATGTGGATGGGCTTGCTGGATGCTGGGTAAGGCTGGCGCTGCCTCCCTGGGGGATGTGGGGAGGGTGTTTACATTGAGGGGCTTCCTGCTGCTGCCCACCCCCTCTAGCTGGAACTGTGGAGGGGAGGCCCAGGGGCTTCCAGAGGAGGTCTTGCCCCACCCCAGGCCTCCGTATCTCCTCTTGTCCCTTTGTCCTGGGAAGGGCTTTGACTTGTCCTCTGGGGGCTGCGGTGGGAGGACCCTTGGCCTGATACTGGCTCCAGAGCTGTGTCTGGGACTAGTTTGACAGCAAGTATGCAAATGGTGGCCCATGGCTTTTCTTTCCCTTTCATGTTACTTTTTTTTTTTTTTGCTTACACAAGCAAAATAGGTTTATGCTAGGAAAATATAGAAAAACACAAAGAAGAATCCGAACTAGCCATGGAGGCCTCTTTGACCCTCTTAAATGGCTCCCAGGTCAGAGCTGGAGTCCAAGGCCGGCCCAGGCCTCCCAGATGGCTCCCTGCAGGGAGGGGGATGAGTCTGCTGGCTGCAGAGGACCCTCCCGTAGCCTGGCAAGTGGGTGTTCCTGGCCCTGCTTCTGCACAGGGTGGAAAAACCCAGAAAGGGAAGCCACCTCCCCAGAAACACCAGGCCTCTTGGCCTGCAGCTGCCCCAGGCTGACCCTGTGTTCTAGGGTGGGCTGGGCCCTTGTGGCTGCTGACGCTGGCCTCTGTTTGCTTTTCAGCACTGTGCCCAAGACATAGCCCCCTGGACCCAACACCCCACACGCTGGTGCAGCCCATCTCTGCCATGCTGGCCTCCGACCCCGCCAGCTGCCCGCATTGCCAGCATGAGTCAGGCCAGCAGCCTTCGGGCCCGGGCAGCACCAATTCTGACCAGGAGAGCTCAGGCTCTGGCAGCTCAGGTGGTGACCAGGCCGAGGCCGATGGGGACAGACCACAGGGCAGTGAGGACGGGGCGTCCTCAGGCCTGGGGAAGGAGGATGAGGAACAGGCGGATGGGGCCGCCCGACTGTGTGGGGATGTGTGGCGGGAGACGCGCGCCAAGCTTCGGGGCATCGTGGACAGCAAGTACTTCAACCGCGGCATCATGATGGCCATCCTGGTGAACACCGTCAGCATGGGCATCGAGCACCACGAGCAGGCCAGTTCCATGGGGCGCTGGCTTGGGTGGGGTGGCACGGGGTGGGCACGGAGGGGCCCAGGCCGGGCCACCCCATTCGTCCGTCTGTCTCTCTGCTCCTGGCTGGAGCTGGGCTTAACTCATCCACGTGGCCTCAGCATCCAGCTCAGGGCCATGCTCAGAGGAGTTACTGATCCACGGCCCCATCACCAGCCTGGGGCCCGGTTTGAGGCCACCTCCACCTGTGGCACGACTGACACCCAGGCAGGGTTCGGATTCCCATGTTCCCTTGGCTTCCCTGCTGGGTCCTACAGTGCCCACCTGGTAGGGGCCACACTCTCATTTCCCTGTTCATTAGCTCGCTGAGCACGGGCTCCATTCAATTTACTTAAATGCGGCCCCTGGGGCTGCCACAGACACTTCGGTTGGAGCTGCTGGATTGCCAGACTTTGCGGTTTAATTAAAAAAGTCCCTGGGGAGGGCTGCGGGAGGTACACGGTGGGTGAAGCTGGAGAGTCGGGTGGCCTAGACCGTCTCCTCCCCAGCCTCTGGCTTCCTGGCCTGGGTCTCCCAGGGAGCACAGACCTGGGGGGTTTGCACCCCTGGAGAAGCCCCCTAGGGAGCAGCTGCTGTTGGGGTGCTGGCTTGAGCATCTGAGCCCTGCTACAGCAGGGCTGAGCCACATCCCTGCCAGTGATGTGCTGGAACCAGCCAGTGACACCCAATTGTCTCACACTCAGGAATTTTGCAAGTGGTTATTAAACAGCTGGCAGCTTGAAATTGGCTGTGGAGGAAGGATTTACACCATGGAAATTGGCAGATCATACAAATCAGGGCTGTTTTTCAGAGGTTGGTTTGCCAACACACTGCTGATCCCTGCCTTCTTGCACCCCTACCAAGGTGTCCATGGCCAGGGCAGCTCCCCCAGTGTCCTTCAGCCTGAGGGTCCCCTGCCCAAGTCTCCCCAGGGTCCCCCCCTCGACCCTGCCACATGCCACCCTGATTCTGTTGACAGGCAGGGTGGCCCCATCCCTCAGTTGGTGTCTCTATCTGTAAATAGGCACATGGGCCCATAACACACACGGGTAAATTTGTTAAGAAACCTGGTACATAGTAGGCACTCATGAATCAGTCATGGCTTGTGAGTCTTTTGTTTGAGGCTTCTACCACCAGCCCTGGGTGAGTTTACCATCCAGTGTCTGGAGCCTCAAAAAAAATTAATTAAAGAAAAAATGAGGAGGAGGAAGCATTTTTAAAGCATTCTTTTTAAAGCAGCTCTGAGTGGCAGCCATTGTGCGGCTGAGCTCTGTGCTGGGCCTGCCCCTGGGCCCGCTGGTATTTTTGCTTCTCTCCCTCGGCTCCCAGACATTACTCTGGTGGGGAACGATCCGCGTCCAAGTTTATTTTGAGCAGCCCCTGCTGAGGAGGCGCCTGCAGAGAGAGGTGGTCCAGGGCTGCAGAGGTAGAGAAGGGAGAGGAGGAGAAGGCAAGTGAACCGGCCACCCCTTGCTGGCCACACCCCGCACCCCACATGGGCTGGCGGGGACCTCTGTGCACCACTCTTGTTGGGGGGGACAGGGTGAGCTCATGGCATCAGTAAAGTGGGGCTGGTCACTTCTGTCTCCCTAGCCATGGAAGCTCAACCGCAGGACTTCAGGGCAGTCACTGCTGCTCAGGACGTGGGGGCTGTCATTGGAACTAACTTGCCCATCCATGTTCCTTGGCCCTGTAGATGCTGTTCCTTGCAGGAGTTGGATGGAAGGGAGTGACAGGGGAAGGGGTTAGGGGTGTCAGCCAGGCAGGCCCCGTTTGCATCTCAGGAGGCTGGAGCTGGTGCTCAGGCCCGGAGGCAGGGGGCCCATGACAGTCCACTGCTATGTGGCTGGCAGGAGGGTCAGGTTGGCCTTGGCAGCTAATTCTTTCATTATCACCTGCTGTCAGTGTCACAGCTCTGCCTTGTGTGCAGCCCTGGGGGGCAGGCAGGGTGGGTGACTCACCCCCACTAGCCAGATGGGGAAACTGAGGCTCCGCAAGGTGAAATGGGTTGCCCAGGTGAGCAGCTGGCAAAGCTGGGCCCCGAGGTGCTGGGGCAGCTATGGATGGTTGCACTGGAAGTGGGGGAAGAGATCAGGATGACACTGCTCCCTGTGCAGTCTCTGCTTCACCTTCCCCCCTCCCAGCACACCCCGGCCAGGCCCACAGCTCCTCACAGGCCGGGCAGGGCCAGCTGCAGCCTCACCTGGAGTCGGAGGGTGGTCGAGGTGGTAGACAAGAGACAGAAGGTTGGGCTGAGTGGGCAGCAGGGCAGGGAGCAGGGAGCCTTCCTGGGTTAGGGCTGAGGCTGGGCCAGAGCATGGCCGCTGTCCCCAGCCGCAGAGGACTACATTCTATATCAGTGAGTGGTTTGAAGCCCTCTTTAGGCTCCTTTCCCCAGGGCCTGTTAAGTCACTGCCGACCCAGGTCTAGGGTGACTCTGGGAAGAGGAGCATGGGATGGCTTAGTGGCTGACATTCCAGCCTGTGGGAGCCCAAGGGAGAGAGGCACCAACACAGGCTGTGGCCAGGGAAGGCTTCCAGGAGGTGGTGGCGCTGGGGCTAGATCCTGAAGGATTACTATGAGTTCATCAGTGAGACAGAGAGGCAGGCACTGGGAGCAGGAGTGTAGGGACAACCCCCCCCCCCCCGCCCAGGCCCTGAACAAGAAGGGTGTGCTGGGCAGACAGCACAGGGGGCCAGCATGGCTGTTCCTCCACCAAGGCCCTTGAGGCTGCCTTTATTCTTAGGTCAGTGGGGAGCCATGGAGCGCTTGATAGCAGGGCAGTGAGCTAGACTGGTGCCTCACTGGCAAAGTGGACAGCTAAAGGGACTATGAGGATGGGCTTAGGGCTGCAAGAGGAGACCTGGACCCGAGATCCAGCTCTGCTGCTGCTTGGCCACAACCCAGACCCTGACAGCCACTTCTACTCTCCGAGCCTTGGGCTCCCTGTCTGTAAAATGAGACAAGATCGGGTTGTTGGAGGCTTGGATGAGACAATACATAGCAAGTGCTGGGCTGGGCAGGAGGGGCCCCTGGGCCAGCTTGGAGGCCCTGCTCGGCCTCATCTCTCCCCTGCAGAGTGGCCAGAGGTGGGGCTTTCTGGGGCCACCACACTGGCATCAGGCAGGGGCACCGGCCTTGCCCCTCTGCCCTCCCACCTCTGGCTTAGCCTGGAGTTTTCTGTCCTTCAGCACCTGCTGCTCTTCACCCAGCAGGTTTTTGCCATCTCCGGTGGCCTCTCCACCGTCTGCCTGCATGCCTGCTCTTTTTGTGTCACTCACTTTCTGGCTCTCACCATGTCCGGAGTTGTCTGTGTGTCCGTCTCTCTTCTGAGGCTCCCTCTGTCCATCTCACTCCATTGCTGCCTGTGTCTTCCCACGCCTCCCTCCCTGGCCTGTCCCTTGCTGTGTCTATATTCATCTGTCTGTCTTCCTCCAGCCTGTCTTGCTCCCTGAAAAAATGCTCTCGGGAGTGATGGATGGTCCATTAGGAAAAGATTAACAGGTGTGCGCTGCCTGGAGAAACAGCTGTTGTGGGGGAGGAGGGAGCGAGTGGGTGACCTTTTGGGGAGCGCAGTGGCCCTGTGCTGATTGCTGATCGAGGAAGCATGTGTGCCTTGAGAAGCATGTGTGTGGCGGAGAGCCAGGCGATCGCCATCACCGACTGTCAGCGTCCATCGTTTTCATCTCTGTGGATGTGGTTTGGGTGGGCTGGGAAATTGGCAGCTCGGAGCAGCATCTGAGCCCTCCCCACTGAGGCCCCTCTCGGGGTCCTGCTCCCTTTTGGGAGCACTTTGTGAGTCAAATGTAATTGCAGATGGAAATGGAGCTTTCTCCTTTTATCTGGCTTGAGAGGAGCTGGCAGTTTTATTAAATTTCCCAGGCACTACGTGGGAAACTGGTGGTTGGGTTATTTTATTTTTTTCTTCTCCTTTTAAGTCACATGGAATCAAAGTCAGACCCCTGAGGCTCCCTGTTGCTCAGTGGAGGGACTGGAGGGTGCTGATGGATAGGAGATGGCCTGCCGTGACCCCCTTCTCTCTTCCCTGTCACCGGCTCTCTTCTTAGCTCTCAGGTCTCTGCTGAGCTGTGCCTTCTTCCAGGAGCCCTCTGGGCCCCACTGCCACTGTCCCCCAAACCGCTCTCAACTTCCCTGGTATTGGCAGGCACTGGGTGGCTCGTTAGTGTGGCCTGTGGGACTTTGCCACCCAAAGGTGAACTTCTCCATCACACCTGCCAGCACATGGCAGGTGCTCGGGAGATCTGGAAATCCTGCAGGAATGAATGATTGCATGAATGCATGAGTTGGGGTCTCGTTTCGGGGGTGATGTGATGGGACAGCACTTTAGAGTTTAGCCTGGATCAGTGCCCTGCCCTGTACACTCTTTGCTGGGCCCCCAGGGAGCTGCAGAGGGGAGACAGGGGACGAGCCCCATGGGGCCTTAGCAAGAACTGGGAACGGACATGGCCATATGTCCACCCTGGATTGATGGGTAAGGAAATGAAGGCTCAGAGGTGGGGGAAAGTGACTCGCCCAGGGTCACACAGCCACTTAACATCCAAACCAGGCCTGGAGCCTCCTCTCCCTGTCATGGCTGATAGTATGGCCTGTTTCCAACAGCTCCAGGGGCCGAGGAAGGTCTGTGGCTGGGTTGGGCAAGGGGAGCTGGTGTTCCTTTGACTAGCTGGTGATTTTGGGGGGTCCCCTTGTCCTCCATGGGGCTTTGTGTTCTCTTTGAGCACCATCATGGTGGTGTTCTATGTGTTGGGCTGTGCCTGGTGTTTGTGCTCTATCCCTGGGCCCAGTGGGAGATGGCTGGACCACCTGTGAAATGGGTTCTGTGCTGCCTCCTCTGGGTGTAGCCCAGCATCCTTTCCAGATGTGTGGGAAGTCAGCCCTTCCACCCTGGGGGACCTCTCAGGACACCAAAGGGGCAGAGATGAGAGGTGCTCAAGGTCATAGACTGAGCTCTAGGGAGGACACAGACCTGCCAGGGTCACAGACCCCTCCCCATCCCCTTGCAGCCCGAGGAGCTGACCAACATCCTGGAGATCTGCAACGTGGTCTTCACCAGCATGTTTGCCCTGGAGATGATCCTGAAGCTGGCCGCCTTCGGGCTCTTTGATTACCTGCGGAACCCATACAACATCTTCGACAGCGTCATTGTCATCATCAGGTACCGGTCCTGCCACCCACCTGCAGTGCAGGAGGGGGATTTAATGCCCTGACCCTGACCAGGACTTCAGTACGTGAGATGGGAGATGGCAGAGGAGACCAGTTACACTGAAGCACAGTTATGCAAATATTTTAAAAATTCATGATTTAGCAATATATGTGCTTTCAGATCAGTGCATTAAACAGCAAGAGGTAGCAGTGGGTCTGAAATGACCATCATTCCCAAGGAAGGATGTGCATAAGAAATATTTCAAAGTATCTCCACCCACTGTTCTATGATAGGAAGATATCAGTGGCCCACAAAGCCATAGGTGTTACTAATTCTCTGTGGTTTATTATTTACATTCATGATCAAGAGAAATATTACATCTCATAGAAAGGACAGTGGCATTCCTGGGCTTCCTAGATTTTTGATATAGCCTTTTAGCGGGCTCCATGGGTTCTGGGTAATGAAGCCCTGATTTGGGCGTGCCACAGACCATCGTTCAATATATTACTTGTTGGATGGCTGGGTGAATGAATGAATGAATGGCAGTGTCTGTGTCTTCATCCTCCCCTTCCTCCTCTGCCCTCTTCTCCTCTTGGCCTTCCACTGCCCCCTTCTGCTTCCCCCTGCACCTGCAGCATCTGGGAGATCGTGGGGCAGGCGGACGGTGGGCTGTCGGTGCTACGCACCTTCCGGCTGCTGCGGGTGCTGAAGCTGGTGCGGTTCATGCCTGCGCTGCGGCGCCAGCTGGTGGTGCTCATGAAGACCATGGACAACGTGGCCACCTTCTGCATGCTGCTCATGCTCTTCATCTTCATCTTCAGGTGAGCCCTGCCCACCCTTGGGACCAGCCCTGCCAGTGTGGCTGGTTGAGCCTCTCTAGGACAAAGCCACCTGGATGTGGGTGTGGATCCTGGCACCACGGTTCAATCCCTGTGGCTCTGGGCAGGTCCTTTCCCCTGAACCTCAGTGTTCACCTCTGTAAAGCGGGACCATTGCTGCCCCTGCCCCAGGTGACTGGGCTGTCTTGAAGAGGAAACAGGTGGGTGGGCAGACCTGGGCACGTGCCAGTCCCTTGAGCTGCCTCCGTCCCTCCCCCAGCATCCTTGGGATGCACATCTTTGGCTGCAAGTTCAGCCTCCGCACGGACACGGGAGACACGGTCCCCGACAGGAAGAACTTCGACTCCCTGCTCTGGGCCATTGTTACGGTGTTCCAGGTGAGTGGCAGCAGTGTGTCTCTGTGTTTCAGGGGAATCGATCCTGGGCAGTGGGACTGTCCACCTCAACCCCTCCCCATGGACAGAGGGGGCTCGGAGGCTGGGCCTGGGCTGGGGGATCCCAGGGCCGACTGTGTCCCTCTCCACAGATCCTCACCCAGGAGGACTGGAACGTTGTCCTCTACAATGGCATGGCTTCCACCTCGCCCTGGGCCTCCCTGTACTTCGTCGCCCTCATGACCTTTGGCAACTATGTGCTCTTCAACTTGCTGGTGGCCATCCTGGTGGAGGGCTTCCAGGCTGAGGTGACCGCAGCCCTGGGAGGAGAGTCCTCACAGGGCCTGCAAGACAGGGGGCAGGGGAGAGGGAGCCTAGCTGTGGGACAATTCAGTCTAGCAGGCAACACATGCCCAAAGGAAGGCACCAATAAGGTGGTGAGCTTCTCATCACGGGAAGCATGCAAACAGAGGCTGCATCTGGGATCCCCAGCTCTCCTCTAGGGGTGAAGGACTAGACTTCTCCACCCCTGAGATTCTGAAGCCCCCAAGATCTGGAATTCTTGGTCCTGCTTCCTCTATTCTCTTGTGGGGGGGTGGTCCTTACAATCAGGCAGATGGAGGTTTGTAGTCTAGGTCCTCATTAACTTCTGAGCCTCAGTTTCCCCATCTATAAAATGGGAATGGAAACACCATTGAAAACTTCAGGTGGCAGGGAGGGAGGAAAGGTGGGAAGGACCGAGCTGACCTGTGTCCTGACGTGGCCCATCTCCCAGGGTGATGCCAACCGCTCCTACTCAGATGAGGACCAGAGCTCATCCAACATGGAGGAGTTGGACAAACTCCAGGAGGGCCTGGACAGCAGTGGAGGTAATCAGGCCTCCACTTGTCACACGGGGGCCAGGAGCCTTCCCTAGAGAGCCAGGTGGGCACAGGGCAGAGCACTTGCCTTCCCCCCTCCAGCCCAGGCTCGAGCTGGCTAATTCTATGTGGCTGGTTGTTCATGTCTGTAATGGAAACAAATGCTACCTCTTGAAGAGGGCAGGGTGTTCATGGCCATCCTGGATTCCAGCCACAGGAGTAGCAGAAGTCCACCTGCTTCTCTTCCCAGTGGTTAGGAACCCCTATTGGTTAGGATGGGGCCCAGGTTCTGTCCTTCCTGGCATCACTGGGCAGCTTGGGACAAGCCTTTCTTGCTCAAAGCCCAGGATCCTTCTTGGCAACCCAGGCAGGCAGTCTCTGCCTTGCTTTCTCTGGAGGGCATGGGAGTGAGGTGCCTGTGCTGGGTGCAGTGGCAGGCTGGCCTGAACACAGATGCCAGGGGTTCTGTGCACACTTAAGCAAAGAGCCCTGCAGGCAGGGTGGAGGGGAGCCACCCGAGATGGGGTGCACCTGGAAGAGTCACTCCAGCAAAGCTCTCTGCTTCTGTTACGTCCACATCTGTTTCTTTGTCTCATGGCTTCCTTTGCTCTTGTTCTCTTTGTCTGTCTGCTATCTGTCCCTCTGTCTCCACCTCACTCCTCCAGATCTCAAGCTCTGCCCAATCCCCATGACCCCCAATGGGCACTTGGACCCCAGTCTCCCACTGGGTGGGCATCTAGGCCCCTCCGGGGCTGCAGACCCTGCTGCCCGCCTCTCCCTGCAGCCAGACCCCATGCTGGTGGCCCTGGACTCCCGCAAGAGCAGTGTCATGTCACTGGGGAGGATGAGCTATGATCAGCGCTCTCTGGTGAGTCCTGTGGGGTGCTTAGGATGGGTGCTCCTTCTCGGGGGAAGGGAGACACCTGCATCACCAGACTGTCTGGCCCAAACCAGGCAGGGATCCTATCTGTCCCATTCCTGGGTGCCCAGTGCCAGAGGACCCGCATCAAAGAAAGAATGCATGAATGTTGCCAGAGAGAACTGGGTTTTCATGTTAGCAGCAATGTGTAGGGTATAGACTTTGGGGTCAGACACATCAGAATTTGAATCTGATCTATGTTACCTCTGAGTTGTGTGACCATGAGCAAATGACTACCTTTCTCTGAGCCTCAGTTTCCTTACCGGTAAAATAGGGCGATGTCCCTAATTTGCTGTGCCTTCCTCAAGGGAAGGGAGGTGGCAGGAGGGAAGGCATGTTAGGGGGAGGACCTGGGTCACTGACCCAGCCGCCCTCCTGCAGTCCAGCTCTCGGAGCTCCTACTACGGGCCATGGGGCCGCAGCGCGGCCTGGGCCAGCCGCCGCTCCAGCTGGAACAGCCTCAAGCACAAGCCGCCGTCTGCGGAGCACGAGTCCCTGCTCTCAGCGGAGCGCGGCGGCGCCCGGGCCAGCGAGGGCGCCCGGGATGAGGGTCCGCTGCGCTCCGTGCCCCTGCACGCCCCGCACGCCCACCACGTGCACCATGGGGCCCACCTGGCGCACCGCCATCGCCACCACCGCCGCACGCTGTCCCTCGACACCAGGGACTCGGTAGACCTGGCCGAGCTGGTGCCCACTGTGGGCGCCCACCCGCGGGCCGCCTGGAGGGGGGCAGGCCCGGGCCCCGGCCACGAGGACTGCAACGGCAGGATGCCCAGCATCGCCAAGGACGTCTTCACCAAGATGGATGACCGCCGGGACCGCGGGGAGGACGAGGAGGAGATTGACTACGTGAGTGGGGTCTGCGGTGTCAGGGGAGTGTGGACCGGGACCGGGGAGGGGCCGAGGGGGCGTGGAGATGGGCGGGGACTTGGGGGGCGTGGTATTTTATGGGCGTGGCCTGGGCCGTGGGGCTCTGGTGAGCGTGATTGGAGGACCTGTGTCTGTCCCGGAAAAGTTGTTCTCCCCGTCTGTCTTGAGTGGGGCACGGGTTCGGGGTCATCCAGTGCTCGCAGCTTGCCGACCCTCCCGCGCCGGGTTCTCCTCTTGCCAGACTCTGTGTTTCCGCATCCGCAAGATGATCGACGTCTACAAGCCCGATTGGTGCGAGGTCCGCGAGGACTGGTCCGTCTACCTCTTCTCTCCAGAGAACAGGTGGGAGCAGCCGGGCTTGTCGTGTGGGTGAGCATAGGGATGGCACGTCTGGCAGGGAGCGCTCTCTACCAAGCCAGGCAAGGCCATTAGTGGTGCACTTGCATGCCCTGGGGTTGAGGGGCAGGGTGGGCCTGCAGGGAGGGTGAGCATCCAGATGCCCGGACAGGGCTTTCCTGGCATCTCCTGTGGTCTAGGCCAGCCCTGTGCTGAGCACCAGGTCGGACAGATCCTCAAGCGGCCTGGGGTGCTTACACATTGTGAGGGGATCAGAAGGGGCCTCTGTGCTGGGCTGTAGCAATCTAGAAGGTACAGCGAGAGGAGGAGGAAGTCCAGGTGGAGGGGCAGCTTGAGAGAATGTCTGGGGCGGGAGCAGATAGCTGACAATGCAGGGCCTTGGTACTGAGGACAGGGGTCAGTGATTCAGGCCATGTTTGGAAAGCCTTGAATGCCAGGGCAAGGTGGGTGCCCTTCACAGAACTGGTGCGTGATCAGGGGAGAAGCCTTGAGGTAGGCACCCTGCACAGATGTGAAGCTGCACCTGTTGGAGGAGGAGAGAGGGGTCACTTTCTCTAGGCCTTCCTGGTCCCCGTGTGTGCCAAGGTGGGAGGCACTCTCACACTCCTGGGTCCCTTGCCCAGGTTCCGGGTCCTATGTCAGACCATCATTGCCCACAAGCTCTTTGACTACGTGGTCCTGGCCTTCATCTTCCTGAACTGTATCACCATCGCCCTGGAGCGGCCCCAGATCGAGGCTGGCAGCACTGTGAGTTCTGGGACCTGGGGTAGGGCAACGGGCCAGGCAGAGGGAGCAGTGGCAGGGAGGAGAAGGCCATCTGGGGTGAGACACGGGACCTCCCCTAGCTGCCCCTGGGCTGCACCCCGCCCCCTGAGCCTGAGATGTGGGCTTCCTGGGGCTCATGGCATCTCCCATCTCTTTCAGGAACGCATCTTCCTCACCGTGTCCAACTACATCTTCACAGCCATCTTCGTGGGCGAGATGACACTGAAGGTCTCTCTGGGCTTCACCTGGACCACTCACCCCTAGCTCGGGGTCTCCGGCCCTTGTCACTGCCCTGCCCACCAGCAGCATTCTCCAGGCCCCAGAGGACCACCACCTCCCCTGGGTGCCAGCCCCTGGGTTGGGCTTCTGGGACACAGAGGGGGTCCGTGGCGTGCCCCCTCTCCTGGAAGGCGGATATGGGGAGGAACATTAACAGTGTCACAGCGGTACCTGCTAGAGGTGTGGGGCGCAGGAAAAGATTCCCTCTCCGAGCTTCCCAGGGCGGCGGCTTTGGATTGGGTTTGCTAGGTGTGCTAACGGGGCGGCACCTGGGCCCTGACCCCGTCCCGGTCCCGCCTCCCGCCCGCCCCCGAGGGAAACACCCTAGAGCTGGCCCCGCCCCTCCCCGCTGACCGGCCCCGCCCCCAGGTGGTGTCGCTGGGCCTGTACTTCGGCGAGCAGGCGTACCTGCGCAGCAGCTGGAACGTACTGGACGGCTTCCTCGTCTTCGTGTCCATCATCGACATCGTCGTGTCCGTGGCTTCAGCCGGGGGAGCCAAGATCCTGGGAGTCCTCCGGGTGCTGCGGCTTCTGCGCACCCTGCGCCCCCTGCGGTGAGGGGAGGGTATTGCTGCACCGTGCTGGAAATCACTGAGGTCTAAGTGAGCCCCTCGCTCCTGCTTTGGGGCACGTCCAGACCTCCAGTAGCACCTGCTAAACAACTTAGTGCCCACTCCTGGGGGAGGAACTGGGACACCTGGAGGTGGGGTGAAGGATGCTGGTAGGGCAGGCATGAAGGTGATCCCAATCCTGTTATGCACCTCTGGGTGTCTTCCTACCCAGTAGACCAGCACATGTCGTGGATCTCAAGGGAGGGTGAGGGTAAGTGCCCTCTTGTGTATCGGTCTGGGCCAGCTGGCAGCTCACTACCTGTTCTGCCAAGCCTGGGTTGCCTGGCCACTTTCTCTTCATTCCTTGCTGCTGTCATCGTCCTCTTGAGGCCTCAGCCCTGGCCACCCACAGGCTCACAGTGCCCCCTGGGTCCTCCTTGTCCGCAGTGTCATCAGCCGGGCCCCTGGCCTAAAGCTGGTGGTAGAGACACTCATCTCATCCCTCAAGCCCATCGGCAACATCGTCCTCATCTGCTGTGCCTTCTTCATCATCTTCGGCATCCTGGGGGTGCAGGTGAGGGGCACCCAGGCTGTGCAGGGGCTGGGGGTGCTCTGTGGCTGGGCAAGGGGAAGCCCAGGACAGCCAGAGCAGAGGCTGAGACAGACCCCAGCCCAGATGACCAAGCCAGGCTGGGTCCGTGTGACTGGAGGGGCGGGTTCTCCTGAATCGTGCTGCCCACGCCTTGGGAGCACTAACCTTGACTCCTCCCCCAGCTCTTCAAGGGTAAATTCTACCACTGTCTGGGTGTGGACACGCGCAACATCACCAACCGTTCCGACTGTGTGGCTGCCAACTACCGCTGGGTCCACCACAAATACAACTTTGACAACCTGGGCCAGGTGAGTGCTGCCCGCCTACCCTGACCTGCTCCCTAGGGCTGACAGCTCTTCAGTGCTGACGGCCCTGGGCTCACAAACCGAGCTCCTTTCTGGAGTTTCAGTTTCCTGTCCTACAAAATGGGTAAAGGGAGCATTCCCCTCTCTGAGCTCTGGTGTGCAGAGGCTGCCCAGCACTTTGTAGAGCTTCACTGAACATTGGTCCCCCCAGGGCATCCTGACAGTTCAGAGTCGACCACGGGTGGGCATGCATTGCAGCTGCACCATCTTACTGTAGGTGTGACCTCTTTGAGCCTCAGTTTCATCATCTATGAAATGGGAATGTTACCAGGCGGACAGTGGGAACTGTCTGCGGCCCAGCTTGGGTTCACTTCCTCATTACTCACCTTCTTTGTATTCCACTCCAGGCCCCTGCCTGGCTCCCACTGTGTTCTTGGTGCCCCCTCCTGGGGACCCGCCAGGCTTGACCCACTTGGGCAGTGCCCAGGTGAGAATCTTGGCCCTCACTTGGGTGCCTCCTAAGAATCCACCCCATTCTGCCCCAACTGCTCCCCTTTCCTGAGGGCCCACCCAGGCAGCCTTGTCCCAGGGCAAGTTTGCAACGCTCTTTGTCCCTCTATCCCCTGGAAGCGGAAGAATGGAGAGCTGAGGAGATGCAGGCCCAGGCCCTCACCCCTGCACCCTCCGCTCCGTGTCTTCCAGGCTCTGATGTCCCTCTTTGTCCTGGCCTCCAAGGATGGCTGGGTGAACATCATGTACAACGGGCTGGACGCTGTGGCTGTGGACCAGCAGGTGGGCATGGCTGGGGCCAGACCAGCTCCGGACAGCGGGAAGGACATGTTGTCTTTGGGGCCTAGTGGTCTGAAACCAGTGCCTGTGAGGTCCATGGCCGGTGTCTCCCCACCATCAGCCACAGCCACCCCTCACATCCTGGCCTGAACCTTCCTGGCAGGGCCTCCCTTTGGGTGCTACAAAACCCTGCTGCGCAGGGACTGAGAGCCCAGCTAGCTCCTGCCTGGTAGGTGAATGAGAGGAAGAAGACAGATGTGTTTGGGAGGCAGCAGTTGGAGCAGGGAAGGAAAGGGGGTGCTCTTTGCCGAGAATCTGGAGGTGCAGGACCAAGGGCTGGAGAAGAGGGGCTGAGTAGGCTGGAGGTGAGTGTAGAATGAGAGGTGAGTGGCAGGCGGTGGGTGGAGGAGAAGGCAGGGCTGGATGGTCTGGAGGACCCCGGGTGGCATGGCCAGGGTGCCTGCTGGGGGAGGAATTTTATTCTGAGGGCAGAGGGAGCCTGTAAAAGGCTTATAGCAAGAGCGGCGCCCCCTGCTGGCAGGGTTGCTTATGGGTGCCAGGGAGGTGGGCGATGCTGTGTGATGTTGCTTTGGGAAGGGAACTGGGTGTAGATGGTCAGGGAGGACCATCAGGTGCCTGAGCGAAGACCTGAGCCTCAGTTCCCAAGATTCCTGTAGGAGCAGCGGTCCTGTCTGGGTCTAGGCAGGTACTTTAGGCGGGACACGGCTGGCCAGGGCTGGCTGTGTCCAGATGACGAGGCTGAGAGGTGGTTGGGAGAAGAGCCTGGAGAGTCTTTGGGTCAGGACAGGGCCCACACTGGAGGAGTCAGGGTGGCAGGAACCCCAGGCCTGTGAGTGGCCTCTGCCTGTTGGCTTTCTGAGACCCATCTCTTTAGACTCTGGAGGTGGAGGGGGGTTGTAGGGATGTTGAGAGAATGAAAACATTTGGGGGCATCTTCCTCCACTCTGGTCTGCTCTGTCCCCACCCCAGCAGTGTATGTGCACACACAGACCCTACTAGGCTCAGCTCATCACTCTGCTGACTGCCTGGTTTCTGAGTGGATGAATAAACTGATGGAAGGAAGGAAGAATGGATGGGTGGATGGGGGGTCATTGAGTGGTTAGATGGATGGATCTGTAACTGGGGTGGGTGGATGGGTGGGAAATGGGTGGGTGCGTGGGTAGATGGATGAGTAAGTAGATACTGGGTGGGTGGATGAATGGGTGGGTGGATGGGTAGGTAGATACTGGATGGAGGGGTGGGTGGATGGATGGATGGATGGGATGCTCGCTTGCATGGGTGAGTGAATGGTGGGTAAATGAGAGGAAGAAGACAGATGTGTTTGGGAGGCAGCAGTTGGAGCAGGGAAGGAAAGAGGGTGCTCTTTGCTGAGCACTTGTGCAGGTCCCGGGTAGGGACTTCCTACCTGCCACCTCATTCAAACCTCACGGTCGCCCTGGAGGCAGGCTCCGTTGGTACCCACTCCACTGGGCTTGGCGAGGTCAAGTTTCCGCGCTGCGGCGCCGGGTCAGCCCCTTCAGGCCTGGATCTGGCTCCCGCAGCCCGTGACCAACCACAACCCCTGGATGCTGCTGTACTTCATCTCCTTCCTGCTCATCGTCAGCTTCTTCGTGCTCAACATGTTCGTGGGCGTGGTGGTGGAGAACTTCCACAAGTGCCGGCAGCACCAGGAGGCCGAGGAGGCGCGGCGGCGCGAGGAGAAGCGGCTGCGGCGCCTGGAGAAGAAGCGCCGCAGTGAGTGGGCGGCAGCGGGGTGGGGGCCACGCTGACCCCAGGCCCGGCTGCTCAGGGGCCTCCTGGGCCTTTGGAGCTGGGAGGGAACAAAGCACACCATTCCTGTGCCTGTGGGCTGGCCCTTTCTCCCAGCTTCTGCCTGCGCAGTGTCCCTTAGTGTTTACCTAGAGCCGTGGGGTGACACTACCGCCCACCTGAGTGAGGCCCCCAAGTGGTTCAGTCCAGGCTGAGGGCAGAGGCAGAGCCTGGAAGCTGGTGGCGGTGTTGGCGGAGAATGTGGGTCCTGCCCTCTTTGCCTCCCTCCCCCATCTTCCCTTTTCCCTCAGGTGACCTGCGGGGGAGGGGAGGAGGAGACCTAGCGGATCTGGGGCCTGGTGGACCAGCGTGTTCCCCCCTTGCTTCCTCGCTCCACTCTGCCTTTCCCTCCTTTGTGCTCTGTCCCCTTCCCCTTGGTCCCAACTCACTGATATCTGTGCCACTCCCCCATGTCCCTCTGCAGAAGCCCAGAGGCTGCCCTACTATGCCACCTACTGCCCCACTCGGCTGCTCATCCACTCCATGTGTACCAGCCACTACCTGGACATCTTCATCACCTTCATCATCTGCCTCAATGTGGTCACCATGTCCCTGGAGCACTATAACCAGCCCACGGTGAGCCCAGGTTGCCTCTGAGCCCGAGGTCATACCTGAGAATGAGACCAGGGACCTCGGGGCAGGGTGGGGTGAGGGTGGGGTCAACTGAAAGCAGGTCTAAGAAGCCCCTTTGTGCCCCGCCTTGTGCTGCAGGAGAGGAGGCCTGGGACAGCCCTTCCCTACCCAGCTCATGGGCTGGAGGGGGCAGATGCATGACAGAAAGATCAGAGGGAAAGGTCACAGGTTCCTGGGGGGTGAGGTGATGTTGGGACCAGCCTGCAACATGAGTCACGATGGCTGTGGTGTGCTAAATGGTGACTCTTTGCAAGATACACCACAGAAATGAACTCTTAAATCTTCACTGTGACTGTAAAATCAGAGGAACCCTGCCTAGATTTTGTAGATGAAGAAACTGAGGCTCAGAGAGGTTCAGTTACTCAGCTGTAGGGAGTGGAGCCAGAACTAGAACTTGGACTTGCATTCAAAGCTTTCCACAGAGCCACCACTATGAGTTGACCATGTGGAGACTAGCAGAGGGCTAAGGTGGCAGGGCCACTACAGGCAGTCACTGGAGGAGGAGGAGGACAGGGACTAGTTCCTAGAATTGCAGACGAGGTGCATGAGGAGATATGAAGGGCATGTGCATTCTCAAAGCCTCAGCTTGGTGGGGTTGATAGGAAAGAAGGGGAGAGCAGAACATTCAGGTGAGGAAAGAGTATTGTATTTCAAATGATAGAGAAGACTGTTATGAGTGGAGAGGAAGGGAAAGGAACCAGGGGAGAAAGGAACAATAATCGTAGAACTTCCAAATTAACACAAAGACATGGAGTAATTATTGCTCACAATTTACCAAGTATTCATTCTCTGCTCAGCACTGAACTATGAGCTCATTTAATTTTTGGAGGTGGGTGCTATTATTTTCTACAATTTTTAGATTAAGAAACTTAAGTGCCACTGGGTATGTTGGCACACGCCTGTAATTCCAGCACTCAAGAGGCTGAGACAGGAGGATCACTGCGAGTTCAAGGCCAGCCTGGGCTACATAGTGAGTTCAAAGCTAGCTTGGACTACAGAGTGAGACCCTGTCTCAAACAAAACAAAACAAACAAACAAAAGAAACTAAGTGCTGAGAGAGAGAGGCCAGTCACTTGCCCAAGGTCACATGGTGAATAAGAAGTAAATGCTAAGCCAGGATTCAAATCTAGGCAGTCTAGTTTGGAGTCCTTACCACTATCCCATCCTGCTCCAGAGAGGAACAACTGGACCAAACCAACAGAAATAAAGAGAAGGAAACAGTCTAAATTGAATAGTACACGTTAAGTTAGATTGAAGGAATACAAACAGATAAATCATTGTACTAAATGTGAATGGACTACACTCTCCCCTTAAAAGGCAGAGACTTTCCATCTGGAGGAAGGTTGTGGGGGCAGGTCATGGGGCCTGGATTATGCTTCTCTTTGCCCCCCATAGTCCCTGGAGACGGCCCTCAAGTACTGCAACTATATGTTCACCACTGTCTTTGTGCTGGAGGCCGTGCTGAAGCTGGTGGCGTTTGGCCTGCGCCGGTTCTTCAAGGACCGGTGAGTGGCTGGGCCACGCTAGGGCAGCAGGGTGGGGATTCAGTCCTGCAGAGACCTGGGGTGCCCAGAGGAATGCCCAGTAAGGAAGGGACCCTGGGCATTGATGACCAGGGGCTCCCAGATGCCACCAATATCTCTGAGCAGAAAGTGATGAAGTCTCAGGCAGCAGGCACAGGCCATTCCACCAGGCCCTTCTTAGGCCCTCCTGCTCCATCCCTGCAGGCAGAGCAGGTCTGCCTTATGCTAATTCTCCTTTTTAGAATGAGCAAGTGAGGCTCAGAGTGACCACTGCACTCTACCACTGTACTAGCCCAAAGCCATCCAGAGAGGGCAGGTGGCTCAAGATTTAGACTTAAATGACCCCACTGATCACCTTGCTTCCTCACAGTTAGAGCCCCTGCTTCCTCTCCTCTGGGAGGCCAGAGGTGTTGATTTAGCTGCATCAGCCCTGGCTTGGAAAGCTGTGAGCCGTAGAAAGGGGGCAGGACCCAGTGGCATCTGGAGGGGCTTCAGGGAGGGTGGCCACATAGCCCAGTGGGCCACAACCAGAGGCTGAGGAAGGGGGAGGCTGCCTTCAGTGAGATGTGTCCCTGAGTCCCACCCTGCCCTCCTCCATCCGGCTGAGCAGGTGGAACCAGCTGGACTTGGCCATCGTGCTGCTGTCCGTCATGGGCATCACGCTGGAAGAGATCGAGATCAACGCGGCACTGCCCATCAACCCTACCATCATCCGCATCATGCGGGTCTTGCGCATCGCCCGGGGTGAGGGGCAGGGGGTGATTGGGCAGATGCAGGATGGGGCTTGCCGTTCCCTGAGAGTAGCACCCAGGATGGGGTGGGGACCGTCACCGCCTGTGGGTTCACAGCCTCGCCACACTCCCACCTCCCTTCTTCCTGTTGTGACACACTGTGCCTCCTGATCACACCACCATGTGTGGTCTGGTCTCACCCAGTCCAGCTGGAAGATGTGCAATAACTCCAGCGTTGTGACAGGGACACAGGGTCCTCAGCATGCCTCAAGGCCCAGTTCTCCCTCTCGCCAGTGTGGCTCCCGCACCCCTCTCAAGGCCCTCCTGCCTTAGTGCTCGCCCCATCCTCTTGCTCTTCTGCTTCCTGCCTGTTACCGCTGCATGCCTGGGGGTGGTACCCAGTGACCGGTGGGTGACACCAGGGTCCCATTTAGCCAGAGGGGAAGGGAAGAGTCCTGGACACTCGCGCTGGTCATCTCTGCTTCATCACGGTTAATGACACACTCAAGCACATCCTTATTCCCTCCACTCCCACGTACTGTCCTCGTTCTCTGCGACATTTGTACACTGATGTCCACATCTCGTGCCGCGAGTTTTATGCACAGCCCCATTCGCCCCATGGTGGTACCTGCAGTCTTACAGTGAGGCACCTGGAGCGGCCCCTGCTTGCATGCTGCTCCGTGTCCCCCTTATTCCGCGTTCACACACCCGCACACAGACCTGCACACACGTGTCCACAGCCTGGGCTGAGCTGGCCGGGCTGGTGTCCCCCACAGTGCTGAAGCTGTTGAAGATGGCCACGGGGATGCGGGCACTGCTGGACACGGTGGTGCAGGCTCTGCCTCAGGTAAGAGCCGCTCCTTTCCACAGCCCTGCTGGGTGCCACCGGCATTGGGCTGGATCCTCGGTGAGCAAACCACGACTCCCCTTCTCCCCATGCTTGCCCAGACCTGGGGGAAGCACTTGGAGCTGTGGGCCCTTTCTGCCCCCTTCTGCCCCCTTTTTCCGGGCTTCCTGCACCTAGCCTGTGGACACAGAGAACCCGCATAATGCCCACGGGGTCTCCAGAGTGTGTGTGGGGGTGCAGTGTGCTTGTTGGGAGAGGAGGGTACAAGGCTCTGTCCCTGGGAAGGGGATCTTTGAGCTGACCTGGCAGGGTGGCATGGCAGGAGGCAGTGCAGTGTGGGTGGCGAGGCCCTGACGCAGCATTCAGGGTGGGCAGTTGGGACCCTGACCAGGTGGGGAGCCCTGAGCGGTTGATGTCGCCAGGTTAGTGGGAGGGGAGCTGGTGATTCTGTAGTCACAGTGCACCCCCACCTTGTCCCAACTGCGCGATGCTCCCCTGCCCCACCCCAGGGGGGCCTGCACTCTGAAGGGAGCCCTCAGCACGTTTACTTCTTCCTTATGACTCTTTGGGCCTTAAAGAATTGTTGTCTTGAAACAAAATTCATGGATACAACATACTAAAAACGAGTGTAAAGATCAACAGCCCAGGGAAGGTGGAAGCAAGGCTAATTCTCACAGGCCAAGAACACTAGTGAGTTCTGTCCTCAGGCTTGGTGTGAGCTTCCCAGCGGCCTGGTCACAAAGGGAAAGCAACACTGGTCAGATCTGGAGGGAAAGGAAGGACATTCACTCAAAGAGATGTCGTTTTCCTCATGCACAGAAGATGGAGGTCGTGCTGGGCCGGGAACGGTGTGAAGAAAGGAAGTGGGTTGAGCCTAGAGCTGGGATCAAAGCATCCTGTCTTGTCTCTCTGGACCAGCACCAAGCTGGCCCAGTGCACACGGTTGCCCTTTAGAAGCTGTCAGCTGATTCCCATGCCGTCCATGTACCTTGGATGCTTCCTCCTTTCTCCGTAAAGTTCAGTGAAAACAAATGGAGCTCTTCCCCATGCAGAGCGAGGAGGCAGCAGGGAGGGTGCCTCGGAGGAGGTGGCTCTGTGATTTGGGCTTTGAGGAGTGAGGAGGAGGCAGCATTGATCAGCCAAAGACAGAGCCTTGGCTGCAGCGGGACAGAATGTGCGAGGCCCTGTGCTGGGGCTGGGAGACCCGGCTGCAGGGGACCTCGGGGCCCGCTAATGGCAGGGCTTCAGTATCAGGGCAGCGACTTTGGGCTTCAAGCTGTGGGCACTGGGTGCCACAGGAGGGTCTGCGTGAGGGGGCCTCGACCAGAGCTGCCACGGAGAAGGCGGGCAGCACAGAGGAGAGGCTGGAGACGGAGGCGGTGAGGAGGCGACTGTGGCTGCCCAGGCCCGGGGACAGGGAGGAGACCCTGGGGAGGCTGAAAGGACGTGGATAGGAAACACCGCCAGCCCCGGGCCTGCGCCGAGCGGGGAGCTGAGTTCTGCGTCCCCGCCACACTCCATCCTTCTCTGCTGGCGGCCCGCAGGCTTTGCCTCAGAGGTGCCCAGGAAGCATCGTTTCGTTAATGAATGGAGTGAGGTTTAATTAGCCAGACATGTAGTGCAGGGCAGCCCTGAGGATCCCTTCTCTGGAGCCGAAGGGCTGTGATTAACGGGTTTACTTTTCAGCGATTAATGTGATCGCTTTCCGATTGCGCCCACCGGGCTTTCCAGGGGCCTGGGAGGGATTTGATTTGCAGGGCAGACCTCACCTCATCCACCGCACAAGGTATAGGAAGCCGTGTATCTTCTGTGGCAGCGGTGGTGGTGGGTGGATAGATTTGAGCTAAGCGTGGAATCTGGGGCGTCTTCTCCCGTAGGAGCCATGGGATGGGGGGAGCTGCATTTGCAGGAGGCTGCTGGGGCCCCAGGCCTGCATGATTTCTGCACTCTTTCCTATCCATGGCCTAGGCCCTGTGCTGGGTCGTCAGGTAAATCTGGCTTTGTCCAGCTATGTCCTTGCTCTTGGGGACCTCTCAGACTAGTACCAGACAGGAACAGAGACACACAGGTTACACTTGCGTTGTCAGACTGCATTTGATCTGCTTGGAGGAATCCAGGTGGGCCTCATGGAGGAGGTGGCATTGTGGGTGAGACTCCAGCCCTGCCTCCCTTGTCCCATTCATCCACGGCACTTTACCAAACACATAGGTAGGTGTGCAGTGTAGCAGTGCATGCACCGGGTTTCCATCCTTGTCCCACCACTGATAGGCTGTGTGAGACTGGGTAAGTGACTTCACCTCTCTGTTTTTTCCTTTATTTGAGAAGCAGGGGTAAAAGATGGCTCCCAGGGCCGGGGATATAGCTCAGTGACACAGCGTTTGCCTGGCAAGTGCGAGGCCCTGAGTTTGATTCCCAGTACCAAAAAAAAAAAAAAAAAAAAAAAAAAGATGGCTCCCAGATTACTGCAGGGAGCTGGTGAGCTGGTGAATGTGAAGTGCTTGAAAGAGAGTGGCTCACACTAAAGGCTCTGTGAGCATTTTTTTGCTATCCTGTGGCCGGTGCTGGACCGGCCTGCCTGTCCAGGGGCAGGTCACGCGCGTGGCAGGCATGGACACGCAGCCTGGTGGCATGTTGCCGCTGCCTTGACCCCAGGCGTGCAGCCTGGGCTCCCACCCTGCCCCTGTCCCCAGGCCCCCGTCCAGCCCGCCTCTCCCCACAGGTGGGCAACCTGGGCCTCCTCTTCATGCTGCTCTTCTTCATCTATGCTGCCCTGGGCGTGGAGCTCTTTGGGAAGCTGGGTGAGTGGCTGCGGGAGGGCCCTGGCAGCACGGGAGGCCTGAGGACTGCCCCGGCCTGTCACATTGGGCCACTGTCTGGAGGAGGAGTCTCCAGGGCAGGGGCCCTGTGCAGGTGGCCTCGGCCATCCACAACCTATTTAGGGGTGGTGTACTGAAATGGTGTGGTCTCACCGGAGCCTGCTTTCTCTGCCCCGGGCCAGTTTCCTTTCTGAGCTAGTACTGCCCAGCAAGCAGAAAGGCCAGGGCAAACCAGATGTGGTGGTGCACGCCTGTAACCCCAGCACCCTGGGAGGCTGAGGCAGGAAGATCGCAAGTTCAAGCCCATCTGGACTTAGTGAAACCCTGTCTCAAAATAAAAAATGAAAACAGGGTAGGGAGGTGGCTCAGTGTGAAGGGCCTGGATTCACTCCCCAGTACCAAAAAAAAAAAAAAAAGAAAAAAAAAAAGCTAGATCAGGGTCAGGGGGCGACAGGGCTTATGCTAAACTTGGCCCAGCACAGGGTTAGTCGAGGGCACTGGGTCCCCTGAGGGGTGGCCTTGCCTCATCCTCTCTCGGAACTGATCCTCAGTCGAAGGGAGAGCCAGGTGCTCCTGTGTCTGAGCCCCAGCTGCCACCTCCCCGAGCCTCAGTTTCTCCATCTGTGGGTGGGGCCCAGGCACGCACACCTCTGAAGGTTGCGGTGGGGATTCTGGGGGGATACAGTACAGGGCGGCCCACAGGGGGCTCTGGCAGCCAGAGGGGCTGACCTGTCTCCCCCTTCAGTCTGCAATGACGAGAACCCGTGCGAGGGCATGAGCCGGCACGCCACCTTCGAGAACTTCGGCATGGCCTTCCTCACGCTCTTCCAGGTCTCCACGGGCGACAACTGGAATGGGATCATGAAGGTATCTGTAGAGGGCTGGGGACATCAGGTGGCTTCTGAGTTCAGTGTGGGGGTTGACCTTGCTTATCATACCCAGTGAGTGCCCCACTGACAGGAGGGGAGTGCGAGGCCAAGAGAAGCACAGGGCCCTGCCTGGGACCCTATAGCCCAGCGAGTGGCACTGAGGCCAGGCAGGCAGTGCTGCCCTGCGATGGCCTGGGGGCTTTTGGCCTACATGGTGCCTGGGCTTAGCCATTTTCTGCACTCTCTGTCACCTGCAGAGGCTTCCTGGCGGGAGGACAGAGCTGAGGCCCTGCCTGGAGGCCCTTGGTGTGGGGACAGGCAGCCTGTGGCCCTTTCCTCCCCCACTGGCCTAACTGGAATGGCCCCAATGCCTGGGGCGGGCGTGGGGCAGGGCATGCAGGGAGGCCGGGAGAAGCAGGCCACTCAGTCGGCCCTGGCAGTCAAGGCCAGCTCCAGCCAGGGTGAAGTGGGCTGGAGCCACCGGGGACTGGGCTGAAGCTGAGGCAGGCAGGTACCACCACGAGCCAGACAAGGGGATGGGACAGTTGGAACCCTTGTGGGGCTTTGAATCCTGGCCGTGCCACCTGGGTGTGGGTGGCCATGCCAGCAGAAAGGGCTGGTGGTCTTGGTGTTCACCGGCCCCTCCCTGTGGGCACAGGACACGCTGCGGGACTGCACCCACGATGAGCGCAGCTGCCTGAGCAGCCTGCAGTTCGTGTCGCCGCTGTACTTCGTCAGCTTCGTGCTCACTGCCCAGTTCGTGCTCATCAACGTGGTGGTGGCCGTGCTCATGAAACACCTGGATGACAGCAACAAGGAGGCCCAGGAAGATGCCGAGATGGATGCTGAGCTCGAGCTCGAGATGGCCCATGGTCTGGGCCCCAGCCCGAGGCCACCTGTCACCTCCCCAGGTGCTCCTGGCCGAGGGCCAGGAGGGCCGGGCAGCGGGGGTGACAACGAGGGCCGCCGGTGCCGGCGCTGCTACTCTCCAGCCCAGGTGGGTGGGGGCCGGAGAGGGCCCGAGGGTCACCAGGGGTCGGGCATGGCCAGGCTGCAAGGGCAGCCGGGCTAGTGAGGCCTCGGACAGAGACCTCTGTCTTCTGGGGCCCTTTCATGCTCAGCTCCAAGAAGGGGTGACCCTGTGACGAGGGGCTCAGTCCCAGGCCATGGGCACAAAGGGAGGGCAGCTGTGCCCCGCACACCCCACAGTCCCGGGATCCGGCCGATAATGCCAGCTGTCCCCACCTCGTCCCCGTCCGCCTAGGAGACCCTGTGGCTGGACAGCGTCTCTTTAATCATCAAGGACTCCTTGGAGGGGGAGCTGACCATCATCGACAACCTGTCCGGCTCCATCTTCCACCACTACGCCTCGCCCTCGCCTGCCGGCTGCAGGAAGTGTCACCATGACAAGCAGGAGGTACGGGCAGGCCAGGAGGGGCTGGCGCATCCCAGCCCCACATGGGGGATCACCTTCAGGTGATCGAGGCAACCCCTCTCCCTGCAGGTGCAGCTGGCCGAGACGGAGGCCTTCTCCCTGAACTCAGACAGGTCCTCGTCCATCCTGCTGGGTGATGACCTGAGTCTCGAGGACCCCACAGCCTGCCCGCCTGTCCCCAGAGACAGCAAGGTGAGTGGGCCTGGTGGGTTCCCTGCACCTGCACCGCTGTCCTGTGCAGGACCCCAGGGTGCTCAGCCTCAGGGGCCTGGTGGGACTCAGGCAGGGCGCAGTCTGGTTAATCGGGGCCGCTCTGTGTGCCAGACTCAGCAAGTCGTAAGGGCCCGGGGGCATCAAGTCTGTCCACCCCGCAGGGGCACCAAGGTAGCTCTGGGACTTGCTGGCAGGGGTCACCTTGGGCTACGGGGCTAGGAATGCCCAGGAAGAAAGGTCAGGGCCCGGTGTTCCATGTGCCAGATCCAAGGCAGTGGCCTGAAAGGCGGCGTTTCTTCCCATTTGTGGATGAAGAAACTGAGGCTCGGCAGAGGGAGGGGACCCACCGAAGGCCATGCTCATAGAGGTGCCTGTGGTCTTTCTGCCTATCCTCTGATGCCCTAGCCCCCCTGGATGTGGCTGCGGCTCTGGGCCAGGGTCTGTACCAACTCTGGGTTAGAGATGAGGAGCCTCACTGCCCCCAAGGATCTCAGTCACCAGGGGAGTGGACGGGGGAGCCACTCACTGCCCTGGGCATCCGAGAAGGCTTCCTGGGGATTGGCAGATGGCAACTGTGGGCCAGGTGGGGGGCAGGAGGAAGGGCCTCCCAGGCAGGTTGCTGTGCACAGAGGTGGCTGTGTCAGGCCAGCCTGTGTCCCCCCTCCGTCTTCCTGTCCCATCTGCCTCCCTTCCTGTAGGGTGAGCCGGACACCTCCGAGCCTGTGCAGGTGGGGGACCTGGGCGAATGCTTCTTCCCCCTGCCCAACGCGGCTGTCTCCTCGGGAACAGAGAACTTCCTGTGCGAGATGGAGGCAATCCCATTCAACCCTGTACAGTCCTGGCTGAAACATGAGAGCAGCCAAGGTGAGGGGCAGGGCTTCACACACCTCATCTTGGGCATCTGCTTCAGAAGGAGCAAGTTGAGTTTTTCCTTGGTGTTTTTGCCCAGATATTATTGCATTTAGTTCTGAAAGAACCAGATGGAGATCTAGCAATAGGGCTGACATAACAGTGATTAAAATATCAAGAGCCAAATAACACAGCAAGATGAGATAATAATTACAACGAGCCTGAGCTAAGGGAACCTTCATGCTGAGCCTCCGAGGAGCTGTGGCAAAAAGGGAATCAGGTTGGCACACACAAATTTCATTGTGAAGTGGGATTGCTGACAGATCTCTGAGATGGTTTTGTAGAGCTGAATTTGAGAGGCATTTATCCCTAGATCTTCACACAAGATGATGTGAGCAGCAGAAAGCCTGATGTTTTGATAGCCCCTTTGTGAAACGTCCTGGCCTTTATCCTCTGGGACTGGTCCTAGCATCCTTTGGGGGTAGTTTGTGCTTTGGACTGTGGTGAGGCTGTAGGCACATGGGCAAGGACTGAGGTGGCCTGTTTGTCTCTCGGGCTACGGGAATCTAGTTTCATAACAGTGGCCGGGGAGGGGGCAGAGAGGGGAGCAGCCCAGCAGCGGAAGGACCCTGAACCTACCCCAAGTACTCTGCTGGGATGTCTGCACTGGCACCTCCAGGAGTGAGGCTGGGGTGGCTTTTCCCAGGACCCCCACCCTACAGCTGACAGCTGACACTGAGGTCCCAGACTTCCTGAACCCAAAGTCTGACCCGAGAGCCATTCTGATTGGGTGGAATCCCACACCCTGGAATTGACTTAAATTTGTATTTTCCGTAAATGACAAGGCATTGTAGACAGGGAATCCCACAAGGGACAGTGAGGCTGCCCCTCCCTCTGGGTACCTGTTCACACATCTCCCTGGGTGTGAACCTGGGGCAGGACAGGCCCATGTGACACTTAAGTCTGTGCTGCCCAGCCAGTGCAGGCCTGGGGCCTGAGGGATGACTCACCCTGGTGACTGAGCGCCTGCTGTATACCTGGGCTGGGAGCGCTCAGCAGCTTCTCACTGTCACCTGCTGTCTGGCCCTCAAGCGGGGCAGCTGTCCCCATTCCCAGGCCTTGACTTGGTCTCTCTGGCACCAAAAGCTATGCCTTTGTTCAGGGCCTGTCCTCTCAGGAACCACACTGGCTGACACCTCTCTTGTTCTCACAGTGGTGAAACTGAGGCTCAGAGACGAGGTCAGTAGGCAGTTTGCTAGGGAGCTCTCCCTGGTAGCCCAGGGAGAGCATGCCTCGGTGCCCTCCCTCTAAGCTGCTGCCAGCCCGAGCCACCCTACAGCTCTGTCTCCTCCCTGCCCTGCAGCGCCCCCGAGCCTCTTCTCTGCAGACGCCGCCAGCCCACTCCTGGCCATGCCTGCCGAGTTCTTCCACCCTGCTGTGTCTGCCAGCCGGAAAGGGCAGGGGAGCGGTGCTGGCACGGGGCCCCTCCCCAAGATTGCCCTGCAGGGCTCCTGGGCCTCCCTGCGGTCGCCGAGCGTCAACTGCACCCTCCTCCGGCAGGTAGGGGCACCCTCCTGGGCTCTGGGGAGCTCCCTGCTGGGTGCATCTGAGCCAGGTGAAGCCTGGGGCGTGGAGGGGAAAGGTCAGGAGCACAACTGTGCAGGGAGCAGTTGTGGAAAGTTAGGGGATGCTGAGTCTGGGGGAGCGTGTGGCTCCAGGGGCTGGGAAGATGGACAGGAGCAGCTCCTGGGATACCTGGGGGCTGCAGAGGGTGGGGGGACCCAAATGGGGAGCCTGGCAGAAGATCCCTGGGCTCTAGCTTGCGGGGAGGGGCAGGGGATGCCGCAGAGCCTTTGCAGGGTGACGCATGCTGGGGGATGGGAGACATCTGGGGTGCTCTGGTGGGTGTGACAGGGGCTAGATCACCAGGAATGGGAACAGAGGGTCAGGTCTGGGGACAGGAGGTCTCGGCTGCAGGTCCCTGTATCGAATTGACTGGGACCACAGCTCCCTGGAACAGAGGGTCCTGTGCAGAGGAGCTGCGGACCCCAGCTCCCATGGGGTGGTAGAGGTGGAGCTGCGATCATTTATTCACTCGGAGGTGGTTGACCTCCTAGCTATGTGCCAGGGTACAAGGGACACAAGTGTGTGTGACAGCAGGCAGGCAAGGGACACAAAGTCCCTGCCTCCCAGGGCTGACAGTTGAGAGGTGAAAGTGAGCCCGGCCTGGTGTTTGAGGGGAGATAATAAACAAATGCCCCCAATGCGGGGTGGAGCTGTGCGGGGGCAGAACGGTCCAGAGGGGCGCAGTGGAGGGGAGACTGGGCGTTTCCTCTGCTGGGGTGGGGCCTGCAGGGGTGAAGGAGCCTCTTGAACTGGGGGGTGGGGGCAGTGAGGCCCAAGGCTTTTGCTGTGAGTGCACCTGGGGCCTCGGAAGGGCAGGGCCGGGCTCTGACTTGGGCTGAGAAGGGTGACTCTGGCTGTCCCCGAGGGACTGGCAGTGCAGGGGTGACTGACTCCCACACAGCAGAGGGGAGGCCACGGGGTCCTGGATGTGCACTGAGAGGTTTCCTCTGGGACTGGATGCCCAAGCTGGGAAAGGTGGCATTCCTGTCATTGGGATGGGGGGGACACAGGTGGCCCCATCCCTCCTACCTCCCCGCAGGCCACCGTGAGTGACACGTCGCTGGAGGCCAGCCCCAGCAGCTCAGCGGGTAGCCTGCAGACCACCCTGGAGGACAGCCTGACCCTGAGCGACAGTCCCCGGTGCGCCCTGGGCCCGCCGGCCCCTGTACCAGGGCCCCGGGCCGGCCTGTCTCCGGCCACCCGCCGCCGCCTCAGCCTGCGGGGCCGCGGCCTGTTCAGCCTGCGCGGGCTCCGTGCACACCAGCGCAGCCACAGCAGCGGCGGCTCCACCAGCCCGGGCTGCACCCACCACGACTCCATGGACCCCTCAGATGAGGAGGGCCGCGGGGGCGCGGGCGGCGGGGGCGCGGGCAGCGAGCACTCGGAGACCCTCAGCAGCCTGTCGCTCACCTCCCTCTTCTGCCCGCCGCCTGCGCCGCCGCTGCCCGGCCTCGTACCCGCCCGGAGGTTCAGCAGCACCAGCAGTCTGGGCGCTGTCCCCGGCCGTCCCCGAGTCGCCACTGCCGCCGCCACCCAGCCCTGCGGCCTGGCCCGGAGCCCCTCGTGGGCCGCGGACCGCAGCAAGGACCCACTGGGCCAGGCCCCGCTGTCTTTGGGCTTGGGTCCTTCGGGGCCTGAGCCGCTGCCGCCCCCCGGGGCCCTGGAGTCGGGAGATGCTGCGAGCAAGGGGAAGAGATGAGGAGCCGCGGGGGCCGCGCCAGGCCCCCACCGTGCGGCCGCCTGCCCCGTTTCACCTTCTTTTACCTCAGGAGCCAGGGAGCAGACAGCAATACTTTGTCCACACCTGGGAATGGCGCGGGGACAGCCGGCCTCCGGGCTGCAAAGCGGGCGAGATGGAGGAGGTCTGGGTTAGCCAGGCTCAGACGTGGCCCCCGCCGTGGCCCAGCGTGGCCCTCCCAGTGCATATACATATATATATGCAGCTATATACACACAGACAGACATATATATTTATTTTTTTTACGGAGAGCTTATGACTTCCAGAAAGTGCTAAAGTTGAGGGTGTGGCCAGGGTTTGGACAGGGGTCTTGTCTGCTGCTTGGGACCCAGGCCCACCCAGGGCAGAGGGTCCTGCCCGGGCGTTGGCACTGTAGCTTGGGTGTCTCCCTGGGTCGGGAGTTGCTTGAGAGGATGATCAGGGCTGCCGCCAGGAGACAGGCCCAGGCGAAGAGGTGCGATTCAGGGTGCGCTTTTTTTTTCCCTGTGAAGAAGAGACGCTGCTAAGATTCCCCTGCCGCCAGCCGTGTGTTGGGGTGTCTGTCTAGTCCTTCTGACCGTCTCGTCGTTGTGCAGTCTTTTGTAGACAGCCGTGAGCACACACTCTCTTAGTCACTGGTTAGATGTCTTCTTTAGAAAAATTGGGTGAGTAGTTGTATTTCTTAGGGCAGGGGTGGGGTAGTGGGCAGCTCCCAGGCTGGGCAGGGGGCTCTGGCACAGTGAGGGTCTGACCCCCCTGAGCACTCTGGGGGGGTCCCCCCAAGGTGAGACCCCGAGGTGTGGCCGTTCCTGGGGGGATGTGATTGTCCTGCCCTGAGCAGCTCTGCCTGCGCCCCCTCGGAGTGCAGAGAACAGCAGAGCCGACAGGATTAGCAGGGGCGGGCGTCTGTCCAGGCCCGAGACAGCCTCTCCCCAGCCCAGCTCCTGCACCCTGCAGCCTGGTCACCTGGAGACCCATGTCCTCTGCCTCCCACCCACCTGTCCCTGGGTCCCTATCGCACCGCCCTGAGCTGCAGGTCAGGTTTCACTGCAGTAGTGCTTCCCAAACAGGTTCCAGACGGGTGTTTTTTATTTGAATACTTATGAAACATTTATTTCAGTATTTATTATTATTATTATTTTATTTTATTTTTTTTGGTACTGGGAATCGAACTCATGACCTCGCGCTTACCAGGCAGGTGCTGTGCTGCTGAGCTATATCCCCGGCCCTATTTCAGTATTTATTAGAAAAAGTGTAACATGCGGAAGCTGTGACTTCACAGGCGTATTGCTTAGGTCAAGGCTGAGTTCTAAACAGTACGTGGATTTAAAATCCATTTAAAGGAGATCAGGAAGGTGCTGGTAGTGGCGGTGCGTGGACGGGGCAGAAACGCAGCGTGTTTGAGACGCACGGTCCCTTGGCCATCGCGGGGCCTTTGTCTTTGCTGAGCCGTCTGGGGACTCCGCTGGGCCCTGCGGAGAGGTCCCGTCCCTGCTCCTGAGGCCTGGCTTCACAGGACTCCGCCTCCAGCCGGGCTAATGCGAGGCGTGCTGGTTGGACAGGCTCTGGGCTTCTTCTGGCTGGCATCCTGGGGCCCGGGCGCTGTGGTGAAGGGAGGAGGAGGCAAAGGACATGAACGTCCTGGGTGCAGAGCCCTTTTCTTCAGAGCTGAGGTAGTGAGGACATTTTACGTCAGAGGAAATCAGGGCCCAGGGAGGTGAAGCAGCCACCCGGACCCATCAGGTCCCTGGCAATGAAGAAGCCAGGATGCCCATGGACTGCAGAAAAGCCCATGTTTTAAAGCGGGGATGGTGCAGAGGGCCCAGCTTGGAGTTGGCCAACTCAGCAGCCGAGGCTGGACAAGCCCCAGATTCCCTGGGCTCTGTTCTCTGTCATCTTTAATCCGCGGGGTGGCCCTGCTGCTCACAGCAGCCTTTCCCAATTCACTGGGTGCTGGGTGGCTGGCAGGGAATTCGACCCCCAGGCATGTCTGACACAAAGCAGTCCCTGTACACAGACCAGGTAGCCCCCGAGCAAGCAGGTCGTCGGGGAGCGTGTTCCAGGCAAAGGGACGGGCGTGAGCAAAGGCGGCCGGACAGAGCAGGCAGATGGAGAAGGCGGGAGTGGCTGAGGCAGAGAGGCTGTGCCTGGCAGCCGGTTCCTGGTGGGCCCCAAATGCTCATCCCAGACATTTGGCCTTGTTCCTGGGGTGTCGGGATCAGGGACTAGGGAAGCTGGGAGCCAAGCCGAAGTGGTTAAGAGGGGGGCGAACGGCTCCTCTGCCTTCTCCGACCCAGTGGCCTGGGCCGCGCGTGTCCATCACAAAAGCACAAACTTACCCTCATCCACATGGGCCTGGCCATGGGGAAAAGGGAGACCCAGGTGCCAGGACCCTCAGGGTTGTGTTTGCAGGACTGTATGGAGTGGAAGCTCATGGGCACCTTGGCATCCGTGGAGAGGGACCCAGACCATGCAGGTGGTGGCCTGCCCTGGCCAGCTGTCCTCCTGTCCCTGGAAGGAGGTCAGAACCGCACAGTATCTGCCTGTCCCCCCGCCTCTCAGCCCTCTGTGTCCAGGGCCACCTCCAGCCCCCTTTGCTGCGCTGTGGAAGGGCTTGGGGTCCTAGAAGCCGCACTTTAGCCCAGACACACATACTCTTTCTGTCTTTGTGCAATAATCATTGTTCCTGGCAGAGCCAGGGCTGAGCTGGGGAGGAGGCAGAGGCCACCTCGTCCTGGAAGCCCTTGCTGGCCCCGCCACTGCGACTGTAGCACTCCCCGTGGCTGTACAGTTTCTATGGCGTGATGATCTCCCCTCCTAGCTGCTGATGGCGCTGGTCCCCGCTGGCTCAGATGGCCCGGGCACAGAGAAACCAAGCAGCAGCACGGCCAGTGTTGTTTTGAATAAAAACCCAGGCGCCTAGCTAGGAGTTTCTTCAGTGTCTCTGCTCTTCTTTCCCTGGGGAAGGGCGAGGTGTTGAGTGGGGCTTTTCCTGGGGGTGGGGGGTATGTGACACGCTGTCCTTTGCATTCAGGCTGTGGGGCCTGGGGTGTTGGGGACCTAGAGATGACAAGGCGTCTCGTGGGTGGGGCCTGCAAGGCTGGGCAGAGCAAGGTGACTGGTTCTCAGGCAGGGGGCTGGGTCGGTGAGGGAGAAAGGATCACACAGGATGGTGACTCTACCCTTGGCACTGTTTCCTGGTCTCATACTACCAGTGTTTTCAGTACACTTTGGGCTGCAAAGGACAAAAACCCAACTCAGATGTGCTTACAAGTAAAGAAAAAATAAAAAAGAAGGAGGTTCAAGAAAGAAGAGAAGAAGGGAAAGGAAGGAAGAAAAGAAACGAGATAATTTAGTGGTTCAAGAATATATATATATATATATATATATATATTCATATATATAACAAAAACTCAGAGGTGGGGTTGGGTTCAGGTGTAGGTGGATCAAGGGCACCAGCTGCTACCTGGACACGGTCTTTCTCCACCTCTTGGCTCTGCTCCAGCTTTGCCTGTCGCCCTGCCCAGGTTAACAAGAGCCTCTCTCCTGGGGGTGAGGCCTGGCTCAGCCTCCCTCAGGGTTAACTGGGGTCGGTGTCATGGAGACTCTGTGCTCAGATTGACTAGGCCTGAATTGTGAGCCAGGATCCAGGGATGGGTGATCCCAGTAGGAAAGGGAGAGAAGTGGCCCAGGATTCCTCTCTTCCTGCCGGGCTCACTGGAGTCAGGCAGCTGGAGGGCTTGCCTGGCCCCACCAGCGTGAGGCTGGGCCCTCCATGGTGGGTCCTCTTGCTCCACAGGGATGGCCCGGGGTGGGGGCACTGCAGGGCCAGGGGACAGAGGGACACAGGTGTGGGCTCCAGCACAGCACCTCGCCCTGCAAGCCCCAGCCATTCTGTGCCACCATCACTCTTGGTCTGCTTGCACCTGCTTCCACATCTCTGCCGTGGGAACCCCTTTAGTGGCTGTTACAGCTCTTAGAAATAACAGAAATCAGCGTAGCGCTCTCTGCCCCCTGCCTGGGCCCAAGCAGGTGACAGGATGGGCAGGCTGAGGCTGGGGATGGGGTGGCTGCTCTGGCTGACGGCAGTGCTGCCCAGAGCACCCTGCTTCCCTGCCAGACCCGTCTGGCAGATGGGTCCCTTTGAAGGCCTTTCCTGCTTCAGGTGACTGCCTTACCATCTGGGGAGGGATGGGCCTAAGCTGGAGCGTGTGCAGTTGAGGGTCCGCATGTGTGAGCTTGCACATGGGTGTGCAAACAAACACCAGGTACATACGATGTCGCAGGTCCAGGACAGTGGCCAGGCCCAGCTCCTGTACTGCCCCTGATGAGGAAGCTGAGGCCAAGCAAGGCCTCTGCAGAGCAGGCTGAGCCCTGAGTCTGAGCGCTGGCCCATGAGACCTGGGATTCAAGGCCAGCAGCCCCCATCCTCAACCTCCTTCCTGTGGGGCCCAGGCCGGCTGCCCATGAGTGGGTGCTGGAGCCGGGAGGTATCCAGAGAGCCTCGTGTGTCCATCTGTGTCCCCTTGCTGCAGACCCGCTGGCTCCCCCTCCTGGATATCCTATAGGGACCTCAGACCTAGTTCGTCCAAAACCCAGCTGTCACCCTCCCCAGCACCTGTACCCCTCCTGGGGCCTCGGCTGGCTGGCATGGTCCCTGAAATACAGGGCGTGACCTTGCACCCCCCCCACAGCTGTCCCCTTGGACATTGGTCCATTGCATCTCTCAGATGCCCCCTTTCCTTCTTCCCCTTCCTGCTGCTACCTGAGTCCTTTCGCCCAGGATGTCCTGGGTTGTCACACTACCTCTCACAGTCCTGCCAGTGCCAGGGCCAGTGTCCTGTCCTCACCAGACTCCTCTGACAGCCTCATCTCCCCACAGCCAAAGATAACGTCCCAGGCCCCTGCTGGCCCCACCCTGGCAGCCCCTCTTCCAGCTTTTGTGCCTGCGGTCCCCACCCTGCTACCGTCACAAGGGACTTGGCTTCCTTCCGGGAACTTCCTCCCTCGTGGGGCCCCTGGAGCTGCATGGCCTCCTCTTCGCTCTCTGTAGGGCCCTGCTGGGTGCCAATCCAGGCCTCTAACTCCAGCCCAGATGTCCCTCCAGCTCTTCTTGTGTCCCCCCACTGTGCTCAGCAGCTGGCAGTCTGGGGCCACCTCATCCTGCTGTACCCAGGCCTGGCTGCCATGTGACCAGCCCTGGGCCCATGGGGTTGGTCCAGCCTCTTAGCCGAGAGTCTGTCTCATCCTGTCCCAACTCTGTCCCAATTTCAGAGTTGGCTCTTATGGTCCTGGATGCCTGAGCCTGTCCCCAGTGCCCTGCAGGGATGGGGCCCACCACGAAGCTTCACCTGTCCCCTCCTCTTGCCCCTGCCTAGCACTTACTCATTGCTTCTGGGCTCTGCTTGAATGTCACTTCCTCCAGGAATCCTTCCGGCTGCCTTGGGTTGGATTGCCCCGGCCCCCCCCTCCTGCACCTCGATGTCATGTCTGTTTCCCCCATCAGACTGTCCTGGCCCAAGGACAATGACCATGACTCCCTTCTGCCCAGAGTCTGGCACAGCCAAGCATCAGCAGTGTCACCTGTGTGGCCTGGCTTCGGAAGCAGAAGGGACTGTCTTTCACTCCTCTACCCAGGGAATCCAGTGCAGAGAGCAGAGGGATGTGTCCCAGGTCACACAGCAAGGCACCTCCGAGGCCAGGCAGCAAGCGCCCAGCATCCTCGGGCAGCAGAGGCTCCCTGCTGTGGCTCCCTGTCCCTCACCCATTAAAAATGGGATTAAAAGCAAGTAGCTGCCAAGGAGAGACTGGCTTAGAAACACAACCACAACCCAGTAACATTTTAAGAGTGAAAACTTCAGCCATCAGCACTTTTTATTTAGACCTGAATTCATGAATTTTAACCAAATAAACACAGGCATGTTAGGTATTAATATATGTACGATTATGCAAAACCACTATTATGGCTGTAATGAAAATTAGATTCTGGCTCGGTGGTGGCATTCCAGGAGGGAGGCGTCCCCCTGGTTTCCAGGGCTGTGACCTCCCATTGCCGTTGCCATGGTAATAGGGCTGCTGTGGGAATCTGTGGATGGAGGCTGGTCCTGTGGAGAGGGGGCGGGGCAGAGCCTGTCACCTAAGAAGAGAGGGGACTTGTGACCAATGTGAGAGGCTGGGGTGGGCAGACCCCACAAATGCCCGCATCCTTGATCTGGGCTTGACACCCCTTCTAGGGAGGCGGTCCTGTCGTCACAGTGTCTATTCACCAAGTACCTCCTATGTGCCAGGCCTGAGCTAGGCTCTGGGGACACATTGGTGACAGCTCCATGTGCTTGTCGGGGCCCACATCTCACCTCAGAGCCTGCAAGTGCCGCCAAGGTGACGGGTCAGGGAAGTGGTGGGGGGTGACAGGAGGGGTCTTTCTGCAGGTGGCCAGGGGAGACCCAGCCCCTTCCTGATAAGGGGCCTGGTCCAAGCAGCATTGCCAGATAAGAAACAGGATGCCCGGCTGCATCTCAATCCCAGATGAACCACGCATCGTTCTTTAGCCTACGCGCCAGGTGGTGTTGGACACTTTTACACTGATGTGTGTGTCACCTACTGGAAATTCAGATTGGACCGGCTGCGCTGTTCTCCTTTGCTAGTCCAGCCAGCCCGCCAGAGCGCAGGGGTGACCCGCCCAGGCCATGAGCTGTGAGGAGCCACGGCCTGCCCATTCGCCCCACACCTCTGCCCCAGTCCTCTTGGAGGGCTGTCCCTGGCCTGTTGCCCTGCAAACCCTTCCAGCTGGGGGTGCGGGCGTCGGGGTGTGGCACCATCAGACCCCGCCCCTCCTGCTCCACACTTCTGAGGCTCCCAGGACCTTGGGGGTGCTGGTCCTCACCCACCGCCAGTGTGACTTCATAGCCGCCCATCTGCCCTGTCCTCCCCGCATTCCACCTCTGCTGGGCACCCTGCTTCACCCCTCTCCCCCTTCTTCAGCCTTCAAGCCCCACTGGGGCTTCAAGTTCATTGTCTTGAGAAACCTCATGAAACTCCAGCTTTCCCCTGCCCCATACCGAAGCTCAGCACTTTACATGTATTTGTGTGTTTGTTTATTTACTGTGGTCCTGGGGATTGAACCCAGGGCCTTCACACTGAGCTACCTCCCCAGCCCTCTTGATTTTTTATTTTAAGACAGGGTCTTGCTAAGTCATTAGGTCCTGGCTGGACTTTGAACTTGCCATCCTCCTGCCTCAGCCTCCCAGAGTGCTAGGATTATTACAGGTGTGGGCCACCACATCTGACAGCATCTTACTTTCAAAAAATTTCACCACGGGCTGGTGAGATAGCTCAGCGGCATAAGCGCCTGCCCAGCAAGTGGGAGGTCCTGAGTTCGACTCCCAGAACCCACATAAAGGAAAAAAAAAAAAGGGGGCCGGTGATATCGCTCTGCGGCACAAGCGCTTGCTGGCAAGAACGAGGTCCTGAGGTCGACTCCCGGTACCCATATAAAAAAAAAATTTCACCACATGTATTTTTTTATTGCCTTCAAATATATATAACAAAGTGTTTACCGTCTTCATCACATTTGAATGTACAGCTCTGTTGTGCTACGTGTGTTCACAGTGTTGTACAGCCATCACTGTCTCCCGTGTTTGAACATTTTTCCTCTTCCAGACTGAAACTCTGCATCCCTTACACACTAACCCCCCCATTCCTTTCCCTGACCTCTGGTGACCACCATCCTCCTCGCTCTGTGAATTCCTCTAAGGGCTTCAGACAGTAGAATCTGAGTATGAATCCTTTAGTGACTGGCTTATTTCACTTAGCATCAGACCTTCAGGCTTCATCCATGTTGTAGCCTGGGGCAGAACTTTCTTCCTGTTTAAGGGTGAGTAATATTCCACTGTATGTGTAGGCCACTGTATGTGGTGTTACTGTGGACACCGGAAGTGCTTCCACCTGTTGGCTCTTGTGAGCAATGCTGCTATGAACGTGGGTGTGCAAATCTCTTCAGTCCTCGCTTTCCTTTCTTCTGTGTGTGTCAGTGGGATCGCTGGGGCAGTGGCAAATCTGTCGGTTTGTTGAGGGACACCTCAGCGTTCCCACAGCACTGACTGGTCACGATCCCACCCTGGCTCCTCAGCTTTAGGTATCTGGATGGAGTATAGGCAGGTCATTCTCCCTCCATATTTTTCTCTTTCTCTCCCTCCTCCTCTCTCTTGTCCCTTTTTGAGACTGCCTGACTTTTATTTCCAGAAGTCCAAAGATAGCTTGGGGAGTCTGCAGAGGAGGGAGGGAGGAGAAGCTGAAAGGGCGAGAAGCAGCCCCCTGGGGCACCCACCTGCTGAAGATCCCAGGGCCGTGAGTGGCCCAGAAGGAGCTGGGGGCCATGGGCTGGTTCTCCGGGGCTCAGGGGGGCAGGAGCTCTGCTGCTGATGCCTGGATGGAGTGGCAGGGCAAACCCTTGGGGTTGGGGGCAGGGGGAGCTGGCGGAAGGACAGACTGACCAATTGGTGGGCAGAGAAGGGGGCTGGAGGTGAGCACAGCCTGGGTGGGGCCTGAACTCCTCCGGACATCCAGGACCCCACAGCCTGCTCCAGCTTGAGGGGCCTCCTTATCTCCAGGGCCAGACTCCAGCGATCGCCGAGGCCCGGGCTTCTGGGTGTGCCCTTGCAGACACCAGAGGAGGCTGGGAGTCCAGTTGGCCTGGCGTGGCCAGCAGCCTTCCTGTGTCCGTCCGTCCATCCGTCCATCCTTCCATCCATCCACCCACATCCCAGCGCCTGCCCTGTGCACTGCCTCGTGTCTCTGCCATCTCCTCCTGGCTCTGTCTATCTCTCTGTCCATGCCCCGAGCGTCCTGCCTCCTGACACGCAGGCCAGCCAGGCCCTCACCATGGCAGAGAAGGGCACGTCACCTCCACACAGAGAGAGGGCACACCCTGGACTCCTCACTCTCATCTCCAGCCTCTCTGGAGACAGTCAGTGTACTGGGGACCAGGGTCCAGTACTGCCATCTGCCCCCTGGTGACCACAGCCCAGGGTGGCCCTGGCTGAGAAAATGAGAGATGGCGTAGTACACAAGAGCCAAATGTGGGGTGCACTCTCCCTAGACACAGACAGCCCTGGGCCACAGGCTCTTCACCCCTTCGCTGGGTGCCCTACTCTACCTGCTACTGGAATGGGGAGCCCCTAAAGGTCACATCTTCCTGGGAAGATGGGAGAGGCACTGGTCAGGCCCTCCAGGCATTGGTCAGCTTTGACTCAGGGTCCAGGCCACCTTAGCCACAGGGAGGGGGGCGTCTTCCCACCAGGAGGCCACAGGGGGGGACCTGGGCCCAGGGCTGTCACTGTGGTCTCCTCCGCATAGCCGGTGGGCATTTGGAAGGGGCATGGGGTGCTGTCCCCAGCTGGTGATGGGCGGGCAGTGCTGTCTCACATAGGCTGGGTGAGAGATGCTCAAGCCCAGGGTGCTTGGCCGCTTCTCAGACGGCTCTCAGTGGCCACCTCCTCTGGAACCCGTGCCCCTGTCTGGTCCTCTGATGTGTGTGTGTGACTTCCTTCCAATGAATAGAATATGGCCAAAGTGACGAGATGCCACTGCTGAGGATAAGTGACAAAAGACTCTGCTTCCTTCTTGCTCTCCCTCTCCTGCTCTCCCCTGCTCGGAAGGACGCCAGCTGCCTGCTGTGAGCTGCGCTGCAAAGAAGCCTCATGATGAGGATGTGACAGATGCCAGCCAGCACCCAGGGAGAAGCCGAGGCAGTGACTAAGCCCTATCCCCAGGCACCTGAGCAGTGAGGAAGCAGCCAGAGGCTCCTGGCACCCGTCCTGGCTGCCGGCCCACAAAAGCTATGTGATAATAAATATGGTTGTTTTAAAGCTGCTAAATGTGGGGTATTTGTTACACAGCCATGAGCTGATTCAGGTACATTCTGTTCTGTGCTAGAAATTATGTCCCGTATCATGTGAAATTCTAGAACCGGCAAAATTAATCTGTGGCAGAAAAAACCCTTCAGAACAGTGGTTGCCTCCTGGGAGAGTTGGCTGAGAGTTTCCTGACAGATGACAGCAAGAAATGTCCTTTGTCCTGAGTGGGGTTGTGTTACACACGTATATGCATGGTCAGAATTCAACAAGTGACTTCCGAGATTCGTGCATTTCTCTGCGTGTCGGTTTGACATCAGAAACGGAGCACTGAGACATCGGAGGAAAGTGGGCTCATGTCTTCAGTTTGCTCAGAAATGCATCAAAAATACATATGGATGGATGCAGAGAGGGATGGATGAATGGACGTGTGATGGCAAGCGTAAGGAAACGCAAGCGGTAGAACTCTAGGAGGTGGATGTTCACTCAAAATTAGAGTCACGAAGAAACTAAAAAAAAAAAAATTAGAGTCACGGCGTTGTGGTCTGGATTCTAATCAAGGTTTGTGAGACACCACGCCTCCAGTGGGGTCTTTCACGTGTGTGTCGCATTTCCACCTAGGCCACTGTATGAGGAAGCAGTGATGGTTCCCAATTTACACATGGGGAAACTGAGGCTTGGGAGAACTCAGTCGGCCAAGGTTATGCAGTATGAAGGCAGCAGAGCTGGGGTTTCTGTGGGTTCAGGTGATCAGAAGGGTGGGGCTGTGTTGATCTGGGGCAGTATTTCCCTCTGTGCCTCAGTTTCCTCATCTCTGAAGCAGAGGTACAAACTGCTGAGTGGGTGAAATCAAGTGCCAGTGTGTCCATGTCTCGGTCTCTGTCTGTCTGTCTGTCTCTCACTGGGAATTGAACCCAAAGCTTTTGTCCTGAGCTATATTCCCAAAAAACTTTATACATCTAAAAATTTTTTTAGACAGGGCCTCTTGAAGTTGATAAGTTGTCCAGGCTGGGCCAGAACTTGTGATCCTCCTGCCTCAGCCTCCTAGAGTGCTGGGGTTATAGGTGTGCACCACCATGTCCAGCTGGGTTTTTTCACTCTGCAATCTGCCCGCTGTGGTGCTGGTGTGATAGCAGGTATGGTGGCCAAGAGGCAGGGGAGGTGCTGTCCCCTTTGGCTATGTCCTCCTTTAGAGGGTGGCATCTTCTGGGACTGCAGCTCTGATGCCTGGCAGGGCTGGGAGGTTTTTCTGGGGGTCACCCTTCCTCACGGTCATGTGACTCTCCAGAGTGACTTGATGCAGAGGCGACGCCATCTTGCAGCACCCTGCGCTCCAGGCAGCCCATTCACAAGGAAGGAAGCCATTCAGCCACCCAGCCCGGCCTGGGAGGAAGCCTCATGGCCCCTGACTCTGCAGGGATCAACAGGACACAGGAAGCTGCCAGGCACAGCTTGCCAGCTATGCAAATATACATTTTAACCCCATGTTTTGAAAGCTAAGAGAAAGAAGGACAGCCTACAATGTTCCTGCCCCTGGGCCTTGGCCCGAGCCGTCCCCATGCCTGGGATCCCTCTCCAACACCAGGCCACCTCTTCTGACCTCGTGCCCTGGGTCTTCACTAACGTCTGCGGGGACAAAGTAAATTCACCTGAACACTCTTCCCTGGCTGGGGACTGGCAGAAGGAGCTGGGCAGTGCCTGAAGGAGGGACAGGAGAGGCAGGGTGAGACTGCATGGGCTGAGTTTGGGGACATGAACATTTCAGTGTGCCCAGGGCTTAGTGGCCCCTCGCCTTCGTGCCAGCCCAGGGAGGGTGTGTGTTGGGACATAGAAGCTCAAAGAAGTGGATCGTCTGGGGCTGTCTCGGTTGGGGGCTGCAGCAGGTTCTCAGCCCAGCCTGGCCCACTCTGCTATCCATGTTCTCTGAGGCTGGCTTTGCTGGTTCTGAGGACAGCATGAGTGTCAACCACTCCCAGGCGTCAGAGAATCCTTAACGGCTCATCGCCTGTGTCCACAGCTTTCCCCAAACCCCAGAGACTCTGCTTCGAAATGTGACCAGAGCAGTGGGGGCACTGCAGCATAGGGACCGGCACGGACCCCAGCATGGTCACCAGCTGGAGTCTGGCAGGGAGGACCAGCTGCACCCTGCTCCCAGGAGCAACTGTCCCCTCCGTAGGGATGGTGAGTGATGGTGGCCTCAGGCCTGGGCTCAGGCTGCCTGTCCGGCTGGGATTGAGGTCATATTCGTGGGACAGGGGGAGCAAGGGGATGATGGGTTTCTAAGTGGCACTTTGTCTCCTGAGACCTGGGCCTCGGGGCAGTGTGGATGGAGTGCCAAGAGGCACAATCCAGTGACGTCCCTCTCTGGCGGTGAGCCGCGTGTACGGCGAGCCTCTGGGCTCTTCTTCTCCCACAGAGCGCTTTCCAGAGAGAAAGGGAAGCAGGGTTGGGTTCTGCCCCTGCTGTCCCATTCCTGCACCTCCTGTCTGCTCCAAGGCTTTACCCTGGGTGTGGGTGTCAGGCCCAGCACAGGCTGAGTGGGGTCGGGGGAGCACAGCATTGCAGAGTAGAGCGAAGACGTCTCAGCCTCTTCTCGTCTCTTCTTTTTATGAGGACACTAAGCCCATTATGGGGGGACCCACCCTCATGACCTCATCCACCCCTAATCACCCCCGAAGGGCTCCACTGCCAAATGCCAGCACACTGGGAATCTGGGCCTCAGAGAATGAATGTGGGGGGAGACACAAACATTCAGTCCGAAGCAGAGGCAAACTGTGACCTCCTGAAGGGCGGGGCTGGGCCTCGGCGGTCGACGCTGTGAGCCCCTCAGAAGCCTGGTGGGGCCGAGGGGTGGAACAGCAAGCTGGGAACACAGGCGTGTGTCACTGAGGTTGCCATGGAGACAGGACACCTACACATACACACCATGTGCCGCGGAGCATTTCAGTCAATGGTGGACCCCTGTGTGACAGTGGCTGTAGCAGGCAGCCTGTGCCTGTGATGGTGACACCACCTAGGTTTGTGTGAGTGCCCACCGAGTTGTCTGCACCATGACAAAATCTCCGGAATGGTGCATTTATCAGAATGCGTCCACAGTGCCAAGCAGCACCTGATTTACATACGTGTGTATATGAGAGAGACGGGAACGAGAGACCGGCTTGGGCAGTCGTGGCGGCCAGTGAGCCCAAACTCTGCAGGGCAGGCAGGGCAGCTGGAACCGAGGCAGATTTCCCTGTCGCAGTCCAGGGCAAAGTGCCTGTGCTCCCAAAGGCCTCCCACATCTGGATTAGTGTTTGACCAAGCACCTGGGCTCTGTGGCCCAGCCAGGTTGATGCATGATTCGGTGTCATGGCGGGGTTCAAATCCTGGCTCTAATTTTTGCTTGTGGTGGCCCATTTTATATCGGCATCTGGGGGTGTGACACTTGCCTTACCAGGCTGCTGAGGCAAGCAGAGGAGGTGTGAGTGACAGGTCCCTCGCCGGGGGTCCTCCAGCCAGCCGTGTCACCGCAGACCCTGTCCTGGAATGCCGCCAGCTATGGTCCTCGGCTCCAAAGTGATCAGGAGATTGATGGCCTCTTGACATGTTTGCACAGAGGGCTGCGGCCACTGCCAGGCAGCGTGTCATTAAGGGCTGCAGAGACAAGGTTTTCTAGCAGGTGTCTGTTCCCTGCCAGCTCCTGCCCAGGTCACCTGCAGAGCATGTCCTGTCCCCACAGGCACGTGGCCTGCTCCTGCTGGGGTAGGGCCTGCCCAGGTTTCTGTTTCCAATGCTCTGAGCCATGGCCCACTGCCAGGCACAGCCTCACCCAGGTCCTGGGACCTAAGCCTGAATGTTCCACGTCCCGAGTGACAGCCCCTGTCCACAGACCCACTGCAGCCCTCAACCTTTTGTCCTGGGTCGTCCATGCGCGCATTCGCGCCCTCAGTTACCTGGGACTCCTCGAGAGCAGGGCCGCATCCGCGTTGTCTGGAAACTTAGTGAGCTGCACAGGGCCTGGGCTGGAGCTGCAAGATGAGATTTTCTTCCCATTTGTAGCACCAGTGGGGCTTCAGGCTCCCAGCCCTGGGTGCTAAGAGCCAGGCCTGACAAACACCTATACGTCCCTAAACCCTGCGGCCCTAATCCACAGAATTAGGGAGACGTTCATTTTGGTAACACAGGGGACTGTATGGTAGCTATGGCATGCAGGCTGCTGTGACAGGGACACCCCTGAGTCCCAACCTTCCTACCTGCTTGTGGGATGTGTAACATGGTGGGACGCTCTCTTTTAAGCAGTGATCAGAGGCCTGGGCGCATCTCTGATTTGAGGCTCCCAAGGCTACTGAAGAGCAGGAAGGCGCAGACCATCGTGGGGGGCTTTGTGGGCCAGGCCGGCAGTGGGTATTCAGCACTTCCAGCACGAGCCACTGGACAGGACGCAGGCACACGGCACACTCAGCCACAAGGGAGATTAGGACAGGGGTCCAGCTGGGAGCCCCGGGGAAGAAGAAACAGTCTGGGGGGTGGTGAGACCTGTTCTGCTGTAGTCAGATCTTCTGGGGTTCAGGGAGGGGCAACCCCCCTCTGCCACAAAATACCTAAAAGCACAGAATATGGAGCCACAAACTTCCTTATTCAGTGCAGACGTAAGTGTTTGAGGAAGTAGGGCACATTTCTGAGAGCCAGAAGCGAGGAAGGAGAGCAGCAAGGAAATGTTGGCTTGGAACAGGCGCCTCCAACCTTGAGTGTTAATCCTGGGCGGGGAAAGAGGCGCTGTCTTGTCTTGAGCACAAAGGCTGGGAATACACAAAAGTCTCACACTGGGACCCTCAAAGGCCACCTAATATAATGGTGCGATATAAGAAAACAATCTCCCAGCTGGGTGTGGTGGCGCATGCCTGTAATCTCAGCACTCTGGGAGGTTGAGGCAGGAATGTCAGAAGTTTGAGCCCCTGGGCAATCTAATGAATCCCTGTCTCGAAATAAAAAAATTAAACGGTGAAGTTCTCAGGACGTAGCTCAGTGTGAAGGCCCTGGGTTCAATCCCCAGCACCGCATGCACATGCACGCAAAATCCTTCCAGCAAAGAAAGGTCATGAGGACACTCGTTGTCTTGGCCGGGGTGATGCATAAGAACAAGAAGATTCCTCCCCGAGAATATGTCAACTCCAGCTGGCCTTCACTCAGGATTGGGGCTCAAATGTGTAAGTTGAGCGGTCCAAGAATTAACCTCAAGTGGTGCTGGGTTGGTGAACCCAAACACGCATCTGAGCATACCCTGGTCTGGTCCCCATGGTTCCCACCCAACACCACCAGGCTCACAGCCTTTATTATGGTTTAGATCCAGAATAGCCCCCCAAAGTCTCATGTGTTCAGAAGTGGGGCTTTTGGAAAGTGATTGGACCACGTGGGCACGCTAGTCACGAGCAGATCGATCCACTGAGTTTATAGCTAAATGTGCTATTGGGAGGTGAGGCCTGGTTGAAACACGTGCGCCATTAGGGGTGTCTTAGTCACATTCTCGTCACCAAGACACAGTACCTGACACCCGCAGCTTAAAGGAAGAAAACCAGAACCAAAATTAACCTTTCTTGCTTGGGTAGAGACATTTCTAAAAGAAAATAATTCCAGAAGAAAGGTCCAAGAGGCCAGGCCAAGAGAGCCCAAGAAGCAGCTAAATGTGCAGGAAAATTGAAGCATACTCACTTTATAACACAGTAATTATAATAATGTCTAATTGGGGGAGAAAACAGATGAGATGCTGGTGTTTACCATGGTGATTATTTGGATGCTTTTTGGAGAAATACTAAATCACGGATTCTTTCAGAAACGCTTTTCTGCTTTGCTGATTTCCCGAGCCCACGCTCTGCCAACCTTTGGGATAACTGAGCCCCTCCACCTGAGCCCTGAAAATGCCGTCGCACCCCAACTCTCAGCTGCAGGAGAGAATGCCCATGGTGTGTCTCCCTCAGGCAGGTCGTCCCATGCCCCAGCCCGGTGGTCCTCACCTGGATCAATGGGGAGCGTGTTAAGACCCAGGAGGAGGCTTGGCCTCGGCCTGAGAATCTGCCTTTCTCTCTTTCTTTCCTTCTTTTTTTTTAAAAAAAATTTGAGACAGGATCTTGCTAAGTCACTAAGTTACCTGGGCTGAGCTCCAACTTCCAATCCTCCTGCCTCAGCCTCCAGAGTGCTGGGATTACAAGTGTGCCACTGTGCCTGGTGAGAATCTATTTCTACTAAGTCCCTGGGTGATGCTGATGCTGCTAGTGTTAGGTCGCAGTGTGAGGACCACTGCTGTAGCCTGACCATCTCCAGGTCCCCGTGGCCCGTTGCATAGCTAATCCCTCCTCCTCCAGGAAGCTTTCTGGCCAGCACCTAACCTGGCAAGGACTGGGCTTTTTGTTCATGATCTCTGCTTTGTCATCTGTTTCTGTTCAGCATAGAGCAGACCCTCAATCGGCTGAATGACTGACTTTATGAACCCTAAAGGGTCTTTGGGTGGAGGTGGGTCCTCTCCCCTGCCAAGAAATCACACACATGCTTGCACACACGACCCCTTTCTCTCTGTACCAGTTACCACACTCTTCTCCGCTTTGGTTGAAAGCCTCCATGGCCTCTCCACAAGCCTTCTCAAGGGCCCACTGCGGGCCGGGGGCCTGTGCTGGACTCTGGCCGGTCCCACTGCCCTTTGCTGGACAAGTCGGGCTCCCCTGGGTTTTCCCTAAAGATAGGCTCATGGGTGTTGGGGAGCTTCTTAGAGCCCCTCCGCTGGGGTCCCAGCCTGCCCCGGTCCACTCTCCAGGTCCTGACAAAGTCCTTGCTCTCCGTCTCTGAAGAATCCATCAGCTACCTGGCAGGCGGATTAAGCAGAACACACAGCAGGTGATTGATCCCGACGAGCTTGAGACGTCCCCGTTCCAGGAGAAGGCCCTGCTGACAGAGAGGTGGCTACCTCAAGAGTCCCGCAGAGCTGCGGTGAGCCACAAGCCATCGTGAGGGATCAGCCTTGGAGGAGCTGGGGGACAGTGCTGGGTGTGTTGGGGGCATGGCTGCCCCTCCAGGAGTGAGCTCGGGTCTGGAGGCTGCCCCGAGAGGTGCCCCAGGAATTCAAGGGCAGCAGAGGTGGGCAACCTGGAGTGCCCGGGTGGCTGATTAATGAAGGAAAATTAAGAAGACTGATGGCCTGTCCCTTTGCCAAGAAATGAGTCCAATTGCAAACCTCTGAAGGGCACGGAGGCGGAGGAGGGAGAAGCTTGGTGAGAAGCGGTTCGGGAGAGTAATGAGGAGTAATGGGCTGAAAGAGAGCCAAGTGCCAGGAAGCTACGTATCTGGGCTGTGCAGCCTGGTAAGGCTGGGAGCTAGCACCAGCTGCAGAGGGAGGAGAGGGGCTTGAATCACAGGATCTGATGGCCCAGGCGTGGGCAGCCCGTGTAGGAGGCAGAGTCAGAATGAGCCCAAGACCATTTGTCTGCAGCCACAATTGGCTATGCAATTGGTGCCCTCCTCCCAAGGGCCCCTCTTCCTGAAGTGGGTCAGGCCCAGCCCGTGGTCCCCATCTGAGGGAGCATCTGCAGGCTGCCATGGGGCAGCTGCAGCTGGGAGGAGGTGGGGACCCCAAAGAGTGACAGCTATCTGAGGAAGAAAATTGCCCGCATAGCTTGGGTACCTGGCTCTTCTCGGTGACTATCCTCGAGCCTGTGGGGGTGGGGTGGGAAGACCCCAGCACCCACCAGACAGGACCCACCCAGGCCACAGGCATGTGGTAGGGCAGGGATACAGACACCAAGTAGGCTCTTTCCAGATCCCAGCTCTCTGTTTAGGATCCCTGAGGCAAATCCCATTTCTGTTGAGGACCCCGGAAGCAGATTATGACAAAGCAGATTTCCTGCATGGTGAATGCCTGATGGGGAAAATTCTGGAAGACCAGGAAGGGCACCTAGGCACTTCGCCATATCCCCAGAAGCATCTGGTGAGATGCCTGGGTCACATCCCAGAGCTGATGAGCCACAGTCAGGCCTGGAGGCGCGTGCATCCTCTTGGAACCCTTACAGTGCCGTGAGTGGGAAGTTTGAATTTTCTCCAAGTAATGACCAGGCTGCAGATGCTGCCCCTTCGTGGGCCCGGGCCATGTGCTGAGTAATTGGATGAGTGTGCCAAGGCAAGTTTCCACTTTCAGGAAGCCACCTGTGGTTCAGGCTCTGACTCAATGCCCAGCCTGGGTGGCAAGGGTTGTGCTGTTGGGGTCCCCTCCTTGGTGTTTGGGAATCCTGGGGATCCTGGGCTCCCACCCCTGTACCCAGCCCATGCTGCTCCACAGCATGGCCTGGCTGAGAGCCTACTAGGGCCTTGGGGTCCCCTGGGTGGCAGAAGTGGTCTTGCCAGGTGCAGGGGACAGGCAGAGAGGAGAATGGGCGGAGTTTCCCTATACCATGTGGTTGCTAAGTGGGCTTGAACCAAGTGGCCGGGATGACTCTGAGGCTCATTGTCTGGCTTCTTCCTGCTGCTCCCCAAACCTTGGATCGGTGTGGACCTCTCCAGGGAAAGGGAAGGGGCTGCACAGGTGTGGGCACAGACTCCACGGAGTCAGGCAGGTCCGGGGTGGCACCCTGCTGTGGCATTTTTCGGCTGGCAGAGAGAGCAGTGTCGGGAACGTCGAACACTCATTTGTGGGGGTTTTATCCCCTGTGGAACTGGTGCTCAACAGACGAGAATGAGCAGTGGCAGACAAAGTGCATGTGTCAACACTATCCCCCTGGCCGGCCCTGGAAGACCCCTCTGTGAGCAGCCCCTGGCCTCAGCCTGGGTTCCCGGGGCAGCCCACTGGCTCCCCAGACTTCTGGGATTAAAGCGTTTGGCTGCAGTCGATGAGCTCACCTAGGCCTCACATACATTCGTATTCTGGGAAGGCTTTGGGGAAGAGTAATGAAAAGACCAGGGAGGGGGAGGGTGGCCCAACACACCCAAACACGATTTCTCATTAGTTTGAGAGATGGACTAGGAGCCTGGTCTGTGATGAAGAAAATGGATTGAGTCCTGATTAAGTAGCCGGGGACTTGGAGACAAGTTGCAGCTCCCATCCTGACCTTCACAGAAATCCTCAAGAACACCAGCTTCAAACCCGAACAGGATGTGCTCAGTGTGGGCAGCTTTACAAGGTCTCCTTTGGTGCTGCCTGCCTCGCCAAGGAGAGCGGGAAGGGGGCGCTGGTTGAAGGGCCAGGTCTGCTCCTGTGGCTGCAGCTGTTGGCTCCTCAGTGACTTTGTTTCTGGGGGTCTCTGGGTGGTAGTCATCATCCTGCTTGTAGACCAACCCCAAGGATGCTCGGTGTGGTAGCCTCTTGTCCCTAAACCCTTGCAGCACCCCACTTTTCCATCCTGTGGGAGATGCTTGATGCCCAGCGGAGCTGCTAACCAACCGATCCCAGGATGTCTGCTTCACAGGGGCACCGGCTTCACGCTGGGTGGACGCGATCACCGCGGTGGCCCTGTGCTCAGACCTCCCCTGCAGTTTAATCGGCGGTATCGAGCGTCTCGGCGCGGGTCCTGCAGAGCTGGGCCGTGTTAAACAAGACCAGTGCGTGTAATCCAGCTCCGAGGTGGGCACGGCCACTTCTCAGCCCCGTGCTTCTCCTTCCTGGGGAAAGATCTGGAAGCACCTAATAAACAAGACAAAAGCCGCTCAGATCCTTCAAGTGTGCAGCTTCCATGGTGACACCAGCTACATAAAAGTGATCCGGCCATTTATCCTCCGTCTTTGGAACATAAAAGCAGATTCTTAGGGCCGAGGCTATAATATGTTAATGGATTTCTGTTACCTGGAGCTGACAAGCACTGCGCTGCCTTCCAGAAGCAGCCTCTGGGGACAGCCTGGGGCTATCATTAGGGGCAGCTCTACAAGCTCTTAAATTAGTGACCAGCTTTCATAGCTGCAGGGCCCCTCTCTCCCTTGGGCCCCAGGCTAACGGCTCTCCTGGTTGCCTGCCCATCTCTCAGGCCTCTTGCCCTTGACTGTCACTGTAAGTCCAGTGCCACCGGCCAGCCATGGCCACCCCAGCGCCCCTGAGCCCACAGGAGCTAAGCTTCCATCACTGAGGACTTCACCTCCTAAACGTCTCACTGGCAAGACCACCATCGGTCCTGTCGTCCTCCCCTGACCCCCACGGGTCCTCCACACCACAGCGTCTGTTTTTGGCGCAAACCACCCCGGCCCCACCTGCCTCTTACCAGCACTTTCAGAACCCCCAATGTGGGGGGCTCTCAGGCCAGTGTGTTCTCAGCTGCTGGGACTGGAGCTGCTGTCTCCCACCCCGGGAAACCAGCTGCCCTGCCCCGAGGGCGTCAGGGAGCCTGCGGGGCTCTCTGCTCCAGGGCAAAGAGTTCTGAGGCCCAAGCTGCCCACTAGCCACTTCTCCACATGGTAGGCACAGCCGTCTCGGCGCATCTCATCCACGGAAGGGGCCACGTAGCGCGCAGTGTCCTGTCCCCAGCTCACCCATGGGCCAGTCACATTGTTTGGGTTTCATCAGATGTTCTCAGCAGGAGGCGACAGAGGGGACCCCATGGTGCCGGATGTGGAACCATCTGGAAACCTCCCAAATGCTTGGGCAAGTGAACCCTGATTCTAGGAGTCCATGAGGAGATGACAGGGATCCAGATGGCCCTTGTCAAGATGAGGACGAGGGTCACCTGTGCCCCGAACGCTCCCCTCTTCCCTGAAGGTGTCCCTGCTTGTCATGATGACTGGAGGGGCTAGGAGTGTGCGGGTTGTGAAATGTTGCATTGGGAGGAAACTTTTCTACTTTGTACCTGATATAATTCTCAGCCACAGTGTGCTTGTTGGAGACACGGCGTTCCCTGTTCCCACACTGCAGAAGGCCAGGCCCTGTGCTCATTCTGGGGCCAGGCTGCTCTGCAGTCTCTTCCTTACTGAGGGCTTCGTGGCCCAGCAAGGGACTCCATGCTCACAGCCCTAGGGGGTCAAGAGTCAAGGTCTGCCAGGCTCGGCTGTCTGGGGCGACGCTGTGCCTGTGCTGTTCAGCCTGGTCTCTTCATTTGCCAGGGGAAAGGCCAGGGGTCTCCAGGGGCGGGATACTTCTCTTGGGGCTCTCTCTGTGCCTGGCCTCATTCTCCCTGCTGCAGGCTGGCTTCCCTGACTGTGGCATTCCTGCTGTCCCATCCCTTTGTCTCAAGTGGCCTTAGGTTGTTTCTGAGCTCCACTTCTGCCTCTCTCAAGCCAGGCACTGTTGGCCTGACATCTCAGGATCTCCTCTTCTCAGGACAGGAATCTGCGTAGCCCTGGTCCCATTGGTGATGGACGAAGGGTGGTCTCGGAATGGAGGGAGGATGCCCGTGTCACTGGCAGTAGAAGAGCATCTCTCTGGAAGGTGCCAGCATGCAACTCTGCGACTGCTGTGGGAGCTGAGGGAGGCAGTGGAGGCCTGTGTGGGGTCCCTGGAGACTTCAAGAAGAGGAGAATCCAGTCAAAGGCTGAAGGCTTCTGAAGGCTGAGTGAGGCCTGGTATGAATCCGCAGCACCCAGCATAGGGCCTACAGAGAGATTAGGAATGAATAAGCGCTTGAGTGAATGAATGAATGAACTGTCACAGCAGGAGTGGGCCTGGCTCTGAGGCCTGAGTGGAGCTCCTGGGTAGGGTAGGTGGCCCCCCAGGAGGCTGCAGGGCTGAGCCGGTAGGTGGCCACTAGTGAGGCCTTCCTTGTGACCTTCAACCTAGCAGTTCCATTTCCAGGAATGTATTCCATGAATTACTTGCACAAATACACAAAGGCATTTTTCTACAGTGTGGGTGCAACCCGAATTTCCACAAGCATGGGATTGAAACCTGATAAGCAGGGAGCATTCCCAGTGTGGAAGTCTGGGGAGCCATTAGCTAGAACAAAGCCCGTCTATAGCCTGGTAGGTGGAGGAGTCACGTGTGGAGAAAAAGGAAATTGGGGTCATAGATGCGACCTAGAGCTCACTGGGCAGGGCTGTTGAAGGCAAAGAGTTGGGGGCGAGAAAGGAAAACTGACATCATAAACCTTTTTGCTTTGACCCTTTTAATTTCTGTCTCAGTTTCAAAAGCAGTTATTAAAAATGAAAGATAACAAAACAGCAAACAGCACTTACCTGGCACCTTTCCGGCAGGAAGCAACAAGCCGCTTACTAACAAAGTGATGAATCTTAGAACAATTTCCCAGACACGGAGGCAGGGCGAGCTCGCATAGATGGGGCCCGGGCTGATGCCAAGGGAGTTGAGGGTTGGTCCCACAGATAGGTGGCCAGGGGATGGTCAGCAAGTGACCAGGGGCACTGGAAAAGGCCTGGGGCAGGGCTGGCTGTGGGCAGGGGACAGCCTGGGGCAAGAAGGAGTGGGCCGGGCAGGGTCAGGGCCACAGTGGTCTTGCCACGGTCCAGGAGCACAGACCAGGGTGCGGCCATGAAAACGACTGCAGCGGTGTCGGGGATTGGAACGTAACGCTGTGGAGGTGATTACCGGGACATTGCATAGCATGGCCACTGCGTGACTCGCGCAGGACTCAGCCCCTTTGCCTATTATCTCAGTGAACCTTCTGAAGGTCGTTGGCTACAACCGCTGTTGCATCTCATCTTATGGATGAAGAAATGAGGGTCAGGTGCGTGGATCGACTGTCCGGGCAGTAGAGGAAGGGCGAATGGGCGCTTGGGTGCAGCTCCAGTCTGTGCTGTTCTGCAGGGTGCCCGAGGGTCCCAGACGTGGTGAACTCCATGAAGGGCAGGCACAGGAAGAGTCTCATCCAGGGTTGCTCTGTGGTTCTGGACCTGGGCTGCTCGGAACCTGAGCGGGCAGCACGGGGCCTGGCAGAAGAGCTTGTGTTTGCCTCATCCTGTGAGGCCCTGGCTGGGAACCCACAGCACAGCTGAACCTAGACGCAGGCTCTTGCTGGTGACCGTCACGGTGACTTCCCACTGAGCCCGCCTGGCAGAGTCTGCGTCCTGCCTGGCCTGAGCCCTAAGGGAGCTGCCTCACCACATAGTGCCCTGGGAGGTAGGCTCTGCAGAAAGATCTGGGGTTCCTCCAAATGTTTCTGTGTCACACAGAGGCATGGGGCGTGATGAATTTGACCACGAGGTGCCTTTGAAAATCGAGGGGTCTGAGGCAAGCAAGGGAGTGGGCTGGGGAGAAGGTCTGGCTGTTCTCTCCCTGTGAAATGCCAACACCAGCCCGGGGCAGCACTGCCCAGATCACAAAAGTGGGCTTGGAAAGTGTGGCAGAGGCTGGGGACCGCACTGCTTGGCCATGTGCTGTGGCATCGAGATTGGTGCCTGCGCTGGCAGGCCTGGGTTTGTGTAGAAGAATCTGGTGAACTGGTGATTTTTAATAAAAGTAACTGCAAAGCGGGATAAACCTGAGTGCATCTCATTCTTCAGGGCTTCAGTGAGCTCCTGTACCAACACCAAGGGACAGTGCCCCGCTCCTTGTGCTTGATGCCCCCTCCCTCGGTGTGGCAAGAACATTCATTTTTTGGATGAATTTGGTTGGATTTAGCATATTTAATGAGTATTTCTTGGAGTAACTCTTGTAATTTCATACATCCTAAAACTCTACCTGGAATTTTTTTTTTTTTTTTGGAGTCAGGGTCTTGCTATGTAGCCCAGGCTGGCCTCGAACTTGCCCCAATCCTCCTGCCTCAGCCTCCCGAGTGCTGGGATTATAGGTATGCGCCAACATGCCTGGCTCTCTGGCTGGTGTTTTATACACATCACTTCTCTTAATCCAAAAATGCCTGTGAGGTCATTATCTCACTTTAAGATGAAGAGGTGGGGGGCCGTCCCAGGCTCCCTGTGGGCTCAGCCTAGCCTGCACCCGAGCAATCTCAGCAGTAGCCCATGAGGAACAGATGCTGGGCACACGGTTGGGCCTCCCTGGCAGTGCCACATCTCGGATTTGTTCCTTCTCTCTGTGCGTCTCCCAGGGCTGATCCTGACAGAGATGTCCCTGGGGAAGCCCTGTGTGCTGGTTCCACCACAGAAGCCACTCTGGGCAACATTTATTGCTGACCCAGATCTCTGCTGCAGACCTCAGGCCTGCCTTCCCCAGAGCCCCCAACTCCTAGTGGGGAGAAGAGGCTCAGCCACATGAGCCTCCCTCTGAGCCTCAGTTTCCTTCCCTGTCAAATGGGGGCAAGGAGAGCCAATCATTGAAAGAAACAATGCAGTTAAAGAGCCTGGCCCTGGGGGGCACTCAGGAAATACTACCCTTCTCCAGCGCCCTGCGCGAGGCTACAGATAGGGAATGGAGCGGCCAGCAGAGTGGGATTCCCAGAGGCAGCACGATGGTCAACATCCTGCTCGCGACCTTCGGATTTCTGGCAGACACAGGCCACTCCCTGAAGCCAGCCCGGGCTCTTGCTGAGTGTCATCGGGTATCCTAGCAGCCTGGAAGCCACTGTATCTAGGGTGCTCCCGCACCTGATTCTGTCCTTGACCCAGTGACTTTGGAAGCTGCACTGGGCAGGCACCTCCCCTGCCCGGGGCCCCTCCCTGGCATTTGAGTGAATGAGTGTGAATGGGGGAAGGTGCCCTGGTGGCCTGGGCCAGCTGTCAGTGGCTCTGGGGATTCTCCAGGGTCTGTGGCTCTGCTTCAGGATTCAGAATTGGCCTGGGACAACTTTATTGAACAACCAAGAGCCCCACCCCACCCCCAACAGCCAGCATTACACTTGTCCCTGGCCACTGCGCCCTGGCCCTTGCAGCAAGCAGGCACAGAGCCGGCGCTATTCAGTCCTCCATCAGTGGATGAAATTTGAGTAGAAGGCAGGGACAGCCAGTGTCCCCTGAGAGGGGACAATTGTCCAAAAGCAGAATGTGTCCTCAGAAAGCCAGAATGCAGGGGTCAGCCTTTGTTGAGTCTTCACTTTAAGGAAGGTGTGAGCTACTCGGAGATGGGTGCTGAGATGGATAAGGAGCTAGGAAGGAGGAAGTGGCTTTCTGGGAGACAGACAGACAGACACACGGACATGCACTTTGTCTTTACTTTTTAACTGAGATCTGCAGTGCATAAGTCAGGAATGGGAAGTGCGGAGTGTGCACAGCTCAGCGCTCACCCTGATCCGTCCCGAAATGTGTGCACACTTGTGTAACCACGGCCCCCAGGCCCACCCACCCCTCCCAGAGGTAACCACTGCTCGGACCTCTGTCCTCTGCACTAGCTTTGCCTGCTGCTGAACTTCACTCAGATGGAACCAGACATCCCATTGTCCTTGGGGTCTGGCTTCTTTCGCTCCACCTGACCCTGTGCGGTTCCACCGTGCCGTGGAGTCTGCCCATTGTTCCTCTCTGCTCTTGAGGGTGCCCTACTGCTCGGGTGGAACAGAGCTTACCCACTCCCCTGTCGCTGGACACCTGGCTCGTTTCTACCTTGGCCTGTGATGAATACAGCTCCTCGGAGCAGCTTCGCACTTGTCTTTGGTTGGAGTCATCGCTGTGAGTCCTTCTGTAGCAGGGGATTTGCTCAGTAGTGGGATTAGCCCATGGTGAGCAGATTTAACCACTGGCTCTCTAGGGAGAACCAGAAGCCCTGACTTATAGGGTTGGCCAATTTCCATGGTGCAAATAACCCCAGCATGGCTGTCACTGCACCCACATGCAACATCACTGAACTTGGAGCCCATAGGAGCCAGCTGGGCAGCAGCCTGGGCCTCATTTCCTAAAGAACTTGTCAACTGGGACAGGGCCTCTGAAACCACAGGGCAGACTGCGCAGTGTGACCTGGGCTTGTTGCATGGCATACTTTACTTTCTTGTTGTCACCGCAGCTCAACTGTCCACCTCTCACCAGAGCACTGAAAGGGGAATGTGTATGTCTGAGGGCAGCATGGCATCAGGGAGCCACCATCAAGGTTAACTGTGAAGAATGGTCCCAGCCCCATCAGCTTCCCTCTGCTGCCACCCTGGGAAGCTCTGGTCTTATTATTGACAAAGTAGCAGTTTCCTTATGGAAATCAAGGCTCAGAGAGCTTAAAGGCTCGCCACACACCACGCAGCTAATGAGAGGGCCGTGTTGGATGCCACCTCTAGAGCTCGGTGCTTGGAAAGGAAGAGCCCTGCACTTCTCTGATGTGGGGAGAGAATGATGCCACATCCCTCACATGCTCCAAGCCTGCTTCACATCCCCCATGGCCAGGCCGGGCCAGCCAGGCCTTCCTGCTGCATTCCAAAGTCCCTCAGGTCTGCATGGGAGGGCTCTGCAGGCATCAAGGAGCCAGCCCCCAGCTGGCTAGGAGCAAATGTGCAGCTCTGAGGACACATCTGTTCCCAGGAAGCACTTCCTGCAGATCTTGCCTCTCTGCCCCTATGGCTGGACTCGGTGTCCCATGAATCCCCAACTGCTGCCCTTGGTTTCACTTCTTCCTCGCCCTTGCAGCTGCCCATCAGCTCTTGACTCTTCCTCCTGCAGACCTGTCCCGGCTCTCTGTGCCCATAAAAGCAATCTCAACTCCCCTGTTTGTCACCCTCCAGGGTCTTGAGAATGGTGGCATCTGCCTGCTTTGCAGAACATTGCCTGCCACTCGCCACCTGGCCCTGCCCATCCTGCTCACTGACGCACACCCTGCTGCCTCCCTGCCTGGTGAGCTTGCCCCCTCCCTGGAGACCAGCTCCATCGGTGATTTCTGCAGGGCCTTTGCAGGGCGCGCCATCCCCGCACCCCTGTCCCCAGGAGTCTGCTGTGTGCAGCAGTGTGGACCTGTCTCTAGTTTGCCCCTCAGGGCCATGGGCAAGGTCTCCATCCTCCTGGTGTCTTCAGTGCCCATTGAGGCTGGCACTTAACAGAAGCACTCAGGAAACACCTGGGTAGAGACATATCTTCCCACTGTTGCTAAGATCTTACCCTATAAAGTGGACCTGGAGGAGCTGACTTGGTGGCTGACAGTGACAGGTGACTGCCCTGGGGACCTTCCCTTTCTCTTCCCCAGAATTCTGCTGGAGCCAGGCTGTACGGCTGCCAGTCTCTGCCGAAGCCTCTGAGGAATGGGCGTAGGCAGGAGCGAAGTATCAGGGAAGGCAGATGGGTGTGTATGGGGAGCAGCGCAAGGGATGCCCTCCTCCCTGAGCATGGGGGCCAGATGTCGTGGGATGCGGGGCTAGGGAGGGGCTGGGAGCACGGTTAGGACAGTCTGACCCTCCCAAGAGAAGAGACTATGGAAGGGGCGCTCACCTCCAGAACTTGTGTGTGCCTGGGATCAAATGAAACAATGTGTGGAGAAACACTTTCTAAACTGGAAACTACTAGCCGTCGAGGACCCTTTACCACTTTCAACGTGCTGAGGTGTCTGTACCGTGGGATATTATCCAAATTAACGAGGAGGGAAGTGTGGTGCATGCTACGCCATGATGAAGCCTGAGGACACAAAGCTGACTGACATATTCCAGTCACAAAAAGACAAACACCACGTCATTCCATTATCTGAGGTCCTAGTGGGGCCCAAATCACAGAGACAGCGTAGAGTGGGGGTCACCAGGGGGTAGGGGGTTAGTGTTTAATGGGTGCTGTTTCAATTTGGGCTAATGACAAAGTTCTAGAAAAGGGTGGTGGTGATGATCATGCAACACTGTGAATGTCCTTAATGTCACCGAAGTGTACATTAAGGATCAAGATGGTCAATTTTTTTTTTTTTATTTTAAAGAGAAGAAAAAACAAAACAAATCAAAAGAAGAACAAATTTTCAAACCAACATAATAGGAGGGTAACAATGGTTAATACATTACGTATTACTATCTTTAAGTTAGTTATTCAGGACACCAGACATTAGCATTCAATTGTCCAAACATTATTGGCACAAACCTTACTCTTCAATGAACTAAGTAAAAATGGTAGTGTATCTATCTTAACCATCTTATATATATATATATATATATATATACAATTTTTTTCCCTTTCCCTTCTTTCTTTTCCCTATTCCAGTCTCTCTTTCCTTTTGACCAGTTTCTTTTTGATTCACCGTGTCTATTGTACATTTTGGATCTTATTTACTCTTTCAGTTTCTCATACTAGAGAGACAATACGATGCTTACACATGTGCTTCCGGTTTATTTCACTTATGAGTATTTTCTCGAGTTGCATCCATTTACCTATAAAAGTCTCCAGTTTATCCTTCTTTATGGCTGAATAGTACTCCATTGTATAAAAATACCACATCTTTCTTATCCATTCCTCAGTTGATGGGCATTTGGGTTGTTTCCAAGATCTGGCTATTACAAATTGTGCTGCTATAAACATGGGTGCACATATATCGCTGTGGTACGATGTTTTTAATTCTTCTGGGAAGATGCCCAGAAGGGCAAGATGGTCAATTTTATGTTATATATTATTTCCACAAAAATGTGACAGACATACTGGGAAAATGAAGGGTGGAAACATAGAAAAAAAATGAGAGAAAGAGAGAGAGAGAGAAAGAGAGAGAGATTACAGAGAGGAGACTTTACAGCTCCCAGACTGCCAGATTGGGGTTTTTATAGTCCTGTGGTCAGTGTCCTCGCTGGAGAAAAACTGATGTTGCCTATAACATTTCGAAAGGTCAAAACCACCTGCAGGTTCAGCCTGCCACCTAAATGCATGATAATAGGAAATTTAAAAATTAATTACCAGGTCTCTCCCGTGACACCTGGGCACAGCGGCAGCACAGAGCCGAGAGGAGCAGCTGCCGCTCTCAAAGGTGCAGCTGTCTTCGGAAGCCTTTTCATTGTTTCCTTCTATTCCCAGGAGCCAGCTAAGCTCTGCTTTCTGCTATTGTCCTGGATAACAATACGTTTTGAAATGAAAAATGTCCCGGCTGGACACAAAGGAGACACTTGCAGATTCTAAGCCCAGACAGGGGTAAAGGTGCTGCTTAGCTGAGGACAGAGGAAGAGCAACTCAGTGCCAGCGCTTGGGGACCCTACGTCGCCTTCTGACTCCCTGATCTGTATGGAAAACTTTGGAAACAGAGCCAGCAGAGCTGACAGAGTGCTGGAGCCAAGGGCTCTGCATGTCACCTGAGTTAAGAGCTCCCTGCTGCCCTGAGGGTTGGGACTATTACCTCTGTACTACAGAAGTTCCCCTAAAGCTTCACGTGCTCACGGGTGGGGCTTTGGGGAAGTGACTGGATCACGGGGGCGTGATACTAATCATCAATGCATTTATAGCTAAATGTGATGTTGGGAGGTGGAACCTGGTTGGAGGAGGTGGGTCACTGGGGACATGGCCTAGAAGGGTCTCCGCCCCCCTTCCCGGCCACCTGCTGCGAGCTGCCCTCTTCTGCCATGCCCCTGTGCCATGCCACCCTGCCTTGGAGCCAGCTGACTAGACTGAAACTCTTCAGGCTGTGAGCCCAGATCAACCTCTCTTTCCTTAAACTGTGGGTATTTTGTCACTGCAACAAGAATAGTGACTAAAACCCTCTGTCTTCCCAAGAGCTTGCCCAAGGTCATCATCCGTAACAGGTGGAGCCTAGAGGGATTCAGTACTTGCTTTGCCTAACGGTTAAGTTCGTCCCAATTCCTTACAGTGCCTGCCTCTCTCCCAGGGAGCCAAGTTTTAGATTCTATGCCAAGTCTACGTCTTAGAGGTCTTGCGGACTGCGAGGCTTCATTTACTCATCTTGAAAATGGAAAGTAATATCTGTGTCAGTCAATATGGCTGGGATTTGGTACAGTGACAAACACACATTCATGCTTACCCATTGCCACTTCACTGGGGACCCTGCTCCATGTCTCCTTCCTCAGGCCAGGCCAGGGCAGGGGACACATGACTTGTAACGAGGAGGCTTCATCCACGTGATTTAAGTGGTTCAGCCCGCTAAACTCCAGGGGTGGGAAGTGCTGCTTTCCCTGTGCCCAGGAGGAGGGGACCAGTCCTATCTGGTGGCAGCACTCATGCTACATAGGACTGTTCCAGAGTGCTGTGGGCATGGAGAGAGGGAATTGTGTAGGATGAGCTTTGGAAAACATCAAGCCCTCTGCAGATGTAAATTACATATGCAAAACACAAATGCAAAATATGAATGTATTATTATTGCTACTGATATTAATGATCCTCCCTGTCTTTCTCACCACTCCAAAAATCAGCTGTGGCTGCCAACCCAGTTTTTCTCCCCACCAGGACAGAGGAGGCAGAGCAGACCCTGCCTCTGTGGTCGCACTTGCATGTGACTTCTGGTTGTCTGACTGTCATTTGATTTTTTTCCCTCCCTCTGCTAAATTTCTATCATTATCCAATCCCAAAGCCACAGAAGCATCAGAATTTTAATAGACTTGGGCCCCAGAGCCTGGTAGCAAAACATTACGATGCACAGCTACAAAGGGAGAGTGCGGTCTTTGAATTGTGACACACACTGTGGTTTTGAGCCATTCACTGGGACCCCAGGGCCCTGCAGAGGCACCTGGGAGATTTCTGGGGAAGCATTTGGGGGTGGGGGGCCCATTTAATTGGCTCTGTTTTGCTGTCCCTGGGCCTGTCCCAAGGTTATGGCAGAGGCTGGATACCAAGCCTTGAAGAAAAGCTCATCGGGAAAGAGTTTTACGACATCTGAAAGTTCCCAAATGTCTGTGGCTGAGGTTTCTGCTTCTGAGTGTGTCTTCCCTTGGCCTCCTTTTCCTTCTCCTTTCTGATGATCTCTTCTAATCTGTCTCATTGTTCTCCTCACCTCTCTCTCTGTCTTACACACACACACACACACACACACACACACACACACACACACACACACACACACACACACAGAGCCCCAGGCCCCAGCGTCTTTCTGCACCTCTTTGTATAGAAGGCGCAGTGTAATACAGCCTCGGAAACCAGCCTGTTTTGTGACTGAGCTTCATTTCTGTTCCCCACCCCCTTCTCTCACTGGCAGCCCTGGCTTGGCACCCGCAACCCTCCTTTGAGCTCTCCTGGTCCCCATATTTTTCTGCCCAGACACTGCTCTGATGGTCCCTGGGGGGCCCAGCATGGGAGACCTCACCCCGCAGTCTCTCCTTCAAGGCACCAGGTACCCACCCTCCCAATCCAGATGGTGAGAGCTGCAGCCTTCCAGGGAATGGATGAGGAGCATGGGGACGGGCGTGGCGGGGCTTTGGCAGAGGAGCCCAGGAGCAGCAAAGCTGAGCTGGGCCATCTTTTGTCATTACTTTTGACTGCTAGGACTGGGCTCCCTACCTATCTCTATTCAGAGACCGGACTACGGAGTCGATGACTCAAAACATCACCCTTACACTGGTGAATCATCCCTTCTTCTGGCTCTTTCCACCATGTGTTGGGCACTCAGGAAACCCTACTTCTCTCCTAAGTCCCTGTTTGCTTGGATTCTTGGATTCGCTGTCAGTTTTAGGGCCTGGACTACTCTGGGGGAATCAGGGGCTGCTCAGGAGGGCTCTGGGTCCCTTCCCTCAGGATCTCCACAGGGCGCCATTTCTGGCCAGCATGGACTCACCCCCAGCCTCTCCTTACCCCGGGCTGTGCCCGGCACCCCCTTGCTTTGTGACTGGCAGGAAGAGCCACGCCTCCCTCCACCCCAGATTCAAGACACTTTCTAATTAGTCCCAGTGGGCCCTGGCCCTGTCTGACCCAGTCCCCTGGCCCCCTCAGCCTCTCCAGTCTAAGGCATCGGATGTTAAAGAGGTGCGGACTGAGGAGAGGCCCTCGCACCAAGAGGGTGGCTGACTTGACACTCGCCAGCCAGCCCTGAGGAGCAGACTCGGGCAGCCCCCGGAAGGCAGGCTCTGGCCTGTGCTGCCTCCCTCCTGGCCGGTGCTCATGGAGGCAGGCTCATGGAGGAGGCCCAGGGGACACCCTGTCTGCATCCATGTGGATCCCAAATGGTTTCTGTCGCTCTTCTGCGTCTATAAAGCTAATCTGTAGCTCTCCAGCTCATCTGCAGGCTGTCTGTGTGTTTCAACACCTCCCTGCAGAGTTGAAGATGCCAGATGTGGAAGAAACCATTGAGGCCAACTACCCTGTGGTCCTTGGTGACAACTGGGAACTGAGCCCAGAGCCACTTAGCTCAGTGGCCAGCCAGGGCCAGAGTCTAGGTCTTCTGCTCCCTGCTGAAGACCCAGCCCCCTTCCCCGCCCGTCTCTGCACAGTGACTCAGAGACCTGCTCTGAAGTGAGCCCACACAGGAGAGAGGACTCAGCTGTGGTGACAGCGCCCGCCTGCCCCACCCTCCTGTCACCCGTCCTCACACTGACAAGTTGCCCCCAGGCATCCTTCAGCGGGCACTGGGTGCTGTCTCTGCAGGAGCCAGGAGTCCGCAGACCTTGCAGATCTCCAGACATGAGCGAGGGGCTCAGCAGCCACAGCGGGGAGACGCTCACACCGCGAGAGGCACCAGGACATGGATGGAGCCTCTAGGTTCCACTCCCATCTCCGTTGGTTCTGAGACACGGGTCCCTGATGTCGCACGCCACTCTCTCTCCTGCAAGCAGTGTGGCTGAGTGTGCATATGAAGTTAGACATGTGCATTATGTGACTATTTGTGGGGCATGAGGTCTGGGTCCCCAAGGTGAAAGTCACCCTGAAGCCCAGGCCATGGTCAGTGGTTGCCGAGGTTTGGAGGCTGAGCTGGTGGCAGCCAACGCACAACGGCTGGGATTCGTTATGGCCCATCCCATGCCTAAGGTAGGGAAAGGGCTTCTTTATATGAGTGAAGTACCTCTCCAGGTCATCAGAAAGCAGCCACCATAAAATGTAATATCAAATTAGCTGTAAATTTGGAAATTGTAATATGTTATGGAATGACGCTGCACTGAGAGAAGTTCCTAGAAGCCAATGAGGAATCAAGAACTGAGAGTGCAAAAGAGAAAACAGGCAGAGCTGCCTGCTGGGGAGGGGGAGCTATCCCCAGTGTCCCATTGGATGAGTCACTGTTTCTTTAACAGATGCGCTCCAGGCTTCTGCACTGCCCCAGGGTAGGTTCTGCTGAGCCCTGGCCTTCAGGGCCACACTTTCTAGAAAGGAAAGCAAGAGACTAGGAAAGAGCTGGGGGCTCTGCTTACTTCTCTGACTTCTGCGTAGGTCTGCTGTGTGCCCACTAACGCGCCCCACTAACTGGGAACAGAGATCTGGTCTCTCTTGTTCTCCACTAGATCCTACAAGCCATCCTAGAATAGTGTCAGGCACGGAGTAGGTACTCAGCAAACGCTCACTCATGAATGAACATTCCACAGTCATCTATGGAGCACCCACTCAGTGCCCGGCACTGTGCTATGGATGTGGAATTGTCATCAACTTACAGTGCGCGGGCTGCAGGGACAGTGGGCTTGGCCACATGGCTCCCACTGACCACCAAAATATGGTGGAAGCAGGACCCTTAGAGAAGTCTTAAAAGTCATTGTGAGGCTGGGATTGTAGCTCAGTAGCACAGTGCTCTCTTAGCACGTGACAGGCCCCGGGTTCAGTCCCTAGTACTGGAGAAAAAGTCACTGCGTGGTTCCCCTTTTTTCCTTTGCCCTCTGGCATGAGACCATGTCTGGGAGAGGGGCTACTCCTTTAGCCCCAGGCCCGTGATCCCTGGGATGCTGCAGATTGTTGGTGAACGGGCTCCCCAGGGCTGGCCCCAGCACTCCAGCCTCATCTCCTGTGCTGCCACAGCAGAGGCAGCTGGGAACATCACTCCTTCTTTCAGCCTCAGTTTCCCCATCTATAAAGGGAGGATAATGACAGTCCTAGGGATTAGTTTTAGGATTGAGTGGGGTAATTTGGGAAGTGGGAGGGTGGCTGGTCCTCTGAGGTATTTGACGAATGAGTGAATGCATACACAAATGAAAAGACGCTTGGAAGTGTAGTGCTAAGGAAGGATCTTGGCTTGTAGAGTAGCCTCCTTGGATTTGGGTTACACAATCCTCTCCCCCACAGACTTGCTGACAAAGCAAGCATTTTGGAACCTACATAGTCGAGGTGCTGAAGACCCAGGCAAGGGGCAGCCTTTCCATGTGTGTCATTTTGAAGCAGGCTACAGCCTCACCTGCCCAGAGGCAAGGCTCCTGAGCGGAGCGCTGCCCACCCTCGTGCAGCTTCCTTTGCCAAATGCTGCTCCTTGGGATGCAAGCTCCTGAGAACAAGACAATTGATTTTTGTGCCGCAGACACAAAGGCCCAACGTGGGCCTGGGAGAGACACTGTGACAATCAATTCCAGGCATGGCGTTTGGCTTGTGTCCTTTTCAAAGGCCAGTTGGCCTGGTACCTCTCGGTGGATTTGAAAATCCAGGCTCTGAAAAAATGCTTCCCCTTGTCTGTTAATTGGACTGCAGGTTCAGCTCAAGTTGCACATACAAGCTACAGAATCACTGGGATAATCGTCAGGTCAACCTACAAATCCCAGAACCATGAAGGATATTTGGGAGACAGGAACTAATGTTTACTGAGAAGCTACTCTGTGCAAGGCATTTGTAGACTTGATTTCAGAGTCACAAAGGGGGGGGGGTTGTCCTATTCCAAAAACTGTACCCGTCCCACCGTGTCTTCTCCCAAGCCCAGCTTGGCTTCTGCACAGTGAGAGGGTGGCAGAAGGGCTGGCCTTGGGTCCCACTAAGTTCCCTCAGGAATAGGTCTGGATGCAGTCAAATGGGGCGAGGAAGGCATGCTTCTGTTGCAATCTGTGTCCACACGGGAGAGAGGAGGGACTGCTGGTGGGAAAAGGGGATATCTGGGTTTTGTTTTCTGAACTTTCAGGTATCTGTAGTCAGCCTCTGTTCAAAATATTAATCTATGTCTTGTTACACTTGTTCTATTTTATTAGTTATTATTAATCCTTTACTATGCCTAACTTATAAATGAAACTTTATCATCAATATGTGCATACAGGAAAAAACAGTGTATGTACTATCCGTGGTTTCAAGCATTCACTGGAGACCTTGGAATGTAGCCCCTGTGAATTAGAGGGTACTGTTGTATCCCTGAAAAAATACATTGGTGCCCTGGCTGCCTCAGGATGTGACCTTGGCTGGGACTAGGGTCTTTAGAGAGGAAGGAAAATTAAGTCATTGAGTCATTAAGACTGATGCTCATTTATGCAGTGGGGAACTTTGGAGACAGAAACTGCCACACAAAGGCAGAGGGGACTGGGATGACACGGCTGTGTCTGGGACTACTGGGGGTGGCCAGCACCCCCTACAGGCAGGGGGAGGCAAGAACAGATCCTCCTTCCGGAGGAACGCCCCCTGCCCACACCTGATCTCAGACTCCTGGCTCCCAGAGTGCAAGATTCAGTCAATTTCTGGCATTCAGAGCCACCCATTCACCGTACTTTGTTACTGTAGCTCTAGGAAGTTAACACAGGGACCATGATGGTGGCCTCAGTTTCCCTCCTGTGGAGCAATTCATCTGTCCCCTTTTCGATAGGCCATGTGCTCAGCAGTGCCAACCCCCTGCAGCAAACATCTCATTGATTCAGTCACACTGCTGGTCACACCAGGGTTCCGATTAGAGGTCCCCTGCCTCCGTCCCAAAGGAGCTTCGGGAAAGACACTGTTCTCATCACATTACATTTCCAGTGCTGTTGCGTGGCCCAAGGGACAGATTAACGCTCTGTATAGACAAAAGAAACTTGGGCACGTGTCCAGGGGGGTGTGCTTGGGCCAGCTGTAAAGACAGAAGAGAAAAACCGTGAAGACGCATGCTCACTCCTAATGCTGTCCCAATCCCAGCATAATTTAGAATTTCTCTAAAATTTGAAATTTTAATTAATTTACTATATTAATATTCAAGTGCCTGTATTTATCTTTCCAGGTGGTAATGGTCTTATGCGAAGAAGCTGGCAAATACAGCTATGTTCTAATGTTAAATAGCGGAATAGTATCTCTGCAAATGGTGGCCGATCAGTCACTGAAATCACCCTCCTAATGATTGCCATTTAGGCGTCTAGACAAAATCGGTAATAACCGCCCTCCCCCTTCCTCTCCTCTGAAGACCGTGAGGTACTCTGGTTTTGGGTAATACTCTTTCCAGTAACTCCGACATCTTTGGGGAAAGAAGCAGAGATTAATGAGCCACATGAAAACACTAATTTCCATATATTAGAGATGATGAAATATGTTAATGCCTTGAACAAAGCTAAGGTACAAGATAAAGGCGATGGAAGACGGTTCTAAGGGTAGGGTCTCCGTGCTGGGTTTTGGTAGCTGATTAGAATCCGGATGCTTACGGGAGGCAGCAACTAATGCTTCTTGGTTTGGACTGAATGTTTGCCCCCCCCAGAAAAAACCCCTCACAGGTTGAAATCCTAACCCTTGCCGTCATGGTATGAGGAGGTGGACACTTTGGGAGGTGTATCAGTCAGCTTTCCATCACTAACACTATTAACGCTCTCTCGCCCTGAGGTAATTAACTTAAAGAGATCAGATTTATTTTGTTTCACAATTCTAGAGTTTTCATCTAAGATCAAGTGGTCTCAATTGCTTTGGGCAAAGACAGTACATCATGGTGGGGTACTGCTAACCTCATGAGCCAGGAAGCAGAAGAGCCAGGAAGAGGAAGAGGCCCAGGTCCCACAGTCCCTTTGAAGGAATACACCTAGTGACCTAAGGAGTCCCACTAAGGACCTCCTAAATGGTCCACCATCTCCCAATAGCCCCACTTTGGGGACAAAGCCTTTAGCACATGGGCCTGTGGGGGATCTACTCATATTCTAACCATGCTTACATATGAGCAGGAGGCGTCCAGGTCAGGGGAGTAGAGCCCCATGATGGGATTAGTACCCTCTTGGAAGAGACCCCAGAGAGCCTCCTGGCCCTTGTAGGGTGGAAAAGTGGGATCCTGTTCCCCACCATCACAGATGTCACAGAAGCCAGCCCTATAACAACAGAAGAACACAAGAGATTTATTTAATCAAGGATGCATGTGACATGGAAGCCTTCAGATACAAAGACCCCCAAACCCAGGGAAAATGATCTATGTTTCTGCTTAAGTTTGATGAAGAATGGACAGCCATGTAGAAGTGGGATTGGACAACAAAGATCTGATCCAACAGTAACAGACTGGGGCAGGGGCAGCAAGACCTGTGTGCTCAGATTCTTCTTGGCCTCTGGGTGGGTCTCCTTCCTCCCAGGTATGGGGCAGGTACCCTCAGAAATGAGTTTCATGACTGACTGTCAGACAAGGCAAGTCAGAGAATCTTGGTATGGCCAGCTCTTCCACAGGAAGGCAGGGGAAGTTACAGTAATGTGCCTGGTTTCTAGCACCTGCCTTGGGAGAGAGAAATTCTGTTTTTTTTTTTTTTTTTTTTTTTCCCCTCCTGGTACAAGGGATCAAACCCAGGGCTTCAGGCATGGTAGGCAAGCACTCTGCCGAGCTATGTCCTTTTTACTTTTTAGTTGGAGACAGGGTCTCATTAGGTCGCCCAGGCTGGACTTGTGATCTCTTGTCTCAGCCTTCTGAGTAGCTAGGATTACAGGCATGTACCACCTTGTCCATCTAGGAATTCTGGTTTCTATGGATTGCTTTGGTAGAAGACAGGCAGGAAATGGGAGGCAGGTGAAGATTGGAGACACAGTTTGCATCTAAGGCCAATGTGCTCTGTTCAAAGCTTTCAGTAGACCAAAGTGCCACACGTTGGGGTAGTTTCCTGAGTCCCAGCATCTTCCCTCTGCTGTGTGAAGATACAAAGGCAAGCATTCCAGAACTGTGAGAAATAAATTTCTGTTGCTTGTAAGCCACCCAGCATATGGCAGCCCTAAGACACCTCTAATCTCAGAAATCTTGAGGGAGGGAATACCAGCCTGCTCCTTAGAGCTGTGTGACCTCAAGCCAGGGACCCAGTCTCTCTGAGGCCTCAGTTCCTCCTCTTCCAGCTCTCCTAAGAGCTATGAGACTACACTGAGATGTGTTCAAATGCTTTGCCAACTGTAAAGTGCTCCACAAATGTTAGGAAGCACAAGGCCCGGGGGACCGAACAGATTGAGCAGTGGGAACCTTCTGAGATAAATAACCCTGTAAGCACAGCTAACTTGTCTGCTGAGTGTTTCCTCCCTGAGCTTCCTAAAATACTTCAGGAAGGGAAACCTACAGGCCTGGGGATGAGGCTTGGTGCCAACCCCTGCCTCCACGGCAGGCAAAAGAGCCTTTAGATCCTTTGTTCCTGAGCTGCATGCCTTTACTGCCCCTAATGGGGACCAGGCCCTGTTAAGGTGGTTAATGCGGCCCTCCCCGTCCATCCATAGAGCAGTGACAATTTAGAGGCCAAGGCGAGCCACGCCCAGCAGGGGTTCCCAGCAAACAAGCAAGCTGGGCCTGCAACCCCAGACAAAATTCCTTTGGACAGAGCAGCGAGGAGCCTGCTGAGAGCAGCTGAGCGCAGCAGAAAGACCTCCCACCCCTTGGCTCCGTGCCCGGATGGAGGGACCCGGATGGAGCCTCTGCAAGGGCCACTTCCCTCCTGAACCTGTGAACGCAAGAGTCTGGCTTCATCTTTCCTGACAGCTCAGGGAGGACTGTGCTCCTCTCCTGTGGTCCCAAAGATGGGGAAGGGCCCCTGCCCATGGGACCGGCCCCGACCTCGCCTCCCTGCCTGCCATTCAGACCAACTCAGCCCTGAACCCCTTCGTCAGCCTCAGGTCAGCTTCTTGGTGATGTCCCTTGAGGTCCCCTTCTCCAAAGGCTTCCCAGCTACCGGCCGAGGCTGTCTGCGGCGGCTCCAACCTCGAGAAGCAGATAGAATCCCCGGGCCCGCCAGTTAGATCTGTCCTCGTCCTCTCGTGAGAACGGCGACGCCTGGCCTCTTGCAGTGTGGGGAGATGTGTTCTTCTCCCCTTTTGCTAATTTTCTTTGTCCTTGGACTTGTGCTTTTCAAGCTGCGTGTGCTCACCCTTGGCTAAATCTCGCGTGGTACTGTTTCTAACTCAGTCCTCTCTCTGGATTTGGGTTGGGGATGTGGGGTGGAAAGTGGAACAGCTCCTCTGCGGTTGGCCGCCCTCCCTCGGACCCCCTTACACAATGGGTGTGGAGGGAAAGCAAAGGCCCCATCAGCAGCAGAGAAAAGGAAATAAGCCCCCAACAGTCACTGCTATGTGCTCCCATTTTATTTTTTTTTTAAAGTATGAATTTAACATTGTTTCATATAGCTGAATTCAAAGCATTTTTTTTTTTTTTAGTCTGTTGGCTATTTCTGGGTTGCTCTGTGTGGTTTTCAAGAGCGTATCCCATACTCCAGAGGCAGAGACCTACGGTGGTGAGTGAAAATTCTCCACTGCCACGGTGAACCTGTGCAAACAGTCCCAATTAAAAGCAAACTGTGAGTGTGGCTACATGACATTTCTGAGGTTTAATGAGGTGGGAAAGAGAGAAATTGGGACAGCCTAGCTCCAAGCCGGCTCTTAAAATCCTCTACCCCTGCCCCAGCCTCTGCTAATTTGGGTCTTGACATGAAAGGGAGGAAGGGCCAGGTGTGGGGGAGTCAGACAACTCTTCAGAAATGGGGGAGTCAGCAAGAAAGACTCCCGGGGTCTGGCGTCACAGCAGCAGTGCAGTGCAGGGAGGTTCCTAGAAGTGGGGTCGTGGTGACCCGCGAGAGCAGGAAGTGACCAGAAAGGGCATGGGGAAGGCCCAAGCTCCAGCTGTTCCCCAGCCACACGCCCTTCTCCCCTCCTGCCTGTCCCAGCCTAGGGATGGATTGGGAGGTGTGAAGAACTCCGTAGCAAGGCCGATCAGGGCTCAAGGTCTGGCTTTGACCCCTAGGACTGCCTGTGTGACCACAGGCGAGGACCATAGCTCTTAGCCTATTTCCTAATATATAACACGATGACACCAATGCCTTCCTGGTAGGGTTGGTGAGAGGATTAGAAAGGGCTGGGAACATTGTTAGTATTCCTTAAGTTTCAATTGCTATTATTATTAAACCAGAAAACTGGAGCTCATCCTTGACTCATTCCTATCAGCCCCCCTTTTTAATGAATCACAGTCCTAGAACGTCTTCCTTGCACATTTCTCTCAAGCCTCATCCACCCCTCAGCATCTCTCCTCCTCCAGCCTGCCACCTCCGTCTCACCTCTTACTTCGGGCAGCTGTTACCCCGGACGGCTCCACTGCTGACAGGTGGAGCACGTGGCCTGGGCAGGAACAGAGCAGGAAGGGAGCTGAGGGTGCTAGGCCAGGGCCTTGGCCAGGTGTGGGCCAGGGGTGGGGGAGAGGAAGGACCCCCCAGCTGGTTCTGGGGCTGCACTGCCTTGGTCAGAACACCAAGCCAGGAGGAAGATGATGAACTCTCGATTTGCTGTGCGATCAAAATAGAAAATGTGTGCCAAAGTGCTCTGGCACATGAGTTGCTATGTGTAGGCAAGTTATTATTTCTTGACATTCAGATAATAACACAATAATCTTGTTAATCTTGGCAACGACACATGCTTTAGGTTTTGACAGCTATTAGGCACATTGAGTGAGGAGAGGAACAGAATTATTCCTCTGACCAAAGCAGCAGACATGTGGCCCTGATGTGGAAGGCAGGTTTCTCACAGCTCTACCACACCAGCTCAGTCCCTGTTGCCCCATGTTGGAGCCCTCGGTCTCTCACTCTGCAGGGCTGGGAGGATGGGCTCTGACTCTGAACCCTGGCTTTGACACTTAGCAGCTGGGTGACCTTAGGCAAACGGAGTAGATTCTCTGTGCCTCGGCTTCCTCAGTCATCATAAAGGACCGTGGTAAGGATGAAATGAGTTAACCCACACGAGGCACCTTTCAGACAACGCCCGGCCCTGAGAGCGCACTCGGGAGTCTCCTCCCTGTTCTGCTTTTGCCCTTCCACTGTCAATTCTCAATGACAGTCACAGGGTCCTTTTGAGCCTGTCACTCTACGCAAAGCCTCCCATATGCTCCTTTCCCTGCAAGCGAGTCATATGCCTGTCCTGTCACCCCCGCGTCATCCCACTGCGCACAGCTGGCCTCCTCCCCATCCACGTGCACACCAGCTATGACCAGGGCTTTGCACCGACTGTGCCTGACACCCAGAAGGCACATCCTGGAGATGCTGATGGCAAACTCCCTGCCTCCTTCAAGTCTTTGCCCAAATGTCACCAAACTGAGGCCCTCGCCAGTTTACTGGGAGGAGGCCAGTCTCCCTGCCTCACCAGTGCTGAGATCCTCACAGCCCACGCCATTCTCTGACAATATAATAGAATTCACTTACTGTGAATACTTACCGTGTAATTCAGATCCTGTGGAATATTCCTGTCCTGCCCACGAGAAGGCAAGTGGCACAAGGGCAAGGCTTTTTTCATTCACAGATGTGTCTTAAACAGCGAGAACAGTGCTGTACACGGCAGGCACCTAGTATATACTAAATGCACATTTATTTTTAATAGTTGAGGCAGTCTTCCAGCTGTGCACACGTCCTCTTAAACTCAGAAGCTCCCCACAGACGCTGTTTCCCCTGTGACAGTGCGGTGATCTGTGAGCTTTGGCAGGCATGACATGTGTGGCACTTCACTGTCCTCTGGGGCTGCCAGCCCCTCCATCCACAATGCCCTTCCTGCTCATCTTTGTGACTCTATGTCTCTTATTTTGAAGGTACTGGATTTTTCCAGCTATTAATGGCTTAGCCTTCCAGTTCTATTCAAGAGAAGGGATTGTCTACTCCAATTAGAATGCTTTCTAAATCCCAAATATGCCATGTGGGTACTCATCCTGCTGGATTCCGATTCAGAACAATCTTTATGAATGATGACTATTCATTAAGCGTAGAAACATAGGAGGCTTTTTGTACACTGTTACCTCTGCACCAATATCCACCAATGATTTGCTAATTCTATTAATGGTTGACTTAATCAGTAATAGTGAATAATAACAAATGCTTACCTTATAGACAAGCTGAGCTTTCCATTTTGCTAATCATCACTTTTACTACCTTTGTGATGTGCTAAGAGCTTTTCAGATAAATGGACTACTCAATAAAAAATGTTATGAAATTTATTAGATTTTTGACTGTGTGATTGGTTTGAGAACTTGAAGTGGACCCAATAGACTATTAGACCAAAAAGTGTATGGGCATAATCTAATAATTTAGCCTTACCAAGTGGAATCTGTCACATATAATAATTCTCCATTATTTTTGCCATCAGTGGTCAAGGCACTAAGATATCACCGCTCCCGTGCTACAGGGTTCTGTGTTGTAAGGAACATGTAGTATACGGTACAGGGACAAGTTCTCAACTGCAGCATAATTCAGCACGTAGAATGTGACATTTTATAATGGAATTTTACTGTTTGAATCACTGCAGATGTCTGAAGCCATATTTCTGCAATAATTACCATATCTTTGAGAACTTTCTGCACTATCGGTGAGAAAACAGAATTCAAAATTACCAAACAAAATCATCCTGAAAACCTAGTTTTTTCGGAGCCAGTTTACACTTCTCGAAGCCTGCCTACTGATAAAAGGTGGTGCACACGTTCTGGCAGAACAGCGATGTGCTCAGCCTCCTCAAATTACTTGGGTATTTGGCAAGAAATAAAAATCTCTCAATTCCACATCTCTAAACCCTTTTATCACATCTCAGAATCCACTCTGTTAAAAAGAAAGTACAACCAGAAAAGCAGTCCCCAGCATGCCGAATAGAAGAACTGACTGGCGAGTTGTTCCGGGTACTCCCTTTCGCTTTCACATGACACAAAAGAAGATGCTCCCTGCACGCTGGGGCAAACGGCTGTCATAAACAGCCTGTCTGGAAAGAGGGTGAGTCACCAGATTCCCCCAAAACCCTCCTAAAGGTCTGGTTTTATTAATTTGTGAGTGGGTTTTGGAAACCCTCTCATCCCCAACCTTGATCCATTTCCTTTGCACTCTTTCCTCTTTTATCAAGGCTGTAAAGGCCACCTGGCTCTCACCTACCCTGGTGGTGGTAAAACTACTACATGCATGTTTTTGGACAAAAGATGTTAGTGTATGAGTTGTTTTTTTCTACACTGAAACCTCAGTATTCAGGTTTAATTGCAGTGTCAGCACTTTGTGATAAGTGGGTTTTGGGGGCAGCTTGGGCACTCGTCTCTCAAAGGTTCGCCATCACTATCCTTTGGTATCACTGTATAAAGTTTGAAGCTGAAGTGCTCAAATTTCTCACCCATCGGCTCCATGAATCCTGTTTAATCCTCACCCTCCCAACTGCTCCCTTACCTTGTTCTCATGCTCAGATGTCATCTTTACTGCTGGACATGCTGTCCTGTCTGTCCAGAGGGTGCTCTGTCCCCCAGCCCCTCTGCTTGCCTAGCTCCCTCTCACCCTCCAAGACCCCGTGTGGCCTTCATTCCCACCAGACAGCATCCTGCACCCTTCCAAGCTGGATGTGGCTCTTTTCCAGGCCCTGTGCACTGTGCTGGGCTCCCCAAGTCCACAGTCGTAACCCGGCGTTCACTCATTCACCTCCCGGGTGCTGCTGAGTTGTAGCTCTAAAGACAGAGCATCCATCTTCTTCTCTATGTGTCCCTGATGCCTGGTGAATCGCCTACTCATAATAGATGCTTGATAAATATTTAAAGAATGAATACATGAGTAATTTGACAGTAAACTCAAATATTTTTATAACTGCCATATAACACCTTCAAGTTCAAACTAAAATACTTAAGAGAGTAACATCTAGTGAAGTATTTTTAATCTGAGATAATTACAAAGTCAATCAAAATATACCCACTCTTAATTTAAGCCGAGTTTGTTCTACACATTTAATGGAGTTGGCTAAATAGATACTCAAATAAGTGCTTGTTAATTATACTAATTAATAAATGGCTGTATTAAAATATGTGAGCTATGGAGGACCTAGTTAAAAGCTGAAATGACTGCATGCATGTAGTAAGCACGTAAGTGAGGCAGTTTCTGAAAGGGATAGTTTTTGTTGCCTTGTTTAATTTGGGGGTTGCTCTGAGCATTCAAGGTCCCTGACGGAGCAATTTTGGGTGAGGTGGGTGGCGAGGAAGGAATGCTGCGTCTCTGGAGGCTTTGTATTCTCCACTTAGCAACGCATAATTAAGAAATCTGAGAGCCAGCACAAAAAGGAGATACTGTATACTCCTGCCACATAAGGATCTACTGGTGAATCTCCCGGATGTATGAAGAAAGGCAGAAGATGTCATCTTTACGTTCTATTCTATTTTAATTCATAAGCTATTTGCTCTATATGTTATCAGTGTATTTATTTTAATAATCCTAGAATTCATAAACTGGCTCAAAGTTTACTTCCTTAAATTTCCCCAAATTGCCTGATCAGGTTAAATAATAATCCTTCCCCAGACAAATAAGACTTATACATTTTGGGAAACAATTTGAGTCATCTATCAAATTTCTCCAAAACTCTAGAGCTCAAGCTCTCTGAGGAGAGGCGCTGTACCTGGTTTTGCTCTCGCCATATTCCCAGGGCTTTGTACAGAGCCACACAAATAGCACTTTAGAAGACAGAGGAGACCTGGGAGGAAAATGATCACAGAAGCCAGGGGCATTTGTTGGCACTGAAAGGTGACAGGAACAGAAGTCACCTCACACAAGGTGGGAAGTCTAACATACATGCTCCTTACAATAAAGTGATACCCAATGACTAAACAGTGATGATGACTGGAAAAGAACTGTCCCTTATGAGGACTTTAAGTTCGGGATTAATCTGGGTTTTTTGGAGAACTTCAAGCCACAATCTTGATTTACCTAACCAGTGTAAATAGCAGAAGCAAAAAACAAGGTCTTGTATTATTTATGCAAATAATTTTTAAAGTATCATGACCAACACATAAAGATAACCACAAGGAAACAGCATTATGAGCATACTCCAGCAGAAACAACAGACAACAAAAATAGACCCACAACAAGTCTAGGTGTTCAGTTTATCAGAAAATACAATATGCTTTGAAATTTGGAAATATACTTCTTCACTGCTTCATAATAGGAATTAGAATGTACTCTGAGATAGAGAACAATGAAAATATTGTATACCAAAACTTATGGTAAAGTGATGCAGCCACTTTGAAAAATAGTTTGGCAGTTTCTCAAAAAGTTAAACATAGGGCTGGGGATATAGCTCAGCAGCACAGCACCTGCCTGGCAAGTGTGAGGTCCTGAGTTCAATTCCCGATACAAAAAAAAAAAAGTTAAACATAAGAGTTACCTTCTGACTCAACAATTCCATTCCTAGGTATATACCTAAGTGAACTGGAAACACATTCACACAAATATTTATAGCAGCATTATTCATAATAGCAAAAGTGTGAACAACCTGAATATCCATCAACTAATGAATGGATAAAGAAAAGGTAGTGTATCTGTGCAATAGATATTATTCAGCTATAAAAAAGAAGTGAAAAACTGATACATGTTACATCACGGATGAACCTCAAAAATATTAAGCAAAATGAAAGAAGTTAGATACAAAAAGCCACGATTCCATTTATATGAAATATCCAAAGTAGATAAAGGCATGGAGGGAGTAAATTTGCAGTTCCCAGGGACTTAGAGGAAGGGGAAATGGAAAGTGCGTGGCTGTTAACAGCTATCAGGTGTCTTTCATGGTGATAAAAATGTTTTGTACACAGACAGGGGTGATAGCTGATCAACCTTGTGAATATAGTATATTAAACCCACCAAACTGTACACCCTAAAGGCAAACTTCATGGTATATGGATTATATCTCAATTTTTTAAAACTTTGTGGGATTCAGCCATTTAAAAGAAAATGTACAGTTTTAAATTAATATATTAGGGCCGGTGAGATGGCTCAGTGGCATAAGCGCCTGCCTGGCAAGTGCGAGGTCCTGAGTTCAACTCCCGATACCCACATACAAAAAAAGGGCTGGTGATATTGCTCAGCGGCACGGGCACCTGCTGGCGTGCAAGGTCCAGAGTTCGACCCGTGGTAACCCACACACACACACACACACACAGAATTAATATATTAAACTGTTCTTTCCTAGTTTGCTAATAAGACATGCCCTAGTTAACTTGCCAGAATTCTATATTGATTTGCTTATTTTTCTCACTAGTAAAGATATGCTTAAAATATCTGTAGCAAACATGAATCTATGAAAATATAGCAGATGTGGAGAGGACATAGAATTCTGGAAATAAAAAAACTAAATTAAAAATCTGACGGAATGATTTAACAATAAAACTAGACACAGCTGGAGGGAGAACTGGTCAACGGGAAGGTAGGCTGGGAAACAATGGCCCTTATTCACGTGACATGTTGAAGTACTTGGTGGCAGAGTGTCATGATGTCTGCCACTTTCAAATGACTCAGGGAAATACATCTGGATCTACAGAATGTATATGCAGACATAAACATGTTTAGTGAGGGAGATAAAACGAACATGGAAAGATGTTAGTAACTGGTGAATCTGGGGAAAGGGCACGTGGGTGTTTGATGTCTGCTGTGCACTCCTGGCTCTCCACGCTGCTTGTTCCTCCCTCAGTGGTGGCTTTCCTTAGCCTGCTCACCGGCTCTGCCACTTCTTGCTCATTCCTGTGGTGATTTCATTCAGTCACAGGCCTTCGATGACCAGATATAACTCCCAGCCTCCACTCCGATCTAGACCTCTCTCAAACTCAACTGTCACATCTAGGTGGGTAACTAACATTTCCACTTGGTTATCTAATAGACACCTCACATTTAACAAATCCAAAAATGAACTCAAAATTTTCTCTACTTGCATCCTTCCTCAATTCAGTTGATGGCAACTCCATCTTGAATTTCAGTTGCTCGGTCCAGTGCCTTGAATTCATCCTTGAGTCCTCTCTTTCATATATTTTTTTTCAATCCACCAGTGAGCCTCTCAACCAACTCCTGTTTCTTGCCTCTATTTTGCCTCCCCTGCTTTAAGCCACCATTAGCTCTTACCTGCAACAGCTTTCTAAGTGACTTACCTGCCTCACCCCATGTCCCTGAACCACACTTCTCCTGCCAAAAAGCCAGAGAGATCATTTAGAATCTAAGTCACAGCATATGATTTTGTACCCAAATCCACTGTAATTTTTATTTCAGAGTAGAGGTCCAAATCTCTAATAATGGTCTTCAAGAACCTCTATCATTTGGCACCACACCCTGCTCTTTGGTCCATCACCTCAGATCTACTACTGTCCCTCTTCACTCCAGCCACACTGGCCTCCCTGCCATTTCTCAAAAATGTCAAATGTCCTCTTTTTGTTTTTAGGGCTGCACTGACAGTCCCCTCTATCTCCTAGACAAGACTGCATGATGAAAACCAGTTTCAGTTTGTCTGGGAGAAGGACTCAGGCATCAGTCTATTTTTAAAATGTTCCACATTTCTTCAAAACAATCAGGATTATTTTAGCCTCGAGTTGGTTACTGTTGATGGGAACACGGAGCCCGTTGAACTATTCTCTCAAACAAATATAAAACAAAATGAAAACTCCCATGGCGACTGCAGTGTTTAGCTGAGTTGGGAATCACTGGTCTGTAATCCCCAAACTAGGTCATTTTGTCCATAAATAATCAAGATATTTCTATTTGAAAGACTGTCTTAGCAAATTAAAAAGATACATATAAGATGAAAAAAAATCAAATTTATTTCTAAAATAGAAGGAAAAAGTATGCACTTGAATTCACTTTACAAAGTACATTAACAATAAAAACATACATCCCATGTCCTACTTATTTCATCTTAACGATCAACAACGTGACATCTGAAAGGAAAAGATTTCTGGCCCTTGTTTTGCAGAACCTGAAACTTGCAAAAGAACACATGAAACCAACGCTCCAAACTCAAACTGCCTAGGTGAAGGCAGAGGCTTGTTAACATTGAAGCCCCAGACAGTGGAAAAAGAAAGGGCTTCTTGCAGCTCACTCACCCAACAGCTCTCAGAGAGTTATTCGCAGTTTGAAGACTTGTCTCATCTTTCACTAAGGTTTAACACCATTTTGAGGTACAATACAAAGCATGGAAGAATGAAACTCTCTTCATTTTAAAATGAACTAACATACAAATTGGAAATTATCAAAAGTGACTTTTCTTTGGAAAACAAACCATGCAAATGAATTTACTAGTTTGAAATTCCTCACACTGGTGAATGAACCCACGGCCTCGGCACTGAATTACATCTCCAGTCCCTTTTATTTATTTATTTTTTAAAATTCTGAGACAGGGTCTCACTAAGCCATCCAGGGTGGCCTTGAACTTGTGATCCTCCTGCCTCAGCCTCCCAGAGTGCTGGGATTACAGGTGTGTACCACCATGCCTGGCTGAAAGATAATTGTTAATAAACCTGACGAGGAAAATTACACTACCACTCTTTCCCCATAGAAATGAGAATCTATAAAGTGTTAACTTCTTCAGTGTTTTCAGAAGCGGAAGCACATGAACTCTATCAAAATGGCTACCAAGGTTGTTAGATTTGAGCAGCCTGAGAAGCCTACAAAGGTCTGCTGACTTGCAGACTACTCCCGCTCATGCTTACCAAGTGGCTGTTGATGACGCTAAGCTCCTGTATCACGGTGCTGAGGTCTTCGTGGAGTCTTACTATCGCACTTTTCACCTCCCCTAGAAGAACTTTAATGGAACTGTTTGCTTCAGGTTCCCTAGGCAGGTTCCCTTTGGTTGTCTGAAAATTACAGCAGGACATGGAGGGAATGTTGTCTACCTTTTGGGTGGGAAAAGCTACCCAGTTACTGCTGGAAATATGACTTGTCTGATTTTTAGCAGAATCAGAGTTACGTGGCAGAATTTCCAGCAGGTTGAGATTGCCATTTTTCTCTTCATCAGAAGATGCTGGGCCCGTAGGAGTGAAGGGGTGCTGGGCCCTGGCTGTCTTATCTCTACGCTTAACGGAGGCAGAAGACCACTGTGGGTGCGGCAGAGCCCAGAAGGAAGGTCTGGGCAGATCCGGGGGTAAGTGGAGAACTGGCTTCTCTGGAGGGGCTGCATCAGGAGGTGACACGGAGAAAGCAGAAAAGGAAGATGTCCCCTCAGAGGTAGTTGAAACTAAAGTGCATAAATGAGAGAAAAAGATTTATGTAACATACAAATGAGAGTAATAGAAAAATTTTATAATGGAAAAGTCTATCTGGAAGGTCTCAATATAAACTACTTAGAATTTTAAATGTTAAATATTCATAATAAGCCTTAAAAAATCCAAAGCAGGAAACTGAGAAAATCTACAGATGTATTATATATCAATAATTCCATGGAAATGAACCTAAAATAGGATTATCAATATTCATCTTGACTTCCAAACCCTGCCCAACACATTTTTACACTACTGTAAACTTCATCAGAGAGAAAAGCATTAAACCCCGTTCTACTGACTGCCAGCATTTTAAGTTGGTATTTAAAGTAGAAAGTCAGAGAAACCTGCAACTTAGTCTTTCACCTCCCCCCCGCAAGATTATTATGACAAAATGAACTACCAACTAATGAGAAATACCCACAAGTTAGTGAAATCAATCTTTTCCTCTCTGTGATCAAATACAATCAAAGCTGAAGTCCAACCCACCTGAGATTCAGAACACTTTAGCACTCACATATAATCATTTTTCTTACCAATAAACTATAAGTAACATAAAAAGCATTCTAGGGGCCGGTGAGATGGCTCAGCGGCTTAAGCGCCTGCCTGGCAAGTGCGAGGGTCCGAGTTCGACTCCCGGAACCCACATACGAAAAAGGGGCCGGTGATATCGCTCAGCGGCACGGGCGCCTGCTGGCGTGCGAGGTCCTGAGGTCGACCCCCTGGTACCCTCAAAAAAAAAAAAAAAAGCATTCTAAACCTGTTTTCTGTAAAATTAAAGATTTGAGAAAAAATCTACTCATTTTCAGGCAGAATCACATTAAACATCTTCTCTCATACTTCATTCTAAATCATTATTCCCAAAACTCTTCTGAGGAACAATGTGTTCTTTAAGATATTAGAAGTTTTTGTGAAACAGGGCTTTGTGGTCAAGTAAGGCTGGGCAAATTGCACATTGTGCCGTATGTCAGGACATTAACTGGATCTATTAGCATACTTAAAATTTGGAGAAATCTACAGTATCTTATTCAGGTGATGAACTGTTTTTTTAAACATAGAACTTTTTGTTCTTCGTGAGATATCTATTCGCACTCATTTATGGATACATGGTGAAAACTGGTGAAAGCCAGTTCTCTAGTCTCTGTGACTCACTCTGCACTTGATACTTTAGAAAAGACTTATTCATTGCAAGTCATAGAACAGGAAAACTGATGCTTACCACTTAGCACACAACTTATCTGTATTGTATTTTGCTCTACATATTCATGTCCCTTCTTCTTCTTCTTCTTTTCTTTCTTTCTTTTTTTCTTTTTTTTCTTTTTTTTTTTTTTTTGGTACTGGAAATTGAATTCAGGACTTTGCCCTTGCCAGGCAGGCGCTGTGCCACTGAGCTATATCCCCGGCCCTTATGTCCCTTCTAAATTGGAACTCATAAAAATATGGCCAGGGTAGGTGGCTACTCTCTATTTTTTGCCTGTGACTGCCCTTTGTGGCCCGTCTCCAGTTTTCAGGAAAAATTCTAATCACAAAACTTTTTTGAGGATGAGGGTCGGTGAGATGGCTCAGCGGCGTAAGTGCCTGCCTGGCAAGCGTGAGGTCCTGAGTTCGACTCCCGGAATCCACATATGAAAAAAAGGGCCGGTGATATCGCTCAGCGGCACGGGCGCCTGCTGATGTGCGAGGTCCTGAGGTCGACACCCGGTACCCACAAAAAGAAAAACAAATAAAAAAAAACTTTTTTGAGGATGAAATGAGTATTCTAAGCTGGTGCAGCAGTAGGACATGAAAGGGAAAGCAGGAACTTCATCACACAGGGTCAAGACAAGCCAGGCACACTTCAGGATGTAGGTCAGGCTAGTCTGGACATTCTATCCCTGGATTAAACAGATGCTACAATGCTAGTGGGCACTCCAGTGAGGAAAGCCTTGCACATTCCTGTCCTGAGTGACACTGCTGCACTCTAACTTGGTGTGCTCTGGGTGTCATCTGACGTGGCTCTCTATTTTATATAGCCAATGTCCTCCTCCTGGGTTCACTCTCACTTTTGTGTAGCACTTTCTCCAGGTGGTCAATGAAAAGGATGAACAAAAGGTAAAGGTTTGGGAACTTCATGTCTAAAAATGGACTCTACTTTTAGGCTTAATTAATGGGTTGGTTAGATAAATTATTCTAGGCAGAAATTATTTTCTTTCAGAATTTTGAAGGCCACATTTTACCATCTTCTCATTTCCAGTGTTCAAGAGTTGGAATTATTTTAATTCTAACTAAGTTGATGTACCTTGTTTTGCCTCTGAAGTATTAGAAAACTTTTACTCTTTGCCCTGGTGTTCTGTGGCTTCTGAATGCTATGTCACTGAAATGGGACGAGTTTCATTCAAGTGAAAGTGGGACTTTCAAACAGGCAACTCATTTCCTTCAGCTTCAAAAATTTCTCAAAGGATTTAATCAATTATTTTCTCCATTCTCTCTTTCTAAACCTCCTCTTGTTCAGGTCGTAGATCTCTTGGACTAATCTTCTAATTTTCTTTTTTTTTTTTTTTCTTTCCCATTTTTCCTACCTTTGCCTCTTTGCTCTACTTTCTTGGAGATTTTGCCAACTTTAGCTTCCAGTTCTACCACGAAGTTTCTCATTTCTGCGTTGTAAGTTTTAACCTCCAAGTACTTTTTTGTTGTTCTCAGAAATTCTTCTTGTAACATCCTGTTCTTGTTTTATGGTTACAATGAATTTTCGTATCTCTTCCAGGATAGTGAAGATGAGTTTTTGGTTTTTTTAAAGTTTTCTTTTCCCTTCACAGTGTAACTTGTTTACTCCAAGTTATTTTTGTTTGGCCTCACTATTCCACATGGGAATTTTTTTCAGATGTCTGGTACTCCATGTCTGCTTATTATTAAGAATAGGATTAAAAAGCTAAAAGGAAGCTTTGAATGTGAGTATGGGGTTTGTCACCTTTGAGACTCGGTGCATAGTCATTTAGGTGGGTTGTTTGTTAGGGAGCTACTAATAGTAATATCTTTGTTTTTTCCTCTGAAGCAGTTCAAGTTCTTACAGGAATAATTTGCTGTTACCTGCCTGGTAGGCAAAGGTCTGGTTGCCAAGGTGGTTGGAGACCAGCAGGGTCTCCAAGGCTACAGCACTAGCCTTTGGTTTGCATAATGGCCACTTCATCCTGCAGTGTGGGTTACAGCACCCATCTCGATGATCTCTAACATCTCTCATTTCAGAAACCCTCCATCTACTCTTTCCAGAAAATAATCTCCAGATTCCACCAGGGTGTAGGCAGGCGATGGGTATTCAGAGTAACTATTCAGCTCCTTGGCAGGGTGAAGTCTAAAGATTTAAGTGCTTTTCAAATAGCTGTTTTCTAATTCTATTTAGTACCTGCTGTAGATGTGGCTTGTCCCTCACAGTTCATGTGTTGGAAGCGTGGTCCCCAGAACGGCAATGTGAAGAGGTGGTGGAACCTTTGAGTGGTGGGGCCCAGTGGGAGACGCTGCCTTCAGAAGTGACTAAGCTGCTCTCATAGGAGCCAGGTTAGCTGCCACAGACTGAGCTGTTGTGAAAGAGCGGGTCTGAGCCCAGCACCTGTCTGTGGCCTTTTGTCTCACTGTGCTCCCACCACGATGCCATCCTCTGTGTTGTGATGCAGCCAAGGAGGTGCTCACCAGAGCCAAATAGATGCTTGTGCCATGCTCTTAAATATTCAAAAATGTGATCTAAACAAACCCCCTGTATTGATAAAGTATCTAGCCGCAATGTATTTTGTTACAGCAACAGAACACAGGTTAATACTGCACCAGAAGTGGAGAGGTTTTATAACCCCAATTTAAATAGGAGGCAAAGGAATCTCAAAGAAGCTAGAAATCTTCCCCAAGGTCATAATGCTAAACAGAAGCAGATAGAGAATTCAAATTCAAGTATTTCCAGTGTCAACGCATGCATATGATCTTAACTACTAGACTCTTTCTATACTACTCTACCATCTTAAAATTATTTTTACTCTATTACAGAATTATGGTAAATTCTCAATATAAAAAAATTAAGGGCTGGTGAGATAGCTTAGCGGCATAAGCGCCTGCCTGGCAAGCACGAGGTCCTGAGTTCGACTTCCGGTACTCACATACGAAAAAGGGCCGGTGATATCGCTCAGTGGCACGGGAGCCTGCTGGCGTGCGAGGTCCTGATTTCGATCCCCAGTACCCAAAAAAATAAAAAAAAAATAAAAGATAGGCCATCAGGATAGTGCAGGGACTTGACATCTTATCTATAATCAATGGGTGACAGATACTCTAATCTTTGTCCAAAGAAAGGATGGTGGAAGAATGAGTGAAAGGCCACATTTAATTATTTGAAGATAGTCATAAAACTTTAGTAATAATATCATTTCTCTTATTGTGCTTGAGTTAGAACAGTGATCAATAGGTGAAAGTTTTAAGAAAACATCTTTTAGCCCAATTAACAAAGGAGAACTTTCTAATAGTCACGGTTTTCAACATATGAAGCGTACTGCTTTGGGTAATGGAGACTTTGACTCACAGAGCTCACGCATGGCTTGAATGACTATTTGGTAGGGAGGCTTCATGAATAAGGTGGCAGAACCATGTCTCAATGAGACTCTAAGACTCTAGGACCCAAAACATCCTCGCTAGAGTACTAAGAAACTATCCTAGAAATAGAACATGAGTTCACTCTGGTCAGAGAGGAAGATTTAATAAGAAACCTTTAAGTAGGTCAAGAAGTAAATAGTACTTGAGTGAAATGTTAACATAGTGCTATCATACACATAAAGATAATACAGTTACGTTAGACACAGGCATACACACGATATGACAGAAAATTCTGGTATTTATGCTACTAGTTCTCAAAATGTGGTGGCAATAGCAGCATCACCTAGCTACACATTAGAAATGAGGTCCTTGGGCCCCGCCCCAGACCTACTGAAAAATAAACTGGGGGCTGGGCCCAAGAAACTAAGTTTCAACAAGACTCCAGGTGCTTCTGAGGCCTGCTGAAGCTGGAGAACCACTGCTTCTACTCTGTCCACCTTTATGCCCTGTGGCTACCACTGCTGGCTCCATAGCTTACTCTTGTTTGCAGTTCTGTAGCCTGAGTTACAGGCTGTGCGATGCTTTTGCTCATAAAAGCCACTCATCTCTAACTGTGCACACCAATTTACTTTTGTTTCCAAACACTCCACAGCTGCACCCACACTTCAAGCTGCTCTTCAGGGCATACCACCTCTGCTGCCCATTTGGTTCCCCTTCTCTGGCTTACTACAGAAGTGGTCTGGGTATCTTGTTTACATTCATTCTTTTCATATGCCCCATTCAATAGAGCGGGCATGCAGCAAATATTGCAAATAAGATGCAATAAATGGCTGCATCTTACAATTTCACTGTGGTATATGTAAGCCGGTATGAAGCCTGCTTGAAGACACCACTGATAAAATCATTCCAAAGGCTGACATATTAATTTTAATTTTTTATGTTCATAAATAGTGGAGCAGTTAATTAAGATATTACAGGTTTCAATGTAAAGGGCATGTAAAAGAACTGTGCTACAAATATGAACAAATAAATTTCTAGAAATATTTAAAAACCCTTATTAGCTGTAAATATAAATTTTTCTGAAAAAAGGTACCGGGCTGACTAAACATTTTTAAACAGTTCACTCTACAACAGAGGGATTTTTTTTTTCCATTCTCCAATTCATTCCTTTTGCTGTTCCTAGCTGTTATGCAATGACTATCAATCAAGTTCACTACACAAATTATTTTAATTTTGATCTGTGGCTAAACAATTACATTTTCTATAAATATCCATAGCAGATTTATAATGAACAAAAAAAGTAGAAACAACTCAAATGTCCATCAGTTGATAAATGGAGAAATAAAATGTGTACATCTATACCAGTAGTGGCGAACCTATGGCACGCGTGCTGCAACGGGCTGTTTCTTATCACTGAAAGCTCTAAAAGCTTGGCCATCACTGATCTATACAGTGGGATATTATTTGGGCATAAAAAGGGATGAAGTTCTGATACATGCTACAACAAGGATGAACTTGGGAGGTACTATGCTAAGTGACAGAAGTTAGACAAAAGGCCACATACTATATGATGACATTTACATGAAATGTCCAGAACAGGCAAAACACAGACACAGAAAGTAGACCAGTGGTTGTGAGGAGTTAGGGGAAGAGGAAATGGACAGTGATTGTAATAATGGGTATAGGCCTTTTGGGGTGAGGAAAATGTTCTAGAATTAGTGGTAATAGTCGCACAGTTCTGATAATATACTAAAAACTATTAAGCAATATACTTTATATAAATTAGCTCTCAATGTTTAAAAAGCATAATATTTAATGTCTTATAAATAACTTACATAAAATAGAGGACAGAAACCTCTAAACAACTTATGTTAAATTTTTCCTGGGAAAACCAAATTTTTGGATTAAAGATGAGTCTTCTCACTTACCTTACACAGTATAAATCTGGTTCACCATATTTAAAAATCAGAGTGGGCTCTCCCTGCCTGTACATCAGCAGGCAGGAGCAGCACAGCTCCCGGTTCCCGGTGCCTCCCTGGCTTCCCTGGGAGCACTGAGCAGCCCTTCACCCTCTCTCTGCCTGGTGCTTCTGCACCTGCCTGGCCAGTAGCACAGGCTTAGCTGGGACACTTTGCAGAGCTGTTTTCCTCCAATTTCCTTCTTTCTTTTAGGGAAGCTGTTAACTGTTCTGGGTCTGGAGCCTCTTATAAACACAAAGGAAAAAGGCATGGTTAATACATCCTGTGTGTGTGTGTGTGTGTGTGTGTGTGTGTGTGTGTGTGTGAGATATGTTTGGTTTCTTTCACTAGCAAAGAGGAATTGAAAAAGAGCTATGCAGAGCATCTACTCCTGGACCAATGAGACAGAAACAAAGGAGGCGGCTGGTGAGGACACCCACCGCTATCCTGCATGGGAAGCTGTGGAATAGGTTTTATTGCCTCCAAAAAAAAAAAAAAAAAATTAGAAAGTGTCCATTGTAGCGGAACACACTTCACACAGGTGTCGCTTAGGAGAACATAATGAAAGCTGTCTGCCACCACGTCTGGCTTCTAAGCATCTAGTAGCTCTTCATTTTTCCTTTTTAGTGTGCATGATGAAATATCTAATGAGAAAATAATAGTTTGAGCTACAGATACATAACTTAAAATTAAACTGAGGAGAAGCAAGGGATGTTACAGGAAATGTTACTTAGTACTGAAGGGTCAAATGAGGTTGCTGCAGCAAGTCTGTCCCTCACATTCAGCAAAAATGTCACAGTGCATAGGTGGCTGCCTCCTTATTTGAGATCCTCTAAAATACAAGCATGCAGATATTTCATAATTTTCCCAGATCATTACCCCCAAAGAGTTAACAATGTCAGACCTGGACCCTTTATATAAACAAATACTTCTGAAAACAAACCCAGAAAATGGACATTATCTTCTCTATTCTCCATCATCCTGAGAGACAGTCCATGGAGACTAGCCATCCATTCCAGCCTCCTCTTTTCTGGAATTCCTCAGCCACGATGAACAAGTCAGCATTCAGAACTGCCCTGCTCTGAAATCTTTTCCAAGATTATTTTCCTTCTCACTCACTTCCAGCCCTCCCATTCCCTTTAATTCATGTACATCTGGGCCTTGCCCGGGCAACAGAGCCAACGGTCCTTTCTCTCCTGCTATCAGTGCCTGTGCAGCACTGAATCCTTGCTAGATCCCCACTGTCACTTACCCACTTCCTTGCCACTCTGTGCTGCCCTGAAGTCTGCCTCGTCTATTAACTAGTGACCCGTGGTCAGCACCTTTTCTGTGAAGGATCAGAGAGTAGATATTTCAGGCTGTGTGTGCCGTACAGTCTCTGTTACAACTCTGCTTTTGTAGACACTATGCAAACAAATTAGCCAGGCTGTATTCCAATAATATTCTCTTTACCCACACAGGCAGTAGCCAGATTTGGCCCAGATGCCGTAGTCTGCCAATCCTTGTCCCACACCTGTGCGTGTTAAATATCCTCCCTGTTCATTCCTACACCCAGGCTGCTCAGCACTACTGGAGAAAAGCACAGACCTCTGCAAACCAGGGCACACAGTACAGATCTCTCAGCCTATCAGCTACTTCTCTCATTTTCTACAGTGGCTATACTAAATCTTCACCACAATCTTTGTGGCTCCTATGCCATCACCCCTCAGGGGGGTTGAGGTTCTATTGTTACAAAAGTGGAACTAAATATATGGACAGCTGAGTAATAACAGCAAACTTCAATACTGCATTTGCTGAGAGTCAAGTCCCACTCTAAGCACTTTACATATGCTGATGCACTGTGGTAGTGCCATCATTATCCTTGTGCTGTAGATGAAGACACTGACATGCAGAGAGGTCAGGTGCCTCATCTAATGCCACACAATTAGTGGCTGAGCCAGGATCATACACCCAGGCAGACTGACTCCAGAACTTGTGCTAAGTCATGTTCTAAATAACAAATAAGAAAAGATTTGCCCCTAAAAGTCAACAGAAATTTTAACAATTTGCAATTAATGTTAAGTCTATCAATGTCACACAAATATATTATATCTATATGTGTGTTTGTCTACCTGTCTCTCCCTCCCTATTAACAGACTTGAAAGGAGAATTAAGGGGCAAATGAATTTTTAAAGAAATCAAATGTAGAATATTATAATTAGGAACACAATAGGCAATTAAATAAGTACTACAGCAATGATTAGAGGACAATATCAATTCTGTTATTCAACCAATCACCTTCCCAGTCAGGGGATTTCAACCAAATGGCCAATATTTCAACATTAAAAAAGCTTCGTACTGGGTAGGGTGTGGTGGTGAATGCCTGTGGTCCCAGCACTTGGGAGGCTGAGGCAGGAGGATTGCTGTGGGTTTGAGGCCAGCCTGGGCTACAAAGTGAGTTCAAGGCCTGCCTGAACTGCATAGGGAGGCCCTGTCTCAAAAAAAAAAAAAAAAGAAAGGAAAAAAGCTTCATACTATTTACAAAAGCAATGCAATCTGTCTTTAAAATATATACTACACTGTTTCGACTACTATAGCTTTATGATAAGTCTTTTATTTATTTATTTTTTGAGACAGGGTCTTGCTATGTAGTTCCAGCTGGCCTCCAACTTGTGGCAATCCTCCTGCTTCAGCCTCCCAAGTGCTGGGATTACAGACGTGCACCATCATGCTTGGCTATGATAAGTCTTGAAATCAGTAATAGGAATCTTCCAACTTTGTTCTTTTGCTTTGAAGATTGTTTTGGCTATTGCAGATATGTGGCAGTTCCATGGCTTTCAAGATTGTTTTGGTTATTCTGGATGCATGGCAGGTCCATGTAAGATTCAGCTTGTCAGTTTCACAACAGTGCTGTCTGTGAATGCACTGAATCTGTAGAGTGACTTGGACAGAAACAACACCTGAACAATACTGAGTCCTCCAATCCATGAACATAGTATATCTCTCAATCTATTTGGTTAATTGCTCTCAGAAATGTTCTGAGCTGGAAATGTAATTCAACAGTATGGTGCTTGCCTAATATGTGTAAGGTCTGGGGTTTAAACCCCAGTACTTCAAAAAAGAAAAAGTTTCACGGTTTTCAGTGCAGAAGTCCTACAGGTCTTTTGTTAAGTATTTTTAAAAATACTCCTGTAAATCGTACTGCTGTTTTAATTTCAATTTCTAATTGTTTATTACTGGATAAATAGCCTGGCCTTGACCTCCTGGGCTCTACTGATCCTCCTGCATAGTCCCTCAGGTATCTGGGACTACAGGTACATGCCACCACATCTGCTGTAAACCGTTTTTGTGTTGACCAGTACCCTACCGTCTTGCTAAACTCATCTATTAGGTCTAGCAGTCTTATTTGGTTGATTCTTTGGGATTTCCTACACAGATAACCATGTCATATTTGAGTAAAAATAGTTTTACTTCTTCCTTTCCAATATATATGCCCTTGATTTTTTTTATGGCTTAACTGTACTTGCAAGGACCCCAACACAATGCTGGATGAAAGTGGTGAGAAGAGACGTTCTTTCCCTGTTGCTGATTTGATTAGTAAAACATCCAGTCTTTCATCATTAATTAACATCAGCAGTAGGGATTGTTTAAATATGCTCTTTATCAAGTTAAGAGAAATTGGGCCAGTGAGATGGCTCAGCGGCATAAGCGCCTGCCTGACAAGCGCGAGGTCCTGAGTTCGACTCCTGGAACCCACATACGAAAAAAGGGCCAGTGATATCGCTCAGCGGCACAGGCGCCTGCTGGCGCGCGAGGTCCTGAGGTCGACCCCTGGTACCCATTAAAAAAAAAAAAAAGAGAGAAATTCCCTTTTCTTTTCTTTTTTGTGGGTCAAAAATAGTAATTGAGTGTAGAATTTTATCAAATATTTTTCTGCATGAACCATGTTTTATCTTATTCTGTTAATGTACTAGATTACAGAGATTTATTTTCAAGTGTCAGACTAACCTTAAAATTCTGAGAAAAATCCCACTTAATCATGGTGTATTATCATTTTTACATACTGCTGGATTTGATTTGTTAATATTTTATTAAAGATTTTTACATGTATGTTAATGAGGAAACTGATCTATAATTTACTTTTGTTGTAATGTGTTTGTCAGGTTTTGGTAGTAGATGAGCCAGCTTCATAAAATGAGTTGGGCAAGGTTCCTTCTCTTTCTATATTCTGAAAGAATTAGTATAAAATTGATGTTACTTCTTCCTTAGAATATAATGTTGAAATTATATAGGCCTGAGGTTTTCTTTGTGGGTTTTTTTTTTTTTTTTTGGTGGGTACCGGGGGTCGACCTCAGGACCTCGTGTGCCAGCGCCGCTGAGCGATATCACCGGCCCTTTTTTTCATATGTGGGTTCCGGGAGTCGAACTCGGGCCCTCGTGCTTGTCAGGCAGGCACGTACGCTGCTGAGCCATCTCACCGGCCCTGTGATGTATTTTTGATAAGACGGTCATATACATGGATCTATGTACATATTTTCCATATATACATTTTAATATATACATATATTTTAAAATTTGACAAACACAAAGGTCATGTCAGGTCAATTTTAGCCAGTTGTCATCATTTCCACTGAGGTGTCAAACATATTGCTATAACATTGCCCTTTTCTCTCATAATCCTTCAGTCCTTCAATATAGGATAGCTATATCCTATCTTTCATTCCTTTTTTTTTTTTTTTTTGTGGGTACCGGGGGTCAACCTCAGGACCTCGTGCACCAGGAGGCGCCCGTGCCACTGAGCGATATCACCGGCCCTTTTTTTTTCGTATGTGGGTTCTGGGAGTTGAACTCTGGCCCTCGCGCTTGCCAGGCAGGCACTTACGTTGCTGAGCCATCTCACCGGCCCCTATCTTTCATTCTTGTAGCTGGTAATTTGTGATCTCTCCCCCCCGCTCTCTCTGACCAGTCTTTATATGGCTTAAATTAACTTTTTCCAGAGAGCCATCTTTTGGCCTTTAACATTCTTAATTTTGCTTCTCTTTTATTTCATTCACTTCTATTCTTTGTTGTTTACTTCCTTCTTCTTATTTTGGGTTTAATTTGTTCCTTTTTCTTCAAGCATCTTAAGTTAGAACCATATGTCATTGATTTTAAGATGTTCTTCCTTTCTTTTATAAGCATTTAAGCTGTGATTTTTCTCTGTAGTAATTTCCAATTTTTTGCTGCATCCCGCAATTTTTGATTTCTCTTTTGATTTATCTTATAGATTATGTAGAAGTGTATTGCTAAATTTCCAAACATTTGGGATTCTTTCAAATATTCTATTATTGTGCTAATTTAATTCCACTGTGGTAGAAAATATACATTTTAAGATTTTAACTTGTTAAAATTAATTTTTATTTTTTGTTTTCAATGATGCAGTACATATTTTCTCTGTAAATAGTCATTTTGCATTTCAAAAAGAATGAATTCTGTAGTGGTCAGGTCAAGTTACTGAAATTTCTGTAGTGTTATTCACATCTTCTGTGTACTTACAGTTTTTTTTGTGTCCAATTCTATTAATTTCTAAAGGGTTAAAATCTTCAATTATGACTGTGGATTTGTCTATTTCTCCCTATAATTCTATCAGTTTTTGCTTCATACATTTTTGAAGCTGTTATTGGATGCATACATACTTATAGCTGCTATATATTCTTTATGTGCTGACCTGTTTGTCAATATGAAATATCCCCTTCTTACCTTTAGTAATAATCCTTGCCTTGAAGTCTATTTTTTCTGATATTAACATGGTTACTCTTGCTTATATTTTTGATCATTTTGCTTTCCATCAATTTACGTATTTGTAGGGCTGGTGCAATAGCTCAGCGGCATAAGCGCCTGCCTGGCAAGTGCGAGGTCCTGAGTTCAATTCCCGGAACCCACACAGGAAAAAAGGGCTGGTGATATCGCTCAGCGGCAGGGGTGCCTGCTGGTGCACAAGGTCCTGAGTTTGACACCCCCCCCCAAAAAATTTATGTATTTGTATTTAAAGTGCTTCCCATACAGACAGCATATAATTGAGTATTGCTTTTCTATCCAGTTTGAAGTATCTTCCTTTTAATTGGAATGTTTATTTCATTTACATTTAATGTAATTGTTAAAATGGTTGCATTTAGGTCTTCTATTTTGCTATTTGTTTTCCCCCTTTTCTTCCCTCATTTGTATTAAATATATACTTTAGTATTCCATATTAATTCCTCAAAAATTTAGCTCTTCTGGTTTCCTTTTTTTTTTTTTTTGTGGGTACCGGGGTTCGACCTCAGGACTCGCACGCCAGCAGGCGCCCGTGCCGCTGAGCGATATCACCGGCCCCTTTTTTCGTATGTGGGATCCGGGAGTCGAACTCAGGCCCTCGCGCTTGCCAGGCAGGCGCTTACGCCGCTGAGCCATCTCACTGGCCCCCGGTTTCCTTTTTAAAGTGTGACCAAATATGCACATTCAACTATCACGAACTAATTATAGTTAATATTGTTCTATTTAATGTAAAATACAGAAATCTTTCAGTGGTACCATTCCATGAGCTCCCCCATTCTTTGTGTTGTGTTGTTATATTACATCTACTATATTACAAATCCTAAAATATAGTATTATAGTTTTTGCTTTAAATAGTTATATGTACTTTTTTTAAGTAGAAGAAAAAAATATATAGTGTTTTATATTTACTCATATATTTATCACTTCCAGCATTTATCATTCCTTTTTGTAGGTTCAGTTTACTATCTGGTATAACAACCTATTAGTCTGATGTCATTTTTCACTATTTTTTCTAGTGTAGATTTCTTGATCACTAAGTTTTATTCATTTTAACATGTGTTTTTTCACCTTCATTTAAAATTTTGCTAGATACAGAATTTTGGGTTGATAGGTTTTAACACTTGTAAGATTTCTTTCATTGTCTCTTTGTATATACTGCTTATGATGAAAAGTCCAAAACGGTTCACATTGTTTTTTATATGTTATATGCAATTTTTCTTGCTGTTTTCAAAATTTTATCTCTGAAATTTAGCTGTTCAACTATAACATGAATAGGTATAGTTTTCTTTGTATTTGTTCTGCTTGAGCATTTTGGATCTGAAAGTTCATTTCTTCCACAAATTTGGAGTGTTTTTAGCCATTATTTAATCAAATAATGTTTATGTATCTATTTTCCTTGCCTTCTGGAATTCCAATTACACCAATGTCAGACTGCTTGACATGTCCCATAACACTGAGTGTCTTATTTTTAAATCTTTTTCTTTTCACTTTTCAGATTAGAAAATTCCTATTGACTTATCTTCAAATTCACTTATTCCTATTTCTTTCATTTTTCATTTGCTGTTAAAGCATCTCTGGTGAATTTTTCATTTCAATTATTTATTTTTATCTCTATAAAACTTCCATTTTTTTTTCAAAAAGGGATTTTGGCTGCTCAGATTCTCCTCTTTGTTCATCCATTGTGAGTATTTAAGTCCTTGAATAAATTTTTAGTAGCTGCTTTATGAATCTGTCTGCTATTTTGCAACATTTGGGTCATCTAAAGGTTTGTTTTTATTTATTTATATCTTCATTATGGCTTATGTTTTCCTATTCAAATGTCTGGTGATTTTTAATTTTACACTGGACATCTGGAGTACATATAGAGTTATTTGATTCTGTGATAGTCTTCTGAGGCATGATTTTGGTTCTAGTAGGAAAATAACTTGCTGGGACTCTTCAAACTGTCAATTTGCAGTGCAAAGGTGAAGTCTTTTTTCAGTTTTTTAGTTTCCAGAGGGATTTTTTTTCTGGCTATCCTCACGAGGGTCCCTCACATGGACAGTTTAGCAGTCAGTCAAGGGTTTGGGCAGAGTTTATACAGTTTGTGGGGTTCATCCCTTCTGAGTTTCCTTCCCTTTTAGAATTTCCTTCATAATTTTCCAGCTTCTCTGCCAGCACTGAACTATCTCTTTTGACACCTACGCCATACAGATTGAAGAATATCTTAATGGTCTTAATTTCAGCTACTATATTTTTCAGCTCAAAAATTTTCATTGTGTCTTTTTAAAAATACTCATAATCTGATGAAATTCTCTGTCTTTTCCTCTATTTTCTTGGTCGTATTAATCATTATTATTTAAAGTACCTACCTATAACTTCAGAACCTAGATTACTTGTACATTTGTTTCTGTTCTCCTCCTCCTGTTATAGCTGATAATTTTTTGTTGAATGCCAACTTTTTTGTGTGCAAAATTATAGAAGTTCTCAAGAAAGGGCTAAATATCTTCTAGAGGGCAGGAGGAATACAAACCATCTCTTTGGCTCAGGTGAAGCTAGGTTTCAGTATTTGGAGGGCTAGGTTAGTTCTGGTTTGTCCTTACTCCTAGTTCTGATCTTAAGGTACAGCTTGTCAGAAGTTCCAACTGAAAGCCTGGAGTATTACTAGGGCTTCTAAAATTTGGCATATTCTCAATTCCAACGTTCGTCTCCTAGTATCACAAGATTATCAGAATCTCTGCTTAACTTGCTGGCCTCTTAGAAGCAGTTTCATACTTAGTTTCTTGGCATCTCCTCCGGAACATAGGTAGCTTCACAGTACATAATTACATAAAGACTTCTAGAATTTCTTTTATGTGATTCCTTATCATCTAGAATACTGACTCCTTCAGTCCTTGACACTTGGGAAGCCCCAAACTTCAACTCTGTTTCCCAAGCCAAATGAGACTGTGGAAAACCCAGGCCTCTGATCAAAGAGGGAGGGGGAACTGAGGTGAATGTGGGGCTCATCTTGACTTAGTCACTTTCTTGTCCCTGGGACAAAATACCCAACGCCACAACTTAAGGAGGAGAGATTTATTTTGGCTCATGGTTTCAGTCCATGGTCCATGGCAGAGGGTCATGGCAAAGAGAAGCTGCTCATGTCATGGCTGTCAGAAAGCAGAGAACTAAAGGAGGAGCCAGGGACAAGAATATACTCTTGCAAGCTAGGTGTGGTGGCACACACTGTAATCCCAGCACTCTGGGAGGCTGAGGCAAGAGGATCTCAAGTTTGAGCCCAGCCTGGGTAACTTACTGACTTAGACCCTGTCTCAAAAAACCAAAAACTAAAAAAACTTATACCCTTCCAGGTCATACCCCTAGTGGCCCACCTCTTCTGACTAGGCCCAGGCCCACCCCTAACAGCACATTTAGCTATGAACTCATCAATGGATCAATTTGCTGATCAATCTAGCACACCCATGACCCAATCACCTTCCAAAAGCCCCACTTCTGAACACATGAGACTTTGGGGGGACATTCTAGATCTAAACTTAGCACGTCTCAATGTCCTCCCAGGGATCTTGACTCATTATGTATTTTCTAACTTGGTGGCCTTATAATGATTTAAAACAGCTCTAAATTTTCTAGCTTTTAATAGTTATTTTCTAGCTTTAATAGTTATTTTTAGTGGTATGGTTAGACTAATACTGTATACTGCATTACAGTGCAAAAGTCTTTCTGCTAACTGGTTTTATAGAAACTTCTTGCTGAGTTTTATTGAGAATACTTGGTGTGAAGACAGTGGCCAAAAATTATTTTCAGTTATCTTTTTGTGGTATTTATGAAAGAAATGAATCAAAAGTAACAACTTCCCAAAGGACAGCTGAACATATAAGCCTTCACAGCTATCATAACTAGTCCTGATTGGTTTCCACATCTGCAGTCTCAACACAAAAGTTAATTTGGTGACAAAACTAAGAATCAGCTCTACTACCGTTTAGGCTATTCAGTACCAAAAATTCTCAAAAGAGCAACAGGAGAATCTTTTATTATTCACTGACCTTAATAGAACCAAGGTAAATTTCTTTACCTCAACATGGTGGTTCCCATTATTTATATTTATCTATACTTTTGATCTGTGTGGGGGGCAGTTTAAAAGGTTTATATTGAAAGCTTTGAATTTATACGAGTTGGTAAACATTATCATACATAGGAACCAATAAACTACTTACTTAGTCTTTGAAAAATACATGAGCAAATAAGTCATTCATTTACTAATTAACTTTAAAGAAGAAAGCATAATTATATAAGGCAGGATTTAATAACCAACAGCTAACAATCTGGAATCCCAAATGGCTTTATCCTTTATCACTTGCTTAAACAATATTGCAACTCTCTTAATGTTTTATAAAAACACAGAAAGGATGCAATTCTTTGCTCCTTTTGGGTAATCACACATACATGTGTATACATACAATATACACACTAATCAATCCTTTTCATACAGTCTCTTAATAAGTTACCTAAATAAAAGGAAGCGCTCAGTTAATGCTAGTTCCTTCTAATTTGGTTAGCACCAAAATTACTCAGAACTCATGGTAATACATTCAATTAATACTTGGTAATACACAATGACAAATTATCTATTAGTCCATTTTTTTTTTTTAAATGTGGGTACCGGGAGTCGACCTCAGGACCTTGCGCTTGCCAGCAAGTGCTTGTGTTGCTGAGTGATATCACCGGCCCTTTTTTTCCCTTTATGTGGGTACCGGGAGTTGAATTCAGGACCTCGCGCTTGCCAGGCAAGATGCTTGTGCCGCTGAGCTGTCTCACCGGCCCTATTAGTCCTTTAATAAAGGGGAACTTTCCCAACTGAGAAGTATCCCTATGGCATGTACATTTTAATATCACTGATGAAGGACCCCCCCCACACACAAAAAAAAAGACAGAGAAAAATAAAAGAAGAATGTTTCAAAGAGAGTATGTTTTTGTTTGTTTGGGGGGAGACTCACCCCGTGTGGTTAAGGTCTTAAGGTCTTCATCATCCATCTGAGCAATGCCAGCTTGTGTTGGCTTCTGCAGGTCCTTGTTGATTACAATCTCCTTTACTGGGTTAACTGTTTTGAAAGAGGGAGAGACACAGAGCGTCTCTACAGAAGACTGGTTATAGAAAGCAGACTCGGACTTGGATGTCCTTAAATTGGGGCTGATAAATTCTTCTTTACTCGATGACCAACATGCTGGTAAAGTTGTCAACATTTCAACACTTTTTATGGCTTCTTGCTTTCCCTGAGGTGTTTGCAAGGGGTTTTCTATTACTGTATTTGAAATGGTATTGTCTGATTCCTTGTCCAAACTCACATTTGTCTGCAGAGAGGGACTTTTTTCTGAGGAGGCAGGCATAGCATCTGTAAAGTAACAAATAAAAGCTACGATAAAAAATGAAAATACTCTATTTCAAATCCATTGCAATTTTAATAAATAGGTTTTTAATACCATAACAGAATTCTTTCCTATTTAGTTCTTCTGCTTTCTATGCTTCTATATTCTATTTAAAGTACACGAAAGCTATAATTGATGCCTTAGTCATTTGGTGGATGCCTTCTCCCTTTCTCCTCACTAAAACACAAGACAAGGAAGGCTTCAAATAACTTGTCTTTAAATATTTCTCCCTTCACCTACTTATCTGCCTCTGAAACCACCATATATTTAGTACCTTCAAACTTTCACCTTTCATGAGATAAATTAGGGAAAATGTGCCACATCATACTGGTCTATCCTTATAGGACCTGTAGCTACAAAAATTTCTTTCTCCTCTGAAATAAAAAATGTCTTCCCCCCAGTATCTATGAAAGGCACATTAAAGAAACTCAGTACTTTAGCAGCATAATTTTAATAAATCCTTTGTCTACATGGAAAAGAAAAAAAAACAACAACAACCTTTCTGAGCTATTCTGACAATGACTAAATGTTAGGGATCTGTCCATTGTAGTCAGCATCACCAACGAACCTAGAATAGAGCCTGGAACACAAGGGACACACGACTTTTATTAAGGAATAAGGAATAATTAATATTAATTAATTAATATTAATATTAATAATAAGGAATTGTATGGAACTGAAATTTAAGGTGGATCTGATCTAGCAGTGTTGAGTATCTACTAAACCCATGAATTATGGGCCTAGTCTGAATTTTAGATGCAAATTATTATCAATACTCAATGCTAGGGCCTGCTCTCAAAGAATTTCATCTGAACCTGGATATAAAGAGAAAGAAAACTATTTTTAAGAGATTGAGTTAGTGAAATTAAAAGCATAACTAGGTGAGAGAGGGCAGAAAGATGATGATATAATTTGAAACACCCAAAAGGCAAGAGGATGCAGAGATCATGCAATTCACTATCACAATGTACATCATTTTTAAATTTAATTTAATTTTTTTGTGGGTACCGGGAGTCGACCTCAGGACCTCGCGCACCAGCAGGCACCCGTGCCGCTGAGCGATATCACTGGCCCTTTTTTCATATGTGGGTTCCGGGAGTCGAACTCAGGCCCTCACGCTTGCCAGGCAGGCACTTACGCTGCTGAGCCATCTCACCGGCCCACACAATGTACATCATAACATACTCGTAATGCACATTTATATGCTCTCCTAATCACTTTTAGGCTCTGGGTTATTAAAGCAAAAACAAATTTTCTTTGAGACTAAAATTTTTTCCATTTTCACCCATAGATGCAGGCTAGAAAAAAGTTGTTGATATATATTGAGAATTAGACAGTTCAAGAAACTTATATTGGTATCTCCACTAGGAATTCTATGTTTTTTCAATGTCCCTTATAAAACTCAATTTAAGTATCACTTTTTCTCTAAATCTTGCCTGGCCCTTTTCTCTCCTTGCTCTAACATATTATTGTCCATCATACCATGTCCTGCCCAGAGCCTTGTGAGTAATGAAAATACTTCATTCATTACCAGTCTTCCCCTGACAACAGTCTCTCAAGGAGACCTTGTATAAGTTGTCTTTGGATCCCAACACCTAACAGTGCCAGTCCTAGCTGAGCTACTCAATGCTTGTTGGATGAAAGTATAACTGAGGCACAAGAATTTAAGACAAAGTAATGCATGTGTTTTTCTAAATTGAATACAGCTTAATGACTTAATAATGATTAAAGGAAACTGAAAAGTGGTAAATGAAAATAACTTCTTCTAAAATATTCCTAATTTGCATATGGCCCAGTTATATTTAGTTGGTAAAGGTTCTGCTAAAAATGCTAATATAGTCCTACTAGGAAACTAGATTTATGGTATTCCAGAGTACATGCATGTATCACCATATTTACATAAAAGTACTCATTACTTAAGAGCAAAATTTCATTTAATATTTTTTCCACTGGCTTTCATTTTACATGTGAGAAAAACAAAAAATGTTCTGTAATAAAATCATATAAAATTTAGCAATATGTAACTAGGACAATTCAGAATGACTGATTTCCTGGTGAAAATATTCATAAGAACACTCAATATTTGGTACAAAAATACAAAATTTTAAATTAAACACCAACCTTAAGATTCAATGAAACCAGCCAGATCAAAGTCATTCTGTCAACCCTCTCTTCCAATAATCCAGGAAGACTAGCCTGCAATCTTCTGGTTAAGATTTTTTTTTTTTTTTGGTGGGTACTGGGGGTCGAACTCAGGACCTTGTGTGCCAGCAGCCGCCCGTGCCGCTGAGCGATATCACCGGTCCTTTTTTCGTATGTGGGATCCGGGAGTTGAACTCGGGCCCTCGTGCTTGCCAGGCAGGCGCTTACGCCGCTGAGCCATCTCACCAGCCCTTGGTTAAGATTTTTGTTAAAACTTGTAACTTTTGTTGTTTTTAAATTTTTGAGATAGGGTCTTGGTTGCTATGTTGCCCAGTATGGACTTGAACTCCTAGACTCCAGTGACCCTCTCAACCCAGCCTCCTGAGTGGCAGGGACACAGGCATGCACCTCTGTGCTCGACAAAATTTGAAACTTTTAAAATAAATCAAATATTATAATGTAAAAGAAGTCTGCTGATAAATTAATGATATATGCTCAGTACTTTATCTTTTTTTTTTTTTTTTTTTTTGTGGGTACCGGGGGGTCGACCTCAGGACCTTGCGCGCCAGCAGGCGCCCGTGCCGCTGAGCGATATCACCGGCCCCTTTTTCGTATGTGGGATCCGGGAGTCGAACTCGGGCCCTCGCGCTTGCAAGGCAGGCGCTTAAACCGCTGAGCCATCTCACCGGCCCATCAGTACTTTATCTTAAAGAGAAAAATGTTTACTTAAACAGAAAGCCAAAGAGTCTTAAGATTCTAGAAAGCAAAGTGGGCTAGGTTTCTTGGCCATCAATCTTGTTGCATCCCTGCTCATTCCACGCAACATGCCAAGTTAATCCTCTTCAATCACTACTTTAGTTATTTTTGTTTATATTCAAAAGTCCTTTAAAAACTCCGTGTCAGTGACAAAACACAATTCCTTGGGGTTTAAAGGCCCTCACTGCACATCTGTTGCTGCTACCCCACAGGAGGCAGCCCAGACATGCTCCTCCTCACTCACAACCCTCGCATGCATCAGGTCCCTTTGCACATTCTCTCGCTAATGCAGGTCTCCCGATCTCCACCACACTGATTTCTCCCACTGCATGCCAACACTGGAACATGATCCCTTTTCCCCACCTATTTAAATCCCACCTGTATCACAGGGCCCATCTCAAGTACTACATCTACAAGCTGTTTCCAGCAGCCCACACTCCATCCTCATTCTACCTTTCCCCAAGATAACAGTATCTACAAGATGGATCCATTTATCCTTTCCCCCAAAACCCACAGAAATGACAAAAGAAGGAATTAAAAGGCATAAACCTACTAGGGGAAATAGAATAAAAGAGCAGAGAGGACAATAAAAGATAAGATAGGCTAACAAGATATTAGAAAACGAAATGTTGAGGAAGGAGTAGAAGCAGCAAAATCCCTAAATATCTGGAGAAAGAGAAGCCAATGTGAAGGAAGCCAGTCCTCACACAGAACTCTAGAAAGTTTCAGGAATTGGAGGAGCAGTTCCTTGGAAGTCACTTTGTGGTTTTATTTTGGGGAGAGCTTCACTTGCATGAAAGATAGTTGTATCTTGTCAGGCAGAAAAAGATTTATTTCTGTTGCCTGGGTACTCAAGCATGTGAGGAAGAATGTGTACGAATGCTGAGTGGCCAATGCATGAGCTGCGCAGTTATTAAGCTACTGTCTTTTAGCTTCATATCCACACCCTTCTATGCTCTGTTTTGTGATACTGGGGCCGGGACGCCACAAACTATATTTATACTTTGCCCGCTCATTTATTTTGTCAGATCGTGCCAATGAAGGGTGCTAGACAGAGAATGGAAGGCTAGAGGAGAAGAAAGGAGCTGCTTTTTTTTTTTTTTTTTTTTTTTTGGTACTGGAAATCAAACTCACAACCTCACACTTGCCAGGCAGGCGCTGTGCCACTGAGCTAAATCTCCGGCCCGGAGCCGCGTCTTTGTCTGCCTTTATGGCTAAGAGCTTTACCCTTGCGATGTTCCTTCCCTCTACCCATAGTGTTCTTTCCATTTTGCATTTTTCTAACACCTTTAGAAGCAGCTTTACATACCTCCTTAGTTACATTAATTCCAGCCTCCTCCGAGCTTCTAAATTATAATAATTCCAACCTCTTCTTTTTGCCTCCCTAGGCTCAGAGCTGGTAGTTTATTCCTGCAGCTGCTTCCTCCACGGTATGCTGGTGTTCTCTTTTTGTTTTTTGAGTTTTCAATACCTAATCAACAGTCTTCATATTAAATTCTATTATATTTTATGTCAATCGCAGAGTAATTTCTACTGGGACAATTCTCCTGTAGCTACTACCTAGAATCTCTAGACAATATACAAATATCAACCAGTATCTCCATGGTGAGGAGAGTGACCAAAAGCAGGCAGAAGCTGGAGGGCTCAAGACTGGGAAGAAAGAAGAGCACTGGGTGAGTTGCCTGTTTTTTCCAACTCATCACTGGGGTTCCAGTCAGCTCTACACTGGAGGCTAACACTGGCTACACCTAGTCTTACTGAATTGGAGAATGAGAGGACAGAGTTTGGAGCCACCACAGCACTTGAGAGAGGTGGGGATCCTGACGAGGAACCGCAGAGAAAACCACTTATTACCATCACGGTCAAACAGCTGATAACTAAACATAACAAAGAGACTCTCAGAAGAAAGATGACCCTTAGCTGAGCATGGTGACACAAGCCTGGAATCTCAGTCCTCTAGGAGGCTAAGGTAGGAGGATTACAAATTCAGGCCCAGCCTGGGCAACTTAGTCACTTAGATCTTGTCTCAAAAATAAAAAAATAAAGTACTGGGGATGTAGCTCAGTGCGGAGGCCCTGGGTTCAATCACCAGTACTGGGGTGGGGGTTGGGTGATACTTTACACACAAGGGAATGAGGTGAATGATGGCTGACTTCCCATCAGAAACAAAGGAGGCTAGAAAACAGTAGAAAAGCATCTTTTAAGAAATGCAATGGTGAAACCAAAAGAAAACTGTCAACATAAAATTCTATAACGAGTAACAATATCCTTCAAAATTGAAGACAAAATAAAAACATTATAAAGTAAACAAAAACTAAGAGAATGAACTGCCAGCCTTTATAACAAGAACTGTTGTTGAAAGTTAAAAAGAAATTATACCAGATGGAAAGTCGGATCTTTGAGACAGAGTGAAGAATGCCAGAATGGGAAAATATGTAGGTAAATGTAAAAGACTGCTTTTTCTCTTCATTTCTTTAAAACATATGTGATTGTTTAAAAGTCATAAAACTCTGTGTGGAAAGTCTTAACAAAAATAAATATAATTCATATGGCAACTATAGTATAAATGATAGGGTAGTAAATAGGTCTATATGCTTGTAACATTTTTATATTTTATATAAATTAGTGATACGATATTAACTCTAAATGGCTATGAATACTTAAGGATATGTGATTTAATGTCTAGAGAAACCACTAAAATTAACCCAAAGATGTATAACTAAAAAGGTTAATAGGTAAAATAGAAATCTAAAAAACATTGAATTAGCCCAAAAGAAGGCAGGCAGGTAGGAACAGAGGAATAGAACACAGATAGGACAAGAACAAAGTGATAGTAAAATAGTAGACCTACAACCAATCATTTGAGTAATTATGGTAAATGCAATTGAAAGTCATACTCTTCCAGACTGGACAAAAAGATCCAATTATATGTTGTACACAACAGATATACTTTAAAAGCAAAATCACAAATAGGTTGAAAGTAAAAGATTTTTTAAAAAATATTATGCAACAAAAAGCATTAAGAAAGCTGAGCAGCAGCGGCTTAAGCGCCTGCCTTGCAAGCGCGAAGGCCCGAGTTCGACTCCCGGAACCCACATACGAAAAAGGGGCCGGTGATATCGCTCAGCGGCACGGGTGCCTGTTGGTGCGCGAGGTCCTGAGGTCGTCCCCCCGGTACCCACAAAAAAAAAAAAAAAAAAAAGAAAGCTGAGCAGATATATTATTATCAAATAGACTTTGAGATAAGGGTAGTAGAAATAAAAAGGGACATTTCATAATGACAAAAGGGCCTACCACCTAGAGTAGATATATATATATATATAGATATAGATATACATTATATATATAACAGATATAATATCATAAATGTATATATGTCTAATAACAGAGTTGCAAAGTACATAAAGCAAAACTTGACATACTGTAATTAAAGAAAAAACTGACAAATTTAACTCACTCATAGCTGGAGGGTTTTTTGTTGTTTTGTTTTGGCAGCACTGGGGAGTGAACTCAAGGCCTTTGCACTAAGCTACATTCCCAGTCCCTCCAACCCCCTCCCCCTTTTTTTTAAATTTTGAGACAGGGTCTAAGTTGCTGATTTGTCCAGGCTGGACTTAAATTTGCAATATTCCTGCCTCAGCCTACAAAGTGCTTAGCTGTCCAGAGATTTCAATGTCCTTCTCTCAGTTGATAAACAAAATATCTGAAGGGATCTGGGAAACTTAAGTAACATATCAGCTTCCTTGATTTAATGGAGTGTTACAAAGACCACACCCAATCACAGCAGGATCCTTTTTTTCTTCAAGTTTGTAAATCTACATGAATATATTCACCAAGACAGGCCATATGCTGGGCTATAAGTCTCAGTAAGTTTTAAAAGCCTTATATTAGGTTCTCTTATCTAATAAAAGGGGTTAATTTAGAAATAAGTAACAATATACCTAAGAGAAATGCCTAAATATTTGAAAACTTTTAGAACATCAAATGCCCATGGGTTAGAGAAAAGTTTATATAGATAACTTAATAGTTTATATATACATAATTTAATAGTTAAATATAGTTTGTTGATAATTATAATTTAATGAAGCTGCTAAAACCATAATTGGTACATATTTTAGTCTCCTGACTAGATTCTGACAAATAATGCTTTAGGATTGAGACTGAGATAATGCTTTAGGAAAACAACTGCTAATATCTTTAAACAGAATGCTCTGGAGCTAAGAACAGAAATAAGGAATTATTTCACTGGGAGACCCATGAAATAATTCAGATTCTAAAATTTGTTTGTTTGTTTGTTATTTTTGAGACAGGGTCTTGCTATGTAGTCTAGGCTGGCCTTGAACTCATGGCGATGCTCCTGCCTCAGCCTCCTGAGTGCCGGGATTACAGGTGTGCGCCATCACGCCCAGCCTCTAAGGTTTATTTAATGCCAAAATAAAGTACTGAACAACTACAGATTTAGGCATTGTGTTAGGTTTAGAGGTACAAAGATGTGTAAGAGGTTCAAAGAAGTCTTTTGAAAGCAGCACTGCCTGGGCTAAGTTAGGAGGACAAGAATGAGTCTGGTAAGAGAAAATGGGAAGATGCCCAGTAAGTGGAACGACTTGAGCAAAAGAAGAAGCTGTGCACTTTGTCCTGTGTGGAAGGTACAAACCACTCAGTGTCATTAGGGCAAAGTGGGTGGCAGAGACTGGAGAGCTAATCTGCAGAGACAAGGCTGCAGACCGCTTGACTGACAGGCAGAAGTGATGAGGAAGAACGAAACAGAAATCTCAAGACCCTCTCTCCGTAACTCGTCTGCTGGCTCTCCTCCTTTCTGAGCAGTCTTCTCAGTGTTCTTTCTGGGTCTCTTCTGAAATGCAGACAGTCTATCCTTGACTCTTTTCTGCCTCTGCAATCTCCCATCAATGCACTTAGACTAGAACTAGCACTATTATGTGTACGCAAGTAATTCAGACATTTCAGTCCTCGGCCCTGACCTCTGCAGAGTTCTATCCCCAAATATCTACCTACTGCTCTGCACAGGGAGCTCTTACCATCCTCCAGCTTCCCCCATCCTTAGGTGTCTGCTTTATCTCTATTATGGTGACTGCTAACTTTCCAGTCATTTGGGTGGAGCTCTGATTGCTACCACAGCCTCTAAGAGTCTCCCGACCTGCTGCTCAGTTCATTCCACACAGCCTAGCCCCAGTGACCTTTCTAAAACGAAAACCATGTTATTTCTCTCCAATAACTTCTTCAAGCCACTTGATGTGGTTTACAAGGCTCGACATAAATCAGTCTCCACTTACCCCTCTTGCCTCACCTTGTACCAACCGCTATTCTAAACTGTATGATCCAGCTATACTTCTAGTTCTTTAAACCCCACGCCCTCCTAGCACTAAGCCTTCACCCAAGCTGTTCGTACTTACCTACAATTCTCTTCCTTCCCCTTATATCTAACTAACTGATTTCCATTTTCCAGTTTGGTATCCTTAGGCAGCCTGTGTTTTTGGCTCATGCTGTTCTTTCAGCCTAGATTATCTTTTTTTCCTCACTCTTGTTTTTCATCAAAAACAACTTCAACCTTCAAGGCCCAATTCAAATACTACCTCCTTTGTGAAATCCTTTTCTATCCTCCAAGTTAAAATGAATCCTTGTTTTCTTCACCACTGTATAATAAATAGAATGTGAACACTCACATTTTTTCACTGATGTCATTATTTCAAATATTATTCATTCATCAAATGTTAAATGCAGTGATGTGTCAGGCATTATTCTAAGTGCTGGAGACAAAGCAGTAAATTTGTTGTTTATAACCTGTTATAATTTCTTGTTTACAGATCTGTCACCTCCAGTGTACTGCAAATCCCTCAGGGGGGTATTCAACCCTTAGGTGACTAGCAAAGTAAGTGAGAGTAGTTTGATGGGTATTAGTTCAGCGAGTCATTCTCAGTCATTAAAATGAACTCGACTGTAGAAAAAGGAGAGGTTGGAGAGGACGTCCTAATCCAGTCCCTTCATGATTCACTTGAGAACCCGAGACCCCAGAGGCCAAGAGACTTGCTCAGGATCGCACCACGACCTGAGACTATAAGCCCAGATTCCTGAATCTAATAACCAGTGTTCTTTTTAAAATGGAACAAGAGAAAGAACAAAAAGGAATGATAGATCTAGCTGCATCAAGTTCTACTTTAGTAGCAATTCCAACAGCTCGAGGTGTGTATGCATCCAGGACTGCCGGGTGACTCAGACCACTTGGGATCGCTCCATCTGTGCCTGTCGCTGCTCTGAGAGACACAGGGCAGCAAGCGGAGGTCAGTCTGAGTGAGAACGCAGCTACCTATGTAGCTGAGCCTGTGCATCTTCTCCTCATAGGAGGGCTTCGTGTAGATGTTTTCTTGAACACATATAAAGAACGGACAGCCTTCATGGAAAATTTTTAGAAGCCCACAGGAACTTGAAGGGACCTGACAGACAACAGCAACAAATGCTGCCTTTGTATGTCTGAACACGAACACATAAAATGAACACATAAACATATACTCTGTAAACACTAATGTGATTGTTTCAGGTGGGCTCCCAACCTTTCTAGGAGTGAATTTCTCTGAATTCCACTGAACAAGCTGAGAGGAGCACGGAGTGAATTAATTTGGTTGGCTTGCTTTATCTGGTTTCTCATTTTCTTTCAATTTAAGCTTGAATGTCAGAGCTTTGCTCTCAAGTATCTATCCAGCTGACTCCTAGACGGGAAGCTCAGTATTAAATTATGAGACTGTACCAGTTTTCTTTATTGTACAGCGCTTTTATAACTGCCAATATACTTGATTAATGCAAAATAGGACCCTGAAACATCAGTCTTATTAGAGCTGGTTTGATTATTTTTGATATTTATCCTTTAGGAAGAAGCTGCTTCTCTGTGTAAGAAGACTTCAGGCTATAAATTTAAACACAGGTATCACAAAAGTGCCTGAAGGAAGAGAAAACCAAAAACCAAGCAGAACACTTCTATGCTTGGAGCTTAAGGACAAAAGACAATAGGTACACTGTTAGAGATACTAAGAGTATTTTTGCCGGTTTGCAGATGATGAAATTTGTTAGGTTTGGTTCTGAGTTAAGAGACTTTGCCTATTGATAGGACCATTCTACATTGGTACCTCTTTTTCATTTTTTAACATTCTATGGCCTTGTTTCAGGTACTATTACCATTGTATATTATTTTGTATTCATTACTGTGAATCTAATAATGGGTGTTATGTTCCAACAGAGCTATTGCTGTGCTCTATTCTCTTGTTGGTCTGACACATAGGATCCAATTACGGCTACAAAGTAGAGAGCTGGCAGGCATGACAAAAGATGGATGCCAAAATACGTCTTTCTGTAGTTTAAAAAATGTGTAACTGAAGGAGCTTTTATGCTAGTAATTAAATGAATCAAAGGAAACAGGAGCTCAAGATAATAATAAGGTCATTTTGCTAAAAGGCCATAGTTATAAATTATTAAACAGAGGAGTGATTTAAATTGTTTATTAATATATTGGTTTAAAATAGACAAGGTACTATATTAAGATGGATACTGAATGTGAAACTTAAATGACATGTGTGACATAAAAATCTTAATATATTTTTTCTTGTGGTACACACATGAAACCCTAATAAGCATTATCAGAATAACTATAATATCCCTATATCCTGTGTTAATAGTATATGTGTATATACATATAATTGCAGGTCTTAAGAATTTCATTTCATTTCATATCATTACAGTTTAACTGCAGTGTATATTATACCCAAGTATTAAAAGAAGAAAATACACCTGACAAATATCTATAAAATATGGCAAGTATATTTAGTACTTCTTTCAATGTAAACTTGAGATAATAGTCTAATTTCCAGGAAAAAAGAGATATAGATTCATATAAAATTATTTTAAAAATCTCTTCAAGTGGGGGACAGCCAAAAACTTCCATGCCATGAATATGGGTCATAATGAATGGATTATACAATAGATACAGAGTGTTCATTACTGAATTTTATATTATAAAGTTCCACCAATAAGGAAAATGACAATTTTCTCCAACAGAATACAGTCATAAGAACTGATGCTGAAATGCCCTGAGAAGCTGGTGGTCACTGCCCCTTCCAATGTTTCCTGTCTCTTATGCTGGAGTTAAATGGCACCTGGGCTCTGGCATGTGGGAGCTCTCCCTGTTCTACAAGTACACTCCAGGCCCAGCCAGATAAACAGGTGCCTGGCAGTATAAGTATTGCTGACCTCAGATACATCCACATAATGACATTAAAATAGTGGCTGAAATAGATGAGTAAAAGTTGAAGCAAGAGATTTAATTCTGAAGCGAATTAGATATATGAGATACTTGAAATGTTGCCTGGCCCACAGTGAACACCAGCTAATTGAACTGGGAACTGATGTAAGGAACAGTTTGAAGAAGTGGAATTATAAGGTGTTCCCATCACAACCCTCACTGGAAGTGGATGGGAACCTGGACAAACTAGGTGGTCTCTCTTCCCCACAGATCCTGTAGTTAAAGACTGCAGACACAGCGATTCTTAGCAGACTGCATTTGAGACCAAGAGAACTGTTGCACTCTGGAAAGAGGATGATAAATAAAGAATTATAAGTCTCACACATTTCCCCTATTAGGTGTACAGACCAAACATAAACTTTGTAACTTCAACACAGAGTAAAAACCATGTATAAGTCTACAATGCTATAACACACCGTTAAATATCATTTATGTCCTGAATTCTGATAAAGTGTTTTTCTCATGAAGCGTGAACTGTCCTATTATTCAACATTAGCCAAGAAGACAACTATTAAAACTTTAAATATTATACCAGCAAGTATATTCCTTTGGAAACACCTTATTGCATATGAAAAATGGCATGTACCATTTCATCTGACCCAGACAGGGACAGGTATATGGTCCTTGTTATTATAGCCCTTTGTTTATATTTTTATTATGTGATTAGAGCACTATGCTGTAATTTATTTATATTTTGTTTACTAGTTTTACTCTAGCATGTTCCACATATTTTCATTCATGCAATATGTACAGTATCTTGAGGATGGACCATGTACTATGCACTGTGACTGTGAATGAAAAAAGCAGCCAAATTAGACCAGCAAACACTGGAATTATAAACAGAAGATAAAATAACCAGATATATTTACTGTGGCTAAAGAAATAAAATGTTTCTGAAAGAGTGAGGAATAAGAGATTTTAAAACCCAAACTAAGCAGATATGACAAAAATTCAAGTACAACTTCTACAAATGAAAAATAAAAAAACTTGAAAATTTAAAATAAATTGGTGAGTAGCAGAAAGTTGGGAACTGGCAGATAGGTACAGAGAAATTATTCAAAGATTCAGCACAGAGATCAAAGAGAAAAAATACGGAAGTGAGGTTAAGAGAGATGGCGGGTGGAGTGAGATCTCTGGGCGGATCTTACTGGAGTTCCAGCTTTCCTCAGCCTCTCCTTGCCTGCCCTACACATTGGCCCCCCTGAAGCTGAGATTCCCCGCAAATCCTGTGCTGTCTGACCTCTGCATTTACACTGGGTGCTCCGTTTCTGGCCTGCCCCTTTACTGCTTTCCCTCCCCTCATCCTGAGGTCTACCATTTGCCGGTCAGCTCCTCTAGGGCATTGGAGCAGAGGAGGGAGAGCAGACAGTGTGTGCCTCTTCCTCCATTATGCTCCTGTCTCTGTCAGTCATTGATGCTTCTTTGGCTAACACGTCCTTCTGAGCTCTAGGTATGGCAGGTACTCAAATGCCGGCTCTGATGGGGTGAATCTGAAACCCCGTTAGTGCTCCCTGGGTAGCCCTTTAACTACGCAGTTCCCTGATGTGGGACATTTAGGCTTGGTTCAACTTATTCCAACTCTCCTCAACCCCCAATTATTATTTTTGGGGGACATTACTGTGGATTTAACTTGGCCTCACACATGCTAGGCAAACTCTTTGCTGCTGAACTACCCCCTGTCCCAGGAGTATTTGTCTTTTTGCGTCTAGCTTATTGCACTTAAAATAATGTATTCCAGATTCATCCGTGTTGTTGCCAGTGACAAGATTCCCTCCCCCTTTTTGAAGCTGAATAGTATTCTATCCTATATACCAACCACTTTTTCTTTATTCATTCTTCCATCTGTGGACACTGTGGACATTTGCCTTGATTCTGTATCTTGGCCACTGGGAATAATGCTGCAATGAACATAGCTCTGCAACACACTGATCTCATTCCCCCTGAACAGACACCCAGAAGTGGGACTGCTGGGTCACTCTGTTTTAATTTTTTGAGGACAATCCCTTCCATTTTAAATACTTCTTCACTGGACCCCTTTGGTTGTGTGATTCATCTTTTGCTCCACTCACCCAGATACACTGGAAAAATATTTTTTTCCCAATTGAGTTCATTTCTCTCTTTGCTGTTCAATTCCTCAGAACAAAACTATTTGGCTTCCTTTCCTACCTCTCAAACGATACTGTCCTCTGAGGCTATCGCTGACCTCTTAATTGCTAAATCCAATGGAAAAATTTCAGCCCTATGCCTCAGGACATCTCTGTGGTATTTAAGATTGACTAGTCCCTCTCTTCTCTCTGCACCCTTCATTTCATACATTCATTCATTCAAAGATATTTATTAGGCAGCGTGTCACATACTATTCTAGGTACTAAAAATACAACAGTGAACAAAAAGACAAAGTCTTTGCCCTCTTAGAGCTTCCATTATATAGTGGGAGAAGAAGAAATGAATAATTAAATGAGGATTTATATATAGTAAGTCAGACAGTGATAAATTCTATGGAGGAAAATAAAGCAGTTAAGGGGCATAGGGAAAGCCAGGGAATAGCAGATTGGTGGGGGAGGCCATAGAGACAATGTTAGTGTTTTATGTAGGGTGATCTCAGTGACCTCACTGTCAAGGTGACATTTAAGCAATAAACCAAAGGAGGTGAGAGAGAAAATCACGTGGAGCAGTAGCAGGCAGAGTGTGCCAGTTACAAGGCAGAGTCACGGCAGACACCAGCAGGCAGGAGGGTTCCAGGAACACACAGGGGTCTGAGATGGCCATGGCAGAATGACTGAGGAGGAGAAGCGGTAGGACAAGCAAGGCTATAAGGGACAAGGGGAGAAGAAAGGTCACAAGTTAGGAGCCCACTACAATAACCCCTTGAGGGACTACTGAGGACCAGGGTGACTGTGAAGGAAGTAACCTGACTCTAGATATATTTTGTATTTTGAAGGCAGAGCTGATGAGAGAAAAAGGAATAAGTCAGGTTGGCTCTGAGGTTTAGACTGAATGCCTATCTATTCCAGATAGCTATGGGTCACCTTCCCCTCAGATCTCTAGTGTCTTTCCGCCATCCAAGCAGCCCTACTGGACAAGACCCAGGATGACCACAATGGCTTTCTCTCCTGCTTAACCCTCTGGGGCCACAGGCCAGTCCCAACGCACAGGTTTCTGTGGCTCCATGACCAAAGCAACTGGCCAGCTTCTTCCTGTCCCAGGCCAGAGTCGGATGCTGAATACCATCCCTGACATGAGTCAGGCGCTAGCTCTTGGAGTCTCCCACTGCAGGAAACATATTTCAAAGCCGCTCTCATTAGGACCGGCTTAGGGAGGAAGAGTCTTCCCACCACTCCCCAGAGGGGAAAGGCGAGACTCGGCCTGACAACAGCTCCTTCCCAAGAACTCTCATCACCCACCTCCTCAGCAGACTCCTCTTCCATCACACTGTCCTTTTATAAAATTTGCAAAGTGTGTGTGTGGGGGTAGGGCTTAGGAGTCCTGGGATATGTTTTCATTCATTTCTTTAAAACTCTACATATGTGGATTTGATATCTGGTATCTATTTTATTATTAGGACTTAAAGCAAAGGAAGCAGAAAGATTCCCATTTTAATATCCTAATACACACCTGTAGCCAGGCAGAGCTAAAGTTACCATGTTAACCCACATTCTGAGACTCCAGAATCATGTAACTCTAACTTACCCCTCCCTCCTCAGTTACACAGGGTTACCTAGCAGTTTCATTGTTCTTTTTCTAACACTGTAAATGAAGTGTTGTAATTATTTTTTTTAACCTGTGTTTTTTTTTAGTTACCTTAAGACTTACGATCACATAATTTGCAGATTGGTGCTGATGATGGTCTCCTCTCCCTTCACCATTACAATGAGTGGACAAAAGTGCTATTAGAAGGCACAGCCATGTAGCCATTCTACAGTCCTGCAGTCTGCCATTTTAAGCCTTCCTCTTAATACCAGGCAAGATCACTTTTTGTTCCAGGGATGCACTTCTTTGGGTTCTCCAAATACCTCAGCAGTGTCTCCTCTCCCTAGATGATGTCTTTGTTCTTTGCTGTCTGCATCACAGAATACAGAGGCCTGACCTGTCTTCTGCCCAAAGTGACCCAGAGACTTGGCCCCATCTTGTGCTTGCCTTCCTTTTCATTGTATGGCACTGAGCACACTTCTGTTTTTAATTTTCTTTTCAGTACTGGGGATTGAATCCAGGGCCTTTGCATTGAGCTACATCTCAGCCCTTTTTAAATTTTGAGACAGGGTCTTGCCCAGGTTGCGCTTGAACTTGTGACCATTCCTGCCTCAGCCTTCCAGAGGGCTGGGATTATAGGCATGTACCACCACTTCTGAGAAAAATAATCTTGCCCTTTTCAACATCACCCCTCTTTAATTCACTCTTTTTCATTGTACACTATAAAGGTCCCCACTCAGAAGTAGGACATCCCGCTCTCTTAGATATTATAATTATTTTACTCAGACTACATTTGTTTAGATTTACCTAATGTTCGCCAATTTCTTGTTTTATCATTCCTTGTTGTACCTCAGATCTTCCTTCCGGAATCATTTCTTTCTTCTTGAAAAACCTGCTTATAAGTTCTATTAGTGAGGGTCTGTGGTGGTAACTCAGGCCCTTGTTTATTTGAAAAGTCTTGCTTTGAAAATGTTTTTATTCCACTCTGTTTAAGATTACACATTTTAGGTCGACAGACATTTTCTCTGAGCACTTACAAACTACTGCTCTTCGTGTAGGCTTCCAGTGCTACTGTTGAGAAGTCCGCTGCCGGGCTACTTGTCATTCTTTGATAGTTACTCTGCCTTTCTCTTTGTCTATGGTCTTTTATAGGCTTACCATGATGAGTTGAGTTTGCAGTTTTTCACTTTATTTATCCTAGTTGGTATATTTTGGGCTTCCTGAATCTTTGGATTCACCTTTCATCAATTCTTGAAAAAATATCTATCATCTTATCAAACACTGCCTCTCTTTTTACATACATTCTTTCCTCCAGGACTTGCATTGGCTGCATTAAACTTCATTTCTCATTTGTGTTTCTTAACTGTTCTTTAGTATTTCTATCTCTTTGGTTTCTTTGCATTCTGGAGAATTTCTTCCGATACACATCCTAATTCACTAATTCTCACTTCAGTTTTATCTAAACTATGGTTTAACCCATCTATACTCATGGAGTTTTTACTTTGCTTTTTACTTTCTGAAAGGTTTCACTGGTTATTTTTCAAATCTGTCTAGTCATCTGTCCCTTATTGATGTCATCTTTTTTCTTCAAACATTTCATACTGAGCTGCTTAATATTCTGCAGCTAAAAATTCATGTCCAAGTCCTTGGAGGCTAAGTCCACTGTTTGTGTCTTTGTAGACTCTCATGTCTGCAGAGTTATTCCTCTATCTTTTTGGTGATCACGGATTGTGACACCATGTTTGGCTGAGGTTAATCAGTAGGAATCATGGGGTTCCACACTGGGCATGTCTTCCTCCAGAACCTGTGTTAATCTCAGGAGCTGGGACTGCAGACCTGGAGCCAGTTTGGCTTCCTAAAGAGCTCCAGTTTAAGGCAGTTTGTGGCTCTGCTTCTTGCCCTTGCTACAGATTCAAGGCTTAGCTCTCTGATTGCAACACTGGTAATATCTGCCTTCAGGAAAACCTGCCTTTGGATTCGTTTACATTTATAGCTTCCTGCTCCAATCAATTTCCAGCTCTTAGATTTAGTTTTGTTCTATTTCGCCCTTAGGATTTTCCTTTAGCGTTTCCAACAATGCATTAAAAGACATCTTTTATCCAGAATCTAGGTTTGTTTATTTGTTTGCCTTAATAGCAGGAGGACATTAAGAATGTCTGGATCACCATACTTCTGAAAAGGAAGTGACTTGGTGACAAATAGGAGTGAGGCTAAGGTATCATTATAACAGTCCAGACAGGGGATGGCAAGCATCCAAAGCATGGAGAGAGATGGCAGCTAAGATACGATTATCACAAAATCATCACAATTTAATGATAGAGAATTTCTGAATAAGCATTTTCAAGTTTATAGGTAGCAAAGGACTGGCAGCTATCACTGTCCAGTATTGAGTACTTCTCTCTGGGATTTTCTAGGTTAAATGAATCAAATACCTTCAAGGAAGAAAAGCAACTTTAAAATCCATAGTTCTTTAAACATTTGACCTTGGCAAGAGCCACAGTTGGGCTATATGATTGCTATAACCTTGGCTTATCAAGAACTGTGATTGCTGTAGTCCTCTGCTTATCATTTTGCTACTCTGTATGTTGATCCAACAGTACAATGGAAACACCTGCTGCAGACCTCTCTAGGCACTTCTAGAGTATCTTTCTAGAGCACTGTTGCACGTGTGCACACACACATGAAGAAATACTACAAAATCTTTGGAAAGGAAAATAGAACATTTGCATAACCCTAATCAACCTATTAGAAATCAGCTCATTCATTATCGACTTTGCCTAGCTCTCCATTATAGTTTGGCTCTTCAATGCACCCCAGAGGTCCATGTGTTAAAGGCTTGGCCTCCACCGTGGTACTACAGGGAGGAGGCAGCACCTTTAAGAAGTGCAGCCTAGTGCAAGGTACTTAGTCACTGGGGGATCGTGGGATCCCAGCCCCTTCTTTCTGTTTTGCTCCATCATGCACTGCTGCCATGATGTGCTGTCTTGACCCAGGCCCAGAAGCAACAAAGCCACCAAATATGAGCTGAAACTTCCCAAACTGTGAGCCAAATAAACCCTTCCTCTACATGTTGAGCACCTCAGGTATTTAGTAATGATGGGAAGCTGACTAACATGTCCACTAAAGCAGGCAAAGACAGTGATATGAAGAGGAAAAGCCAAGTATCATTATTTACATTTTGTTAAAACTGCTAGCTTCAGGGAAAATGAAGCAACAGTTTGAACATACTGAACTGTAATTGGCAACAAGGGCAAAAGGTCAACTACTAGGTATCTTCCAGAATTTTATTAAGAGGCTGGGCATGTTCAGTGATGAACTATATTCAAGGCTTGTTGTGCTAGTTTTAAAAATAGTAATGGAATACTCAGATTTCCGAAATCCACAGCAGACATAAAGCACCCTCTAGAAAGCAAAATTAGAATTTATAAGAATTCGATTTTTCAAGGAAAAAGAGCCTGATTTTTTTTAAAAAAACGAAAGACAACTATCTAGATTCCAATTTATTTTAGTGCCAGAACACTAAACATAGGATTTTAAATTGATGCCTCATAGGCACCTCAAATTTAACATATCCAAAATGCAGCTACTAGTGTATCTCCCATATCTGTTTCCTCTGTCTTTCCCCTTCTCAGTAAATGGCACCATCATACACTTACTTCCCAAAGGTAGAAAAGCAGGAGTCATCGTTGTTTCCATCACTCTAACAACTCATCAGTAAAATCCAGGCCTGAGCTCCCAAACATTATCTCAAATCTGCCCGCTTTTCTTCACTGCTGCCGCCTCTGTCCTTGGCCATGGTCACCCAATGGTCAACACAATACTGCTTCTTTGATCTGCTTCTGCTCCCCCACATTCATTTAGCCCAAACTCCTCCTGTGACTCCAAATGAGGAGGCCCTGCCTACTCAACCTCACAACACCACCCCCTTATTTGCTACAGTCCAGCTACACTGGCCCCCATGCAGTTGTAGAAGCGAGTTACCATCCCCGGGCTTCTGCATCCTCATCTCATCTGACTGCCGCCTCTGCAGGGAGGCTTCTCTGACCACCTTAACTAAAGCTGGCACTTCCATCATCGCTTTATGAAGTTCTCTATTTATTGCCTTCATGGCACGTGTCACAATTGATAGCTACTTTACTCACACATTACCTGTTGTTTTCACCACAACAGAAGCTCCTGCAGGGTGGACAGTCTGCCATGCCTGCCTCCGTGCCTGACACACAGTAGGAACAAGGTAAGTATTTGTTGAATTGAAATCATATTTCCCAATCTTTCCTTCTGGAACTTTACAATTCATTTGCAATTAACATCTACTTGCTGATAGCTGTTTCAGTTTATGTTTATATAAGGTGAACAGTTTCTTGGTTTTGTCTTTAATTTAGAGGGTTAGTTTACTTATTTGGGGTCAAGGGAGCACCTACCATACTGATAATCAATAAATATAATAGCAGCAGGCTTTACAAGTATTGAAATTAACAAATTATATGACTTTATTGAAGAGGATTCGGTTTCAACAAAGAACTAATAATCCTGGGCATGCCTTCTCCATATCCTATTTCATCTTTACCCTCAAGCCATCTTCCAAGCTTCTGCTCTTCTCTTCAATGTCTTGCCAGTTTCCAATTGATCCAGTATTTCAACTCAACAAGGATGAACTGACAGTATGGTATGGACCAGCATTGTACTAGAAACTGTGGATTCAGGAGTGGAAGGAGATGAGTAAAGTATTAACAGACATAGTCTTCCTCCCTACATCTCCACAGTGTAAGGAGATAAACAGAAGCAGCAGCAAGAGTTAGATGCTGGTGAGGTAAGTCAGATGGCCTTGATGAGAGAGGTCTTGCATTCTGAACCTGTCCAGAGACAAGTCTTGGGATCTGGGGAGACTAGAGAGGGACCAAGTCATCTATTCCTTCAACTATTCTGTCTTGAGGCCTACTATTAGCTGGCCACTATTCCAAGCACTGAACTTTCAGCAGTGAACAAAACAGAAGAATTTCCTGTCTCATACTGCTTTCATTCTGAAGGTGAAGAGGATTTCTATTTATTTCCCAGAAGAAGCCTGGAAAGGTGAGCAGTGTTGCAGAATTCCCCCATTCCCTTCACCTGACAGCAGAATAGGATGGAAGCAGTACAGAAAAACTAGCAATGGTGAAGTGGGTGAAGGAAGACAGCATCCGAGTCAGACACTCAGGAGTCCCTATTATGTGAGATGCCAGGGGGTTCGAGAATTAGCTGAGAGAGGGTGGCAGAAATGAAGGAACCTCAGGCTGGGGACAAGAAGGATGCAGACTACACAGCCTAACATCTTAAGACCAGGACAGTGCTGCTAAGATATCATGGATGCAGGCAGAGAGAGGTGGACAATTCTAGAACAGTGCTGATCAGTTTCCTCTCAGTAGAAGTCAATGTGAACAGATGTTCAATAATGAGACCTAATATTTCCCACATCCCCAAAGCCATGATGCCAAGCACGTGATACCAAAACGTTGAGGTCATCTTTAAGAGAATGAGGGAGAAGAGGCAATTCTGAATTGACTGAGTTCAAGATGGAAAAGACTGAAAAAACAGAATAGCCCAGGTTATGTTTTCTGCCATGAAATTTAAAATTATCTTGGATTACAGAAAAACATAGCTAGTCTTTTTGGCCCACTAGAGGTCATGACTTGAAAATAACATGCCCATAACTCAAGCTAGCAAGGTGCCATCTCTGCCTTGGCATGGCTCTTTTAGCTCCCCCACAGCTCTCTGTTCTTTCCCCACCCACCTCCTCTAACTCACCATGCAAACGACCCCTCAGCTGCTTGCCAGCCACCAGCCATTCCTGCCTTACTTGCAGCCCTCCAGAACCTACTCACTTAAGTGACTGCCTACCACCTAGAAACCAGGCAGTATTCGAATGCCTCACAGGGATAGGTCCTGGTTTCAGACCTGCAATAATATAAAAGAAAAAAACTAATACTGTAAATGGTATCTGGGCCTATGCCAGGATCCACATGCACCCCTTCAGCATGTCGATGAACACGATTTTCAATTCTATGCATTCTGAGCACTTCCTTTCAAATAGACTCCCTTTAGCTAATATAACCATCAAACGTCAACTAGAGATGAGGAAAGTTCTACAACATTTCAAAAGGCGACTCTGTAGGCAGTGAGCTGGGGAGGTGAACTCAGAGCAACCCCGTTGTGCTGCTCTTCTTTTAAAAGCTGGGACGAATACTCTTTGAAGACACTTTTAAACTGCATGCAGAAAACACAGGAAGAGCACCTTGAGGGTGGTTGTATTCTATTTAACAGCACTTCAAATGCCACTTGTTCAGCCAGCATACATTTAATGGAGCACTTACTATGTGCTAAGCACTGGATTCCAGGCAGAGACTATAATGATGAAGAGGAAGCAGTCTAGCTCTCAAAAAAATTATAGTCTAGTTGGTCCGTTGGTGGAGGAAATTGTGGGCAACGGCAACACAGCAGAATCAGGGCTGGCACAGAGTACAACCCCATCTGGGCTGGCACAGAGTTCCCTGAGAGCCTAGTGAAGAGAAGCAGTAAGCTCTGTCTTTGGTATGCCAAGGAAGCCTTCCGGGAGCAGTGAGCTCTTAGCAGATCCTGATGATGAACAGGACTTAGACAAATGATTTGAGGGTTTGAGGGCAGAGGTGCCAGCTGAGGAAGTGGCATGTGCAACGCGTAAAAAAAAACCCCTAGTATTTGGGAAGCAATTCAGCATCATCCACAGGGGAGGAAACAGAAGGCTTTGAAAGGCGAAGTCTCGGAGGTGAGCAGAGGACAATGCGGGAGGGAGTTTATCTGACTGCTCTTCTTAACTTGCTCACCACCAAGCTTTCCTTTACAGTGCACACACAGTCATCTTCCTAAAGCAAGTATTGTGTCCTTGTTTTGAGCACCTCAAAGGCTCCTCCATTGTTTTTCAGACAAAAGGCATGGTTTATCAGGACACTGGGCACTATGTTACTTTGCCCAGGAAATTCCAAGTTTATGCATTATGCTGGCATTGTTATTCACTGTGCCCCTTTTCACTATCAAAAGTGCCCTGGTTCGGATAATAAACACATGATCGCCTTTACTGATAAGACCTTGCTCACTTCTCTGACTTCATCTGGTACCCGTGCCACCCACTACTAGTTCTAAAGTCCTGCTAAGGTTCTTCTAGTCCCTCCAGCCTGCCACCTCTTGGGCCCCGCCCTCCCAGTCCCCAGCCCTAGTCTTTCACACACTGTTCTCTCTGCCTGAACCAGTCTCCTCTTTCTCCTCACTTGGCTCAACTCATTCTGTGGAGCAGGCAAAATAGTGTCATGAGCTCGTGTTCAAACTATGTACTGTGAAATCAATTTTCTGGGTCACATACAATTTTTAAAAAATAAAACTGACTAAATAAAATAGATCAGAGTACACTGCCAATAAATATTGTTTTATGAAACAGGGGTGTGTGTGTGTGTGTGTGTGTGTGTGTGTGCAGTAGGTCATAATGTGAAAGACATTTCTGGCTGTGGTTCTTGGGTCTGAAACAATTACGTTGGCAAAGGCTCTAGGATCAGACAAGCATGATCAGTCCTGACTCGGCCACTTCCTAGTTCTGTGAACTGGGCTAGTTATTGAAACACTCAGTGTGGGTTTTCCCCATCTATCTCATGAGATTGTTAGGAAGATGAAGTAAGTTGAGACGTAAAAGTATACCCAGCATATACAGCATCAGGGTTGGCCACTGTTCTAATCATTACCCACTCCTCCAGTTCCGGCCTGGATATCTTTCTCCAGAAAGCATCCCTGACCTCCCACAGCAGGGCTCAGGGCTCCCTGCATGCTTCCATGTGCTCTCCCATCCTGACACTCCATTTGTCTGACTGGACCTGATTAAGCCTGTCCTCTCTCACTAGGCTGGAACCTACACAAAGGCAGGACTCTTGTTCATCATTGGATACCTAGCAGTTGGCACAGTTCCTGGCACATCGAGGCATTTGGTAAATTTTTGTGGGGTGACTAATGTACTCATTTTTGGTAATAAATGTAGAGCCTTTTGTTTCATTCAAACAAAAAAAGTCAACTTGGTACTCAAACATCTGAGAGATCACAGACATTTTGATAAAGAGACTGTCAGCGTAGTTTACATTAAACTTGATTATCCTAGTTTGAACTGTCAAAGGGCTTATATGACATTTTTATAACACATACATTTATAACTTCTTGACCTAAAATTATAAATAGTTCAAAAATTAGTGCCTCTCAATATTTTTAATCATTACCATCATGAAAAAAGTTGACTATTATGTGATAAATAAATTAAAATTGGCATTTTTAAAGTTGGTATTAGATCTTTCTAGTCTTTTTTTTTTTTTTTTTGTCTTAGCTGACAGTGTGTAGATGTTTCAGTCCATAATTGGTGGCTCCAAGGCAGGACGGCACATGGCAGAAGGGCTGGGTGGCAGAAGACAGCAAAAGCAGAGGGAGAGGGGGAGAGAGAGGGGGAGAGAGGGGGGGAGAGAGAGAGAGAGAGAGAGAGAGGGAGGGCTCTTTCTAGTCTTTTGACTTCTACTGTAATTGATTGGGGCTTTGCTCTAGCTATTTATTTATTCCAATAAAAGTCCTTAAAAATTTTACTTACATCCATTTTTTCATGCACAAATCATACTTTCCTATATTTTTAAAGTAACTTAAGTTTAAAAAAATTTAATTGGATTTCTCAATATGAACCACATTATGCAATCACTATATTGATAATCTTTCAAATTTCTACAGTCAGTTATATAATCCCAGGCATGCTTTGCTGTACTCTGACAATTGATACACAGATGCTTTCGGGGAAACGTGAAGGCATGCAACAACTGTCCTCAAAGGTGAAGACATTAGTAAATGCACCCAATTCACACATGAGCAACACACAAAAATTGTATATCACTGCTTGAAAAGCACTCTGTCTGTCTGTCTTGTCTGTCTGTCTATCGCCAAAGAGCAAGGGCAAAGTCAGTGCTGAACTAGTAGCAGATTCACTATGACACCTGAAGGTGGTCTGGTTGAGTTTTCAGATAGACACATCAGTTGTAAAGCATTTCTGACACTGAGAAGTGCTACAAAGAATAAGTAGGGAAGAGGGACAGAGAGTGCCACCGGCAGAGGGGAGATGGGTTTTGATTTTTTTTAAATGTCCAGGAAAGCCTCCCTGGGACTGTAACATGTCAGTGAGATGTGAACAGAAGAAACACGTGAGAAAATGTGCTGCATGAGGAGGTCTGCAGCGGATAGAATTTCCCGGGAAAGGTTAGGGCCTGCCACCTCTGTGACATTTTTAGAGTTCTCAGTAATTTGGAGTATGTTAGGATACCGCCCACTCTAAAGTGAGAGACAAATCATTTGCATCTCGCATTACCCAATGGAAAGAAAGAAGCACAATAATCATGAGCCTCTCTGAATTCTGGAGGACATGGGTGCACTGCTCTCAGCAGTTACTGCCTGTTTTGAGTTGGGGCCAAAGAAGATCCAGGCTACTGAGTGAGCTGCCCTGATACCCGGAGCCTTAACCCAGCAAAACCAACAATACTGCAAGTGCCTGAGGCAGACAGAGACGCTCAATGATGCCTCTCGCCAGCTCCACTAGGAAAAGTACTGAACTGATCTCTCAGGTGCTGGAGTGAGGCCATGGCTTCTTCTGTCTATGATTATTATCTACTTGAAAAACAGCCTCTTGGCTTCCTACTAGGTCCTGATAGACACTGAAAGCCTACCAGAGGGTACCAAGTAACTACGTCTGCTAGTGTAATAAGTGTTATCTGATCCACAGAACACAAATTAGACATCCACAGCAGCATTCCGTTGTCAAATTAAATTGGCATATATGAGACCAGGGAAAGTCAATTGAGGAGACCTATGCCAACAGTGGCTCAGACCCCGCAGTATCTCCTCCCTCTCACGGCTCCTCCCTCAACCTACACCTAGAGACTGGTGGAGAGTTCCCTCTTCCTAGTTAAGAGGGGCATGTATAGGACTCATTTATAGGTGAATCTGCAACTATGCCAGCCCTACCTGGAAGTGGAGGACCACTAAATTATAGCTCCACTCAAAAATGGCCCTGAAAGACAGCAGGAAGATCCTCCTAACAGAAATAATTGCAAAGTACTTCTCACACAGTACACCTTGAAAGGCAAGATGCCTAAGATATGAATCAAAAGCAAGTCATGAGCAGTGGCTAATGGGTGCCAGCCAGCAACTCGCAAAGAATAAGATTAGAAGATTGGTGACAAAGAGGCATGTGCACAGATCTCTCAGGATGTGCGTATGATGTGGAGACATCCATGTCCTTATACAACCTTCCAAAGGACATTCATTGAGGAGGCTCTCAAGAGTAAGGCAGGAAAATGCTCTAGTGGCTGTCAATAACCTTCCTTTCCTGGTCTCACCAGTGGTAGCTCAGTGGGCTCCGGCCACAGTAGGGATGGCCTTGATAGGAATGGGCTTGAAACATGTGGATATTGCAGATGCTGAATGTACAAACTGCCAAGAGGGGAGGCTAATGCTACATTCCCAGAAGGAAGGCAGGCAATTACCTGCTGGCAGGTTTATCCTGGACACCTTCCATTACTGAAGGAGCTGGGCTTTGTTTTCGTAGGGAGGGATACACATTCTGGGTGCCAATTCGCCTTCCTTGCCTGCAGTCCTGCCAGCAGCACCATTAGTACACTGACAGAACACCTTATCTATCTCACAGAATATTACCACCAACCCTACACAAACTAGTTCAAAGTATAAAAGCCACAAATACTGCCCGACTCTTTTTTTAAAATGAGTCTAGCATGAGCAGAGTATCAAAACATGACACAGAGAATTTAAGAAAGATAATCCTAATTTCACTCATAGGCATAGAAGTAAAACGCCTAAACAAAACGTTGGCAAATGAAATCCAACAATATATGGAAAGGATAATATATCATGGACAATTTAGTTTATTTGAAGAATTCAATGTTGTTTTAATATTTGGAAATCAACTAATTTACAAAATTAACAGCTCAAAGAAGAAAAATCTATAACTATCAATATAGATGCTAAACAGAAAATTCAAAATATGATCATGATAAAAATGTTAACAACTTAGGAATGGAGATTTGCAAAACATATAGTAAATCTCTCTTTTAATGGGAAAATGTTGAAATCATTTTCTTAAAGATATGGATCAAGCCTAGGAAGCCCATGACCATGTTTTCACTCAGTGCTGTGGGATCAGGTCCACCTAACATGGTGAGCCAAAGAGAAAAATACAAAGCACATGGCTTGCAAATGAAGAAGCAAATCTGTCATTATTCACTGATATGATTTTCAACACAAGAAACCCAGAAGAATCTATCCATAAATCAGGAAAATCAGTAAGAATTAAGCAAGATGCTAGTTCCAAAATCAATATAAAAAATTTACTCATTGGCACCATCAACAAACAGAAAATGCAATTTATAAATAGCAACAAAAATAGGGTTAGTTCTCGTTGGGTCCATTGTACTCTGGAAGCACTGTGAGTGGAAGATGCACTGAATACGCCTAACGCGTGGATCACCAACTGATCAGCACAGGGACACAGCACACTGGAGGGCACACAGGGCTGCCTGAGAGCTGCTCAGCATTCCCAGAGAATATCATATGATACATTACTAGCCAGGAAGGGACCAAAATTCACAATTGGAATTACATATTCTAGTGGATTTGTATTGCTTTCATATCATTGTAAGCTTGAAAAGTCCTAAATTGAACCACCCTAAGTCAAGCCTGTCTACAAATAAAGTACCTAGGACTAAACAAAAGACGTACAATATCTGTATGTAAAAACTACAAAACACATTTTAAAAATCAAATGAATAGGATGATTCTATGTCATAAAGATGTCACTTCTCCAAGTTGATTAAAAGATTCAATGCAGTGCCAATCAAAACTGCAACAGATTTTTAAAGGACTTTAACAAGCTTTCGTGTAGGTCTGCAAAGGGCCAGAAATATCCAAAACACTCCTGATGAAGGAAAAGTCATCAAGAATTATTACAAAGGTAAAGTGACTAAAACTATTTATTAGTGCAGGGATAGTCATGCAATGGATGCAACAGAATAGAGCAGTGGGAAACAGAGCTACGCACATGTGTACCTCGCCTCAGGACAGGATGGTACTGTAGCTTGCCGGAGGAAGGACAGACTTCCCAATAAATGATGCCACCCACACAGAAGTGAAATTTGACTTCTACCTCAATCATTCACCAAAATCAATTCTGCATTAAAGATTTAATTGTGGAAAGCAAAACTATAAAATTTTTATCTTACATAGAATTATTTTCAAGATCTCAGCACAAGGAGAAATTTAAAAAATAACACAAGATGCAAAAAGTACAAACCATAAAGAATACATTCTACCTCATTAAAATTCAGAACTTCTGTTATTCAAAAACTCCATATGAAGTGAAAGGACCAGTTATGAAGTGGAAAAAAACTTACAAGATGGGGTGCTTAGTTTCCAGAACAAAAACTCCTACAAATCAATTAAGAAAAAGACAACCAAACAGAAAAAATGGCCAAAAGACATGCACAGACATTTCACAGATGAGGAAACATGAATGAGTCATACCTATGAAATGTTTCAACATATGAAAATATGCTCGATTTTATTTCAATAAATAAGATACCAATTTTCACCCACCAGACTGGCAACTTTTCAAAAATGACAAGAACAAGGGTTACTGAGGACATGGGCCAACTAAGACTTTGGAAAACAATTGCATTACCTGGTCAATTTAAAGATGCTCATATTCAACTATATAGGAATTTCGCTCCTAAATATATGTGCTAGAGAATTCTTGTCTGTGAGAAGCAATAGTCTTGTATAAATGTACAAGTTCATAAACAGCACTGTTTTGCAATATAAAAAATTTGACACATAGGACTGATGACAGTATTCTACAATATAGCAAACAAATATACACATGCAATGAGATACTATGTAGTAGGGAAAACAAATGACAACCATACACACACATAGGTGGACCTTAGGAATATAATACTGAGTGATAAAAGGAGGTCAGAAAAATAAATTCAGAATAACTATTTGTATAAAGTTCAAGAGCTTATGAAACAAATATATTTTTTAGAGTACAAAATATATGTAATAAAACAATAAAGAAAAGCAAAGAAGGAAGAGGACAAAATTCAAAGAATGGCCTCTGGCTGAAGGCAAGGGTGGGCTCTGTGAAGCAAATATCAAGTATGTAAGGAGTAAGGCCCCACGTACTGCAGGCTGCAGTGTGACCAGCAGATACTGCATGCTGCAGGAAGACAAAGACAAGAGAGAAAAAGAGAATTAAAGATGCTGTACCAGAATAACTTTCTTACTTTATTTTTGCCTTGGGCTGAAGTTGCCAAAAACAGAACATGGAAATCAGAACCATCTGTTGACAGGATAAGTTAGTGAACTGGACAGAATTTGTCAAAAGAAATTCAGAATAATGCATTTTAGAATCTGCATCAAATCACAAAAGAACATAAATAAAAGCCTACTTTATTTGAGAGGGGGAAAATGATGTTACTACATTATTGTTTATATAATAGTAAAAATATGGAAATACATAACTAAATGATCATTAACATAATACAAATGAAGTAAAATAGAAAACATTAATATGGTGGTATACTATTATAATAGTTGCAAAAAATTATACTAGGAATAGAAAAATCGATCAATAAAACAGAATAAAGTTGTTAAAAAGATACTTTTTAAAATACAGCATATAAAGTCATTTCAAGATAACAGAGAAAATCAACTAGTCAGTAAGTGTTGTGAGATAATTGGCCACTGACTGCCCCATCTAAAACAAATTACAAGTACTTAAATCACTTATTGTCCAATTATTTCAATACAGTATGACCAAAAATTGGATATTTTTTCATTAATTTTTATAAGATAATATAACAGGAAATATAAAAATGACAATTTTATCAAATTTATTCAATACAAGAATCAACTGGTTGAAATGACACCTACCCCAGCAACGCTTGGGATAGTCAATATGTAAACAAACATGCTACCCAAGTGATACTTGGGATAAACTGTTAAGTGGTTAAACTCTAGTAGATTAAATAACTCAAACAATTAAAATAGAGTATATTCACTTATTGATTTATATAATTATAAAACCATATAATTATGACATATATAATTATATAGCCATATAATTATAGCATAATTATATAACTAAATAATTACAACTTATACAATTATAAAGTAAATATGATTTATAAATTATACAAATTTATAAATTCTGTAATACAGGTATGAGAAAAATCCTGTGGAAACACGGTGAAAGGAGAAATAAGTGTATAGAAAGAGTTTATACCACTAATGACATTTTTGCTGGACCTTCCTGTTTGAATAGGATTCGTCAAGTGTTTAATATTTGGTAAAAGAATGTATTTTCCAAAGATGATTCTATCAGCATACATCCTACGCAACATGGTTTTCATCCAATATGACCCTGACAATCTTCCATGGAGGGGATGAACTTGGGCAGGATTTTGTTATTGCCTGATGAACAGAATGTGGGGGAAGGAACACCACAGCATGACTTTCAAGATTATTCAGCTTCTGCTGGGTCCTTGCTTCCCCAGGATGCTCATGCTAGCAAGCCAGCCACCATGCTGTGAGGAAGCCCAAACCAGCCCATGTGTAAAGATCACATGGAAAAACCCCTGTGGAGAGGCACCAAGGCCCCCAGTCAATATCCAGCAGCAACTGCACACCCGTGAGTGTGCAGGCCTTCAGATAATTCCTGCCCCAGCCTGAGTTCCCAGCTGAAGCCCAGATATACATCACAGGGGAAAGACAAGCCATCCCCAGTGTGCTCTGTCCTAATTCCTGACCCAGAGAATCCATGAACACAATAAATGATTATTTTATACAACAAACTTCTATGGCAATGTTACCCAGCCAAAATAACTGGAACAAAGACATTCCAAAGAGAAGAAACTACACAAGTAATGGGGCATCACAGAGCATTGTGAGTATTGGCAGTTTTGGTGATGAGGCCAGAAAGACTAGCTGGGATTAGACTATGAATGTTTTACTATGACAGTAAGAAAAAACTTAAACTCATCCTATTGGCAATAGAGAACAGTTGAAAGTTTATAAGATGGGAAGCGAAATGCAAAAATCTGCATTTTAGCAAGAGATCTCTGAGACCTCTCAAGGACAGATGGGAGAAAACCCCTTCTGATTAAGATGGATTCTGGCCAAGCCAAATGGGAAGCATCCCTCAGGCAATGAGTTTTGTGACATTTTTTCCTCTTTTGGGTTGCCTCTGAAGCTCATCTTCACTTGTATTAAAATGGAGGGGAGAAAATCAAATTTATGTTCATACAGAACCTGCTTCAGATGTTTATAAGTAGCTTTATTCATAACTGCCAAAACTTGGAAGCAACCAAGATGTCCTGCAGCAGGTGAATGAATAGCACTGTGGGGTATCATCCTATTCAGCACTAAAAAGAAATGGGCTACCAAGCCATGAAAAGACATAGCGGAACCTTAAATGCAGATTACTAAGTGAAAGAAACCAATCTGAAAGGCTACGTATGTATAATTCCAACTCTATTATACTGGAAAGGAGGGAGGTTGTGGGGGGAATTTTAAGGCGGTGAAACTACTCTGTACAATACTTTAATAGTATATGCATGTCATTTATTCGAGCCCACATAATGTACAACTCCAGGAGTGAACTCTAATGTAAACTAAGGACTTAGAGTGACAATGGTGTGTCAATATAAGTTCATTAATTGTAGCAAATGTACCATGCTGGGCAGAATATTGATGGTGGAGATGCTATGTACGTGTGGGGATATGGGCATATGGGAACTCTGTACTTTCCATTCAATTTTTCTGTGAATCTAAAATTGCTCTTAAAAAGAAAGTCTATTTTTAAAAATGTTAGGAGGAAAAAATGTTACACAATGTTAGATACGAAAGTTTTCCTTTCTGTTCTTTCAAGCTTTTGGATTTGGGATCTATTTACTTGAAATGCATTATAAGACTACCAAGAAAACTGTTGAAAAACTCTAACCATTTGTTGCTAAATATCCATATGAATGGCATCTTTATACATATATGACCAAAACCCCCAATTTCTTGTTTTTGTCTTTAATGAAATATCCTCACTGTTCTCACAACTGGCTTTATTAAAAATTTTTATGTGAACTTGTAAAGTAAATTCTACACTAATATACTGTAGCTTTTATATTTTGGGTGTTGTGACTCTGTATAGGGGGAAATTCTGAAGTGCATGGTCCAAGAAGAGGGAGATGAAACTCAAAATATGAGGAGCCAACTCTGTGATGACAGAAAGGATGCCTGGATGAATGTAAAAGCAAAGACACAGGAGGGGATGAAAGATACTAATGAGAACATTTCGTTCTCATCTTAGTGTAAGACTTTCCACCCTACTTTCTGAGAAAATCAAGAGAAGAATGTATTGTGAATTCAGAGTTCCAGGACAATAAGGACAGGATGGAGTGGCTCAATTAGGAATCGGATCCTAGAGGATCTTGACTAGTAGTAGAGCCCAGCTCAACAGTGTAATTTATTGGAGGCCAATGCTGTACAATTTGATACTGTGCCTTTCTCTACTGCTAATTATTCAAGAGATGGTTTAGCCATTCGTGGGACAGACAATACACTTCTTGCCTTTTCACATGTTTGCTTAATGACTGCTTTTGAAAGATGTCATACATCTATCCTAAAGAAGTTAATAAAAATAAGAATGCGAAAAAAATTTTCCATTTTAACCTTTTGTTTAAAAACTTAAGGGTTGTGATTATTTCAGAAACAAAATAAAAAGAAAAAAGTAAAAGAGAAAAAAATACTAAAACAAATGGGAAAATAAGAATATAGGATCACAGGAGGGTTGAATTTATCTACACTACTCCTTATTCCTCATTAGCAATGTTAAATAAAAGTCAACTGTTGCTATATTTCACAAAATAAAGTCTTTTATTTGTGCAGAATCCCTGCTCCTTAGTCATGTTTCTGAATTAACTTCACATCCACTAGCCAAATTACCTGCATCACAGAGGTTGCAGACTTCCACTTCCCCATCTGACAGCCATGTAGTCGGGGAGATAATAGAAGGAGGTATTATTGGCAAGGGTGGCTTTGGATCTTCATCGTAAAATAGAATCAGGTCCTGACAGAAAACGAGAGAACAAAAGAGTCTTTAAAAATCACATTTGGGATACTGATGTTGATGCAGTCAGGATACAGAACATTTCTGTCACCATCAGGAGGATCCTCCTTCTTCTACAGCCCCTACTAGTATGTTCCTGCTAATCTGTTCTTCCTTTCTGAATTTTAACATTTAAAAAACAGTATACAAATGTAATCATAAGTATTAACCTTCTAGGATTGGTTTTTTTCACCTACATGATTCCTAGAGATTCATCTAGAGTATTGTGTATATCCATAGTCCCTTCCTTTTCATTGCTGTATGGTATCCACGGCATGGAAGTTTGACTCATTAGAGGATATCTGTATTGTTTCTAGATTTGAGTTATTATAAATAAAGCTGCTGTGAACATTTATGAACAGGTTTTTGTATGATGTAAGTAACTTTTATTTCTCAGTCATAAACCCCTAAGATGAATGCCCAGTAGTACATTGCTGGATCCTATGGTAGTACACATACAGTTTTATAAGAAACTACTAAGCTGTTTTCCAGAGTAGCTGTACCATTTTGCATCCCACCAGCAATATACGAGCAATTTAATTTCTCCACATCTTCATCAGCATTTGGTATTGTCACTATTTTTTATTTTACCCATTTTGATATTTCATTGTGTTTAAATTATTTTCTGAAAGGTTAATGATGTTGAACATCTTTTCATGTGCTTATTTACCATATGTATTTGCTGGAATGAGTCTTTGTATCATTTGCCCATTTTCTAATTTTCAGTTTGCCAAGTTTTTTTCATAAATGGGTATTGAATTTTGTTAAATATTTCACTGCATGCATTGAGATAATTTTATGACTTTTTCTTCAGCTTACTGTTATGATAAATTACATGAGTTCATACTGATATACTCTGATATACTTCTTATTCAGTTCAAGCCTACTGGGTCATGACAATCTCTAATCTCATATCTATATCTCCTTTTTCCCAAACTGAGAATCTCAATTCTTGATACCAAAAATGATACAAGAGTATCACATAGGAACTCATTTGATTCATCCTACAGTATACTTATAATAATCTCAGAGCAAAAGTACCAATATTTCAGAACAAAATAACCAGTATATGTAACTTTATTTTACATTTTTAGGTTTTAGTTTTTGTTTTATAATTCTTTTTTTTTTTTTTTTTTTTTTTTTTGGTGGGTACCGGGGGGTCGACCTCAGGACCTCGCGCGCCAACAGGCACCCGTGCCGCTGAGCGATATCACCGGCCCCTTTTTCGTATGTGGGATCCGGGAGTCGAACTCGGGCCCTCGCGCTTGCAAGGCAGGCGCTTATGCCGCTGAGCCATCTCACCGGCCCTTGTTTTATAATTCTATAAAATCTTCCCTGATTTCCAATGACACATCTAAAAATAAGGTATATTTAGTGAAATTTAGTTTCTATTCCTCCTCCCCACCTTATTCCTTATATCCCACTACAATTAACATATTTTAATTTTATGTTTTATCCTACATGTTAGTTCTTCAGTATAAGCAAATGGGAAGTCCAGGAAAGGAACTGAATATAAATGGAAATTTATTATGTGATAGAAGCCAAAAATCAAAAAAGATGGACTGTTCAAAAATTACATTGAGGCAACGGATTATCTTTTGTAAAAAGTAAAATTTTTAAAAATTGGTATCTAGGGCTGGTGAGATGGCACAGCGGCATAAGCGCCTGCCTGGCAAACGCGAGGGCCAGAGTTCGACTCCCGGAACCCACATACCAAAAAGGGCCCGTGATATTGCTCAGTGGCACGGGCACCTGCTGGCGTGTGAGGTCCTGAAGTCGACCCCCGTACCCACAAAAAAAAAAAAAAAAAGTTGGTATCTAATGCTATCCATTTATCAAAGTAAATTCTTAGTAGGTAAGATTTATATATTTATATTTTTTAAAAATTAAAGCAAAAAAGTCATAATTATTTTTCCCAAAACTGAACATACTGCCATGGGTTGGATCTCAAGTGGCTCCCAAAGGCTCCCGTGTGGAAGCCCTGATGCCCAGTGCAGCAATGTTCAGAGGTGGGGCCTTGGGGATGTGACTGGATAATGAGGGCTCTGATTTCACTGATGAGTTCATAGCTGAATGAACTACTGGGAAGTGGCAGAAACCAGGAGACAGGGCCTATTGGGAGGATGTAGATCGCTTGGGGAATGCCCTGGGAAGACATATCATGTCTCAGCCCTTTCCTTACTCTGTTTCAGCCACCATGAAGCGAACAGCTTTGGTCTGCCATGCCCTTACACCACAATGCACTGCCTTGCCAAAGGCCCAGAAACAATGGAGCTAGCCAACCACAGACTAAAAACACTGAACCATAAGCCAAAATAAATCTTTCCTCTTTTAAATTGTTTTTCTCAGGTATTTTATCACAGTGGTAGAAAGCTGACTTACACAATACTCTTACCATATGTCCAGCAAATGTATTCCTTGGTATTTACCCAAATGAGGAGAAAAACTTATGTCCCCACAAAAATGTGCACGCAAATATTTATAGAAGCATTCATTATTGCTAAAACTTGGAAGCAACTTTAGTAGGTGAATGGATAAACTGTCATACATCCAGACAATGGAATATTTACTCAAACTCAGGCATTAATCCATAAAAAGACACAGAAGAAACTTAAATGCATATTACTAAGTAAAAGGAGCCCATCTGAGAGGCTACAAACTGTGATTCCAACCTATGACATTCTGGAAAATAATGAAAATAATAAAAGGATCAGTGGTTTCCAGGGGTTGGAGGGAAAGACAGATTTATAGGTGCGTGGACATGTGTCATTATACATTTGTCAAAACCCATAGAATGCACAATACCAAGAGTAAATGCTCATGTAATCACAGAATGTGATTATGATGTGTCACTCTAGGCTCACTGACTCCAACAAATGTACATTCTGGTAGAAGATGCTGGTAGTGAGGGAGGCTGTGTGTGTAGAGAGAAAGAGAGTATAAGGAGAAATCTACACTCTGCTCAATTTTCCTGTTAACCTAAAATGGCTCTAAAACATAGTCTTTCTGTTTGTTTGTTTGTTTGTTTGAGACAGGGTCTACTATAGTTCAGGCTGGCCTTGAACTCACTATGTAGTCCAGGCTGGCCTTGGACTCATGGCAATCTTCCTGCCTCAGCCTCCCAAGTGCTAGGATTACATGCATGCGCCAACACGCCCATCTAAAACATAGTCTTTTAAGAAAAAAGCCAAGATGACGTTTTATAGTCTTAGAGTAAGGAAAGTCTTTCTAAGAATATTTAAAATGTAGGGGCCGGTGAGATGGCTCAGCAGCGTAAGCACCTGCCTGGCAAGCACAAGGGTCCGAGTTCGACTCCCGGAACCCACAAACGAAAAAAGGGCCGGTGATATCGCTCAGTGGCACAGGTGCCTGCTGGCGCGCGAGGTCCTGAGGTCAACTCCCGGTACCCACAAAAATAAATAAATAAATAAATAAAATAAAATAAAATGTAGAAGTGATACAGGAAAGACAGATGCATTTGACCACATAAAAATTAAAGTGGAGGTCAGGCGGGGTGGGACATGCCTGTAATCCCAGCACTCGCAGGCTGAGGCAGGAGAATGGCCATGAGTTCAAGGCCAGCCTGGGCCTACACGTGAATTCAAGGCCAGCCTGAACTACAGAGCAAGATCTTGTCTCAAAAAAAGAAAAAAAGAAAAAAGAAAAAACAAAACAAAAAAAAGACTTCTATAAGGCCAAAAAAAAAAAAAAAAGCCATAAAATAAAATCAAATGAAAAACTGAAAATGAATAGACAAAGAACCAGACAATGGGTTAATTCTTCAACAGACAAGGAACTTTTAGATACTGATAAAGAAGGGTGTTGGAGATAGGCCTCAGTGGTACAACAAGTGTTCTCATACATGATGTCTTGGGTTCAATCCCCAAAACAAACAAACAAACAGAGAAGGAGAGGGAAGGGGAAAGAAAGAGGGAAGGAAGGAAGGAAGGAAAGAAAGAAGATAAACCAATAGGGAATGATTACATAAATTAATTTATGCATCAAGAAAACATGACAGCTATATGTACTGATATAGAAACATGTTCATGCCAGGTGCAGAGGTGCACATCTGTAACCCCAGAGCACTGGAAGCCTGAGGTAGGAGGATTGCAAGTTCAAGCTTAGTCTGGGCAACTTAGTAACTTAGCAAGACCCTGTCTCAAAATTTAAAAAAAAGGGGCCGGTGAGATGGCTCAGCGGCTTAAGCGCCTGCCCGGCAAGCGCGAGGGCCCAAGTTCGACTCCCGGAACCCACATATGAAAAATGGGCCGGTGATATCGCTCAGAGGCACGGGCGCCTCCTGGCGCGCGAGGTCCTGAGGTCAACCCCCCGGTACCCGCCAAAAAAAAAATAAAAAAAAAAAATAAAAAAAAATAAAAAAAAAGGCTGGGGATGTAGCTCAGCGTGAAGGCCTTGGATTCAATTTCCAGTACTACAAAAATGAATGACTAAATAAATTAAATAAACAAAAGTAGGACTGGTGAGATGGCTCAGCGGCACAAGCGCCTGCCCGGCAAGCGCAAGGTCCTGAGTTAGACTCCCAGAACCCACATAAAGGAAAAATAAGGCAGGTGATATTGCTCAGTGGCACAAGCGCTTGATGGCAAGCGTGAGGTCCTGAGTTCGACTGCCGGTACCCACAAAAAAAATAAATAAATAAAATAAACAAAAGTAAACAAACGTGTTCATAATATATACTTTAGTAAAAGAAGCTTACTTTGAAAAAATATAAAATGAATGATTACATTTGTTATGTAAGAAGACAACCAAGATATATTGCTTTAGTTCTAAGGAAGCTATAGAGCAATATATAGTGAATGATTCCATTTGGGTAAAATAAATGTGTAGACACAGAAAATTTCCCAAAAAACTCATTTAAAATTGCTAGCAATAGTAGCTGGGTGTGGTGGAACACACCTGTAATCCCAGCACTCAGGAGGCTGAGGCAGGAGGATCACTGTGAGTTCGAGCCCAGGCTGGGCTACATAGTGCGTTCAAGGCCAGCCTGAACTACATAGTGAGACCCTGTCCAAAAAAAGATTTGCTAGCAACAGTTGCCTTCAGAGAGAGGAACTCAAGGAGTATAGAGGAGTAAGGAAAAACTTAGCTCTTCATTTTTACAGTTTATGTTGTTTGGACTTTTTGTAGTAAGTATTCTCTAATTTAAAAAGAAATAATAAGGCTGAGGCTGTAGCTCAGTGGTAGGGCACTTGCCTAGCATGTGAGAGGTCCTGAGTTCAATCCCCAGCATCACTAAAAAGGAAGGAAGGGGAAGGGAAGGAGGAAGGAAAGGATGGAGGGAAGAGGGGCAAGAGGGAGGATTGGGGAAGAAAGAAGAAAAAGTCCCCAGAGCTATTAAAAAGCATAATAATAAATATAAACATCAAAGTAAGATGACTTTTAAGCATAAAACAATGATACAAAGAGACAGAGGAATGATGAATTAGCCAAGAATCACTATAATTTCTACTTTTCTAACAACTTTGATGAGCTCAAATTTTGCTAATATAATACATGACATGGAAATAAACCCAAGGATAGAACTGTATATTCTTCATTTACCAAAATAGTAAGTAGAAGCAGTAGGAAATAAATATTTCTCATCTATTGCTATCAATTTAGCAACTCAGCACTAGACTGAAGATTCCGGTCAGCTTTAATTCTGTGTGAACCATTTCTCAGCATCCCTATCTGTTGCTATGGAAACAACTGTGCCCCAAAATCACAACCTTATTGTTCAATCTCCTCAAACAGGAGAAGAACGACTTTTGAGGTGGTTAGAAGCCACGAAGAGCCTTATTAGCAAATTTAATAATAAAAATTCTGGACAATATGCACAGAGTAGACACACTCATGTCTGTCATAAATGTAAAGCCTTAGTTTTGAAAGCATCACTGTCCTGCTTTTTAAAAGCTCTATTCTGTTAAGAATTTTATTTACTGCTTTTAAGGTAATTTTTCTTTCATTTGTAGAAAGAGAATGGTTAAAGAGATTTCTATTTAAATTTTTTAAAAGATATGTTTAAGTACCTTCATTCTGCCCAAGCAATTGTCGATATCATCTCCTTCTTGTTTTGTGTTAGGAACACGAGAAAATTTACATGGATGTGGTACCTCTCATGCAGTACATGGCAAGAACAATTAGGTTTACCATTCAACTTGTTAGATTTTGTCTTCTGCTACGGGAGCAGTCTGTTGGAGAGGACATATTGTTCTTGACAATGAGAGGAGATGTCAAATGTTCTTGACAATAAGAAGAGATGCTGTCAACAGGATGAAGGGATATTATGATATAGCTATGCTTTGAAAAGTGAAAATCGTTTCTAGACTCATTTTGAGAGAAAGGTACAATTTTTCTAGCTGATACGACATGTGGCATAATCAAGATTTAAACACTGATATAAAAATCTAGGTGGCATTTTATGTCTTTGGCCCCAAAGCAAACAGGATTATTCATCTATTTTCTACCTAAAGGCCATCAGCAGCAAATAGACTGATGTCAAATTTAAAAAATCATTTTGACTTAATACCTTATCTTTTAAAATAATCAATGCATTTTCAACCTGTGAGCAATTTCACAAGAAATAGTGAAATTTCAAGTTTATGTGCCTTTCTGAGTTGCTATAAAAACAGCTGAATCCAGTACCTAATTTGGTTAGGAAGAAAAAGCCAAGAAAGAATCCCAACCTCCCCCCACCGGAATAATGGCAAGAAACACTGAAAAAGCATTCTGAGCAGGGGACCAAAGGAGGAAAAGAAGAAAAGGTAGCATGTATGTAGAGTCTGTTAGTTACTCACTTCTTCATTAACAAAAATTTATCAACTGAATACTCAGTATTGAATAAGACTAAAAATATTCTCTCAAGGAGCTTTCCTTCTAGTGGGAGAAATACACAGTTTAACACACACACACACACACACACATGAATAAGAATTTCATACAGTCATGGACAGAACAGGTTTTAGTCAAGATGGTTCTATAAGTTCATGCTTTGAGGATACCTCCCTTCTCCAAACACAAAGTAATGAAAGAGAAAATACAAACGTGAAAATTTAAAAAATGCAGTAATGCTGAAAGACAAGACTAGCATCTTCATGGATGAGAGCATGAGTAGAAACATATAATAAAGTTGTAGACCTTTGGGGCTCGGGTCCATAAAAAGAGAAAACAAGGAGCTCAACTCTGGAGGGGTAAACACAGATGAAAAGTATTCATAGAAAACATGAGTACTGAATATGGACTGACTGCTTGAAATTATGCTCGAGACATTGGTATCCCTTGCTTATGAAAGAAGTCAAAATACCCAATCAGCAATCATGGCCTGATGTCATGGCTTCTAAAACTATTACACTGAGGTAGATGAGAGGACAAAAACTCTGCAAATGAGGATAAGCATGATCCATAAAGGAAAAAATTGGCAATATTAGGCTTCGTCAAAATTTAAAACTTTTTAATGAAAGATATTGTTAAAAAGAAAAGCCCCAGGGCCGGTGATATAGCTCAGCGGCATAAGCGCCTGCCTGGCAAGCGCGAGGTCCTGAGTTTGACTCCCGGTACCTGCATATTAAAAAAAAAAAAAGCCACAGACAGGAAGAAAATACATGCAGACCACAATCTAACAAAGGACTTGTGTCTAGAATACATGAAGAATTCACAAAATTCAATGGTAAAAATCACACAATTCAATTAGAAAATGGGCAAAAGATGAACATGTATATCACCAAAGACATTTTATAATGGCCCAAATAAGCACATGAAAAGATGTTCAACATCATTAGTCATTTGGGAAATGCAAATTAAAACCACAGCAAGATATCACTATAAACCTATTACAACAACTTCAATGAAAATAGGAGCAATATACTGTACCAAAAGTTGGTGTGGATGCAGAGAAACTGGCTCTCTCATACATTGGTGATGGGAATATAAAAGGGTATAGCCACTGTGGAAATCAGAGAGTTTCTTACAAAACTTAGCATACAACCCAGCAATCACATTTTTGGATAATAACCCTACAGACATGAAAACTTCACACACAAAATTCTATACATGAAGATTCATAGTAGTTTTATTCAGAAGAAGCCAAAAGTCAGAAATACCCAAATATGCTTCATCAGGAAAATTGTTCAACAAACTCTAGTACATCTTTATAATCTGGTGCTGCCCAGCAATAAAAAATTACTGCTAAGTACAACAACCTGAATGGACCTCAAGAGCTTTACACTAAGAAAAAAACAATCTCAAAAGGTATACACTGTCTGATTTCATTTGTGTAACACTCTAGAAACAACAACAACCCAAATATAAAAGAGGTGGAGAAGGGATAGTTATTGCGACAGGGTGAGATTAAGCGTGGGGTTGGAGTGGGTGGCATTAAGGACTTCTTTTGTGGAGATGGAACAGTTCTGTATCCTGAGTGTGGGGCTGGCTCACAAATGTATATGTGATAAAACTGCACAGAACTGCATACACAAACATGCAAATGCAGGTAAAAAAAAAACTAAATACTGCATTGAAAAACTAAGCATTAAATAAGGTCTGCAGTCGAATTATTACTGACATGTCAATGTGTTTCCTGGTTTTGACACATGCCAGCTATGCAGGATGTCGACACTGGGGAACCTAGGTGAAGGGTACACAGGACTCCACTATTTTTACTACTTCCTGTGATTCTACAATTATTTCATAATAAAAGGTTTTTAAAGTGAGTAGAAAAAGATGGGCTACTCAATAAATTAAATATTGCCTATCCCCAGGGCACAAATAAAATAAGAACTCTATCTTATACTACAAAGTATTAGAAGACATAGGACCTCAACACTTAGAAAAAATGTTTTTTTATTACAACAGGGTAAGAATTTCTTTAAAATTTTTAAAAAGTACAAATCCTAAAGAAAACTGATAATTAGACCTTATTCATATTTTAAAACCAATATAACAAAAAACACTAAAAACAGAGTGAAAAGACAAGTGCTGTTTCCCTTAGAACACACAAAGCTAGGAAACAGATGTGCTCCAGGGAGGAATAAAGCCTGGCAGGCACTGATTTTAGCCCAGTGGGGTGGGGTCAGACTTCTAACTTTCAGAAGTGTAAGATAACAAACTGATATTGTTTTAAGGTACAATATTGGTTTGCAACTTGTTACACAACAAAAGAAAACTATAGCAGGGACTTACGTCTGTTGATTTCCAAGCATTCCCCTCCAGAGAGAGCAGAGTTTCCTCGGACAACATGGTTTCTGCAGGCGACTGTTTGTCTTGGCACTGGTCTTGTTTCAGTCTTGCCTTAGAAGTGTTTTCTGTCAACAATAAAGCTAAGATTTTACTTTGGCAAAAAACAGTAAGATTTTATATTAGTTCATAATTGGTGAGTTTAATCCCTTCAAAAGATCATTCTGTCTACTAAATATACATCACCTATCAATGGCAATCTATGAGTATTAATCACTTTGATATACCCCTTTATGTTTGGTAAGTTCAGAATGATTTCAAAATACAACCAAATTCTAGCCCTTTCCCATTATCAACAATTCTATTATAGCTTTATTATTTAAAACACTTTTGGGCTGGTGAGATGGCTCAGCAGCGTAAGTGCCTGCCTTGCAAGCTCAAGGGCCCGAGTTCGACTCCCAGATCCCACATACGAAAAAGGGGCCGGTGATATCGCTCAGTGGCACGGGTGCCTGTTGGCGCACGAGGTCCTGAGGTCGACCCCCCGGTACCCACAAAAAAAAAAAAAAAAAAAAAAAAATTTTAAAAAATAAATTATAATATAGTAGTAGGTATAATATAGAAAATAGAGTTGGGAAATGTGGAAATTACTCAAGTGAAATTTTAGCAAGGCATGAATGACAATTATAATTATTCTAATTAATATTTAAAGAATTTTATTACTGCAGTGCAAATTTCATGTGTTCTAAGAGTTTCTAATTAGAAATGTATAATTATTTGATAAGAAATGCAATTTTTAGGGCCGGTGAGATGGCTCAGCGGCTTAAGTGCCTGCCCGGCAAGCGCGAGGGCCGGAGTTCGACTTCCAGAACCCACATACGAAAAAGGGGCCGGTGATATTGCTCAGCGGCACGGGCACCTCCTGGTGCGCGAGGTCCTGAGGTCGACCCCCCGCTACCCACAAAAAAAAAAAAAAAAAATGCAATTTTTAAATTTTAATTTAAACATAAAAGGAAAAATACACCAATGAAAACAAACTGATATTTCTGCTTCTATATATTTACTAATTAAATATTTTTGCAGCCTTAATCTTTGCCTTCCTATGTTAATTACGATCAGTATCAAATAAAAAATTTACTTGGGGGCCAATGAGATAGCTCAGCAGCATAAGCGCCTGCCTGGCAAGCACGAGGGCCCGAGTTCAACTCCCGGAACCCATATACGAAAAAAGGGCCGGAGATATTGCTCAGCGACATGGGCACCTGCTGGCACGTGAGGTCCTGAGGTCGACCTCCGGTACCCACAAAAACAAAATAAATAAATAAATGAGTTTACTCTTGGTCTGGGGTGTAGCACAGGGGTAGAATGTTTATTTAGCATGTGTGAGGCCCTGGGTTCAATCCCGACACCACAAAACAAAGCCTAACTCTAAAAGTATTAGTACTAGCTCTATGTCCACATATTATTATTATTATTATTCTTATTATTGTTATTATTTTGTCTTTTTTTTTTTTTTATGTGGGTACCGGGAGTCGACCTCAGGACCTTGCGCTTGCCAGCAAGCACTTGCGCCGCTGAGCAATATCACTGGCCCATTTTTTTCCTTTACGTGGGTACTTGGAGTCGAACTCAGGACCTCGTGCTTGCCAGGCAGGCACTTATGCCGCTGAGCTATCTCACCCACCCTTCTTGTGCTTTTTATCACTAACTATTGTCAAAGAATGCCTAAGAGTCCCTTGAGAGCAAAGCAACAAAAACCCGGGAGCAGGCTATTATGCATCAACGCAACAAACTCATGACAAAGTTCCAAGGCTGAGCTATCCATCTTAGTAAAAAAATTCAGGAGTGTGAAGATTTATTTCTGCACTTCTTTGAATAAATAACACATTTCGGGGGGGGGACTTTAAATCTGACTAGTTTTTTTTTTCATATTAGTGCATATTAATTATACTGAGTCCTGGGTTACATTGTGGCTGACTCTTTTCACAGTAAGGGTTGATTTTGTTAACTAGGTTATAAGATATTTTCCAAAAACTGAATGACCCAATTGTGTATTTTAATGAGTTGATGAAAATATATTTAAAGTATATCTATTATAAAATCATTTTCTAAAAATCTATTATATTGTATATTTCAATTAATATCTTTATTTTCCCCAGAGTTTCTGACTATATCAGGTTTCACTAAAGCATAACAGGTTAATAATTATTTGAAAAACTTTAGTAAAGGTGTTTTTGATATTATTCCCAGAAATTGAGAAAGTAAATGATTCCTAATGACTGTTTTAACAAATCATTTTTTAAGTAAGACGTTTCCAACTCTGGTTTCAATAACACTGAAGAAAGACTTAATCAAGTTAACAGTCAACAAGAGATGAAAAATATTTTTATAATAAATCACTATATAATTTTGGCATATTACTTGGAAGGAATTCATAGACTTGATTGACAGTGCTGTAATAAAGAAATTCCTATTCCCACTTATAATTTATGTCAAGTTTTCACAGCATTTACATCTATAAAAATGTAAAGCAGAAAGAATTTATGCTAAATCTTGCTTATATCTAGCAATAAGTAATATTTATATATGTGTAAATGAATAGTCCCATGTAGCTCATAAAAGCATGCATTTCTAATAAAATAGTATTCTTTATGTTTGATAAGTACTTATAAAAATTTATAATGTATTCATGTGGTTTTGCTAGATTGTGTACTAACAACTGTAATACATCAATCTAGAAGGAATATTTTAGCATTTAAAATCTTTTCTCAAAGAAAATTTAGAAAAACAATCTCATCAGGAACAAGGCAAGGACATCCATTCTTATCCGTTGTATTCAATATAGTTCTTGAAGTTTTAACTACAGTAATTAGGCAAGAGTAAAAATAAAAGGGATACAAATAGGAAAAAAGAGGTCAAATTATCCTTGCTTGCAGATGATATGATTCTATACTTAGAAGACCCTAAAGACTCTACTAAAAGACTATTAGAGTTGATAAATGAACTCAGCAATGTTGCAGGATATAAATTAACATTAAAAAACCAGTAGCTTTACTATACACAAAAAATGGGCTAGCTTAGAAAGAGATCAGGAAAACAATCCTATTCATAATAGCTTCAAATAAAATAAATTACCTAGGCATCAATCTAACCAAGAAGGTGAAAGACCTCTACAATTGTAATGGCAAATTTATAGAAATTTTATGGTAGTAATTAAAAATCAATTAGTAGCCTGTTGCTATATAGAGACAAGATACGCTGCTTGTCACATAGTCAGACTGCTAAACTCAGTCAGCCTTGACTGTCTGTCCAGCTGCTTCTTCCAGATAGCCAGCTAGGTCAGCCTGACCGCGCCCCGCTGTGATGTCTGTGTTTTTCCTACCTAGTTTTCCTAACATGCTTCAAGGACTTTGTGCCTAGGACAGACAGTCAAGGACACATTTAACTCTACCCACACTGCTCAAAGCCCTCCCTCCCAGGATGTTCCTGCCTTATGATAAACAATTCCTTTGAAGTAAAACTGCTTAAAGCAAATCCGCCTGACAACATGCAATGTGATTCATGTAACCAATCATGAAATAACCTGCTATCAGTTTTGTACTTCCTGCTTGCAAAAGTGTATATAAGATTCTGTTTCACTCTAAGCGGAGGCTGCTAATTTGGACTCAGTCCCCCAGCCCGCTGGCATTAATAAATCAGTTGCCTTCCAACTCCTCAGTGCAGAGTGTTTTCCTTTTGGTTCGGTACCAGGTTTTTTTTCCTGCAACACAATGAAAACTTCAAACACTGAAGAAATTAAAGAAGACACTCAAAGATGGAAAGACCTCCTATATTCATGGATTGGCAGAATTAATAATTGTCAAAATGGTCATATTACCAAAAGTGATCTAATGACTCAATGCAATCCCCATCAAAATACCAACGATATTCTTCACAGAACTAGAAAAAAAATCCTAAACTTCATATGGAAACACAAAAGACCCAGAATAGCCAAAGAAATCCCGAAGCCAAAAGAACAAGACTTGGAGGTATCACAATACCTGACTTCAAATTACTACAAAGCCACAGTAATAAAAACAGCATGGTACAGGCACAAAAATAGCTACACAGACTAATGGAACAGGATAGAGGACACAGAAACAAACTCATGCAACTAAAATTGGCCATCTAATTCTGGACAAAGGAGCCAAAAATATACATTGGAGAAAAGACAGCCTCTTTAACAAATGATGCTGGGAAAAGTAGATATCTACTTATAGAAAATTTAAACTAGATCCCTATTTCTTACTCTGTATACAAAAATTAATTAAAAATGGGTCAAAGACCTAGGCGTAAACCCTGAAACTTTGCAACTGCTAAAAGAAAACATAGAGGAAACACTTGAAGCCAGAGACACAGGCAAAGACTTCCTGAATAGGACTCTAATAACACAGGAAATAATAGCAAGAATCAATAAATTTGATTTAACTTGATGATATCCATTTCAATTTATATTATATTGCTATATTGATTATATTGATATATATTTATATTATAATGATAAATATCAATTTAATTTGATTATATCAAATTAAAAAATTTCTGCATAGCAAGGGAAACAACTAACAGAGTGAAGAGACAGCCTACAGAATGGGGGAAAATTTTACTAGCTACTCTTCAACAGAATTAATATCTAGAATATACAAAGAACTAAAAAAAAACCAAAAATCAAATACAGTAGCCCAATTAATAAATGGCCAAATGAATTGGACACTTATCAAAAGAAATATAAGTGGCCAATAAGTATATCAGAAAATGTTCAACATCTACAGTCATGAAGGAAATGCAAATCACCCCAATCAGAATGATTGTCTCCAAGAATACAAAAAACAGTATGTTGGCAAGGATGGAAAAAAGGTGGAGGAACCCTTCTATACCATTGGTGAGAACGTAAATTAGTACAATCACTATGAAAGTCAGTATGGAGATTCCCCAAAAAAACTAAAAATAGAGGTACCATTTGATCCAGCTATACTACTCCTTGATATATACCCAAGGCAATTAAAGCCAGCATACTAGGGATACCTGCATATCCATGTTTATGGCAGCACAATTCATAATAGCCAAGCTATGGAACCAGCCTAGATGCCCATTAACAGATGAATGGATAAAGAAAATGTGGTGTGTACATACATGAGAGTATTATTCAGCCACAAGGAAGAATGGAATTCTGTCACTTGCAAGAAAATGGATGAATTTGGAGACCATCAGATTGAACCAAATAAGCCTTACATGGAAGCAGATATAACTAAAAGTCAAGAAAGAAAGAAAGAAAGAAAGAAAGAAAGAAAGAAAGAAAGCAAGCAAGCAAGCAAGCAAGCAAGCAAGCAAGCAAGCAAGCAAGCAAGCAAGCCAGCCCGCCATCCAGCCTGCCAGTCGGCCAGCCTTGGACATTCTTTCTCTCCCAAAGTGATACTGATGAGTTGATAAGAGCCTGAGATTTCTCATCCAAATCTACATGTCTAGAGAAATAAAACTGAATAGACAATGCTTTTTCTTATGACTGAGAAGAGATGGAAATAACTAAAGAAAAAAATTAAGTTCAACAGAGTGTGTAAGATGCAAGCCCTTCAATGGCAGGGCAAGCCACAGTTTCACACTGAATTAAGCAATGATCTGAAGCTCCAGGCTACCGCCACTCATGGGAACAGAATACAGAAAGATACATATCTCAGCTAGGTAAGATTACCAGGACCCCATACAAGAGACTCAAGAAACAGAGCAAAGTCAAAGTGTTCGAAAGAAGATTGCACATGGCCTCAGCTGAGATCTCCTATTCCTCCTTGCTGTAAAAAGTGGTTAAAATAAGACATAGGCCACAAACTGCAACTTGATAGAAAGAAAAAGTGGTCTCAGATGAGACAAGCTTTAAAAAAAACCAACCCACTCAGTGTATCTGAGCAAATTAGTCAAAGTTTATTGTGCTGTAGCTATGTTAGCCCCTTTACTTATTATAACAATTCTATAGTAGGGACTATAGTATCCTTGTTTTACAGAAATGAAGTTGCAGCACATGGGTTTAAGTAACATGTCCAAGATCACACAAGTAGTCAGGATTTAAATCCAGGCCTTATAACTGTAGAACCTGAAATTGTAACCATTACTCTCTACTGTCTTCAAAATAGAGTGCCCAGTCAGGGCTGCCTAAGCATGAGTAAGGTGTAATCAAATGACCTGGCAACTAAACAAACACATTCTTGTAGAAAAAAGGGAAAAGAGGAGGAGAAAGGAAGAAGGTGACATGCAAATAAAAAGCCCAAACACAGAAGAAAACAGAGCTCAGGAAACAACAGGGAGGGCTGGTGAGATGGCTCAGCGGCATAGGCGCCTGCCTGGTAGGTGCGAGGGCCCGAGTTCAACTCCCACAACCCACATACGAAAAAAGGGCCGGTGATATAGCTCAGCAGCATGGGCGCCTGCTGGCGCACGAGGTCGTGAGGTCAACCCCCGGTACCCACAAAAAAAAAAAAAAAAAAAGAAACAGGAAAACTCTTCACAACATGGTATTTAATGATTTTTCAAGTTATTGTAAGTTACATCCTTTCATAAAATTCATTTTATAATCATTGCTATTATATAACAATATAAGGCTGAGCATCTTAAAAAGTGTTTCTTGTTTTCATATGTTTCCTCCTTTTATTTAGGAAGTGCTTTCCATATCTCTTATTTTTTGTTCAGCCATCCCTTTTTCATTGGTTTCAGGAATTATTTATATTTTCTGGATTCTAGTCATTTGTTAGTTATATATGTTGGAAAATTTTCTCCAGTCTTGTGATTTTTCACTTTTTATATGGTGTTTTCTGATCTTGAAATCTACTACAAAAAAAATCTACTAAAAAGGCTAATCAAAAGAGATGGTATTGGCACAAAACCAGACATATAAACCAGAAACAGAACACAGTCCAGAAATAAATCCATACACTTTACAGTGGACAAAAGTACCAAGAATACACAATGGGGAAAGCACAGTCTCTTCCATAAATGGTGCTGGGACAACTAGATCCACATGAAGAAGAATAAAACTGGACTCATTTCATTTCATATGCAAAGTCAACTTAAAATTAACTAAAGACTAGAAAACCTAGGGGAAAAACTTCTTGATGTTGATCTGGGAAAAAAATTAGTATGACCTGAAAACCACAGGCAACAAAAAAAATTTAAATTTAGTAAGTTGTATTAGTTTTCCATTGCTGCTATAAGAAATTACCAAAAACTTAGTGGCTTAAAACACCGCCCATTTAATATCTCACAGTTCTATATAAGTCGCAAGTCCAGGCGTATTGACTGAGGTGTCAGGTTCTGAGCCTCACAAGGCCAGAGTCAAGGTGTCGGCCACATTGGGTTTTTATCTGAAGACTGAGAAAGAATTCACTCCACAGTGATTTAGGCCACTGGCATAACTCAGCTCCTTGCAGTTGTAGGCCTGAGGTTACCATTTCCGTGCCTGCTGGCAGCCAGGGTCCACTGTCAGTTCTTGCACTCCTTAACCTTCCATTTCCTTTTTCTTTTTCTTTTTTTTTTTTTTTTTTGTGGGTACTGGGGGTCAAACTCAGGACCTCATGCGCCAGCAGGCACCCATGCCGCTGAGCGATATCACAGGGCTTTTTTTTCATATGTGGGTTCTGGAAGTCAAACTCAGGACCTCGCACTTGCCAGGCAGGTGCTTATGCTGCTGAGCCATCTCACCGGCCCAACCTCCCATTTTCAAGCCAGTAATGATGCACCAAATCCTTCTCACATGTGGAATCTCTCTCACTTCCTCTTCTACTACTACTTGGTAAAACAGATTTTAAGGGTTCACGTGGTTAAATTACTTTCACCTAGTCTCTTTGTCATATAATGTAATAATCATGGAAGTGATCATTCACCATATTCACAGGTTCTACCTACATTCAAAGGAAGGGAATTAAGTCACTGGGGCTTCCCCCAGAATTATGTCTGCCACAGCAGTCAAACTTGTAAAAACTGTTTTTGATAGTTTGCACTTTTACAGGGCTAGGGGTATAGCTCAATGGTAGAGTGCTTGCCTAGCAGGCATGAGGTCCTGCAATGATTCCCCAACACTGCAAAAAAAGATTTTAAGTTTGTACTTTTTCTGTTATGTTTTTAAAAATCTTTCTCTATCCCAATGTAAAAGACATTCTCTTGAGTTTTCTTTTAAACATGTTCAAATTTTGCTTTTAAATTCTTAATTCATCTAGAATTTGTGTGTGGTAGAAACCTAACTTCTTTTTTTCAATATGATCAAATGATTGTCCAGGATTAAATACTGAGAAATTCATCTTTTCCCACCAATCTGAAATGCTATCTCTGTCATAGTTGTGTAGGTCTTTTTTTCTAGGTGCTATGAGTTTTTTCACTGGCTCATGTAATTAATGATTCTGCATCAATACCACATTGATTACCATAGATTTATGCAGTCCTAATATTATAGGAAGTCAAGACCTCCACCTTATTGTTCTTCAGAAATGTTTTGGCTATTTTTGACCTTTTGATTCCTCTAAATAAATTTTCTTATCAGCCCATCAAATTCAATTTTAAAACCCTTTTTATTTTGGATTTTGATTGTAATTGTACTGAATCAGTAGTTCTCAACTAGGGGCAATTTTGGTCCCCAGGGGATGTCTGCAGACACTTCTTAGTCTCACAACAGGGAAGGATGTGTGCTAATAGCATCCAGAGGATACAGGTCATAGTTTTTGTAATAGTCACTGCCTCTCCGAAAGGGGCCCATCTCTGAGGATCAGAGAAGCTCAGTACTAATTGTGGTTTTTGTCAATCAAGGAGCAATTATCCTTCAGCTATCTCTTCCTTCAAACATCAAAAGCATCCAAACAAAAGCCACCCGAGCTATGTACCAGGATTAAAACTTGGGGGGGGAACATCCAGGAATAGACAAAAACAAGTGGTGATGTGTGTATAAAACCTTTTTCAAAGTACCTCTTTTCCCTTGCAAATTCACCACAAAGAAGCTAGGCACAGCTGTTTCAGCGCTAGATCCTAAAGCTTGGAAATCAGATTTCTAGCAATGCATTCAATTTTATATTTCACTATAACTAAACAAAATAGAAACATCTTTAAATTCCTTCTGATGGAAATTTACCTGTAAGACAGCATCACTTGCCTCTATTTTCTCTAACTCAAATTTTGGAGTCATTTTCAATTTCTCCCTTTCTTTTTCAATACATCATCCACTACCCACTGACTCTCTATATGCTATGGTATCTTTAAACATTACTGTTTCCTCATTTCTGTAGCCATAGAGCAGGTCCTGGATGCCTGGATTGAAAGATCTGTCTCTTACAAAGCTTCCCTTCAATTTGTGTCTCCTTCATTTCCACACAAAGCAGTAAGAATTAGCTTCCACCAACAGCTGTTTTCACTAATAAGAAAGCTAAGTTCTGTGACTAAGCTAAACATTCCTTCTGTTCAAGACCCACGATGGTTCCTAGTAGCTAGTTGTATCAAAATGAAATTTCCAAATACTGTTTATTATTTCCTTTATGAATTGCTCTACAAACACTCAACTATCTGCCCACACTTTTTATTTTATTCCATTTAGTCAAACAATCACATATTACCAAGCTTAATCTATTTTTTGTTTGTATTCTTTCCCACTATGGTAGGGACTATTTTTTGTCTATTTTATTTTCTCCTTCTTTCTTAACAATATAATCTTTAACTCTCATCTGTGCACACAGCTACCCAGTGTAACGATGTCATCTCAGCCTCCCTTGCAGCTAGGAGTGTGCATGTGATTAAGTGCTAAACAATATGTAAACCAAAATGTTATGTGCCAGTAGACAATTTTTCCACAGAGGGTAGGAATGGGGTGGGATGATTCAAGTGAGCTGCATTTATTGTGCATTTTTTTCTATTACTATTAGATTCTCATAAGAAGCTCACAACCTAGATCCTCCACATGCGTGGTTCTCAGTAGGGTTCTCACTCCTCTAAGAATCTAAAGCCACCACTGATCAGACAGGAGGCAGAGCTCAAGTGGTGATGCAAATATAGTTGCAGCACTGGCTTCACTAGCTTGCTGGCCCATAGCTGACCTCCTGCTGCACAGTCCAGTTTCTAAAAGGCCATGGGCTGGTACTGGTCAGTGGCTAGAGAGTTGGGAACCCCAACTATAAGCAACTTAATAACTGCCCTTAAAGGGAAGAGGCACTCATGTTCAACTTCTCCTATTCTTTCCTACTGGCTGAAATGCAGATGTGATGGCTAGAGCCCAAGTAGCTATGAATCATGAAGTGGAGGTGAATCATGAAGTGAAAATTAAATGCTGAGTTTGGAACAGGAACAAGATGGACAGAACCCCAGGGAATAGCTGGGTTGAATGGGAACTCTAATCCTTGTTTTTTGAGGAATCTCTACACTGATTTCCACAGTGGTTGCACCAGTCTACACTTCCACCAACAGTGGAGAAACATTCCTTTTTCTCCACAGCCCCACCAGAATTTGTTATTGGTTCATTTCTTGATGATGGCCATTCTTTTTGGGGTGTGATGGAATCTGTCAGACATGGTAGAGAGTCTTCTCAATGCTAGAATACCTACTCCGGATTTTTTAGAAGAAAGAAATGAATTCTTATTATGTTTAAGCTGTTAGGATTTTGTGGCCTCTACTACTATCACTCATAGACACATCTATTTCTTTTTTTTCTTTTAAGACAGGCTCTCGCTATGTGGTTCAGGCTGCCCTTAAATTCACTTATGTATCCCAGGCTGGCCTTGAACTCATGGCTATCCTTCTGCCTCAGCCTCCTGAGTGCTGGGATTACAGGTGTGCACCACCACACCCAGGTGGACACTTCTATTTCTCTTTTTGTGGGTACCGGGGGTCAACCTCAGGACCTCGTGCGCCAGCAGGCGCCCGTGCCGCTGAGCGATATCACCGGCCCTTTTTTCGTATGTGGGTTCCTGGAGTCGAACTCGGGCCCTCGCGCTTGCCAGGCAGGTGCTTACGCCACTGAGCCATCTCTCTGGCCCTCTATTTCTAACTGATGTACCTGAGTTTTCACTTGCTATTCTTCCTGTCCTACTAAGAATGCTACTCCCAAATTTATTTTCATATCTCTTCCACCTTCTCAAATTGTCAGTTTGTCTTCTTTCTTTAAAACATCTACAAACACCTACATAGGAATGCTTGGTACTGCTAAATTTACTTAATGCAGTTACTCTTTTTTTTTTTTTTAACACAAACACACATGTAAACAATGGATAAATGAAACAAAAATAACAGATTTTTAAACAAATTTATGACAGCTTTTACACCTGAACATTCACTATTTACTACTTAAATACTATTCTTCAATGATACCACCGTTGGCCAAAATGTTCTTGGAACAGCTTTTTGTGAAATAGACTTGAAAACATGCTATACATCTTATGATATAACCTTGAAAGGAGCAGAAATACACTCGATTTGCTTACCATACCTAGAATAGTGTCTGGCGGATAGTAAGTAGTACTCAATATGTATCTGTGGTATTAAATAAATTGTAATAAAACCTTATTTTTTTATTTTAAAGAGAAAAAAATTTCAAAACAAGATAATAGGAAGGTAACAATGGTTAATACATTGCATATTGTTATCTTTAAATTACTCAGGGTACAACATATAGGCACTTATTGTCCAAACAATATTAGCACAAACCTTTCTTTTCAATGAACTAAGAGAAATTAGTAGTATAACTATCTTAACTATCTTGTGTGTATATATATATATATTTTTTTTTTGCTTTTCCTTTTTCTCCTTTCCCCATCCCAGTTTATCTTTCCTTTTGAACAGTTTCTTCCCATTTTACAATATCTATTGTACATTTTGGATCTTACTCTTTCAGCTTCTCACACTAGGGGGACAATATAATGTTTGCATATGTGCATCTGGTTTATTTCACTTATGAGTATGGTCTTGAGTTGCATCCATTTACCTATAAAAGTTTCCAGTTTAACCTTCTTTATGGCTGAGTAGTACTCCATTGTATAAAAATACCACATCATTTTTATCACTTCCTCAGTTGATGGGCATTTCGGTTGTTTCCAAGATTTAGCTATTACAAATTGTGCTGCTATAAACATGGGTGCACACATATTGCTGTGGTATGTTTTTACTTCAGGGAAAATAGACAGGGAATAGCTGGGTCAAATGGGACCTTTAATCCTAGTTTTTTGAGGAATCTCTACACTGATTTCCACAGTGGTTGCACCAGTCTACACTTCCACCAACAGTGGAGAAACATTCCTTTTTCTCCACAGCCCCACCAGAATTTGTTATTGGTTGATTTCTTGATAATGGCGATTCTTTCTGGGGTGTGATGGAATCATAGTGTTTTAATTTGCATCTCTCAAATGACCAGTTATGATGAACATTTTTCCATACGTTTATTTTGTTTGTATTTCATCTGAGAAGTGTGTATTCATCTCAAATGCCCATTTTTGGATTGGGTCTTTAAATTTGGGGGGGTCTGATTTTTTTAGTTCTTTACATGTTAATAGTAATCTTTTGTCTGAGGAACAGCTGGCAAACATTTTTTCCCACACTGTAGGTTGTTTCTTCACTCTGTTGGTGGTTTCTCTTGCTGTGCAAAAGCTTTTTAATAAGATGAGATCCCAGTTATTGATTCTTTGTGATAGTTCCTGTGCAATTGGGGTTTTATTCATAAAGTCTTTGCCTACATCAATGTCTTCAAGAGTTTTACCTACTCTATCTTCCAGCACATTTAATGTTTCTGTTTCAATATTTATATCTTTGATCCATTTTGAATTTAGTTAAGTGCATGGTGAAAGATATAGGTCTAATTTTAATCTTTGGCATGTGCAGAGCCAGCTTTTCCAGCACCATTTATTAAAGAGGCTATCTTCCAGTGAATGTGTTTGGCACCTTTGTCAAAGATAAGGTGGCTTACTATTTCTGGAGTTGTTTCCACATATTCTAATCTGTTCCATTGATCTTTGGGTCTGCTTTTTGCCAGCACCGTGCTATTTTTATCACAGTAGCTTTATAGTATAATTTCAAGTCAGGAATTGTGATGCCCCCTGCCTTGCCTTTGTTGCCCGGAATTGCCATTGCTATTCTAGGTCTCTTCTGGTTCCAAATGAATTTTAGGATTGTTTTCTCTAATTCTGTGAGATATGCTGTTGGAATTTTGATCAGAATTGCATTAAATGTGTATAACAGTTTTGGAAGTATGGCCATTTTCAGTATATTCGTTCTTCCTACCCAAGAGCAAGGGATATCTTTCCATTTTCTGATATCCTCTTCAATCTCCTTTTTCAGAGTATTGTAGTTTTCAATGTAGAGGTCTTTTACTTCCTTTATTAGATTGATTCCTAGGTATTTCATTTTCTTTGGATGCTACTGTGAAAGGTGTTGTTTCTCTAATTTCTCTCTCAGTGAGTCTGTTATTCGTGTACAGGAAGGCTACTGATTTTTGAGTGTTGACTTTGTATCCAGCTACACTACTGAATTTGCTTATTAAATCAAGCAGTTAAATTTAGTGGGGTTTTTGGGGTCTTCTATGAAGAGTATCATGTCATCTGCAAATAATGATAATTTAACTTCTTCCTTTCCTAGTGTTATTCCTTTTATTTCTTTCTCTTGTGTAATTGCTCTGGTAAAGTTTCTAGGACTATGTTGAATAACAGTGGACATCCTTGTTTTGTTCCTGATTTTAGAGAGAAAGCTTTCTGTTTTTGTCCATTTTGTATGATGTTGGCTGTTGGTTTGTCATAGATGGCTTTTATCAGATTGAGATAAAGACCATCTATTCCAATTTTCTGTAGGGTTTTTTATTTATCCTAAAAAGGTGATGGACTTTGCCAAAAGCTTTTTCTGCATCTATTGAGATGATCATATGATTTTTGTCCCTGGCTCTGTTAATATGGTGTATTACATTTATTGATTTATATATGTTGAAACATCCCTGCATCCCTGGGATGAATCCCACTTGGTCATGTTGTATAATCTTCTTGATGATTTGCTGCATTCTGTTTGCCAGTATCTTATTGAGGATTTTTGCATCTATGTTCATTAGGGAGATTGGCCCATAGTTCTCTTTCTTATTTGGGTCCTTCTCTGGTTTTGGTATCAGGGTAATGCTTGCTTCCAGGAATGAATTTGGGAGTATGGATTCCCTTTCAATTTCATTAAAGAGTTTGAGTAGTAGTGGTGTTAGGTCTTCTCTAAATTTCTTGCAGAATTCAATGGTGGGCCTGGGCTTTTCTTTGTTGGTAGGTTTTCAACTACAGCTTCAATTTCATTGATTGACATTGGTTTATTTAGGATTTTTATATCTTCTTGATTCAGCTTTGGTAATTCATATATATCCAGGAATCTGTCCATTTCTTCTGCATTTTCCATTTTATTAGAATACAAGGGCCAGTGAGATGGCTCAGCGGCATAAGCGCCTGCCTGGCAAGCCCGAGGTCCTGAGTTCAACTCCCAGTACCCACATACGAAAAAGGGGCTGGTGATATCGCTCAGAGGCATGGGCGCCTACTGGCGCATGAGGTCCTGAGGTTGACCCCCGGTACCCACCCCCCAAAAAAAGAATACAAGTTTTCAGGGGCCAGGGATATAGCTCAAAGGCTGAGCCTGCCTGGCAAGTGTGAGGTCGAGAGTTTGATTCCCAGTACAAAAAAAAAAAAAAAAAAGAATTCAAGCTTTCAGAGTAGGTGTAGATGATCTGGATTTCTGCAGGGTCCATTGTAACTTTACCCTTTTCATTCCTAATGGTGTGGATTTGAGTCTTTTCTTTCCTTTTTTTGAAAAGGTTGGATAAGGGTTTGTCGATTATAATCTTTCAACGAACCAACTCTGATTCATTGATTCTTTGTATTGTTTTCTTAGTCTCCAATGTGTTAATTTCTGCTCTGATCTTTATAATTTTCTCCCTCTTATGAGCTTTTGGCTTAGCCTGCTCTTCTTTTTCTAGAAGTTTGAGGTTCACCACTAAGTTGTTTATTTGTGCTTGCTCTGTTTTCCTGGTATGGGTATTCACTGCTATAAATTTCCCTCTTAGGACTGCTTTCATTCTGTCCCATAAGTTCTGGTATATTATATTGTTATTATCATTTAATTGTAGAAACTGTCTAATTTCTTCAATTTCATCTGTGACCCATTGGTTGTTCAGGAGGGTGCTATTTAATTTCCATGTGTTTAGGAAGTTCTTGTGGTTTCTTTTGCCATTGATTTCCAATTTCATTGCACTATGGTCTGATAACATACATGGGATAATTTCAATTCCTTTGCATTTACTTAAGCATGTCCTATGAGCCAGTATATGGTCTATTTCAGAGAACATCTCGTGTGCAGCTGAGAAGAATGTATATTCTGATGCTGTGGGGTGGAACACTCTGTAGACATCTACTAAGTCCATTTGTTCAAAAGTTTGGTTCAGTTCTAATACTTCATTGTTGATTTTTTTGTCTAGTTATCTGTCTTTTTGTGACAGTGGGTTATTGAGATCCCCCGATACAACTGTATTAGTGCTTATTTGATTTTTCATGTCCGTTAATATTTGTTTTATATAAGTGGGGGCACCGGTATTTGTAGCATATATATTTACGATTGTTATCTCTTCCTCTTGGATTGTTCCCTTTACAAGGATGTAGTGACCCTCCTTATCTCTCTTAATCAGTATTGGTTTGAAATTCACTTTGTCTGCAAATAGAATAGGTACCCCTGCTTTTTTTCTGGGTTCCTGTCACATGGAGTATTGTTTTCCATCCTTTGATTTTTAGCCTAGGAATTTCTTTTTTAATTAAATGTGTTTCTTGTATGCAGCATATTGTTGGATCTTGCTTCTTGATCCATTCTGCCAGTCTGTGTCTTTGATTGGTGAATTGAGACCATTAACATTGATGGTCATAACTGATATGTATTGACTTATCCTTGTCATGTTATTTTCCTGGTATTGGCTCCCCCCTCTTTTTTCCCCTCCCTCTGTTTAATTGTTTACCTTGCCTGGTGGATTCATTATGTTGGGGTTCATGGAGTTGCAGTCCTTGTTATCTCTTTCTAGAATGTCCTTCAAAACATTTTGGAGTGCTGGTTTGGTGGTCATAAATTTCCTCAGATGCTCTTTGTCATGGAAGTATCTTATTTCTCCATCAGTTTTGAAAGATAGTTTTGTGGGGTCCATCAATCTGGGTTGAAGGTTGTTTTCCTTTAGAACTTGAAATACTTCACTCCAAGCTTTCCTTGACTTTAGGGTTTGTGCTGAGGAGTCAGCTGTGATTCTGATGGGCTTTCCTTTATAGGTGATTTGTTTCTTTTCCCTAATAGCTTTTAAGATTCTATTCTTGTGTTGAATTTCTGGAATCTTGATTATGATATGTCTGGCTGTAAAGGTTTTTTTTTTTTTTTTTTTTTTTTTTTTTTTTTTTTGTTATTGTGACTAACTAGAGTTCTATATGCCTCACTTATCAGTATGTCAAATTCTTTTTCTCTACCAGGGAAGTTTTCTGCCATGACGTCTGTGAACAGTTTTTTTTATATCATTTGTGCTATCTCCTGTTTTTCATAGTCTCCAATCAATCTTAAGTTATTCTTCTTTGCCTCATCTAGCAGCTGCTAGATTGATTTCTCATGATCCCTTGCTATTTTTTTTTTTTTTTTTTTTGTGGGTACCGGGGGGTCGACCTCAGGACCTCGCGCGCCAACAGGCACCCGTGCCGCTGAGCGATATCACCGGCCCCTTTTTCATATGTGGGATCCGGGAGTCGAACTCGGGCCCTCACGCTTGCAAGGCAGGCGCTTACGCTGCTGAGCCATCTCACCGGCCCATCCCTTGCTATTTTTTTTTTTTTTTTTTTTTTTTTTTTTTTGTGGGTACCAGGGGGACGACCTCAGGACCTCGCGCGCCAACAGGCGCCCGTGTCGCTGAGCGATATCACCGGCCCCTTTTTCGTATGTGGGTTCCGGGAGTCGAACTCGGGCCTTCGCGCTTGCAAGGCAGGCGCTTACGCCGCTGAGCCATCTCACCGGCCCTCCCTTGCTATTTTTAAGGAATCTTTCTTTTCATGATCGCTAACCGCAAGCCTGTCTTCTATATCTGAAATCTTGCCCTCACATTGGCTTAATCTGTTGCAGATACTTTCAATGGAATTTTTATTCTCCTGGATATCTGCTTGAATCTGCCTTACAGATTTCATTTCTTTCCTATGCTGAACATTCATGGCTTCCATCATTTTCTTAAGCTCCTCTATTTTTTTGTCTGTATCTGCTCTAGAGTCACTAAGCATGGTTTTCATTTTGGACATCATCTCTGCAGTTATCTGAGAAATTATTTCTGATTTGCTTTTTTCTACAGCCTCATTCAATAGCTTTGTTGTTATCCCTTCAGAGATGCCAGGTGGTGGCTTTTGGAGTGTTCCACCTCATTGCCCCCTGGGTTTGCCTTTGGTGAATTGGATGTCTGGGGTTGCATCTTGTTTAAGTGTCTTCTCATTTTTTCTTTTTTTTTTTTTTTTTTTTTTTTTTTTAGTTTAATTCCTGGGGTGATGCTTGTAAATTGCCTATGGTGGGTTACTTTATTGCTGGTATTTAGAACCCTTAAGAAGTGACTACTCCAAGGTACCTTCCAGGTGTAACTGGGTTTTTGGGTTTTGAGTCTATTGCAAGATCCTACATCTTCAATTTGTTGGGGATGAGAAGTTGCTGCCTGTTTGGTCCAGCCCCTGGTTCTTTGGCACTGTCCCACAGTATTTTCTATGACCCTTAGTCAGTCTTGGTCTTGGAATACCAGGAAGAATAGCTGTTTGGAACAATTATGTCACTTTTGGCTAAAGTGGTACCATCAGCAATAACAGTAGCAACAATCACAGCCTAGAAAATGGCAAACTGAGGTAACCATTAATTTGCCACCTTTAACTGTATGAACTAGATTTGTAGTTATATAACAAAATCTAAAACAGACCAGAAAATTATATGCAGTATGTAAGTCCTTAATATGTCAATTTAACCCTCAAGAGTTAAAATTTAAAAGGGGTTAGGGAAAAAATAGGTAGAAGAAGAGGAAGAAATTAAAAGTAAGGCTGAAGGACAAAGGGGGATCACGCTAACTTTGGGAAACTGGTGCAGAAGACTGGAGGGAAAGAGAGAAGGAAGAGATAAAAAGAAGAACAGAACCACAACCACAAAGAGGCTAGAAACCACATTCACACTCATATAAAAACAAGATCAAACAATGAAGGAGAAAAAAAAAAAAAGAAATAAAGCCACAACAATAACAACAAAAATCAAACAAGAGAGAAAAAAAAAAAGTCCACTTCCAGGTTTGTCTCTGCTGCCACTGGTAGAAAATGTGTGGAGACAGAGTACTGATCTGTGCCGATCCATCCCGGCGAGCCAGCAGTAGCTTTTTGGCAGGGTAGTGGATAATCTCAGTGAGCCTGCACCTTCTGGCCAAGACCAGACTCATTCTGCCTGCGGCCATCAGTGTACCTTCCGTGGGCTTGAGCCCAGCTGGGAGCCACTAAATGGAGCCAGCAGCCACTCTGAGTTCTGAGCTCAGGTGGCCCTCTCCTAGATGGCTCCCAGCCAGTTGTTCTCTCGTGCAGGGCAACTGAGCCCTCAGCACTCACTGCCAGGCAGTGCAGTCCCTCATGTCTGCTGTTCTCCTCCACTGCTGCGTCTGTCTGTGGAGGCCTCTGGGGTCCCCAACAGTCACGGTGTGTCTGCACATTTGAATTGCTCCACTCGTGCAGTGAGTCCCATCTCAGAGAGAAGGTGCCAATGGGTACCTCCTTCCTCTTTGTTGAAGTTTCTCTCCACTCTCTCCGTGGGCTTCCATTCACGCTTCAGATCCTTCCTGGGTCCAGGGGACCCACTTCCCTCCTTCCTGTCTTCCTCACCTTGCTATATTCCAGCATCTGGACAGCGACTCTCAGGCTCTTTCTCTGCTGCTTTCCACTCCGCCATCTTGGTGCCTCCTCCCTCGATTTTTTAAAAAAGTAGTCAAAAGTCATTCAGTGGTGGTGCACAACTGTAGTCCCAGCACTTGGGAGGCTGAGGCAGGAGGACTGCTGTGAGTTCGAGGCCAACCTGGGCTACAAAGAGAGTTTCATGGCCAGCCTGAACTGCATAGTGAAACCCTGTCTCAAAAAGACACACACACACACACACACACACACACACACCATTCAGAAACAACTTTGAGATTCCATCTTACCCCAGTCAGAACAGCTATGATAAAAAAAAAAAAAAAAAAAAAACAATGAATGAGGGAAAAGGAATGAGGCAAAATGCATTTTTGGTGGGAATATAGACTAGTAACAACCAGTATGGAAATCAGTATGGAGACTCCTTAAAAAACTGAAAATAGAAATTCTATTTGATTCAGCTATACTGCTCTTGGATATATTCCCAAAGGAATTACAGACATCATACTATAGTGATACATGCATACCCATGTCTATAGCAGCACAATTCACAAAAGCTATGCTTTGGAAACAGCCTAGATGCCCGTCAATAGATGAATGGATAAAGAAAATGTGTTATATATACACAATGGAATATTATTCAGCCAAAAGAAAAATAAAATCGTGTCATTTGTAGGAAAATGGATCTTGAGACAATCATACTAAACAAAATAAGCTAGTTAGAAAGTTAAATATTGGGCCGGTGAGATGGCTCAGCGGCTTAAGCGCCTGCCCGGCAAGCGCGAGGGCCCGAGTTCGACTCCCGGGACCCACATACGAAAAAGGGGCCGGTGATATCGCTCAGCGGCACGGGCGCCTGCTGGCGCGTGAGGTCCTGAGGTCGACCCCCGGTACCCACAAAAAAAAAAAAAAAAAAAGAAAGTTAAATATTGTGTGTTTTCTCTTATATGAGAAAATGAAAATATAAATAAATTAATTAATAAAATAAAGGAGAGATGATGGAAACTAGAAGGTACTCCTAGAGACAGGAAAGGGAATTAGGGGGAGGGGAGAAGAAAAGAAGAGAGGGGTGAAGGGATTGAAAATGATCAATATATACATGTACATGTATATATACATGGACAATATAAATGTACAATTTCCCAAAATGAACATCATATTCTGTATTATGTACATACTAATAAAAGTTAAAAACAAAAAGAAACTCCCACTTAAAACGTAATTCAGACCTCAGGGTAGTGAATGAGATGTGTCACAAAGCTGAGGAAAATAATTTTGGATAAAAAAGCCCCACGATCTATGATGACAAAGCAATAAACTAGTTTCATCCATGACTCATAAAAATAGCTCAGAAATGAGTTACTTCTCTGTGGATTTAGGGGCTCATTTCCTAAGCTTACAATGGCCTGTGCTACATCTGTCCCACTTCAGAGCAGGTGCCCTCTGTCCACTCTCCTGCCGAACCCAACTGCCTCCCCTCACTGTCTGTTGAAACAGTTACTTCTTCCGAAAGGCCTCCCTTCACCACTTGCTGTAAAATAAAGCCATCCCTGTTACTCTTGTCCCTGACCTTGCTTTCTCTTTTTGTTGGACTTACTTGCATCTGACATGTTTTACATCTTTGCATTTTGTATTTTTATGCCTATTTTGTTAATATCTATCTCTGTCACTAAATGCTAGTTCTGTGATGAAAGTAACTTTACTTCCCTTACTGCTGGAACTCCACACTGCTTCTATATATCCAAATTTCAGATAACAAATCATGTGTTTACAGTGAAAGAGGAGAAAATGGGACAAGAAATGGAAAGAAGGGCAATAAAGGTAACAGAGAAATAGCAAAAGGGATGAAGAAACTCTGGATGAGTCATAATGTTATTTTATTCAGCTTTTAGTGTCAATCTGAATTCAAGGATTTCATGAGAAATTTTCTGAATGGCTAATTGTTTCTTTTGGAGATTTATTTCAAAAGAAATGGGTTCCTAAAAGTAGAGATTCTACTACTTGTAGAAGCATTTGGGTGATATTTACTATTATAATTACAATGGCCACCTCTTTTAATGTCTTACAGGTACAAAGTGAATGAACACTTAAGAATTCTTGACCAAGTCAGAGTACCTGCATGATTTTTAGCATGACTGGCTTGGGTTGGTGTTACTACAAATATTTTTAAATTTCCACACTTAATTGATATTTGGCATTCTTATTGAATACCTGTAGCTCTTTTAGTCCCCACCCCACCCCACCCCAGTATTACAGGTGGAATCCATGGTCTTATGCAAGAGTTCTACCATTGAACTATATTCCCAGTCCTTCATCTTTTGAGACAGGGTCTTAGCTAAGTTTCCCAGGCTAGCTCTAAGCTTGCAATCATCCTGCCTCAGCCTCCTGAGTAGCTAGAATTATGGGCATGCACCACTTTGCCCAGCTCTTTTAGGTTCTTGTTTAACAGATATCTTAGTCTGCTTGGGGTGCTAATAGCAAAGAGCCACAGAAGGGGTGATGTATAAGCAACAAAAATTTATTTGTCACAGTTCTGGAGGCTGGAAGTCTGATATCAGGTGCCAGCATGATCAGGTTCTGGTGAGGGCCCTCTTGGGGGCTACAGACTGCTCCCTTTCACTGTACCCTCTTATGGCAGAAACAGGACAGGAGAGAGCTCTCTGGGGTCTCTTTCATAAGGGCACTAATTTCATTCATAAGGGTTCCACCCCTATGACTTAATTACCTCCAAATACCATCACACTGGGGATCAGGGCTTCAACATATGAACTTTAGGACGACACAAATACTCAGTCCATAACATTAGACCTAGGCAATAAAGGCAGGAAGCAAGCTTCTAACGCCACTTGCAATCACATTATTCCTGTTGTTCCCTTCACTTACGGCACCAAGTTTCAAGGGATCCCATTCAAAGGATATCTGAGTCATATTTCATGATTGTTTTTGCTTCCCCAAATTGTCCATTCCTTATGCACAACTTATTAACAGGATTTATACTAGAGAAGTCAGGGCAAAATGACATTAATGTTTTAGCAAATCTGGATGAAAAATCATTCCATTTTCCTGTTGGTTTCTATTATAACCTTATAAATAAACATTCTTTTTTAAAAGTTCAGATTTAAAGTTTTAGGCAAAGGAAAAGGCATAAAGTCCTGGAAGCATTTTTAGAATTTTGAGGCACATTTAAGAAAATTTCAATTTCCTGATTTGTAGGATCAAACAGTGCCCATGTGCACATAACCAGACCCCTGCACTCAGTAAACTGTACTCTCACATGCCAATTATAAGGAAAATATTGATTCCATCCTGAAAATAATCAAAGTTTTCTACTGAATGTTATTCTTTTTTCTCTACAGTATGAAGTCTAATATTATACTAGTACTACTAACATGGTATTAATAATTTGGCACTACAATCTAACATGTTATATTTTACATGTGTTCTTAAATGTGTTAAGTGTTCTTAAATGATACCCATTGTGTTTTAGGCCAGAGTACATTCTACGCACCTTTACTACATAGCCTGGCAACCTTAAGAAGCTTATGCTTCTTCTCTGAAGCAGGAATTTCTGGTGTGGGGGCAGAGGCACACGCCGTGGGTGAGTTACCTGTACCAGGTATTCTTTTGGGAAATGTCATGGAGTAGGAGGTACGCTGTCTAGCCCGACATGCCACTTCCCTCTCTTTACACAGCAACTGTTCATCCATCAGCAATGTTATAACTTGCTTAGACTTTTCCCGGATATAATAACCTGAAAAAATATGAATTTTCTTAGAAAAGGAACTACTGGGTAAGTCCATAATTTAGTCTTAAAAAATTAAGAAAAGGTAAAAATGTGATCAAAGTGGAAAAACTTATAGCAAATAAAAAACTGGAAACGAATATATTCTTTTTCATATACTTCAAGAATAAATCATTAATACATGATCAGAAAGAAGAATCCAGTTATGCAAAGACAAAAGGGCAGTGAGAACCAAGCAGCAGTGGAACTGCCACATTCGCTTGTCCAGGGAAGCCTCCCACTGACAGCGACCCCTCCCACGTGCCCTGAACACAGACCTGGGCCTCAGACCAGCCAGACCCTGCTCTCAGACACACAGCACGTTACGCTTGCCTGGACAGCCCTTCCACAGTCGGTAATAGCTCATTGGAGAAAAGAAAAGTTTTTCTCCATTAGACTATAACTTCCATGAAAGACAAAGCCACATCTGTTTAAGGGACACTTACAAAAAGTTTGTAAAATAAATGACTGTAGCGAAGAAATACTTCCCAAATGCCAGGGAGGAAACTCTGTAAGTTTACAATGGAACAGCATGTAAAGAGATTTGGAGATATGGTAAATTCAACGATCCTGGGCACTGAGCTACATCATTAAGAAAGACACATACAGTAAGATCTTTAGAAAAACATATATTAGCCTTCAAATAATAATTATAAAACACCTTAATATTCCTGTTTCTATTCCTGACCCACTGCTCTACCAAAATCTACTCTTTCTGTATTCTTTTCTCGGTGAATGTTATCTCCATTCTACATTAGAAATATGAAAATATACCGCCTCTGATTCAGTCTTCCAAGTTTAATGATTATGCCCACTAAATATCTGCTAAATCCATTCTCTCCCTCTCTACCTTCCTTAGTGAAGACCCTGAAGACCCTTTATTGCCTGTGGATGCTGTTATTTACTTTTTTTTTTTGGTGGGTACCGGGCGGTCGACCTCAGGACCTCGCACGCCAACAGGCGCCTGTGCCGCTGAGCGATATCACCGGCCCCTTTTTCGTATGTGGGTTCCGGGAGTCGAACTCGGGCCCTCACGCTTGCAAGGCAGGCGCTTATGCCGCTGAGCCATCTCACCGGCCCTATTTACTTATTTTTAATCTCCCTTCAAATCTACCCTCCACAGTACCTTCGGGGGGAATGGGTGAAGGTAGGAAGGAGGAGTGAAATATCTAAAATATCTGATCAAGTTTAAAAACCTGAAGTCAAAGTGACCCAGTAAATTCATGCTTCAAAGTACCACTCTACTCTGCTTCAAATACACAGCAGTAATAGACAATGGCAGTCTCAAAAACAAAATGAAAACCTCCATGAAACAGAAATGAGAAATGAGAAAGCACTAAGCAGGACTGAAGCCTCGGGGCTCCTGGGGCCTTGATCTAGCAACCAAGAGTTCAGCTCCTCAGATGTTAGGGAACCAGACCTGGTTTCACTCTTTGATGCTAGGGGGCTCTGAAAGAAGGCTGGGGAAAAAAACCCAGCTACCTGCTTCCTGGACTATAATTTATTTGTAACTGTGGGTCTAGAAGCAGAAGGACGCCCATATGGCATTAAGACCTGGAGCTCAACTAAGCCACCTATTTGCTCCGTCCTTAGGTCTGTGACACTCTGACACTCTAGTTCTACTGTAGGGCATGAGCCCTGCACCACCTTTATAAGACCTGTACTGGAGGCTCGAAGGCGGGCTGGGTAGAAGAAACTGAAAATCTAACCTAAAGGAAAAAGCGAACATGGGCGGCTACGGGAAGAACACTCAAAACAAGCCTGAAACTACAATTCCAAAATACAGTTTTTAAAAAGTATATAGGGGCCTGTGAGATGGCTCAGCGGCGTAAGCACCTGCCTAGCAAGCACGAGGGCCCGAGTTCGACTCCCAGATCCCACATACGAAAAAAGGGCCGGTGATATCGCTCAGTGGCACGGGCACCTGCTGGCGTGCGAGGTCCTGAGGTCGACCCCCGGTACCCACAAAAATAAATAAATAAATAAAAAATAAATAAAAAGTATATAATGCTGGGGCTGGTGAGATGGCTCAGCGGTGTACGCGCCTACCTGGCAAGCGCGAGGGCCCGAGTTCGACTCCCAGATCCCACATACGAAAAAAGGGCCGGTGATATCGCTCAATGGCACGGGCGCCTGCTGGCGCGCGAGGTCCTGAGGTCGACCCCCAGTACCCACAAAAAAAAAAAAAAAAAAAAAAAAAAAAAAAAAAAAAAAATATATATATATATATATATATATATATTGCTAAGAAAGATAGCCAATAAAATCAACAATCAAAACATAAATTAACTGCAAAAAAATTAATGTTTTTATAAGATCTTCTATAGTATCAATACTCTATCAGATTTTAAAATCATCTGAAAAGATTTTTAAATAATTAAATGATTAAGAGAAATTAATATAGGACTCATACCTACAATAAGAAATATGAAATTATGAAAAAAGCAAAGATGGGCAGAAAAGAAATAAGAATAGTTGGATGTTAAAGGACCTGATTAGAAATCCTAGGTATGAAAACTATAGTCACTGAGATTAAAAAACAAAAAAGTATTCTCTATATACAAGGTAAACTCCATACTCCAATAGCTGAAGAGAAAATTAGTAGCTGCAGGACAGTACTAAGGACTTCTTCCAAAATATAGCACAAGGAGGTACTAAGATTAAAAAGATTATTTAAAAGTCATGAAAGACTGACTACAGACCCCAACAGTCATCCACAAGTTTCAAAAGAAATTAAGGTAATAGCCAAGAAAGCAATATTCAGAGACATAAGTACTGAGAATTTTACAGGAAATACCTCAATCCTCACATCAAAAATGATTGTCAAAGGTCCAACAAGATAAATCAATCTACACCTAGATATACTGTAGAAAAATAGAACATTTAGAAAGAAGTTTTTTTGGAGGAGTAGCAGGAATCGAACTCAGGACCTCGCACTTGCCAGGCAGGTGCTGTGCCACTGAGCTGTATCCCCAGCCCCCAGAAAAAAAAATCTTAAAAGCTACCAATCCCTTCTGGCCTACAAGAGGACACATGTCATTCAGCCAGCCCATTATTCAATCAACAAACACTTATTCAACACCTCTACCTTAGCAAGTAAAAACAAAAACCAAAAACAAAAGACTAATAAAGGAATCTCAGTCCTGCTCTCAGCCCAGTGAAGATTTTGTACACCAGTGATCACAATGGCAGTGTGATGAAGTCCACAGTGGAGGAGTACCTGCTTCGTTCTCCGGGATACACAAAAGGCCTACCTGGCAAATGATTGCTATGAGATTTATCTCAACACGAACGTATGTCCAGGAAATAAAATAAAAGAATTAGCTAACCTTGACTGGTGACTTGCTATGTGCTGGACTCTCATATCCCTAATCCTCACAACCATCCTGAGTTAATAAATCCATTTTACAAAAGAGAACAGTAAGATTTAAGGTGATGATGTAACTTTCCCAAAGCCATAAAGTTAATACCTGGGAAAACACAGACTGTTTCTAAAAATGACAAAACATAACCTCGATTTCTTTGACTGACCTTAGTATATAATTATAAGCTATTTTATTGGATGAGAAACTTAAGAGAGAATAATTCTGTTGACACAGCACTGGAAATGCTAAACTGGCTGCTCTCCCTTTTTTGTTTACTGTACTCTGTCATCCATGTGTGTACAACAAATAAAGAGTACCGCGGGAAAGCAAGCCAGCTGGGCAGTCACATTTAAGTTTAAATAAATTCATGCTTGGCTTCTTACTAGCATGATTACCAATTTGACTATAGTTACTGAAAAGGAACACAAAACTATCCAAAAGATTCAACCATTTTTGAGACAGAAAAGACCCAATGTTCCCCCACAGATACTTTTATTTTTCTCCCGTGGCTGCCCTAAAGGCCTTCCAGCCAGTCTGGCTACACTGGGAGATACTCGCTTTGCCTTTGGCAACCTTCGGACCTGGGCCTGTCCCAGACGACTCTACCCTGCAGCCTCTCCGGATGACTACGTCCCTCTGTTGCTCTCTCAATTACATTAGCAGGCATCTCTCCCATCCATAACCAAAAAGAAAGTTTGACACTGAGCATGCACTAGCCCATCTTTTTTCCTTTATAAGCAACCTCCCCAAACTCTTCACTGTTCCCTGTTATGCTGCAACTTTAGTTCAATAAAGCCTCTTCTAGGTGACACATTTTTGTCTATTCATGATTACTGTCTCAGGTAGAGCATGCTGAGCTAGTACACTAAGAGCTAGTGACAACAAAGGCTGACAGTGACCAGCAGCTAGAAAGCTGCCAGCAGCTGGGGCTGACAACACTGAAGGCAGCTAGCATCCAGAGAATAATGGAGAGCAATGAAGAATTGCTGGGAGCCTCTGTTTCTGGTGGCCCAAAGACTTACCAAGGTCTGCCATAGCTGCTAGCTCCAAGCAGCAAGGAAGGGTACTACACTAAGAGAGCTGCTAGCCCCAGACATTCAAAGCTCAGGGCTGTGAATACTAAAAGAGCTCGTAGCCACTGGCATTCAAAGCCCAAGGTTGTTCACATTAAAAATGCCACACTCGGGGGCCGGTGAGACGGCTCAGCGGCTTAAGCGCCTGCCTTGCAAGCGCGAAGGCCCGAGTTCGACTCCCGGAACCCACATACGAAAAAGGGGCCGGTGATATCGCTCAGCGGCACGGGTGCCTGTTGGCGCGTGAGGTCCTGAGGTCGTCCCCCCGGTACCCACAAAAAAAAAAAAAAAAAAAAAAAAAATGCCACACTCTACCAAGGTGTGATTTTTATATGAATTGAGCAAGAACCCTCAGCCAACTGGTAACATCTTAGAAATTCATACCCTTCCCTTTTGAAGGCCCTGAGGAAAAAATGGACTACCGTGATGGACACTGGCAGGTTGAAGAACCAACCAATGTCTGATTTCTATCTTACATGTGGCTAAGAATCCATGCTATCTAGTGAAATCTTACATAAAAATATTTTGTTTAAACAAACAATAATATAGCCACAAGCTTATAATTACCTAAAACCAAAAGTGGTACCTCAGTTTACAAACTTAATTTGTTTGAAGATTTTGGGAAAGATGGCCATGGTTGTGTTTGTCACCCAGTGCAGAGTTTGTGAATAAAAGCAAAAATTTGCCTAATGCTTTTGTTTGCAAACTGAATTGTTTGCAAACAGAAGCATTCACAAACTGAGGTATTACTGTATGTATTAAAGGAAACTGTTCATTAAAAATATTCATTATAGGAAATTACATTTGCTCACTTAAATTACGAATGAACTCAAAAGCTTTGTGTTAATCCTCCACCAACAAGCTTACCTACATTGCATTTATTAATCTACCACCACATATTAGGTTCTCTGATTAGAGAATTTTGACTAGTGCTATCTGAGAGAAATAGAAAAAATGACCCACATTGAAGCTGCTTTTTTTCTTCTACAGTGCCTAACCACTACATCATACTGACTAGGAACTGTCTGCCTCCCACTACTCCAAATCTAGTTAGTTCCTTCTGCAAAAGTAATGATGCCCTCAAGTTTTAATTACTTGACTTTATAGCCTCGACATGACTAATCAACATGGAATTAATATTTTTACATTTTATAATATTTAATTTTTCTCGAATTTATTCTTTCTAGATTCAATTCATTCATTTCATTTTCACTTTCTAGATTCTATTCAATTCATTACATTTGCCTTGAAAAGAAAAATCACAATCATTCTTTTTCCTCCTACCTATCCAAGGTTTCCTTTTTCATCTAAACCTTTTCAGGACCCAGATACCGTGTGTTTTATTTCCTTCTATAATAATCCAAACTCAAATGCTCCAAAATAGATTTTAATAACGTAATAAAAATATAAACAAATGTATTATGTCTTCCTGAGAATTTACTTTTTACATTTTAATTTATAGCTCTTAACAATGCTCTTAAAAGGCTTAGTTCTTAGTTCAAAATATTCAAACTTAGGTGAGCAAATATGTAGCTGATGAGTATGTATGGGCCATCTCTGAGTTTTGGAAGACACAACAGAGAAGTAGCACATACATTAAACCAGTCATGAATATCATCATGAAGCACTTAATTTCCTAAATTAGGTGACTGATAATGATAATGGAAAGCTAAAATGGCACCACAGGCACCAAGGAACACTACTTCTAGTAAAACAGCTTAATATAACTTTTTGTCATAAGGAAAAGGTTTTAATTTTTTCAGTTCCAGAATTCCATCCCAGCTACCACATTACAATTAGTAGTCATGTTTCCTTAGGCTTCTCTTGACTGTAACAGTTCTCTTGACTTTCCTTTTTTTCCTTTTTTTTTTTTTTTTTCATTTTATTGGTACATTTTAAATATGCATAATGATAACATTCATCATTGGGAGTTTGTACCTGTACATGGTATATCTTGCTGCTTCTTTTTTTCCCATTCTCTTAACGTAACTTTTTAACATGGAAAATTTGTCTCTTTTAAATGTACCCCTTTTTAAACATCTATACTTTTGATTTAAACACATGCATGCATGTATATGAAATGGCTTATTTAAATGAAATTAACAGCAATTTCATGATTTATCAAATTTAGAATAAAATAGCACATAAACCTATAATGTGCGCATTTCCTAAAATCTGAATTAGGCTTTTTTTGGTTTTTTTTTTTTTTTGGTTTTTTTTTGTGGTACTGGGAATGGAACTCAGGACCTTGAGATTGCCAGGCAGGCACTGTGCCACTGAGCTATATCCCCAGTTCTAGTTTTAAAAGAGTATCACATTCATGTAAATAAATAATTTCATAGTATGAAAAAGTTTTCACACTGCACTGAGTATTTTTCAGACAATTTTAATTAAGTTCATTCTAGCAGTTCAGTGATACCTTGTAAGGGTATTTTTAAGTTTATAGCTCAATTATGACAGACTGTTCAGTATAATAATAGAATATAACTAAATAGTATCAAGATATATGAGTTCTGGCCAGGAGTGGTGGCATACACCTGTAATCCCAGCTCTTGGAGGATGAGGCAGGAGGATCACTGTGAGTTCAAGGCCAGCCTGCACTATAAAGTGAGACCCTGTCTCAAGAAACAAAACAAACAAAAGAAGTATATGAATTCTAATTGTGTTCAACCATTAATTAGCTATGCAACCTTATTGAAATAATCTGCCTGAGCTTTGACTCATCTCTGTAAGAGATAATATATATGACAGACCCTTTTATCTGAATGGGATAGGTTCTAAGACCCCCAGGGGAAGCTTGAATATGGATAGTACCAAACCCTGTGGATACTATGTTTTTTCCTATACTTATCTATGATGGAGCTTAATTTATAAATTAGGCCCAGTAACAAATTAATAGCGGTAACTAAAAATAGGACAAGTATAACAATATACTATCATTAAAGTTATTTAAAGTTTATGAATTATTTTTCACTTAATATTTTCAGAGTTGACCACTGGTAACTGAAACTGTGGAAAGTGAAACCACAGACAAGCGGTGACTACTATACCTTTCTTTTCCCATAAGACTGCTTTAATGAAAAGATAAAGAAAATGTGAGAGATAGATATACATGTATACAATTGAGTACTACTTAGCCATAAAGAAGAATAAATTTGAGTCATTTGTAGGAAAATGGATACACCCTGAGAATCATAATGCTAAGTGAAATAAATCAGACACACAAGTTTAAATAATGCATGGTTTCTCTATATGAAAAACTCAAAATAATGAAGAGCAAAATAAAAGATAATTAAAAACAGAGAGATCTTTAGCAAATGAGAAGGGGATCTGGAGATGGAGGGAAAGGGAAAGAGAAGTAAAAAGAATTAAGATGTGTTATGTACATGTACCAACTCCCCAAGATGAATATAATCATTATGTATAGCAAATGTACTAATAACGTTTTTTTTTTTAATTTTTTTAAAGATTGCTTTAAGGATCAAATAAGGTAACGCATATGGAAAAACTCTATTATTAAAATATGATAATCCGGGCTGGTGAGATGGCTCAGTGGCATAAGCGCCTGCCTGGCAAGCGCGAGGGCCCGAGTTCGACTCCCGGAACCCACGTACGAAAAAAGGGCCAGTGATATCTCTCAGCGGCACGGGTGCCTGCTGGCGCACGAGGTCCTAGGGTCGACCCCCAGTACCCACAAAAAAATAAAATATGATAATCCTCAAACGACTAGATACCATGTGGAGATGAATGAACTCTATCTCACATTATACACAAAAGCTAATTCTAGGTAAATCACAGACCTAGTTAAAATTATAAAATGTCTCAAAAAAAACATAGGAGACTACTTCCTTGGGGCAGGCAAGTATCTCAGACAAGTCACAAAATGCATTAACAATAAAAGAATAAACTGGATTTCATCAAGATCACAAGTTTTTCTCTTTTCCTTTTCCTACAAATGGACTTTGAGAGCTTGTTTGTTGGTCCTAACAAGGAAGTGCAGCTACTTATAGACCTTTACTGAAAATACCAAGAAAGGTCATCCTCTTCAAGCAAGCCCTCCGCTTTGGGAGGCATGCATGTCAAAAGATGGAAGAAGAAGAGGACACCCACCTAGCCAGCCCGATCAGCAAAATCACCCCTGGCAATCAATGGGATAACAAAAGTTGCAACTAGATTGCCCTCACATCCAAAAGTATAAACTTCCCATCAAAAAACATTAAAAAATTAAAAACTCAATCTTCAGACTTAGAAAAAATACCTATAATCCATCTATTTGACAAAAGACCCATATCCAGAAAGAATAAAGAATTCCTACAAATCTATAATAAAGTCACAAAAAGTAAAAATAGAAAATAGGTTAAACACTTGACACCCTAAAAGAAAAGGTATGCAACAATGGAAATGCAAATTAAAACCAAATGGAAACACAGACCCGCCAGAGTGATATTAAAAAGTATATCATTGGGTGTGGGCAAGGATTGTACAACAAGCTATTATACATTGACAGTGGAAGTATAAAATGATACAACCATCTAAGAAAACTCTGTATGAATCTCAAAAACTATATTTTGAGAGAAAGAAGCCAGAAACAAAAGAATACATACTTACATAATTTTAAGATGCAACTAATCCATATGGCTAAAGACACCAGAAAAGTAACTCTCTTTGTGGAGGGAGGATTGACTAGAAAGGCAGGCAAAGGAAATTTCTGGAATGATTGGAAATGTTCTTCATCTTGATATAGGTGATGGTTATACTCATCAAAATTCATCAAACCGTACACTTAAGATCCATACATTTTATAATACGTAAGTTGTACTTCAATAAGCACAGTTAGTATTAAAACTATTTTAAAAGTAATTTATAGGGCCGGTAAGATAGCTCAGTGGCATAAGCGCCTGCCTGGCAGGCACGAGGTCCTGAGTTCAACTCCCGGAACCCACATAAAGGAAAAAAGAGGCCAGTGATATCGCTCAGCGGCACAAGCACTTGCTGACAAGCGCAAGGTCCTGAGGTCGACTCCCGGTACCCACATTAAAAAAAAAAAAAAAAAGTAATTTATAGCAAGGAGATGGAACATTTTTATTAGTCAACTCTGATTTTTTTTCTCTCTAAAAAAAAGTCACTGTAAATTTGCTAAAAGTATAAAAATATCAAGGAATTAATCATCCATTCATCAAATACATAGAGTACTAAGTGATCCTACCTTTAGGCAACATACCAAATGCTAGGGACATTGTTCTTGCCCTTGAGAAATTTTCAGTTTCACTAGGAATATAGTAGACATGTAAATAAATGGGTCATAATAGAGGTTCATACAGGCATTGTGGACAAAAAGAAGAGACTCTTACGCTACCTGAGAATGCTGCGGCGATTCAGGACTATCAGTTGTACCTATTCTCATGAGGCTGAGCCAAAATGGCAATGGACCCTAAGATAAAAGAAATTGGTCCAGCTTTGCCAGCTGTGTCTAGCTATTTGTCCAAGACTACTGAATTAGTTCAAAACCATGAGGGCCACAATAAAGAGCATAAAATATTTATTTCTTGTAATATCTTTTACCTAAATAACATTGAAACAGATGTAAAAGACGATAAACCTGACTGCTGACTTCAGGTCCAACATATAGGAAGCTGGAATCACGAGTCTGTCCTAACAGGAGGTTTTTAAAAAAAAACTGAACATGGGCCGGTGAGATGGCTCAGCAGCATAAGCGCCTGCCTGGCAAGCGCAAGGTCCTGAGTTCGACTCCCGGAACCCACATACGAAAAAAGGGCCGGTGATATCGCTCAGCAGCATGGGCACCTGCTGGCGCGTGAGGTCCTGAGTTCGACCCCCGGTACCCACAAAAAAAAAAAGAACAAAAATAAATAAATAAAATAAAAAATAAATAAATTTTAAAAACTGAGCAAATGGAAAAATCAACAATTCTTATATCCATTAGAGCAGTGTAGTTGTAAATTAATCTCTGACCCCCAGATTGGAGACTGAAAGACAAAAATAAAGAATTGTGTCTTATTGTAGCAGAAACCTATAAGCACACATCTCTGAGAGAACAAGTGTAGAGGTAGAAAAACCTGACCTATAACTGACAAACTGCTGGAGGCTCAGTGTGGGCAAGTCTGAGAGATTAAAAACCGCAGGAGACCAAGTCCTCAGGGGCTCTCTCCAGAAGCTCAACCAGGTTCTCACAGTAAATAATGGTGGGGGAGGCGTGTCCCATGGTGCTTCTGAGGGGGCAGAGGGGAAAGGGACCTTTCTGAATACACTGTACCAGATTACTCTTCGTTTCTTAATAAGCTCTGCCCTCCCAGAAACTAGTTAACCACAGCCTAGCCGGATAGGATATTATCAGAGTCTAACTGACATGGGAGAAGGGAAATACACAACTCCAGTCTGCTCGAGCCATCCTGTCCCACACAAGGAGAGGGATGGGACAGGATGACGACTGAGTAGCACATGCAAGTTCAGTCCACAGGCACACGTTCACGAGAAGATTGAGACCTAGTTATAGGACCATAAAATGTTTCCCCATCCCGACAGGACTTTTTTGCCAGAGCTCTTTTTAGCCGTATATCATGCCCAGCTACTAAGAACAAATTACAAAACATACGAAAAGGGAAATATTGTAACTTGGAGGTGTAGTATGGCAGTGATGTTGGAATCATCAGATTGGGTATTTGAAATCACCATGAGTAAGATGCTAAGGGGCCGTGATGGATGAAATAGCATGCAAGAATAAATAGGCAAAGTAAGCAGAGAGATGAAAAATCTAAAAGAACAAAAAAGAAATGCTAAAGATCAAAAAAGCTAGGACAAAAATAAAGAATGTCTTTGGTGGGCTCATTGGTAGGCTTAACACAAAAACTGAGGAAAGAATCTCAGAGCTTGAGGACATTTCAATAGAAATCACTAAAACTGAAAAACAAAGAGAAAAAAAAAAAGAAAAAACAACAGAACAGAGTATCTATGAAATTTGGAACAACTAAAAAAGTACAGCACAGGTTGATGGGAATTTAAAAAGGGGGGAGTAAAAATAAATAAAGAAAAGAGAAGAAAAGGGAAAAGAAGAAATATTTGAAATAATAACCACTGGGAATTTCTCTCAAATTAATGCCAGGCACTAACCACAGATCAGGGAAGCTTAGAGAAGGGACACTGAACAGAATACTGTACATGCCCCCAAAATACCCTATGCATATCATTTTCAAACTACAGAAAATCAAAGATAAAGAAAAAATCCTGAAAGAAGCCTGAGGGAAAGAAGACCTTATCTATAGAGGAACAAAGATGAGACCTAACATTCAACTTCTTTGCAGAAATCATGCAAGCAAGAAGAGAGTAGAGTGGAATATTTAAAGTGTTAGGAGAAAAACTGGCCAACCTAGAATTTTGTAACACAAAATTATCCTTCAAAAGTGAAGAGGAAATAGACTCTCAGATAAACAAAAATTGAGATCTGTGCACGGTACACCTGCTTTGCAAGAAATGTTAAAAGAAATCCTTTAGAAGGAAGGAAAATGATAAAGATAAGAAACTCAGATCTGCTTAAGAGCATTAGAGACAGAATAGTGAAGGTGAAATAAATACTTCTGTTTTTCTTATTCTTTATTAATCTAACAGCAATTTGTTCAAAATAATAGTGTGTTTGCTTATGTATATGTGTGTGTGTGTGTTCTTCTAAATCAGTAAAATGATAGCAATAATACAAGGGACAGGAAGGATAAATTAGATTTTGTTATTTTAAGGTAGTAGCACCACCCATGAAGTTGTTATTGTGTCAGTCAGCTTTTCCTTGCTATAATAAATACCTGAAATAATTATCTTATAAGAAGAAAAGGCTTATTTTGGCTCAAAATTTTGGAGGATTCAGTCCATGACTGGTTGGCCCTGTTGCAAAATCTAGCATAGTATACTTGGGCTTACATTTTGGTCCTAACCTCAAATGTTAGGGAATCTTATTAAGAATATCCATATTATACATATAAAAGCAGTAATAAATGCATAAATAGGTTTGTATATATTTTGCAATTATATGTCTCAAAGTAGCTCGTAAGCTCTTTAGAACACAAGCCAACCATCTCTACTTTATAAAATCATCAAAGTTCTTTGTACAGTGATAAAATAGCTTCTGTGTAAGTTACAATGGAAAATATGCCTTTTAAAACTTAATCTTGGGGGCCGGTGAGATGGCTCAGCGGCATAAGCGCCTGCCTTGCAAGCGTGAGGGCCCGAGTTCAACTCCCGGATCCCACATACGAAAAAAGGGGCCGGTGATATCACTCAGCGGCACGGGTGCCTGTTGGCGCGCGAGGTCCTGAGGTCGACCCCCCGGTACCCACAAAAAAAAAAAAAAACAATCTTGGGTATACAAAATTTTAATTACTGTCTTATTTTGATTTTGCAAAACAAATCAGCATGAAAGTTTATGTCCTTATGATTTCTAGATAAAGCAGCATACAATGATCAAAAGGTATGAAATTTTTTCTAAATTACATCATGAAACCTCAAAACTAAAATAAACACTTAAAATAGGATATGCATCATAACAAAGTGTGATTTATAGTAGGAATGCAAGGTTGGTACATGTGAAAAAAATCAACCAAAGTAATATGCCATATTCATGGTGTAAAGGAGATTTTTAAAACTCATGATCATCTTTACAGATCCAGAAAAATCACTGACAAAAGTCAACTTCCCTTTATGATTAAAAAAAAAAAAACCTCAACAAACCAGGAATAGAAGAAAACTTCCCCAACCCAATAAACAGCATCTGTGAAAAGCCAGCAACTAACATCATACTTAATGACTGAAAGTTTTCCTTCTAAAAGCGGGAACAAGAAAAGAATATCTGCTCTCACCACATCTAGCCAGGGCAATTATGCAAGAGAAAAAAATAGAAGGCATCCAGATTGGAAGGAAGATGTAAAACTCTATTTGCAAATGACATGATTTTATATATAGTAAATCCTAAGGAGCCTACCAAAAAAATTACAACTAATAAACTAGTTCAGTAAAATAGCAGAATAAAAGATCAATATACAAAAATTAATTGAGTTAGCAATGAAAATCTGAACATGAAATTAAGAAAATAATTGCATTTATAAAACCATCAAGGGCCAGTGAGATGGCTCAGTGGCGTAAGCACCTGCCTGGCAAGCGTGAGGGCCCGAGTTCGACTCCCGGAACCCACATACGAAAAAAGGGCCAGTGATATTGCTCAGTGGCACGGGCGCCTGCTGGCGCGCAAGGTCCTGAGGTCGATGCCTGGTACCCACACACACACACAAAAATAAATAAATAAAATAAAATAAAATAAAACCATCAAAAGAATAAAATACTTAGATCTGGGCATGGTGGCACATCCCTATAATTGTAGCACTCTGGGTCACTGGAGCAGGAGGATCTTCAAGTTTGAACCCAGCCTTAATGAGACCTGGCTACAAAATTTTAAAAGGGTTGGAGGTATGTAGTTCAGTGCAAAGACCCTGGGTTCAATCCCCAGTACCACAAAAAATAAAATACTTAGAAATAACAAACAACAAAAAAAGATGCAAGACTCATACACTGAAAACTACATAGTACAGATGGAAGATGACCTAACTATTGACATCCAGTGTACATGGATTGGAGAAATTCAAATTAAGATGGCAATATTGTCCAAAACAGCCTATAGAATCACTGCAGTCTCAATCAAAATTCTAGCTGTCCCCTTCTTTGAGAGAAATTGACAAGCTGATGTTGAACTGAAGTTTCTGAACTAAAGAAATGTAGGAGACTCAGAATAAACAAAACATTGAAAAAAAGTTGAAGAACTCACACTCTGTGACTTCAAAACTTACTATAAAGCTACAGTAATCAGCAGGGCGTGGTGGTGCACGCCTATAATCTCAGCACTCGGGAGGCTGAAGCAGGAGGCTCACCACAAGTTCGAGACAAGCCTGGGCTATAAAGTGAGTTCAAGACCAGCCTGAACTACATAGCGAGACCCTGTCTCAAAAAAAAAAAAAAAAAGCTACAGTAATCAAAATAGTGTGGTACTAGCATAAGACTAGACTGATCAATGAAACAATTGAGAGTACAAAAATAAACCCATACATCTATGGTTGACTGATTTTCACAAGGGTGCCAATATAACTCAATGAGGAAAGAACAGTGTTTTCAACAAATTGTAGGACAACTGGGTATCTGTGTACAAAAGAATGAAGTTAGCTCTTTACTTCCATATCAATAAAAATTAATTCAAAATGAAACTAAGACTTAAATTTAAGAATTAAAACTATAAAACTCTTAGAAGAAAACATAGGTATACGACATCATCTTGAATTAAACAATGGTTCAATGATACATAAAATACATGCAATCAAAGGAAAAGCAGATAAATAGGACCTCATTGAAATCTAAAACTTTTATACATCAGAGAACACATCAAGAAAGTAAAAAAGATAACCTATGCCAGTGGCGGCAAAACCATGGCACACGTTATTTGTTTTTAAGACAAAAGATGTTAATATATAAGTTGTTTTTTCTAAACTAAAACCTAAGTATTCAGGTTTAATTGCAGTGTTGGCAGTATTTGAGATAAATAAGTGGGTTTTGCTTTGCAGTTTGAGCACTTGGTCTCTAAAAGGTTCACCATCATTGGCCTATAGAACTGCAGAAGATATTTGCAAATCACCCTGTCTGATAAGGGTCTTATATACAGAAACATAAAGAACTTCCAAAACACAACAATAAAATAACTCAGTTTAAAATAGAATGGAAATAGGGAATTGTTGCTTCATGGTTACTGTTTAAGGCGATAAAGTTTTGGAAACAGAGTAATGGTTGCACAACATTGTGAATATAATACTACTAAACTGCACACTTAAAAAGGCAAATGCTACATTATATATCTTTTATCATGATTTTTAAAATAATGTAATATACCAATGATTTTATACACATTAAATGGATAATTTGTATGTGAATTATATGTCAATAAAGCTCCTATAAACCAGAAGGAAAAAAATGAGCTCTCAAGCTCTGAAAAGACATAGAGGAATCATAAGTGCCTATTGCTAAGTGAAAAAGCTAGAATGGAAAAGCAAAATTGTAGAGACTAATGGTTTCCAGGGGTTCCGGAGGAGGAGGAAAACAATTAACAGATGGATCACAGGGCATTTTTAGGGCACTGAAACTATTCTGTGTAATACTTGATAGTAGACATAGGATATCACGCATTTTTCAAAACCCACAGAGCTGTACAATACAGGGTGAATCCTAATGTAGAATATGAATTTCAGTTAATTCTATCAATATTGGCTCATCAGTTGTAACAAATGTACCATGCTAATCCAAGATGTTAATAGGAGAGATCATGAATGAGTAGGAAGGGTTATGTGCAGACTGTATGTATAATTTAGCTACAAACCTAAAACTACCCTTGAAAAAGATCTGCTTTTAAAATGCACACTTAACAAAGAGATTGTGTTAAATTTTACCCTCTTGTGATTCACAAGACTATTCACTTTAAACCCAAATTATAATTTTATATTAGATGGAGAGGAAGTGCTGATTCTTCTACCATTGTAGAGTATCAGGCACTACTGAAGCATCTCAATATTCTGTATCTCCTTTCCCTACTTCACCTCCTCTTCCACCCCCAACAGAATTACTTTATGATCTATATTTCTGTATTCATATAACTACTTACAATATAGGAAGATAGGCTTTGAAGATTCCATAGTCTTCGGGAACATTTATTTATAACTAAATTCCAACATAATTACAATTATGAATTACAGTGACATTATTATACTGAATTGCCCATGCCTATTTTTTTCACCTGATTCATTTTCTCTGCAGTATCATCTTATCAAAAACCTAAGTGTGTTAGTTTTGTACATCCTCTTGAAAAAAATATTGTTTCCTAAAGCACTGCAGAGTCAATCAAAGAATTAACTGATCCAGAGGACAGGGGGCTGGTACATTTAAGAACAACCATTAGCAGGGCATGGTGGCACAAACCTGTAATCTCAGCACTCTATAAGTCTGAGGCAGGAGGATCACAAGTTTGAGCCCAGCCTGGGCAATTTAGCAAGACTCTGTCTTAAAATAATAATAATGATAATAACGATAATAATAATAATGGGGTTATAGTTCACTCTGAGACCCTGGTTCAAGCCCCAGTACAAATAAAACAAAATAAAACAAAAATCTCTTCCCTGTTCCCGATTTAAAATGACCCCTCTTAAACTCCTAATCTTTACTGGCATACTGTACAACTTCTTTAACTGTTACCTTGGTCTTTTCCAGCTTCGTCTATGTGTTGAAAGTCTTTTAGCTTTTGAAGGTTAAAGAACCCCTCTCTGCAATGCTGAATAACTTTCTTTGATCCATTCTTGATGAGATAATCCATCAGGGTGAGGGACTTATACACATGGCGCCAATTTTTCCCATGGTCACTGAGTCTCTGCCAAAGCATATTCATAATCTCTGAGAGAGAAATCGTGTTGAAAGTCAAGTCACTGATATCTAGCATCAGAGAACTGGAGGGACCCCAAGGGTCATTAGAAGTTGCTTCCCTGACTTTTATTTCAGCATCTGAGTAATTTTTCACAAAGTTTTTCACTTGTCTCCTGAATGCCATAGGTAGGACAACTCTGAAGGTGAAATGGGGAATGAGAGCAATGGAACAGGAATGTGTGTGATTGATTTATAAAATTCTCAACAGGTGATCAGTCCCCAGTTCTGCTGCTCCTAAGTACAAATGATTAATCTCCATGTTGATAAAGTATCGATTTCCTACAAGGAAAGCACAAAAAATGTGTAAGTTAAATTAAAAAAACTAAGTCAGTCTGAAAATCTAGGTTTAGGGTCTAAATTAGCCCTTCACTTACATCAGCAAGGATGTTCCTAGGATGGGCACAGAAAAATCCCTCCTAAGTGACTGGCCTATATAGGTGGTCTTTCTGGTCCTAAAAGTTCCTGCAGAAAATATCAGTCAACCTCTCTGGCCAGAAATACAATGATTATAATACATTACATGGGTAGTAGACAAATTAATATAAAAAATGGAATTTGAACTCTGACATCTCCTGCTTAATATATGTTGTCATGTGTAAAAATATTGTGTCTGAGAGTAATTAAAATGATGGGGGAAACTGAGTTTTAGACTCTCCTATAGACCTTTATAGAATAACAAGTCATTATAATCACATCTAAATATTATCTACTTTCTTGTTAATCCAAAAGTGAGGAAGGTCAACTACTAAGACAAATACTTGTACCTCAGTGGACTTCACAGCCAACTCATGGTAACTTAAAACCAATATTGTAGTCCAGATAAGGCTAGTAACTCACCTTTTAAAAAAAAAAAAAAAGTGCAGATTTAGGATTAAACAGTATCAGTAGTGATATTCAAATATTCCCTAAAACCTTTAGTGACTGTATGTGTCTGACAGACCTCAAAACAGGTACATACAAAGAGAAACCCATTTATGTTGATACAAAAATGGATTAAAACATAAAAGGGGTATGCAGCCTGAAACTTCAGCTTGTGAGTTATCAATTCCTGATTTACACGAAAGCATCCCCTTTTCTCTTTTTCATTACTTTGTATCAAGGTGAGTCAGTTACTCTGCAATTTCCTTAGTGATGTACCACGGATGGCTACAGAGTGTTCCAAATTGATTTCAAGCCCTGAGCAGCATCCAGAACCAACAAAGGCCTAGACAATCTATAATCAGTTACTAGAGAAACTGCACACATACAAAAGAAAAGAAAATGATAAAAAAAATCCTTAACAAATGTTTATTTTTAGTTTTGTTTCTCTTCCTTGACCTTCTCAACTACTAGCTCAGGGCTGATTAATTTCTGTTTATGGAAAGAAGACATAAATATTCAGAAGCAACATAAATGAATTATCACTTCTTTTTAAAAGGAGATAATAAACCTTTTATAAAAAATATAAAATGCATCCTCTCAAATAAACAAGATAGAAAATGTTACTGGTTAAATTAAGACTTCACAGAAAAGAGACTACCATCAATTCTAGCAAGAAAAAGACAAGTGTGTTCCTACAACTTTCTGATTTTTCTCTTGTTGGCACTTCAGATACATGCATTTTTATCTGATTTCCTCCTGCAGCAAAAAATGTGGTATACAATGTTTTGCTAAGGTATTAAAATTTTCAATTTCTTTTGTTATTTTTTCCCCTGTACTAAACTCATTCAATACAGAGATGCACTGTGACATTAGCTTACGGCAACAAATACTGATCTGTTTCTTCACAAGCCTATTTTTTTAAAAAATCTGTCAGAATCATAACTTGCTGGACTTGAACAATAGCTATTAAAATCTTTTTTTGTTGCTGTTGTTTTGTTTTAGGATAGCTACTTATCTATATTTTGGAGAGACAATCCTAATTTTAGGTTTTCCTAAATTCTCTAACCTACATTCATAAATTTTGAAGTATTTTCTTAAATAATTTTCTACCCCAGAAAAATATAAAAATTATAGCCTTCCACACCAAAATAGTTTAAAATGCATGTGTTTGACACCATGCCAAAATCAAATACACCCCCAACCATTAGAAAAACTACAAAGAAAAAAGCCCGTACAGGTAAATTAAGATCACTAATGTCCAGTGACATGAACTTTCCTTTGTGACATGAACTTTCCTTTGTGACATGTACATAGAACATGTAAGATGCCATTCTACTACAGTACTGTTAGTCCTTTTCAGACTAACAAGGAATTTAATTAATTGGTGTTAGTTAAATTATATGTCAGTTTATGATGTTTTAGGCACTTGACTATGGTTTACTCACACCACCAAATAACCTTGCATTCTGTTCTCAGTCACAAGCTGCATAACAATGTTTTAATTAATGATGGACAGCATATGACCGTGGTCCCACGAGATTATATCACCTAGTGACATCAGACCGTCTTAATTTGCGAGTGCACTCAAAGACATATGCACAACAACAAAATCACCTAATAGTACATTTCTCAGAATGTGTCCCCATCATTAAGCATTACCTGACTATATAGCAATATGACACCTGAGACAAAATTAGTAAATTTTAAAATATCTACATGAATCTCAGTTGTCTGACTACACATATCACTCTAAATTGAGAAATAGAGGGGGAAAGGTACTCCATGTCACAAATCTGTGCCATCTCCTCAAAAGGAGCTTTTATTGACCTCACCAATACTTAGGTCACCATCACATTCTTTTCAGCACTACATTAATTTCCTTCATGGCAGTGAGAATGATCAAGTAGCTATCTGTTAGTGGCTCACTGCCCTTCTTCACAACTAGAAACTCCTTCAGGGCAAGGACCTTGGCCATCTTATTACCCCTGTAATCCTATGCTGGTGAGTACACAGCAATAGCAGGTACTCAGAAACACGGGATGAGTGAATGCCCAAACAACTGAATGAGCCTACTTTAGGATAAACCTGGAATGATTCTACAGCTTTGAATTATAAACAGGACATTTTAAAAATAAGATCTAACTCTTGTAATTGTCAAGTAAAATTCTAGAATTTTGAGCAAACATTTTCAAATCAATCAAATATCTCTTGAAAACCTACTATTTGTACAGCTTTGAGGAGAAACATAAAATGTGATCCCTACATTCAAAAACTTATTGTTTGGTTAAGAAACTCTCTCCCTAAATAATTCTAAAGCAAATAAATGATGAGGTAAAAAAGGCCTTTTGGTTTTCTGTTGAGATCTGCCAACTTTCATAATGTTGTTTGTGTTCCCCAACTTTACCTGAATCATAGCAGGAAATCATTTAAATTATCAGGTGACCAAAAGAATTTTAGATTTAACAAGCAAATTCAGTGGCGTAGCTGGATACAAAGTCAACGCTCAAATATCAATAGCCTTCCTATACATGAATAACAAACTCACTGAGAGAGAAATTAGGGAAACAACACCTTTCACAATAGCACCCCCAAAAATGAAATACCTAGGAATCAATCCAGCAGAGGAAGTAAAAGACCTCTACATTGAAAACTACAGTACTCTGAAAAAGGAGATTGAAGAGGATATCAGAAAATGGAAAGATATCCCTTGCTCTTGGGTAGGAGAAGAACCAATGTAGTGAAAATGGCCATACTTCCAAAACTGTTATACACATTTAATGCAATTCCGATCAAAATTCCAACAGTATATCTCACAGAATTAGAGAAAACAATCCTAAAATTCATCTAGGTCTTCATAAGAGACCTAGAATAGCAAAGGCAATTCTGGGCAACCATGGCAAGGCAGGGGGCATCACAATCCCTGACTTGAAATTATACTATAAAGCTACTGTGATAAAAACAGCGTGGTACTGGCAAAAAAAAAAAAAAAAAAAAAACAGACCCAAGGATCAATGGAACAGATTAGAAGCTGCAGAAATAATTCCAGACGTGCTTAGCCAACATATCTTTGACAAAGGTGCCAAACACATTCACTGGAAGAAAGATAGCCTCTTTAGTAAATGGTCTGGAAAAACCGGCTCTGCACATGCCAAAGATTAAAATTGGACCCATGTCTTTCACCATGCACTAAATTCAAAATGGATCAAAGATATAAATATTCAAACAGAAACATTAAATATGCTGGAAGATAGAATAGGTAGAACTCTTGAAGACTTTGGTGTAGGCAAAGACTTTATGAACAAAACCCCGATTGCACAGGAACTATCACAAAGAATCAACAACTGAGATCTCATCTTATTAAAAAGCTTTTGCACAGCAAGAGAAACCACCAACAGAGTGAAGAGACAACCCATATTGTCTTTTTCCCACAGTGTGGGAAAAAATGTTCGCCAGCTGTTCCTCAAAGGATTACTATCAGGAACACATAAGAACTCAAAAAAATCAGACCTCCCAAATTTAAAGATCCAATCCAAAAATGGGCATCTGAGATGAATACACACTTTTCAGATGAAGAAGTACAAACAGCAAATAAATATATGAAAAATGTTCAACATCACTGGTCATTCGAGAGATGCAAATTAAAACAAAGCTGAGGGCCAGTGAGATGGCTCAGCAGCGTAAGCGCCTGCCCTGCAAGCGCGAGGGCCCGAGTTCGACTCCCGGATCCCACATAGGAAAAAGGGGCTGGTGATATCGCTCAGCGGCACGGGTGCCTGTTGGCACGCGAGGTCCTGAGGTCGACCCCCTGGTACCCACAAAAAAAAAAAATAAAAACAAAGCTGAGATTCCATCTCACCCCAGAAAGAATGGCCATTATCAAGAAATCGACCAATAATAAATGCTGGAGGGGCTATGGGGAAAAAAAGGGACACTTCTCCACTGTTGGTGGGAGTGTAGACTGGTACAACCACTGTGGAAATCAGTGTGGAGATTCCTCAAAAACAAAGGATTGGAGTTCCCATTTGACCCAGCTTTCCCCTTCTGGGAATCTTCCCGAAAGAATTAAAAGCATTATACCACAGCAATATATGAACTCCCATGTTTATAGTGGCACAGTTTGTAATAGCCAAATCTTGGAAACGGCCCAAATGTCCATCAACTAAGGAATGGATAAAGATGTGATTTTTTCATACAATGGGGTACTATTCTGCCATAAAGAAGGATAATCTTGAGACATTCCTAGGTAAATGGATGCACCTTGAGACCATATTAAGTGAAATAAACTGGACACATATGTGTAAATACTGCCTTGTTTCTCTAGTGTGAGAAACCAAAAGTGTAAATAAGGACCAAAATGTACGTTAAGTATTGTGAAATAGGAAGAAAATGTTCAAATGGGGGGGGGACAGAGAAGGGGGAGGGGGGAAGAAAAGAAGGGAAAAGTAAAAAAAAATGAGAAAAGGAAAAAATGGAAACAAAGCTTTTGTAAACGGGGAGGGGAGGAGGGGTTGAAGGGAGGGTAAGAGAATGGGAAAAAAAGAATCAAGTTATATCATGTACAGGTACAAATTCTCTATGATGAATGTGATCATTATGTATATCTAAAATGTACCAATAAAATCTGATTAAAAAAATAAATAATCAGGTGACATTAAAATACTGGTCCAAGCTGGGTGTGGTGGTACATGCCTCTAATCCTAGCATTCAGGAGGCTGAGGCAGGAGGATTGCTGCAAGTTTGAAGCCAGCATGGACTACAAAGTGAGTTGAAGGCCAGCTTGAACTGCATAGCGAGACCCCGTCTCAAAAAGACAAAAAAAAAACAAAACAAAACAAAAACAAACCTACTGGTCCACAATCTCTTATCCAAATCCTTTGAGGCCAGCTAAGTTTTTATTTATTTTTAAATGTAGGGCAGTGCCTATACCATACATTACACAATACCCACAGTATGATGCGGAGGCACCAAATAATGAAACCAACCATCAACATCTCTGCAACAAAAACGTGCTAACATTTGGAATCAAGCTTATAAAATGGATGACCTTAATTCAATTCAGATTTTACTGAAAAATGAATTAGACAGAGAAGTTGTTTTCAACACTTTTCAGATTTCAAAACTGAAATAAGGGATTTAGTAACTGGATGGACTATGCAAAGACTTAGAGGATGATAATGATAGTAGAATCTAAGAGGCTGAGTGCCAAAAGGCTTCTCTGGGAAGATGCATTTGGAGTAGTGCTATGAGGAGAAAGCAGCTCTTGTTTGTACAAGCTCTGCCTACAGGCTTCAGTTTGACTTAGGAGGAAATAAGTTCTGGCCAAAGTTGTGACAAGAATACCATGGCATTAAGAGGTGTTACTGTTTTGATGGAAAGAATCAACTAATAATTTTCCAGCACTTACCATGTGCCAGGCTCCATCCCAGGAAATGGAGAAATGGTTGCACAAAACACACAGTCCCTGCCCCCTGCAATAAATGGCTACACCTGGGCTTTCATGAGCCTCCTCTCACTACTTTAATTGGGATTCAATGGCATGGATTTGAGGTCCTGATCTGTCATTTCCTAATTAAGACTTAAGAGCTACTCTAGGCCTCATTTCCCTCACCTGCAGCATAAGGAGTAATCACTAGATAGGGTTTTGAAGAAAGGAGATGCTTTGAAGAGAATTTTTAAAAATGGAAAGTTAGAAGCTGACAGAGCATCCACTTCCTATGGACAGACAGGGTCTTTCCTTGGCATCCACTTCTTCATTTACTCAGCAATGATTTCAGGAGGACCACTGTACACCAGGTGAGCCTGGTGCTGGGTCACTCAGAGAACCTGACCAGCAACTCCCCTAAAATGGGACATGATTACTACAGAAATTAAGTCCGGGCTTCGAGGAAGCTTCCAGAAGGCGGGAGACACAATGGCGTCACACAGCAGGCTCCTGCCCTCACAGAGACACAGCCTCGGAGCCGCCCCCGCCTGTCCTGCACATGGCGCCGGTAGCGAAGGGAAGTTGGATGACAGTCATCTCATCCCACACCAGAGCCTATTACCTGAGAGGAAGGTCCAGCTGCCGCCCTGGGACGCTTTCCCGCTCAAATTCAAACCCCGTTATCCCTCAAGCTACTCCACCTCCTCAAACCAAGCCCCGGCGCCCACACGCTCCCCGCCTTCCGCTCGTCACTTCCGCTTTGTCACTTCCGGGTCCTTGGCGTGCCCCCCCCCCCCCGCCTATACCTGCTGGATGTAGGAGGTTAAAACGCTCCAGCTGGAGGGTACCAAGTGTAATGAAAAAAAAGTCTTCATTTCCCAATCTGTGGTGCTGTAGCACTGCACTTATTGTCAAAGACTAAATTTTTACAATTTGTCTTACTAGTGTAATTTTACCTGACTAGAAATGCCCCCCAACCAGCACCTGATTGCCACCTAAAAGACAAAGATTTAATAGTCTAGAAATGAAAAGCATATATGAGTGTAATGGGCAGGATGGAGTTCCTCCAGTGTTAAACACTTCAGGGACCACTGAGGGGTAGTAGTTGATGGATTCAGCTGATCTTCACTGAGCACCCATTTTGTGCCAGGCTGTAAGGACTGAGAGATAAAAACAGCCCCATGCTGGATGAGTTTACAGGTTAGTGGAGGTGACAGGCACCATCACAGAAGATTGTGACAAGATATGTATAGCATAATAAGAGAGGAGAGAGCATCCAACTCTACCAAGGAGTATTTAAGGGCAGGTTTCACAAAAGAGTTTACATCTGAATTGAATCTTAAAGGATGACAGGGAGTTCACTGGATAGACAAAGTAGAGGAGGATGTGAGAGGCAAAGGACACATCATGTGTAGAGGCATGAAAGCTGAAAGAGCCTATTATCTTGATAAAACTACAAGTACTGTAGTTACTATGGCTGTCGCCAAAACTATTAGTGGAACAGTGGAAGAAAATGAAATGGCAGAGGGAAGTCAGATCATGAAGAGCTTTGTACATACTACTAGGTGATTTTATCCAGCAGACATTGAAAAATGTCATCAAGCCCATGTTTTAAAACACATTGGTGACTGAGTGGAATATTGAGTAGGATGGGTGAAAAAGACTTAGAGGGGTAGGAAAATGGTTAGTATTCAGAAGTAACATTTGTATTTAGCTTCTACTACTTCTTTTAATTATAACACTCAACATTATTGATACTGACATGTAGATAGATAAGTGCCATATAAAATGGTAGAAGATATGGAAAAAGTTGATGTGTTTAAAATATTATTTAGCTGGTTATACATAATGAAGGTAGTAGACAGAGGCAAATTAAAAATTTGATCTGCCAAGGCCAACCTGAGCTACACAGCAAGACAAAAAAAAAAAAAAAAAAAAAAAAAAAAAAAAAAAAAGAAGAAAAAAAAGGTCTGGAAAAAAACAGATTGTGTAGGGCCTCTAATGGTATGCTATGGTATTTGGATTTTATTAAGAAAAATAGTAGGGGCTGGTAATGCTGATGCACACCTATAAATCCTAGCACATGGAAGACTGAGGCATTATCATAGTCTAATAATCTAATAGCAGAAACAGGAAATAATCAGCAAGTATAAAATCATTGCCATGATAAAGTCAGGCATAGAGCGTTGTAGTAGTAAAAAGGGGACTTGTCTAAATCTACATAATCAGAAAAGGCTTCTTAGAGGAGGTGAGCTTGAGTTGAGTTTGAGGGAACACATAGATTATAAGGATTGTCGACACCTGTAATCCTAGCTTTCTGGGAGGCCGAGGCAGGAGGATTGCAAGTTCGAGCCCAGCCTAGGCAATTTAATGAGACCATGTCTCAACATGAAAATTTTTAAAAAGGGCTGGGGATGTAGCTCAGTGTGGAGGTCCTGGGTTTAATCCCCAGTACACGTGCAAGCACACACACAGACACACACACACACTCACAAAAGAAGATATAAAAAGTTCACAATACAACAAGCAAGTGATTTAGTTGGAACTTGAACCCAAATCTCCAGTGCCCAATCTCTGATCTTTCCTTTACTCTAAGAACAATCTTTGCCCACTTCCATTGACATTTTCATTCACAATTGTACCTGTTATATTTTGAAGCCAGAGATTACAAATTTTTTTTTCCTTTTAAAACCATTCACTTTCTCCTTTTAGAATGAATTCTGCGTGTGTTCAAAAATTAAACTGGAAGCAAAACAGAGGAACTGGAAGAGCAGAAGAATGTTATAATTGTTCTGGAAATGTATGATGAAGGCCAAAAAGAAGTCCAAAAGCCCTCCCTTATCTGTAGTTTTATATTTGGTGGTTTTAATTACCTGCAGTCAATGGCAATCTAAAAACGTTAAGCTGAAATCCAGAAATAAATTCATAAATTTTAAATTGCACCCCATTCCAAAGAGCATGGTGAAGTCTCTCACCATCCTGTTCCATCCCACGTCCCCAAGGGAGGTGAAACACCCTTTACCAGTGTACGCACCTGCTTGTGTCATGTAACCCTTCATGGTAGTCTGAGGCTCCAGCACAATGCCGGTGTCATCCACCTCACTTCGCCTCAGATTGTGGCTGGCCATTGTATCATCTCACATAGTCACCAAGAACAAAAAGCCACAGGGAGTTCACATCATTTTATTACAGCATGTTGTTATAATGATTCTGTTATTAGTTATTGTTGTTATTCTAATACTATGTCTAATTTCTAAGTTAACCTTTATCAAGGCTGAGATAGGAGGATTATAAATAGAAGCCCAGTCTGGGCAATTTAGCAAGACCCTGTCTCAAAATAAAAAAAAATAAAGAAGGTTGTAACTCAATGCAAACGCCCTGGGTTCAACCCCAAGAACCGGAAGAAAAAAAGCACCCTTATTATTGGTGTGTACATAGAAGAAATAAAAACCATAGTGTATATAGGGCTCAGTCCTATCCACAGTTAGGCACCCGCTGGGGTTTTGGGAACACATCCCCCAGATAAGTGGGGAGCACTGGTATGGGCACAGCGTGACACTCCACTCTGCTCACTCTCCTCTGACACATATACTTTTGCACACAATGGTAAAGTGTCTACATTTCTGGGCTTGACACCACATATATGAGGGAATGAGGGAGCAGAGACTCCAGCGACCCTCGTTTCTTCTCCTCCGTGTCAGCGGCGTCGAGCTGAGGAACATGATCAGATCGGAGGCGCAGGCTTGGCAGGGAAGGTGGTAGATTCTGTGCTGATGATAAAATCTGTCGTATGAGGAGCCGGGGGGGAGGTGGCAATGCCCAGGAGGCGGGAGCGCGGAGAGAACCGCAGAGGGTTCGGGCCAGGTTCGCAGACTTGAGAGTAGTCAGCATACAGAAGAGGCAGACGGGACCAGGAGGAGGACACGATCAGAGGCCATGGGTCTCCCAATGGGAGGGAGGTGGTCAGGCCCAGCAAAGGTGCGAGGTGTCACCAACCCAGGGGAATTAACCTGGTTAAAGCGACATCATGTAAGGGGCTCTTCTTATCTGCTTTCCTCCATTTGGGGGCACAATTTAGTTATGCTATTATAGAATTTATCAGATACAAATATGGTTCTGTGATAATTTCCTTGGGTGTTTTCCCCCTTTAACTTTCTGAACTCAGAGTTTTATAAAATGGAAGAAAGTCTGCTTTGCTTGATTTCAGGGCACCCCTTCTTCTGGCCTCCTTGCTTCATTTTTTGCTCAGTTCTCTGACCTCTCAACTTTGGTGGGATCTGTTCTCCAGGCTTGTCTTTGCTGTCTCCATTCATTCTGTAGGTGGTGATGTGCAGTCTCGTGGCTGCAAATACCCTTTCATACCAACAACTTGCAAGGGTTTCTCTTCCCTAATCTCTCTGGACCTCCAAACTTGTGTATTGAAAACGCCTGACCTTCCTATGCGTAAGTATCATAGACATCTCACATTCAGTATGTCTACAACTGGACTCCTGCTCTTGTCTTCCAAATCTGCTACCTGCCAGTCTCTCCTGCCTCAGTCAGTGACACATCTTTTCTTCTGGTTTCTCAGGCCACAAACGTTGGAGTCATTTTTAACTCTTCTCTTCATCTCTCACACCTCACTGTCCTACCAGCTTACCTTTGGAATGCAGGGTGGCTGCCAAATCTGAATAATAAATGATTTATTGACACTGCATTCCAAAATACAATACATTTCAAAGATACAGTATAGTCATATTATCTGTGTTTCTACACTTCGTGATCACCCTGTATGTTTGGAATCCACCACCCTGTTCTAAGCTACCGTCATCTCTTGCCTGGACTTTTGCAGTAGCCTCCCAGCTGATCTCCCTGTTTCTGTTCTTGCTCCCTCAAAATCTAGTTTCAACACCACAGTCAGAGGAATCTTTTTAAAACTTAAAACCCAACTCAGGCCGTATCACTCCTGAGTTAAAAAATGTCCATCGGCTCCCATCTCAGAGTCAAATCCAAAGGCCCTGTGATGGTCAGCAAAGGCCTGGTGTTCTGCCCCTCTCTGACATCCAGCCTGACTCTCCCCTGCCTCACTGACTGTGCCAAGCATGCTCCACCAGAAGGCTTTACCGCTGCTATGCCTTCTTCCCAAATATATCCGTTGGCTGGTTTCCTCCCTTTGTGTCTTCTCAAATGTCCTTTGATGGCCCAACATAACGTTATGACCTCCAACTCAGCCATGCTTCTGATGACTCTTGCCCTCTTTTACTTTTCACTAGGGCCTTAGAGCCATTTGCCTACATATTGTTTCTCCTTTTACCAGAATGTAGGTTCTGTAGTCCCAGAACCTACTGCAGACCTAACACAGCGGTGTTCAAAGTTGATTTATTGAATGAATGAAAAAAGAACATCTGAATCCACACTATTGAATTAGCAGTACACATTTTGCCATAATGTTAAATTAAGCATAATTACATATTTAAAAAAAACTTCTGATATTAATAATGACCTTTCAAAAAGAATCGCTGAGAAGTTTTAAATAAGCGTAGCTTTAAAAGGAATTTTCGGGCCGGTGAGATAGCTCAGTGGCATACGTGCCTGCCTGGCAAGCGCGAGGTCCTGAGTTCAACTCCCGGTACCCACATACGAAAAAAGGGCCGGTGATATCGCTCAGCGGCACGGGCGCCTGCTGGCGCGCGAGGTCCTAAGTTCGACCCTCAGTACCCACAAAAAAAATAAAAAATAAAAATAAATAAAACGAACTTTCTCCATTGTGGACAAGTGAGAGTTCACATACTCCTGAAGCCTCCCAATTGCCTGCCATCTTTCTGAGTGTCTGTGCTGGTGAGGACTCAGATGCTGACATTCTCACATTAGGGCCTTCACTTTTAGGCTCTGCCTCTGCACTTATTCAGCTACAGAGCTGTTATGAAATAAGCCTCCAACAGGGGCTTGTTTCCCTCCCCGGGAGCTTCACAACATGTCTTCCAGTCAATACTTCCTACCAGAACAGATTCCCTTCTGAGAGTCTGCTCTACCCCACACTTGTAAGGGCGAGGGTTCTACTCCGCTCCCCAGGGGATGGCACCCTGTGGGAGCTTGGCTTCCCCATTAGGGTGCAGACTGAAAACTCCCTGATACTTTCTGCATAGCGCCATTAAACCGTGCCTTCCTTTCCACTTCTCGGCCACGGAAGTTTAGGGAGTGACTGTTCATCGCTTCGAACCACTGACTTGGGAACTACTGAAGAAAAAGGATGGTGGCCAGAGATTTTTGGTATTTAGAAATTTAGTCATGCACGTGTTCCGTGTAACCATGGGATCGGAGAAGGTCCTTGGACCACGTAGCCTGAAGAACTCTGAGGCAAGTGTTGAGCTGTTATCGTTTTAAAACTCAGCAACGTGTTGTTATCTTTAAACTTCTTCTGTGTAACACTGGGAAATATTGGGTATCCTGTTCAGATGTAACTTAGATTTAAGAAACTTGCATCAATAAAATGAAATCGCATTATTAAGGAATTAGAATAGCCAATCCCTTCCTTTAATCCATTCGATTAATATCTACTGAGCACCTACCGTGACCAGGGTACTTCGCTGAGTCTGCGAGTCTTCTTTTCTGTCTCAATAAGAATGTTAAGCAATTACAACCAAAGAAAAAATTTTTAAAAAGTTAATCTTGAGCAAGGTTTATAAGTGAAAGAGTAAAGTGATATAAAAGGATGCCATTTCACAACACAGAAATACAGAATAAATTTAAATTTTAGCACCCCAAATTGAGTCTTGTATGAAACCCTCCTTCTTGGCATCCCTGGGATTAATGCCAGACACATCCCTGGGAGCCAACATTTCCCTCTTCATCTTGGGTTTAGTCTCTAAATGCTGAAGGATGCCACTTAGCATGTAGCAATATAACAATTTTGTGCAAAAGATGTATGCTGCCAATCTATTTTCTAGTAAGAGCAAAAGAAAGGAAGAGGCCACCACAGACTGCAGTTGGTATGGGGGAGGGTGAGTTAGTACTTTGAAGGTAAGACCTAAAGAAGTCGAAGGTGACAAAACTCTAAGTCAGTGAGCGGGGCTTAAAAATCCCAGAGATCCTTAAATCCCACCTGCTCAGTAGCAAGTTGAAGACCCAGAAATCTAAGGGACAGGGTGTGGTGGTGCACACCTATAATCCCAGCACTTGGGAGGCTGAGACAGGAGAATCTCTGTGAGTTCAAGGCCAGTCTGAAGTACATAGTGAGACTCTATCACAAAAGAAGAAAAAAAGAAGAAAGAAAAAGAAAGAAAGAAAGAAAGAAAGAAAGAAAGAGAAAGAAAGAAGACAGAAAGAAAGAAAGAGAAAGAAAGAAAGAAGAAAGAAAAAAAGAAAGAAAGAAAGACAGACAGACAGAAAGAAAGAAAGAAAGAAAGAAAGAAAGAAAGAAAGAAAGAAAGAAAGAAAGAAAGTCTAAAGGACAGTCCTCACTCATGCCGGAAAGTGACAAACCTAGCATTAGAACTCATCTTGGCTCAGAGCTCCTCCTTTTCCTCTCCTTCTCCCTCTCCTCCTCCTCTTCTTCCTCTCCTTCCTCTTATGTCATATTATGAGCTAAGAATAATATGGGCTAAGTGCACTAAGAAAGCATTTTCTCCGAGATTTTTAAGTTTGTGATAATCAAGGGTGGTTTTAAATAATTTCCCCCAAGAATTCTCCACGTGCACGGATATACTAAGAAAAAATAAAGATTTTCCTTGCAGCCAGCAGCAGCTTGCTGATGGAGCATATCCAGGATTAGACATTTTCTTATGTGAACATAAGTGTTCAGGAGGGATGTTGTTAAAACTGAAACCAAACATAAAGAAGCAAAAGTGTTTCAGTGAACCTCCTGCAGTTTAGTTCAACTCTGGCAGCAAGAAAACAAAACCACATAATCTAAGGCTCACGCCCAGCTCTGCAGGCCGCGTATCTGCTGGTTCCTGTGCGGTTTGCCTACAGACTGCAGGGCCGGCGGGGGGAGTTTGGAGGTGAGAGTAAGAAGAGGGAGTGAGGTCTGTAAGTTGCACCCTCTTTCCGCGTGGCACTTGGAAGACAGCGCAAGGTGGATCTCTACTCTGAAACGCAGTCATTTTGATGTTTGAATTCATCTTCCTTCTTACGAGAGAGGATTCTAAACGCTCGGTGTCAACGCCAAGATACAAACTCAACCTCTCCTCTTCCGAAAGGTACGTCACTACACAACACCAGTACACGTCCTGTAGGAACCTGGAAGGGTTTTATGATTTGCAGAGTGTTCTGTACTAGTTAAATCTGACTCAAATGAATCCCATGAGTTCTCTAAATACTGCTTTTAATACTTTTGGTCTGTCAGCTAAGGTCTCTGAACCTTTTGCTGTGACAGTCTTTGTGGCGCTAGGACTTGGCTTCTATCAAGTGAACTGGAGAAGATTTGGTTCTTACTCAGCTCGTGACAGAACCTCCACTAATTGCCTTCAGAGGCATCTCCGGAAAAGACTTCCGATGTTGGGGTCACAAAAGTAAAATTCCACTTCACTGTAGTCAGCATTTAATCCGAATTGGGGAGCAGGAGGTGGTAGAGGGCTGAGCAGCAATGAATGAACACTAGACTTGGAGGTCAGGGTTTTTCTCTTTGTTCAAATTTTTTAGTACCTGTGCTCCCTTTACTACAATCACCAGTGTGGAGTCTTTTACAAAAAGAAAACTTTGCATTAAAATACATTTTGAGAGAATATCATCTATGTTTGCCTCTTTATTAAGAGTTAGATTATGTCCCCACAATAGTTCAAGGTTAAGTGTCCGGACTAGAGACAGTTCCTTTCCGCTTTTTGTCCCTAACAACTCCCAAACATGAGGAGTGAATACAAAGATACATCAAAGATTTCACTAACCTAAAAATTATTGTATTTGCACACCTCAGATTAGGCCTGTTATGAAAGTCTATGTAATTTAATTTGTGCATTATTGAAAATATACATCCCTAGATAAATTAGGAAAAGCAGAATGCTTAGGATCTAAAAACCCAGTGGAAAAAAATATCAGGTGCTCATTACCTGAGGATGGGAAACTTCAAGTTGAGGAATCTTGTGTTTTGTGCAACTACATTGATTCAGTATGGGGGGGGCTTTTTCTTCTTTTTTATTTTTGGTTTCAGAAAAAAAAACATTTAGTTTAATTTATTCTCCTTTAATAACCTGATATTATATATAAAACTTCGTGCTTGTAGAATAGTTTCAATGTGATCCTCTTTTGAAAAGCATCCACTATTAAGTAAAGAATGAAATGTAAAAAGAGAATCACCTAAGTGCATTTAGATTTCAAATTTTTAAAAATTCAGATTTATACCTTTTTCAAGAACTTTTTGTTCTTTTTGTAAAAGGGAAAGGGCCCTATACTGTTGAATAAAACTATCCTTTCGGATTTAACTTCGAGTGTCTCCCATGTAATAAAGTGTAATCTTATTCTCCCTGAATTGTAATACCTTTTATCTTTTCTAAAATGACTTTACTGAAGCAGAGGGGAAGGAGGTGATTGATCTGTTCAATATGAAGAAATATCTCTGTTGCTAATATAATATCCTTTTGAATATCTTCCACATCTTAGGCCTTCATGAAAATCCCTTTTCTTTTTTATTTTTCAATTGTTCTGTGTCTACCTCATAGGGATACTGTAAGAATAAATGAGTTAACATAGAGATGAAGTACCTCAGGGAAAAGTCACTATGAAAATTCAAGATGATATCATTATTAATTATTTCTTCGATTCTTGATCATTTTCTTCCCATCTCTTGTACAAAATGCATCTCACTTACTGCCTAAAGCCATCTCTCTTAGAACCGTTCCCTTCTGGAAGAGCTGAAAATGATCCTAGTTCCCACATATTTATTGATTCCCAGAGAGTAACACCTGCTGGTGTTGATGGCTTAAAGGGCTCATGCCTGAACTTGAGCAGAACTTGCCCCTTTTCTGGGATCAAGAAAGTCTGCAATTATTCAAAAATATGTCATTAAGTGTGATTCCATCAGGATTTCTTAAATAAGTAACAGTTGCTGCTGTAATAATCCTAGAGACAGACTCTTCATGCTTTGCCCTCATAAAACAAACTCAAAAGTTGTTCAAGGGTCTTCATAAGCTTAGTTATTTGAACCAAAGGATAGGGGTAGATTGGCCTTCATTTTGTCCAACTGAAGTATTTGCTCAGCATATCTCAACCCATAAAGGAACAATTCAACCTCATGTGTCTTTGCTTTTTCCCCCCTTTTATTCTCTTATATATATATATAATGTATATTACTATATATACATATATATGGTGTGTGTGTGTGTGTGTGTGTGTGTGTGTCCCACTTGACAATTCCCAGGACAATCTAGCCTCCTTTAACAAGTAAACATTTTCAAACATTTATTGAGCAATTACTATGTGCCATACCCTGTTACAGCACTGAGTTCTCTTCAGTGTTAATATTGGCTTTCAGTACCCTTGAGTCAATAGGAAGTGTGTGAATAATTTTTAAGAGTAGATTTCTTTTTAAATATACATTCACAGACAAAATTTCTAGAGAATTAACAGAAACGATTACAAAATACATGATGATAAAAGTCTTACATGCTCTCCAGAGATATGAGACATTTATTTTAGGAAGAAACTGAATAAGATGTTCAAATTCAAACAAAAATTTAAATATTAGTACAATGAATACCTCTACATTCACCACCTAGGTTCAACAGCTATTGCTTTTTTGTTCTATCTATACATATTTCTTTCTGAGTTACTTGTAAGTTACAGGTAGGGCCGGTGAGATGGCTCAGTGGCATAAGCGCCTGCCTGGCAAGCGCGAGGTCCTGAGTTTGACTCCCGGTGCCCACATACGAAAAAAGGGCCGGTGTTATCGCTCAGCGGCACAGGCGCTTGCTGGCACGTGAGGTCCTGAGTTCAACCCCCGGTACCCATAAAAAAAAAAAAGTTACAGATAAAATGATACTTCCCTCCTAAATAATTTAGTACCTGTCTAAGAATGAGGACATTCTCCTACATGATGACAATACTATCATTATACCTAAGAAGATTAATAGTAAAACCTTAACATCATCTAATGTCTAGCATGGACTTGACTTAACCTTCCCCATTTGTCCCCCAAATGTCTTCTATACCATAAAAGAAAATAAAAACAGTACCAAGCAGGGCGTGGTGGCACACGCCTGTAATCCCTGCATTCCGGGAGGCTGAGGCTGGAGAATCGAAAATTCAAGCCCAGCCTTAGCAATATAATGACTTAGAGAGATCCTATGTCAAAATAAAAATTTTTTAAAGGGCTGGGGATGTAGAGCCTCAGTGAGCAGGCCCTGGGTTCAATCCCTACTACCACCAAAAAAAAAAAAAAAAAAAAAAAAAAAAAAAAAAAAAAAATATATATATATATATATATATATATATATATATATATATGCTTTGGGGCTTTACATCTCTTTATTCAACACTAGATTTTTTTTTTTTTTAAGTTAGGCCAGTTACTTTCCAGAATGTCCTGTGTTCTGAATTGGCTGTTTCTTTACGGTTAATTTAGTCTTCTACCCCCTATATTTCATGTAAACTCCAAGTTAGGATCAAAGCATGATCAGGTTCTAAGTGAACATTTGTTACAAGATGCCACAGGGTGCTCCGTATTGCCTCTTACCAGGAGGCTCATGATTCCAGTCTGCTCTACAAGTCATGATGCCAAGTCCCATCATGACTGAAGGGCATGAGCTTGCTCTGGGCTCTCTTTCATTGGCAAGGGACTTTTCCCCCTTTTGCAATTAGCAAGTCATCTGAAGGGGGTGACACTTTGGCCCTGTGATCATAAACTATTTCTCAACAAACTTTCACCCAGTGATTTCAGACAATAATTCTTGCCTAAATGGATTGTTCCATTGGTGACCACACATATTTTTAACACATTTTGAGGAAGGATAAGACCTATAAATTCAGCAGCAGCAGGAGCTATGGGTATTTATTGAGTACACAAATTCAGAAAATAATGATAAGTAACACTGACTACTTGTTCTGCAGCCAGATAGCCTGAGATTAAGCCCAGCTTTCTACTTATTAACTGAATGAACTGGACAAGTATTCAATCTTTCTGTGTTTATCTCATGGGATTGTTCTGAAAATTAAATAATGTATAAGAGTTCCCAAATTGTTTGTGTTACTATTACTAGCCATGCACTGATTAATATTTTGCAGGTAATTAGCTCATTTGTTTCTCTTTCTGGCCCAATAAAGAAAATGCTTATAATTTCCTTCTTCCACAAATGAGGGAGCAGAGGTACAAAGAGCTCGACTCCCTTGCTCAAGTTCACACAATTAGTACGCGGCTGATCCAGGACTTGAACCCAGGCCATCTGATTCCAGAACATTCCCTCTGAAGACTGGTACACAGAATGAGTAGGGATACAAATGGACTGGAATGGGAATCCACAGCATGGAATGGGCTTCCACACATGCCCAAGTTTGAAATCCCTGACAATCTCCTCCCACTGCTACCAGAGCAGGTTCTAAGATCATTCGTCTGAAGGAGAAAAGCTTTCTGTGAAGCATAAATAAGTATATACTTATTTCATTTATATAGCTAAAGGTACTTGTACAAGAAACTTAAAACATAAAAGAGTTGGAAGTGAAAAGATTAGGAGAACTAGTAAGGCAAAGAAAGAAAAATAAACCTGAAAGGAATAATAGAAGAGGGAGTTATGAGACCTCAGAGCCTTGGGGCAGAAGATGATATTTTGATAGAGTCCGGATGGGAAAAAAATCTCTCTCGTTTTTCACATACCTGTACTATAGAAGATTTTACCGCTAACACACAAGAGTATTTAGCCTTGTCAGATTTATAAAGACTATACTGGGTTTCCTTAAGGGACCACGGAGGACTGGTGTTGGAAGGGAGCTTCCTTGGTTGGTTATTGAATCTGCTCAGATTTTCCAGAAGTCGGTCTGCGACTTCTGAAACATAGAACTGTATCCAGAAAAAGCCTTACAATTTAGGTATCCGGTCCCTGCCCCTTCATTAGCATTACAAAAGGGTTCCAGTGCTGTGCCAAGTCTTATCCACTCCTTAAATTGCCATTGTAGAAAGCTCTCAAGTGTAATTTTCTAAAGAGAACTAAAAATAAGAGAGGAAAAAAAAATCCAGCATTAATAATGTTTTTATGCATTTCTAACACAGTCATTGCTAAATTGGTTCTGGCTTTTTATGTTTTTTTAATGAAAAGCAGCCTAATTGATCAATTGGTCATGAATACTTTGTCATTTGTTTTTCTATACCCCTCAGCCTAAATATGTTGGCCTACAAATGGTTTATGATTTGTGTCTTCTGTTTAGTGCTTTATGGGAAAACAAACCACTGAGGATTCTGTAGGAACTCAGTAAATAATAAGTAGATAGTTCTCCTGTTAAATATGATTTTAAAGAAAAATCTTTCAAGAAACTAGAAAATTTTATTAGGGAAGTACACAGGCAAGGAAAAAAAACATGGTCCATTTGCAATTCGAGGTTTCTATTCATCACTTTTTGGTCATAGACTTTAGCCCTTTAGGGAACAAAATGGGAAGTCAGTTAACTGAAAAGTCTCTTTCCCCAAATAGACTTGTTCTAAAAATATGGATTATTGGGGGCTGGTGAGCTGGCTCAGCGGCATAAGTGCCTGCCTGGCAAGCGCGAGGGCCCGAGTTCGACTCCCGGAACCCACATACGAAAAAAGGGCCGGTGATATCGCTCAGCGGCACGGGTGCCTGCTGGTGCGCGAGGTCCTGAGGTCGACCCCCGGTACCCACAAAGAAAAAAAAAAGGATTATTAAATCAGTAATGCTAGTAGGAGAATCACAACTATGCGTTAAATCTAAGAAACTTGTCAAATTTTAATACCTTAGACCAGCCCTTTAATTTGATCGTAAATATATTGATACCCACAGCATATGATCTCACTGGTGGTGGTCAGGTGGCTGGGAGAAGGGTGTGTTCCCAACACATTTGACAAGCTGGTGAAAGCTGTGAAAACTGGTCCCAGGGGTAGAAAAGCCCTGTGCCTAGTACTCATCCTCATTCATGCAACCTTACACAAAATCTCCTTGCTAGCTATTCCTATAGCTAGCAGGAAAGTTCTCCTTTTTCTAGACTGAACCTGATATTGCTGTAAAAAGAGTTTGCCTGCGCTATCTCATTTGATCAAGCTGTGATCTTTGAGGTAGATAAACCACATGTTTTACCTCTCATTTTCAGGGTGGGAAATGGAGCTTGACGAGTTTACGCAATTTGTTCAAGGTCATTTTGTGAATGTCTGCCAGTGCTAAGCCCCAAACCTGGGAAGTCCCCCACACTGCTCTGAGCATAGCATTCTCAAGCTGTGGGAACCCTTAACGGGCTTCTGCAAATCTCAATTCTGAATCTCCTGAAAACTACTTCTGTGACCTTGAACAAGTCACCTAATTTCTCTGGGCCTCAGTTTCCTCTTTGGTCGACCGAGAGATCATTCTGTGTGTTCTCCGAAGCTCTTTGGTTTTCTGTTTTCTAAAAGCTGCCTACCCCGCTGAGAACGGGGGGAAATGATTTTTCTACTACAGAGGACAGGACCCTCCACCCTTCCCTGAAGATCCTAAGACCTGGCATCCAATTCTTGTTGGATTCCTTTGCGGGATCCAAATCCTGTTAGAAACTATTAGTATCATTCGTGCTTTTGTGGGCCGCTTGTGTGTCATTCTGCTGCTTGCCTCATTTGCTGTGGGACTGGCTATTTTACAGTGATTGTATCTGACCCTGTGTACTGCACTGGGCAGACATCCCCCCATCTTTTATTATCCCTCATGGGCAGTTCATAATGTAATATGAGAATAAATAACGCTGATGGACTTATTGAAGACTGATAGACCCTTCCTTCTAAAGAGGTTATTCCTTTTGAAGGACACCAAACTTCCCACCTGATTTTTCATTATTAAGACTTATGTCCTTTAATGGCTTTGGCAGTTGGAAATTCGTGAGAGGGCCTGAAGCTTTAAGCCCGGAAGCTCTGAGACTACAAAAGGACGTAACTATCCCTCCTCCTTGGCCCTGGGACTCTTCCGGCCAAACACAATTAGCATGGATAGCATGGCTACCTCAATAACCAAGAAGGTGGCCTCCTCAATTCATGATTGTCAGCTGATAGTAGGAAATTGGGACTCTGTTTCTCAGTTTTTGCTTTCTATTTTTCCTAAGAGGACTTCAGGCTGACAAGTGGGGTCATATCTACTTCTTACTGATAAGCACATCATTTGCTCCATACCATATCAGGTCCTTGGGCTGTGGGAGGTCGTACTGTCCAGTGATGAGAGAGTGACAGAGCATGAATGAAGCTTCTGTATTGTGTATTCCATTCTCAGCCTCTCAGATGACTCAGTGCGCCCCTCCACTCCTATGTCCTTGAGCAAAACTATTCCATTCTTTAATGCAGTGTACAAGAGACTTAGGAAGGTTCAAGCGTTGCTACCCCCAAAGCATTTGCATATCTTTGGCAAAATATAAATATGCAGTATCTCATTTGCAAAATGCATAACACAGTGCTTTCTTATTTAAACAAACTCATCCTGTGGAACTTTTTTTTTCAGTGCTGAGGATTGAACCCAGGGCCTCAGCATACTAGCCAAGTGCTGTACCATTGAGCTACATTCCCAGCCCCAGTATTTTTAAATAGATCACAGCTCATTTTATGAACAAGGGATGAGATGATATTGTGACTTGACACTTGGTATCCTGTAAATATCCAAATAAATAAAGAAGGAGAAAGCATGAAGTCAAGGAATCCCCTAGTTGGAGGAAAATTTCCAATACCTGGAACAAGAGAAATGGAGCTTTTAGGTAGTAGACTTAGTTTTTCTCTAGCATAGACATGCAGCTTCCATGTTAAAATTAAGATGTAAGGAAATAAGATTCACTTTGTCAGCTTATATTATTTCATAACTTGAAGGGTCAATTCAGTGTTATTATCATCAGGAGAGCATGCTGTAATGCTTTGTCATGTAGATGCTATAAAAAATTACCTGTCTGGTTACTTTAATTCATTTTTTGGCTACTGTCGGCAGAAATTCCCTCAGTCCCTAACTGACAGATACCCAGATGTACTAAGAACATTTAGGGTAATAAAAACAAAACACAATGAGGCCCTTTTCCCTAAGGAACTAACAATCTCCTGGGGAAACTAGAACAGACAAAAGAAAATGCTACTGCAAAGCAAAATTCAGGGCAAGGAGATAACAGAGTAAGTGGCTCAAGGCGGGGATTTTAAAAGAGGGCTTCTTGGAGGACACAGAGGAGATGTCTTAGCAAAGAGGTATAAATGCATCCACAGGTTTTCACACCTTAAGGAAGTCATGGAGAGAACAGGGTCTTATTTGTCAAAGATGCATATTTTACAAACAACAAAGAGTAAGAAGGCCATCATGAATTTTTTTTTCCTTCCAGATCCAGAAATTAAAACTCATGCCAGTAGGGCATGGTGGTGCATACCTGTAGTCCCAGTACTCTGGGAGGCTGAAACAGGAGGATTGCAAGTGTGAGCCCAGCCTGGATAACTTAGTGACTTAGTGAGACCCTGTCTTTAAACTAAAAAATTTTCAAAGGGCTGGGGGTGCAACTCAGTGCAAAGACCCTGGGTTCAGTTCCCAGTGCCATTGGAGAACAGAAAAAAGTCTGCCACTAGAAATGGGCTGTCCTTCCCCTCTTCAAATCATGCCCTTCGAAGTTTTATGTTTCAAGCATGAAAATCCTTGTTCTTTAACCACTCCTATGATTCAGTTTTCATGCTGCCAACAATTTAAGTAATCACCTCTGGACGGACTCCAGTTTAAGACCCCTCTTCTATCTCAATGCCCATAGATGGAACAGAGCTCTCCAGGAGTTGTCTAACAATTCAGAACACCATGGCATAGTTTCCTCCCTTGATCTGTACCCCATACTTCTATTAACATTGCCCATGATTGCATTTGCCTTTTGGGCATTTCTATCACATTGCTGACTCATACTGAAATTGTGATCACCTAAAACCCATGAGTTCCCATGCCCCACTATTAATCCAGACCTTCCTCTTTCTATACTTGTACAGTTAACGTTAAAAAAGAAGACTCTAGGCACAGAGGTTTAAACTTGATCATATTGATTGTCCAACTATTCCAGAGCTAGCATATTAGCTCTCCCTCTCCATCAGATGGGTACTTATCTGCTGGTGGGGCAGAATAGCTGATCTCACACTGGATCCTGTCTACAAAAAGGGATGGAATTCTATTCTTTCCTTCTTATCCATACATCATCTGCAACTCTGGACACATCTGCCTCTTTAGACAAACTGGAGGGCCTCAGTCTTCCCAAATGCAAAATAGGAACAGGTCATTTTCTTCCCGAGAACATGCAACAATGGGTTAGACGTCTATGGGGCCCCAGATAAATGTTACTCAGAGGTATAGTATTTCACGAGAGGAGGAAGAATTTATTTAAAAAAGATGTGATTGTACTTATCAGTACATGGTACAGTTAAAAGGCATTCACTTGTGCAACTATTTTAAAGATAGAGCTGAGATACCTGATTTGGAGTTGTAGTAACAACATGTGATGTTACTGTAATTTTTGCATAAAAGTATTTGTGACTTGAGGAAATGTCATAAGGCATTTCTTCATGGCAAGACTCACTGAAAGTGATTCTCAAATTGTGAGTACATGTGAATTAGGATTGACCATAGTACAACCAGAGCCAAGTGCATAAAATGCCACATACTCTGTTGTGAATTTATTTATCAAATTCCTGGAGTCTCCAACATGTCTAAGGATTGCACCCATTCTAGAGTAGTAAGGAAATGGGATCAGTGTTGCATTGATATGGAAAGTAAAGGAACTGCAGTATTTTTAAACAATAAACTACATTACAGGAAAATCTAAAAATTAAGTGGCTCTTTTCTGTCCATCCCCTCCCCCACCTCCATCCTAACCCTACTGTCAGTAACACAGGGGTGGCAAAGACCTTGAAGTTGAGGTTTCCGTCAGACTTTTGGAGACCTCTGAAAGTCTTACCAAACTAGCAGCTCTTAGATTTTCACTCCCAGCCAAGGCAGAGAGCTCACAGGAAACTTGTATAATATTTATCATGTCAAGCTGATTAGAAATGCCCTATTTCAAAACACAACCTCGTGAGCAGTTTTGCTCATCACAGAAAGGTGCAGGAAATATCCGAATTCTTCTAGTCTGTCATTCCAATGCAAATTGTAATGTTGCTCTTGTGATCTTACTGAGTACGTTAGTCTCTCCCAAGCTGTCACTAGTGACTGGGACCTTCAGCTCCCATATTCAACGTGGCAAGTGTGATCCCAGGGCCAGTAAAATTAGCACTGCCTAGGAGCCTTTTAGAAGCAAGGATCTCAAGTTCAATTCTCAGCCTATGTATGCACCAAAAAGTTAAAAAACAAAGAGACCCTCAGGCCCTATCGTCAACCCTCTAGAATCAGAACCTGAACTCCAAAAGATTCTCCAGATGATTCTTGTGCACGATAAAGTCTTGGAATTACTGATCTAGGGTGAAGGGATTTCACCCCATTTTACCCATCATCTACCTTGTGTTCTTACAGAAAATGCCCTGTATCTTTCTGTAATGAACAAAGCTTACAAAATCCCATGTGGTGCTTAAGAGTGCAGAGTTGTTCAGATTTTACCAGATTTCAGCTGGGGATGGTGGCGCATGCCTGTAATTCCAGCACTCTGGAAGACTGATGCAGGAAGATTGCAAGTTCCAGCCCAGCCTGGGCAACTTAAACGGCTTAGCAAGATCTGTCTCAAAATAAAAAATAGAAAAGCAGCTGGCTTAGTGTAAAGGCTCCAGGTTCAATCCCCAGTACTGAAAAAGCAACAACAACAACACAACCAGATTAGAATATTTGCTATACATCCACATCTTTTTAAAAGTACACGTAACAGGCTTTGAAGTCTTCTTGCTTTTCTGGGTTCTTGCCAAGCAGAGGTTCTGTCCACCACCCCACAAGGGACACTGGCAATGCCAAGAGACATTGTTGGCTGTCATGATTTAGGCTGGGTAGAGACCTGCCATACTGCTCAGAACCCTACAATGCATAGGATGGTCCCCACAATAAAGACTTAACTGGCCCAATGGAAACAAAGTTGAGAAACCCCGTTGTAAAGGTATATGGGTTCTAGAGAAGGACCCCCACTGCTATGCAATCATGAATAGTAGGATGATGGGCTGGTGAAATAGCTCAGCGGCATAAGTGCCTGCCTGGCAAGCACGAGGTCCTGAGTTCAACTCCCGGTACCCACATACAAAAAAAGGGCCGGTGATATCGTTCAGCGGCACAGGCGCCTGCTGGCGCGTGAGGTCCTGAGTTCAACCCCCGGTACCCACAAAAAAAAAAAAAAATAAAATAAATAAATAGTAGTATGCTGTAGGGGAATGGCTTGAGTGCCCTGAGTGATGGCGGTGGGCGCCCTGTCTAGGGGGAGCAGGAAAAGGAACATCCTGCCAGTGGGTACAGGAGAGGTCTAGGGAATGCAGTAACCAATGCTGTGTGCACATTCAGCTTAGGTAACAGGGCTGGGGGTTAGGTGTGAGCTACAGGAGGGCTGGGGGGAGCTGTGGGCTTGAAAGAGAAAGAGAAAGGAGGCTTCCGTCCTTGAGCAGATACTAGTTAAGACTTCAAAATCATATAAAACCTGAAAAACCAGAAAGTATTTCTAGTATTAGCATAAGAGTACCCAACTGGATTTCAGGGGAATCCAGTAAGAAGTGATTTAGGAGCAAGACAAAATTCCACTCACTAGAACTGGAACACCTCTGAACCAGGCCAGCTGCTGCAGGCTCAGCAGAGAGTGTTAGCTCCAGTGAGCTTCTTAAATCCCTCCCCAGCACGAAAGGGCTTAGAGCTGCGTCTACAGTCCGCTCAGCTAGCAGTAAGGATCAAGTGCTCCCAGCGATGGAGAAAGGTGGCCAAGAAGCAAGGCAGGTCCCGACCCTGGCCATGCAGAATCACCAGTAAGAACAGGAGTAGAACTTGAGAGGTCCTGCGGGTCATTTCTCTCCTGCAGGGCACCTAAATCATTTCAGAAAGATTATCTACACTTCAAAATTTCTAGAGAAAGATTTCTTAAGGACCCATCAGTGCTTACTAATCCATTGAAATCACCAACCACTTCCCTGTTCCTGAACCTACATCCCCTTCATTGGGATCTAAGCCAGCTTTCTTCCACCCTTCCCTGTCACACAGTGCACTTTCTAACATTCCTTGATGGCAAGTAACACCGTCACCCTCTGCCACTGCAAACATCCCTTCCCAGGGAACAGAATCTCAGTCGCATTTAGCACACGGTCCTAAGAGTCTCTCTCCAACATTTCTCACCCTCTGGGTCTGCTCCCATGTGCCCCGCTTGTGATAGTCACCCCCAAAATGTATTTATGAAAAGTACACTGTGTGCAGACTGCCCTTTTGACCACTAAAAGCAAAGAAGAGAGAATATAAAAGAATATTCACAGCTTTGTTGGTTTTTATTACTCTCTCGCTTTCTCCCAGGGGTTGTAGATCTTGGCTGGGTTTATAGTTTAGTCAAAGCGATGGTCCTTAGGCTAAGTTCTATCAAAATATTTTGGTTTTCCTGCAGATGTTTTCACTGTGACCCTCACCTAAGGACGAAAGTATACACGGTCAGATAAAATAGCTCTGATGTGAATTTAGCAGTAAATAAAACTGGGATAAATGCATTTGTTCAGTTCCAGAGAAGGCAGTCTACTGCTATGTGGATTTTGTTTCAAATGAGGGGCAAGGGGATTTATTCAGCTGAATTCACTCACTTTGCTGCAACTGTATTAATTTCATTTCACATCATGTCTCTAAGTAGGAAAGTAAACTGATTTGCAGCAGGCTAAATGGATATGTTGATGCCTCCAACATCAGTGAGATTTATTCCTGCTAGACCACAACAATAATGTTGTCCTGGTTGTTTTCCTTTCTGGAAAGCAGTTGATGAAGGGCACCACTTTAGGATACGCTTTGAAAAACAGTGTATTAATGTTACAACAGATAGGGTATTTCAGAAAGAGAGAGAAGACAGATGTGTCAAATGAGATCCTCCCTTTCTAGGTAGGAACCAGCTCTTCGCTCCCCAATGTTGTAAAAAAATTCATCTTTTCCTCTACCCATGTTCTGCAATTTTATTTTACTTCATTTATTGTAGTACTGGGGATTGAACCCAGGGCCTTTCCTCTAAGCTATATTCCCAGCCCCCTTTGTTTTTCCCCAGCCCTTTTTTAAATTTTACTTTGAGACAGGGTCTCACTAAGTCACTTAGTTGCCCACACTGGGCTCAAACTTCCGGGCCCTCCTCTCTTGGCTTCTCAGAGTGCTAGGATTACAGTCATGCTGAAACATTTGAATTGCTCAAGATGTACAGCCAGCCAGGTGTGGTGGCACATGCCTACTATCCCAGCACTCGGGAGGCCAAGGCAGGAGGATTGCCACGAGTTTGAAGCCAGCCTGGGCTACATAGTGAGTTCAAGGCCAGCCTGCACTACATAGTGAGACCCTGTCTCAAAAAAAAAAAAAAAAAAAACCACACTCAAGATGTACAGCCAGCACAAGCACTGAGTATGTGCTTGCTGTGTGCCCACATGGAGCCAAGCAACACCACCCTCTGCCTTGCTCCAAGTCTCCCTTCCGCCACACATTTGTCTTTTTCTTCTCTATCGCTCTTGGTTTCCAAAGTCAGAATCTCACCATCCTCCGGGGATGCTCAGTCTCTGTTTAGGTTGCAGCCCTCGCCTTCCATTGCTGACTTTATCCCAGCCCGTGCTTCTAACACAATAAGGCTGCCAGTGGAAATTTTTCTATTTCTATAGCTGGTAGGTTCTGTAACTAGTAGTTACTTTCAAAGGAAATAACTAGTGGAGATGAGCCTGTGGTGGCACAGGGCTGATACATGGAGCAAATGGAATAATGGGTATAAAAAAGCAATTTGTAAATGGCAACATGCTCTCCAAAAGAAAATTATGTCTCTATTATATGACTTCGGGGTTTAAAAGGCAGCTAAATTATATATAAAAATCCAGCAAGCCTCAGTAGCATAGTTGAAATGGAAAATTAGACAATTTGGGGCACTGACCCTTCCATCAATAAGCTAGAAGCTTCTCAACATTTTTTACAGCTAAAACACGCCCATGGAGTTGACAACACATATTCTCATACACTCAGTTCCAAGCACTTCGCCCGCTCACCATTCTGGAACAAAAGCTTCACTCCTGCTTCGACTCCCTGTACCTCCCATCACCTTCTAAAATCCCAGCCAACTTTCAAGGGCCAGCCCTAACCCCGTACCCTATTTCTCGCCCTGCTCACAACCGAGGAGTCTCTCTCCTAGAGATGTATTTATGTCCGTCTTATGCAAGAATGATCCTGCGAGTATGAGCCTCCCTGAACCGACTGGCAGGCAAGGGTGGCCTTAGTATCTACCGCAGCCCCGACAGAGCTTCCTGTGCCACGGTGAATGGAAGTGAAGAAAGCAACAGCTCAGATCAGAGGGTCTTAAAGAGAAAGGAGAAAATCCTGTAGACCACAAGTGTCTTACGAAAGGCTCGTCCATAGAGGCTGGTCTCAGATTTGGAAAAGGCCTTACTTAAGCAACTGGAGGGCCCCTCTAGAATGGAACAGAGACTACTAAATAGACTCATAAAAATCCTATGAGGGATGGGTTTGTTACTATTACTCTTTGAACTAACTCTCTCTCTCTCTGTACTGGGGATTGAACCCAGGGCCTTTGCACTGCACTACATCCCTGGTCCCCTTCTTACTTTTTATTTTGAGACAAGATCTTGCTAAATCGCTGAGTTGCCCAGGCCGGGCTCAACCTTGTAATCCTCCTGCCTCAGCCTCCCAGAGTGCTGGTACAGGCGTGTGCCACCATGCATATCTGGCTACTCTGTATTTTTCTGTATTGTTGTATATTTTTTGTTGAACACAAAAACAACCACTTCTGATCTAAAAGTTAAATAAGTTTCTTTGGAACTTGATTTTCAGCCTAGGAGTTTTCCTACACTGTCCTTTGAGTTATAAAAATCATTCTTTGCTTCCCAGCTTCGATATAGTTTAGCTACTGAATACGGTACCCTGTGAAATGGTGACAGACCCATGCAGGTTGCATAGCACCCTTACTGAAAAGAACTTTTGCAGAGGGTGAGGCTCTTGGAGGAGGAAACGTATCACGTTTTAGCACATTAAAAAAAAAAATCCTTGAGCTGCTTTATTATTTTAATCGGTTGGCAAGGTGGAAATGCTTTGGAGTTTTTGTTGATTTTTGCCAGGTGACTTTTTTAGGAATCATCTCTAAAACAATTAACCATGGAACTATTGCCAAATACACTAGCTGTGCTCAGTAAATGGTTTTAGAGACTATGCCCTCCTAACAAAAGATAACTTCAGTCATTTAAAACAGCAAGCAAGGGGCAGAGTTGCCATTGCTTCTCTTTGGTGTTCATTAGAAAGCATTTTATAAAAAAAAAAAAAGAGAAAGTTGGGGAAAGATCAGGCAGTGTTATGGAAACTGCATTGTGGAGAGCAGATTGTAATTATGTTGGTAGTGCTGTGATCCACACTCGTTTGAGGGATTTCTTGTTAGCGTGGATTAAAGCTGTGTTGTTACTGTAGTAAAGGATTGGCCAGGAGCCCTTGCCCCATGCCAAGCTCGGCTTATTGGTGGCGTTTGCTCTTTCCTCAGCAGCCCAGGGCTCTCTCCTAATAATTCCTAATTCCCTGTAATGCAGTCCTGGCACCGACCCCTACCCTCAAACTCCAGCCAATTCCCTAACAACACACCTTCTCGCTTTCACCTGCCTGACCCTTCTTGAAATCAGACTCTACTTGAAATCAGGAGTTTTTAGTGAGTTAAAAAGGGAAGTATAGAATTATGAAGCTATAAGTATTTTCAGTATCCTTGTACACTTAAATAAGAGCTCTCGTACAAAACTACTGGAACACCTTAAGATATGCTAATTTTTCTTCTCTCTTTGATTGAACTGTTGACCTTCTGGCTGTAGAACTAGTTATTACCTCAGGTGTGTTTGGAACTATTCTTGCCCTCATCGTTTTAAAATATAATTAGCATCGCCAGGACGCTGTTGTAGAAGCCCATCACCTGGGGCTGGGATCTCATTAGACAGCACAAATCAAGTAGAATGGTGAATGCTCTGTGCTCGAAAAAATCTTTAAGAAAAACCCATGGCAATGAGGGAAAATTTAAAACTGGTGATTTCATGGGCCCTTTCTTGCCCACATGTTTGATTTGTACAAGGATCCAAACACAGAAGAGTTTGTGGTTCTTCTATTTAAAAAAAAAAAAAGAAAGCAATTCTGTTTTCTCAGAACTCTGCTTATGCAATGTGGCTGTTGTTGCAGCTCTAAGTCAACAAAACACCAAATAATACCTTTTATAGCTCTGGCTTTTCTCCTCCCAAGAAATGCAGATCATTTTAAGGCATTATCCCATTTATCCTCGAAACTGCAGATGGTATGGAGAGTGGATATGGGGAAACAAAAATGGGGAAACTGAGGCCCAGCGAGTCACTATAATTCATGGGTTATTCACACTCTTCCTCAAGCACTCCTCCTCTCTTCCATTGTACAAAAAGCTCTTTATTTTCTGATTTGAAAACTGTTTCGTGCCACCTACTTAGTTATTTCAGTACTTGCTCCTAAGTTTGGGATCAATCCCAAATATTATGAAACCTTTTATGAAGTTCTTCACTGTTAGGATCCCAAAAGGCTATCTTTCCTAGTTCATTAGAGGACACTTTGGATGCTCTGGCCGGGTTTGGGGTAGTTGAAAGCACCAGGAAAAGAGCTTGTGTGACAGCCATTCACCTCATTTGTAAGACAGTCACGTGCTTTAATGGACAAAGTTGTATCACACAAACAATAACTTCTCATTATGATAATAACATTTTCCCTTAATTGCAAAAATATTTCTGACCTGAATTTATTTTTTTCATGGCTGTATGAACAAGCAGAATCTTGTTTGCCTCTACGATATATTAATAATGTATTAATTAGCTTCCCGGGGCTGCCTAAACAAGGAACAGAAAGGATTTATCTAAATCATGAAAACTGAAATGAAGCCAACACTTTGTTAATTATATTTTAAGGGCAGCCTCAGAATTAAGTAGGGCAGCAAAATTTAGGCCTAACTTTTGAGAGAAGATAACGGAAAACACCATCAGTTAACAAAACATTTATTTAGCACCTATTGTGTACAAACTCTGAAAAGCCAAGCAGACTAAGATTTAAAGATGTAATGTCTCTTAGGGACATTGGCCCTGCCATCAACAAGCTAGAGGCTTCTCAACATTTTTTACAGCCATAAAATTGGCCAGTGTAGTTTTATAGTCATTGTTAAGAGGGAAGGTGATATAAGCATTTTGAGTTAGTGTCAATTAACTTAAAAATAGCACATTGAGCCATTTTAAATTGACAGCATCTGACCATTATTTTACCCCAAAAGTGGCAATTTCATACGATTCAACCTGGTGTGAAGGTACTCTGGCCACACTGTACCAGCTACTAAAACATCATACTTTTCATTTTCTTTCTATTTTTTGTATGAAATGGTTCACTTCAAGCTGCAGTCATCATTTTTAGAACAACCAATGCTGAAGGATAAAGACAGATCAGAGACTTGATTCCTGCTTTTTGCATTTATTTATTTATTTGTGTAGACTCATAAGTAACGTATATTTTGTGGCTTTAAATTTTTTATATTAGGCCCTTCACTTGATTCTATTCAGAGTCACTGTCCCTGTTGCCTGTCCTTCATGTGTGACATTCTCCAACTCAGTCTTCAAGTAGAGAATTGTCATCTTCATGCAAAACCGTCATCTCCACTCCCACCTATCGTACCAAGATATTTGACACAGAACACTCTTTCTTTTTTTGAAATATCACTCCTTGGAGATTAAATCTAATTTCCACCTTTGCCAGCCTGTCCCTGAATTACAGGTTACTGTGCCGTCAGAACAGGTGGTCGTGCACGCATTCCACTAAATCTGTTCACCTAGTTTCTTCAACATTTAACACATATTTACTAAGCATCTGTTTTGAGTAAGCATTGAATAGGGCTTTTGACAAATATGAAGTTGCACCAATAAAAGTGAAGGCATTGATATAAATGCAAGTTTAATGCATTTATCGATCAGGTGCTGTCCCAGCCCTCAATGTATATTAACCTATCTAATCTTATCCAAGAGGATGGCTACCATTGTTACGTCCATTTTAAAGATGAGAAAACTAAGGCTAGAGAGGTTCAGTGAACTCCTAGAACTCAAACCCTTCACCAAGGTGTCAGTAATGTACCTGATTATTGTGGGGATGTTAAAAAGTAAGCGCTAAACTAGGCACTGTGTTGTACGCCTGTCATCCCAGCATTGAGGGTGGCTGAGGCAAGAAGATTGCACGTCTGAGTCCTGTCTGAGGCACTTAGCAAGACCCTGTCACAAAAAAATAAAAAGGGGCTGAGGATGTAGCTCGATGGTGGAGCACTCCCAGATTCGATCCCCACTACCAAAAAAAAAGCAAGCACTCTTCCCAGACCCTGAACTCAAAGTGTGATAAATTAGCAGTGCCTTCTAATGCTGTGAGAGAGTACCTTTTTTTTTTTTTTTTTTTTTTTCGAGACAGGGTCTCACTATGCAGTTCAGGGCTTAACAGCCCAAGCTCGCCTCGAACTCATGGTGATCCTCCTGCCTCAGCCTCTGGAGTGCTGGGATTATAGGTGTGTGTCACCATGCCCAGCGATAGAGTAACTCTTAACCAGGGCCAACTGGTGTCTCATGTCGGAGGCCACTTGCAGCTGGGACCCCGTCCTCCCGAGGGTGCACCTGGCACTCTACCCCCAGCACATGCAAGGACGCACGTGCTGCCTGACATTCTTGCAGAGTCACATCTCACCCCAAATCTTACCACCACCCCGCTGAGGTCCAGGCACTATCTAGAAAACCATCGTCCCTCTTCTTCCCGTTATGCCTGGTGTACGAACGCTGATAACACATCTAAATTCAAAGAAACTACACAAGTCATCTCAGTCAACCTGAAAAGTCCAGTGACTCATTCACACCCTCCTCACAGGCTCCTGCAGGAGCCCTGCTTCTCCAGAACTGCCCCCCCACCCCCAGGCCTCCTGCAGCCGGAGTGCAGCCCCCTGCTTGATCCCCCTCCCTCCACCATCAGATGAACACTGATTTTCTGTGCTCAAGAATCATCGAAGTTGCCTTAGAGATGCATGGCAAGCTGCCCCTGTTCTGTGCTGACTGCGACCCCACTGTGTATGCCCCTGAGGCAGGCTAAACAAGGTCGCCTTGCAAAAAATAACAGGAAAGAAGATGCTGGCTCTTCAGCCCACAGAGTAAGTTACATCGCTCTGGAGGTAAAATCATAATATCTAAATATGACTGGATTTATGTCAGGTCTTATAAATGCATGCACACATGTGGATGCTGAAACCGTGTTGCCCTGACAGCCCAAAGCAAAACAAAACAAGGCAACTTACTGTCCCATTAGAAAGACAAGACCTGGTAGGCCAACTCCTCAGGACAAAGAACAGAAAAATGAGTGTGGTGATGCACGTCAACAGTCCCAGATACTCGGAGGCAGAGGCAGGAGGATCACTTGAGACCAGGAGTTCAGGGCAACATAGCAAGATCCTGTCTCAAAAACAAAAAGTGGGCTGGTGAGATAGCTTGCCTGCCTGGCAAGCGCGAGGTCCTGAGTTCGACCCCTGGTACCCACAAAAAAAAAGTGTGCTCTGACTTTTCTACGCACACACACACTCACATACATTGGTGTAATAAAGACCACAAATGAGCTAGATGCCCCAGCAAAGACAGGCTATTAATATATCCAGACTTTCTTATTTAACCCACGAACTTATTAAGCTTTCTTGAGTTTAAACCTATGCCAGTCTCTAGTGAAGCAGTAAACAGAATGGGTAAGAGGAAAGGGACAGAAACCAGCCAGCCTGGGTTTTAACTTCAGCTCTACAATTCACCAGCTGTGTGACCTCAGTAAGTTACTGAACCATTCTGTGCCTCCATTTCCTCACCTGTAAAATGGGAATAGTAAAATTAAAACGAACTTGCATGGGTTAATTGTGAAGATTAGATACTAGACAAAACCTTCAGTAACAATGCCCGATTCTGAGTAAGCCCTCAACGTATGTGAGTTATTCCTGATAGTGACTTGAAATGGATCCACACATCCCAGCAGAGAACCAATGAGCTCTTTTTTTATTTTTAACTTTAATCTTTGAAGCGCTTTAATCTCATTGCTCATCTTTTGTGTTCATGGAGGAGGAGCTGTTTAGCCGTCCTCGGAGCACAATCTTTCCTTTCATTAAAAACCATTAAGTCTCTTCAAGTTTCTCTTCTGTGGTAAATGATCTAGATTACTTAATGGGTCTGTTTTACATGCTTTAATCATTTATTTGAACTTCTCAACCATCTCCAGATGTGCTACACAGAGAAACATTGTCAAGGGAAAATGTGGTTTTGAAATTGCTTATCATCTGCGGCCCATTAGCTCAAATATTTAAAACTTGCAGTTCTTAAGAGCAAAGTTGCGCTCTTTATCGCATTGGTCAGATGGTTCCTTTCTTTCATATTGCCAAAGCCACCTAGTTCTCAGATGAATAATTCAGCACAAACCAAACCAGAAGAGACCACAGGTCATTCATTCAACATTTATTGAGCACCTGCTGTGTGCCAGGCATTGATGTATGGGCTGAGATTACAAATAAGCTACTCTCTACTTACAGGAGTCTACACATTGGAAGGAAAGACAGAAATGCACAAATCATTGCAAATGCCTCTCTACTATTCACTCTATTTGAAGTGAGCAGGTGAGGCAGGGTACCATGAGGCAGAGGGGAGGGAGGGCTGAGCTTAGAGAAGGCTTTCTAGAAAACACGACTATTGAATCCTATTAATGGACAGCGAGAATGAAAGAGAAAGAGTAGTGTATTCAAGGAAGAAGAGATGCCTATGGGCATTTGCACGTGCAATGGCCAAGTAACCTTACATGGGTGGGACTGACATGTCTGGGGCCCAGGGACCAGGCAGAGAGCAGACACACACAGCAGCCCAGGTCAGCCAAGGTCAGGCCAAGAAGCCTGTGCTTCGTGCTACAGGTGTGGGAAGCGGGAGGAGGGGCGGAAGCAGACACATGGCGCAGTGGGAGCTCACAGGTGTGTGTCACATGAGTCGCTCTGGGAGCCATATAGAAGGGAGATGGGAAGTGTGCGAGCCCAGAGTTAGGGAGGAGACAAGGCTGTCGGGATCAGTGAGGAAGACTATCAAGCCCTGCTGTAGGCAGGGGTGATGGAAAGAAGGTCATCGATTTAAGGGAGGGGTGCAGAAGAAATTCCAGATTTATGGGGCAAACAATCCTGCCAAGCAGTGCCATAATTGTTAACAAACACAAGTTGGCATGGATCCATCTCCGAGAAAAGCCCCTCAAACACACAAGTCCTGCTGAAGGTCAACTTCACATACACAAAGCCATATATGTATTTCTTACTAGCCATTCCATTTTAAATACTCATTAATATATGTGATATATATGAACTAGGACAAAGTGCAGGTAGGCGTCTTTGTTTTCTGGCATTAAGTTTTCAAATACAGTAAGATGGCTATCAGAATTGCAGTTACCCTGGCACAGTATGTGTCTATTTATTTATTGTATGCCCCCCACACACACTACAATATAAACTCTTCAAGATCAGGGACTTCGTCTCTTTTGTCCCCTTGTGTATCCCCAGCACCTAAAACCATCTTTGACTCCGATACTGAATATTTGTTGAGTAAAGGAATAAATTTCCATGTGGGGGTAAAAGAAACAGTCATTGGTTTCACTAATGAGGGAAGAAAAGGGGAAAAAAAAAACAACAAACAAAACTTGGCTTAAAATAGTTTTTCACAAAAACATCCAATTTGCAAAAAATGGAACTGAAGTTTAAAAGCTATTTTTCTCCCTGCAGCTCTACTTCTGGGAAAATCACAGCTGCCGGCTTAGATGATGGTTTTAACTGCCCAGTTACAAATTCCGCACAGTTGTACATATTGGCAGAGCTCCGCTTCCTTAAATGCCGTTGGATCAGTAAGGAAACGGTGATTTTCCTTATTGATTTAATGCCAGTTTCTCTTTTGTGAAAAATCCTGTGTGCTGCCTCCTGGCACAAGTACCACAAAATTGAACATTGGGGCCCAGAAATTAAGTAAACCACTCATGCTCCTCTCCAGCCATGTGATACGAAACCATCTCCACTTTCAGGCTGGAGTGCTCAGTCACTCTCCCTTTAAACTTAGCAGAGTGATTATTCCTCCTGGAGGATGGAACATATGCTCCTTTTGATCTGTGAAATAGCTCATTCCTGGATGAACTTTAAGCTCCCAAGAAAAGCATGTAAAATACTGTTTGTGACTCGCAGGAGAAATGTTTCACATTCTCATTACCCCAAAATGGTCGCACCAAGCTACTCTCTCCGAGGTTCCTTTTTCTCCAAGAGGAGAAAAAAAAAAAAAGAACTTCAGGCTGCAGCACTAGGATGATGATGATGACAACGACAATGACAATGACGATGACAACAATGTTGACTATACTCACCCTCAGCGGCAGCAGCAGCAGCATAATCAGGCCTTCCATGCACTTTACTCAGTCATCTCAGAGAGAGATGACATTGTAGAAAAACGATTCAGTGAATGGCAAATATTTACCTTGAACTGGACACTGCGAACTATGTAGACTGCAAAGAGGGAAGCAGCTTGGCTTTACACATTAGCTGGAGAAGCAAACCCTAAACACAAAGTGAAGTTAATAGTCACTAATGAATAAATGGTCAGTAAGAGCTACACACGGTTCAGAAGGGGATGGTTCAGGACTGGTGAGATGGCTCAGCGGCCTAAGCGCCTGCCTGGCAAGCGCGAGGGCCCGAGTTCGACTCCCGGTACCCACATACGAAAAAAGGGCTGGTGATATCGCTCAGCGGCACGGCTGCCTGCTGACACATGAGGTCCTGAGGTTGGCCCCTGGTACCCACAAAAAAAAAAAAAGAAGAAGGGGATGGTTCAGACAGCAAGCCTAAAGGAGATGGACTTGAATTGCAGTTGGACCTTTGGGGGTGGGAACTGGAATGAAAAAGGTAGAACAATGGCCCCTTCCATGGACACCTTGCTAAGTGTCCCACTTGACTGAAATGGGGGTTATGGCTGAGAGGGGTGGAGATAGATTGGGGATGACCTTGAATGCCACTCTAAGGACAATGGACTTGGTTGTATAAATAAAGTGAGTTTTTAAGCATAAAGAATAGGAGGTGAGGAGTGCTTTAGAGAAAGTACATCTAGCGGGGACCAGTGCTGTGAATTAGTTGGGGGTGGTGGGTATATTTGAGATGAGACCCTGACTTGGGCTGGGGAGAGTGGGATGTCTCCATCATACAGTGCTTCCCTATAAATACTTCTTAAGGATTCATATAAATTTGTGCCTCAAAGGGCCTGGCTGCCTCATCACTATAAGACAGTGATGCTATGATCCTGCGTGCTGTCTGGAACTGTCTCCTTTTAGGGCTTTACAATTTTAGATGGAATAGGTCGAGGTGTAGGCTACCCACACACCTCTGAGAATAGAGACCACATGGACAGTAAACACAGGAAGGAGACTTGGAGCCCCAAAGGTCCACCTTCTCAACTCACTGATAGAGGAACCGGTGCTTGCTTGGATTCACACTACTCGTGAATGACCAATTCAAGGCAGGGCCTCAGATCTCTTTGCTGCACTCCAGCAGGCTTCCGGGGTGGGCCAAATTCTACCTTTAGGTGCACATGTACAGCTTCTAGAGGAATCCAGAAGCATTTTGGAGAAGTGAAAGAATTCCTGGTTATTTCTTGGCCCTAATTGAAACAATAGAAGCTCCTACTCCCTGAATGCCCCACGTCCAGGCCCTGCCTGATTCCCAACCTCTTCTCTGCCAACTTCCTACCTCACTGCTTTCCTGAGGCACCCTTTTGCTTCCTGTGCCTTGTCATTGATTGTGCTGTGCTCTTTGGCTGGAACCCTTGATGTCCCCAGTTTAGGCCTCACCAGGAGACCTTCAAGGACTCTGCCCTCCCTCAAGTGGACTGATGTTTCTCTCCTTGGAGCTCCGTGCTGCCCTGCACAGGACTCTGCCACTGTGTCTCCATAATGCCTGCATCTGTCTCTTGCCCCTCAACTGAGGGGAAGGAATGTAGGTGTGGATCATTGACAACTCAGCATCTAACACAGTGCTTGGCACCCACTAGACATTCAAATATTGAATGAATGAATGAATGAATGAACAATAGTTGCCTATTTGTGCTTTCTCAGTGCATTCATTTATTTCATAAATATTTATTGACCAATTACCTGTGATAGGCACTGTGTAGTTACCCTTAAATGTCAAAATAATTCTATGCGCTCAAATTCTAAATTATGCATGCATAAATTATGTATGTGGAGTGTTAACAGGCACACACAGCAGAGAGCTCGTGCATATCTACAAATACCAGAGCTAGCAAAGGCAGTAAACTGTGTGCCAGATGTCCCTGAAATTTACAAAGAACCAAGAACCAAAAATGACAGTTAGCTCCATAAGCCCAATAAAAGGGAAAAAGAAAAAACGCAAAAGAACAAAAGAACCTCGAGCAGAAGGAAGTGGCTATGGTTTTTTCCTATGTGCTCGAGCTGGGGGAGGGGAGGATTTATAAAGCATTCTGTGCTGGGCAGGTTCATGTAAGTCTGAGTTCCTCAAGGGCTGGCTCTTCGGAGCTGTTTGGAAAATTCATTGCCATGCATGAGTCGGGGGATCGCTTTTATTCCACTGGAAATTGTTAACAGGGACTGCATTAGCGGCCCCTTAGTGTTTTGCCTGATAGAGAGACAGCAGGTTCGCCCAAGCAATTCTGGAACCCTGATCACTGCCAATTAGGGGAGCATTGTCTGGCTGACATAATCAAGTGAGTATAAATATATTTATCATGATTGAAATGGGGAAGGGAGACTGCAAAAAGAATGAGGCTGACACTGCCACCCGTTGCGCAGCTCCAGCCTGGATCAAACTCAGCGTGACACCCCGTGCCCAGCAAAGGTGGTCTCTGGCTTTTAGAGGTGACTGCACAGTTGAGAATTCAGGCCTAAAATCGTTTCTCCCTGAGAGGCCTTGTCTCTCCTAATTTTTTCTCTTCACGTCTCTATTTTTTTTTTTTTAATTCATGTTCACTTCTGTAAAAGCTGAGAACAGAAGAGAAACCAGATGCCACGTTGAGCACATTTTCATTCTGTCCTGTTGGCCACACTGCCCCCACATAGCTTTTCTGAGGTTCAAAGTGACTGTGGGGAGTGCTGTCACACAGGGTCTGCCACCCTCTAAGCTGCCTGCATGTGCAGTCCCTGCGGCTTTGGTGTTATTTCATTGCCGACTTGTGGAACTTCTGTGTGAATACCTGTGATGTGTCTCCAAGCCAACCCTGATAAAAATAGTCCCCTGCAATGGACTAGATATGGGAGGAATTTCTCGCACTTAAATGGCTGAAAGGAGGAGGCGCGTCTCAGTCACATCTGGTGGTGTTCCTGTTGTCAGACTGGCGAGCAGGCAGGGTCTGTTTAGACATCTGCACAGATTTCAACATGCAGGCCGCGTCTCTTCCTCCTCAAACAAATGGCCGGGGTCAGATACAAATGCCCAAAGCACATTGTCATGGGGACGTCAATGACAAAACCCGTGTTGTGGCAGGGCCAATCAATCAAAGGCATAACTTTTCTTTCTTGCCCTTGACTATTTGATGACGGCCACTTAGAGAGCTAAGTTGACTTTAGCTGCTTTCCTCGCCCACGTTATGTGTGCACTATTGTCTCAGGCCTTGGGGACTGAGGACCCTTCCCAATGACCATAACCCTTCCCTGTGTTCTGTCCCGTGCAGTCTATAGTTTGTCTTTACAAGTACAAATTGCTCTCAGCCCTGTCTTCCTGAGTTTAGCAAACAATATTTTATTATTGGAAGTGCAGATTCCATATGTGAAGATGTTGCTAGGAAGGGGTAAGTATGAAAAATATATAAGGTGCTCCCGTAGGAGAAAGGTCGTTTATAGGGACTCACCTGGCTAAAAGCATCTGACCCTCCATGTCCAGACTATTCCTGCTGAATTTTTCCCCCTTTGGCTGTTCCTAATTGTCAAAGCCAAGTATTTTTACCCAGCTACCAGAAATACATATTTATTTTGCTTCTCAAATCTTAATGGATGAAACACCTGTTTTGTTGTGTTTTTCTGTCTTCTACCTCTCGTCAGACATACAGTTTTTTGAGATCCAGAGCTCATTTTATCTCTAAGGGAGAAGGAAAATCATTCCATATTTACCTGTTAACAAATTTCTACTTATAATGAACACTTTCCCTGTCTATTCACCTCGGCTGATCCTGGCAGATGAACAGCCACTATTCCCTTTAAGTTGGCTTAATTTTCACTCATTGGCATTTATTTCCCTAAAGCAAAGAGATTTCTTAGCTCTGTATTTGTTTGATTCTGCTTTTGAGGAAGGTACCTGACCCCTTTGGATCTGGTTGTTCAGTAAGCAGGTTTAATTAAATCCCTGGCATTTATTGAAGAGCCTTAGTGCCCTGCATGCTCTGGGTTCCTCTGAAATTCTCTCCACTTGAAAGTTGGATGGTGTCGATTATCTAAATGCTGGCTCTCTGTCAATACGTTAGTTTTGTGCTATGTAGGTGGGGTCATGGAATAACCATCTACCAGGAGCTAATGCCATGACCTAAGCTGAGTTCAAGTCTCAGAAGTCAGAGATACCTGGTTGTACATCAGTGCAGCCATGGGCATGTTGTTCTTCTCTTCTGAACCTCATCTTCCTCATTATAGATGCTGATGGGAACAACGGAACCGTCTGTTCATCTTTGCTGTGTCTCTAATGAGATAAAGCCGAGCAGAGGCGAAGAGCCTGGTCTAGCCTCCTAATGCTGGTGCAAATTACATGTGGTTGTAAGAAGGTGTTTTTGACCTAAGCACTTAGGTGGCATTTAATTTAGAGAGGTGTGTCATTTAGTTATACTGGGATAAAACCTCCTGAATACACAGAGCTCTTGGACTTGGTCGAACCTTACGTCTTAAATCACTTGGGCTCATTTTACTCTGGATACTTCTGGCTAGAAAGTGGTAAATGAGAAGCCAGAAGTCTGGTTGGTGATAATGTGCTAATATCAGTTTCCTGGTTCTGATGCCGTATGGCAGTGATGGAAGATATCACTATTGGGACAAGTTGAGTGAAGAGTACATTTCTCTACTGCATCGCAACTTCCTGTGAATCTATAATTATTTCAAAATGAAATTTTTAATGAGACAAAGAGGAAGAAAGGGAATGAGGGGACGGGCAATTAGGAGATGTAAGTGCTTGTCTTGGTTTTATTCCCTTGCTGGACAAATACTTTCATTTTATCTCTTCATCCCCTTTCGCATAGAGATTTTGTGAATGGTCAGGGATAAAAGCTAGGCTCCCTTTTCTATGGAATAGAAGAAAGGTAATAAAACAGGTGGAGTGCCTTCAACATTATATTAGAAGCCACCCACTTCCTGCCTCTCCCCACTCCCTTTGCCTACGCAAACCTCCCTCCTGTGTCCACACCCACCTGCTCCTCCTTCCCTCCCTTCCTGAGGAGAGATGTCTCCTCCACCACGGCAAGCAAGTCTCTTGCTGGACAAATATTTTCATTTTATCTCTTCGTCTCTTCCTGATGCTCCCAAAGGCTCAGTCCTTCCAACGAGAGTGCTCTGGGCCAATTTGTTCCTACTCAGGGTTTTAACAATGTATATATTAGCCCTCAAATTTTCATCTCTTCCCAGACTTTTCTTGCTGAAATATACACCTACATATCTAACCCCTGAGTGGGAGTCTCTGGCATTTCAAACTCCTATTACATCACCTCATTTCCTATATTCCCTTATCTCAGCAAGTACCACTGCCATCTACCACAATGCCCACAGAAGAATTCCAGGGATCACTGTAGACCCATACTAGTCCAAACTGAGATGTGCTGTAGGTATAAAATCCACACCAGATTTCAAAGACTTAGGGGAAAAAGAATGCAATGTATCTCAATAATATTTTATATTCACTTCATGCTGAAATAATAGTTTGCTTATATTGGGTGAAATAAAATAAATTATTAAAAATAGTTTTTTAAACTTTTTAATGTGCCCCTAGAATACTTAAAATTATATATGTGACTTGCATTTGTGACTCACTTTCTATTTCTAATGGACAGTGCTATTCCAGGCTCTTTTAGCCTTTTAGCCACTTCTAACTAGTCAATAATTCATAGCAATTCTCTTGAATTACCATAAGGGAGAATAGTGGTTAACTGCACAGGCTGAATTTGAATCCTGCTCCACCATTTTTTGATACCTGTGAACTTGGGCAATTACCCTCTCCTTCCGTCTACTGAACCTCCTGAGGTTTGACTCCTTTAATCCTGTGAGCCAACCCAGATCTGAGATAGGTTCTCTAGTCCACTCTGTGTCTCCATGCTCAGCACAGTGCCTGGCATGGAGTGGGGCCTGGGAAAGGTTTGTCGAGTAAATGCGCGAAGCATAGAGATACCCTAAGAAAGAAAAGGCTAATAAAAGCCCAGCGAAGAAAACCTGAAAATTAACCTAGGGAGAAATGGCCACTTCCTGGTCGTACAGAGTCAGAAATGAGAGAGACCTCTGGGCAAGGGGTCAGTGATAGAGGATTTGGAATGAAAGAATATAAAAAGAGAAGATTGTGAAAAGAACAGAGCCACATTTGGTACTGCTGATGGTTTAGTAACTTCCTCTAAAATAGTTCCAGGAAGAAACAAGGTACTAGGAAGGCACAAATCATATAAAGAAAGGAAGAGGTATCACCAATTTAAGGATTTGTCAGCAGGACTAGGTGATACATGGGCGATACAGGCAAATGTCAACCTGGTGACTACATGATGGGATTACTAATAATTGACTGGGGCTGGTGCCCAGGAATTTTGTACTGTGGTACAAGTGCCAAGCATGGGAAATTTTGACAAGTTACAGGTATGAGAAAATAGATACTGAATTTTAGAATAACAATGTGAAACGCCAGAATATTGCAAGAGAAATATCTGAATATACAAGAGGGCTTGGAGGATTCCTGCTTTGCCACGAATATGGATGACAAGAGAAGTCACTTGTAAGAACAGAAAGTCCAATACAGACAACCTCCTTATCGAAGCGCATGGTATTATGGACTGCATAAGAGTAAGAGCGTGCCTTTGACCCACACAATACTAAAAGTAGCAAATCACACAAGACAGGCAGAGAAAATAGAAGCTTTGACATTTTGCAGCTCACAGGATGTATGTATGAGAACATGCACTTCTGCATGCAAATCATAGCCTCATGCGAGCCTCCGAGTCCTTCATTCCAGGACTGTAGATCTGATCCCAAAGCCCTGCCCACTCCCCGGTTTCCATGGGAGAGATCTTGTGAGCGAGGTGAGAGCAGCAGGGAATGTCAGGAGGAGAGGGTGAAAAGAGCAAACGATCCCTTGCCATTACTTTCCACGAGATTTCTGAGCAAAGACAACACTTTGGAAGATGTTCATATTAAAAACTTACTTGTTGCTAGGTGTGGTGGCGCATGCCTGGAATCCCAGCACTCAGGAGGCTGACGCAGGAGGATCGCCGAGAGTTTGAGGCCAGCCTGGGCTACGTAGTGAGTTCAAAGCTAGCCTGAACTATATAGTGAGACCCTGTCTCAAAAAAAAAAAAAAAAAAAAGTAGCTTGCTGGGGCCACCCAGCTAGCAGTGGAGCCAAGGTTTGTGAACAGGCAGCGTGCCTCTAGAGCTCATGTGCTTGCCACTTTACCCAACATGGCAGATGCACTTGGCAAAAGGTAGATGTATCAGGTCTCCCGAAGGAACAGGTGAGATTGAGACCACAGGATATGATGGGAACAGGCCCAAAGTAAGGATTTGAAGGAGCAGTTGAAGTGTCTTGGTTTAAGTAAGAAAAATGTCCCTAACTCTAGACAAATGCAGCCCACACAAGGACTCAGCTTGACTGGAAGAGCAATGGATGGATTTCAGCCCTCACGACATCTTCGGCAGCCCTTGCGCAGTGAACAACCTGCACAGTCGTACACAGTGGTGTGAGGTAGGTAGCAGAAGGACTAGTGCAGAGGTGGCGCTTAAAGAACAGAAAGAAGCCACTTACAAAGGCAAGCTGGCCTCCAGTAGATGGAACTCTGAAGTCAGTTTTGAAAGACAGGATGGGGTGAGATTGCTGAAGGCCTGACATGACAAGCAAGGCTTGAGAGGATCTGGGCGGTCACATGACAAGGTGACACTGACAGACTGTGAATGGGAAAATGATCCTCTGAAAGTGTGTGTCAGAAAGCATCAACACATGGAGTCTTCGCTTCATCAAGGAGGGGGAGTGGGGTGGAGGGAGAATAGGGGCCAGGAAGATGACAGCAGCCTATTCAAAGCCATAACCGAAGAAAATCTTATGGCTCAGAAAAGAGGGCCAGAGGGAGGCACAAGACACACTAAGGAGAACAGTGAGTGAATTTCTCCCCCTTGGCACCTCCCCAAGGATGGCCCTGCAGGAGGAGTGGACCCTGTTGGGTGGTATTTCCTTTCCAGTGGGGTTACTGGACTGGCACACAAAGAAAGTGCCCCAGGCCGGGACAGCTGGATGTCCACAAGGCATTCGGTTACACTTTCCAGAAGACTCTAGAGGACAAAGTGAAGCTAGATGGGCCGAATGAATGATTAACCTGGTGGGTTTGACCTTGATACTCAAAATATGTTGAGTAATGGGTTAATGTCAACTTGGAAGGAAACTGGGTTTGGTGGTCCATGCCAGCACTCTGGGAGGCTGAGGCAGGAAGGTCACAAATTTGAGCCAGCCCGGGGAACTTAGCAATTTAAGCAAGACCCTGTCTTAAAAATAATATAATAAAATGAAATAAAATAAAGGGCTGGGGATAAAGCTCAGTGTGAAGGTCCAAGGTTCAATCTTCAATGCTGGGAGGAAAAAAAATTTGAAGGGAGACATTAGGGGAAGGAAGTGAGTTCCAACAGAGCCAGTCAGCTAATGGTCCCACCACTGATGAATGGAGCAACTAAAACTTGAACCCAGCCATGACTGGCTCCAAAGTCCATGTCCATTTATTATGGAATAAAAACCAAAAAAGGCATGAAGTTCACTTATGAAAAAAAGGGTTACAAGATACAGCCAGAGGCTAGAAGCAGGAAGCCATGCAGAATGGACTCTGACAGACTGAGTGATTAGCCAGAGGTGAGGAACAAAAGCAAGAAGAAAGTCAGAATAGTTACATGTAATCCCCTGCGTATCCGTTGCCAAGGTGGGGGTGCCTGGCTTGACCATTGTTATGGCTTGTGTCTAGATGTCCCCGCAAAGCATCATGCAGTCATAGGTGGGGCTTTTTCAGAGGTGGCTTGATCTGGAGTGTGACGCTGGGATTGATTCATGGTGTAATGCTAGGCTCAGAGGCAGTAGGATTAAGAGCGTGAGTGCTGCCACCCTGAGTAGCCTGAGTAAGCTATAAGGGGCAGAAAGACACTGTGCCCCTTGCTTGTTGCTTTTCTCTCTTCCGCTACCGTAAACTGTTCTCCTCTGCAATGCCTGTCTGCCATGCCCTCCTGCCTTGGAATCAGCCAATAATGGACTGAAACCTCTACAAACTGAGCTAAATAAACCTTTCCCCTCTTGATTTTGGGTGCTGGGTATTTTGTCTCAGCAATGAGAAAAGTAACTAACAACCATTTTCACAGCCACAGGAAACACCTGGGTTTTGGTTGTAGTTGTTGCTTACTTCCCAGACAGCCAAAATTGTGGTGGGTTTTTGTTTTTCACTTCTTAGGACAGAATTTGGACTGAAAGGAAAGACCTTCTGGCTCAGTATAACCACATTACCAGGCTTCTAGCACGTTCTTTGCAATCCCTCCTTCCACTAACTGCCATGTCTCTGTTATCTCAGTGAATTGGGGAAGATCCACCAGCTTTCTGAATCGCTTCCGACTTTGAGAACATGGGATTTGTGGCCCTCCTTGACCAACGCTAGCAACTGAAAAGAAAGATACCTGTTTTAAGACAAATCGTGGTGTTCCTTTGTTTAACCAAACTTAAGTTAGAAAGACCTGAATTTTTCAAAACTAAGAAAATTCTAATTATTCACTTGATGAAAAGTATTTACACCATCACCCCCTTTGCTTAGCCACTTTGTAGTACCTTTACCAGGTGAGTTGCTATATAAAAATGTCATTCCAGCCAGGAATGGTGGAGCATGCCTGTAAGCCCAGCACTTGCAAGGCTGAGGCAGGAGGATTACTGTGAGGTCAAGGCCAGCCTGGGCTACATAGTGAGTTCAAGTCCACCCTGGACTGCATAGCAAGACCGTATCTCAAAAAAAAAAAAAAAAAAAAAAAAAAGTCATTCCCCCTAACTTCAGAGATAGACTTAGTAAACAAAGCGAGATCGGCGATTTATGAGTTCATGTTCACGTTTGCAAGCTTTAAGATTGGTGAGCTAAAGAATGACCAGCGTTCTAATAATAAATGGAGACTTGGGAACATGAGCAAGTGACAAAAAGATTAAAGTAGTTATGGTCACTTTCATGTTTTGCCCACATAAGAATTACAGTAGCCCAGGGCATGGAGAACAAGGAAAGGGGAAGAGGATGTTGAATGTATTTATAAATCATGTCACTGCTCTGGTGACAACAGAGCAAGATGGAGGCTTTTAGATATATGATAAATAAATCAAGATTTCAGAGCCCAAATCAATAAAAGTAAACATGAAGTAAACAGAAAGGAAGAGTAGAAAAAGAGAACATAAAGGCACCATTAAATCCTGGTGATATGTTTGGAGGGAAATCATGATGTAAACAGAAAATGGGAAGTGGGAAAAAATGAAATCTGGAGATTTGTAAAAATTTTTGTCTGTCTTTCTGTCCATCTTTCTGTCTCTTTCTGGCCCTCCACCCTCCTCTTCATCTGCCCATCCTTCTGATAGGGCCCATTAAATAGTTTCTGATGCCGCGTGGTATTTTGAATGCTTCGTCTCTGATTTTGCCAGCAGGCTTCCGGGTGTGTCTGTGGACAACCGTAGTTGCTTTAGGAAACAATAAGGATAAAATGAGGGCGCAGCAGGTGATGTGTCAGAGAGGGGTTCGGAGGAACAGCAGCTCCGTGGGGTCGCTGAGCGCTTTGTGTTTCGTTTTTGTTGCTGTTGTTGGACTGATGTGTTCATGGTGTCATTTTAATACGAAAAGTGTGAGAGAATAATAACCTAAGCATTTTAGGTACACTTTCGTCTAATTAGATTCATGGCAAGTTACTAATGTTTAAAGGAGAAAGAGAAAGAACTTGGAAAACATAGAGTACATCGTGGGAGGAGCTGATGGGAAAGGTGAGCTGGGGGAGGGGAAAGGAGGAGGAAGAAAAGGAAGGGAAGGAGCAGCAGTTTGTAAGTTTATGAACTGACACTGTTCCTGTTTCTGCAGTTGCCTTAGAGCACATGATCGCTAGGGCCGAGGTCAGCCCGGTTTATTGTGGTGTTCGCCTCTATGACCAAGGAGTAATGGGCTTGAATTTCATGGGTGAGAATTGCTGCTGTCGCTCCCCTGGTTGAAGGACTGCTACCTAGGAAGGTTTGCAGGACCTAAGGTAGTTAGCAATCATCCTCAACTGTACCAGGTCTTTGGTGATTTTGCTAGCACCGGGTCTTGAGACAGACTGACAAAGTAAAGAGAGCACGCAGCTTTAACGTCCAACAGACATGTACTCTAATCTGTGGTATCCGTGCCCCATCTGTAAAATGCGGATGCTAATAATAACGAATGTTGCCAAGGGTGATGGTTTGTGAAGCCCTTGGCACCTGATGAGCCACACTGATAATGCCAACTTATCCTTAGCTGGTTGATATTTCAGACACTGGCCAAGTTTGGGTACCTTGTCCCCTCTGAGGCTGTCCAGGTGCTTCCTGTTTAAAATCAGCAATGCATTGACTGAGCGTACAGAAGCTAGATGGGCATCATGCTTCTCCTTGCCACCTCCCCCATGTCCTCTCAGCTGGTCTCTCTCTCTCCCTGATCCTCAAGGGATCTTGGTCACAATGTGTGGTACCTTGGACGAGGACAACACTGCAGCCAGGGTGCCACCGCCAGTAGTAGGAAGCTAGCACTGCCCAGGGCAAGCAAGAGAAATAAGGGTTGAAAGGCTGAAAAGGAGCACATGCTTGGCTGATTTACACTTTTTCAAAACAGCTTTGAAATTGTTTTTTTTTTTCTTTATGAGAAATGTTGGTAGATTACCAAAATGCAAAGCAAAAACAAACAAACAAACAAACAAAAATGTTTTGGAGCGCCAAGCCAAGCCATTCTGCATCTTTTTTCCTTGCAAGATCATGGGACTCTCAAGGAACTTGAAGAATGCAGAATATATTGTGGGGAAATGCTGATAGGTAAGTAAGAAAACTGGCAGAGGGAGAGAAGGAGAGAGACAGAGACAGGAATAGAATTCCTGGAGAAGAAACTGAGGCACAGAGCAGACAAGGTTCCCCAGCTTCCAAGTGAGCAACAGGACCCTTTGAAACCAGGTCCATCTGACCCCCAAGTCCGAGTCCAGTCAGCCTCCCACTGTTGGGGTCACCTCACTGGGCACGGAGTAGCAAGTTAGGAAAACCCAAAAGGAATACGCTTGAGTTCAACAGAACATGTGCATTATGCTCAAAGAAAAAGATATTCTTCTTACCAAAAAAATTGAGGACAAATGAGATTTAATGTGACAAGCCTGGAACTAAAATGAGTTTGATTATATTAGCCAGACTGGAGTGGCTTAGAGAACAATAAGGCAACAACTAGGAAGAAGAAGGAAGAGCAAGTGACCGAGGCTTTGTCTTGGGCATCCACCAAGTTACAAGGCAGGGCAGGGCAGGGACCTGCATGGGGACTGTCTCATGACTTGTCTACTCCCTCTTCCACTTCACTCTTCTCCCCACCTGTCTCCCCAAAACCCCAAAAAACAAACTTCAGCAGGAAAAAGGAGCTAATTAAGAAAAAGAAAAGCATCTTTGAGACCCATGCAATCTCCATAATCCACAGACAGCTAGGGACCTGGAAAACAACAACTTGATTAAAGAAGGATACAAAGGACTTACAGGGGCTCTTCAGTTGTGTAAAGTTTGCAAGCCTGAAAAATATTATATTTATTTGGCTTCCAACGCTGAAAACCAAGTGTCTTCTAACTGGGGAGATGGCTCCTATTTGGAAACTAGGGAGAGGTCACAAAGCCAGGCCAAAAAGCCCAGTAGGGGCTGTGGATCCCAGGTCAGACTGAAACCCTAAAAGGCTGGATGAGAGTCTGCAGGGGGGACACAAGTAGAGAATCTGTAAAGGTAAGGCCAGAACCAGGCACACCCATAATCCCAGCTACTCGGGAGGCTGAGGCAGGAGGGTCAAAACTTTGAGCCCAGCCTGGACTATTTAGTATAATTCTGTCTCAAAATAAAATTTAACAAGGGATTTGGCTCAGCGCTTCTCAAGTTTAACGCCTAGTAACACACACACACACACACACACACACACACACAGAGGTAAGGGCAGGTAAAGCCACCCTTGTCCTTGCCACATGGGTGGTCATGGGCTGAGCCTCAGGCTCTTACAGACTGGTGAGAGAAAGCAGTACTTCCCTGCCCACGGCTCAGTACCTCACTCAAGAACCAGCTGCCCATTAGTCGCCTGTCACTGGAGACAGCTCTGTTGGCGGCGTTCTGCAGAAGAGAAGCAAGGAGAGGATGAATTGTTATTTGGGGAGCACACCTGCGCACAGGACAGGAATGGATGGGAGATGGGGGTCATCTTGGCGGCTTCTATTCATAAGCCACTTGCTCATGGTCCCCAAGCCTGGCACCAGCAGGTCAGTGCTGATGAATGATTGTTCTCAGACTAGCAGCAGAGGGTCCCCCTCTAGTTCCATGTGTTCAACCCCATCACTCCTGATGGGGGATTTGTGCTTTCCTGGGGCTTAGGAAGGGAAAAATAATGAGTCACCTGAGGACAAGAGAAAAATAAGAATATCCTGTATGCACAAAAGCACTGAAAATGGAGGCTTTTAGAGGGAAGTAGAATCTCAGCCAACTAGCCAGAGATGGGTTGGGGGCTGTTTCTCTCATCCTTCCTTACTTTGGTGGCAATAAAATCAGAAATGCTTATATTCCTGGAGAGAGCACCCATTCTGTTGCAAAGAGCACCCATTTTGTTGGCTCTGTTGGGATCCTGACCCAAAAAGAAATGGCCCTGAGTCTCTGACATGGGAGATCCAGATAAGCAAAGGAACCAAATAAGCAAATCTCTTGAAGCAGAGGACTCTGCAGGTCACCCCCCTGGCTACCTGCAGGCTCAACGTGGTGAAGGCCAGGTGGGGAGGACCCAGGGGGCTGCTTGTTTCTGCTGCAATTCCCACCCCACGCTCTGCACCTGGCCTCAGATCCAAGTCTCCAGAGAGACCAGAAGTCAGATCTTTCCAGAAAATGATTTGAGGGTCTCTATTTTAAAGGGTGCAGGGAATGAGTTAGAGATCATTCAAGAGCAGGCACAGTAAAGAAATATGTAAGGCTTGTTAGACATTCAGCGAGAAGGCTAATATTTTCAACATGGCCATCTGATTAGAAAGGATCATGTAGGCAGGGATTCTGCTGGTGTATATGAAACAAAAGTGTTGTCATTTGAGAGCCTAAAATCTAGAGAGGCCAGTCCCTAGTTTCTTGGCCAGGTCTGAGCTCCCCCCTCGCCTTTACTTTTCCAGAATGAATTGGTTTGAGTCTCTAAAAGAATATCAGGTAGCTGTGGAGTATTTGTCCACCTTGTGTTTATGAGTTTTCAAGAAGGGCCATTTGTAATCTTTCTCAGCTTTCCGTGCTTGTCTAAATCTATGAAAGCAGAAAGGCCCCAAATACAGCTCTGAAGTTCCAATAAAAGAAAACCACACAAACTGGGCATGGTGGCACACACCAGAAATCCCAGCACTCGGGAGGCTGAGGCAGGAGGATTGCCATGAGTTCAAGGCCAGCCTGGGCTACATAGTGAGTTCAGGACCAGCCTGAACTACATAGGGAGGGAGAAAGAAAGAAAGAAAGAAAGAAAGAAAGAAAGAAAGAAAGAAAGAAAGAAAGAAAGAAAGAAAGAAAGAAAGAAAGAAAGAAAGGAAGGAAGGAAGGAAGGAAGGAAGGAAGGACCACACAGTAGGAGTTTCAACACAAGATTATTAACCTAGGATGGAAAGCAAAATGAGGGACCAGTGTCTCCTTGAGATGAATGGGGACCACCTTGCCGGGATGATCAGAAGGAATTTAAGCCTCAGAAAATGTGTGGGAGGAGATGACTTCTAATTCTCTGCCATCTAAGCAGTTCTGTATTTTATAGGTGCTAGACTCTGAAATGTTAATGTTTAGTGCCTTAAAACTCACAAAGGACGATGAGGACGATCACTGAATCTGTCTAGATAAAGACTACAGGGCCTCAAAGAGGCAAAGAAAAGTTCTAAGATGCAGTTGTCGGTTTGGGGTGCACCATTGCCCTCTATTGGATTAAAGAAATCAGGCTTCTTAGCGTGGGTGTGTGTTTCATCCTCTCTGGCTGAATTTGCTGAAAAGCTGGGCCTCCTTGGAGAGGGAAATTAATGGATCCTTATAAGTGGATTCTTCTGTCTGCTGTCCCCTCCCTGAGGAAACCAGCTCTAGTTATTATACTTCTGATGGCAAGACATGTGTCATGCTTTCATTCACTCAACTAACATCTGCTAAGTGGCTACCAAGCACAGCTAGGGATTGTAGGACATCTAGAGAGAAATAATAAGAACTGCCATTGACTGGACACCTACTATGTGTCAGGGCTATGCATCCTGTGCACAGCGATCCCATGAAGTGAGTGTGGTTGCTCCCAATTTATGGATGAGGCAACAATAGCACCTAGGAAGTGAGACATTTTAGGCTCAAATCCAGGTCCATCAACTCTTTTTTTTTTTTTTTTTTTTGTGGGTACCGGGGGGTCGACCTCAGGACCTCGCGCGCCAGCAGGCGCCCGTGCCGCTGAGTGATATCACCGGCCCCTTTTTCGTATGTGGGATCCGGGAGTCGAACTCGGGCCCTCGCGCTTGCCGGGCAGGCGCTTAAGCCGCTGAGCCATCTCACCGGCCCGGTCCATCAACTCTTAAGTCCACTAAGCTACAACCTTCCTATCAAGAAGCTTACACACTACAAGGGGAGATAGGATATAGATGTAGCTACAAATGTATACGTCAATATAAATATGTGTATCAAAGTTTGATGAACCCAGCCCAGCCCATCACATGGTTTTGGTTTTGAGCTAAGATGGCTTTTACATTTTTAAGTGGTGGTGGGGAAAATCAAAGGAATAATAATACTTGGTGCCATGTAAAAACTGTATAAATTCAAATTTTAATGTCTACAAATAAAGTTTTATTGGAACATAGTTCTGCCCATTCGTTTATTATCTAGGGCCACCTTCTTGGCTACCAGAGTGCTGTTGAATATTGGCAAATATTGTCTATTCTCCAAGATGAAATGTTCTTTAGCAATAGGAGAGAGTTTTTAAATGCTTTGAGAATTGAGAAGAGGGGACTCTAATATGTATTTGGCCCCCAGTGCGGGGAGCTAGAGGCAATATACAGGTGCGCTCTGTTCTAAGATTCAGTGCCTGAAAACCTAGACTTTAAAACAGATCAATTAAAAGGTAGTTATTTGCATAACAAAATTTCCTTTTCATTTTATAAAGGAATTCACCACAGGGTTCCTTTTTAAAGTGAGCCTCCATAATACATGCTAATATGATTCCACTTACAAATACTCTGTTCATAATAACTTTTCAAGAACATTCCTATTGTGTACAGTGGAGTTTAGCTATAATCATTTTTCCCTGGTAGCATAAGGTTTCCTACTTCTAAAAAGTAACTGAGCCAACTTTGTGAATTCCATGGGGAGAGGAAGCACTCTCCTGATCTCTAAGAGAGGCTTTACCTGACCCACAGAAGGGCAGTGAATTCCCCCAGGCCCAGGGGCATGCACCTGTAGCCCCAGCCACTCAGGAGGCTGAGACAGGAGGATTGCTTCAGCCCACAAGTTCAAGATGGGGCTGGATATCATAGCGAGACCCCATCTCAGAGAAAGATGTGGGGGGGGTATATAAAGGAAGGAAGAAAGAGAGAGACCATGAGTTCTAAGTGTCTGAATTGTGTGACATTAAATAGCTGGAATAATTTTACATTTTTTGCTGAGTGCCTCCTGGTAGCTGTGGCCAAAACCCTAAAATGTAAACTCTTCATCATTCACTTCATACACAAATAAACTAATAAAAATTACATTTGTGGCTAATGTCCTGATAAATATGCAACCAGCAAGACATATAAAAAGCAATGTCTCTCTCTCACATGCTCTCTCTCTCTAAAATTGCAAGGCATTATGTTATCTAAATTACAACATAAACTGGGGCAAGTATTCAAATTAAAGCTGTCCCTGGCAAAATAGGAAGTGGTATCGCTGATTCAATTTTGGACCTCTCTCCCTCTTTTGTTGGGTCCTGAGCTGGAATCTTTGCCTAGCTTTGTGGTGTTATGCAATTGCTCTTTTTAAGATACATAAAATGGAAACCTTGGCTATTCATAGCCAACTTAGGAGGAGCTGAAACTGTTCAAGAAGTTTCTTGCCCGGTACCATTTTGATGATAAGTAGGTTCCTGAACAAATCCACTTAATCTGGTGTTCAAATGGAGGTAATTTTAAAGAGCTGTCTCCTGCTTTTTGTTTTCATCCTCTGGGCCAACTGTATTTTAGAATATTCCTGGTGTATAGCCTGAATATTTTTCAGATTTTTTTTTATGGTGAAAGAAAAATGGAAATGGAAGGACAGAAAAAATCATGTCGGGGCAGTCCTGTATGGCGTCACCCCGTGGTGAAGCAGGTCTGTGTCGCAGGGCTGCTAATGGATGATGCGTGAGAGAGTTGCAAAAGGCTGGCATTAGGAGAAGCAGAGCTGGCATTAGGGCCCCACAAATGGCATCATCAGCCGGGCTGGGGGAGGGGGAGGGGAGCTGCTGGAGGTGGCTTGGCTGCCCCTGGAGGCTGCAGCTTCTCACGCTGCATGGCAGTGGCATTTCAGCCATTTCTAAAGCTGATCACTGGCAGGAAGAGCACATGGAATCCATCAGTAAGGCTTTCTGAAAAGGAGTCTCTCTTCATCTTCCCCAGAGGTCAGAAGACTAAAATTATAAACAGCAGTGAGAAGGCACCATTGCATTCTTGAATTTAGCTGTTGTGTTCTCTCTCCCTCTGTCCCTCCCTCCCTCTGTCCTTCCCTCCCTCTCTCTCTTCCCCTCTTTCTCAATTATTGCTGCCCAGTTTTTCTCCCCATCATCTATTTTTTCCCCAGATGCAATATGTAGTGGTGGTAGTGGTGGCAGGTACGGATTATACAACGAATCGATACATACAGAATAAACTATATTAGTTCAGTTTTCTTTTCCCTGGTGGTACTTTTGAAACTTTTCAAAATGAAGACTAATAGATATAGAAAAATAGGGACATAAGTTTCTATGCCTTTCAGTGATCAGACGAAGACCAACCTCTGGGGGTGACATATTTGCCATTCTCTGCTATTAGGGGTGCTTCAAGGGAGGAGTTTGTGAAGCCTTGGGATTTGAACAAAAACAGAGCCTACTCCAACCTACCTTGAACTTCTTCCTCCCACCAACCAGCAGCTGAACAGATTTCATTTCATAAATGGAAATGGGAGCAAATACATTTTTTGCAAAGTGATTTCATGAGGAGCCGGCTTGTTTAATTGGGTTTTCGGAGCCAGGATTAATATTACAAGCTGGGGAGCTCTGTGGTATGCCTATGCCACTGGCTTTGCCGCACTGCCTGCCTCCTGGGGGAAGATGGAAAGAAGGGTCACTATTTAGAAGCAATTTTATTTCTGCCTTGGTCTTCTCACCCCCGTGATTTACAGCCAGCCTGGACCAAGTGCCCAGACCTGAACCTAGTTACGAGTAATATCAAAGAGGTCTTCCCAAACTCAAGGTCACACCTAGAGCATGCTTTGGATATTTCTTTTTTTTTAACTCTAATTTATGTGACTTTCTGATTTGCTTAGCATTTGCCCTTCTCTTGTCTCCACTCTGCTTATTAAGGTAAATTTGCATGGAAATGGGATCATAACTTTCAGGACCCTTCACGTGACACTTGATCTTTTTAGGTGACCAGTGTCTACTGTGGATACCATGAGGGTGACCCACAGAAGCCAGTCCCCCTGCAAACCACGGCAAGGCCCTAATTAGGAGAAGCTTTGCATGTTAATGTGATAGAGTCCATCAAACAGGCAAAAGTGTTTAGTATTAAGGAAGGAGGGCAAAATACTCCTTCCTGTTCAACGGGTCAGCCAAGGTCACGAAAATGTTAATTTGCCTTAGATGGACCAATCTTGAAGAAAGTGCACAAAAAGTGATTTTGTGTTGTTGCCATTTGGAAATAAGTTCTGACTGGTGAAAAAGCTCCAAGAGTCAACTATGACATTTTGTTTGACTCCTGAGCTATTTTTTGCTTAATATCTACCTTTGGATTGGTAATATTTGTCACTCCAAATTACCCTTGGGAATCCAGGCAAATGTGAAACATCAGAGACACGAGCCCCTTGCTATCACCCTGTCACAGTCAGCTTTAATCCTCTGCGTGCTCCCTGCTGCACTCAGCCGCCTGCTGCCGCCTGCTTTATTTACCTAAATCTTGTCTACTGGGGCAGAAATTCCCACTGAGAGGACAACTGTGGCCCCAGTTTACTGATCACTAAAAGTCCACTGGGTTTGAGGGTTGCTTATTCACTCACCCAAAGTGGCTGGGACTTAGGGAAATTTTTAAAAACATAAATGCCAAGCCTCAGCTTTCCCGTGTCCGCCCTGACAGTAAGCTGTCTTAGCAGAGAATCAAAGGATTTGATAGTTGTGGAGATTAAGTGTCCCGCTACTGTGAGAAAAGTTTATAGGTGACGAGAGACGTCAGAAGAAACTTGTGCTGTATCTGGCTGGGCTGCCTTGACTGGGGATTCATTCCATAAATTTATTTTAAAATATACATATTCCTCGTGTGATTGTCTTGTGTAATACTTTGCACCTATTATTTAATTTCAGCCCACAACTTTACCCACTGAATACAATGATCTCCATTTTACAAATGAGGAAACTGAGGCTCCAAGAGGTTTGAAAGGTCGCCCAAGATCATACAGCTATTTACCAGTAAAAGGAGGATTCTGCCCTGCTCTTTTTATGACATCTCCACAGGCTCCTTAAAAAAAAACAAAACTATTTCATATTCAATGTACTACATAGGCTGACTCATTGATCTTTACACAGAGCCCACGATTACCAGGAGGGGCCAGTATTTTAACACAGTTCAGAAACGTCAAAATCGAAATTTCTGAAATGTATTTGGTTCATGCTGTAACGATTTAACAAGTAACCTGACCAAGCTCAAAGTTTCCCAGCGCAAAGACCAAACTGCTCCCTACTCTGAAATGTGTGGAAGAAGAACTTCCAGTTCCCCACTGGCCAATGCTGTCTAATTCTCTTAAATGATTCAGATGTAAAAGAGAAAATGGCATCTGTCTCATTAACACCACCTGGTTAAATATAGCTGCCAAGGGACAGTGTTTACAGAGCAGTCTTGCTAGCCCCTGGGGCCTTGAATTCTGGTTGATAGCACGCCTTCGGTCCTTATCAACTGGAAACAGAGATGCCCAGCAGTGGTGACAGGCCAGACCAGGCCAAGGGAGATGAAAGGAGAGGGGAAAGGCTATTGCTGGCCTCAATTTCCTGCTCCTGGAGGCTGGGGATTCAGAGAATGATCCCAGGAACCGGATCCCAAAGGTTCTCACAGCTCTAGCTGCGAACACAAGCCCTTGCCGGAAACCTGAGTCTTGCTCTCTAGCCCACAGCAGACATTCACTCGGCCACTGTCCTACCAACTGCTGAGACCGCCAGGCAAGGCCATCTGTTCTGCAGCCCTTCCCCTGGCAGAACGGCACAATGACCGCATTATTTCTCTTCCAGCTTCACATCAAGACATGGAAGCTGTCGCCAAGTTTGATTTCATGGCCTCCGGTGAGGATGAACTGAGCTTTCACACTGGAGATGTCCTAAAGGTAGGTGATGGGGGACCAGGGGAGCCACAGGAAGCTATAGTTTCTCTGGCCACTGAGATTATCTAGCAGCCCAAGTCTTTGTCCACGAAGAATTGCACGCAGTTCCTTTCAGAAAAAGAAATTCACCTCCACCCAACAGATTCTTCCCCGACTCCCACGTGCCAAACACCGGGCCAGATGACAGAGGTGACCTAAGTCGCCATCCTTGTCCTGAGATCCTCATGGTCTGGAGGGGGAGTACACCCATCAGAAGGGCTGTCACGCGCTCTTGGCTCGGTGCTCAGTGGGTGATAAGTGATTCCACCTTGAAAGGTGAGGGCTGCAGGAATGTGTAGCAGTATGAATGTCAAGAATGCCACAAGTCTTTTGGGCCTTTTGGTAAAGCTCAGAGATGTGAATGGCCATGCCGAATGCGGCAGACACTGCCAGGTTCCTCATGGCTGGGACTTAAAAGAAGGTACAGGTGGAGACAGACAGGGAGAGGCAGCTGGACTGAATGTGGCTCGACAAAGGCCAGGCACACTTGGCCACTCGGAGGCTCCCTAAAACTTGTCTGCAACCTGCACTTGAGCTCTAGTGCCACTTGTGGAGCTGGAGTGGCCTTGGGCTTCTCCCACATTACCAGGCATCACGCATATAAGTCTGCTAAAGTCTACCCCTTTTTGGTGAAAGAATGAAAGCCCTTCCAGAGGGTATTTGGGAGTATGTAATGCCATCCTTCCCCTGCCTGGCCTCAAAGCACCCTCAGGGAGCACGGTCCCTGTCCTTAGCAGCTCAGATGCACCTTCTCAGATGCCCAGCAGCACTGAGGCCAACCTTATCTTGCCAGAGAGAATCACACGCTGTACACAGAGCCTTAGCATGGGAAAGGGTGACTGGGAAAGTGTCCTTGGAGCACAAGCCACATAGAATGGCTTCATCTGGAATTTGAACTCCCTCAGTCCATAGCCTTCTAACTGCCCTCAACTCAGAATATCTAGTGACATGGTTGCAAAGAGTAGCATTTGATGTTGAAGATTTGCATGCTCGAAATATTGACTGAGCTGCTAAAAGAGCTTTGACTTCTTTGGGACCTTACCAGGGTCATCCAGGGGACTTGCCACGTGGTGACCATGTAATTGTCAACCATACTGGGGCATCCTCCACTCAGAAGAGGCTCAAGGCCAGCTCCTACCCTCATCTTCCATCACAAACAGAATCTAGTATCTTGCTTGAGTTGTCCTTATTCCCCAGAAAAGGAAAAAGCAAAAACCAAAAACTCTGCTTCCCAACCCAGCTCCTACTTTCTTTTGTCTGTTTTATTGCCAAAAATGAAACAAATTCTCAATACTGAACACCTTCCACTTTTTTTCCCATTCCCCTCTGGAATCTGCCTTTTACCTACCTACGTCCTCTTAAAGCCCACCAGCGACCTCCTTCATGTGATCTCTAATGACCCTGCCCGTGGAATGTGACTCTGCTGACTGCCCCTCTCCTGGAGGCTCTCTCCCCTTGCTCACGTGGCCCTCTCCACTCTTGTACTCTTCCTCCCTTCCTGAGCCCTCCTCCAGGTCTCACTTCTGAGTGTTCCTTTCCCCTCTCTAGCCTGAGACACTAACTTCCCTGAGGTTCTGCACTTAGCATTTTGATTTTTCTTTTCACTCTGAGCCACCTTATCCACTTCTCTGATTTCACCATCACCTCTGAGGGTAAATCCAGCTCTGGCCTCTCCCGTGTGTCCCAGACCCACATTTCCAATTGTCTGCTGGATATTGCCACTAGACTCCAGCCCCTGACCCACTGAAACCTTGATGTCCACCTTGTCCCCCATTTCTACACAAACTACTCCTCCTGTGTTGGCCAATTTTCCTATTACTGTGACAAAATACCCAAGAAAAACAACTTAGAGGAGAAAAGATTTATTTTAGCTCACAGTTTCAGAGGTTTCAGTCCATGGTTGGCTGGCTCCATTGTTTCTAGGCCTACAATGAGGCAGAACATCATGGTGGAGCAAAGCTGCTCATCTTGTAGTGATCAAGAACCTGAGAGACAAAGAGGGAGAGACCGAAAGGTTTTAAGGACAATATATGCCTTTCAAAAGCATGCCCTCAGTAACCCACCTCTTCCAACTAGGCCTCACCTCCTTAAATTTTTCACACCTTTCAATAGCATCATCAGACCAAGACTTCCACATGTGAGCCTTCAGGGGCATTCCAGACCCAACTATAACATCTCCTATCAATGTTCTAAGTGTCACCAGGGGTCAGTCACCAAGCTAGCAGCCTCTATAGTCATCTCTACCTCCCTTGCCAAATCAACATCTCCTGAGCTCCTGTTCAGGGCATTGACCTGGCTGGGTGGTTTGTAGGCATTATTTCATCAGCTCAGCAAATGCATGAGGTAGGGAATACTTTTTCCTCCATTTAACAAATGTGAAACTGAGGATGAGGGAATTAAATCACACGCCCAAGGTCACACAAGTAGACTGTGCCTCAGCCAGTGTCTGAGTGGAGCTCTGTCTGACTCCTAAATACTCTGCTCTGAATCATTTCCCTTCCTGATATCTCTCAAGCCCCTTCTTCACTACAAAAACAATATAGTAAAAAGGAGCTCAGGTTTGGCGGCCAACTAGAAATGGTTTCGACTTCCACTTTACTAGCTGTGTGACCTTGGGCCAAGTCGCCTGTCCCCTCTGAGCTTTAGTGTCTTCCTATATCAGTGGAGAGAGTATCAATCCTTCAGGGTTCTGGCCCAAAGCAAATGCTCAATAAATGGTCACTGTGTTATCAGTATATCCATTCCTGTTCCTTTTGCCTGCTCAAAATATTGCCCAAACTCCTTGGCTGACCTCATTGCCTCCTGTCTCTTCCTCCTTCAATCATTGCACATATAGTCTGAGAAGGATTTTTCTAGAAGACAAATCAGATTATATCATTTCCTTGCTCAAAAGCCCTCAGTGGTTCTTCATTACCAACTGATTGAAATCGAAACCATCTGGCCCCAGTGCCCTGTCCAATCTCATCAGGCTCACTTGCATCTTTGTGTACATAATGGCCCCAGGCTCCACTGCACCATACACACCATCCTATCCAGGCTCTCCCCTAGACTCCCCTAGACTCCCCTAGACTCTCCCCTAGACTCTCCTAGACTCCCCTAGACTCTCCCCTAGACTCTGAGCGCCCTTTTCCCACACACACGTACAGTATTTGATCACCTCTGCCAAGGAACCTTCATTGATCCTCCTCTTGCCTTACCACCCAGCAAAACAATTCCTCCCTCTTCAGCTCTTCCCATTTCACACACACACTTCATTTTGAGGCACTCACGATCTTGTCTCACCTCACAGTTATACATAGTCAGGCTGTGCCTCTACGGTCCATCTTTCAATGTGTCCTTACGCTGTGGGCTCCTAATTGCCCACTTCCACGTTGGCTACCCACTCCCCTAACCTCTGTAAGAGCAGGAGCTGGGTCGGCTTCAGTGTCTCCAATAGCAGGAGGTCAGCCCTCCCCGGTGTTTGATGGATGAGTGAGTGGTGGATTCTTCCACTGGTGAGCTCCCTGAGAGCAGAGCGTGCCAGGTGCGTCTCTGTGTCTTCCCAGCATCTGACACAAGTCACGGCTCCAAATAGTTTACCCAGTGCATATTTTTTGAATTGCTAAATTGCATTTCTGCATGCTCATTTAGAATTCCACCCAAAAGCCAACCCCCTCCCTCTTTTCAAATTCTGCCCATTACAGCTATAGTGGTAAAGATAAAAATGCAGAGCATGTGACTGAGCTCCCGAAATGTCAAATGATGGCCATTAATGCCCGTGTCATGGCTCCCTGTCTACAACTGCAATGTCAGCCCCTTCCATCCTGAGATGGGAAACATGCAGGACCCTCGCAATCATTTTCAAAGCCGTCTCTTAAATGCCCTAGCAATTCACTTTAGGGTACCCTTTTCTCTTGTTCACCCTTTTGTGCTAAGAGTAAACAGAGATTTTCATTAGAAAAGTCTAAAAACAGGTCTGGCTAGCTCACCAACAACCCACTTCTCCAGACTATAAGCTTCTCAAGGTGCAATCCCTGGGCTTACTCATCTCTGTATTCCCAGCACCTGGGTACAAACTGCAGGTGCTTAATAGGTGCTGATTTGCACAGAATGGTAAACAAGATGGTGGACAGGGAACCCCTGCAAATGATTTCATCTTTCTTTTCCTGAGAGAAACATTTGGAAAGTCAGGGACTCGACTTTTCATGTTCATATCACAAACCTCCATACCAGTAGCTACACACAGCACCAGATTTACGTTGGAATCTGCCATGGAAATTTGCCGATCACTTAGAAAAATATCTCTTGACCCCGTCCTTTTCTACCTGCTTCAGTAATGTGTCCAACTCAACCCTCTTTCTTTCTTCTAAAACAGCGACCCAAAAGCACTAAGAGTTAATCCTATATAATAAACTTCCTCAATACTTCAGATTTCTGCTATGCCTCTAAGAGCTGTAATTCCACCCAATTTTAAATTTTTTTCCAGCTGTACTTTTGGTCTTTCTCTTCCCACGTCTAACTTATTCTCAGGCCATGTAACCCAGAAAATTATTCTCCTAGGGAGCATTTTAAGAAGAAAGACACAGCAATTTCAGTGCAAGACTTTTTGGGTTTAAGCTGAACTCCTTGCTTGGGTTTACGTGATGGATAAAGAGATAAGGAGAACTGAATCGATGGAGAGATGAGAAGAACGGGAAGTCACAGGCTCTGAGTACGCAATGGTAGTAAGACCCCCACCCCCATACTTTTCTTTAGAGAAAATGAAAATTTTTTTTAAGACCTTGCCTTTTACACACCACAAAAAGCCTGTAAATTCAGTTCTCTGGAAACACAGTGTCAGGCAGACCAAGCACCAGGTGGTGGAGACAAATGGCCGGCATTAGGGGATAATCTGTTTCTAAAGGAGGTGGTTAGGGGAATCTGAGCCATGATTACTAAAATTACAGCTGGTTCAGGTCAGAGAACAAAGTACAAAGTGTGGTTAGTACCATAATAAGCCAATTTCCAAATGGCCCCTTCTACCTCACCTTTGGATTTGACATTTGTTACCCTGGCCAAGCGCCATGTTTGGGAGAAAGGGATTCCAAAGGTGTAAATCCAGGAGCAGTGGCACCGAGGGAAATGTTCACATGTTCCTCAGCTGGAAGTGAGGTGCTGCTGCTGCATTGCCTGGTTCTTCCTTTGACCTAGATATCCTGCTTCCCCATCACCCCTTCAGCATACACGTATGCACACACACGTACGTCCTTAGTGAGACCAGCAGTCACGTTTGATGTAAGAAACTATAAAGTTTCCTGCTCTCGGCAGTTCTCAAACTCAAATATGGGACACACTTTTATTTCTTCAGAACAAATGAGCGCATTCAAAACATACATATATAATGCTTTAAAGAACTTGTAAACCCTTCCACGTCCTTCAGGGCTTGAGTCCTCCCTCACAAGGATATCATATTCGACAGAATTATATTTTTTAAAAAAGAATATTTGCTTTCAGAAAGACTTTCAGGTACCAGGACTCATTTGACCCTCACATCAGCTCTGTGAGGTGCTGGGGGTTATTTTTTTCCCTGTTTTTCAGATGGCTAATTCACTTGTGCAGTGTCACACAGCTAGTGATGGAGCTGAGCTAGAAATGAGGTCTTCTCACTCCACACTCAACGCTCTCTGCTTTCTTCCACCTCAGGAGTGATGTTAGAACTAGGACATCATTGCTTCTCTCATTGATTCTCTTCATAATTGCATGTAGCTCTCTGCAATTCTCTTCCCAGCTTTTTCTGGGAGGAAGAAACCCCTGGGACCCACAACTCCAACTCTACCTGCTCTCAGATGACCCTAGACTCCCAGTTCCACCCCCCCACCTCTCTCCTGAGTCCAGCACACACATCAACAGCTCATTGAGCTTCTCTTCTTAGTTGAATTCAACTCTAATTCACCCGAGTACAATCTGAAGTCCTTGAGTCCTTCCGGCTCCTCCTCCTACTTTCTATTTCAGTAAGGCCATCACCACCCACTTGGTCTCCTAAGCTAGAAACCCAGAGTCTTCCCAGAATCTCCTTCCTTGGCTCCCCAGAATGGTCACAAAATCTTGCCCGTTTTGTTCTTCGATTCCCCTAAAATATGTCCTCACCTCCTCTCAGCCCTGGCCCCATCATCTCTTCTTGTCCAAGGGGCTACACTCATCTTTCTCTAGTTCCTCACCTCATTTACCCGACCTCCAGCTCCTCTACGCTCCGGTACAGACCTCTTTCTTAACTCTGCTTCTTACTGCTGTATCCCTGCTCCAAATCTTTTCATGGCTCCCCCTTAATGTCAAGAGAAAATCCAAACTCTTCAACATGAGTCCCAAGGCCCTGGGTGCTGCTCACTTCCCCTTTATCTACTCCTGGTTTCACAATGTAAACTTCAGCCATATGAGGCACAGTTCTCAGAAGGCGCCGCCTTTGCTTGTGTCCCAGAAGTGGTTCCTTTGCCATCTGACTTCACCGAATAACTCATTGCCTGTGCAGATGGCCTCTCTTCCAGGTAGTCTTTCCTGTCCATCTTCTGCTTTCCCCTCTATCTTAGTACTTTGAGCCATTAAGGCTTTTCAGCTACAAGAAACAGAAGCTAAAAATGGCTTAAACAAGAAAAAGTTATTATTTTTCGAAGTCCAGAAGTAGGGGGAGCTCCTGTATGGTTAATTCGGTGGCTCACTGGCTTCATCGAGGTTCATCTTCTGCTTTCCATCCTCGTTAGAATTATTGTTCAGATCTATGTCACATACATGAGAAACATTCTCAGTGGGGGTGGCAAATATTTTTCTTTTAACGGTGAATCTCGCTTTCTGAAATAGCTAGATGCTGCCTAGAGCCAAATGTGGTGAGTAATATGGGTAACCAAGGTAGAAGACAACTCGCAGGGCAACAGTTAGGGTAGAACCATGTAGCAACAAAACAAAACTTTTGGTATTACTGGCTCCAAAAGCAAGTTTACAAAAGGCATCCCAAGTATCTTGAATCTTGTCCTAACTATTTGCAAAATGCACAGTGTGAACAAAAATAGTTACTGTCCACTTGGATGTCTAATTTTTAATCTACATGCTTGAAAAAATTAAATCTCTAAAAATTTCCTGGTTATGTGAAAGAGAAGAAAACCCCATTCTTGCCTTCCCACCGTCTTCCCAAATAAGGAACTGAAGCTGCTGCTAAGATCTGGAAGAAAGAAATTTCCACATAGAAGAAGAAAGGGATTCAGGGAAGTCCCTGAATGCTGGGTCTGGAAGGCCAAGCTCTGGTGGAGTGACATGAGTGGGTGGCATTCCTCCCTCCCCCTGATGTAGCTCCTGCAACAACTGTCATTAAATACGTCTCAAGAAAGCTTCCTCTAAGTCCAAAAGGATGTTCTTTGCCCTAGAGCCCCCTCCTCTTGCTTTTTCGATGTCCCCCCTGCAGTATTTTTGTCTTGTTCTCTTTCATAGATCTTAAGTAACCAAGAGGAGTGGTTCAAAGCGGAGCTCGGGAGCCAGGAAGGATATGTGCCCAAAAATTTTATAGACATCCAGTTTCCTGAGTAAGTATTTCCAGCCTGCTGAGATTGTTCTACCCACACACACTCTCCTTACTTTTTTCAGTCATCACTAAAATTATCCAGGCTTACCCAAGTTACCGTCAAAACCCGTGGTCTCTGGAGGTCTCCCTCCAGAGCCTCCACAACCACACAGCAGAAGGCCAGGGGTGGGTGGAAGATTTGCATTTCATTTCATTCCCTTTTGGAGTTTATACTATGTGCATGTATCACCTACTTTGAGTTTTTATAAAATAAGTTCATTAATTAAAATCACCTATGATAATTACAATTGAAGAGTTTCTGAAAGTTCCAAAGGGGGCGCTGTTGGTCACCCCACTTCCGAAGCTGCTACTCAAGGCGCTTCTGTTACCGTTCAGCCTTATCTTCCGCCTTAACCAGAGATGGACTTAGGGACACTCCCTCCTTCCTTAAAGCAGGCTCACCCCAGGGAGAGAAGTCAGTAGGGGGAAGGAGGAAATTCTCTTCAGAAAGAGGAAATGAAACAGCGAGATTGGATCTCTCAGTCTGAAGAACTGACCACAAGGGTTAGATAGAAATCTAACCTTGTCTCAGAGCCAGGGGCCATCCTGAAGAGCAAAGGTTCTTTAGAAATCCAGCGTGGTATGATGACTCCACCGAGGCGCAGAGCACCGCTGTCAGTCACCCGGTACCGAGCCAGAAGAACGACCACTGATCGTGCCGGGATGACCCCCCTTCCTTCATACCTTCCCTGTGCTTCCAGCCCCTCCCGCTGCCCTTTCGCGCCTTGGTCTGGCTTCCAGGTGCTCTGCACAATGGAGCCCACCCCCCAGAGGAGACCTCCTCGATCTCTCCCTTCACCCTGCATCTCTCCACCCTGGCCACATCCACCACCCCCGCCACTGTGCTCAGACTGCCTTCCTGCAGCTGTCTGGAAGGAACCGTCACAGCTTCTAGCAGAAATTCGCTCCTCTCTCCCACATCCACTCTCTTTCCCATTAGCAAGCACACATGCTGCAATCCTCCATCTTACCAAAAAAAATCTGCAAAGGAGAAACCCTTAATCCCCAGTCCCTTCTGACTCCCACTTCATTTCTTCATAAGGTTTGTTAGTGTGCTGTATTTCCAGCTCCTCACCTCCTTTTCTCTCTGGAACACCCCAGCACTCCTTCAAAACCTTCCTACCAAGGTCACGGTGAACTACAAGTCTCAGTGGGCCATTCTTAGCTATCATCTCAGTGCCGCAGGACCTGGGGGTCTCTCCTTCCCTTTGGAACCTGGTGTCGTCTGGCCAGAGGGCCACCCTTCCTCCCACCCTGCCCCGTGGTCTTCCCACCTCACTGGCTGCTCCTCCTTGGCTCCTTTGCTGGGTCCTCCCCACCTCCCCTCCCTCCTTCAGGTGTAAAATGTCCCCTCTCAGTGAGGTATTTTCATCATTTATTTTATTTTATTTTATTTTACTTTATTATATTTTTTGGTTTGGGAATTGAACTCAGGACCTTGCGCTTGCCAGGCAGGCACTGTGCCACTGAGCTATATCCCTGGCCCCACATCATATATTTTAAATGACTCCCCAAACCCCCATGCCCTGTTCCTCCTCCTAGTTTTCATTTCTCCACGGTTCTCATCATCCTCTGGCATACCATGTATTTGATTATTCTGTTGTTTATTATATATCGCCCCATCCCCCAGAATGTCAGTTCACTAACAGTGGGGTGACTTGTCTGCTCTGCCCACTGGTGCCCAGAAGAGGGTCTGGCACAATGGTAGATGTTCAACAAAAGCTGCTAAATGAGTAGTTTTGGAATGATATAGAATATTAAAACTCTGGCTACTAATACGTAGTGTGTGGACATTTTTGGAAGTCTTGAAAAAAATCACTTATCCGATTCCAGTTCAAGAACAAATATATATTCTAAAGCCCCCTAACTGCCTGTTGTTACCTCTCGTGAAATGTTTTCTTTGAGCTCTGGCTGCCGTAATCCCAGTACTTGGGAGGCTGAGGCAGAAGGATTGCAAGTTCAAGGCCAACCTGGACAACATAGTGAGCTCAAGGCCAGCCTGCATTACATAATGAGACCCTGTCTCAAAAAAAAAAAAAAAAAAAAGACAATGTATTAGCCTCCTGGTGGCAGCAATTAGTGCAGCCACCTTGAAGCAGTGTGCTTCTGCCCCACCTTTGGCCGCTAAGTGGCTGCAAACACTCATTTCGCTTTTCTGTGGTTGAGGGAGGTTTCTGACCTCCTGCCCTGAGGCTGTGGCCGCTCTTTGCCTTGCCCCCGCATAAGTGTTTGACGTTTTCACACCCACCATGCTGTGTGCAGCAACATTCCAGAGCCTGCCACCTGTATAGCACTTCGGAAAATCCAGTCTCTTGTTTCTTCTTTTTCGTGGTAAAGATGATTTTCCAGCTTGAATTTTGTGGGAGGTAGGAGGAGGAGCGCAAGGAAATGTCCACAGGGAATCCAAAGAAGCTGGCTGTATAGACGCCACTCACCGGCTGCTGCCAGTCTGACTCATCTCGAAGCGCGCACATGATCCCCTGGGTGCCTCGTACCCTCTGACCTGAACCCTGAGCAGAGCTCCCACTTACTCCACGCAGCCCAGGTAGCCCCTGGGCTGTCATTCTCCTCCAGTGCCTCCTGGGGTGGTCTCTGGGCCACTAAAGTCTTGGCCTGGACTAAGTGTCCCAGGTGCTACCCAGCCAGCTGCTCTGGTGGCCCCTTCCTCCCTGTGCATCATCTGTCCTGCAGTTCACTGCTATCCCTCACACAGCTGCGCTGGCAGGCGGCTGCTTCCCGCAGTGAGTCACTCCCACACGGCCCTGTTTTGGTGCAGTGGCACATTTCCATGATTCAAGTTTTCCAGGCTGGAGAGAGTGTTCTCCTGGAGGGAAGAAACAAAGGAGGGCAAGTCAGGAGGAACATGTGCAGGCTTTTCCTGAAAACTACGGGAGCTTTTGTTGAGTTTCAGAAAGCACCTGGATTCCCCGCCCCACCCCCACCACTTAGGTAGGTCTGTGTGCTCCCAACTGAACAGGTCCCCAGCCTCCCTATCTCAGGTCACCTCTTCTCACTTCCCCCTCATCATCATGCATCTTATCAAGATCCTCTTGTCCTATCTTCCCTGGTAGGTGGTTTCACGAAGGCCTCTCGAGACACCAGGCAGAGAACTTACTTATGGGCAAGGAGGTTGGTTTCTTCATCATCCGGGCCAGCCAGAGCTCTCCAGGGGACTTCTCCATCTCTGTCAGGTACTGGCCACTCCCAATACCACCCTGATTCTTCCCAGCTTCTAACTGCCCAGACTGCTGAAGCCAGGAGGCGATTTCTCCAACATGCCCCAGTGATCAGAAGCATGGTGACTAAGGTGACTGAGCATGATGATGCCTTATCAACTTCGGTGCTGCCCATTTCCTTCCCAAACATGCATCCATAACCCTAAGTATATTGGTTTGTGTCCAAAAGTATACACGTGTACATTCGTCTGCCTCCCCCTCTCGCCCAGGTGCTTCCGGGAGGGCAGGATTTTTATCTACTTCATCTTTGTGCTCATCACAGAGCCTGCCACAGTGTAGATAGATGATCAAGGCGTATTTGTGGAAGGGAGAGGGGGAGGAGTAAAGAAAGGAGAGCTCCACTTGACCCTATTCATCAGGGGGGTTAAATCTTAACCTTTTCTGTTGCTACTGATATCTGGCTGCAGAAGGTTCAGAGGAAAGTAGAAATCCCAAGTCACCACTGTCGGGTGTTTGTGTAGCTGAATGCAAAGCAAAGTGGCTTCAACACATTCTGGTACAGCGAAACCGAGAACAACAGAGCACAGCAGAGGAGGGCCCAGGTGGGGGGACTGTAACTGCAAAATGTCGCTGCTGTGCAACACCAGGGAGGAAGTGACTCAGTCCAAGCATAGACATGACATAGCCCCAAACTGAAAGGCCTGAGGTCTGAACACAGGGCACGTGGTCAGCGTGTGAGGGATTGCAGGTCAGACTTGGTGACCACATATGAAAGTAAAAGAAATGGAGCTGACAGCAGGCCTGGAGGCCTGACAACCTGTACAGTTCATTGGCAGGAAATGCTGGTCTGGATTATTCAACAATATTAAAATGTGTGAAGCTTTACTGCTTCAAGTACAGAAATCCAACCTCAGGTAATAAGCTGTGACTACTTTATTATTTATTTATTTATTTCTGTGTGTGTGTGTGGGTACCGGGGGGTTGACCTCAGGACCTCGCGCGCCAGCAGGCACCTGTGCCACTGAGCGATATCACCTGTGCTTTTTTCATATGTGGGTTCTGGGAGTCGAACTCAGGACCTCGCGCTTGCCAGGCAGGTGCTTATGCTGCTGAGCTATCTCACTGGCCCCCTACTTTACTATTTAGAAAGAATGGATATTTTTGAATATAGGGAGGAAGGACTTACAAATAATGAGATCCTTCTGTCTCAGCCTTCTGAGAAGCTTTATTTTTCTTTTATTTTTATTTTTTTTTGTGTGTGTACCGGGGGTCAAACTCAGGACCTCACGCGCCAGCAGGCGCCCGTGCCACTGAGCGATATCACCGGCCCTTTTTTTGCTTGTGGGTTCCGGGAGTCAAACCCGGGCCCTCGCGCTTGCCAGGCAGGCACATACGCCGCTGAGCCATCTCACCAGCTGAGAGGCTTTAAAGGGATGCACCACCTTACCTGGCTAGCCTGGTCTCTTTAGCATTAGCATTATAATTTTGCTTAAACTCTTTTTTTTTTTTTTTTTGTGGGTACCGGGGGTCGAACTCAGGACCTCATGCACCAGCAGGCACCTGTGGCGCTGAGCGATATCACCGGCCCTTTTTTTTGTATATGGGTACTGGGAGTTGAACTCAGGACCTTGCGCTTGCCAGGCAGGCGCTATTGCCGCTGAGCTATCTCACCGGCCATTAAACTCTTAATTTTCCTGAACTAAAACTTTCTTTTCTGTAGTTTAGGTGATGGCAAGCATCAGCTTAAGCCAAAATTAAAGCATCACAAAATCTAAATGTATTTGGTCTTAATGAATGAAATTTTGCTCTGTTAGCAAACCTGACAAATCAAAGTTGTTTTTTAAAGACCCCAGTTATAAACTGGACTGAGCAATCTGTTAGACTGATGGGCACCTCTTATGCGTTTGGTTTGCATGGCTACGATCCTGACTTTTTCAGCTAAGGATTAAGCTTTACATTTCCTTGATTGAAATGAATTCTACAGAGCAGTCAGCGCTGACTTCTGCCAAAGTCACCCTGGTGCTGAAGCACCACAGCCTCTTGTTAGTGTGATTATTACATAATTTCTGCATGTCTTCTGCAGAAACACAGCATAATATAGTCCAAAGCACGAGCATTGGCATTTATTTTTACATCTGCTTTCTGTCATGGGCTGAGTATGAAGACTCATCGTAGTTCTATTACTTAGCACTGGTTAAGGGTCTGAAACAGTAGGCTTTGGGATCTGGAGCCCTGGGTTACAGACACCCTTTTCTGTGTGACACTCAGCTTTTGAGTTAATGGTCATTGTCCGTCCACAGAGCCCAGATCACCAGGGACACCTCTGACATCCATGCCTGAAGCTTATGAAAGTGAAAGAGTTAAGGTTTCACGCTCTGCATTCTGTGACTAGGAGATGGTGGATGGGTGTTTAGTACCTGTGTATCTTTAGATATAAATGTGTATCTGTTTGAAAAATAAAATTTATATCCAAGAGAGAATGACTTGGTGGCAGAGTAAGATAAGCTGATAAGCCCAGTTCCCCCTTTCTAGATGGATAAAATCCAATTTCTCTAGCCCTGGTACGAATGTGCTCTATCACTTGATTCCAGACCGTTATCAAAAGGTGCTGACCAAAAAGAAATGAGCATGTCTATATGGCATGACAGGGCAAGCTGAGTAGACTGGAATCAGAGACCCAGGGTCCTTGCCTCAACTCTGCCAGTTGCTCGCAGTGACCTTGACCAAGCCCGTGCTCCTCTCTGAGTTCAGCATCTTCGTCTGTCACAGGAACAAGTAAGGCTAAACACGCTCCACGATGGTCTTTCCCAATTAAACCCTACTATTCCATATAATGCCTTTTCCCTCACCGAATATCAAAATGTTTGTAATCTTATTTATGCAAAATATAAACTAAGATCAAGAAATCCTCTTAATGTAGAGGGAAAATGTATCTTCCTTAGGGGAGAGAGTGGCTTCTGAGTAGCCAGTGCTAGCCTATGGGCTTAGAGAAGACAATTCAAAATAATATCTTAATAACAAAAAGATAACAGGGGCTTGAAAACCCCTCCAACTGCCAAGTCCTTAGTGTAGTACAGGACTCTGGTGTTGCCATGTTTCAAATAAACATTATCCAAAGGTGTTAGATGTCTTGGTCTTTAAGGCATTTGGAATTTTTTTTTTTTTCCTGGCAAATGTTGTCTTCACTTTCCAAGAGAGATTCCAGTTCATCTGATTATCTTCTGGTAGTGTAAAAATCCCTCTCATGTAGCCAGTGTCTCAAGTGGTCCCTCCCACAAACCTCCTGCTAAAGCTTGGCTAGACCAGCAGTGATGGGCAAATTATCCACATCTACATCTCCTGCCCAAAGAGAACTCTACCATCCCTGGGTGCAAACAGCCCTGGAGGCAGGGACATTGCTACTGTGTAACATGCAGCTTGGATTTGCCTTGATCTCTAGACACGAGGACGATGTTCAGCACTTCAAGGTCATGCGAGACAACAAGGGTAATTACTTCCTGTGGACTGAGAAGTTTCCATCCCTAAATAAGCTGGTGGACTACTACAGGACAAATTCCATCTCCAAACAGAAGCAGATCTTCCTGAGGGACAGAGCCCGAGAAGATCAGGTATGCTTCTGGCCCAGCAATCAACCTTGACATAAAGATTTTATGCAGTGTGAATTCCCACAGAAATCACCAAGAAAATGCATTTGATGGGCAGGTCCGCTGAGTATTCTCAAAGGCCGGATAACTTGGAGGTCAGGTCTCAGTTTTAATCCTAGCTTCACTCTTCCTAGCTATGAGATTTTGGAAGGTTCTCTGATCCTTAATTTCCTCATCCATAAAATGGGGATAAGAGTACTTCCATCTCACAGGGAGTTACGAAGGTAAAAGCATATAATACACCCCCATCTTCTACATCATCTCCAATCACACTGCAAATATTCCATAATATTAGCTCTTATTGGGGTGTTATTATTTTATTATTCTTAGACATTGCCATGTCACTGTTTGCAGCCCCCACTTCAGGAGCTGCCCAAGGATGGAATCGAGGGTACGAACAGGGATATTAGAGTCAGCCAAGGGTCCAGTACTACAGCAGCAAGTGGAGCTTAGGTTGGAACCAGCGGGACAATGGAGGGGACAACCAGTCCTGGAATTCTTGCTCTTGGGATTGTTGGTAATACAGAATTATTCAATAGAAATGCATCCCTCAAAAAAAAAGTTGGAGAAAAAAAAATGCATCAGATTAAACTCTGATTCAATCAGTAACTACCTATATTATTTACTCAAGTTAAGAAAACTTTCTGAGTATCAGTTTTCTCACCGATAGAATAGAGAGAACAATAATACCCCCTTCACTGGGCTCCTGCGGGGATTAAATATAATACAGCCCCAGCCCTGCCACAGAATCTGGGTCACGGTAGGCAGCAAGGAAATGGTAATCTGCCTCCCGTAGGTGAATATCCACATATGTGTGCACACACACAATATATAAACTATTTCTAAAAGGAAAAGACATGGCTATAAGAGACAAGTATTATAGGAAGAAGCCTGGACTAAAATAGTTGGAGTCCTAGGAACAGGTTGTTTGAAGAGCTTTGCGGAGGAAAAGAAAACTCTCCCTTCCAAGCCACCAGCTGTTTTAAACACAGAGAAATTACAATCAAAAGAGGAAAGGCTGTCCCCACCCAGTGCACATAGAAATTCAGAAAGGGAAACAAAAGCTAACAAAACTTTGTGAATTATTTTAACCAGGAAATGGACAGAGGTATTAACTTACCAGGATGTGCATTTAGAGATAAGAGAGGCAATAGAGAATTGCATTAAACTGGATTAAGTGAGTTAATATTTGTAAAGTGCTGGCATGTACTAAGCCCAGGGCTTTATATAATTATTTGTTAAATAAAAATAACAATAAAGTATTTCTGATTCCCAAGTTGTCTCAGCAGGAAGTAGAAAGGCCTTGCTCCTTCCCAACATGCCCAGTGGCAGGCCTGGTTTCCATGGTGCTGCCAGAATGTCACTGTTGCTGTCTCTATCACCAGGCTATAAATGACAGCTCAAAATCACGCAAAGTCAACAGCAGAGCTTATCTGGAGGGCAGGATGGCTAGCTGTGTGGCAACCTGATAAGAAGGGGTGGCATTGTGTCAGTAAAATGGAAGATTTAAGCTTGATTACACAGAGAAAAAACAAAGCCACTAGAAATGGACTGAATGGGTCCCCCGTGGAAAGAGTGTCTCTCAACCAGACACCGGAACTCCTAAAACTAGGAAAAATCTGAAAATGCAGAGGCCACTTTTGACAGTGTAGAGGTCCCAACCAGCAATTCTCCTTGAACTATCCCACCCTCACCAGAAGCTGTCACTTGCAAAGCTGTTACTTGCAAAGGTAGTAAGCAAAGTCTAGAAGCTGCCACAAGGGTAGGGAGATGTGGGAGGAGGATGGATTTGCATCATCATCTCGGTTCTCTTTCCCAGGGTCACCGGGGCAACAGTTTGGACAGGAGGCCCCAGGGAGGCCCACACCTCAGTGGAACAGTGGGAGAAGAAATTCGGCCTTCGATGAACCGGAAGCTGTCAGATCAACCACCTCCCCCTCCCTCCCAGTGCCACCAGCACCAGCAGCTGCCCCAGCACTTCCCCCCGGGGCCACAACCACTACCACAGCAGCGGTACTTGCAACATCAGCATTTTAACCAGGTATCTGGAAAGGATGAAGTGGTCCCTGGTGAGTTCGGAGGGAGTATCTGCCCTCCCCAAATCACAGGAGGGGAGCAACATCTCAGGCCTGGCTGGGTCTCATGGGGTCTCACAGAGTTCATGAAGGAGATCCTGCCCCCCCCCGATGGCTAAATATGGAAAGTGCTCTTGGCAAAGAAGTCTCTGTGAACTAAATGGGTCCCCACCTAAATACACACACACACACACACACTCATTCTGAGGACTCAGTGAATAGATGCTTCATTTCCTATCAGCGGAACTCCACATCTATTTATGCCCCTTAACCCATCTGGCTGTGGAGATCTACAAGTGGAGAAGAAAAAAAAGGATTAGCACCCGCAATGGAACCTTGCTTATTTATTTATTTATCTCCTGCAAGTTCCAGATGGGATTTCAGGCGGCTCGCTGAGATGGACAATATAGCCCGATAACATCGTTCCTAAGATTCCTCAGCAGGGCACACAAAGTCTTTTGTGAGCTGCCCGTATCTACTCCCCAGCCTCATCTCCTGCCACCTGCCCTCCACACACACACACATCTCAGCAGCACCGTGCCAGCTTTTGTTACCTGGATGGCTCACTGCACTTTCTTGCTTGTCTCTGTGGCTTTTTATAAGCTGTTCCCTCTGACTGAAGGGTCCTTTCCTGGCCAGTCCTCCCCCTCAAACACACTTCGTGTGTGTGTGTGTGGTGTTGGGATTGAATGCAGGGCCTTTGCCCTGAGCTGCATCCCCAGCCCTTTTATATTTTTTTGAGATAGGATCTCAATAAGTTGTTAAATTGCCCAGTCTGGGCTTGAACTTTCCATCCTCCTTCCTCAGCCTCCCAGAGTGCTGGGATTGCAGGCGTGGTCCACCACTCCTAGCCAGTGGTCTTCCCCTTTTAAGCTGGCATTCAGGCACCACCTTCTCTTTGAAGCCTGCCCTGATTTACCCGGGGCAGACCTCTCCGCTCTCTGACGCTTTCACATGTGTAGTGGCCCCTTCAAAGGAAGCTGCCTGGGGGGAGAGGCCTTCTCTTTCCAGCAATGCAGCCCTAGTGTCTGGTCCAATGCCACAGGGTAAGTGCCTTGTAAATATTTTTTTTAATACCAGAAAAAAGAACTTACAGATTTATTACATGCCTCTGACATGGGAGCATGAGACTCCCCTTAGTAAATATTTCTTAATTGAATAAATGAAGCCCCTGTCATCTAAGTCCCTTCATCTTCCCTCCCCTCCTCTCCATCAGCCAGAGCTTATGGGGGGGCATGTAGGAGATGCCCTGGTAGTAGGGTGATGGGTCACCAGTCGCATGTCTCTAGGACCGCCGTGGAGGCAGCCTGGACATACACGACGGGCACTGTGGCACGGGCGCAGGCAGCGAGATGAGTGCTGCTCTCATGCATCGGAGGCACACAGACCCGGTCCAGCTCCAAGTGGCAGGGGTAAGTGGGCCACGTGAGCCAGGGAGGGGGAGCAGCGGAGCCCACGCCAGGCTGTTGTTCTCAGTCTGGCTGTCAGCCTGGCCCTGTTCTCATATATCTTGTGTCTAGTTCTGGCAGCGGGAGATTGGTGGCCTTTATCCTTGTCATCCATCTTGACTAGGGACTTGATCAAACTAAACTCAATGGATGTTCTTTTTTTTTTTTTTTTTTTTTTTTTTTTGTGGGTACCGGGGGGACGACCTCAGGACCTCACGCGCCAACAGGCACCCGTGCCGCTGAGCGATATCACCGGCCCCTTTTTCGTATGTGGGATCCAGGAGTCGAACTCGGGCCTTCGCGCTTGCAAGGCAGGCACTTAAGCCGCTGAGCCGTCTCACCGGCCCTCAATGGATGTTCTTTCGGGCATGTTGCCATTCTATTTGTCACCTGAAGAAAATAAAAATAGCACTTTTGATGTAGACAGTAGGTCTCAGGGATTCCCTTGAGGCCTTAGAGAGAAATATCTCTATCAGTAAATTTCTCAGTCCCAGGGCTGGTGATGTAGCTCAGTGGTAGAGGGCTTGCCTAGCATACAAGAAGCCCTGGCTTTGATCCCCAGCAGAGCATACACAAAACAAAAGCCCTGAGTCTCAAGAATGAAGCTGGGGGCTGAGAGTAGTAGCAAATGCCTATAATCTCAGCACTCTGGGAGGCTGAGGCAGGAGAATCCCAAGTTCAAGCCCAGCCTGGGCAACTTAGCAATTTGATGAGACAAAGGAGTTCAGGCCATGCATGCCAGGTCTGCTTGCAGAGGATGCAATGTGGCTCTAGGAACCCTCAGATGCCCTCTGTGTAACAGTGGCAGCCCCGAAGGCCCGCTGGGCCAGCCACAGCTCAGCAGAGCATCTTTGTGCTTCCCTCACAGCGTGTGCGGTGGGCCCGGGCACTGTATGACTTTGAAGCCCTCGAGGAGGACGAGCTGGGATTCTGCACTGGAGAGGTGGTCGAGGTCCTGGACAGCTCCAACCCCTCCTGGTGGACCGGCTGCCTGAACAACAAATTGGGCCTCTTCCCGGCTAACTACGTGGCACCCATGATGAGATGAACACTTTGGGGGCCGGGGGCTTTTTGTCTGAAGCTGCCCGCAAGAGAGGGAGCAAGGAACAAGAGCTGGAACACATGATTACATACACATGATAGAGCATACAGGTGTGCGTGTCTCCGCACAGCATCTGTAAGCACGCCTATGTATGCACACATTTTATAATAGTATTTATTGGCAATGGGATTGGTTAATTAATTGATCTGAAAGGGACCACAGGTGGAGAATGCTATTGACTTCTTTATCTGCTCCTCTCAGGGGGGTGCAGAAGGCAGTGGGTGGAGTGGGAAGCGCAGGCAGGGGGATGAAACAGAACTTTTTCGTGTCTTTGATCTCTCCCTACTTCCTCCCTGGCTTGGGAGTTTTCTCAGAGAGCAGCTGAGCAGAGGCCACGCCCCTGCGTCAGCCAAAGAACAGCAGGGTGGGAGCTGGACTTGGTGGGGCACGTTGGGGCTCACCTGAGCACCCCATGCACCTGGAGGGCTTGCAGGGCAGCTCGCCGCCCATTCTCCCGCTGCTGCATTGAGAATCAAGGTGCAGCTGGTCCAAGCCCACAGGCACCAAGCAAGTCTGAGCAGGAAGTAGGCAGGGGCAAGGACCACAGCAGCAGCAGCGTGGGAGAGTCCCCGCCAGAGCAAGGCTGGGCTCCCAGCCGCCACCAGTGAGACTTTTCTCCTCCTCCGGTGAATGCTCCTTGGGTAGCAATCTTCTTCCCTGTGGCTGATGGGAGAGGGTGTCTCCAACGTGGGGAAACAGACACGGAGAGGAGCCAAGGGCTGGGTGGAATTTTTACAGATCCCCGTGGCCTACTTGGCTATAACCTCCGTTTCCCCAGCTACAAGGAAAGCAGCATCCTGGATTCTGCCAAGTGTTTGGAGAAGCACTGGCTGAAAACGCGGAATGTTAGAGTCATTGTTTGACAGCTTCGAGGGTGTCTCTGCAGGGCTCTGTTCGCTTTCTCTCTTGATTTCCTGTGCTTGAAGCTGCCTTACCCAGTGGCCCAGAGAGAAGCCAAGAGCACTGACTACGGATCGATAGATGTGCTGATGGATTGAGTGTGACCCAGGGCAAGAGCTGGCTTGAAAAGAACTTCCTGATCCATCGGATTGCTGAACCGCTGCTGGCCTCCCCACTTCCAAGAGTAGCCCCTGGGGAGGGGAACCCTACTGCCACTGTCCCTCCTTGACAACCCAAACTACAACTGTGTGTCCTAGTGCCCATCCTGGGGGTGCGAAGCACAGCTCAGCCTGGGTAGAGGACAACAGGGACCTGGAGAGGAGTCTGTGCCTTAGTGGAGGCTGGGAACACACACATTTGCCTGGAGTACACTTCGAAGGAGTGTGTGTGAGCGCATGCCTGTGCCTGTGTGCACACATGCAGATGTGTGTGCTTCTGTGCACACACGTGCAGATGTGTGTGTGTGCTGAGACAGGAGAGAAAAGGTTGGGGTGGTGTTGGTGAGGATGAGTGGTGGGGGCCCTAATCCTTTGTTTCTTCTCCCCAGCCCTTCCTGCTTCAGAGAGGAACAAAAGAGCAGCCATTAGTACAAATGATAAAAGAAGAGTGCTTCTGACTCAGAAGGGACTGCCAGTGTAACGCGGCTCAGTCCCTTGTGACTCTGATTCTACGGTTCTCTGATCCCCCTGTTCACTTTAGAGACCAACGGAAAGAAAGGGCTCTGTAGCGGGGACTGGGAGGGAAGAGAAAACAGCCTGGAAGCGGCTGGGGGAAGCAGAGTGTGAGTAAGGAGCAGCTGCAGCCTTTAGAAGCGATGGCAGGGAGAAGAGAAGAGGCGAACATTTCAGCGGATCAGTGAACACAGGAGAGGCAGAGGGAGGGAAGGGAGCAAGAGGTCAAGTGGGGCAGGGAGGAAGGGCACAATAAGGCTCTGGGCCACCAGCAAAACAGAAGGGGACTTGGGGAGCATTGGAGCAAGGCAAGCAGCAAATATTCCCCAAGAGGAGAAAAAAGCAGGGGAAAAGGGAGCCAAGGTGCAGAGGACCTCATCAGCTATCTTGGTGCTAGGTGCGAGGTGAAACATTGCAGTAAATAAAAGCCAAAAGTAATGTTGATTTTACAGTATTTGCAAACCATATGCTTTAACCAGCCTACCAACTTCATCCATTTGTCAGGTTCTGTGGGAGGACCGCCCCGGTTAAGACAGAGACAAATGATTTGCTTCTGGTCTAGATCTTGTGCCTGGAAACACTTTGCAAGAAGGCAGTCACAAAGCAGTGTCCTTGTTTTGCCAGGCTGTCTTTGGTATCTGTTGTGGGGGGAGGACACAGGGAGAGGGTGGTGGCAGGGGTCCTTGGGCTGGAGAGGCTGACCACCCAGGTGGGTGGAGTGAGCAGAGCCCTCAGCATGCCTGGAGCCGGGCTCTGTGTTCTAGCAAGGACCATTGTAGGAATATGTGGGAATATTTTTGATTGAGGTGCTAAAACTGCCTTGCCATGCTCATCAGCGTGGCTCAATCCAAAAGGACACAGGGGAGAGTCACCCAAGCCACCACGGAGAGCAGGCCTCTTAGGGACCAAGCTAAGAAGACAAGGACCAAACTCTTCACACTGGGTGGGACGGGGTGCAAGCTCAACCTTCCTTGGCCTCTGCTGCTGCCTGAGTGGTGGTGGGCAACACATGAGGGGTTGCTCCCCTGCCCCCCATCCCTACTCCAGTTTCTGCCCATCAGCATCTTAGCGGCAAGGGGGTGTCCACCCAGCACCTCTTACCAGCCACACAACCAGCAGCCAGCTCATTGCCTCTGATTTGGGCTGCAGTGGTCTTAGTGGCTTCAGGGCAGGGAAATTACAGAGAAAAACCAGTTCCTGTTGGACCAGTTGGGTTCTCCTAACTGCCTGCCAAGGCTCCCTGCATGTCAACTATCTGGCACCTGCCACTGCCCACCCACTTTTAGACAGCCTCACAATGATGTAAGGTGGCTGCTTCTCAAATCTTCAAGTGCTTGGGGATTGTGCTAAAAAATGCAGCTGCTGATTCAATCCTGCATTTCTAACCAGCTCCCAGGTGCTGTTCCTGGGCCCACACCAGGAGCTTCGAGAGCAAAGAAGTTGGCAGTGAGCTAAACAGCTATGCACTTCTAATTGGATTCCTTTTCTGGGGATATTCAGTCATTCCTCTGTTGCTGATGAAGAAATCACTGTGGCTTTGGGACAGACACAATTGAGAACTGTCTTCATGACATCATTCATATTTGTCAGCCCAGTGACTTCTTTTCCCATCTTCAGTGCCATCAGGAATCAAAAACTGTTTGAGCGGCAGGCATTCAGATGAAACACAAGCAGGAACTTCCTGATGGTAATTGTGTATTTCGAACATGAGCAGAGGTAACCAAAGAAGTTGTGAAAGCTTTCTCAGGAAATTTTAAATATAAAATTGAGGCCCATCACATAGAGCAGGAAGTGAGTCAAGGGAAGGCATGTCCACAACCTCGCTGCTAATCCACCAGGCACAGTGGCGCCTGCCTGTAGTCCCAGCTGCTCAGAAAATTGAGGCAGGAAACCACCTCAGCCCAAGAGTTCAAGGCCAGCCTTAGGAAAATAGCCAAATCCCATCTCAAGAGAAAAAAAATAAATAAAAGATCTCTCCTAATCCAAAGCAAAGCAACCCACATCAGGGATGGATCAGCACAATCAAAATATTTACTGGTTGCTTTGTCTAAAGACAATATGGCTGTCTATACTACAGCATGGGTGAGAGAAAAATCTTTGTTGTCTCAGTTCTTTTAAGAAATATTTCTGAAGTTCTTCCACTTCATCACCACAGCCATGCCATCCTCAGGCCACTCGCAGGCAACTGTGTTACCCTCCATTCTTTCCCCCTGCCTTCCTTGTTGTCCCCAGTACTTTCTACACACACACACACACACACACACACACACACACACACACACACCAGGATTGTCTTTGTACAAATAAATCTAATCACACCACTCCCCTTCCCATTGCATTTAGCCTCCAACCCTAAGTCCTAAGAGCTCCTGTGGGGTCTGACCCCGGGTGGGATCTCTCTCCAGCTTCCTCTGGTGCCTGTGCCCACTTTGCTGTCGTAGCTCTGCCCCACTGCCCTCCTTTCGACCTCCAGATGGACAAGCATTTGTCCCTACATCTTCCACACCTGTACATCCCTCTGTCTGGAATGCACAGCCTCTGTTCTTCACCTGCTAACTCGAGTTCAGGTCTGGCTTTAAAACGTCACTTCCTCACACATCCCTCTCTGACCCCTAATCTAAAATAACCCCTCCTACTAAACTGTTTCACGAATCCCATGCTTTTCCTGAATGGTGCGCACGCAGATGGCGGCACTGAACTGAGTCATATGACAATCAGACTAGAAGCGCCATGGGGCAGGGATCGTTCGTGTTTTGTAAACCCTTGTATGTCCAGCATCTCGCACTGTACATGGCACACAGAGGCTCAATAAATATATGTCTAATGAATAAACAAGTGAAGCCTGCCTCATCTCATCTATTCATTCATTCTGCAATCACATGTCTCAGGCTTTACAGACCCATAGATGCAAACATGGTGATATTAACAAAGTGTCCATGTTACAGTCGCTTTTGCCACTGCCTGTCGGTTCTCTTCTAGGTACTTCTGAGAGTCCAAGAGAGGGAGACAGGTATCTCTCATGTGTGTGGACACCAGTAAGCTCGTGTCTCCTGCTCTGGGCGTGTTCTGGTGCCCATACATCCTCTACTGACAGTGACTTCTGGGGCTGTGGATCTACTCTGCACATTTCTCTGCTGGTGACATGGCCAATTCTCCAGGATGCAGATCTGCGCTGTGGGCCTCATGGCAAGGAGATTGGGGGCCAGGCATGGTGGCACATGCCTGTAATCTCAGCACTCTGGAGGCTGAGGCAGGAGGATCACCGAGAGTTCAAGGCCAGCCTGGGCTACATAGTGAGTTCAGGGCCAGCCTGAATTACATAGCGAGACTCTGTCTCAAAAATTCCACCCCCCACAAAAAAAAAAAAAAAAAAAAAGAAAGAAACAAAGAAACAAAGGAGATTGAGGAAGGATAGGCTGGAGAATGCCTGCACCCAATTCTGAAGCGTGCTGCTTGGGCCAGGGTTCCTTGCAGTCTTCTATGAGCAGCTCGTTCTCTTTGCAGCCGAGTTCTCTATCAGACAGAACAGGGCATGCAGATCTCCCGGTCCATCTCTCTCATATCTCTCCTCTCTCCCTGGAGCCCCTTTCTCCTTCAGCTGAAAAGTACACCCAGACACCCCTTTTATTTGTACAGCAGATAGCACGCAGGGGCCCCCAGCAATGTGCGATGTTCCCGGTGGTACAGTCTGGCCACTGCTCCAATTTATCCATTAATTCAACACGTGTTTACAAAGCACCTCCAACACAGTCATGGGGTCTTTCACATGGCTGCACTCTGTCCTTTCTGCATCTGTACCACAGCCACTGCCTCATTTTACAGCCCTCTCACTTCTCTCCTAGGTGACTGCAACAGTCTCCGCACCGCCCTCCTGGCCGGCCTCCTCCACGGCTGCCAGAGAGCTCTTATCAGCATGCGGAAAGAATGACATCAGGCTCTTGTTCAGATCCTTCAGGGGCTCCCTGTAGCTTTCAGGCCGGGGCTTAAACTCCTTAGTGTGCCACTAAAGGCGTTTTGTGATCTGGCAGCTGCCTGTTTGTTCAGTCACATTTCCGAGGTCTCTGCTCCCAAGCGCTCTCTCCTTCAGTCCCACTGAACTCTCTGTGGGACAAGAATGAGTCACATTGCCTCTGACCTCTGCGTCTCCCATGTTCTGTTCCTTTTGTCTGGAGTGTCCTTCTCCCACTTTTTATCTAGACCAGCACTGTCCAAGAGGACTTTCTGCAACAATGGAAAAGTTCCATATCTGCTCTGTGGGAGCCCCTAGCCACATGTGGCTGCTGACTTTTTGAAAAGTGGCTAATGTGAGCAAGAGAAACAGACACAGGGACACATGTGGCTAGTAGCTACCCAATTGGGCAGCATGAAGACAACTGTTACGTTGAAATACCTAGCTCAGGGCTGAAGGTCTTCTCTGGAAACAATCCCAATGTCATGGCTGACCTTGTTCTGCCATCCCAATATTTAGAACCGTTTTATAGTCAGTGATTCGTTGGTCCCAAGTGCTGGGATTACAGGCAGGAACCACCACTCCCAGTTTGACAAATCTTATAAAGTTCTATTAATCCAAAATATACCAAGGGCTCCTAAAAGTCAGTGATAGGAAAATGAACAATCTGGTTTTAAAATGGCCAGAAGACCTGAACAGACATTTCACTAAAGAAGATACATAAATAGCAAATAAGCATATGAGAAGATATTCAACATCCTATGTCTTTAGCGAATTGCAAATTAAAACAACAATGAGATAACTCCACAATGAGATAACTCCACTGCCCAAAATCTAAAATTCTGATGGTAGCAACTGTGATAAAGATGTGAAGCAGCAGGAACACACATTCATTGTTGGTGAGAATGCAAAATGGTATGGCCACCTAGGAGGGCAGTTTGGTAGTTTCTTATAGACTAAACTTACTTTTATGATTGGATCCAGCAATCATATTCTTTGTCATTTATCCTAAGGCACTGAAAACACAAAACACTGTACACTGATGTTTTAGCAGCCTTAGGCATTCAGAACTCCTAAAACTTAGAAGCAACCAAGAGGTTCTTTTAGTAGGTAAATAGATAAGCAAACTGTGTTACATGTAGGCAGTAGAGTACAGTACTATCCAATGTTTTTTTTTTTTTTAATGAACTATCAAGCCGTGAAAAGACATGGAGGAGTTTTACATGCATGTCATTAAGTGAAAGAAGCCAATCTGAAAAGGCTACACATTGTATTATTCCAACATGACATTCTGGAAAAGGGAAAGTACAAAGACAGTATAAAGCTTAGAGGTTGCCAAGGATTAGGGTAGAAGGAGGGATGAATAGGCAGAGCACAGGGGGCTTTGAAACTACTCTGTACAGTATATAATGGTGGATACAAGTCACTACACATTTTTCTTTTCTTTCCTTTTTGGGTTTTTTTTTTTTTTTTTTTTTTTGGTTGGTGTTTTTGAGACAGGGTCTCATTATGTAGTCCAGGCTATCCTTGAACTCACTTTGTAGCACAGGTTGGCCTCAAACTCATGGTGATCCTCCTGCCTCAGCCTCCCGAGTGCTGGGATGATAGGTACGCAACACCATGCCTGGTAATTTTTTAAAAACTCATGCAATGTACAATACCAAGAACAAACTTTAATATAAACAATGGATGACTAAACTTTGGGTGACTGTGATGTAGCAGCACAGGGTCACCAGCAGTAACAAATATACCTCCCTCACTTGAGATTGGAAGTGGAGGAGGCTATGCATGCACGGGGAGGAAAGTGTAAGAGAACTTGATGTCCCTTCTGTTCCATTTTCCTGTGAATCTAAACCTGCTCTAAAAACAGAAAATCTGCTTTAAAAAGTGCAACTCCCACCATGGCTGACTTCAAGCTACCAACATGACATCACTGAAGAGACGCACACAACTTGCTCTCGTGTGCAGAGGGGCACCAGCCCCAGCACGCGCGCCTGCCTAGATGGAATGTCCCAGGCATGGAATGCAGGGAAGCCTCCAGGCTCCCTGGGGGAAGCCTCTTCAGCTGGGCATGCAGCTGCAGGTGGATTTCAATCCCAACCCGAGAGATAAAGGATCAGGGAGCTACAGCTTTTATTTATTCAGAAAGATGTTTCCCTTGCATACTTCACCTTTAACAGGAAGACTTGTCCAGACATGGACTGAGCGGCATGCACACTAGCAGGAAGTGAGCCTGAGATGAGAGAATGGAGGCTTGACCCAAAATGTCCTAAACGACGAGGGGTTTATGATCCCTCATACCAAGAAGTACAGAGTGGCTTGGCAATGCTATCCTCCAATCATCTCTTCTCAGTGGTTGTTGCAGTTCTAGACATCACCTGCAGATGTGACATACTAATGAAGAAGAGGCACGTTCCCTCTCAACTGTCACTAGAGAGAAAATCTTTCCCAGAACTCCCCAGCAGCCATTCCCACAGACCCCAGTGGCAAGATGATGGATCACATATCCTGGGTGGGCCACCAGCTCCAGGACAATGAGCCGACTCAGCAGGCCTAGACTGATGGGAAGAGCCCTGCAGGGGGCAGAACCTAGGCAACCAGCTGGGGCCTGCCCACAGGAGCAGCCTGTGGGGTGTGGTGGGGAATAGATGTCAAGACCCGACCTATGAGAATATTAGAGGAAGAGCCACTTTGTTTACGGCCAGGTCACTCCACAAACATTTCTCAAGGTAATCAAGGAACAAGGAAGTGGTGTGAGGGAGCTTTCCCCAGCTTTCCCTCCCCAAGTGCAGACAGCCACGCAAAAGCACGCTCACATGCATTCCATCAGCCTTCCGCTACAGAGTCCACAACTGCTAGGCCCAGAGGCCAAAGGGGATAGACCCCATGCTGTTCAGAGACACCAGCACTGCACAGAGGGAGGCCACGCGGCTGCTGTGGGGATGGACTTCCCCGCCAAGCAGGGCTGTGCCATAGTCCCAGCAACTCGCTGACCCTGGCATGAGACTCCCTACACACCCACCTACCCAGGCGCTCCCAGGAAGGGCTCTGTGCAGGGTCGTTTGTGGCAGTCCCATTTGCACACGTCTGAATTCCCCAGGGCAGGCAGCACGTGGTGTCTCACTCCCCCGGCTATGACCTGGTTATGGGGAGTTGCTAGGTAACTGCTTCCCACACTGGAGGAGGCTTAGTTACCATGGCAAGCCCAGATTGGGGGGAGGGGGGTGTATAGAGGAAAGGGAGCACTAGAAGTTGGGGGAGGGCACAGCAACCTGGGCTCTGTCCTCTCTCCCAAGCTACAGACCTCAGGGGACTGTCGTAACCCTTCTGGGCCTCAGTCTCCTCATCAGTCAAATGAATGAAGAAGAGCGTGGGTCTTTTCTAGCTCTAAACCCCTGATGCATGCAGGTGGCATACACTAAATGAGTACTGATCCTCAAATCCCTCTTAGGCAAGGGACAACTCAGAACAGGTGAAGAAAGGGAACTAATTAAGCTTGTCTTTTTTAAAAAATAAATAGAGGAATTAGCCAGTTGATATCTCCATTAGGACAAATAGAAACTATGGAGTTTCTTTCTTCCCTTGGCAGAAATTTAGTTTCAGGAATTGATATTTACAAGTCCCTGGGGACCCCTAGGCACACCCCCCCCTTTTTTTTTTTTTTTTTTTTTGGTACTGGGAATCGCCTAGACTCTTTTCTGAACTTAGACTTCCTAAGGAATAAAACTTAGCTTGTGAAAGGGTGATGTCCTCTCAGATGGGGTCTGGTGGTTCTTGGGCTCTGCAGGCCCAGCTGGAGCCACAGGGGAGCCTTGGTCAACCCTCACTAGGGATGACCCTGACCCTACAGCATGGGCCTCCACTCAAGTCCATTGGCTCTGCCACTTGAGCCTGGCTTCATTCCCCCATTCCTCCAGTGAGATCCCTGCCCAGGCCCAGATGCTGGGACCTCTGCAGTACCCAGCTCCTCCCTTCCCCAGTGACCTTATCCTGGAGCCCCAGTGCTGCCAGCTACACAGGCTCCTGTGACCCCAGAAGAAAGGCCAGGCCCATCCCACCCCCAGCGCTGGTCTGTCTTCCCTCCTCCTCCTTAGACCCTGCTACCTGGGTCCAGTCCTAAATGGAGCCATTCCTGATCCCTCCCTGCCCCCTACAAACATGGCAAACAGAACAACATGAGGTGGCTGAGGTTGCTAGAATCATCTTGTCAGGGATCCTTCTCCACCCACACTTGACAGCGAGTTTCCCTGCAGTTGGCGGCAGAAGGAGGAACAATACCTCGTAAAGGGAATGAAAACCGCTGGGTGTTACACTGATTGCTTCCATGGTACCAGCCCCCCAGCACTAGCTGTGCTCTGGAGCATTCTAGAACCTTCCAGCCCTACAGAGAAAGTTCCCTCCTGTCCTTTCTAATCACCTGCCCCAGATGATGTGGAAAAGCTGTAGCTTTGAATCAGACCGACCTGGGCTCCAGGTAAGACTCCGCCACTTGCACTGTGAGCCTGGAGAAGTCACTTGACCTCTCCAAGCTGATCTAGAGAATGGAGAATGAAGTTGTCACAGGAAGTAAATGAAACTGTAGGAAGGACCTGGTAAGAGCCTAGCATATGGTGGGATCTGAGATGACTGTCAGCTTTCTTTTTTCCTTTTTATTTTTATGGCCAAGACCAAGCAACAAGGCATGGAAGAAAAGGGACTTAATCCTTTTCTGAGGCTCCTGCTGGCTTTTGACCTCCCCGGCCCACTCATGAGTCCCACCTCCCCTAGTCAGCAAGTGTGAGTGGGCACTAGTGCACACACACACACACACACACACACCCACACACAGAGCCAGCAGAAACAGGCTTCTCCTTACATCCCCCAACATCACCCCCAGGGAGAAGCCATTGCTGCAAAGGCCTCCTCCCCGCTGGAACTCGCCTGACCTGTATTCTGCCCTCCTCCAGTAATATTTCTGTACCTATCACACTGTTAATTCGCTGATGTTGGAAGAGCTACCCTCCCTCCCCTCACTCACTTCTCCCCAGTGATGCCTCCACTGTCACAGTGGCCTGTAAGGGACAATACGCTGAGAGTATGGCAAAGATTCTTTGCTTAGCCCAATTCGAGTCAGGCTTCTTGATCTTTTGCTAGATCCCTCTACTCACTTCCTTTTAAGATCCAGTTTTAGCAAAGAACCCTAAGTCAATGGACCCCCTACTGGATATCTGATCTCCTCCATATCTGACCAGTTCTTCCTCCTGCACCATCCCCCAGTTGATGTCTGATCATCCTGGTCTGTCTTCAGCAAGAATCCTGTCAGAACCCCCACTCCTGACGTTTCCTCTGAGTAATTTTCATCCACTGACCCCCACCTATTCCTCCTTGGTTATAAATCCCCGCCAGCTCATGTTGTGTTTGGAGTTGAGCCCAATTTCTCTCCCCCAATTGTAGGGCCCCATTGCCGTAGTTCCTGTACCTCTCTCAATGGTGGTGGCCATTATGGCAGAGTGCCAATTTGACTGGCTTTGTGATCCACCCAAGGGATTGGTGGGTCACATATTTGGGTGTCTGAGTGGGTCATGAAGGTGTGGCCTTGGGGTCTAAGTCTGATCCTTCATCCGTTCCTCTCTGACATTGTTCCACTCCTTTGCTTCCTGGCCGCCATGAACCAAGCAGCTTTGCTCTGCCACACCCTTCCAGCATGACATTCCTGCATTGGATCCAGCTGACCCCGGACAGAATCTCCTGAAACCATGAGCCAAATTAAACTTCTCCTCCTTTAAGATGTGGGTGTCTCAGCAATGCAAAAGCTAACAAATATAATCATCCTGAATAAGGTCTTCCTTACCATGCTGTAACAAGCATCACTGAATCATTTTTTCTTTATCAGATGTTGACTGAGAGTGCCACGCTGAGCAGTGGTGTCAGCAGCAACAACAACCCAAGACCACCTTGGGATACCAGCCATCCTGGTTACTCCCACCCAGGGTCTCTGTTACTTTACGGAGCACCCCACTCAGACCAGGCACTGTCTTTACTGGAAAGCTTTCTCCCTACCTTGGCAAGGTAGTGCGTATCTGCAATCCCAGCTACTCAGGAGGCTGAGGCAGGAGGATCATAAGTTGGAGGCCAGCCTGGGCAACCTTGCAAAGCTGTGTCTCAAAATAGAAGGGTTTGGACGTAAAGACAGAGCACGCTTGGTTCATTCCCCAGTACAGGGGAAAACAGAGAAGAAGAAAAAACCCTGCCTATGCCATCCCCAGCTTGGGGTTTGAGCTGCCTCCAGGAGATGGGGCTGTCACCTGGATGACCATCAACCCCCGAACCTTGACCTGTATTTTCCTTCTCTGGTGACTGTGCCTATGCAGTCCTGCTCCCTGGGGGCCCTCTTCCCTTCTATTTACCTTCATCCACATCCTAGCCAGCTTTTAAGACAGAGAAACCTCTGCCTCCTTTCCAAGTTGTCTTTGATTCCCCCCTCAGCCCAGAGCCACCTTCCTGGCATGTGCAGTGCCAGCAGCTTTGCCCTGGAGCAGTGTTCACACTCAGGACCTCTGCTTGGTGACATCTAGGTTCCAGGTCCCAACGACAGGGATAAGCAGACACTAAGGAAATAATAATTCTAGCCCAGGCCCCTTGGTTGGTCAGTGTTGCTTTAAAATTGCTACAAATGTTCCTGGCGCTGCCAGCAGGCAGGAGGGGGAGGCACTGTGCTACCAGCTACAGTCTGCCCAGCAAGGGCCAAGCCTGCTCCCTCAGGCTGCCCATGATGCCTGCACAGTCCTCCATGGTGAGTTGCCCCAGGCTTCCTGCCCCTGTGCTCCTGCCTGGAGGGAGGGAGAGATGACCCTGTCCCTCCAGACGATTCCCTCCCAACCCCCCACCCCAGCCTCAGAGTCGAGCAGCCTTCTTTCTGTAGCATTAAGGGTTGTTGTAGTCTATCATGGGGCTTTCCCTGCCTCCAGTCCATCCTGTCCCCCCAGCTAGAGACATGATCTTAGGCACCATGCCTATTCCGCCCATTCCCAGCTCTCACATCTTCCATGGCTCCCAACTGCAACAGAGTTCAAACAGCCTGCAATTTGAGGATTTGAGAGCTTCCTATATTCCCAGCCTGTCTCCTCTCTGTCATTCCCGTCCCTGAAACACACACATGTACGTATTCACATATCCAGACACACATACATATATACATAAATGCATTTGTAGACACACGCCTATGTACATACATATACACAGACACCGTGACCTAAAAGAGTTGTTTTAGGTAGAGATAAGATTTATTGATGAGCTTGATTTGAAGAGGGAGACAGCACAGTGGAGGCCTTCAAGAGTGCAAGGCCTCCACTTGTCCAGGGGAACAAGATTCACCCCATAACCCTCAAGGATGAGGTGCTTCTCAGCCACCATCTCAAATCCATCTGCATTAAACTTGGTGAAGCCCCACTTCTTTGACATGTGGATCTTCTGGTAGCCAGGAAACTTGAATGTGCGTAGCCCTTGATCACGTGTTCCTTGTTCTGCAGCCCCGTGCGGATGGGCGTGATGACTTGTGCAATGTGAACCCTCCCCACTGTGCCCTGGAGCTTCCCAAAGGCACCTCGCATACCTATCTTGAGCCTAGACTGGGGATAGCAAGAGGTCAGATACACGAACATCCACCAGGAAGCAGTGTCCCCAAGGCCTCCTAGGGCAACCCACATCAACGAGAGGCTGAGAACACTACCAAGGAGCTTGCTATTCACAGCCACTGCACACTTGGGCACCCACGAGCAAGGCGACCCAGTCAGCTTCATTGACTGCCGAGACAGAGACCAAATTACTTGCTTTGGTCACCATTTGTCTTGAACATCTTTTCTTTTTCAGTACTGGGGATTGAACCCAGGGTATTTGCACCAAGCTACTGAGCTACATCCCCAATCCTTTTTTTTATCTTGAGACAGGGTCTCACTAAGTCACTAAGTTGCCCAGGCTGGGCTCAAAGTTGCAATCTTCCTACCTCAGCCTTCCAGAGTGCTGGCATTACAGGCATGCACCACCATGTCTGTGACGTTTATTCACTCACTCACTCATTCATTCATCCATTCTCCCTCAGTACCAGGTCCATTTCAGAGCTGGGGCATGCTTTTCCCACCTCCCCGCTGTCAGGTACTACCCAGAACACCTTCCAATTCCCTTCTAAGTCTCTAGATTCGCTAAGGACTGGTTCGAGGCCCACCTACTTGGAAAAGCCTTTTCAGCTTCTCAGGCTTCCACAGCTCTTCCTGATTTCGAGGTCCTTGAAGAGCGCTCTCTAAAAGAACTCCCTAGGATGATAAACATCTTCCGGATTGGCATGTCCAATAGGTGCCCACTAGCCATGCATGGCCATTGAGCACCTTGAAGAGTGCTCAATAGCCCCAGGGCACAGTGGGGAGAGTTTTGAGAGTGGCTAGTGAGATAAAGAAACTGACTTTTTAATTCTTAATTTTCATAGCCATAGATGGTCAGAAGTTACTATATTGGACAGTGCAGCTCTATTGCATAACTCATCTGACCCTTGGTCCCATGGACTTGGTGGCAAGTGGACCTGGATTGGAGTCCTTAGCTGTGTGACCCTGGTCAGTTTGCTAAATGTCTCTGAGCCTCGGCTTTATGGTGATATCGCATGTGGATTATAATACATCATAAAGGATGAAGTGATTGAATGTATCGGAAGCCCCCATCACATCCGATGCATGCAGCTGGCATACAGTAAATAAACAGTGATCTTTAGACACCACCCCACCCCCTTTTCCCTGGGCAAGAAATGACTTAAGAAGGGCACAGTGAGATGAGAGGGACTAAACCCTGGTTTGGGACCTCAGGTTGTCTCCATTCACCTACTCCATTATCAGGAATCCTCTCCTGATACTCAACCAGCAGAAAAAGCCCCAGCCAGAGGACTAAGCATCTCTTGCTCAGTGTCAACCCACCCCAGCTGCACACAATGGGCTGACTCTGACAAGTGACCCCGGGGAAGGGACAGGGGAGGAGTCTCCAGGCAGAAGAAGTGAGGGATACTGGGCCTCTCCTTAGTCCTGCCCTCACTGAAATCTGTCCCTCTGATCCTGGTCCCCTTTCCCCGCTCCAGACCAAAGTCTGTACCTCCCAGAGGGACATGGATGCTGACCTCCTCTTCTCCTTTAAAGATGATCAAACTGTGCACCATGTAGTGGACCCTACTGAGCCCCCTGCGCGTGCAGGCACACACACACACACACACACACACACACACACAGAGTCATGCTGTGCACTTGAAAAGACTCCTGTTCAACTGAGTTGCCTTGTGCATCCCAGGTTCTTATTCTTACATTCATACTTTATCTGTGACAGGGGGAAAGAGAAAATCCTACTCAGTTTTAAGAACTTTCTCGTCTGTTCAAAGTAAAGTGGCGATGAGGGGGGTGAAATTCAGTGGTTAGGGTGCAACAACAGGCAACAGCGCTGCACTCAAGGAGCTGACAGCTCCCTGTTGGGAGAGACAGGCCATCCCTACCCAGAGCTCAGGAGCTAGGATGGGGTAAACGAAGTGACCACACGCTGAGGACAGAAGACTGAGTCACTGGTGGATGGAGTGAAAACACGCCATGCCAAGGAAGGAGGCCGCACATGGAAGAAGCACAGCAGGTTGGGGGCCCAGATGGCCTTGAGGAGCTTGGCTTTCACCGTGGGTAGTGGGGAACCTTGGAAAATGTTCCGCAGGGGATGACATCTTTATATTCGCCCTTTAAAAGGGATTGGAGGGGGAGGCCTCCAGTGAGGGAGGCTGAGCGGGAGGCTCTGGCAACATTGCAGGTGGGGAAGGCAGGGAAGTGAGGGGATGGTGGTAGTAGCAAGGATAGAGAGACAAGGACCGACAGCAGGCAGCACAGAGGCAGCCTCTTCCGGCCCAGAGGCTGGAGGAAGAGGAAGCCAACCCCATGAGTTCACATCCCCGTTAAGGCAAGGTGGTGGAGGAAAGACAGCTGAGTCACTCACTCCAGGGCTGGGGACCCAGGAGGAACAGAGGAAGGGGCTGATGGTTCCCTTTGGCACATGTTACACCGAAAGGGCCTGTGGGATGTCCGAGGACAGATGGCCAGCAGGCAGCCTGAGATGGTGATATGGAGTTGAGTCATCCAAGCCCAGGGAAGCAATGCTGCCCATGGAGCAGTGAGGCGTGAAAGACAGGAAGGCCAGGGATGACCCCCAAGGAACTTCAACATGTAGATGGATACAGGAGACCAACAGGCCAGAGCATGGCAGAGAAATCAAGGCAGTCAGGTGAGAGGGACCCTGTATACCCCCGTGGCTATAGGTAGAAAAAGTCCCAAGTCTGGAAGGTCTGTGGGGGCAGGAACTTGCCTACTACATAGTGTTCAATAAAGAATCCCTGAAGCAGGTCGTGGTGGCACACACCTGTAATCCCCGCACTCAGGAGGCTGAGGCAGGGGGATCACCAGGAAGTGGAGGCCAGCCTGGGCTACATAGTGAGTTCAAGTCTCATCAGGACTACATAGTGAGACCCTGTCTCAAAATAAACAAATCATTGAATAAGCAGATGAAAGCCTTAGATAAATCCCAAAGGTGAAGTTGTGAGGCTTCAAGGTATTCATTTCGTGGGACAGAGTAGGGTGCAGTATGGGGGTGTCAGAGGTTCTAGAAGGCTATTCTGCCTGTCTGGGCCTAGGATCTGTGCCAGTGGAACCTCTTTTCCTTTTTCTTTCACCTGCTCAGGGAATAGACCACAAAGAAACATTTCAGAGGTGTGAGAGAGCCCCCCAAAGTTTTATAATAGGCGCCCATGACACAAATTGTTACAGAGGAAGTCACCCCTGGGGAACTTATCTAAGAATATATCATGAGGTGGGCTATTTTGGGACTCAAATTACACAGGAGGGCTGGGGAAAATAGACGTGTGCAGGGATGAACACAGCTACAATTAATGTTAACTACAAGGTGTCGTATCTTTACCGAGCGTGCAGCCTGCAGTGTATGAGGCGGAGGGTGAGAGGGAAGTGAATTGGAACCAAGTACCCAGACGGGAGGGGGCAGTATCCTCCCAGGAAGCCAAGGGAATGAAGGAGGGGGCAGGGGCTTGCTGGAGAAGGTAGAGCTTTCTCAGAAGGCAGCAGTCACCTTGGCCAAGGTGGCCTCTGAAGTTGGAAATACAACCAGCATGGGCACCCCTAGCTCAGGGAAACTCTCCAGGTCCAGAACCAGAGGCACAGGGAGAGGATCAGGAGTTTTCCTAGGAGGTCACCACATCAAGGAACATTCCTGGACTCCGATTAAGCTAAATTATTTAGTTTAATCTATAGGGCCCACACCTAAAAGAAATCAGTCTCCCCCACAGATAAGGCTTTTTAAAAAATCTTAATAATGCCATACCGAGTGTTTAGCTGTGTATAGGGTGGAAAGGTGGGGGCCTGATTTCATGAATATGTACCCTAGCATTTCCAACTGACAGCTGATAACCTTGAAGAGGACATCTCACCTCCCAGAACCTCAGTTTATTCTTCTGTAACACCTCACAATAATCCTTTCCACAGTCTAACAGATCTAACAGATTTGGAAGGAGGTTGATTGGATTGGATCATTGTATATTAAATGTCTCTATGTCCTTCACCCACTGTGCCCCTTATCACCTTGCCTCGTGAAGACTACTGTGAGTTTTTTGTTGTTGTTGTTTGGTTTATTTGTGGGGCTGGGAATGAACCCAGGGCCTCACACGCAGTAGGCAAGCCCTTTACCACTGAGCTACACCCCCAGCCCTATATCATGGTTGACTTCCAGCAAGGGAGCCACCAGGACAGCCAGCTATCATGTCTGCTTCTTCCTTTTTATTCTGGATGGCAAGCAGGTTATCTACTACAAGTGAACCTTTCTAACATGGGAGCTGACTAACACGACACTGGTACATAAAAGATGACTTACCAAAGACCATGGTGTGTTTCATATTCATTAGATCTGGGAAAGGTCTTTTTCAGTGTGAACTGTTTCTAAAATATTCCATTCTGCTTCTAAGCATCTGTCCAATCCCAACTCATGTCTCATAATATCTATGCCCTTTGAGAGCAAAAGCCATGTTTTAAGCATGCTAGTTCAATGTAAATCCCCAGGGGACTTGCTTTTGCTCAGAGCTGCATCTGCAGCACCCTGAACAGGACCTTGAACCTTGTGTAAGGCTCCACAAGGATTTGGTAAATGGATGAACAGCTTCTAACCCTTAGCACAATGCTAGGCACTCACCAAATGTTTGTTGAATGAATGAATAAAAAAAAGTAAACACTTTCTACTATCCCTTTCTAACATTCTCAGTGTAGGCAGAATAGCAAAGTGAATAGGTAGGCAGGTTCTGGAGTGAGATGGTCTGGATTTGGATTCTGGCTTTTCTACTTACTAGCTGGGTAACCTAGAGTGAGCTACTGAACCTCTCTGTGCTTCACTTTTCTCAGCTGTAAAATGGGGAGAATAATTTTTCTAATAGAATTACATAGTTCACCGAAAGTACACATAAAATATTTAGCAGTGACTGGCACGTAGTAACTGCCACTGTATTTTTTATGATCCTGTCACTCTCTTAACCTTCAGTTGCTCCTCTGTAGCTAAAAGAATAAGATCTAAAGTCAAGGTCCCCATAATTTGGCCCCAGTATCCCTCTCTTTCCGGTCCCATCTTTTACTGCCCTTTCCTGGTTGCTACCTGTGTCAGATCTCTCACAAAGTGAATACATTTTCCATTAACTTGTTCCCCTTCTCAAAAAAAATCCTTCAAGGTAGGGCTTATTATTGCCTGTATGTCACTGGTGATGAGACCAAGGCCCAGAGAGGAGTAACAACTTTCCCAAGGACACACAGTTAATCCCAGGAAATCAGGATTTTTTATCTAAAATCCTTGCCATGTTCAGTCTGTGGGTCAGCGCTATCAGTATACCTGGGGTTTTGTCAGAAATGCAGAACCTCGGGCCTCCTCCCAGACCCATTGAATTAGAATCTGAAGTTTAGGGCCGGTGAGATAGCTCAGCGGCATAAGCGTCTGCCTGGCAAGCGCAAGGTCTTGAGTTTGACTCCTGGTACCCACATATGAAAAAAGGGCCGGGGACATCGCTCAGTGGCACCGGCGCCTGCTGGCGCATGAGGTCCTGAGTTCAACCCCCGGTACCCACAAAGAAAAAAAAAAAAGAATCTGAAGTTTAACCAGTCTCACTCCTATAAGATGACTGCTATGTTCAGTAAAGTTTTAGAAGCACTACTCTAAACAACTGTTATGGTTTGTGTCTAGATGTCCCCCCAAAGCCTCATGCAGTCATGGAGGCGGGCTTCTAATGCTGGGATTATGGGCGTGAGTGCTACACCCACCCTGGGGCAGGCAGCCTGCATGTAATATAAGGGAGGGAAAGAGGCTGGCTCTCTCACTCTTGCACTCTCGTGCTCCTCCCTTTTGCTCTTGCTTGTTTTTGCTGCCTTTCGCCGCCATGAACTGTTGCCCTCTGCCATGTGCCACTCTGCCTTGGAGCCAGCCGAGTATGGACTGAAACCTCCACAAACTGAGCTAAATAAACCTTTCCTCCCTTAATTTTGGGTGTCAGGTATTTTGTCCCAGCAACGAGAGAAAAGTAACCAAGAAAACAACCTTCTGCCAGTTGGACAGGAGTGCAAATGAAATAAAATATGTGATCTCATTTAAACCCTAACAATCTGGGAGGTCAGGAGAGGTCAGTACCAGTGACCCATTTTACAGAAGACGCAGTAAGGCTCTGAAGGGGTAGTCGCTTGACCTGAACCCCCATGCACCCAATGGCAACATGATGCGCTGACCTTTAGCACATCTCAAATCCCTCTCCCATCCTTGAATCCTCATCGTTTCAGGCTCGATTCAAAATCTCTTCCTAATAGGCGAAGTCCTTCTTATCCATATCCCACTGGGCAGATTAATTAATTGCTTTTCCCTTCATAGTTCTCACAGCTCCCTACCCATAGCGTTCTCTCGGCCCTAATTCATTCTTTAAGTAATATGTACTGCGCATGAACTGTGTGCCAGCCGCACAGTAGGCACGGAGTAAATGTTGAGACAGTTTGCTCCCAAGCACTTGAGTGCATTTATTAAAACACTTTCTTCACACTTGGGTCATCACACTGCTTGTGTTACTGTTGTCCTTCCTTTCTACTCTCCTGAGCTCCTCTGTGCCCCCAGGGCACAGGATCTGACCCTTATTGGCCCCCAAATCTTTATAAAACAAACTCTAAGTTCTCCAATCTAAAGACGGAATTCATCTATAGTACTTAAGAGTGGATTTTTACCAGGACTGTAGCCTTCCACTTCTGGGGTGGCAAAGGACAGATCAGGCACCTTGCTACTCACCATCCCGTCTTTGGGCTGATCCAGGATGCTTGGAACTACTGTCATAAAATTTACAGATGTTTGAAAATCTCCCTCATTTTTTCCCAGACCATCAAGGGAAGTCATAGAAATGCTAAGTGACACCCCCACCCTCTCCCCATCCCCCAGGGTTAAAACCACCACATCCCCCATAACCTAAACAACAAGAAAAGGAGAAAGGGCCTCCCAGACACCCAGAGCCTAGCAGTCCCCATGATCTGCCTCTCATTTTACCAGGAACCTGAGGAAAGCACTTGTTTCTAGGCCTCAATTTCCTCGTTTGTAAAATGAGGGGTTGGACTAGTTTCTAAAGCTCCTTCCAGCTCTGAGATGCTGTACTACAAAATGAGAGAAATGTGAACCTTTGGTTGCTATGATCTGAAAATATTTTGAATGTGGAGAATCAAACTGTACAGCAGTACACGAACAAAATAATATGTTAATGACTAAGAAGATTGTATTTAATCCAATGGGAAACAGCAGAGCTGCCGGTCGGGAGCTGTGTGTGTGTGTGTGTGTGTGTGTGTGTGTGTGTGTGTGTGTGTGTGTGCCTGCTAGGCTTTCTTCCTTGAGCTCAAACATATATTTTGAATCACTAATATAGTAATCAGGCCTGTGGCAGCCTATCTTGCCCAAACATACACACACACACACTCAGAAAAACGCATGCGCACGCGCACACACACACACACACCCCACTTCAAATTAAAATGGGGGTAAATTTCCACTGCTGCTGCTTACATCTTTTCTGTTTGGGCGACTTTTTTCTTTTTAAGTGAAGGTGTTGGACTGACAGACCCTGGAGGCCTCTGATCTCAGAACTGGGGCACGTGGGCGTGAAACAAGGGATCTCATTAGCATTTTGTTTTCCCATACCAAAATCCAGTCCAGCAGCGAGACGCAAGGCTTGGGGTCAGACGGGCGACCCCAGAGGCCAGAACACGTGCTCTGGTCTCTGCCGTACCTGCGGGGAAAATGAAAGCACACAGTGACGCCTCTGGCGGGGGCTGGGTGAGGGAGGGTTTAAGTCACCGACCTCCCACAGCCGAAGGGTCTGAGTAAGCAGGTGGAAGTGGCCCCAGGGTTACGCGTGGGTCTAACCTGGGCCTCGCTCTAACTTCCTTTCCACTCTGGGCCTTTCAACCCGGGCTGGACCCCGCAAAGCGCAGAACCGACTGCATCCCAAGAAAGCCCCGCAGTCCGGGAGCGGGCCCAGCCTGCAGGCGCGGCGACCCCGCCCCGCTCGACGGCCCCTCCAGCCCCGCCCCGCCCGGCGGCCGCGCCCACGCTGCGCCCCGCGCGGATTGGCCGGCTGGAGGCCGCGGGGCGGGGCCGAGGCAGACCTCTCCGCCAGGTGAGCCGCCCCGCCCCTCGGCCGCTCCAGGTGCGGCCGCCGGCCCTCAGCGTTGGGGCAGGGGCCGGTGCAGGGGCCAGGCCGGCAGCCAGGGCCGACGGCCGCGACGCTATGGCCGAGTCCCAGCTGAGCTGCCTGGACGAGGCGCACGTGAACGAGAAGGTGACCGAGGCGCAGGCCGCCTTCTATTACTGCGAGCGGCGACGGGCCGCGCTGGAGGCTCTGCTGCGCGACGGCGAGCCGGCCTACAGCGAGCGGGTCCAGAAGGAGCGGCTGCGGAACTTCCTCTCCAGCCAGGAGCGCCAGGCACTCCGCGCCGCCTGGAGCCCCTACGAGGACGCCTCCATCGCCGCGCGGGGCAAGAGCAAAGCCAAGTCCAAGGGGCCCGCGCCCGCCCCGGCCCAGCCCGCCGAGTCGCTGGCCTACTGGCCAGACCGCTCCGACACCGAGGTGCCCCCGCTGGACCTGGGCTGGACGGACAATGGCTTCTTCCGCGGCGTGAGCCGCGTCACCCTCTTCACCCATCCCCCCAAGGAAGAGAAAGCACCACACCTCAAGCAGGTGGTCAGGCAGATGATCCAACAGGCCCAGAAGGTAGGCCCGGCCCTGCGCTCCACACTGGTGGAAACTCACCCCCAGCCTCTTGGACCAGGCCTCACCTCCCGGGGAGGGCCTGGTACAAGCCGCCCTAGCCACTCTCTGGAAAATGGTGTGCAACGCACCATAACCTTGTGGGCCTGTGCTGAGGCCTCTAAGGAGGATGGATGTGAACGTGTTTGGCAAATCACAAAGTGCTGAACAGACGTTAGTCCTTATTATTACAGTGTGCAGAGGCGCTGGCTTTCTGTGCTCTTTGCTTCTGGGTTTTTGTCCTGCCTGTCCCTCCTGGAGGCCCTGTAGCAAAATGGGCCACTTACAGGTCTTTTGCTCATAACCTATGCACTCCGCAGAGATTTGCAAAATGTATCCCTGTCCATTTTCTTATTCGATCTTCGAAACAACTGTTGAGGGTGACCTCCCTATCCCTGCCCCCACCCAGACAAAACTGACCTGGAGCCCTCACATTCACTCCCCTCCTGGGCCCAGCACTGGCGTTCAAGCGGCCAGGAATGAATGAGGGAAGCTATTTTGAGTACCCGCTGTGGTCTGGCATGGTTCTGGGCATTCTGACAAGGCAGGTTCTGGACTCTGCAGCTCAGGAAAAAGCTCCTGCTTAGCCCATCTGCTCGAGTTGTTGAAAGGGGATGGGGGCCGGTAGGCTGTGGATCAGGGGGGAGACTTGAAAATCTTTTCTCTGTGCTGAGTAGGAGAACTCCGGTAGTGTTTGATAAAATATAGGATATTCCATTAAATTTGAACTTTTTGAATTTTTTTTGGTATCAGTTTATCTCAAATATTGTGAGGGACATATTGGAACTGAAATTATTCATCATTTACTAAAATTCAAATTTAATTGGATAGCCTACTTTTTATTTGCTAAATCTAGCTCCCCTCCATTGAGATTTGTTAAGAAACACTGGCAGCCTTTGGTGCCCTGTTTATAATGTGCAGCAGGAGGGACTGGGTTCACCATTGTAACCCAACTCTGAGCCTGTGACTGGAGGCCTGATTCCATTGGAGGCCAAAGAGGCCAAAAGAGGAACCAGGAAGCTGGGAAAACCGTTGGTGGAGCTCTTCTTCCTGGAAGTGGTAATCTAGATGGCCTCAGAGGAAGGGTTAATTTTTCACTGTGGGTATTTCCACCCTCCTGCTCTAAGTAATTGTTCCCTGCCTGACTGAACTTTCTTTATGTATTGCATTCTGCAGAAGAAAAAGGCAAGATTGAACACAGAGCAGGGGAAAAGAAAGTGGGTGGCAATGCTGGGCAGCAAGCCGAAGCCGAGGTCTGGGGTCCGGTCTCCTGATGTAATCCTAACAAAGGCTCGATTTGTTTAGCACCTATTATGTGCTGCTCGCTGTGCTAATGATTTAACCCACATTTTGTCTTGCTTTTCACAACCATTGGGAGAAATAGATTTTTTCCTTATTCTTAGAGAAAAAGAAATCAGGATTCAGGACAGTTAAGTTACTTGTCTAAAGTTACATAGCTAGTAAGTGGCTGACCAGGACCCAAACACCAAAGCCTTTCCTCTAACACTGCACTTCCCTGCCCCACTGTCCAAGGTAATGGTGCAGTGGAGTTTGAATGGAACCAATCTGGTCACAATCTAGGGCACAGGTTGTATATCCTGTTACAAGAAGGGAGAGACAAGGCCCCTGGCCACTGGGGCTTTTAGTTCCATGTGGGATGACAGGACTCTCCTGCTTAGTGGGGTTTTCTTTTTTTTTTTTTTTTTTTGTGGGTACCAGGGGGTCGACCTCAGGAACTCGCGCGCCAACAGGCACCCGTGCCGCTGAGCGATATCACTGGCCCCTTTTTCGTATGTGGGATCCGGGAGTCGAACTCGGGCCCTCGCGCTTGCAAGGCAGGCGCTTATGCCGCTGAGCCATCTCACCGGCCCTTAGTGGGGTTTTCTTAACTCTTTCACAAGTTCAGATTTTAAGCACTAGTTATTTCCAGAGTGTATGCTGGAACTACCCATAAAGAAGATCCAAGTTGGGTCCTTTGCCCTGCAAAAGTTTACTCAAATGCTAGGGCTCTGCTGGAGGAAAGGGGGGTTTTGAGGCTGGATGTGCATACTGGGAAGGCTCCCTGAGGGAGGTGAGTTGCAGAATTGGGAAGGGGAGAGAGAATTAAACTAGGCATTCTCTCAGTAAGAGACTCCAGGCCCAGAGCAGGGTTTATATTTATATTTATATTTATTTGTATTTGTATTTTCTCTTACCAAAAAAATGCAATGCAAATGGAGGTTTGATTGGCAGGAGAAAGCTATCATAATAGGATCTGAGAATGTGGGGGGCCTGGAGTAGGGTTCCTTCAACCAGGTCCCCAGGCAGGAGACTGTAACCCTGGAAGTAGGAGCTTTTGACCCTGTCTGTACACCACCAATTCCCAGGCCTTCTGGACCCCTCCCCTTAATAATCACTGTCCCTTATGTCTGTAAAGCACTACATCACAGGTGAGGAAACTGAGGTACAGAGAAGGAAATGGGCTTGCCCAAAGGTCATGTGGCTGGTTATAGAAAGACCAAGGTCTCTAACCTGTGTTCAAAGGCTGCACCTCCAGACTGGGGCTGGTCTCTACCACTACCCCAGTTGGTCCAATTTGCAAGCAACCTTCAGTTGCTTCCTCCTCCCTACACACCCTGAGGGAGGGAGTTTCTTTTGCTTCCTGGGTAAATCTGCCTGGAGGCTGGGTGGGGCAGACTTGTGAGAGAGTTTCTTTTGCTTCCTGGGTGAGTCTGACTACCTGGAGCCTGGGTGGGACAGACTTGTACCTTGGGGTCACACTGGAGGGGAGTCAGAAGAACTTGGACATGTCCAACTGTGTGCCAGAGAGATTTAGTTTTGTTTCACTTGATCTTTAAAATAATTTTCTAAGGTGCAGTAATTTTTGTTCCCAAATAATAAACAAGAAATAAAAGTTCAGAGGGAGTTGCCATGACTTGCCCAAAGTCACAGGTCAGTGAGAGATTTCATCCCTGGTCCTGCAGGATATGCAGCTAGGAGCCTAATTGGGGGCACTTTGAAAATGACTGGGGCTTGGGGAGAAGGGCAGGTGTGGAAATAGGCCTGTGAATGGGAGGAAGACCTTTGAGGAAGTGAGTCTAAACTAGCTGCTCTCCAGGCTGCTGTAAAAGTCAGCGTCCCCTTCCCCAACTACGCAGGATAACCAGCCTTTCAGATTCAGCTGTGTTTATTTGTAGAGAGGAGGTCCCCCTTCTTGAGAGATCTGCTTATTTTAGTGTCAACAAATGATGTCCTTTGTCTGCTTAAACTATAGGTAGAAAGGGTGCCTTTAGGGACTCAGAAATGAGGCTTTGGCCAATGCCAGTCTAGCAAAGAAGACCAGGGCAAGTCACTGACACTTGGGCAGCTCAGATCACTATAATTGCCAGGCAGTGCTTAATAGCAAGACCATGTACACACTGGGAAACTCTTGACTCTTCTTTGCAAAGCCAGAGCAAGAGGAACAAACACCTGCAATCCTGACAGGCTAGCAACTTGGAAGGATTATGCATCTGTTTGGTCACTGGGCAAAATGTGGAGGTCTACTGCCTGCCAAGCATACATTAATAGAAAAAAGACATGAAATGTGCCTCTGCCCTTAAGTAGCCTAATAGTCTGCTAATGTGGTGTTGCAGTTTTGTATGACAAATCCTTGACATGGGGAGTGGCAGGAGGGACACTAACCTTACCCAGAAGGCTCTTTGATGCTGAGGGCCTGTTTGCAGACATGTCTGAACAAAACAGGGAGGATGAGATGGCACCAAACCATCCACTTCTCCTCATGCCCAGGCCTCCTTGTGACCAGGGGCCCCCATTTTTAATGCTGCTGAGTGGGTACTGCAGAAAACTTATTGGCTCTCACCTCAAAGATTGTTCCTTGGCCTCTCATTCCTGGGTCCAAACCCAAATACACCAGGTAACCAGCTAACTAGCTAGCTCTTTGCAATCTGCCCAGTTTTGTTGGTGCTTCAGTAACTGTAAGGCAGATATTGTCTTCATTTAACAGAGGAGCCCTCTGAGTCCAAAAGGATAGAGTGACATCTTTAGACCAAGGACAAGGAGATCACACAGGCCCCTCAGGTCCTGAGTCAGGACCCTGTGAAGCCCGGGAGAAGGAGGCTGCTGTCATTGGTAGCTGTCATGGGCTAGGTGCCGCTCCTTTTCCATCCTGTTGTAGGTTGTAGAACAGGCTTGCCTGGTTGCTGGAGAAAAGGGAGGGGCGAGGAACCAGGCTGGTCCTGTCCCAATCTCTCGCTGCCTGTTGATGAGTTTGTCCTTTCTCTTTCAGGGCTTGGCTGAGTGGCCACCTCTTCTCGGGCATCTTATCAAATTTCAGATCCAAAAGTTCCACACAGCTTGCTCTAGCAGAGCCCATCTTATCCTCCTAGGCTGTGAGCTTTGGCAGAACAGAAACTTACTCCTCTCAGTCTCCTTTGCAGAGCTGTGCAGGTACTGTCCTCCATCACTGGTGGTCAAGAACCCATTTAAAGAACTGAGAATTCTTCCCCAGTCCCTCCAGGGAAGAAGTGTCTGGAACCTTCCCTGACTTCTTTAGCAATAAGGATACCTGGCAGCAGAGAGAGGGACGCTCTAAATGGCAGGGATAGGGTGGAGGGAAGGGAAGGAAGGAGGGGGGCAGAGGGTTTGGAGAAGGCTCCAGGGAAGACAGTGTGAGGTCTGGGCAGCTGATGGGAGGGAGCGGTGAACAGCTGGGATACAAGTACCCAGGGGGTGCTATAAAGTCTTGGAGTCACCAGTTCATGTCACCAGGAAACACAGCTTCGCAGATGGCATCTTTTGCCTGAAGTAGAGTCCACTGTCTCCCCAGGAGCTTCAGTTGATATTTGCCTCATTTAACTACATCCAGCAAACAGAACCAAACACCATCTCTATAGCAGGTACTGTGCTGGGCATTGATATACAGCAATAGAGCAGATGCCTCCCAAAAAAGCAGTTTTCATATATAATTTTTAAAAAAAAATCTTACTGGTTTATGAAATCTGAGAGTCAGATAATATGCTTACTAGCTCCTCACCACTATTTTTGAGAGCTGGTCCCAGCTCTTTTTCCTGATATCTCCTCCCTCCCTCCTTTCCCATTCCCCTCCCCTTTCATCTCCGAGGGACAGCTGACTTTAGGAGCTTTGGAGCTACCTCTTAGAAGCAGATTTAAATGCACAAATCAAAAGGAGTCCCCCTAGGACAGCCCATGGGCGTGCAGGCCCCACACACTGTCCCTTCTCCTACCTCTTGTGTCCTTCCACAAGTGACCATTTCCACATAGGCTTTGCTCAGAGGCCCCCGGCAGTTCCAGAGACCTTGTACCATTATGGCTGGTGGATAATGGCCCAGCTCCAGGGAACAAGCACTTTTCAGCCCTTCTGGGATCTTGCCCCAGCCTGTCCGGGCATCCCTGACAATCCCTGGGTGCTTTGGCTCTCGGGTGCAGTGTCTCTCTCTTTGATGCTCAATCACTGACCCCAGGCGCTGGAGTCCTGAGCAGTTCAGACCCAGCTTAACCTCGCGAACAGAGGACAGGTTCTGAAGTTGAGAGATCTTAGTATCTGTCCTCATCTGGCCACTTCCCAACTGTACTCTGGGCAAATCGCTTCCCTTCCTGAGTCTCTTGACTGTGAAATGGAGAAGAATATGTCTAGGTTTCTAGATGGTTTCCAAAGAAGAGACTATAAAAACCGAGGATCCTAGAAGGTGTCATATAAATGCTAACTGTCCGGGAAAATAACTGCTGTTGTTCTAGTGGGAAGGGCAGCGAGGTAGAATTTCCTCCCAGGAAGCTTGGTGTCCCACTCAGGAGGTTAGTGCTGGAGGCCCTAGACAGAGGCGTTTCCTGTTTCCTCCTCCGAGAGTGACCAGCCTCTCCTCTCTTTGAGTTTATTTGTTGGCCTTGATTTGGTGGCCACTGGTGAGGGCAGCTCTCTACCTCCCTCTGAGCTGTCTGTGGAAATCTGTGGCATCAGAATCTTCAGTCCAGAATCTTTGGGATCTGCCGTGGGCAGAGAGGGATAAAACAGGAAGGCACAGGGGCTCCTCTGTTACTAAACTGGGGGTCCCCTGGGGATGTTCCCCAGAAGGGCCTGACTGGCTGCACAGGCTCAGCCAGAGAGCCCCAGGGAGGTCTGGAAAGACTCCCCAAGTTCTTTGCCTCTGGAGGTCTAGAGCTGTCATTAGGAGAGGAGGCCCCAGCAGACTGGAGTGTGAGGGTGGGGCTGAGTGGGGCCTTGGGCTGTGTCTCTTTGGAGGAGAGGGTGTGAAGGGCTGACTCCTCTGAAATCTTACCCTTTGGGTCCCTGAAACTCTGAGGGTGGGTGTTTCTCCAAGAGGACCTCCTTGTGGTTTCTTGGTGACAAAGCCAGGTCTATGGGGCTGAGGCCTCAGGGCCCAGGGAAGGAGACCAGGGCTGGGAGGCAGGGACGTGGGAGTCCTCACTCTTACTCTGGCCACCTCTTTCCCTTGCTTACTGGGTGACAATGGCAAATCATTCTACTTTGCTGGGCTTCCATCTCTGCATCTATAAAATGGAGATCATTTTTGTTCCTTGTGTACATTCACAAGATTGTGCTGAGAATCTAATGCCAGACTATGAGAAAGCATTTTGAGAAAGGTGAGTAATGTGTATAGACAAAAGGGATTTCTCAAGAAGGGCTAACACTGTTGAGAGATGAGATAGACGCCGTGCGTGTTATTTCCTTTAATTAATCCAATTCTCAGCATCTTGCAAGGGAAGTGGTATTTTCCCTGAGGCTCAGAGAAAGCTTAAGGTTGTAGAACTCATGAGAGGCTAGCTGGGATTCCGCCCAGGTCTGAGTTCAAGGCTGTGTCCTCCTAGTGCAGATGCAGGTTGCCCTTTGGAGCCATTTCTTCCTTCAAAAACTTCCAGAAACATTCAAAGTATCTTTGTCACGGCCAGCTCCTGGGAGGCACACAGACTAGTTCTGGGGACAGACAAATACATGACTGTTAGCTGCTCTGTTCCGGCATGAGTGGGAAGAGAAGGACTCTTTCTGCCCAGCAACATGGGGCAGGTGACATAGGGACACTGGCTGTAAGATAGCTTCTGGAGATCTATATCATCCTCTTCATGGCCACTTTATGGGCCCTGAGGACTCGTGCCCTCCCTGACAGGCTGAGGAATTCCGAGTTTAGCCCCCGCTCCTCTCCATGTTTTTGTCCCCAGGGATGCTGCCTCACCTTGGCTAGTGGCCCGCTCCGCCTCCTTCCTCTTGGAGTGTACAAAGCAGAGCCTGTCCTGGAAGCAGCTTCCAGTGTAAGCAGGGAAGGAGGAGGCAGGGCAGAGAGCAAATGTGTGCAGGGCTGGGCCCCAGTGGACTGCCTGCCCCTGGCACCGTCTGAGCTCCCCTGAGGCTGAGTCACCTTAGGCATCCATCCATCCCCCTCCTTAGCCTCCACCCCATGCAGTGAGCAGCCAGCCTAAGCTGGAGCTACTACTCTCTCCAGTTTCATTTTTTTCTTCTCCAAGTGCATGGAGTCCTTGGACTTGCTAATGATCCCAGAATCTTAGCCCTGGAAGACAGCCTGTGCCTTTTTTAATGATGAGTCTCACTGGCTCAGGTTCCTGATGGTCTGTAAACTCGCCCTGGGCACAGCTTGTACATTGGTCATCATTCTGTGGGCCCCTCGCTGTACTTCCTGGGCATGTGGAAGGTTCCAGATAAGTGTTCTCTTTGTTTTGTTTTTTTATAGCAGTGACTTAGGAGATGGTAGGCAGAGGCGGGGACCAGGACTCTTTTCCTTTCAGTGACTCTTCGAGGACGGACTGTGAGTGTCCTTAACTCTCCTCCCAAAAGCATTCCTGAACTGCCCGCAGACTGCCCACATCAGCATGTTCAAGCAACATGTTCCACTGAGAACATACGGTATTATGTTCAGATACCAGACATTTACAGATAAATAAAATGTGGACCTGCCTTAAAGTTTAATGTATGAGACAAAAAGAAAATAAATTTCAGTACAGTAGTGGTGGTGAAGTGAAGGGGTGTTGATAGCCAATATTGATTGGGCATTTAGGTACCAAAATACATTGACCCTTTCATTAATTTTTTTTGTAGTACTGGGGCTCACACTCAGGACCTCAAGCATGCCAGGCACGTGCTCTAGCACTGAGCTACACCCTGAAGCATGTTTAGAATTATTATTTCATTTAATTCTAAGGACAATCCAGCAACTTTCCGTAACAGATGAGGAATGTAGGGTCAGAGAGGATAAGGGCCCATTGCTGGTGACAGTGGAGCTGGGTGGGAACTGAGTCGATTCCCAGGCTTTTCGTGTGTGCTGAGCTCAGGTGGGCTGAGGCTTCCTGGGACTTGATGGCTGACTCAGCCAGTCATGGAAAGGTGGGGCAGGCGGAGCCTTGCTGGCTGCAAGGCTGGAGACCTGGGGCATGTGAATTTAAGCTATTCCTATCACCCAAATATCTTCTTGAATGTCTTCATCAACCAGGTCCCTCCCTGCACTTCTTTGCCTTTCTGGGGAAGCCTTCCCAGGTAAAATCACCTGGCAAGGGCCATGCATTACCCTTGCTGCTTCTCGGAACCTCCCAGGCAGGCTGCCAGCTCCAGTTGCCCTGCCCTGACGGATCAATCAGAAAACATCTCGGCAGGTGCCCCTTGAGATCAGCCTCGTTCTGCCATGTGTTGCATAGTGCTGAGAGCTCAAGGCTGTAACCCAAACCAGCGGATGATCCTAACACTCATTTGTGTATCTTCATTGGATTTTTTTTTTTTTAGCAGCTGATATATCTTCCTAATTATGTTTGGCTTTAAGCTAATGTTAAAATGAGCTTGCATTAGATAATTTTCACTAATTAACACCGACTTAGTGCAGGGGAAGTTGTCCCAGAAGCACGCCGTGGGGCAGGGGAAAGCTGACCTAGGATCTTGAAAAGAATTGCTGTGCTTACTCCCTGCCAGGTCACATATGGTTCTTCACGGCTGAATTAGTTGACCTTGCTCACGTGGGTACATCTGTCTTTCTCTGGAAAGCCAGCCTAGGTCTCCTTTGTATGTCCCCCTTCATTCAACCTTGTCTCAGGGTACAGATATCAAAAGTGACAGCCTTGTAGCGTGAGGGCCATAGAAGTGAGCCCCATGGGTGGTGCCCTGCAGTGTCAGGAACAGAGAGCCCTGCACTGAGGCTGAGGGGTCCGAGGGAGGAAGCAGCCTGGCTGGGCAGAATTGGGCTCCACCGGCTGCCAGTGTAGCCAGGGAGCCTGGCGTGTAATGATGTCTAATTAATAAGCCTGATACTGTGTAACATGGCCACAGACAGCTGGGAAGCCCTGGCTGACAAAGCACAGATGTCCTGCTGGTGGGCTGGGGGCGGCCTGGCAACCACGTGGGGAACAGGACCCCGTTGGAACCCTGGTCTTGGTGAGCCGGCGCTCTGGCTTGGATTGAAGCCCCCTATTGTGGGGGAATCTGTGTAGCGCATTTACTGCAGGCCAGGTCTCTGTCCCCCACATGGGCAGATGGGGGGGGCACACACTGCACTGGGAACCGGGCCCAGAGAATGATCCTGGGACAGCCTCCCCTGGGACAGGGGGAGACAAGGACCTCAGGGGAGGCAGAGTGTTCCGTCCAGGACAGGGTGTGAGGCAGGAGCCTTCTGTCGGGGGAGGGAGCAGGAAGCTACGTCTCTGGGTCAGAAGCACATGGAAAGGCGTCTGGGTAGGGGTGTGATGTGTTATGGGACCCATCTGCTGGGAAGGACAGTGGTCAGGTCAGCGTAAGGTGCTATCCCAGCAAGCAGCTGCTGAGCCCCACTGTGCCAGGCACCGGGGACAGAAAGAGTGGGACTTGGCCACCTGGGGCAGGTATCACACAAGATTCTGTCTAGGCATCATTGCGTTTCCTTTCATCCTCCCAAGAACCGTGAGGTAGTCTTATTTCTATGGGGAAGTAGGAAGTTGAGACAGAATCTCCCTATGTAGTTCAGGCTGACCATGAATTTACTATGTAGCCCAGGCAGATGATCCTTCTGCCTCAGCCTCCCCAGTGCTGAGATTACAGGTTGTACGCACCACACCTGGCTTGAGGTAGCCTTATTTTACAGATGGAATTGAGAGAGATTAAATAACCTGCCAGAGATGTTATAGCCAGTGTGGAACCTCTGATTCCATAGTGTGTTTTTTCCCCATTTGCAGTATACTTTTGGACTGTGGGCACTTAATGAATCCAGGATTGGAAGGAAGAAAAGAAGGGTGGAGTGGGTCCTGCTGCACAAGCCCCTCCCTGCGCACCATGCAGATCTGTTCTGGGCTCCCCCTCCTCTTTCACCCCAGGTACCCGAGTAGGAAGCTTAAAGGAAACCCTTGTTATTCAGTAGCTGGCTCCCTGCTGGTGTAAACAGCGCTGATAACTCAGGTGGAGCCTGTTGCAGCCTTGATCACCAAGGTCTTTGCCATGTGCCCAGAGTCCTCTCCCCATCCTGGGTGAATTGTTTCCATACCCTGGCAACCGTTCTTAGCAGCACGGTGTGTGGCGTGCTCAGCGTGCATATAGACACCAGCATTGCTCAAACACTGGCTTTGCGGGCTCCTCAACTGGGCTGCCCTTCCCCACAATTAGTTCACATTTTGACCTTTCTGGAAGCACAGTGTTGCCTGGGCTTTAATCATCACTCTGGGCCGGGCCTGCTGGGCACACACTGAGCCAAGCAGCAACATTGCCACCTCCACCTCCATGCCTGCCGCGGGGCCCTGGACGGCCCTATACTGCCTGTCCCCTTCCCTCACTCCCTCCTTGGAAGTGACAGCCCCTCTGTTCTCCATTCCTCTCTGAACAGATTGTATCACTCACTACAGGCCAGCACTGTGCTGCTGCCTCACCTGCACTGTCTCATTTAAAACTCGCAACAGCTCTGTGAAGGTAGCCCCTCCCTGTTTTAAAACGAGGAAACTGAGGCTTAGTAAGCAACTCCCTCCAAGGCACGCAACCAGGGAGATTTTCTGTTTCTAGACCGTATGTGCCGTTCCAGTCACGAGCCTTCACTCAGAGGGTGATCCGTCCACTCTCTGCATGCAAATAATCTGGCAGGGCTGGGGGTTGGGGTGTTGTTAAAATGCATTTTCATGGACCTGGAATCTGCATTTTAAATAGGCCCATGCTCCCACACCCTGCAGGCTTTCGGATGATTCCTTACACACTAGAGCTGACACCCCCATCTGCAGCCCTGTAGACCAAGACCCCCCTTGGGGGATGTCAGAGGAGGAGATTCTACAGTCAGCGATATATAAGTGGAGTTTCCACCCTCTGTCATGGCAAGGCAAGGGCTGCCCTCAGTCCCAGGCAAGCTAACTCTCCTCCACAGCCAGACAGGTGGCCGTTCTGGGAGGCAGCAGCTTGACCTGTTTGCCTAGCGGCTGCTTCTGTACCCTGAGAGACCTGAGGGTTTGAAGTGTGGGGAGTGCGCCTGACAGCAAATGAGTTAATGACCTGTCATAACCATACAGCTTTTTCTGGGACTTATAGGCATGATCTTATCAGAACCTCCCCCTATCTCTGGCAGGGCAGGCACGGGGCGGGGGGTGGAAATTCACTCACACAGGCAATCAGTGGGAAACTGTCTCCCCACTCCTTCCCCTTCATCCCCCAGAAGAAGTGACTCACTACCCCTCCCCAGAGGTCAACAAGCTCCTGAAGGGAGTAGGCTGTGAGATCAGCAGCCTTGATCTGAGGCCTTTTTTTTTACCCCCTGGAGCCTGATGAGGAAGGGGAGGATACCTGCAGCCACACCTGCCCCCCCAGCCCAGAACTCCACCTCAGTCAGAAGGATGGTATTGGGTGTCTCTATTTGCATCCTGGTTTTGTGTGCCTAGAGGTGGCCTGGGATTCTAGCCAGAGCAGATCCATCCCTAGAATTTACTTACGTCCACATCATCTGGGGCATGACAGATTGGTGGTATACAAAAGTCCAGGAATGGGGTCAGAAGCCCAGACTTAGTCCTAACTCTCCCAAGACCCAGCTGGATCACTTTAACCTTGGAACTGGGTTAATTGCTGCCTGCATTTCTTCCAAGCTCTGAAATTCTTTGAGTCTGGACTGTCTTTGAGTGCAGGGGCCAAGTAAAATGGTGCCCTGCATGTGGGCAAGGCCTGTTGGTTTTGTGGGAGCTGCCACATAGCCGTGCTCCACTCCCCAGCCTTGCTCTTTGGCATAGGGAGAAGGGCAACTTTTTGTAGCTTGCACAAAGGCACTTGCTGTGTGTGCTGAGGGTGGCCCTGCCCGTGGTCTGGTTTCCTTGGCATGAAACTTCTCCCCTGTGGTTATGCAGTGTCCTCAGTCAGGCCTGGCTTCTCCTTCGAGATTTTTCGGTGGGCAGAATAAAGACAGAGCCACCAGACCTTAGAGCTGTCTTTGAGGGAACTGTTCCATTCTCCACACTCTTGGGAATAAGCTTTAACTCTGCCTTCCGGTGAAACAATCCAGCCAGGAATCTTGCTCAGCACCCTTTCTTCCCCTTCATCTCAGTGCCTTGTCATTGGTGAAATAATGGAGAAAACTGCAAAGCTATACCTGCTCCCAATAACTCAGACAGATGTGAAACTTCCTCAGTTTAAGTTTCATTCCACAAATATGAAGAACTGACTATGCTGAGCTCTTTGTAAGCACAGTGATTCAGAAAAGAACGAGCCAGCCCCAGGCAGCCTGGTGAAGGATGTTAGACAGACATTGCAATAAAAGGTCTAGGGGCTCTGTTCTTTGCCTGGATTACAGATAGGCAGGAAGCAGAGAGTAGTTAACATTATTGGGGGGAGAGGTTCAAGAAATTCTTGACTAAGTCTTGAAAGCTGCTTAGATGTTTCACTGGGGAATGGAAGGCACAGAAACAAAAGGACTTGAAACTGCCTAAGGCCGGGCATGGTGGAGCACGCCTATAATCCCAGCACTTGGAGGCTGAGACTGGAAGATTTCGGTGAGTTCAAGGCCAGTAAGACCCTGTCTCAAAAAAAAAAAGAGAAAGAAAGAAACTGCCTAATATGAGCATGACTGGGGGGACACAGTTTTGCCCCCCCCAAGAGATATTTATCCATGTCCAGAGACAGTTGTCATACCTGGGGGTGATGCTGCCAGCATGAGGTAGAGCGAGGACAGGGATTCTGCACTGCACAGGTCACCCCCACAACAAGAAATTAGCCAGCCCCTAAAGGTCAAGAGAGAAGCCCCGAGTAAAGGTAACTGTAGGTCATTCCAAGTGGCCAAAAATAAGGAACAGAGGTGAGATGTGGCCTAAAGTGAAGGAGGACAGAGGCCAATCATGTGGCCCCTCAAGTGCCAAGTGGAGCAGTTCAGAGCCCCTTGAGGGCTGCAGGACCTACTGGTCCATTAGTCTATTGTTTTAGGGGGATTACTGCTGTGGGGAATGAATGAGAGGGCAGAAGTGGAGAAGGAGAGACCAGCCACGAAGCTGGTTGAGAAGTTCAGCAAGAAATGAGGAGATCCTGAGCTAGAGTGGCAGTACCTGTGAGAACAGCAAGGGGCTGACCAAGGGGAGGAGGAGTGCCACTGGATTCAGTGACTGAGGGGATTCAGGCCCTGGGGAGGAGGAAGCTGGTAGACAGGAGCTTCTGCCCATGACCGAGAGGATGCTGAATTTAGAAGTGCCCACAGGGCAGGCTGGTGGACATGTCCCAGCAGCAGTCCACTCTGTGGGTGTGGACATCTGGTAGAGCCTTCTGTAGTCTGGGTCCTGCAAACACACCAGGGCTGCAGGGCAAGGTGGAGCCCTTTTCATCATCTTTGTTCTCCAATGGCAATTGCGGAGTCCAGAAAGAGAATCTGGAAAGCTGGCAGTGTAATTAAAGTTGAGTGGCAGATAGAGGGGCACTCTGGGGCTCCCTCACACCCATCTCCCACTCCCCCACCCCTGCCGTCCAGGCAGAATATCAAACGAGGAGATGATGAGCTAACGCAACACCCCGTGAGAGGCCTTACAGCATCAGAGCCTCTTTGCCAGCGTGCCTGCGACAGCTTCTGAAAATGACTGCCAGCTCAAATTAGCCTCTCCCCCAGCGTCGCACATCGGTAAGTAACCAGGTGAAGGACGCCAGCATGAGGAGGCTGCAGGAGAGGGGGATGATTTTCCCTCCCAACAAAATCCACTTCCCCAGGTTCTGAGCCTGGGATGTCCTTTTGTGAAAACTCGATTTTCCATCTGCACTGGGAACCTTCAAGTTAGTGTTAGCATGGAGAACCACGGGGACACGTTCAACGCTGGAGCAGAGGGAGCAGGGAGGTGGTTTCCCTGGGCCTGGTACTGAAGAGCTGAATGTCACACGAGACCCTCAGAGACCAGATCGGAGGGTAATTATCACTTCCCCACAACTGAATTGCAGGAGTCAGTGAGCAATTGATTTTTTTTCTTTTTCTACTACAGATAGTTCATTGTTTAATTGGTAGTGGCACAGATGGCTGCCTCTCACCAGGGTGTCGCAGACCAAGCCTCCCTTACGCCAGGCAGGACTGCCACCTCTCCTCACATCCTTAGGCAACTGGGGGCCAGGGCAGGCCCACTTCCCTGCTTACTTTCTCAATGAGAAAGCTAAAGTAAAATTGGGAATCCCAGAAGCTGTCAGGCAGGCAGGCCATGGTGATGTGAGTTGACTCTGAGCTGGACATTGTGGACAGTTCAGCAATGAGAGGACGGTGGACTCTGGCCTTGGGCAGCAGGTAGGAGAGGAGGTGACACCGTGGTTAGTGTCAGTGCTCTGGGAACTCCATTTGCAACCGAGGGAAGCTGGAACTGTGCAGCACCGCACCAAAACCCTCGGTGAGCCAGCCCATCTCCCTGTCCCCACCCCGGACCTACCCGGAACTGTGCCTGCCCAACTGGAGGACTTGACTGTGGGTTTTGTTTGTTCAATTGGTTGGCTTTTGGAGACCAAAAGTGCACAGATGATTGTGTGCCTCAGTTCATGGTAGGTACACTGCAATTATCGATGCAAGGAAGACCCTCTCTTAGTTTCTCTCCTTCCTTCCCATTCCTTTCTCCTGTAGGCAGCTACCCTCCTGCGTTCAGTATAGTTCTTGGACAAGTTTGTATCCTTGAAAAAGAGGCAGTATTATTTTAGTAATGGAAAACTATTTTACATAAATAATATTAAGCTATAGATCTCATTCTCTAACATTTTCAGTTGAACTATCCATTAAAAAAAAAAAAAAAAACTGTCCAAGTTACTGCCCATGGAACTGGTTTGTTGCTTCTGCCTGCTATGACACATCATATACGTCACATGCCTCACATTTTCCTCACCAGTCTTCTAGAGAAACCCATCTAAGTTGTTGCCAAATTCTTGCCATCCCAGAGAAAGCTTCAGTGAGTTTTGGTCCTACTCCCTTAAGACCAAGTGGTTCTCTGGAGTGCATGGTTAAGAGTGGTTTTGCTGGCTTGTAGCTATGCACATATTTAAAATCCAGAAAGTACTGCCTGCTGTTCCAAGTAACAGTATCTCCTCCCACCAGCAGTGAATGAGGGTTTCCCTTTCCTCACCTACCATTTAGTATTATTCAACTTTCTAATTTCTAGATAATCTCATATTGTAAAGTAGCGTCTCTCTCATCAATGTAAGTTTTTCTTGTGGCACTGGGGATTGAACCTAGGGCTTTCACACTAAACTATATCCCCAGCCCTTTTTTATTTTTCATTTTGAGGTAGGGTCTCCCTAAGTCACTAAGTTGTTCATGCTAGGCTCAAATTTACAATCCTTCTGCCTCAGCCTCCCAGAATACTGGGATTACAGGTATGTACTACTATTCCTGGTTATCAGTGTGTTTTAATTTGAATTTTTCTAATCATTAATAAGATCTGCTTTTCAAATACATATTGGCCACTCAGGTATTTCCTTCTAATATTGGGTACCACCTATTAATATGCATTGCCTACTTTTTAAATTAGCTTTCTGTCTTTTTCTTGCTGACTTATGGGGATTTCTTGTATGTTATTAATTTATTTTGGTTATATCAGTTACCTTCGTCTATGGCATCTTTATTTAAACAGAAAACCCCTAATTTTTCAAAAGCATCTATTTAATTTTATCTTATTTCCCTTATGGTTTGTGCTTTTGGAATCTTAAGAAGTCCTGTCCTGTGCCATGAAATATTTTCCACATTTCTCTCCCATTTAGATATTTAGCCTACAAGAAATTACCTTTATATATGGTGTACAGATCAATCTTTATTTTTGTTCTGTATAGTACACCAGTTTTCCCAATAGGATCTACTAAACATCAATCTTTTCTCCACTGATTTGTGATTCTACTCCCATCATACAAAAAATCTATATATGTGTGTGGTTGTGTATCTGTGTGTGTATCTGTGTGTGTATGTGGATGTTTCTGGTCTCACCATTTTGTTCTTTCGTTCCTTTGGTCTATTTGGCGGTTCCTTCCAGCCTTGGTACTATAATCCTTATTACTGTGGCTGTACAATTTCTTACTGTCTGGTACAACAGTGTCCCCTTTAGCTTTTCTTTTTCAAAATTGAAGTAACTCCTTGTGGATCTTTATTCTTCTTCCTTCCTTAAGAATATTTGAATTCTTCAAAAATATTTATTGAATTTTTATTGGAATTGCATTGAATTTTATTAATATAGGGAGAATTGAATTTTTAATCTTAATTTATATTATCTCTTCATATTAGTCTCTTCATTTGCTAACACATTTAAGTGTCTTTTAATAGTGTTTGCAAAATTTTTCCCTAAAGACAATAATTCCTAGGCATCATATGCTGAAGTTGTAATAGTGAATGGATTTTATTTTAGCTCATTTTTGTTGGAGTGGCTGAAAGCTGTTGTTTTTTTTTTTTTTTCTTTTTTCTTTTTTGTTTTTTGTGAGTGTGTGTGTACCGGGAATCGAACTCCTGACTTTGCGCTTGCCAGGCAGACAGACGCTGTGCTGCTGAGCTATATCTCCGGCCCAAGGCTATTGATTTTTGAGAGTATTTCCTGTATCAGGCAATCTTACTGGGTTCTCTTATTAATTCTAATAGCTTTTATTTTGATTCTACTGGTTTTTCTTTCTTTTTCTTTTTCCTCCTTACTGGGTTTTCTATAAAAATGACTAATGGCTGGGCCGGTGAGATGGCTCAGCGGCATAAGCGCCTGCCTGGCAAGCGCGAGGGCCTGAGTTCGACTCCCAGAACCCACATACCAAAAAAGGGCCGGTGATATCACTCAGCGGCACGGGTGCCTGCTGGCGCGCGAGGTCCTGAGGTTGACCCCCGGTACCCACCAAAAAAACAAACAAACAAACAAACATATCTCATAAAGCAAGATCCCTAGTTGTGATTAAAATTCTCAGAAAGCCAAGACTAGAAAGAACCTTCTTTAACTTGGTGAAGTCTATTTACCAAAAACCCATATGAAACTTACATAATACAGAAACCTAAGATGGATTTCCTTTAAGTATCACACAAGCCCAAAATACTATTACCCTACTGCTCAACATGGTATTAGAGGTCCGAATCAGTGTAATGAAATAAGAAAAAGAAATGACATAAAAGGTTTAGAAGAGACAAAACTACCATTAGTCTTTTTTTTTTTTTTTTTTTTTTTTAATTTGTGGGTACCGGGGGGTCGACCTCAGGACCTCACGCGCCAGCAGGCGCCCGTGCCGCTGAGCGATATCACCGGTCCTTTTTCATATGTGGGATCCGGGAGTCGAACTTGGGCCCTCGCGCTTGCCAGGCAGGCGCTTATGCCGTTGAGCCATCTCACCGGCCCGAGATATGTTTTAAAACTGTTAAGAAAATATATGATTTCCTCTTGATTCCATGTTATAAATTAAAATGATATATTTTCTGTTGTCGAATCATCCTTACATTCCTATGATAAACTTTACTTGATTATGGTATATTATGTTTAGTTCTTTTTTTTTTTTTTTTGAGACAGGGTCTTGCACTATAGTGCAGGCTGGCCTTGAACTCACTATGTAGCCCCAGGCTGGCCTCTAACTCATGGTGATCCTCCTGCCTCAGCCTCCCGAGTGCTAGGATTACAGGCATGAGCCACCACACCCAGGTTGTGTTTAGTTATTTTGTAGTACATTATCCATGCTATTTGAGTGTTCAAATTCATTAATGTAGAACTGACTACAATATTTTTTACCGTTTTTATGATTTCTTAAACCTGTTACATACATAGGTATTTGTCCTTTTTCATTCGGTATCTTATTTGCAACTCCTCTCATTTTGTCAATCTTGTTAGATGTTTGTCTATCTTGTTTAGTCTTTTCCAAGAAAGCGTTGTTGAGTCGATGTTTCTAAAATACCTTGAAGCAGTCTCGTCCCTGTGAAGCAGTAAAATGAGTCTCTGGAGTTGGAGGTACCTGACTTTCTTGCTCAGCCACACGCTAGCTGGATGACCTCAGGCACGTTACTTTGCCCCTCTGTGTTTACTTCCTCAATTGTGAAATCCTTGTAGAATAGTTGTGACAGTCAGATTAGAAAATTCACATAAGTGCATAAGTACTTAAATACTCATGAGTACTTCAGCATAAGGTGCCCTGAAAGTATTTAGTACATGTTAATTCCCATCCTCAGTGCTTGTGATAGTCAGGCTCTTTGACAGGAATAGAACCAACAGGATATGCAGGAGAAAGAGAGAGAGAGAGAGAGAGAGAGAGAGAGAGAGATTGCTTTTAAGGAATTGGCTCATGGGATCCTGGAGATGCAATTTCAATTTCAGAATCTTGGGAGAGTGGCAAGCTGTAGACCCAGGGAGGAGCTACAGTCCAAGTTCAAAGGCAGGCTGCTGGCAGAATTCCTTCTTGCTCTGGGAAGGTCAGCCTTTGTTCTGTGAAGGCCTTTGACTGATTGCGAGAGACCCACCCACGTTATGGAGGGGAATCTGCTTCACTTGAAGCTCACTGTTTTAATGCTATCTCATCCAAAACACACCTTTGTAGACACATCCAGAATAACATCTGACCAGTCGTCCAGACACCAAGTTAACACCTAAAATTAAGCTTCACACCATGCCTGAGGTGCACACCTCTTAGGCCTCTGCTAGGCCATGTGGCACCTGTGCATAGGCACCTTAGAAAAGGTGTCACTTCCTCAGGCAGGCGCAGCCCCACTCCCCTCCTCAGCCCAGTGCCCCTGTGCAGGCTGTACCCATGCACGGCCACCCAAGCTACTTCTCTGTTGGGTTTTCCTCCTGCTCTTTCCTCATGGCAGCCAAAGGTGTCCCATTCATCACTGTGAAGGCAGCCTTTCTTTCTCTCCCCTGGCTAGAAACAATAGCTGCCTATCTCCCCCTTCATCGCATGTCACTTGTGCAGCCCTTAAGGCATTTATCTCATTTACTTTACACCTTACTTCATCCACCTGGAGTAACCCCTTGAAGTTAGTGATTGCAGCTTATCTGTCTTTAGGTCCTTGCTCTGCTTGTGGGGCTCAGTAATCATTCACACCTGCATTAATGATTGGCTGGCAAATGTAAGCCTGCGGAGAGCTTAAGTGATACCGGTGGGGAGACTTTAGAGGCAGGGGTATTGTAAGGCATGCTTGCGAAGGTGTTGATAATGATGATAGAATGTGAGTGCTGGGGATAAGGCTTATCAGTGTATCCTTGGTGGTATATACCTGTAATCCCAACAACTCAGGAGGGTGAGGCAGGAGGATCATGCTCTCAGCCTGGGCAACACAGGAAAACCTTATCTCCAAAAAAGGAAAAAAGAAAGAAAAAGAGAGTTTACCATGGGCCATATACACTAGTAATTTCTAGTACCAAGTACTTTCCTAGGTTTACCTTACTAGATCCTCAGACAAACCTCTGGGATGGGTGCTATTATTACCCCCATTTTCCAGCCAAGGAGGCTGGGGTGCCGACGAGCCAGGTGTAGAGTGGGTGAGCCAGGCCTGTTTGCCCAACTGTAGAGTCCACGCTTTCCCTTCTGATGGCAAATGGCCCCCTCAGCTATTTATTAAAGATTTACTACAGACCAGGCCTTGTATTTGATGCTTTACAGATATTATCTGTAATCCTCACGGCAAACGGGTGTCCCCACTTTGCCATGAGGGAGCAGGCTCACTGAGGGCAAGGGTCTTGCTTAAGGCCACATAAATAGAAAGTGATAGATCTGAAGTTAAAACCAGACTTCTCTGACCCCAAAGCCTGACCCTTTCCCCTGCATCAGGTACAGTGTTCGGGGCCACAGAGAACACCCTTGGGCTGGAGCGGAGGGTGGTTTGTGCAGGAAGCAGCTGCTGTTAGAAATGTGGATCTGTTCCAGGCTACAAAAGACCTCTCCTTCCAGGGTGCAGAATCAGGGCTGACTTTTGCAAGTGAAGGGTCCCAGGCAGTGACCTTGATCTGAGCACAGGCTGGACACTAGAATCCAGGGGCATTTGAGCCAATTGGAGCTCTGCCCAGATCTGTGCTTGCGGAAGCGCAGGGCTCTGCACAGCTGCAGGGAGATCAGAGCGCCCAGGCCTGCTGAGAAAGAGATGTTCAAGCAGATCTGTAGCTGATGGTAGCGAGCCCATCCCTTGCACCTTGGCATCGCCTGCTGGTTTCCCTGGGGTAGCAGGAGCAGCTTTTCTTGGCCTCCTAGTTCTCCTCTGATGAGGCTTCTGAAGAATTATTGGTTGTGGGAGGCAGTCCAGGATGAAGTATGAGCAGCAGGGCCCGCACCTTGGCCCCTCTCGGTGGCTCATGTGTTCAGAGATGGGTGGGGACCTGGAGGAGCCAGGACTAGTGCAGGTGGGGTTTTTGACTCTTGCCCACTTGTGACCCCAGAGCCAGCTGGTCCTGTCTGGGCTGGGGTGTCTCCAAAGATGTGTACTCGCAACATCCATCCCTCACCAGCACCCTTCCCTGTCCAGGTCATTGCTGTGGTCATGGACCTCTTCACTGATGGTGATATTTTCCAAGACATTGTGGATGCTGCATCTAAGCGCTGGGTCCCAGTGTACATCATCCTGGATGAGGCAGGAGTGAAGTATTTCCTGGAGATGTGTCAGGGCCTGGAGCTCGCTGACTTCCGGATTCGGGTAAGTAATACCACTGGGGTAAAGGGTGAGCAGATGTGATGGAGACTCCTCTTCCTCGTCCTCCTTCTCCTTCTCCTTTTCCTTCTCCATTTGCCTCAATCCCAGGAGTTCAGGGCCTCAGGTGAAGGTATGTTCAAGATCTCAACCCCTTTTCTTCTGTCTAAAGCCATGACTCAGGAACTGATAACTGCTAAATCACATGCCCAGCTTAATTTTTATCCCAAGGCTGCTGAGGCTGCAGCAGCTCTGGCCCATTCCTGGGGTGCTCAGCCTGCAGAATCACTGAGTTTGCTGTCAAGTTCAAATTTGGGGCTGTGATTCTCTTCTGAGGAACTTTGGGAAGAGACAGGAAACCCTCTGGGCTTGTCCATGCTCAAATACCTGGTGACTTCCTTCTGCTCCCCATATAGAGTTCTATATGTAAGACTGATAGAAACAGAGAATCCAAACAGGAGTTAGCAGGCAGGGGCCTTGTATTAGAGGGCTCGTCCTCTGCCACAGCAAAGCCCCGACACAGGACTGCGACACAGGGTGACAGTGCTTTTCTCCGCTTCTCAACAGAACATCCGTGTCCGCTCTGTGACAGGTGTTGGCTTCTATATGCCCATGGGGAAAATCAAGGGGACCCTGTCATCAAGGTTTCTGATGGTGGATGGCGACAAAGTAGCCACTGGATCCTACAGGTGAGTTGGGCCAGGTCAGAGGAGGTAGCTGTTCATGGTAACTCTTCAGAAAGGTGCTACACTGGGGCCTCCACAGTCCTGGGGTTATTTTATTGTTGTAGTTATTGATTTCCGTATGTCCCAGTGGCAAACTGCCTCCTTCCAGTCCTTTCCTCAAGTCTTCCGGTTAATGGATTATTTCAGAAAGAGGGTCAACTCTTCATGGGCATATTAAGCCCTGCCTGTTTTTCTTTGTTTGTTTTGTTTTGTTTTTTGAGACACATAGGGTCCCACTATGTAGTGCCAGCTGGGCTTGAACTCACTTATGTAGCCTCAAACTCTGGGTGATTCTCCTGCCTCAGCCTCCCAAGTGCTGGGATTACAGGTGTGTGCCACCACACCCGGCAAACACTGCCTGTTTTTCATGGTCCACAGCAACTAGTAGCATTTTGAAGCTAGTTGTTAGGTGGGACAAGGAGGAAGTAGAATGGACCAGATCCAGAAAGAAATATGAGGGCATGGCAGAGAGGCCTGTCCTCAGAGTTTCAGTTTAAAAATGAATTACCAGACACATGAGAGACTGTGTGCAATCTCTGTCCTCTGAGTAAATTAAAATGAGATGAAGAAAAGAGATTTCAGCACATAGAACAGTTAATAAATGGCATAAGTCCTCTTTCAAGGTTATAGTATGAGCTGTTTTGCAGAAATTAAGTGCTCTAAAAATTCAAAGAACCGATAAGGAAGGGAACAATATTGACAATAGCGGCAACCCAGTTGCTGTTTATTAACTGTGTGTTTATACCAGGTACTCAGCTAAATATTTTATTTGTTATTTCATCTGCGCCTCACAACTCTGACTTAAGTAATCTCTAACATTTTGTACCCTAGGTCCTTTGAGCCTCCTTCCCCCCTTGTTTCTTCTTTTTGCTCTATTGGGGATTGAACCCAGGGCTTTCACACTGAGCCCCTTTTTTATTTTGAGACAGAGTCTCACTAACTTGCGCGGGCTTGTTTCAAATTTGCAATCCTCCTGCCTCAGCCTCCCAGAATACTAGAATTACAGGTGTACACCACTATACATGGCTGAGCCCCATTGTTTTTTTTTTTACAAGGTATACAAAGGCAGAAACCAGGTTTGAATCGCAGCCTGACTTCTCATGCCCTTCTCCCTGAATCCACTGTCTGCTTTCTGCATTTGAGGCCCAGTCCTTGGGAAAGGAAGGATTTAGGCTGATAGAGAGACAGCAGTGCAGCAGGAAGGTGGCACGGGCCGTCGGTCCATCAGCAGGCAGTCTGGCTGCAGTGGTAGGGATGGCGGGTAGGGCAAGGGAGCAGGCTGGCCACACATGTCTGGTTTTTCATCCTCACATTCCAGGTTCACCTGGAGTTCCTCTTACGTGGACAGGAACCTTCTCCTCCTTCTGACAGGGCAGTACGTAGAGACCTTCGATGTGGAGTTCAGGGAGCTGTACGCCATCTCTGAGGAGGTGAACTTGTTCCAACAGCTGGGCCTGGGAGGAGCCGCGGGCAGACTTGCCCCCAACTACTCCTCCACCGTGGCCCGCAAGCTTATCAACCCCAAGTATGCCCTGGTGGCAGGCAGCCGCCACCCTCCGGGGGAGATGATGCGCTGGGCTGCCCAGCAACAGCGGGACCCAGGTGGCAACCCAGAGGGGCAGGAGGAGGGCAGCAGAGGCAGCGAGTCGGCCCGGCGCCTGGAGAGCTTCCTGAATGACCTGGTCACGGTGGAGCAGCTGTTGCCCCCTGTGGAGCCCATTCCCTCAAGAGAGCTGAGCCGGAAGGATGGCAAGATGATCTCTCACATGCACATAGACCTGAGGCCCAAGGCCCGAGAGGCACCTGCCCAAAATGGCAAGGGGGAGGCTGCCAACGGGGAGGCCAACCCGACCAAGGAGAGCAAGCGCTTCAGTGGCAGGTTCTTCAGTCGACGGACCAAGAGGCCTGCAGCGTGCAACAGCATGGCCAGCTCCCTCTCCACCGAGACGGTGACTGACAGGGACTTTCTGATGGGGAAGAAGCCCAGTGAGGGTTCCAGTGCCAACATCTCAGGTGAGGCCTCTTCCCTGGGGCCCAGTGCCACCCCTGACCCTTGGATGGTGCTCGTGGAGGAGCACTGCCTCACGTCCACAGGGGGCAGCTTGGTGGCATGAACAAGCAGGAGCTCCTGGGTCAGAAGGTCCTTGGTTCCCACCCCAGCTCTGGCCTGTGTCTTTCTGGTGGCCCTGGACAAGTCATTGCGCTTCTGAGTTCCCTGGAAGGGGAGAGCCATGTGTGCCTTGCCCAGGGCTCAGTGCAGTGGTGGCGTGGAGTTGCCTGGAGACAGCTTCCAAATTGGCCTCAGAGTCTCTCAGGCAAATGAAGGAAGTGGAGCACGTTTCTCCTTTGTAAATGAAGGAAAAGGGGCCTTGTGGCTGAGTCCAGGGCTTGTTCTGGCCAATCCTGTTCCTTGCTGGGTCACCGTGGACAGGATCTAACCTGGTCAGACACACCCCACCCACACCTGTGCCCCAGTGGGGCCCTGGCCCAGCTTCCTGTTTCTGCTGTCAGTAGTTTGACTTGGTTTCCTGGGTTTGTTTGACAAGCAGGCTAGCCCTCTACAAGAGCTTAATGGTGGTGGTGTCTTCTGGCCATCTCTCTGGGATCCCCTCGAGGCCCTGGCCTTGATCTCTTTCTCCAGAGCAGTCTCTGGTATGGCCCTTCAGGAAGCTAGAGGTGACAACCAGACTGCCTTTCTTGCCCCAGTATCCCTGAGTTCAAAGGGTTTCAGTGTTGAGATTTTCCCCTCCATGGCTGTGGGGCTTTGTGGCAGTGAGAACTGAGCTCCTGGGCTGGCCAGGTACTTGGCAGCCAGGGCCTGAGGTCTTGTCCCGGGCAGCCTAAGGGCTCCAGGACTCAGGTGTCTTCACAATTTGACCTGATTCTAAGTGGCTGAAAAGCAGGGATGCACCCACCTCCCCTGTGCTCGTTTCCAGCACCTGCTCCCAGGCTGTGCCCATAGATGTGTTTGCTCGTCAAGGTTAGAGCGGGCCTGGGGGGTGTCTCTGGTATGGGCACAGTGGGAGCACTGAGACCTTCTACCCTCCTGAGCAGCTCTGCTGGCCAGGCCCTGTGTAGGCACTCACTCCTTTCATCCTCATGACAACCCTTCAAGCCCTTCAGAGGAGGAAGAAGTGGTCCCGGAGAGCAAGAAGTGGTCATAGGCCAGGATCCAAACCCAGGCCTGGGCCCAGGTCCTGTCCTGTCAAGGGAAGGTGGCTTGCCCCATCCCCATTCCCTGCTGGGCTCCCTGGCTCCCCCGACATCTGACGCTGCTCTGCACCTCCTGTTGGAAGGAGGGTTGCCATGGTGAACACCTGGTAGGAAAGAGGAGGGGATGAGCCCAGCCACAAAGGGGCTGATTCCCAAGTCCTGCCTGGAAGTGAGGTGGAAGCTTTCTCTTCTCTCAGCCCTTCACCCTGAGGTAGTTTCCATAGAAACACAAGGCCCGTAGTCTTGTCCCTTCCAACCACCTCTAGTGTATTGCTCAGCCTCAGGTTTCCTTCTTGTATGACTAGGGAGGGTGCAGCCACTCTTGCTCATCTTTGAGCATTTGCACACAGTGCCCTGGAGCCAGCTAAGCAGACCAGACCATGCCCTCCAGAGGCCCCTCTCAGAGCACCTGCACCTGGGCAGAGCCAGAAGAGCACGACAAGAGTGGCTGGCACATGTAGTCAGGAAGGCCCACGTTTCCTCCCGAGGGTGTGTGTCCAGCACAGCCTCTGCCTGCCTGCATGAGCAACCGGTTCCAGAGTCTCTGACATTTGGGTTCCTCAGGACACCTCTCCTCCTCTGCTTCTCTCTTCCCCGAAGGTAGGGATGAGAAGCAGGGGCTCATTCTTCATTACCTCCGCTTTCACAACACTGGGTGCAACCAGGCTGCCACAGTGCCTCCCTGCAGGCAGCAGCTGAGACGGAACTGCATGTGTGAGAGGGTCGGGCTCCCAACAGCAGAGCCCCACAGAGGGAAACAGTAATCCTAGACACCTGGAGCTGTCACCCCATCCAAGGAAGGTACCCCTTCCCTCGGGGAGCATTTGGAATGCTATAGGGGACAGATGTGCCGCCCCCCCCCCATGACAAACTGCCCTTGCACCCTGGAAACGTCCCTGTCCTCCCCAGGGCTGTCTTCTTTTCTAGAAGGGGACAGGGTGAGCTAGGGAAGGTTTCCAAGGTCGCTTTGAGTAGATTCTCACTTTGTCCTGTCTCTGCACACCCTCTCATTGAGAGGATGTGGATTGATGACAGGGTTGGTGAAAGAGAGAAAGATAGAAAAAGCCGAGAGCTGACAGCCTGTAAATTGCTTGATAAGAAGTATATAGTTGTCAAACAGTATGCAAATTTTTGCAAACCCAGGTGTGGCCCTTGGGAGAACCTCCCAGAAATTGCTGCCTTTGGGGCTGGGGAGGTGGGAGGGGAGCAGCCTGGCAGTTTGAAGGCTCAAAGCCCCCTCTAGTGGTGGAAGCTGGGCATCTTTTTCCTTTTGCCTTTTGACTCTGCTACACCTTGCCTCTGCTCTGGGCCACCTTACACCTTCCCTCCAGCCTGCCACCTGCTCCCACCCAGGAGCTCAGGACAGGCTGTCTTGGGGAGAGATCCCCAACTTCAGGGAGGAGCAGTCAGGGGGCAGCCTTGTTATAAAAATACCATGAGTAGGCCAGGCATGATGGTGCATGTCTATAATTCCAGCACTGAGGGAGGCTGAGGCGGGAGGATCTCATTTGAGGTCCAACCTGGGCAACTTAGTGAGACCCCGTCTCAAAAATATAAAGGGCTGTGGATGAAGATCAGTGATAGAGTGCTCCTGGGTTTGATCCCCACCACCACTAAAAAGAGTCAGCATCACTTGGACTAGGCTGAAGACTCGACAAGATTTTCCCAGGCAATTCTCCAATATAGAGTGTCCTCAGACCAGCAGACAATCCTGCCACACAGAGGGGACTCAGGCAAGGCTCTGCCCCTGGGAAGCCACCAGCCTAGGGGAGGAGGTCCTAGGCGCTATGCCTGAAACCCCACCTCCACACCCCTGGGGTCTCTGGAAAATGGCCAACATTTTTAAGAAAGTTAAGAGAGATGCAGTGTGAAATGTTTTCATCTGAAAGCATCCTGCCTGACCCCCCGAGCTTCAGAGAGGGGAGCCTATGTCCAGGGCCTCCCACAAACCAACTATGGCTGTTTCCAAAGGAGAGGGCTAGCACTGTTGCCCTACATCTTTTGAAGACTGGAAGGGCCAGAGCCCTGAGTGTCAGCTGGACCCTTCCTGCTGGTAGTTTGCCAGCTGAAAGGGAGATGAGGCTGGGGACTTGTCTTTCAAGTGGTCTCCAAGGTGACCTGCACTACCCATATCTTTCCTAAAGGCTCCTGGGTCCCCCGGTTTTGTGCGTGGCCCACTCTGCCGGCCATAGGGTCTGGCTTCATAGAGCTATGGCTTCCAGCTCCCAGATCCGGGGATTTCATATACTCTCCTGTGTCATCCAGGGAGTAGAGGGTGCTGAAGGTCTCAGAGGTCTCTCCTGGAAATCCGGGTCCCTGTCAGAGATGGACTGTGAGGTTGCTGGGGGAGTGCTTGCTGGACTCAGGGCTCTGTACGGACCTGGTGAGCCCCATTCCAGGGCACGTCCTCTCAAGTGTTGCTAGACAAGGCAGAGTTTCAGAATTCAGCGTTGCCCCTAAGCAGCCGGGTCAGGCCCCAGCAGGTGTGTGGGAGCTGCGGTCCAATCTGATGATTCCAAACACCATTACCAGTGGGGCTCCGATCACACAGCTTCCTCCAGGTGACCGACCCCGCCCAGCTCCAGGGGAGAGGCAGGGCTACTTATTCTTGCTGGCTGATGTCAGAGTCTTTCTCTTTCTAGTTTCTCTTGGCCTGGCCAGGGCTTACATCACCTGGCCAGGTGAGTGGGGACACACAGGTCACCCATGCTGCTGTTGTTCCTGCTGTTGTTAGTATTGGTATAAACCCGAAGTAGCTTGCTGTTGCCTAATCATTCATTTTACCCAATAAATTTATGTCTGTGACATGTGTGCTCCGTGCCAGGCACTGTTGTAAGTTCCTGTGCAGCAGGGAACAGAATGAATAAAATCCCTGTCTTCTGGAGCATGTGATGCTGGGGAGAGTTGGGGGCACAGGAGAGGAAGGACCCTTTTAGAAAAGGTGGACAGGGAAGGCCTCTCTGACCGAGCAGCAATGCAACAAAGACTCCTGGAGGGACAGAGCCATGTGGATATCAGGGAAAGGATCTTTCAAACAAAGAGAATGTGAAGCCCTGAGAGCTAAAGGAAGAGAGGACCCTGTTGTCCTTGTTATAAACATACATTTGGATGTCCCCTTCCTTCCTGTGTCCCACATCACCTTGCTTCCCAGCTCTAGTTACAAATGCCCTAGACTGTCACACCCCAACCCTTCCATCACACCACACTCTGCATTTAATGGCCCTGTCCTCCCACTCTGCAACCATATGTGCCATCTCATTTCAGTGTCACCTCCCCTCTGAGCTTGACATTGTCTCATAAGCTTTCTTCAGGCCACCCTCACCCATGCCACACAGTTTGTAAAATATTTTTTAAAACAAAATTTTTTTAAGGAGGGAGGTGGTGTTCATAGAATTCTTCCCCACTAATCCGAACTGGATCTGATTTGCCTGCCCACGGCAGACTCCCAGGAAATGAGCATTGATGGAACAATGGAACATAAAGAATTTTCCCTCCAACCAGTTTCTCCATCAGAGGCGTGGAAATGAATTCTGAGGATAAGGGATCTCTCCAGGCTTGCGTCCAGCCTGATGAATCAAGGGGGCAGGTCCTGCTGAAGGCAGCAGTCTTCAGGAAGGAGCTGGGTGTACCCAGGCTGGGGCAACAACCCCACCCACCCAACATCCCTGTTCCCTGGCCCCCAGAGCTGCACCCTTGCCCCTGCTTCTGGAGCCAGAGATTGATTTTCCTTACCTGCCTCCAAAACGCTGCTGCCTCTGGGGAGGAACTTGGCATCTGCTCAGTAGGCCAAGCACATAGAAGGAGCCACTGAGGAGTGCAAAGTGGGGACAATGTATCCATTGCAGCAGTGAGGGGCTCTAGGGCAGCAGAATGCAATGACTTCAGCAGAGCCACAACAGATGCAGCCCTCAGCACTGCTGCCAAAGGTGACCCACCTCCCCTCCCTGCTCTTCCTCAGCAGCCGCCTGCCCGAGTCTGAGGGACACCAAGCAGGGGCTCAGCTGGGTTTGCAGTAGGTCCCAAAGAGTGAGTTCAGTCTGGGCCAGACACAGCGTTGGCGAACACAGCACAGGCTGTGAGCCTGAGCAGCGGCATTGCAGGAGACATGGAGTGGAGGGGGAGAAGGCTACGGAACCAAGGCTCCAAGTCCAGCTCTGTTCTGTGTCTCTCTTGCTAACAGCCCAGAAGAGAAGGCAGGCGCTGCCTTAATTAAATTCACAGCTGAAGTGACATTGGAAGATGGTGTGAGCACCAGGGAGACAGCCCTTGCAGTGTAGGGAGGAGCCCACAGGAAATAACACCAGCAGCCTCCACCTGGAGAGGTGGCCCATGCTCTGAGGACAAGGACTCTGCCTCCAACAGCCTGAGACCACAAGGGCCAGAGGTGTCAGGTTGGCCTCACAGCTTCCGCTCTATCCACCCATAGGTCAGAGAGCAGGAATCAGCCACAGAAACTGCAGGCTGCATGGTAGGATTGTGAAGGAAGTGGAAATGGATGCCGAGGCCCAGGGAAATGGCAAAACAAGCCATTATGGCTGGAGCAGCAGCCTGCACTGTTCACTCCCCACCCTCTGCCTAGAGTTGCCCCTCAGTGGGTGTTGTTGGCCCTACCCAAGGTGCAGCTTTGCCCCTTCCAACCCAGCTCCTGTGCAGCAGAAGGAGCTGAGACTGGACTGGAAGCCAGTCCCTGACATGGTCACTGTTGGGCTCTGAAAGCAGGGCCCATGGCCTCTGCCGTAGAACAAAGCGAAAGATCCTGGCTTACAGTGTAGCCACCAATGAGGATGGATCACTGGAGAGCTCGAAGCTGCTTAAGATCTTAACTACTGGTAATAACAGTCTTGGCACAACTTCTAAGTCTTTGATCATAGTTGTCTCCAGAGTCCCTTCCCTACCTTTGGTCAGGAGACAAAGGCCACTTGCTGTCTCAACCCATGATGATCCTGCTGAGGCTGTCAAGGCAGGAAGAATCTTTCCTTTTGCTTTCCTAGGTGTCCTGCTGTGCTGGTTTCCAGATTAGCAGCTTGGAAAGGAACCAGTAACCCTCGCCCCCAAAGTTGAGGGGTGGACAGCGTCCAGGATAGGGGCTGGAGGCAAATACACTGAGCGTCTCACTGATGTCCTTCCTTGCCTGTGTTCCTTGTCTCTGCAGGTAAAACAAGTCCCAGTCCTAGCAAGCCCAGCAATTGTGTGATTTCCTGAGCCACAGGAAACCTGTGGATGGCCACCTGTCCTGTCCTGTGCTGTGAAGAGCACAGGGCTCACTCTGCAACAGTTTGCACATTGGACACTGATCAGCCTCCTCGCCTCTGGGCCTGAACCCCGCATGAGAGGGTCCAGGGCATCTCAGAACCGTCACGTGCCTCCATCAGACTGCCAAAGACCAGGCAGATGTCACTGCCGCCTTGTTTACATGACGTGGAAGCTTGACTAGTGTCCGCTCTCCTTTATGCTAACTCCCTCCCGCTGGGCCAACCCCAGAGCTGCAGGTCCCCAGGTGGGACAAGGGCCACCATGTCTTATGCCTTAGTGAGATGAGGTCTGCAGGGCAGCCCCAGCCACCTGGCTTCCCCTTTCTTGGGCTTCCTGCTGCTTTCTCATCCCCCAAAGAGGGTGGAAAGAAAGGAAGAGGATGGGGCTCTGAAGCCAGGGATCCCAAGTTCCAGTTTTGCTTCAGCCACAGGACTCAAGGTGGAAGCTGTCCCAGGACTGCCAGGGCACTGGCTGCTGTGACCTTCCTGGCTCAGTTCCGACAGGCTGCTGCAGCAGACTGAATGGAATGGGGGAAGGATTTGACACTGCCACTATGGGAGCCCCTTTCCCTTGCTCTGCACCACCCTGGCAGGCTCTGCGTGGGTGCTCCAGGCCTTCTGAGCTGGTGCCTGCTGCGAGCCTCCATGGAGTTCTTAGGGTGCCCTTCCCTGGGCCTGCCCATCCCCTCAGTAAGGCCTTGGGTTTGCAGCCTAATGAAGGGAAAGGGACAAGGCAGGGGTGGGGGGCCACTGGGTGCCAAGGACAGGAGTATCTCCCCCTTTCTCCCCAGATGGTCCTTGGTCCCCTTCATGCTCCAGGACTTCCCCAGTTACATGTCAGCCAGAGACCAGCCTTAGCCTCCTGCAAAAAGTCAGGCTGTAACATGGTGCTGGGCCAGGGCAAGCAGTAAACCATCATACTCCCTCTCTCCCTCTCTCTCTCTCTCTCTCTCTCTCTCTCTCTCTCTCTCTCAGGTGACCGGTAGAGGCTGAGTGAGGTGAATGGACAGCAGAGAAACTGTCCAACTGCAGGCTTTGAGCCGGCCCTCCCTGGACAGGCAGCATGCTAGAGGGACAAAGGGCTGAAGTGTCCCAGGGAAGGGCCACAAGGCAGCCTTTGTCAGCCTCTGCCCTCTGAGCCAAACTCTTGTCCCTTTTCTTTCCTTATGAAAAGTTCTGGGACACCACCCATTCTGAGGAAAGGACACAGATGTCTACAAGACACCTGATGACAGGCAGGGAGCGGCACACTGGGCTGCCAGAAGTGGGGGCAAGACCCAGGGCCTGTGGAGAGTCTGGTCTCCCCAGTGGCAGGGAGGGGCAGAGACAGGGAAAGGCGAGCCAGACCCCAGGGTCTTGTTCCTGAGTCCAGCTCTCAGCTGTGTGGGGAAGGGACCCTGACTCACCTCCCTGAGCCTTCCTGAGGATTAAACACTTCTGGGAAATACTTATGTGCCAAGACCTGCCTGCATGGTGCATTCTTGTTCAGGAGGGGAAGGGTGGGAGGGGGTGATGTGGAAGGGGTGGGCTGTTACACCGCAGCTCTGAGTGTCACCTTGAAGATATGGGACACAAGGTGTCTGAATTGTAGTGGAGCAAAGAAATCACTCTCAGAGTGGAGGATGGCACCTTGGCCTCAGAAGAGGCCTGCTGCATCCCTTCCTCTCTCCCCACAACCAAGTCTAGTCCCCAGATCTAGGAGGGTCCCAGTGGAAGTTCCAAGTCACGGCACCCTTGATCTATGCCCTCCTTTCTGCCTCCGTTTCTCTATATGCAAGATGAAGTTATTCTCACTTTCTGAAGCAAAGAGGAAACCATGCTGAAGAGGAACCAACTCAGTGCTGGGCAGAGTGCTGGCCTGCAGGTAGAGCACCTTTCCTCTTCAGCCTGCTTCCTCATCCTTACAGAGGGTGGGTAAGATGGTCTCTGCCCCCTCCAGCTCTGAAATCCTTGTAAAAGAGACTACAGTGCAGATTGCCCAGGATCTCAAAGTCCTAAAACGCAGCTCTGAACATTTGCTTGGCAGCTTAAGCTCTGGCCCACTCTGTTCTGCATCTTGGCTTCTCAGTCCCCAGTGCTTCTGCCCTCTGTTCCAGCACTTGCTCGTCACATCTCAAGGGTACATCTGGCCTTCCCAGTTGGGTGGCAAGTTCAGGGCTGGAGGGCACCCTCAGTCACGGGGTCCGCAGGCTGGCAGCATTGGAAGCGCTCCAGAGAGGCAGGATGAAAGGGCACTCGCAGGGCCAGCTCTGGCTTTGTGCTCCCACCCCCGTCCACTGGGCTGCCACCTCCCTCCTGAGTCTAGCTTCTGTGCAGCCCTGGGGAAGGCCACCCTCCCAGTGAGCTGAGGCCTCTCACACTACTCACCTGGCCTCTGCCCCATCTGGGCAGGAAGCGCGGGACTCCTGCCTGGGGCTGGGAGACTGTTTCCTGAGGTTTGGCAAAACTACTTTGTATCAGCTGTCTGTTCTCAGGATGTGATTATGCTCAGCCCTATCCCTGATTCATTCCAAGACAGCTCTGCCCAGCTCAGTACCCTGCTCCTCAACAGCACTTTGTAAACGGACAACAGAGGAAGCCTGGAGATGTGGAGGGAGCTGGCCAGAGAAGGGGAATGGGCTCTTTTATTTTCTCCCTGGCATGCAGATTTTCTTTTCTCATTTATTGAGCACCTACTATATGTCCAGTCACTATGCTAAATGCTTAGTTATATGCAGGTTTCAAACTAAGAACACCTCAGGAAAGGCCCTTCTGTAAATTCAACAGTTTTCCCATGTATTAAGGGTTTGGGCCACACAGGATATGTTATCTCCATTTTTCAGATAAGGCTCTCCCACATCCCCCATCTGAGCTCAGGCTTACAGCACTAGTGACACAATGGGGCTGCAAAATCCTCTTGGGGGAGGGGCAGTGATTTTCCCTGTAGGGTGTTGCTCAGCCTCTGCCTACTACAGGCCAGTAGCGCCCCTCCAGATGAGACAGCCAAAATATCTGCAAGCGTTATCAGATGTCCCCCCAAGTTTGGACATAAAACACCCTCCATTTAGGGCCCCTGCTCTCTACTTTGCAGCCCTGGCAGCCACACAAGTGGCTCTTGAAAGTGCTTCCACCTGCTCTCTACCCCGTGTATCTGACAGAGGCTTTGGCCCAGAGAGGTTGGCTGACTTGCCTGAGATTTTTGGTTTCCAGCACAGCGGTGAATAATGGCATCTTCCACCTTTGTCCTAGTTACCTTGCTTAGCTCTTTGCTGCCTTGTTCTCCCCAGAACAGGTGTGTTTATGTGCACACATCTGCCTGACTCCACTCTGCTCCCTGTCAGGTTTTCTCCCAGTCTGTTCTCCTTTAGTCTCGGCTACCTCCCACACAGAAAGCACCATGGGACAAGCCTGTGTGTGCCCGACGGCAGCACCCTCCCAAAGCAGCCAGGGCTGACAGCAAGAGACCTAAATTCAAGTCAGGCCAGTGGGATTTGCCACCTGGCTGTCATGAACACATTGTGAGTAAACATCAACAAAGTCCCCTCAGCAGATAATTAGCCCTGCCATGTGCCATGGATCCCAACATGCATGCCCTCCCGCCCAGACGATCCAGCTGCTGTCACTGATCATCCCTGTTTCTGTTTCAGAAGCAGAGCTGCTGCAGGACAGCCACCCCAGGCTTAAGTCTGAAAGGCAGGCGGGGACAGGTACAGAGGACAGGTACAGACGTGAGAATTTTCTTAGGCTAAGCAATTACAAGATCAGCCCAAAGGCTTTGCAGAGTTGCGCCTGAACTTTTCACCTCTCCCCTGCAAGGCTCCTACTCTCCCACTCTGCTGACCCCATGAGCTGCAGCCTGGAGTGACAGGTACCCATTCTTCCTTTGGCCTTGGGAGCCTGGAGACCAGGCTCTCTGAGCACAGGGACCTTATCTGTCTGGCTCATTGCTGCAGCCACAGTATTTGCTTAATACCTATTTGTTAAGTGATGGAAGAGTTAACAGCCACTCAGGTCAGAGAATAAAGCAGGCTAATAAACTAGGGAGGTGTCAGGTTCCAGAATTGCTCATGATTCTTTCAGCTTTGTTCCCGACTTCTAAGACTTAGGTGGAAGTCAAACGGGATCCTGTTGTCTGCTATTTCATTTCTTAAGAACTAGGCTTATCAAAAGTCCCTCTTGAGCTAATCCTGTCCTCTGGGGTGGCTTCTCCTTTTGTTATGTATCCTAAATGGACAGGCTTCATCTCCCGGGACCTCCAGTCTGGTGGAACCTGGGCTCCAGGCTGCTGTGCTCAGGGAGCCCTTTCTCATCGCATCCCTTCAAAAGACTACAGGAGGAGGAGGAAATAGAAGGAAAGGGGCCTTGAGGCAAGATTTGTCCAAAGCCACCACAAGTATGGGAAAGGCTGGGAATCCAGTTATCCAGTGGACATCCTAGCTCATTTTCACTGTGCCCTGTGGCTTCTCCCAGGGAGCCAGCTGGAAACAAGTGCTCATCCAGGAAAATGGTTAGAAGTTAGGCAGTGTCTGCAACCACTGAAAAGCAATTTCAGGAACAGATGTCCACGTCATAGAAGGAGACCGGCTAGGACCTGCCACGGAAGCCAGCAAGTGCGTGGGAGTCTGGAGGAGGAGAGGAGCAAAAGGCGAGAACAGGCAATGTGCCTGCCCATGGTGCCCACAGCCCTAAGGGGAAAGAGCCCATTGTGTGCCAACGAGTGCGCCTGTGATTCTCATTTCCTGCTGGCAGCTGCTACTCCCTGGCTCGAGTCTCTTCCTGAAATGTCTTGGAGCTTAGGGGACTGGACAGGCAAGGCTATTTGGGGCAGTGTTTGGAACCGCATTCATTTGTTCAGCTCTGTGGATACATGGTGAGTGTGGAAGGCACTGGTTTTAAAGCGGTGTGGCTGCACGCCACTTACTGTGACCTTAGCAGGACATGTGGTGGAGAGAAGACAGGCTTTAGACGAGCAGGTATGGGTGGAATCCAGACTCTGGCACTGAACCCCTAATGACCCACCAAGCTACTTCCTGTTGTCAACCTTGGTTTACTCTTGTATCAAAAGGGAAGGATCTCAGACCCCTCGCCTGAGGCTGGGGGAGTAACCACATAAAGCGCCCAGTGCAGGGACTGAGGCACAGGAAGGAGGAGTGTGGTTGGAGGCTCTGGAGCTGTGTTAGAGCCAGTTCTTGGGACGTTCTCCCCTGGCTTCTCTCCCTTGCTCCTTCCTGAATATTTGCCACCTCTGTGGTGAGTAGTTGGCACGCAGGCTAATCGCTGCTCACCTGGAGAAAGTGTCAATGCCCACGTTTTAAAAGAAACGTGGAAAAAACCAATAGTTTTGGGCGGAACACACAATTTCAGTTTGGAGAATCCTGTAAATAGAAATTGAATACAAAAAAAAAAAAAATGTCTAGGGCCGGTGAGATGGCTCAGCGGCGTAAGCACTTGCCTGGCAAGTGCGAGGGCCCGAGTTCGACTCCTGGAACCCACATACGAAAAAAGGGCTGGTGATATCGCTCAGCGGCACGGGCGCCTGCTGGCACGCGAGGTCCCGAGGTCGACATCCGGTACCCACAAAAAAAAAAAATGTCTAAACCAGAGCTGGGTGTAGCTCAGCGTCAGAGCCTTGCCTACCATGCACAAGGCCCTGAGTTCAATATCTAGCACCCCAAAAAACATAAGCCAAAGAAACGGCATTTCCAGAGAAGCCTGCCAACCCCTCACCCAGCCACTGGGCTTTCTAAACCAGAGCTGCAGCCTTTGTTTAAGACTCCAAACCCTCCTGGGCTTTCCTTTAGCCTCCCGCTAGTGACTCTGCCTAGCTGTCCTCAAGCAGCAGGGTCTCTGAAGAGCACTGGGCGCTGAGGCTCCTAAGAGGAGCCCACGCGGCTGGAAGTACCGTGGGGAAAGGCTGACACCTAGTGGCCGGCTGGCAGCAGCCTCCTTCCATTCCGGTGAGATGGTGGGCCAGGCTCAGGCAAGCTCGTTCTGTAAGGGCCGCCACCAGCTCGCAACCTCCGTCCTAACTGCTGCAGGAACATTTTAAAATGTAAAACAGGTGATGGGGTACAGCTCAGGGGCAGAGCACATGCTTAGTATGCACCAGGCCCTGAGTTTGATTCCCAAACCGAGAATAAATAAATAAATACCACACTTAGCTCACCGACTGTGCCAAAACAGGTGGCAGGCTAGATTGGGACCATGTGCTCTCACTTGCTGACCTCTGGCCTGGGACACCTGTCCTCTAGGCCTAGGCTCCCAACACTGACCACCAGTGTCACACCTGGCATCTTTGTCATGGTTCTGTCAAGAGGAATCCCCTACAGCCGGGTGTGGTGGTGCACGCCTATAATCCTAGCACTCAGGAGGCTGAGGCAAGAGGATCCCCTTGAGTTCGAGGCCAGCCTGGGCTACAAAGTGAGTTCTAAGCCAGCCTGAACTGCATAGTGAAATCCTGTCTCAAAAAGACAAAAAAAAAAAAAAAAAAAAAAAAAAGAGGAATCCTCTGGTGTCCCTCCTCCAACAGAGATTTGGGAGCTGTCATTGTTGGTTTTCACACATTGCATAAGTTTACCGACAGACTCATTTGGTGATCAGCTTTGTGCTAAGGAGCATACAAAAGCCTAGACTCCCCCACCCCCACCCCACCCCAGTACTGGGAAATTGAACCCAAGTGTGCTCTACCACTGAGCAACATCCCCAGTCCTTTATTTATTTTTATTTTGAGACAGGCTCTTGCTAGGTTGCCCAGGTGGGACTCAAACCTTTGACCCTTCTGCCTCAGCCTTCCTGAATGCTGGGATTTACAGGTGTTTTTCACTACACCCAGCTCCAAGAGCCTAGAGTCTTAACTAATATTAACTTAATATTTAGTTTTATTCATTCATTCATTTGTTCTAACAAACTCACTCATTGAAAACTTGCTGTGTCCTAGGCATTGTAATGAGAAAAAAAATGGTTTCGCCCCTCCCCACCAAGATGCTTATCACCTTGTTGGGAAGAAGGATGCAGGAGGCAAGTGTTATGATGGGGAGGTCCAGGGGCTGTGTGAATCCAGAGGATGTGCTCAGCCTGGGGGTGGCAGTCATGGAAGGCTCCCTGGAGGAGGACAGCGTCTCTTCTCTGAGCTACTGCAGGTGTGCATGAGGGAGTGTGAGGTGAGGCCAAGGAAAGGTGCTAAGCCTAGATGAGCTCTTTTAGGAGAATTAATAAGGACCAGGCAATCAAGAACACAGTGAAGACTCAGGTGTATTATCTGTCCCCAAGACCTCCCTCAGTCTTGACTGCAAGCTGCTGTAGGTTTTGGAGGGAGATTTAAAGAAGTTTCTCCTCTAGTTCCGCGGGATCAGTCATCGCTGAGCCTCTAGAAAGCAGGCAATGACACTTGATTGCTCCTCAGGCTGTAAATAACCCCCTGGAGTGGGGCTGCCTCCACCTAGGGCAGCCAGAGACTCTGGAGGGGAGGAGGAGGTGTGGCCCGAATCCTCTGTTCCAGGTGCCCCTTAGGAAGGGCAGAGGGGCTTGCCCAGAGCTGTGATGAGAGAGTAGACCTGAGCGAGCACAGGAAAAGGAGGAAGAGCCGTACCAGGCAGCAGCAATGGTGTAGACAAAGTCACCAAGGAGGAAGGAGGCGTGTCGGGGCTGAGGGGTCCCCAGGGAAACATCTCTCACAACCCTGACAGGCAGCTGTTACTTTTCTTTCCTGCTCCACCAATTAAGGACCATGTGACACTGGGGAGTTACTTAATCTCCTTCTGCCTTACTTTCCTCATCTGTGCCTACCTTATAAGGTTGTTATGAGGACTGAATAAGTTAACACATGTCAAAGCTTAGAACGGTGCTGGCACTGGGGCTGGCTTCCTGGTCTTGCACCCTGTGAAGTCCCTCAGGGCCGCGTGCCCAGGAGGTGATGGGTCCTTGTTTGGTTTAATGCTCTGCTGTTGGCATCGTTAAAATCTTAATAATTTTGGAACAAGGAGCCCTATGCTTTCATTTCGCACCGAGCCCCACAAATTATGTAGCCTGCTCTGCCCTTGCAGATTACGTGCTTTAAAAATGTTAATTTTGTCATTTTCTTAGAGTCAAGAATAACAAATCAGATTCAGTGTATTCAATTTGGAGAGGAAACTGAAGCTGGATAGTTTATGGGACTTATAAAGTCACTCAGAAGGAGGACTGGAGATAGAGAGGTGAGATTTGTAAGTGTAGAGGTGAAGGCAGGATAGTGGCCCGCTTGCCTCCACCTGTGCCCTCAAAAGACTATAGGAGGAGGGGAGGCAAGCAGGTCCTTTGAAGGGGCATAGAGAAAGAGACTTAAGAGCATGAACAGTTGTAGAGGTAGGAGGAAAGCTAGCTATTTTGGGAAGCAAAGAAAAGATTCTCAGAGTAAAACATAGTGGCGAAGCCATGGAAACAAGGACTGGGAAAGTCTCTTGGATCTTGGCCACAAGAAAAGGTTATAGATGTACTCAGAGAAATGAGTTTCAGTAGTGTTAGGGCTGGAAGCCAGGTTTAGAGAAGGATGAAGCACCAATGGTGGCAGGGAGGGCCACAGGTCATTATTTAAGAAGTTGGGCCATGTGTCATGGTGCACATCTATAATCCCAGAAAACCCAGGAGTCTGAGGCTAGAGAATTGCAAATTCAAGGCCAGCCTGGGCAATTTAGCCAGATCCTGTTTCTTAATAGGGCTCGGATGTGGCTCAGTATTTCCTAGGTTCAAATCCCAGTACCATGCACTCTCACACACACACACGCACAAAAGCAACATAGGGAAACGGGGGGAAAAAAAAAGGAAAGGAAGGAAAGCGGCTCTTTGAAGTGGGTAGGAGGATGGGAGGAGAGCAGATCCAGTTGGAATGTAAAGGAAGGACCTGGCCGGTGAGATGGCTCAGCAGCATAAGCGCCTGCCTTGCAAGCGCGAGGGCCCGAGTTCGACTCCCAGATCCCACATACGAAAAAGGGGCCGGTGATATCGCTCAGCGGCACGGGCGCCTGCTGGCGCGCAAGGTCCTGAGTTTGACCCCTGGTACCCACAAAAAAATAGAAATAAATAAAAATAAAAAAATAAAGGAAGGACCACCAGAGGCAGTACTTTATCCAGAAGGAAGTGTACCTCTTTCCCTGGTCTACAGGAAAATAGAGGGTGGCATTGTGACAATAAAGGCAGCGAGGGCTACTGTTCCTTTGGGGGCTGGTTGTCTCCCCCAGTGTACCAAGGAGTTCTCAAGGGAGACTTCTCAGAGCATTGCAGTGACATGGGTAAGCCCCCACTCAGTCAGACTGCCATTGCTACCTGTGGTGACCCAAAGCAAGTTAGTTAGCCCTTCAGCGCCTCCATTTTCCTATCCAGAAAATGGGGACAGATATGGTTGATGTCAAGATTAATTCGGTAGAGTGTCTGACACATAGTACATGTCCAGAACAAGATAATTATTATTCATAGCCACAACTCCTGGTGCTCTTGTGACACACCCCCCTCCTGTGTGCTGGCATTGGTCAGCTCACTGAAGGGGTCCCGTGTTTGCTGCTTAACTAAGAGGCTTTTCAGGAAGGGAGGTCATAAAAGATGAGAGATGATTGGGAAGTGGCACAGCATCTGCCTCAAGGAATTTGTTGCACAGTAAACATTGCCAGGCGTGTAATTAGTGCTTCTGAGCTTGTCCTCTGTATCCAACCCCCTCTAGCACAGTACCCCCCCTTGTTGCTCCTGGTCTTTGGCTGCAGCCACACCCATGCCCAAGTTATCAGCTGTCAGCTGTCTCCTGTCTTTTGGATTAGGTTTCTTTACAGAGATCATCCTATTGCTACAAGCTGTGAGAATTGGAGAATGTTTTACAAACACTGCCAAATGCCTCAGCAGTGAGAGCCCAGTGCAAAGTGTGCAGGGTGCTCTCCTGCACCACAAAAATCAGAGCTGGAGCAGATCCAGCTGGGCCTGCCACGCCAAGCTTGTGGGTTGTTGCAGAATTGTTCACAAAAATTCCCATTGCCTTGGATTTTGCCCGGGCCAAGGTCAGAGGTCATAGCACAACTCCAAGGGACAAAGGGGAAGACTGTTGCTTGGGATGGCTTGGAACACTTTTGGTAGCCATCCAAGGCAGCGATCACTCATTAAATCTGCTTTCCCCTCCAGCAAAAAGCCAGCTATACAGAACACCACATATAGAGCTCTAAGAATAGTGTGGCCCTCTGTATCAGTGAGTGTTTACTAGAGAAAAAGATATAACACAAGATGTACAAATATATAAGATTTCATAAGATTGGCTTGCAATGGCCACCCAAAGATTCAGTTGTGGAAGAGTGCAGAGGTTGTCTGCACAGTGGAGATCAGAGGATCCAGTGGAAGATCTGGCGCTCACTGCAGCATCCTGTGCAAGTCCACATCAGGAGGCCGATGGGTCTGCACTGGAAGCTGAAGGGTCTACGCTGGAAGCCAGGACATGACATCCAAGGTGAAGGCAAAGACTGGAGCTCCTCCAAAGAAACAGAAGCCAATCCATCCTTCTTCATTTTCCCTTTATACCATGCAGGTGACAAGCAGCCCCAGGGTGGATCTTCCACACCCTAGGGTGTGGAATTGCTGAGCCGATTTAGTTAAGCTTCTCTTACTCAAGTTGACACAATCAATCAACTATCACACCCTCTAAAAATACAGTGCATATGGCCAGCATAAAAGTGTGCAGGGCTAAGAAGTCTTTTGACTTGCATATCTGGGTGGGTTGGAACAAATGAAAAATACTTTCCCCAAGTGGTATGCAGAGAGGAAATTAGAAATAGCCTAGGAGAATATCCTAGCATGTCATTCCCTGCCCTGGGCCGCCTTTCAGGGCATGGATTGATGCCATAGCCACCAAGGCATGACTGAAAGCTTTAAGGCAGTGAGGATGAATTCAACAGACATCTTTGCCCCATTCATTAATACCAGGCTGGACAAGCCCCAAAGTCCTGATGTTTACTGTGACAGGAATTTCAAACTCTCATCCTCCATGAGAATTGATAAATCAATCAGATTGGCTGATTTATTTGTTGGCTTCCTTCTCATCCATATAGAAAATCCAAAGCTGAAGTTTGGAGCACTGAGACCTCTCAGAGCGAGGTCAGATCCTGCGCCGCATCCCATTGTGTGTTGGAAGAAGTCCATGTGTGGATCTACTCATGAAAGAGTTTAGGAAGATTCTCCATAATGTGTGGGAGGTGCAGCGGTGGGATTGGGGGAAGCCCTTAGAGTAAATGTTACATATTTACTAAGTGTTGCTTCTATGATCCGAAAAACAACAATCTTATTTGGAAATTATTTTTTCAATTCTTAAGTGGGCACACATGACAGGGTTTCCGGCTTCCTGCTTTCTCCGAGAGAAAGCACAATGAGCTGGAATAGACAAATAGTTGAAGGCCTTCAAAGACGAAGACGATAGGAAGAACCAGCTTTGGCTGCTCCTGAATATGCCTGTCCTGCTCCCCAGCCCCCAGAGAGCAAGCTCTGCAGGTCACCGCCTATCCCATCTCTTGCCTGACTAGCCACATTTGTCCTTTAGTTCTCCTCGTAGATGTCACCTCTACTGAGAAGCCGTCCCTTTCCTTCCCAAATTGAGTCTCCAGTGTGCTTCCAGGGCACCTTACCAAAGCACTACATTGTGATTTGGTCACCCCCACTTGACTGATGACACAGAAGATGTTTTATTAATCTGCATGACCCTTGAACCTCAGGAAAGTGCTCGGCATGATCACTAAATATTTACTGAATAACTATTTATTGGAAGGCCTTTTATAGTCAGAGCAACTACAGGACACAAATATGAAAACTATTTCAAGAAATTTACAATTGGGATAGCAAGATGTGGTGGCACATTCCTGCAACCTCAGCTACTCAGCACTGAGGCAGGAGGATCTCAAGTTTGAGGCCAGTCGTGGCATCTCAGTGAAACCCTCTCTCAAAATAAAAAATCAAAAGGTCTGAGAGTGTAGCTCAGTGGCAGGATGCTTACTTAGCATGCAGGAGGCACTGGGTTCAGTCCCCAGCACTGAAAACAAACAAACAAAAGCCCTCCAAAACTTGCCAGGCAGGTGTGGTGGTGCACACCTATAACCCATCCCTCTAGGCTGAGGCAGGAGGATTGAAAGCTCAAGCCTTGCCTGGACAATTTAGCTATTTAGTGAGACCTTGTCACAAAGTTAAAAAATAAAAAATAAAAAGGGCTGGGAATGTAGCTCAGAGCAAAGGGCTGGTTCAATCACTCCCCACAATCTCTTAAAACTGGTATGTATCCAATAATTAAATATAAGACCAAATACTATTTTAAGGGTTAAAATAGGAGTACAAGCAAGCAACTTTGACAGTTAGGAAGGTTCTGAACCCTGGACATTTCTCATTCACTGTGTTTTCTAGTTTAGAATCCCCATATTGGAATCCTAATATGGGCTATGCATGTGGAGTTGTAATGATTCAGGTGCTTAAGACTTTTATTAGAATTCGACTCATGCTCTTTGTTCTGTCCTTGCAGTTGCCCTAGGAATACCTCCATTTACTCTTTTTTGTGTGTGTTTGTGGGTACCGGGGGGGGGGCTACCTCACGCACCAGCAGGCGCCCGTACCGCTGAGCGATATCACCGGCCCTTTTTTCGTATGTGGGTTCCGGGAGTTGAACTCAGGACCTCGCGCTTGCCAGGCAGGCGCTTATGCCGCTGAGCCATCTCATCGGCCCCCTCCATTTACTCTTAATTGACGTTTATAAAATACCTTGTCTTTGCTGAAAGGCTGTAAGTGTTAAACTTTATTATTGTGTTTCAGTGGTTATTATTAAAGCAGTGCCAACAAGATTACACAACAGCTTGGATCAGAAAGCGAAACAAGGGCCACGATCCCACTACAGCTACAGGGGATAGGGATTTGGGATGGTAAAATGTTAATTACCCAAGACGGAATGTGGGCTAGAGTCCAGTGCTGTGCTCCTGGAGATCATTTTGGTTCCAGAGACTTGGGACTGGCATTCTGGCAGTGGGTCCCACGCATCCTGCCCTCCCCTGGCTGAACAGCGTATTCACTTCCATGAAAGCTGCCACAAAAAAGTACTCAGTGGCCAGAAGCCAGGAGGACATGGCTTGCTCAGCATCAGCTAACCTGGAGGCTTTCCAAGAGCCGAAGGGCTATTCCAATAGCATGTAATCAATTATTTATTTCTAAGGCGATTTATTTTTTAATCTCTAGATTTTATTTCTCCTTGTTTCCTGCTCTTGAGGACTCTCTCCATGGAACAAGCAAGATAGACGTTCAGGGTTTGGAGGCGGGAGGGTGGTGTTTAGCACACAACGATGGTAAATGTCCATTTACAAAGCTGAGAAAACGAACGAGATATAGATGTGCTTCTTGTCAGGAAATGTCAAGATTGTTTAATTTAGGATGGGCAGGAAAGGATACCGGGGAGGAGGATGACAGCCACTCCGACAGGTAGTTTCCAAGAATGACAGTGCCAGAAACCAAGGAACTCAGATTCCTTAAGAAAGGTTTTTAAAATGAGGGGTTGGCTGACAGATACGATTCTGAGCCAAAGTACAGGCACTAAAGCATAACCAGAATACTGAAGATTCTGGAGCCAGACAGACGTAGGACCCAACACAGGGCCCGCCAACCGCCTTCTATCTGGATGACCTTGAGCTGGCTACCTAACCTCTCAGAAGCCTTAGTTTCCTATCTGTAAAAATTAGTGTATAGGTCACAAGTTTAACCAGATAATCTCTGTAAATAACTCAGTACAGTACTTGGCACAAAAAGACGCACAATAAATGGTAGTCATTAGCACTGTCACGTACTGGGCAAATAAACACAGTTGCTCCCAACTCCCTGTTAAACAATTTACTGTGGCACAGCATCCGCATCTGACGGGCGCACCTATGTGCCCAATAAGGTACTAGGAAAGAACTCAGTAGGAGTCAAACCAATAGCGCTAGCCCTTCTTGTTGGCCGGGCTGTCTTGCCATTCCGCCGCCAATGGTTTGAGATTTGACACGGAAGCGACATCCTGACAGTCCAATGACGCACAAGCAGCCCACACTCAGCACTTCGCAGGAGATAAATCAAGGAGCCGGCACGTATAGATTCCGTTATTAGGCAGTGCTGGATGGAGAGAGGCGCTTAGGGGAAACAGCACCCTGGAGAGGCGCTAATGAGCTTTAAGAAAAAAAGAAAGAAAAAAGACGATGGTTGTGCCAAGCGTGCTCAGCCGCCATCATGCTCTAGTTTCCCCTGCGCCTCTCTGGGTCCGCGACCGAGGAAGCGGCCTCTGGGATGCTGAGGGGGTGTGTCCCCGCATGATTGGCGCAGGCCGTACAGCCAATCGTAGCTCGTCAAACGGGAAGCACTTAGCCAATGAGGGGCTACGGCAGCGGCGCGGAATTGGAGGGGCGGAACAGCAGCTTGACGGGCACAAAAACCAGCCAGTGAGAGTCTGAGGCATCCTCCCTGCGGCCAATGGAGTGGGGCTCTAGGCGGGCTCTCGAGTGTTTGTGTTGTGGTTTTGGGGGAGGGAGGCGGAGGGGAAAGTTTGTTTATTTTGTTTTTAGTTTCTGGGGTCCCCGTGCTTCTGGAAGGTGAAGCGGGAGGGAGTGACCCCCCCGCACCCCTCAGTACCCCTGCGACGTCGCCTACATAACCTGCGGAGAAGCGGGGACCGCGCGCATCGCCTCGCCTCGCCTCACAGAGGAACACCGCGCACTCGGAGCCGGCGCGGCTCAGCGGTGAGCGAGGATCGGGGCCGAGCCGTCCTTCCCCTCCCCCGCGCATCGTCCTGTCGGAGCGGGGCAGCCCGGGGTGGGTGAGGACGCCCGCGGGGACGCGCAGCGCGGCCCAGCCCCCTGAGGCGCGGCGTGTGCGCGTCCTCGCGAGTGAGCGCGCGCGGCGTGAGCGAGCCGGACGGGCGGCGGGGGGGCGGCGTGAGTGCGCCGGGCCGGCGTCGGGTCCGTGTGAGGCAAGGGGCCGCGAGGGACGCGGGGCGACGTCTGGCGCGCGTGCCGGGGCGCCACGAGTGGCCGGGCGGGGACGGCCTGGCGGGCACGCGCGGCTCCCGCGTCACGCGCCGGCAGGTGTGAGCCCGGCGGGCTTCCGGATGGGCCGGGGGGCGGGGGCGGGGTGGCCCTCGGGGCCCGGCGTCGCGGCGCAGGGAAGAGGCCCGCGGGGTGGCGTCTGCCTCTGCCTGCTGGCGGCCGGGAGCGAGCGTCAGGCCTCGGAGCCTCACGCCCTTGCCTGGCGTGCAGGACCTGCGTGATGGGGCGAATGCATTCATTCCCCAGCCGAACCCGGCCCGGGGCTCCACACTCCTCCCCGGATCCCTGCGGGTGTGGCCGCTGGGAGAGGCGATTCTGACTCTCGACGTGGAAGCGAGGGGCTGGAGGACTGACAGCGTTCGAAACTGCCTGGGGAGTGTTTCCACCTTGCCCTGATCTGATGCCCTTTAGTTTCAGTTAGTGAGTTTATTAGCTCATAGTGGCCAAATACCCAATCCAGCAAAAATACACTACGGTGGTTTACGGCACTCAAGAAATGGGTGCATCTCGTTCAAGGCTCAACGAGCAGCCCATCCTTGATTCTTTGGGGATGGGTTACCAGTCTGGGACTTTAAGCCCCTTGTTTTCTCTTGTATCTCTTAGCTGTTTTGTTATTTGATTCGCAGTGAATAAAACATCACTAGTGTCTCTTCAGTAGGTAAGCATATAAAAGGTGTATAGAAATCACACACGTTAGCGTTTTGTGTAAGTTAAATAGTAGAGGTTATTTCTCCATTGTGGGAGATTTCGGTAGTATACGTTTCTTACTGACTTGAAGACGCGTAGGTGATATTGGCTTTCAAACTATAGATGAACTTTTGGTAGTGTGTAAATGATTGTTAAAGAGCAGAGCTTGTAGCACTGTCTTGCACCTCAGAGGTGTGCAGTATTGCTGCAGATAGGCAGTGGGAGAGGTACTAAAACAGCATGTTCTACACTTCGGCTTATTCCCTGGTAAGCAGAGCACAAATGAGACTGGCTTGCCTTGTTTGGGATACAGTGATAAAAATGATGTCTATATTGTTTTAGTTCTTGACAGTTGTAAAATTCTTATCCCAAACATTATTCTAACAGTGTTGTTTCTGGTAGGACTTAAAGAGAGGTAAGGAATTCCCAAGTTGCTTGTCTTTAATGTGATGCTCTTGGGGAAAAAAAGTGTTTTTCTCTTTCAAGTAGAAGCACTAAAAATATTTTAAATTCAGAACGATACCATTTGTTCAGGTAGCAGAGATACTGTTCAGCTAAAATTCATTTCATGCTTTTTACATCCCAGGCTCTTTAACGTTTTTCCTCATCCTTACCTCAAATCTGTGGGGTTGACATCATTACCATTTTGGGGATTAGAAAAAGAACCTCCAAGAAACATGCACCTAGGAAGTTCAAGGGCATAGCTATAGTCTCAAGTGTGGTTCCAGTGCCTGTATTTGTTTCATTTTTTCCTTCTAAATCATGTAGAGGAAGAAAGGCAGAAAGGACGTGGGAAAGTGGAAAGGAGAATGTCACTCGTGATTAGGTTGGCCATGCCTAACTTAAGAATTTAATGTTAAGTCCATTCTTTGTTTTCAGGAATAAGTACATTTTTATAGAAGTACATCGAAGCTTTGTTTTTATTACCTCTGATTTTTATGAAGATTTTTTTTAAAAGCATGTTATTATTCTATAGTTTCTGGTAGCCTCGCTTACCTTCTCCCGGTTTTCTTTGGGACTTGATCTCACCGTTGGAGACAGATCTGAAATTGCTGAAAAGGACACAGTCCTGTTCTCTTCTGACTTGCGTGAGCCCTTATGGCTAAGCCAGACTAGATTAAACCTCAACTATGCTGAGCTTGCTAAATCATGCAAGAGTTGCACCTTGGTTATCCAGATTGGGATCAGCGCTTGCACCTGTTAGTCCTCCCATGTCCCAACCTGATCTTGATTTCTTCCTCCTTTCTCCACCCAGCCAGACACTTCTAGAAACTTTGTATACTTTCCAGCATAGCCGCCTGCTTACCCTTTGACATTTGGAGCCTTTTGACACTGACAACCACCTCTAGTGTTTCCCCCTACTGATTGTCCCCACGCTGATCTTGAAACAGTGCTTTATGTTTTCTGCTCTTTCCCAAATCTGCCAGACACTTCAGTGTGAAACTCCTCAGTGGTATTTCATTGCCTAGAGGGTTTAAACTCTTTAGTCTGTTACGTAGAGCTCTCTGGACTAGCCCTGTCCAGTAGAAATAGAGAGCAAGCCACAAATGTAAGCCACATGTATAATTTAAAATTTTCTAGTAGCCACATTAGAAAAGTTAAAAAAGCAATGAAATTGATTTTCATGGCATTTTATTCACTATACGCAAAATATTGTTTAAATACAGAATCGGTAAAATTATTACTGAGGTACTTTTTGTTCTTTTCTTTCTCCCATATTAAGTCTTTGAGATCCAGAGTGTATTTTTTGCTTATATACATTTCAATTCAATCTAACCACATTTCAAGTGTTAGTAGCCACATGTGGTTGGTGGCTACCATGTTGAATAGCACAGCTCTGCACCGTGTCCTCAACCTAGCTGAAGGACCAGACTTGGGTAATTTCAGCCACTAGCCTCTTTGATTATTTGGTTTCCCTCGCCCAGAACCACTTCCTTATCCAAACAGACTCAGCAGGACGTGGTGGTGCACACTTGTAATCCCAGCACATGAGAGGCTGAGGCAGGAGGATCACTGAGTTTGAGCCTGGGCTACAAAGTGAGTTCAAGGCCAGCCTGAAGTACACAGTGAGACACTGTCTCAAAAAACAAAAAACAGGCCGGTGAGATAGCTCAGCGGCATAAGCGCCTGCCTGGCAAGCACGAGGTCCTGAGTTCGACTCCCAGTACCCACATAAAGGAAGAAAAGGGCACAAGTGCCTGCTGGCAAGCACGAGGTCCTGAGGTTGACTTCCGGTACCCACATAAAAAACAAAACAAAACAAAACAAAAAAAAAACAAAAGCAAGGCTAACCATCCTTGGTTAAAAAAAAAAAAAACTAAGGAGGACCCCAAGACCATCCTTAAACTTTTTGTTCCATCTTGTCTGAAACTTTTTAATGTTATTTTTGATATTACTTTTTCTCGCATAGTAATTATAGTATTTATCAATTTGTAGTATAATCAACGATAAGTCATAGACACTGACCAGTAAGATTGGGCATCTGATGAATTAAAACAAATGCCAATCATATAGAACCTCGCAGTTCTCATCTGCCTGTACCTGCTAAATAACAGCTGTGGTTGTCCTGTAGTATACATTAGTGGGTTCTTCCTTAAGACTGAATTTTTTCAAGACAGGCCTTTGCCTTCATCTTTACATCCCTGCCCCTGACCTGGCCTGTAGTGAGTAGGCTATAAATATCTTAAATAAATGAACAAATGCTTCCTTGTAATTGTTTTATTCTTTTTATGTGCTTTTATTTTCTAGTTAGAAATTAAAATATAATTAAATATAATGAGGACAGAGATCATGAATTATGAAAGAAGGCATAGCATATTTTCTTGCTTGTTTTCATAAGAGCATTTCCTCATTCTCTGGAAGGTTCCTTGTTGAGGTCTGGTTAACACAAAAAGCCGTGGATGGGACCGGTGAGATGGCTCAGCGGCGTAAGCGCATGCCTGGCAAGCGCGAGGGCCCGAGTTCGACTCCCGGATCCCACATACGAAAAAAGGGCCGGTGATATTGCTCAGCGGCACGGGCGCCTGCTGGCGCACGAGGTCCTGAGGTCGACCCCCGGTACCCACAAAAAAAAAAAAAAAAAAAAAAAACCGTGGATGTATAATATGTACAACTTGATACATTTGGAGATTTGCTTTTAAAAAATTGACTATGTTTATATATTGTTACAAGTTTTCAGGAGGAGTCAAAGATGAAGTTTGACATTCATGAGACTTGTTTTCTTTTGTGGTTTGTACTCTGAAAGCAACTTCAAAAGTAGGGCCCCAAAACAGTTCCATAATTCTTAGCATTTGTGCATAACTTTAGAGTCAGGGCAGAATTGAGAAGTCTCTGAACTAGGCACCAAAAGTCCTGGGTTTGTTTGTCACATTTTCTTGAGTACCAACTATATTCTAAGCACAGGAATGACTGGAAATCCAAAAGCTATAGTGAAAAAAAAATTACAGCCCTTAAACACAGAAGAGAAGCCTATGAAGATTTCATTTCTCTCTGCTCCCTTACGCAGTACTTTACTCATTTCTAGCATAGTTTACGTTCATTTCTAGTGAGATCTGTCTCACTAGATTGTAAGTTTTGTGTGAGCAAGACTATTTTATTCACTTCTTCACCTCTAAACATACCTTATACTCTACCTGCCTTACCGTATATTTCAAATATTTATTGAAAATCCCAAATAAATTACCTAGTTGTGTACAGCCCTAGTTTTTTCTTTCGCATGTAGAGAATTCTGTGCCTCGGAATTGTTGAAACTTTTGTGGGAATAATCTTTTAAAAGTACAGACCTGTATGTGTTACATCTCAATATAAAATGTTTACTTAAGAAACAAATATAAATATGATCATATTTCTCTCCTACTTAAAAGTGTTAACAAGACCCCAGAACCCTGCCTTTGCCTTCTATCTAGAATATAAATTCCACTAGAGTAAGAACCTGAATTCTTGTCTTATTCACTGAGTGCTCAGTGAAGACCCTGCCACTGTCTCCTGCCTCTTTTCCTGTCGCTCTCCCCTTGGCTGCCTGTCCTCTTGTCACACTGATCCTTCTCAAGTTCCTGAAATACATGCTCCTCCTACCCAGGATACTGGCCTGCACATGCTGTTCCTAGGGCTGGAAGCCCCGTCCCCTGACTGTAGCTGATACCTCTTCAGTCTTCAGAGCTCGGTTTATATGTTAGTTTAATGACTTCCTAATTACCTCTACCCCAGATTGTTTGTCCTGCTGAGATTGAACCCAGCTACATCCCCAGCTTTATTTTTTAGTTTTTAGTTTTGAGGCAGGGTCTCGCTAAGTTGCTACGTTGTCTAGGTTTGGCAGGAACTTGGGATACTCCTGCCTGGGCACTGAATACAACTATAATGAAATAAACATTTATTTTGTGCGTTATGTTTCCCCTTCAAGAAAGTAGCTATGTGAATAAAAATACTTTGCACATTTGTATCACATCTAACACCGTGACTTGCACATCTTAGATTCTCAAATTTTTTTCAAGTAAAATTAGAAAAGATAGAAGATTTTTAGAATCTCAGACTGAGGGTGTAGCTCATTGTAGAATACAGTGTATGTTTGGCACTCGTATGGCCCTGGATTTGACATCTAGCACATACATTCTTATGTTCATATATTATATTTAATGTTAGGTATGCTGATAGTTAAATATGGGAGGGATTTTCCTTTTTAAATTGCCTCTAGGGTCTGTTTTTTTTTCTTTATTCGGATAGCTTTATGGGATACAATATGATGTTTCTGTATATTTATATTGTGTATATATATTTTTTCTCCCTCTTAGTTTTCGTGTGTGTGTGTGGTACTGGGGATTGAACCCAGAGCCTCACTCATGCTAGGCAAGCACTTTGCCAGTGAGCTACACCTCCAGCCCTATATTTTTTTCTTAATTTCTACTTGTAATAGGTAAACATCTTAAGATTACAGAGAAAATATTTTAATTAAATTTTTTAATATGAAAGTTTTGTTTATTGCAGGATTAATGAGTATCCTGTTAATTCTTATTAGTAGAAATAGAATGGTTATTTCTTTAAAAACCTTGTTATGTGGTAGGGATGCATGTGACTACGCTCTCACCGGACATTTGAGTGGTGAATGCTGTGCTAGAAGCCATGACTACCAGGATGAGATTAAAAGAGGAGATCTTTGCTCCCAGAGAGTGCACAGCCAAGTGGGTGAGACACGTGGCCCCAGATGAGTGCTATTTGGTGTGATAAATGCTGTACTGTAATAGAGGGCACAAGGGTGGGGCCAGGGGTGAAATGGAAAGTCATAAACACGACCGGGAGACGTCTGGAAAGTCTTCCCAGGGACGATAAAGATCACATGACGTTGTGGAGGAAAAGAAGATTTTAGGCAGAGGATACAGCCTGTGCAGAGGCATGAAAGAGTGTGTTTAGTGGGCTTCGTGAAATCAGTGTTCGGGTTCAGGAGCCACCAGCTGACTTAACAGGTTAACTGTGACATCTCAGACTTTTGGACTAAGTGGGAAATAACCTTATGAATGATTATCAGATTGAATGTAAATGAACTCATAAAGGCATTAAAAAGTTCCACTCAAGGACGATTATCAGTTCAGGTGTGGTGGTACACACCTGTAATCCCAGAGGCTGAGGCAAGAGGATCATGAGGTAGAGGCCTGCTTGGGCTACATAGTAAGACCTCGTCTCAAGAAAATACACACATGCACGCACGCACACTAATTACAAACTAGAATGGCGCTTGTCACTTCTAGTTAATATGCTTGCTTGAATAGAGTACCTGTAACCATGCAGATGGTGTCAGGTGAAATTAGAAAGTGGTGACTCATGTAAGCTTATCTGTCAGAGCAGAAAGTGAAGGAAATGACCTCTGGATCACCTGAGGCCAGTGCTGACGTCACCTCAGATGGGCCAGCCACTGAACAGTGAAAGGGATGAAAGAAAGGACTACTTAGAAGGGGCTCAGGGCCCATGTTCTGGGAAAAACAGTGCCTGCAACCTGAAGGTCTTTACATGTCTCTGAGTCTCCGTACGGCTCACTGAGCTAGCATTCGTCTAATTCGGTTCTCAACTAGAGTTGAAGAAGGGAAAATAAACTGAATGGAAATGTTGCCCTTTTTCCCTTGTTTTAATCCCTTTAGTTTCAACAGTGCTTTTCTTTTCTGTCCCCTTCTGTATTAGTTGGCTTTCCATTACTGTAACAAATACCTGAGTCATCTTATAAAGAGGAAAGCCTTGGGTTGCAGGTATAGCTAAGTGGTAGAATGTTGGCCTAGCCCAGTGATGGCAAACCTTTTAGAGCTTTCAATGATACAAACCGCCCACTGTGAAAAGCGTGCCATAGGTTCGCCACCACTGGCCCAGCATGTAGAAGGCCCTGGTCTTAATCCCTAGCACCCCCCAGCCCCCAAGAGGAAAGGTTTATTTTGGTTCACAATTTTGGATGTTTTGGTCCATGGTATAGTAGGTTGTCTGTTGCTTTGGGGCCTTTGGTGAAAAAGTACATCATGATGGGAGCATATGATGGAGGAAGCCCTTACCTCATTGTGGTTGGGAAGTGCAAGAGAAAGGAAGAGGAGGGTTCAGGGTGTCCTTCAAGGGCACATCCCTAGTGACCTAACTTCCTTCCACCAGGCCCCACACACTAAAGGTCCCACTACCTCCCAGTGGTGCTGCGGGCTGCAGACCAAGCCTTCAACACATGCCTTTGAGGGACATTCATGACCCAGACTGTAGTGCCTTCCATGTGTCTCTGCTCATTACTCTTTTTTTATTTTATTTTATTTATTTATTTATTTTTTGTGGGTACTGGGGATCGAACTCAGAACCTTGCGCTTGCGAGCAGGCGCTTGTGCCACTGAGTGATATCACTGGCCTTTTTTCCTTTGTATGTGGGTACCGGGAGTTGAACTCAGGACTTCGTGCTTGCCAGGCAGGCGCTTATGCCGCTGAGCTATCTCACCAGCCTTCATTACTCTTAAGTACCCCATTTCCCCAATCCACCCTGTCTCTTGCCATTTTTGATTTTGTAACCACTAAGTTGTTTTCAAGAACAGTTGTGGGATGTCTGTACCTTACTGGCAAAACATTATTTCTCAGCTTTGCACATTCAGAGCTTGATACTTTGCAGGTGGGAGGAGGTGATTAAGTTCTGTTCATGCTAATCATACTCACAAGACGCTAATGGACCTATATTAATGTTGACTTCTACAAGTTCCTTGTATTCATTTATTGAGCTGGATTACAAAGGGCTAAAGAGATGATACGTGGTAGGTGATGGGTTCTAGCCCATATGGATGCTGCTTAGTCGTCATGGCGATGGTCCAACATGGAGGAGAGCTTAAAACAACATATTAGGCACTCCCTCCTCCTCCTTGCTCCAGCAGGAAGTACCTTCCTTCACCTCCCACCCACGCCAAACATCCTCCAATCCCTTTTTGTAACGTCACTTTGCCCGCCCCTCCACGCTCAGCCTTTATAAACAAGCCCCATAAATACTTTCACAGCCACCCTATCAGAGGGTCCTTGCATCTTACTTGCGCCTTCTGGTGCCCCCGCATTAAAGGCTTCTCTCAATCTTTTGTCTTTACTTGCGCCATACCTAACAGTAGGAAGAATAACAGTGATTGTTGTTTGTTTCAGAACCTTGGAAAAGAAAGGACGGATAAAAATGGAAGGAATAGGGTGAAAAGGCAGCATCCTAAAGTAAGATGGAAAATCTGGTTAAAGGTAAAAAGGAAGGACCAAGAGGGAGAAATAGAGGAGAAAAGTTGAAGCTCCTTAAATGCAGAAGGTAGCAGTTTTGATGGGGCAAGGCCCCAGATTCCTCTTGTTGGCACAGGTAGATTGTTAATCATTAAAAGTTCCTTGTAGCTTTTTAACACAAAGGGGAGAAGTCATGGGTTCTCATCTTGGATACCTTGAGCTCGAAACAAGATTATACTGTTTTGTTTTTCTGTGGCACACAGTAGGATGTTTTGTACATAGTAGGTGTAAACAGTCATAGAGGTGAATTTACAGACAGAAGATACTGATTATAACTTTAAACTTACTCTGATTTTCACATCAAACTATCTGTGGTTTGTGACAAGTGACCATGTTTATTAATCCTGTTATTTTGTGACTTACATTGTATTGTTTTCCTAACAGTGCTGATTTGTTAAATGTATACATTTAAAATATACCACAATTTCTATAGGGCTGTTTTGGCCTGTTTTTTTTTTTTTTTTTTTTTTTTTGGTGGGTACCGGGGGGACGACCTCAGGACCTCGTGCGCCAGCAGGCGCCCGTGCCGCTGAGCGATATCACCGGCCCCTTTTTCCTATGTGGGTTCCGGGAGTTGAACTCGGGCCTTCGCGCTTGCCGGGCAGGCGCTTAAGCCGCTGAGCCATCTCACCGGCCCTGGCCTGTTTTTATTTTAAAAATATATATCCTAGGAGCTTCAAAGGGTGGAATGGCCCAGGCTTCCTTACCTGGATGTTCCCTAGTCCGTAAATGAAGAGAAACATCTTGAGCATTTGCTGGGTACAAGTTTCTGATGTGGAGGAAGGAGACCCATAGGAAAAGATGAAACCGCGGCTCTCCACGGAGCTGCCTGTTTTCCTCCTGTGCAAATCCTGCTGATGGTGCATGATGCTCAGTGATATCCTTTTCATGAGGAGATATTTTACCCAGATGTGGATCTCTGTGAGACTTATAAATATAGAATCTTTCTTGTTAGAGAAACCATGGACAACAGATTTTTTTTTTTTTTTTTTTTTGTGGGTACCGGGGGGTCGACCTCAGGACCTTGCGCGCCAACAGGCACCCGTGCCGCTGAGCGATATCACTGGCCCCTTTTTCGTATGTGGGTTCCGGGAGTCGAACTAGGGCCCTTGCGCTTGCAAGGCAGGCGCTTACGCTGCTGAGCCATCTCACCGGCCCAACAGATTTTTAAATAATCTTTCATCGTCTACTCTTTCATCAACTGCCTTCCACTATCAAAGTTTTGTATTTTTATACCGGTACGGTATACTTAACGTTTATGTTTCTGTTTTGCAGTTTGGCTCAATCCCGTAAAACAGAACAACACAGTAATTATTGATTCCTACGTAAGCCATGCAGAGGGCTGCTGCGGCTCGCTGTGAAAAGGCTCACTGTGGAAAGGTACGCCCCATGCTCCCAATGTACAGCGGGCAGACAGGCCCCGGGCAGGAAAACATTACTTTTAAACACCAAAATTGAAAACAAAACGAACAGTGAAAAGGCTCTTTGTAGAAATAACAAACCATAAGAGAATGAAAATGCAAGACAGCACATTTCAAGCCAGTAAGTGCTGGTCTGAGAATTTACAAGGGGCACCCTCTGCCCTACCCCCACCCTCCCCAGCTTGTGACTCTGCCTCAGCACTTGGGACACCACCCTATGCTCCCCAAACTCACCAGAGGCGGGCTCCACTCTGATGTAGCACAATTGCTTTGGAAGCTCATGCTCTGGAGGCTTAGTTGCTATGCTGAGAAATGTGTATTGTATCCCTCTTTCTCGTTTTCTTTTAACTTCCTTTTTCCCATCCTTGGTCTGAGACCCATTCAGGATGCTTCTTAAAAGGATAACTCGAGGCTGGGGAGGGGACCCTGCTTCACCCCCTTCCATATTGTTGAGTCTCTTGGGTCCCATCCTTGGTAACCCATCCTTCCAATTCCTGAATCTGGAAATCGAGAAACATTAGCTCTTGAAACATTACCCTGTCCTTTACCTCTTCTTTTCTCTGTGGCATTGTGTGTGTTTTAATTTTTTTATTAGTGTATGTTTGCAATACGTAGTGAATATATTCATTGTGGGGTATTGTCATCTTCATTCTTTCTGCGGTTCCTCTTCTTCCCTCCCTCCCATCTCCCACCACCCCCCATCCCCTCCCATCTCTACAAAGTCAGTTGCTCGGTGGCTCTGGACTTTGAGCCTCTCACTTTTGTTTCCCTGCCACCATCCTGAGGCTACGTCTGGATTATTCAGGTAGCTTTCTATCAGTTGTCCTGCTCCTGTTCACCCCTAGGGAACATTTCCTGCCTACCATTTTCTTTTCCCTTCTTGATCAGCCTGTGCTTTCTTATTCTGTGAAATCCAAACAGCTGTGTCTGAGCCGGTGCCTTACTGCTTCTGTCTGCCAACTGTCACTCCCTCGTTTTGAAGCTTTGACTTCTTCCATACAGCTGTCTCTGTTTTCCATATGATTTTCTCCCTTTTTCTCCTCTTGCTTTGTAAAAGCTTGATTGATGTAAAATATTCTCCCTGCTTCTGGCTCCCAGTCCATTTTCCTTATTGTTAAAAAGCTTTCTGTAATCTTTGTCTCCCTAGAAGCCTTTTTTAAGCAAAGGCCCTCTTCACTTGGATAACTTGTTTTTATTGATATGATTATGACTATGATGAATTAAATAAACCATGCTATTATTAATTGATTTTAGTGGTATTTTTATAGATTTATATATTTTAAGTGTATATAATTCTATCATTTACAAAGAAAGACAATTTTACTTTCCAGTCTTCAAGTTCCAATTCTTACCTTATTCTATTGATAAGGACCTCAGGTACTGCCATGAACAGAAGTGGCATGGGTGGCAGGACTTCTTGCTTTTTCTCCAGTCTTACGGGGCAGGAAAACATTTATTCTTATACCACTAACTGTGATTTTAGCTGTGTTCTTAGTTGCCCTTAGTCAGGTCATAGAATTTCTCCTTAAATCCTAATTTGCTAAGTTTTTAAAAAATCCAAAATGAATGTTGAATTTATTATTATTATTTTGTTTTTGTTTTTTGAGACAAGTTCTTACTGTATATTCTAGGCTGGTGTTGAACTCATTATGCTGTAGTCCAGGCTAGCCTCAAACTCATGGTGATCCTCCTGCCTCAGCCTCCTCAGTGCTAGGATTACAGGTGTGCGCCACCATGCCTGGCACTGAATGTTGAATGTTGAATGCTTTTCCTGGTCTAATAGTTTTTTCTTTTTCTATCTTATAAAATGGTTATTATTTTGATTTTTTTTTTTTCTTTTCCTTTTTTTGTAATGCCAGGTATTTAACCAGGGCATGCATTGCCCGGATTAAACTGAAATTTGCAGTCCTCCTGCATCATCCTCCTGGAGTGTTGGGATAACAGGCATGCAGCACCATGTGTAACCCAGCTTTTACCTTTTTAAATTTTGTTTTGAGACAGAATCTCACTTGAGGGCCGGTGAGATGGCTCAGCGGCTTAAGCGCCTGCCCGGCAAGCGTGAGGGCCCGAGTTCAACTCCCGGAACCCACATACGAAAGAGGGGCCGGTGATATCACTCAGCGGCACGGGCGCCTGCTGGCGCGCAAGGTCCTGAGCTCGACCCCCCGGTACCCACAAAAAAAAAAAAAAAAAAAAAAAAAAAAAAATCCAAGAATCTCACTTGAGTTGTATCACTTGGCCTCAAACTGCTGATCCTTTTGCCTCAGCCTCCTGAGAAGCTTGGAATTACAGACGTGCAGCACTGTGCTCAGCCTCTGACTGACTTGTCAACTTACAACCCCGCACTCTTGGAATAAGCCCGTTGGTTGTGATGTAATATTGGTCTTAGTATCTTTTTAAAAATATTCTTACATTTGATTTTTTTTTTTTTTTTTTTTTTTTGTGGGTACCGGGGGGTCGACCTCAGGACCTCACGTGCCAACAGGCACCCGTGCTGCTGAGCGATATCACCGGCCCCTTTTTCGTATGTGGGATCCGGGAGTCGAACTCGGGCCCTCGCGCTTGCAAGGCAGGCGCTTACGCCGCTGAGCCATCTCACCGGCCCTTACATTTGATTTTTAAAAATTTTGCATTAACACTTACGAGAAATATTGGTCTGTAGGTTTGTTTTTTTGTAAGGTCTGTAGGTATTAGTATCAGCATTTTTTACCTAATACTAGAATGAGCTGGGACTTATTCCTTTCTCTTCAGTTTTCTGGAAGATTTTACAAACAATTGATATTATTTTTTCCTTCAATATTTGGTAGAATTCCATAGTAAAGCCATCTTGGTATATTGGTTTCTATGTGGGAAAGTTTTTAGCTGAAATTCAAACTATTTAGCAGTGCTGTTCAGATTCTGTAACTTCAGTGAGTTTTTGTAGCTTCTGTCTTTTAAGAATTTTATCCATTTCACAAGTTGTCAGATTTTTTTTATTTTAAAAAGAAAAAACAATAAAAACGATGATACAGAATTTCAAAACTAGATAATAGATTAACAATGGTTAATATATTGCGTACTGTTATCTTCAAAGTAGTTGATCAGATTACAAGATATAGGCATGAAAAATGGATCAAACAATGTAAGCACAAACCGTTCTTTTCGATGAACTAATAGAGATTAGTAGTATAATTATCTTATCTGGGCCGGTGATATAGCTCAGCAGCATAAGCGTGAGGTCCTGAGTTCGACTCCCAGTACCCACATTAAAAAAAAAAATTATCTATCTTGTGTGTGTGTGTGTGTATATATATATATTCTTTTCCCTTTCCTCCTAGTTGTCAGATTTATTGGCAGAAAATTGTTTACAGTGCTTCTTTACCAGCTTTTCATCATCAGCACAATCTGTAGAGATGTTGCCCCTTCATTCCTGATAATGGTAATTTTTATTTCTCCCATTTTGTCTGTCTAGCCAGAGGTGTATTAACTTTATTGTCCTTCAGAAAGAATCAGCTTTTGTTTTCATTGATTTTTTTCTACTTTTTATTTAACAAATGTTTAATATGAAAATGTACATGGCCTGATTTTTGTATCATAGTAAAATAGGACCTTTGATAAGGGACATGGAAACAATTGATTTTTGTGCTGAAAATAGCCATTTTTATATTCATTCCAAGGTTTCTAACATGATGGTACTAGTATTTCCTCATACCACTTCAGCAGTGTTGTTGCCCAGTAGTTGCCATCTCCACAGCGTTCATCAGCCACATTCATAAAGGGATTAAATTTCTTCAATAATCCTTTGTTATCTCTGCCACCATTTAACCTCAGTGATAACTTCATTTTTTTTTTTTTTAACTCAGTAAGGTGACTTTTGCTGTTTATCATGTCTAATTAGTGGGCTCAGAATTTCATTGTTTTTTTTTTTCCCCTGTTGTTTCTCAGTTTTCTGTTTCATTGATTTCTATTCTGATCTATCTTTCTTTTTTCCTATACTAGAGATTGAACCCAGAGAGTGCTAACCTACACCCTTGGCCTTTTTTATTTATATTTTATTTTGAGACAGAATCTTTCTAAGTTGCCCAGGCTGGCCCCAAACTTGTAGCTCTACTGCTTCAGCCTCCCAAGTACCTGGGATTACAGGCATTTTCCACCATGTCCAGCTTTTTTTTTTTTCTTTCTGATTTGTTCTTCTTTTTCTGATTTCTGTAGGTGGAACCTAAAATTACTGTAAGAACTTTCTTATCTTCTAATATAGGTACCCAGTACTATAAATTATAATTTAAGTACTACTTTACCTGTGTTTCCATTTTCATTAAGTTCAGAATATTTCCTAATCTTTTTTTAATATCTTCTTTGACCTCTAGGTTATTTAGAAGTGCGTTTGATTTGTAAGAGTTTGGAGGTTTCTGCATGTCTTTCTGTTACTGATTTCTAATTTAATACCATTGTGATGAGAGGGCATGCTTTGCGTGTTGGGGACTGCTGCATCTCTGAGCCTATCCACAGATGCAGCGATCTAGAAGACCCCACAACACTAAGCATACAGTCATACTCATGATTAAGATTTATTTCAGTGAAAAGATACAAAACAAAATTAGCAAAGGAAAAAGGTGCCAGTGAAGACCAGGTACAAGCTTCCAGAGTATTTTCCTAGTAGAATCATATAGGACATAATTCCTCCAGGAATAAGTTGTAATAACATGTGAAGTGTGGTCCACATGGAAAGCTTGTCTAGAAACCTGTGAACCCATGGATTTTTATTAGGGATCAGTTATGTAGGTATGATCTATGCAGCACGTACAAGTTCTAGGCTCCCAGAAGGAAAACAGGCGTTCATTATGAACACCTGATATGTATATTTTAGGCACAGTAAACCACCCTTATCAATTAGAAAGTGGTGGGAACACTCTTAAAATTCAAGTTCCCATATGGCAACCAAGAGCCAAACTTACAAGCAGGCTTTTCTAAGGATAGCAGCCTCAGGTTATGCTATATGAACTCTTTTTTGGTATGTATGAGTGAGTCCTTTACATTTATTAAAATTTGTTTTATGGCCCAGAATATGGTCTGTCTTGGTAAATATTCTGTATGCACTTGGAAGGCGTATGTGTTCTGCTGTTGCTGGGTAGAATATTCTATACATGTTGATTAGGTCACGTTGGTTGATAGTGTTATTCAGGTTTTCTGTTATCTTTACTGATTTGCTGTTTACTTGCTGAATCAATTATTGAGTGTTGAAATTTCCAGCTGTAATTATAGATTTGGCTATTTCTTGTTGCAGTTGTCCGTGTTTTTGCTTCCTGTATTTTGTTGTTGTTATTAAATGCATATATGTTTAGGATTACAATGGTTTCCTGATTAAATTAATCTCTATCCATATGAAATGAATGAATGTCTTTATTCCTGATAATACTCTTTGCTTTGGAATGAAGTTTTTTTGATATTGATGTAGCCACTCTAGCTTTCTGTTGTTTAACATCAGCAGGCTCTTACCCATTTCTAATTTTTTTTTTTAAGTTTTTAAAGTGGGATTTTTACAGGTACCATATCTGGGTATGTTTTAAAAAAACCTGATCTGACAGTCCTTGCCTTTTAATCAGAATGTTTTGATCATTTCTATTTAATATAATTATAGATATGGTTTGGTACTATTTGTTTCTGTTAGTTCCATACATTATTTGTTTCATTTTTTCTTTTTCTGCCTTTGTCATTATTTTGGTTCTATTTCTTCTACTTTTCCTTTTCCTCCTCCTCTTCTTCCTCCTCCTCCTTTTTTCTTCTTTCTCCATCTTCCTTTTTTCTTTTTTCTTTGCTAGGGGTTGAACTCAGGACCTCACACATGCTAATAACTACATGTGTTACCACTGAACCACATCCCCGCCCTCATTTTATCCTTTTTGTTTAATTAACACAGCTAATTGCTGTATTTCTTTGTTGTGTTACTTCAGTAGTTTTTTGTTTGTTTGTTTGTTTGTTTGTTTGTTTGTTTGAGACAGGGTCTTGCTATGTAGTTCAAACTGGCCTCAAACTCTCAGCGATCCTCCTGCCTCAGCCTCCCAGGTGCTGGGATTACAGGTGTGTGCCACTATGCCTGGCTTCTTCAGTAGTTTATATTATACATAAACTGTAAGAACTTTGCAACTATATATCTCTATTTTATCCATTCCAGGCTTTGTGTTGCTGTTATACATTTTACTACTACATGTGTTCTAAATCCCATCATATATTGTAATTATTTTTGCTTTAAGTTTATCATTTGAATACAAAAAAGGCTGATCTAGAGCCAGGTGCAGTGATGTATGCTTGTAATCCCAGCTACTCAGGAGGCTGAGGCAGGAGGATTGCTGGAGCCCAAACGACCAGCCAGTGCAACATAGTGAGACCTCCATCTCAAAACAAACAACAACAACAAACAAACAAAACTCATTTTATATTCCCACCAGCAATGGATGAGGATTTCTCCTTATCCTCACCAGTACTTCCTATTGTCTGCCTTTTTGATTTTAGCCATCCAACTGGATATGAAGTGGTGTAGTTTTGATTTGCATTCCCCTGAAGGCTAGTGGTGCAGAGCATCTTTTCATGTGCTTATTGGCTATCTGTGTATCTTTATTGTAGTGATACCTGTTTATGTACTTCACCTGTTTTTAAATTGGGTGGTATTATTGAGTTATAATAATATTTTATATAATCTAGATATAAGTTCTTTGTAAGACATACATGTTTTAGGATGGGGGTTTAGCTCAGTGGTAGAGAGCTTGCCTAGCATATGCAAAGCTCTGGGTTCAATCCCCAGCATTGGGGGAAGAAAGAGATATATCCAAAGAAATTGCTCTCATTCTGTATATTTTCTTTTCACTTTTTTTTTTTTTTTTTTTTGGTACTGGGAATCAAATCTTTTAACCTTCTTAATTCTACCCTTTAACATATAAAAGTTTTAATTAAAGTTTTTTCCTTTTGTTGTTTGCACTTTTTGCATCATATCTATGGAGACTTTGGTTGATCTTTTTTTTTTTTTTTTAATGTGGGTACCGGGAGTCGACCTCAGGACCTCGTGCTTGCCAGCAAGCGCTTGTGCCACTGAGCGATATCACCGGCCCTTATTTTCCTTTATGTGCATTCTGGGGGTCGAACCTCGTGCTTGCCGGGCAGGCGTTTATGCCACTGAACCATCTCACCGGCCCGACTTTGGTTAATCTAAGCTCAAAAAGATATACTCTGGTTTTCTTCTAAGAATTTTATAGTTTTAGCTCTTACATTAAGATCTTTAAACCATTTTGAATAAAATTTTGCCTATATTGTAGGGAAGGAGTCCAAATTAATTCTTCTGCATACAGATACCTGGTTTTTCTAGCACTGTTTGTGGAAAGGACCATTCTTTTTCCATTTAATTGCTTTGGCACCCATGTTGTAAAATTGGCTGTCATTGAGTTTATTTTTAAATTCTGAATTCTATTACATTGATCTTGTATGGCTATTCTTGGTGCAGTACCGTACCACAATTTATTGATTATTGTAGTTTTGAATTTTTTCTTTTTTTTTTTTAGTTGTTGTTGTTTTGTTTAGATTGTGTCTTGCTTAGATTGCCATGTTATCAGACTGGTCTCTCTAACGCCTGGATTCAGATGACCCTCCAGTCTCAGCCTTCTGAGTGTTGAGACTGTAGGTGTGTGCCACTGCATAAGTACTGTAGTTTTGTAGTGAGTTTTGAAACTGGGAGTATGAATCATTCAGCTTTGTTCTTTTTCAAAATTATTTTAGTTATCCTGGATCTCTTGAGTTTTGATATGAATTTTAAGATAACTTCTCAGTTTCTATGAGGAAGTCTGCTGGGATCTTGATAGAAATTGTGCTGAATCTGTAGATCAGTTTGGCAAATATTGCCATCCTAACAGAATTCCAATCCATGAACATAGGATGTCTTTCCATTTCCTTAAATCATCTCTAATTTATTTCAACAGTGTTTTGTAGTCTTCAGAGTATACGTTTTGCACTTTTTTTTTTTTTTTTTTTTTTGAGAGAGGGTCTCACTGTGTAGTTCAGACTGTCTTTAAACTCACTGTGTAGCCCAGGTCGGCCTCAAATTTGTGGCGATCCTCCTGCCTTAGCTTCTTGAGTGCTAGGATTACAGGTGTGTGCCACCACACCCAGCTGACCTTTTGCACTTTTGTGTACTTATTCTTTTTTTTTTTTTTTTTTTTGTGGGTACCGGGGGGTCGACCTCAGGACCTCGTGCGCCAACAGGCACCCGTGCCGCTGAGCGATATCACCGGCCCCTTTTTCGTATGTGGGTTCCGGGAGTTGAACTCGGGCCGTCGCGCTTGCAAGGCAGGCGCTTACGCCGCTGAGCCATCTCACCGGCCCCTGTGTACTTATTCTTAAGTGTTTATTCTATTTGATGCTAGTTTATTTTTTTCTTTTTTTTTTTTTTTTTTTTGTGGGTACCGGGGGGTCGACCTCAGGACCTCGCGCGCCAACAGGCACCCGTGCCGCTGAGCGATATCACCGGCCCCTTTTTCGTATGTGGGATCCGGGAGTCGAACTCGGGCCCTCGCGCTTGCAAGGCAGGCGCTTATGCCACTGAGCCATCTCACCGGCCCTTTGATGCTAGTTTAAATGGAATTGTTTTCTCTATTAAATTTTTGGTTTTTGCTAATATATAGAACTACAATTAATGCTAATACATAGAAATACAGTTTTGTATATTAATCTTGTTTCTTGCAACCTTGTAAATTCATTTATTAATTCAAGTAATTTCTCATTGGATTCCTTAGGTTTTTTTCTATGTAAGAGCAATCATCTGCAAGTAGAGATAGTTTTATTTCTTTCTTTTAAATCTAGATGGTTTTTGTTTTATTTTCTGCCTTATTGTTCTGATTAGAACCTTCAACACAATGTTGAATAGAAGTGGAAGTCTGGATAGCTTTCTCTTGTGCCTGATCTTAAAGAGACAACTAAGATCTTTAGTCTTTCATCACTAAGTACAATGTTAGCTGTGGGTGTGGTTTTTTACTTCTGTTTTATTTTAAGATGGTCTTATTCAGGTTGAGGAAGTTCCTTTCCATTGCTAATTTTCTGAGATTTTTATATTGATAGGGAAATGAATTTTGTCTAATGTTTTTTCTGATATTAGTCTGTAATTGCATTTTTTTGTGTGTGTGATGTCTTTTTCTAGTTTGATAGCAGGGTAATACTGACTTCACAGAATGAGTTGGGAAGTGTTCCTTCCTTATTTATTTACATGTATTTGGGAGAGATGGTGAAGACTTTAGATTTTTCTTTCTTTAAATATTTGTTAGCATTTACCAGTGAGGTTATCTGGGCCTGGGCTTTTCTTTAGAATAATTTTTAAAAATTAGTAATTTGGGCCGGTGAGATGGCTCAGCGGCTTAAGCGCCTGCCCGGCAAGCGCGAGGGCCCGAGTTCGACTCCCGGAACCCACATACGAAAAAGGGGCCGGTGATATCGCTCAGCGGCACGGGCGCCTGCTGGCGCGCGAGGTCCTGAGGTCGTTCCCCCGGTACCCACCAAAAAAAAAAAAAAAAAAAAAAAAAAATTAGTAATTTATCTTGTTATAAGCCTTTTCAGGTTTTCTGTTTCTTCTTAAATCAGTTTCACTAGTTTCTATTCTTCTAGGAATTTATACTTTTCATCTAGGTTCTCTAATTTGTTGGCGTACAGTTCAGTTCTGGTATTTTTTGAGTTAATTACTGAATTTATTTATTTTGTGGTAATAGGGATTGAACCCAGGAGTGCTGGGCTACATCTCCAGCCCTTTATTATTATTATTATTTTATTTTCAGACAGGGTCTCACAAGTTGCCTGAGCTTGTCTCGGACTAGAAATATTCACGTCTCAGCCTCCCAAGTAGCTGGGATTACAGTATGTGCCAACCATGCCCAGCTCTGGTAATTTTTTTATTGGATATCAGACATTGTAAATTTTTCATCATTGGGTACCAGGTCTTTTTATATTTCAGTATTACTGAAATTTGTTCTGGATAGACACTGTTTTATCCATTTGGGTGTTGTTTTTAAACTTTATAATCTGAGACCAGGACAGTACTTAAGATTAATTTTTCCTACTAGTGAAGAAACATCTTTTGGAGTCCTCTACTCAGCAGTGCCCCATGATTTATGAGGTTTTCTACTCTGGCTGGTGAGATTAGGTACTATTTCTGGCCTTGTGTGAGCTCCAAGGAGTATTTCCTCTGATCCTTTGGACAGTCCTTTCCCCAGCTGAGGGTCATTTTCTCACTTCCATGTGCTGTTTTAGTAGTACTCAGCTGAATACTCACAAGGTTCCCTGCGGATCTCTGGAGTTCTTCGTCTGCAGCTCTTTCCTCCTCAGTACTGTACTGTGGCTTCTAGATGGCTTAGCCTTCCCCGAATCCAGCAGTTGCCTCACCTAAAAGAGATCTCTGACTTCTAATGTATGGAACTGTTGAGTCTCTCCCTCCTGTTCTGTGGCCTGGAAACTTCCCTGGGTGATAAAGCTATGCGGGTTGTAGGGCCCACTCTGTCTGGTTACCATCTTCCAGGAATCACTGTCATATACTGCCTGGTGTCTAGTGTTTTGAAAACGGTTGCTTTATATATTTTGTCCAGGTTTTTAGCTGTTTCGGGTGTGAGGATAAATTTCATCCCTGTTACTCCATCTTTTCTGGAAGCGGAAGCCCAGCCTTTCCTTAAAACATCTGAGGAATTGTTTAGGAGTTGCTTCCAGAGTACGAGGTACTTTCTGGAATTTCCGTGGGGGAGAATTTTCATTCTTTCATGGTGGAATTGATTCTGGGGAGTGAGCAAGAGTCACTTTTCCAGGTCTTAAATGATTTGTCATTTAGGTAATACTGTTTGGAGTTCAAAATGAGTTCAGAGTAACAAGGCAGGTTTTCTTGTGTGATTTATAAACTACTTTGGAAACAAAATAAGAGTTGCAAAATATTTTCAGTGATGGCAATCTGGTTGAGATAAAGATAAAACTCCTTGGAGGTGTACATCTCAAAAACTAACATTCATTTTAATATTTCTGTATATTTGCAGGTATATATTTAGTATATTAGTTTATATTTATACCTTGTGCTTAGCTGCTTCTTAGTAAGCTTTCTTAAATTATTCTTATGTGATATTCTCTAATTGGATTACGAACTCACTGATACCTGAATACATTTGTACTTTTTCTCATTACATTGCACTCTTAATTGTGGAAGTTCTTAAATCGTGATAATCAACTAATTTCTTTGTGAGAAAACTAAGATGATGCTGTATATCATTGCATGATACATAAATATATGAAATTCGTTTTTGATATCTGTATGTTAATGCCTTCATAAGTTTTAATTGAAAGCTACTAATGTGAGATGTTGAATTCCAGTAGCATGAACAGATACCTGCATTTGTCTTATACTGTAGGAATTATGCGAATGACCCACCTCAAAGAGATGCCGTACATCTCAGTATGTTATGTTATTAACCAAGAAATGTCCTTAGGACCTAGTAAATTGGTATGTACACTACATTGTACACTATCGTACACTATCTTAATTACTGAGTAAAACTCTTTTTTTGAGGAAAAAGATTAAAATTCTGTCTGTACAGCTGGGCATGGTGGCACATGCCTATAATCCCAGCACTTGGGAGGCTGAGGCAGGAGGATCACCATGAGTTTGAGGCCAGCCTGGGCTACATAGAGAGTTCAAGGCCACCCTGGACTACACAGCAAGACCCTGTCTCAAAAAAACCAAAAAAAAAAAAAATTTTTTTTTTTAATTTTAAAAAAGGGTTTAGCAACAACCAGTTTTCCTGCTGATGTTGTTTTTAAGGAGCATTTTGAGTTATTTTTGAGTTTTTAGTTTCTTTAGCTTCATGACAGCCTCTTGTAGACAGAAGTAATTTGGGGCTCTTCTCTACCACATGCCTCTATTAAATGAGGGAGGCCTTTCATGCCTACAAGTTGTGAAGTGAGCTTCCTTTACGGCTGTATGGCTGCTGGCGTCTTAGTCTGGGGGCGAAGGAGGAGTATCATATAGTTTAAAAAGAACTAACCAATTGTGTTTTATGTAGGTACAAGGATTTAAAATACAGTGTATTTATGTTTTAAAAATGTTCGTTCTTTCCCTGTTTCTCATTTGAAATCTACATTGTTCTTCATTGTAATTAATTATAGGTTCTAAGACACAGTAGTCCTGTGTCTTAGTTATTACTTTAATCAAGCTTTGTAGTCTTCTTTCTATAATAGAGACCTTTGAGTTTTGTATGCTTTGTTATTATTTGTCATTTAATCATATAATAGAGTTGATACATAGGTAAGCTAAAATATATAATTTTCCTTAACCTGTAGAAGGTCTAGTCCTTGACTTTTTATTTTGTGATCTAGTATCTACTTGGATTTGTAGCATATTATTTGATTTTAATTACTTTAATGACTTAAATCAATGTTTAAAATTAGCATTTCTCTTAGATACATTAAAAAAAGTCTCAGCCAGGCACAGTGATACACACCTGTAGTTTCAACTACTTGGCAAGCTGAGGGAGGAGGATCCATTCGAGCCCAGGAGTTCAGTGCCAGCCAGGTTAATGTAGGGAGACCCTGTCTTTTAAAATAACAATAACCACAAATTAAAAGAGTTTGTGTTCTTTTTAAAATTTTTAAACATAAAAAGAAAACTCAGGCATATTGACAGAGGTCTGTATTTTTAACTTCATATCATTCTGATAATACCCTCTTGCCAAAAACTGACTTACTGTCACCTTCAACCCTGGCGATCAATGGGGTGACAGATGTCACAGCCAGATCACCCTCATATCCTAGTGTTGCCTTCAGAGAGGTCGGTTTCAAATAATACTGAAGTGGAATAAAATACTGTAGCAGATAATAGAGTTATAGCTTTATAGATTTGCGAAGTAAAATATTTTAAATAGATAAGTTTTAGGAAAGAATTAGTCCAAATTAACTTACAGGAATATTTTTAGATAAAAATGATATATTTCAGTGGAAGTCCATGGGACCATTTTAGTAAAAACCTGTTTTAGGTCCATAACCTTTCTCAGAAACTCTAAGGGCCGAATGTATTTTAGAATTCTGAAATTTTTTGTGTTTTTAGAAAGCTAATGAGACACATTTACCGTATATAACGTAATGCCCCTGCCGCACTTGGGGGCCACACTTCACAGTCAAACGCATTAATATTTGGGCAGCCAAAGTATGAGTGTTCTTACTAAATTGGGTAGATTATAAATAGCCTCATGTCAGTTCAGGTCAGATTTTGCTGCCAGTTAAATTCATATCAAGTTTTGCCACCAAATGAATTACAGAAAACTTTTGGTTTTCAGAAGTATTTGGATTTTGGAATTGTGAATAAGGGATTATATGTACTGGATTTACTTTCTTAGCTTTAACCTTTGGTTACTTCTGTCACCCTCAGAAAGTGAAACCCGCTTTCCTTTTTTTCTTCAACAGGATATGAGATTAAATCTGTTCTCTACAGACCAGTTAATAGAAATTAGGACACTACACAAAGCTCGATACCTTAGGCAGCTGTCACCATCACGTGACACCTCCCCTGGATCCGGCCTACTGTTCTCTGGCTTCATGCAAGGAAACTCCCAGTTCCCCTCTCCTCCCAGGGTTTTCAGAGGAGCTCTGTGATAATAAACAGTAAGGAAGACAGATTTTTAAATGTACAGTACATCATACAGCATATACCCTATCTCAAGAGGGAGCAGCCAGTTTTCTCTGGACTGATCTTTCCTATTGTCAGCTAATGTCGTAGCTTAAAAATAAATCTTTGTGGGCCAATGGAGTAGCTCAGTGTTGGAGTGCCTGCCTAGCATGCACAAGACCCTGGGTTTGATCCCCACCAATGCCAAAAAGAAAAAAAGCAAATAAATAAATCCTTGTAGAAGAAATACATGCTTACGGTAAAAGAAGAGTCGAAAGCCACAGAAGTATAAATAAAAACAGAAGTTTTTCCTGCCCTGTTGTGCACTCACCCCACAAGTTTTTGTACTACTTATTTTAGAGATTTTCTAGGGTTTGAGTCCTTCTTAACTATTTTTTTCTTTCATTTAAACATTCCAGGGGATGGTTTGGGAAATGCTGACTGGGATTATAACTCCCCTAGATTGATTTTGTGTTCATATGTATGGTAGACTATGGAGATGAACTTTCCATTTTAGCTGGCAGTTACCAATTTTACTTCTAGAGCTGCTGATTTCAAACTGCATGGTTTTAGCCAGTCTTGGTGTCAGGTACCTGTAGTTCCACCTAATGGGGATGTTGAGGCAGGAGGATCACGTAGCCCAAAGAAAAGGCAAGGCTGGACAATGTACTAAACATCCGTCTAAAATAAAACGAAAGAAAGAAAAGGCGGGAGTGCAGGCCAGTGGCGGAGCACTTGCCTAGTGTGTGCAAAGCTCAGATTCAATCCCCAGAGGCACGAAGAGGAGAAAAAAAAAAGCCCTACATGTTTTTCAACTGTTAATTGAATACATATTTTATGTGTTAATTGTTCCACATTGAAAGTGTTTAACTCACATACAGAAATAAAAATACAATAAATTACATAGGGAAAAAATTTTTAAGTCAAAAACAGTATACAGTATTTGGCAGTGTGGTGTTCCTAATAACGCACTTACTTTTAAGAAGTAGATGTTCATCGTGGGAGGCAGAGGCATGAGGATCCCAAGTTCAAGTCCAGCCTGGGCAGCTTAGTGACTTACTCAGAATCTGTCATGGCATAAAAAATTCTGGGCATGGTGGTGCACTCCTGTAACCCCTGTACTGGGAGACTAAAGCGAGAGGATCACCTTGAGTTCAAGGCCGCCTGGGCTACATAGCGAGACTCTGTCTCAAAAAAGCAAAAATAAATAAATAATTTTAAAAATATATATATGTGTTGGCTCATTCCCAAGTCAGTGGTTCTCGAGGTAAGCATGTGGGTGATGGGATGCAAACATACTCCTAGTGGTATTTTATGCTGCCTTAAACAAAATACTGAGACTGGTATTATAGCAGGTATTTATTTCTTACAGTTCTGGAGACTGGGAAGTCTAAGGTTGAGGGGCCTGCGTCTGGCAAGGGCCTTCCTCCTGCATCATCCCATGGCAAAAAGTGACAGGGCAAGAAAGCACACTGTCACGCAGGAGAGGGAAGGTCAAGGGAACTCTGTTAGTAACAGCCCACTCCTGTGGTAACTGGCTCACTCCCATGATAACAGCATTAATCCATTCACGAGGGCACAGCCCTCATAACCTCATAGGTCTCCTCCCCACCCCCAGTACTGGGGACTGAACCCAGGGCCTTTGCACTGACACACAGTATCTTGCTATCTTTCCCAGGGGGGACTCAAACTTGCCATCCTCCTGCCTCAGCCTCTCAAGTGCTGGGATTACTGGATGTGCTGCCATGCCCAGCTACCTGATTACCTCTTAAAGGTCCCACCTGTCAACACTGTTGCATTGGGAATTAAGTTTCTAACACATGAACTTTAGGCTGCACATTCAAGCCATAGCATGTTCTTAAAGTCGTGATAAATATAAGAACAGCATTGTGCCTCCAAACATGAAGTGTTAACTTTTTGTTTTAGTATGGAATCCACATTCTTTCATTGTTTAGTTCAGCAAACATTAACAAGCACTGTGTCAAGAACTGTCTTCACAGTGGAGATACCGATTGTTGTGCTATAAGCTAAAAAAAAAAGATTAAGAACTACTTCTGGGCCATAGTGAAGCTGTTACATATACCCTTTAAGATGAGAGTGTACTTAGTATTAATTGAAATGTATTCAATTTAAGCATATTTGGTTTCAAATTGTTTGGCCCCAAGTCCCTAACAAGCAATTGCTCCAGATCCCAATTCACCCACATTATACTCTGCACACATACAAGAACTAAGTAGTGCCCATCTTATCCTTGTACCTGGAGCTGTACATGTGGGGCAGCAGAAATGGTCACTGGGAGTCCAGGATACCTGTTTCCTAGCTTAGAGCCTCAGAGCCCATGTTTTTGCAGACTACAATATAAGCCACTTTTTTGTTGTTACTAAGTAAAAGTCTAAGACTGTTTGTCTTCCCTTAGGGACAAGAAGCTAAATAGGAGCTTGTCTGATTTATTTTCCGATTTTTTTTTAATTAAAAAAATTTTTGTTACTATGCATTTGCAGTTTATAATGATTACAATCACTCTGGGAAGTTGGTACATGTACATAGCACATCTGAATTATTTTTACATCACCCTCCTCCAGGAGCTTGTTTGATAGGGTGGGAATATAAAAGCTGAGGCTTAGTGGGAGGTCTTCACTGGCCCCTCCCCCTCTCTCTGGCTTCCTATGTAACCATGTGATCTCTCCCTTTCCTACACATTCCCACCATGGTACCATCTGCCATGATGCAACATAGCCAGAGTCCCTCACTGGGGCTGAATCTATGGGGCTGATAGGTCTTAGACTTTCAGCCTCCAAAGATGTGAGCTAATCAAACCTCTTTTCTTATAAAGGAGCCAGTCTCAAGTATTTTGTTATAGTAATGAAAGACTAATACAGTGCTCTTGTGTTAGTCTCACTAATAGTTTTATTTGGGAGTTGGACCAGAGATATCTATGGACCTTATGGCAAAGCTTTGACTGGTGGTGTATAACAATCTGGTGACCTCTTTTTTTTTTTTTTTTTTTTTGTGTGGTGGTACTATTTACCCCAGGGCCTTCACACTGAACTCCCAGACCTTTTTAAAATTTTGGCAGCATCTCGGTAAGTTTCCCACACTGGGCTCCAACTGGTGATCCTCTTGCCTAAATCTCTGAGAGTGCTGGGATTGTGGGCCTGTGCTACCAGACCTGCATTAGTGGCCTCTTGTATTAGGATTTTGGAGGGGCAAGGAACTTGGGTCTGTGACATTATAAAGAACCTCCACTTACTAACTGAGGGAAAAAATGCTGTTGGTGAAAGAAAACTTCACTATAAATTGTTAAATGTGTTGGTGCTGGGGATCAAATCCAGGGCTTTACACATGCTTGGCACACACTCTACCACTGAGCTGCACCCTCAGCGAAAATTAATTTAGTAGAAATAAAACTGTTTTGGGAGTCGAACTCAGGACCTCGTGTGCCAGCAGGCGCCCGTGCCGCTGAGCAATATCACCGGCCCTTTTTTCGTATGTGGGTACCGGAAGTCGAACTCAGGACCTCATGCTTGCCAGGCAGGCGCTTACACCGCTGAGCCATCTCACCGGCCCTATATGTTACATTTTTATTGTCATTTCAGAATATTTTCTGATTTGCCTCATGACTTTTTCTGATCCATGTGTTACATGTGTGTGTTTTATAACTTCCAATTATTTGTGGATTTTCCAGACATCTTTTTGTTACAGATTTCTGATTAAAAATTTTGTTATGGTCATAGAACACATGTGATTTTAATCTTTTAATATCCAGTGAAGGTTATTATGACCTTCTTTACTGAATAGTTCTGTGGGGACCGAAAAAAATGTGTATTTCTGCAGGTCTTTCACAATAGTGTGCTATTAATGTTAATTAAATCAAGTTGGTTGATAGTGTTGTTCAAGTCTTATATATCCTCACTGATTTTCTTTCTTCTTCTTCTTTTTTTTCTTTTATGTGGATACCAGGAGTTGAACTCAGGACGCTTGCTGAGCAGGCGCTTGTGCCGCTGAGCTATCTCACCGGCCCTCTTTCTTCTTTTTATATCAGTTTCTGAGAGGAGTATTGAAATTTCCAACTATAATTATGGATTTGTCTGTTTCGCCTTCAGTCTGTACATTTTGCTTCATGTATTTTGCGTCTTTATAGTTAGATACATACACATTCAGGATTGTTATGTCCTATGGATTAATTGTGTTCCTTGCAGTGATTACTGTATAAAATGCTTCCTTTTGCTGCTTATAATGTTCCTAGTCCCAAAGTCTCCATTTTGTGATACTAAGGTGGTCACTCGGGCTTACTACTGCATGGTGTCCATTTCCATCCTTTAAATGTGTCTATTTCTTTATTATTTGATGAATTTTTTAAGGTGAAAAATAGTTAGATCTTTTTTTAAATCCAGACTTACTGTCTTTGCTTTTTAATTGAGATGTTTAGACCAGTTACATCTATGTTATTTTCAGTATGGTTGGGTTTAAGTCTACCATTTGCTTTTTTTTTTTCTGCTTTTCTGTTTTTTGGGGGGGGGCTTTTTTTTTTTTTTTTTTTTTTTTTGAGACAGGGTCTCGCTTTGTAATTCAGGCTGGTCTCATGACCAGTTCATACTCACTGTGTAGGCCATGCTGGCTTTGAACTCACAGAGATCCTTCTGCCTCAGCCTGCTGAGTGCTGGCATTACAGGTGTGCACCACCATGCCTGGCTGGTTTTTTGTTTATCCCATCTGTTTTCTGTTTATTCTTTTCTCTTTTCCTGGCTTCTTTTTGATTACTTTTTAAAAACTGTTTTATCTCCACAGCTATAAACCTCTATTTTTCTCTTATAACAGTTGCTCTATGGATTAAAGTACACATCTTTATTTTATACAATCTGCCTTAAAATAACATTTATTCATAGTGTAGAAGTTTCATAAAATATACTTTCATTTTCCACTTATATCTTTACTACTGTTGTCATACATTGCCCAAATGTTATATTTCCCACAATTTGTCGTTGACTGTTTTTGCTTTTAATGACATTTATTGTTTGTTTGTTTGTTTTGTGTTTTGGTTTTTTTTGTGGTGTTGGGGATCGAACCCAGAGCCTTGTACATGCAAGGCAAGAACTCTACCACTGAGCCACATCCCAAGCCCCTGTGTCTGTTTTTTTTTTTTTGAGACAAGGTCGCACTATGTAGTTCAGGCTGGCCTCGAACTCCTGGCGATCCTCCTGCCTCAGCCTTGGGAGTGCTGGGATTATAGGCGTGCACCACCATGCCCTGCTTTAATGACAATTGAAATGTTAAAAAGGAGTGTTTTTTGTTGTGGCTGGGGGTGTAGCTCAGTGGTAGAACATATACTGAGCGTGCGTAAGACCTTGGGTTCCATTCCCCAGCATCTAAAAAAAAAATACACACAAAAAAAGTACTTTGTATTAATTTGCCATGTTCAGTGTCTTTCATTCTCTTTTTTAAGGTCTCAATTCCCATCTGTATTAGTTTCTTTACCCTGAAGAGTTCTAGCACTTCTTGTAGTAAAGATGTGCTGGCAGTGACTTCTTTCATCTTTTGTTTGTTGAATAATTTATTTCATTTTTGAAGTTTAATTCTACTGGATATCAGATTTTAGATGGACTATTTCTATCAGCATTTAAAAGATGCCTTTCTTTTTTGTTGTTTTTTATGTTTGTTTGTTTGTTTGTTTGTTTGAGACAGGGTCTCACTATGTAGTTCAGGCTGGCTTTGAACTCAGTATGTAGCCTAGGCTGGCCTCGAACTTCTGATGATCCTCTTGCCTCAGCCTCCCAAGTACTGGGATTACAGACGCGTGCTACCATGCCCAGCTTAAAAGATGCCTTTCTCTTGTATTGTTGAAGATGTCTGTCTTGTATTTTTTATAATGGGAAGTCAGATTTCATTCTTAGCTTTGTTCACTGTTCATTTATTTATTCATTTGCCATATTGGTTATTGAACCTAGGCCCCAACACATGCTAGTAGGCAAGCACTCCAGTGCTCAGCTACATCTCCAGCCTTTTTATTTTAAGTCAGGATTTTCCTTGCCCAGATTGGTGATCCTTCTGCCTCAGCCTCGTGTGTAGCTGCGATTACAGGCTTGTGACACTATGATTGGCTCCTTTTCACCTGCTTATTACATGCCTATCTTAGTCCAAACCTCTTGCTACAACAGAGTACCTAAGTCTAGGCACTGTGTGCATCCTGTTGTAACAAAATACTTTACCCTTGTGGCCAGGAAGTCCAAGTTCAAAGTGGCAGCAGATTTGTCCTTCCATTATAAACAACTAGAGCATTGGACAAAATATATGAAACGGCTATTTCAAACATTAAACAGCTGTGGCTATTTGGAGACACGTTCCAGACTGCGGCTCCAAGGAAGAGAAAAAACCCAGGTAGAGCGTGGGCTAAATTGAGGAGTTACAGTTCAGGGAGGTTGAGGAGCTGCCTAATATTTCCAAGAGTAGAGTACCAGAAAGAAAGGAGCAACGCGTATAAAAAGAATTGCTAGAGGGCTGGTGAAATGGCTCAGCGGCGTAAGCGCCTGCCTGGCAAGCGCGAGGGCCCGAGTTCGACTCCCGGAACCCACATACAAGAAAAGGGCCGGTGATATCGCTCAGTGGCACGGGCGCCTGCTGGCGCGCGAGGTCCTGAGTTCAACCCCCAGTACCCACCAAAAAAAAAAAAAAAAAGAATTGCTAAAATCTGCATAGCGGGCTCCCTTGTGTCCTCAGCTGAATACCAGTCAGTAGGGCCAAACTGTCACACTGGGCAAAGATAAACTACTAGAGAAAGAACTGTGAGGGAGCTGAACACTGAGTTCAAGGTGACAAAGTTTGAGTTTCAGTGGGCCATAATGTAGATTTCACTGAATACCTCAGGCTTTCAATTGAGACCCAGAAGGGCCAGGCCTTAGCGAGTCCGATACTAGTTGAGATCATGGCCTGAAGAAGTTGAGCTCTCACTGAATTCCTATCACGTGAATTCCTTGTCACGGAGAGGAATCTAGGATTATCACCCGTCTTAGTCTACAGGTGACCATGTTGCTGCTCAGAGAAGGTAACTGAGTGAATTGTTTAGCATCACACGGTTGATAGGTTGTGAATTCTAGAACCTATGCCTTCCTTCTCCAAATTAAGTGCTTTTTTCAATCAGCCTAGTAGTTACCCAAATATTTTGATAACTAAGGGAAATAATGTTAAATAGTTTCAATTCTTGACCTTATTGAACCGAATCAAGAGGTTAAACCAAGGAAATAATTCCAACAGGAATCTAGGCTAATCCTTGAGATATTCCATTTCCAGTCTGTAAGACAAGTAACATTTTGGGCTAGGGGTTTCAGTGGTAGAGTTCTTGCTTAGCATATGCAATGTGTGAGGCCTGGAGTTTGATCCCTGGGGGTAGGGGAGGGCAGAAGAAAGTAATAGTCTGCTGACCTTGACCCTGCATGTCTTTTCTTATAATAACCATTAAATTTTGTATTTCTACTAAGTCACAGTTAGGAGCAAGAAGTTCTGGTATGCAGTCGTATAACAGGGTGACTATGGATGCAATAACGTGCTGTTTATTCTTTTATTAAGCATCCACACTACTGCTTGCGGACTTTTCATTAAGGCACTTTTCCTGTCTCTTAATGAAATTTATTATTAATTGCTGATTGTTTACTATTAAAGGCAATGTCTGTTTTTTTTTTTTTTTTTTGGGTACCGGGGGACGACCTCAGGACCTCGCGCGCCAGCAGGCGCCCGTGCCACTGAGCGATATCACCGGCCCCTTTTCGTATGTGGGTTCCGGGAGTCGAACTCGGGCCTTCGCGCTTGCAAGGCAGGCGCTTAAGCCGCTGAGCCGTCTCACCGGCCCAATGTCTGTTTTTTAAATGAAAACTTTTATTAAAAAAAAGCCTAGAAGCCCTGGGTGGTCCTAGTGAGCAGTAGGGCATGGGAACCACTGCTTCTGCCAGTGCTTCCTTTATTCCTCTGGCAGTAAACTTGATGACCTGTGTGTTGGTGAGCAAGCTCACGTTAGTCAGCCACCAGAGAAACATTTCTTCCATGTCTCCTGTTTTAAAATTCCTGTAGAATTTGTATTCTACTCAGTAGTATATTATTTTGCTTTTAAATGAATTATTTTATTATTTATATTTAATTGCAATCTAGATGGATTTTATTTTCATACATAATACGAAGAAGGAAGACTAACATGTCGCTTTTCAAATGGATAACCTGTTGTCCCCATGCGTTTATTGAATAACTTATTCTTTCTCCACTGATTTGAAATGCTACTTTTATTATACACCAAATTCTGATTGTAGTACACATAGATATATTCTGGGTTCTATTTGATTATGTATACCTAAGCATGGGACATATTGTTTTAGTAATGGAGCTTTGAAGCATTTTTGTTAAGCAGTTATCTAACCCTATTATGTTATTCTTCTATTTAAACATTCTGAACATTAAATCCAAGCTTCTTACAATAAGTGTAAGGCTGGGCATGGTGGTGTGTGCCTGTAATCCCAGCACTCAGGAGGCTGAGGCAGGCTGATTGCTGTGAGTTTGAGACCAGCCTGGGCTACAAAGTGAGTTCAAGGCCAGCCTGAACTGCATAGTGAAACACTGTCTCAAAAAGACAAAAAAAAAAAAAAAGTGTAAGACACTGACAATTAATCTGTACTCAGATGTCAGCTGTGTCTCTACCTGAAATCCACTTTCCCCAAACCTGATCACATCCAACTCCAAACTCTTGCAGTTCTCTAAGTGTTCCTTGCTTTATTAAATGACCATGCCTTTGTATTTCATCTTTTGTTTTGTCATCTTACAGTATTTCATCTTTTGTTTTGTATCCAAACCTCCTGGTACAGTGTTATTCATTATATTCACTTAAAAGAAAAAATAAAACTGGAGTTCTTCAAACTTTCTTGGGCATGTGATGTTCCTTGAGGCATGCATGATACCCATGCTTTCTTTTTGGGGGTACACACGGTTTCCTTGGGCTGTATTGCCTAGCAAGTTCCTGCATAAACTTTCAGGTTTTGCTCCAGGCTCCCCTCTTGAGGAGCCTTCCTGCCCTGTCTTCTCATCACAATTCTCTGGTTACTTCCATTGTGCCTCATGTGTGCTTTAATATTTTTCATAGTGCTCTATAGCATAATATACATCTGGAAGTATAGATGTTTGATGACTTCATTTTGGAATTAAATATCTACGTATTCGGCCTGACTTTATCACTTTTCAGCTTCGTGACCTGCAGTTTAACATTTCTAAGCTGCAATTTCTTTAGGAGCAAATGGGAATAATAATAGTGCCATCCTTATAGTGTTATTTTGAGGAGTAAATGACAATACCTCTGAAATGCTTAGCCCTATACCCATTATATAGGTGGCCCTCAATAAATACTACCTGTTACTATATCTGTCTTCACTAGACTTTGTATAAGACTTTCTTTTATTTATCTCTGAAACTTAATCTTTCACCCAGAGCCTGGCAAGGAGTTGACTGATGAATAAATTACCAGCTGTCCTCAAAACTCTCCCTTTCGTCTTTCACTTTTCTCAGTGATGCCGTTCTTTTCTTTAGTCATCCTTAGTTTTCCTTCTCATTCACAACAAAACAAAATTGGTATTTAACATGAACCAGGCACTGTGCAGAGCCCTGCATATACATAGAGAAAAAGACATAGTCTCTACCCATTGGAGCTTACAGTAGAACAGGAGCAGAAGTTAAAAAGAGGAATAATACTAGAATTTCTGGGCTGATGCTTCTTTTTGCTGTATTTTCAAAATAAGTTTTAAAATAATAAGATGTTTATGTGCTGTGAAGAAAGTGAGTAAAGCCTGTGTTAGAAACTATCAGGGAAGGACCATTAGTGATAAAGTGGTCAGGCAAGACCAGAGAGTTTACACTTGAGCTCAGGCTGGAAACTGAGAAGGAGCGAGCCAGAGAAGAGGGTGCTTCTAGCAGGGAGTCACATGTACTGAGCCCGAGGAGGGAGCCTTAGCTTAGTCACGAAACTGCAAGGTCATATGGCCATATGGCCGTAGTGAAGTGAGGACGGGTGGAGAGGTAATGCTGGAGAGCAGGTAAGCAGACTCCCTGTCTCTCAGAATCTGAAAGACCAAGAAAAGGGGCTCGCGGTTTAGTATGGTTACGGTGTGATACTGCTCTGAAGGAGTTTTAGGGGAATGGGGGTCCTGGGGATAGAGTATAGGGCCTTGAACATGCTGGGCACTTGCGCTAACACTAAGCTCCAGCCACAGCTTGTTGAACATTTTAAGCAGAGAGTGAGCTAATCTAATTTACATTTAAAAAGGTATGTATCAGACAGATTGGAGGGATACAAAGATGGCAAAAGAGAGGACAGTTGGGAAGCTATTGGGAGTAATTTAGGGGGGCGATGATAACAGCAAGAGATGGAGAAAAATGAACACATTTGAGATAGATTCTGAGGATAGACTCAGTGGGACTTGCTGGTAGATTATAAGCGGGAGATGAGGAGGTGATAGGAATCAAGATATCTGGCTTGAAAGCTTATATTGTGTCATTTACTGAGATTTACTGAAGCACATAGAATGTTCTGGGGAAAGTCAAGAGTTAAAATTTGACTATATTAAGTCTGAGGTGCTTTGAGACACCCAAGTGGAAATTTCAAAAGTAAATAATTGAATATAGAACTGAAGTTCCTAGACAATTCCCAGCTATAGATATAAATGTGAAAATTTTCACTGTGATGTATGGATAATAATTAAAACTATGGGATTGGATGATGCCATTTAAGGTGAAAGTAAAGAAACGGGGCTCAGTACTAAATTACTGTTAACATTTAGGGATGAGGTCAGAGGGAAGGTGAAAGAAAATCAAAGATGTAGAAGGAAAATCAGGAGAATGAAGTGCCATAGAAGTCACTGGATTCCCATCCAGTTCCTAGAACAGCGTGTGGCCAAGGGCTACTGCTCCATAATTATTGGTTGAATGAAATCAAAATATATCATCTAAAGAAGGAGGAAATAATTCATAGAATTTAGCACTGCCGAGAAACACTAAGATGAGAGGTGAACTATTCATTGGCTTGGTGGCGTGAATAATGCTAGTGATGTAGGCAGAAGTCTTTTTTGGAGTGTGTTGAACAGAGCGTGAATGGGAGGTGAGAAAGTTCAGATAGCAGATTTTTAACACTTTGACAATTGGCTGTGAAAGGAGCAGAGAAATGGAGTAGTAGCTGAAGAGGGTGGGGTGTTACGGGACCAGAGATTTTTTTCCGAAGGGAACACACTTGTGCTTAAATGTAAGCAGATGGGAGTGAGCCAGGAAAGACTGAGTGATGGTTGATGGAAGAAAAAGATGGGCAAATTGCAAGGTTGGAGTTCTGTGAGTAGAGGAGGGGGGTGGCATCAGGAGCTTGTGTTTTTCAGAAGGAGGAGGGTCACTTCTGTTGAAATAGGGGAAAGAAGGGAGGATGGGTGCAGATTCGGGAGAGTTTATACAATGGTGGTGGGGGAAGACAGACAGTAGTTGCATTCTGGCTTTTAAGTTCCCATTGAAGGGTCAAGGCTGTTTGCTAAAAGGCAGAAGAGTGTGGTAGAGGAAGGAGAAATGAGTAAGAGTAGCCTCTGGGTGAACAGGGAATTGCAAAGCCAGTTGTAAAACTGTTAGGTAGCACTGAGTGTTCCATTTAGTGATCTTGAATTTATGGTGAACGTACTGAGTTGAATGATTTTTCATCAGTATTCTTGGCATGGAGGAAGCAGCTTCTTGGGTCTAGGATTATGAAGTTTGAGAGAAGACTTTGGAAGAGAGTTGAAGGTTCTTGCAAGGAAGTGGTTATAATGATTAACTATGAAATTTAAACTGAAGAAAAAAATTGTCAGGAGAGAAAATGCGGCTAATAGAAAGTTTCATGGTAGTAACAAAGTTATTTTCATGGGACACTTGAGCAAGGGAGCTGGAAAAGTCAAACAGTGGGTTGAGTTTTAAGGAGAGGCCAGATGGATTGAGTTTGGTGTGATACTAGGAATGTAGCTAAGAATGATACGAAGAATGTAGACAGAGGAAGGAAGACGACCTTGGAGCTGGATGTTTTCCAGATCTGCGAGGCTGGAGTGTTTGGCTGGGTTACCCATGTGACTGTTAGAGTCATGTTGAATGTGATGATTAATTATGCCAAAGTTTAACCGAGCCAGATGTGTTCAAATATCGATGTTGATGTGGTCTGCAAAGAATTAAAATCGGGGTCTGGGATGGAAAGAGGGTAGATCGCTTCTTCACCCTGGGTGGCCAGTCTGCAGAGGTGCCATTGTGCTCAAATCTAAAGGATAAGGTGATGAATGAGGAGAATAATGCAGGCAGAGGGAACAGCTAGGACAGAGGCTCTAAGTACAACTCTCTCTCCTTCGAGAGCAAGAGACAAGACCAGGAAGGCTGGAACTTATTGGGCCAAGAAGGGGCAGGATGGAATGAGGTTGGAGTGTAGTAGGAGACAGACACTGAAGGGTTTGGAAAGTCGTGGTTAGGAGTTTGGTGCAGAGATATGATTCTGAGTGCCACAGAGTGCCAGGCAAGCTGCAGGATGACCCAGATGGTCCTTGCCTCCTGCAATTCATGCCTTCCTGTAGTCTTTTCTCATGCTGAACAGGGCTGACTTGTGTACCCATTGGGATGTCATGGCTTTGATGGTGTACGATTTCTGGTGCTGGGTGGTAAAAGACATCACAGCTTCCCTCAGAGTGAGTGGTCTAAGAGTGAGGCAGGAGCCGCAGCGGCTGTCTCGCAGGATTGTATTGATGCAGTGTTGAGGCTGTTTAAATAGCCTGTGGGAAGGCTCACATGGAGGGCACTGAAACCTCCACCTAGAAACCATCATTCAAGTGCACCGTCTGGGAAGTGGCTCCACCAGCCTAGGCGGACCCGCAGAGGACTGTAGCCCCTCCCATATGCTTCATTCTGAAATATTCTGGTGTATATGCGTGAAAGGCAGGGCTTTTTAAAAAGGACAAGTTCAACTCCATTATCACATCTAAAAATTACTTCTTTGTAACATACAAAAAAGTGAATGTTCTGTGTGTTTATATAAAAGAGCATTTTAATTCTTATCCTTAGAAACAATAAAGAGTATGCATGATTTGGAAAGAGACCGTGCCGAATAGTAGCTGAGAAGAATTATCCGTTCTGTGTTTTTTTTTAATCTGGTCACTCCAAAATGTATCATCAACTCTGATTGTCGTTGCTTGTTGCTTCACATGATTTTTACCCACGTATTCACCGTAGTCTTTTTTCCCTTCCACATGAACTTGTGACCCCCTTCTCACATCTCTTAAGGCCTGACCAGGCTGCAGATACTCTGCGTGGCATTGTCTTCTGACTGACAGCTCATGTGATGGGGTACTGCCCTGATCACCACATCTTGTTTGTAGCTGGAGAAAATACTATGACTGGGTTTTCTCCTTCCACCTGTCTCTCGACGGGGTCCTGACCCACGTGCCCAGGCAACTGCACACAATTCAGATCTTTCAAGAACCGAGCTGCTGGCTGTTTCAGAACCACGTGTTACAAACTGATGAAGTAATGCAGGTCTCTGAAACACAGCTTCTGTTTTCTTTTCTTACGATCTAATCTCTAGGCTTTTTCTGACACACTTGCCCATACTACCTGCAGTCAGGGGATCCAGTGTTGTTATTTTGTTTAAAAAGTATTTTTTGTTAAATTTGGTTTGTTCATACTAGTATTCAAAAAGGGACCAACACAGCATTTGGCAAATGTTTCCTAAACCCCCTTTTATCTGTTAAGTTCCTCCCACTCTTTCTCTCAGTTTATCTTAAAAACAGACTTGGTGGTCATTGGTCCCTTAGTTTCTCACATTCCAGATTTTGCTGATTGCATCATTTCAGAGTTTTACCTGTTCTACTACTGTGTTAGTCACTTTTCTGTCACTGAGACACAACACCTGACACCCACAACTTAAAGGAGGAGAGGTTTATTTTGGCTCAGTTTCAGCCCATAGTTGGCGAGCACCAAGGCAGGATGTCATGGCAGATGTCATGGCAGAGGTACACAGCCGAGGAATAGCTGCTTATCTCATAGCAGACAGGAAGCAGAGGAAAGGGAGGAGCTCGAGAGAGAGAGACAGAGAGAGAGAGACAGAGAGAGAGAGAGAGAGAGATAAACCCTTCCAGGCCACACAGCCAGTGACCTGCCTCTTCTTACCAGACGTCCCCTCCTAACAGCAAGTCAGCTATATAAACCTTCATAATCCAATCACCTTCCAAAATCCCTGCCAGTAAGTGTGTGAGATCTTAGGTGACATCTAGACATAAACCATAACATCGACCTTGCATTTTATGTAAGCCAACAGTTATGTCTTGGAGCCTGGTCTAATTCGTGTGTTTTTGTTTGACAAGAATTCTTTATAGGAGGTGGTGCGAACCTTCATTACGAGGTACGTAGTCCGTTGTCTCAGTGTACTATGATGTTACCAGCTATCGAAAAGCAGTGCCTAGATATGTTCACTTACTAGGGTTTGCAAAATGCTGATAATCTAATTCTGTGATTTGTCTCCACTTACTAGCTAGAGAAATCTTCTTATCAGCAATGTGGTTAATCTGAGGTAACTTCATTTTGGAAAGATAGGCTAAAAGCTTCATTCTTTCTCTTTATTTACTAATCTTCAAAATAATAAAATGACTTCATAGCACCCTCCAAAGAAGATCAATGAGGTATTAAATATATATAAAATTATAAACCCAGAGATTATATTTGATATATGTAAATCCATTACAGTGATTATTTTTATTGGTTCTTGAATTATTCTATCCTTGATCAGTGGGAGGGGCCTCTTCAGGTTGGCCTCTGAAGACTTTTTGTAGCATCCTTGATATGATGAGACATGTAAAGTCATCTCATGCATTTTCTGTCCCAGCCCTGAATAAACCATTTCTTCAAGGAATTCTGGTTCCTTTCAGTAGGAAAGGATGTATGGACACTTCCTTTAGATACATGGGCATTTATAACAGAATTTTTAATAGGTTCAGTCAGTCAACCTATGGTTGGCCCCATTTCTTTGGGAACTGTGGCAAGGCAGCACATAATGGCACGAGAACATGACAAAGCAAAACTGCTTATCTTATGGCCAAGTAGTAAAAGAGAGAACAAGAAAGGAGCTGGGGTCCTATTATTCCCTTTAAGGGTGTGCTGCCAGTGACCTGAGGACCTCCAGTAGGCCCCACTTCTTAGTGGTTTCACCACTGGCCAATCACACTTCCCAGGAGCCCTTGGTCTTTCTCACAGGAGTTTCAACTGATGTGTGTTACTCTAGAGGTATCCAACTAGCTACAATAATAATGCCCAGGTATATTTGAAAAAGAACCATTTCATTGATTTAGCCATTCTGCAGTGTATACATTTCAAAACAACATGTTGTACATGATAGATACGTAGAGTTTTGTCAATTAAAAAAATAACATGATTGAAAAGAGTCATTTCAGGAATGAAGAACATCATTATTGAACTCAGTGGTTGACAAGTTAAATAGCATCAATCACAAGACACACCATTATTTTATGATCCACTAAGATAGAAGATAGCATTAATTTAAAAACCTGTCTGGATTTCATAGATTTTAAGGTGTAAAGAAAAAAGTCTCATAATTGATAAGTATAGTATTTTGATAGAAAAGGAAAGATGTACGAAGTACATGAAAAAATAAGTTATTTGAAGAATAACTTGATGAATGTGTTCTAAGTTTAAATGTACAGTACCCATGGCTGGGTACATCCAAAGTTTTAAACAGCTATTTTACTTCATTTCTTTAGAAGTGAATGTGAACTACAAGTGAACTGCCCTTGGATTTGATTAAAAATTCCCAAGTGCTATTACAGTACTTAAAAGTGTCCTTTAACATCATATGGGTAGAAACTGGCTTGTGGAGAGGCCAGATGTGGAAAGTGGAACATGTTTGATAAGACAGAGCTTAATATGCAGCCAGAATAGCCTTCTGCAGGTGCTTTTTGAAATGTTTTTAATTTTCTTTTCCACTCAGTTTTGATTACCACTTCTGTGTAGTTGAGAGGAGATTTTTGCTAATTTCATATGACCTTTGATGTTGATCTGTTTTAGTTGGTCTGATGATACTGCAGTATGTGTTGGAGTATATGAGCATCAACACTTTTTCCAAACATTTTGATTTGGTTAGATAGTCTCAAATCATTACTGAGCTGCTAGCTAGAGTGTTAGTATTTAATATCGTACACTCCAGAAATCTTTACAATTATATTACCATAAATAAAAAATGACCACTCATTGAGTTATTATGAAAAACATTTTTGTTTTTTTGTACTATTATAGTGGCCACATTATCTCTTCTGTTGGTATGTGCTTATATCAAAAAGGAATAATTTAGACAAGGAATGAACTAACTTTGCTTTAAACAAATAGAGATTTATATTCTCTTGCACAACAGAAAATTAAGAAATAAGTAGTGTAAGGCAGATGCAGCCATTCCACATGTTAATGTCTCCGAGTCCTTTGGTCCATCCTTTAAGTGTGTTTCTCTTGGTAGTAGCAAGGTCAAAATTTTATGGGATTTCAAATTCCAGATCTTCAGCCATAGGAAGCTACTGGAATGGCCAGTCCTTAGAAGATCTGTGAGGACAGTTACCTGCCTCACAGATAGGAGTGGCTTAAAATAAAGCTCACGTATTTTTCAGTAAACCCTGAGAAAACCTGCTTATTATGGGATGATTGGAGGAAAGGGTCTATTATTCCAGCATAGCATTGCTTTTTTTCAAAAGCATCTAAACTTATTACAGAGGTATGATTTTTCTTTTTACTAGAATCCTGGGTCAAACCTGGACTGTCATACACATGGTGGTGTGATACTGGTGTATTTGGACAATTTCAGTGAGTTTGAGCTGGCAAGATGGATAGTGGGACATGATGAGGATGTCTCCAAATACTCAGCAGATCCCCTGCACCCTCTTCATTACACCCCTGCCAGAGAGGTCACAAAAGTGGTTCCCCCTCTCATCTTTTCTAAGAAATCTTCCCCCTTTCCCCTATCCTGAACAGTTGTAAATTTTTTTGTATCCATTTGTTATATAGAATACCAGATAGATGCCAACAAATGGCTATGGGGAAAACCCTTTTAGTATTTATTAGCCAGAAAACATCATACTAGGTTTGGGTTTCCAGTAGTGGAGTTGTATTGACCAGCCTGTATATTGCTATATGAATTTAGTTTCCTGTAAAAGCTGTTAGTAGAGAAGGAATCTTGTTAATTTTTTTGAGCAGCTCTGACAACATTGTTCTGAAAAGAACCAAGTTGGCAGCCAAGTGTGGTGGTGTGCCTGTAATCCCAGCACTAGGGAGGCTGAGGCAGGAGGATTGTTGCAAGTTTGAGGCCAGCCTGGGCTACATAGTGACTTGGAGGCCAGCCTGAACTGCATAGTGAGACCCTATCTCAACAGAACAGAACAGAACAGAAAAATTGCTGAAAAGAACAAGTTGGCATACAGTGCCATGTGCACCTTTACTAAAAGCTTTCATAATGACAGGAAGGTTAACAGAGGTTATGGTTAGAAGCCATGTGGTACGGTACTAGGCTGCAGGAAGTATACAGTGGAGGAGAGGAACAGAGATCTCTACCTAACCTGCCTCGTCAGGTCACCCTGGCAGTGCGTGTATCAGGTGACAAAGCGAGACCATCTTTACGTCTGCCTGGGGAGCTGGCACTGTATTCTTTATGGGCACGGGAAGCTTGGGATGTTTCTGAACAAAGGAGTAATGTGATCAGATTTGTTTTTTATTGTAATAGCAATTTATGCTCTTTGTAAAGAACTTAACCTCTATGAAGTAGAAAATAAAACATTACCCCATCCCACTCCTCAAAGATATCTGTATGTTTGGTTGTGTGTGAATGTCTGTGTGTGTGTGTTGCTAGGGATTGAACTCAGGGCTTCATATATGCTAGGCAAGCACTCTACCACTCAGCTACACCCCCAGATCAAAGATAGCTATTTTTAAAAGCTGTGTGTCTTGCTAGACTATCCTGTATCCTTTCTTTCAATAATATTTATACTATATGCTATACTATATACATTATATATGCATATAGTATATGTACATATTAGACAAATATTTGTGTATATACATCAAGGGATTGAACTATACATAATAGTTTGTGATGCTTCTTTGCTTTTAATCTAACAAGATACTGTGAACATTTTCCATGTTATTTTTTTTGCTTCCTTTTTAAGGCCTATGTAATATTCTATTTCCTCCTTTTTCTCTTTCTCTTTCTTTCTCCCCCCTCTGGCTCCTTCCCTCCTCCCTCCCTCCTTCCTTCCTTCTTTTTTTTTTTTTTTTCCCAGTGTGGACATTGAACCCAGTCAGCACTGAGCTACATCTCTAGCTCTTTTTTGGTTGAAAAAGGGTATTGCTGTTTCCCAGGCTCCTCAAACTTGTGATCCTTCTGCCTCAGCCTCCCAAAGTAACTGAGATTACAGGTGTGTATTACTATGCCCAAAAATACTCTATTACCTCCAATGGTTGACATGAAGGTTGTTTTCAGTTCAGGATTATAAACAGTACACCAGCAGTAGCAATCGACATCTTGGCACAAATACATTTGTACATGTATAAGTTTTGGGGGAGTTTTTGGGTGTTCGGGTATTCTTTTTTTTTTTTTTTGTAGAATTCATTCTTAGTAGTAAAATTGCTGGATAAAATAAATGCATATTTTCAGTTTTGGTAGACCATATTGTAGAAAAGCAATAGAAGTGGGAATGGACCTATAAGAGGAGAGAATTTGGGGATGTACTAAATATTTCTATCCCAGTATTCCTACCAACCTCTAGCCCAACCCACCAAAATTGAACTCTCCTCCATGCCTGGTTTCCAATTGTATCCCATCATCAGTATACAATAGTGCCTCTGTTTCCACATCTTTGCATTGTCTACATTCTTAATCTTTACCAGTTTGCCAGGTGATCCAAAAAATTTGAAAGTTTTCTAAATCATAAAAAGATTATGCTTTTGTTTTTGTTTTGTTTTATGATTGAGAATGATTGTATGTTGTCAAGGCTAGCTAGCTTCATGCTAGCTTTAAGCGCCGAACTCCTGGGCTTAAACCATCCTCCTGCCTCAGCATCCCAAGTATCTAGGACTACAGGTGCATTTTAATGTGCCTAGCTTTAGATTTTTATGTAATAAAATTTATTAGCAATTTCTTTTATGCCTTTGGGGTGAAATAATCATGCTTTTAGGATGACCTTTTCTAATTCAAGATTATATATTTACCCATAATTTCATCTGCTAGTTTCGTATTCATTTTGGTTTTTTAACTGCAGTGTTTGATCTACCTGGAATTTTATTTTGGCATATGCAGTAAGATACCTGAAGTAAGGAATATAGCTTCCCATTCTTCACTCTTACAAGGACTGACCAGTTATTCCAAACCATTTGTTGAATAACTCATCTTCTCTCTGCTGATTTGCAGCACCCTTTCAAACATAATTTTCCACATAAGGTACATTTCTTTTCCCCTTGACTGTCTAGAGCCCGAGTCATGAAAGCAACATGATTTGTGTGATATTGGGTGGAGAATGAAGAGGGGAGGTTGAACCTAGGCAATGTGGGAGAGGTATGATAACGGAAGTGACTAGCTAGGCGTGGTGGTGCATGCCTGTAATCTCAGCACTCGGGAGGCTGAGGCAGGAAGATTGCCATGAGTTCAAGGCCAGCCTGGACTACATAGTGAGTTCAAGGTCAGCCTGAACTGTGTGGTGAGACCCTGTCTCAAAAAGAAGTGAGTAACACTTGGAGATCCGGTTTGGAGAGGAGTTCTTATACAATAGAATCGGAGATTAAAAGGGACATCGTGGTAGAAATTCTCAGCAGGTCCCCAAATTCATTTTGGCACATTCCTTCCTCTTCTATTTCTAGATAAACCACCAATTTTCAACTTTAGCCTATATCAGAATCACTGGGAGGGCTTGTTAGTTGTCATAGTTCCTGGCTCAGTAGGTCTCAAAGGTAAGACCTGTCTACCAGGATCCTGGCTGCTGCAGCAGTGGCTGCTGGTCTGGGAACCCCACTTGGAGAACCACTGCTGTCCCCCACTCCTCTCACCCCTCCTGGATTACTCCGTGTGTCTCTAGTGTGGCTTTTTTCTAGTTTTCCTGTCCTTGTTACCTCCCAACACAAATTAGTACTGTAATGGAGGGAGTAGAAGTGGGGAGAGAGGAATAAAGCTGAAAGACATTTCAAAAGAAGTATTAATTGGCCCTGGAGACTGAGTAGATGTGAGGGACAAAGGGGCAGGAAGCAAAAGACATTTTCTAAACAGTGACACCAGATTTACTCCTTCACCAACACTTCTTTCATGTTATTTCCCTGTTCAAGAATCTGGGATAAATAAACCTGAGATTTGAAGAAAATACAACAGACAATTGACGCCCAACCGGTGTAGTTTCTCTTGTATTGTCTAAGTCCAATCTCATTATGACAGATGACTTTGCAAGTTACATTACCAAATACTTGAATGGTCGAGCCAGTGACCTACTTTAAGGAGTATCCAATTTAACAATTCCAGTTCAGCAAACTAACTTGGACAGCATTTTAGGACTTGTAGAATTTAATTTGAGGTGCTGTAGTACACTTGTATAAAAGTACTGTTCATTTTTAAAGGTTAGCTTAAACCCTATTAAGAAATCCTGTTTATTGGGTATAATCTCTTTTTAAAAATCTCATTATATGTTATAGTTGCTGTAGTTACCTTTTTCTTACGCTTGCTGCTTGGACAAAAAACAAGGGAGGGAGTGTTATAACAAATATTCATGTTTGCAGTTATACCCTTTTAATTAAGTTCAATTTTCTTTGTCGTTTTTCATTCTTGTGTTTGTAATTATAAATGCAGATGAGGCCGGAGTGTGTGTGTGTACAGGTGGGATGAAATAAGCAAATGACATCGAAAGCCTATTTATTAACATCATTTTTATTGCTAGATTTAAAAAGATGTATCCAGGTTTTTGGGTTTTTCTTTTCTTTTCTTTTCTTTTCTTTTTTTGCTTATTTTCTCTTCTTTTCCCTCTCTTCTTTTCTCTTTTCTTCTTCTCTTTTTTCTTCTTTTCTTTTCTTTTCTTTTTCCGATGGTGGGGATTGAAGCCACAGCTTGTACTCTACCACTGGGCCATACCCCCAGCTGCATTTGGGTTTTTGTTCTTATTTTATTTTATTTATTTATTTTTTTGTGGGTACCGGGGTCGACCTCAGGACCTCACGCGCCAGCAGGCGCCTGTGCCGCTGAGCAATATCACTGGCCCTTTTGTGGGTTCTGGGAGTCAAACTCGGGCCTTCGTGCTTGCCAGGCAGGCGCTTACGCCACTAAGCCATCTCACCGGCCCTGGGTTTTTAAAGATACTTAATATGGACATTTAAGTTTAGTTTTAAAAGTTGATTTCTTGTTATGCTTTCTTCTTATCTGACTTGGTCCCACATGTGTGGGTGATATTTTAAAGATGACAGTCTTATAGCTGACTATAAAAGGATGCTAGATATTTGCATTTTTTTAAAAAAAAACTTCATTGAGGTATAATTTACATACCATAAAATTCACCCACTTTAGGTGTATAATTAAAACTTTTTCAGTAAATTTACAGTCTGTAGTCATCAGCATGACTCAATTTTAGAACATTTCCATCAGCCCCAAGAAATTTCCCCTTGCCCATTTGCTGTCGATCCCTGTTACCACTCCCCATCCCAGGAAACCTCTTAAAGTACTTCCTGTCTTTGTAGATTTGCCTTTTCTGAACATTCTGCGTAAATAGAATCATACAGTATATAACCGTTTAAGTCTGGCTTCCTTCACTGAGTATAACTGAGGCTATCTGTTGCAGTATGTATCAGTGGTAGCATATGTATCTTTACTTTTTTTTTTTTTTTTACCAGGAATCGAACTCAGGACCTCACACTTGCCAGGTAGGCGCTGTGCCACTGAGCTACATCCCCGGCCCTGTACCTTTACTATTGCTGAGTAATTCTCTTCTGGGTGTATGAACCTCTGTATATCCATTCACCAGGTGTTGATGGATGTGTAGTTTGGTTCTGCTGTTTGGCTGTAATGCTGCTGGGGATGTTCACATGCACAGACATTTGTTTTGACATTACATAAGTCGCTGATAACCAAATGAGAAACGTCTAAAAGTTGAAAATTGGAAAGTTTCATTGCAAGGTATTTTTAACCAGAACATGAAAATCTTATCTTAGACCATATCAGATAGCAGTTTTAGGTTATATTAATTCATTATTACCTCTTAAAGCCCCTTCTAGACTTGCAACTCAACAATAATCCTGTGGTTTTAATAAGACAGTAAAACCCTCAGATAGTAGTTTCATCCTTGAAAAAAATGTTCATAGTAATTATTGTGTGAGCCACACGATAGCCTTGCAACAGGTACCTAGAGAAAGACTACACCTTATTCTCAGGTAATCGCTGTAGGAATCTCATCAAGCTCACATTTTGTAGTGTACGCTCAGGAAGGGGCAGTACCAAAAGACTGCTTTTGTATATGATACAGATTCAAGTTTAAGAGTCAGCTTTTTCATTCCACAAATAGTCATTGAGCCAGGCACTGTGATAGACACTGGTGAATTGAGATTTGAAAGATTTAATCTCTGCTCTTCAAGAATTAACTGTCTGTAGAAGCCGTATACAAGAATAAAGTGTATAATACTGGGTCACGGGAACCCAGAAGAAGGGTGTCTAACAGAGCAGGGGTGGGGAAAAAGGAGGAGGTTATCAGAGTGTACTGGTAAGAATAATAGCTTGTACTTACCAAGTACTTGTTCTTCCCCAGAACATTTCAAGCACTTTACTTATATTTGCCCATTTTATCTGCACTATAACCCCTTGAAGCAGGTAGTATATTTGATCCTGTTTCATGGATGAGAAAGCTACAGAAACTAAGTTACCTTGTTCCAGGTCACACAACAAGTGAATGGCAGATTGGGGATTTGGACCAGTCATTCTCAAGAAAAGGTGTCTCATGAGAGTAACTGCCTCTTGAATGACAGTTTGCAGTTAGTCGGGCGGAAGGATGATTGATACGTCTGTATGGTTTTCTAGACAGGGAAATATCATGAACACAGGGAAAGAAGCTGCATGGTTGGGAGCTGGTATGGCAGACTACTTGTGGAAAAAGGTGAGTGGCAGAGGATGAGACTAGAAAGGCGTGGAAACTGGAAGAAATGCTTAGCATGCTATCGAAGAAATTTGGGTTCTTGATCTGTTTTTTAGAATTATACCTAAGACGCTATTTCCCTCAGTATTAGTTTTATTGCTGTTTTGCTTTAAATCTTTTTTTTTTTTTTTTTTTAATTGTGAAGTGTGTCACACAGTCAGAAAACAGCATACGGGCTGGGGGTGTAGCTCAGTGATAGAGTGCCTGCCTAGTATGCACAAGGCCTTGGGTTCCATCCCAGGCAACACATAGATAGATAGACAGACAGACAGACAGATAGAAAGACAGTGCATGAAATAAAAAATGAAAATTTAGAACTTAATGAATTATTTTAAAATAACCACCTTAAAGTCAGGGAATAGGAGATTGTGGTGACCCAGCAACCCTTTAGTGACCTTTGCTATCACTTTCTGTCCCCTTCCACCTACAGATAACTGCTTACTGCTTTTTTTTTTTTTTTCTACTGCTTTCTAATTTTTCTTTTTACTTTTATCACCCACGTACTTCTAAACATCACAGTTTTGACTGCTTTTGAACCATGGAATCATGTGCTATATATTCCTGTGTACCTGGTCATTATATGTGTGAGATTTCTTCATTTTCATGCTGTGTAGTATTTCATTTTATGAATATTCCACAAGGTATTCACCACTGGACTGTTGAGAGTATTTGGGATGTTCCCAGTTGGGATGTCAAAGGCCAAGTCACAACAATTTAAAATCCTTAACTGGCTTTACTTGGTGTGTGTGTGTGTGTGTGTGTGTGTACTGAGGACCAAACGCAGGTCCTTGGACATGTTAGGTAAATGTTCTACCGCTGAGCTACATCCTTGACCCACATCTGTGTTTCAATAATAGGTGCTTTTTGTGTCCTGTTTAAGGAAATCCTTCCCTCGCATCAATTACAAAAACATTTCATAATATGTTGCTGTATGCCGTACAGGTAGAATTGGTTTTTATGTATGGTAATTTTTAATTAATTTGTTAATGTTCCTTGGCCTTCAGGGTTTTTTGTTTTGTTTTGCTTTAATGTTTTGTCCAGATTTTCTGACTATCAAGAGGAGAAGGTTGGTCTGAATCACCTAGTTTACCATTCCAGAAACAAAAATCTCCTTTTAAAGTTTTGGTTTCGCTTTGACTTAAAAATGATCTGTTCTTGTACGAGGCCCTGGGTTTAATCCCTAACATGCTAACACACAAATCTGTTATGTCTTGTTAGGAGGCCTTAATGAATATATTTTCTAAAAAATAAAATAAAAAAGGACTGAAAACTATATACTATGAATTTTCTGGTTTTGTATAGTATTTTTTTTTATTGAAGAGACCAAAATGAAGCTTCTGTTTCCTTCATGCTTCTCTTAGGTATAAAACACTGTTAGCTGAAAACTTGCTGCATAAACTAACCATGGTTATATTTATTGCAGAATAATTTTACAACACTAATCATAGTAAAAACTTAAATGAAAGAATACATGCTATCAAACATTGACTTTGATAATAAAACAGTTTAACTATGGTAATGGCCATCTCCCTTTCTCTGTTTATCCATAAACACAAACTGATTTTTTGGCCAGAGATGGACTGTATGCAAAGGCATCCAGAATGCTTTTAGTTTGTGCCACAAAATATGAAGAACATGTTTTCAGTTTATGGCAGCTAGATCCTTGACATACGATGCTCCAGGAACTGTTTTTACAAGATACATGGGGACAGAATAGTAAACTCACATGATCGTTGGCAGGGAAAAACTGGCTACGTGGCTGATGTTAAATTTGCTTTTGAAGACAGCCAGGTCAAGAAATATCTGAAGTCTTCCCGACTACAGCAGGGAGAGGATTTTACAGTTAGTAAACACAGCCTTGAGAAGCCCTGGCAAGGCAGTTCTGGGGAGCCGTTTGCAGCCTGCACCGGCAAGGCACAGAGGAGGCTCCAGAGAAGGAGAGCCTGATGTGGCCTGCAGGGAATGTTGCCTCGGGCAGTAGAGGCTTCCTGAAGGCAGAGAAGCTTCCACGTAGAGAGTAGAGAGACGTCCTGGCCCAGCAGTGCAGTTCCCCACCCCTGGCCCTAGCCTGCCTTCTCTGTCTGTAGTACTCACCAGAGAGTTACTTCGGTTGCAGCTGAGCTGTTAGGAGTGTTTGCATCCTTGGAAGTTTGGGCCTCCAACCACACACTTCCTCCTTGCCTGACCCTTGCTTAGACCATTTTCTTTACCTTGTATATGAACGGTTCTCAAAGAGCAGTCCAAGAATTGCTGCCTTCCTGCCACCCCTTTCAAGGGGTCCTCAAGGTTCTAGCTAATTTTAATGGTACTAGCGTGCAATTTGCCTTTTAAGTCATTCTTTCCTGAGAGCACAGTGAAGTTTTCGAGAAGCCACATGATTTAGGATGCTGCAGAAGATTGAAAGCAAAAGCACGTACGAGGGTACAACTGTCATCTCTTAACCCAGACATTAAAGATACTTGCCAAAATGCAAAACAGTGGCACTTTTCTCTCATTTTTAATCCTTTGAAATAGCATAATTTTAATTTTGAAAATGTGAGTTTATTATTGATAGTTTTTAGTGAACTAATACTTTTTTTTTTTTTTGTGGGTACCAGGGGTCGACCTCAGGACCTCACGCGCCAGCAGGCGCCCGTGCTGCTGAGCGATATCACCGGCCCTTTTTTTTGTATGTGGATACTGGGAGTCGAACTCAAGACCTCGCACTTGCCAGGCAGGCGCTTATGCCACTGAGCTATCTCACTGGCCCCACTAATAAATATTTTAAATGTTTTGTAGCTTTAATATTTAGTATGGTAATTATTAATATATATTAATTGATAATCATAGCCCTCATAAACAAAAGCACTTTGGAACCTTACATAATTTTTATGAGTGTCCAGGAATCCTGAGGTGAATAAATTTGAGAAGCACTGCTTTAAGTTCTGTCAGTTCCAGCTGGAATCCGTTTCTCTCCTGAAGGCAGCATAGATTGTCTAGCCCACTGTTTTCTGTGCATTTTGTCAACTTCTGTGTCACCTGGCTCAGTGCTTAGTTTTTTTCCCCTTGACCATGGTGTAAGAGCCCAAAGAACAGGGATCATAGATTAAGTAAGATTTTGTCGAGACTTCCAAAGTGTGTAGTATTGGTCACAGCATAAACAGTTGTTAATAATTGTTCATGTTATCGTTGTCCTTCACATCAATGTCAGAATCACCAGTTTATCTAAGAAGCAATATACTTTTAAAATTTATAAACATCCTTAAATAGAAATAGCCATTTGATTAAAAGTACATAAAATAGGGCCGGTGAGATGGCTCAGCGGTGTAAGCACCTGCCTGGCAAGCGCAAAGGCCCGAGTTCGACTCCCAGAACCCACATACGAGAAAAGGGCCGGTGATATCGCTCAGCGGCACGGGCGCCTGCTGGCGCGCGAGGTCCTGAGGTCGACCCCCGGTACCCACAAAAAAAAAAAAAAAAAAAACATAAAATTAATATACAATATGGAAGGAGAATAAAAGCTTTTTTTAGTTGTCAATAAATGGGTTATAAAAGCTAAACATATTAATCTGTTTAATTCTTTTTAAAATTTCTATTTGTCAACTGAGAGGTTATAGTTGTATATATTTAATGTCACAACGGGATGTTACAGTTTATAAATACAGTGTGGAATAATGAAGCTCATTAACATACTTGTCACCTCTGGTCTATTTTATTATTGCAGTAAAACCTGGCCTTGAGCCCTTGTTCTGAAAATTTGCCCAGCACAGTGCCACAGGCTTAGTAAGCGTTCAGTAAAGCTGGTTGAGTTGAATCTGCTGTTTCAGGAGCTGCTTCTGCTATTCTTTACTCACAGTCCTTATTATTCCCTACATCTCTACCCCTGGCCTCCTGGTATTGGGCAGTTAGTTATGTTTAGGTTTTCAGAAAGTAGTCTGACTTTCTCCAGCCTTTGGTAAAGAACTCACAGACTGTCCTGGGGCTTGGCTGGAGGGTATAAATGATTTGAGAAAACTGGGTAGTACCCTGTCTTGGTTACTTTTTTTGTTGCTGAAACAAAATACCAGACACCCAAAGTTAAAGGAGGAAAGGTTTATTTTTGCTTGCAGTTTGTAGAGGTTTCAGTTCATCATCAGCTGGCTTCAAGGCAGTCTGGCACATGGCAGAGGAGAAGCAGTTCATGGCGAGCAGAAGGTAGCAAAAAAGCAACAAGGGGCAACCACTGCTCTTTCTATCCCTTATATCTTATTCAGGCTACTGAGGGTGGCGCACTCACACCCTTAATCCTAGTGCCCCTGAGCCTAGCATTGCACCATGAATCAATCCCAGCATCACACACTCCAGATGCAGCCACCTCTGAAAAAGCTCCATCTATGACTGCATGAGGCTTTGGGGGGACATCTAGACACAAGCCGTAATATAGCCCAAGGTAGGGCACATGCTTTTCTCATCAGTCCTGCTTCAGATTGAGTTTTGCGTACCTTCCCTGACTTCCAAGATATAAGAAAAAATGTGATGTTTTGGGCCGGTGAGATGGCTCAGCGGCTTAAGCGCCTGCCCGGCAAGCGCGAGGGCCCGAGTTCGACTCCCGGAACCCACATACGAAAAAGGGGCCGGTGATATCGCTCAGCGGCACGGGCGCGCAGGCGCCCAAGGTCCTGAGGTCGACCCCCCGGTACCCACAAAAAAAAAAAAAAAATGTGATGTTTTTATGCCAGAGTCCTTGCTTCAGTCCTGGTTTCCTTCACTGCTTCTCCCAGTGCTTCACTGCGGGTCCTGTGCAAGTAGCATAACACCCTGGTAGACTCATAACTGACAAATAGAATCCTTATTTGGGTAAACTCAGAATCTTGTATTGTTTTTCTCTAAAAATGTATGTGTTTATTCCACCAGAATTTATTTGGATTGTCCCTTGGGTTAGCATTGTATTAAATAATGATGACACAAAGATAAATAAAACTGAGGCCCTGCATTCAGGAAACTTATAACCATTAAGCACACCCACAAACTTAGGGAAATATGTAGCAACTGTAGTTAGAAATTTAGAGGAAAGACCTATCCAGATCACCTGGGAGAAGACTTTAAAAAGGCCAGGAGCCAGGCATTTTTGTAAGTACCTAAGCACTCAGGAGGCTGAAGCAGGAGGATTGCCACAAGTTCAAGGCCAGCATGAACTACATAGCGAGACCCTGTCTCAAAAAAAAAAAAAAAAACCGCCCAGAGATGTAGCTCAGTGCAAGGGCCCTGGGTTCAATCTCTAGTACTAAAACAAAACAAAACTGCTTCAAAATTCTGGCTTGAATGGGATGGCAGCATTTCCAAGGGAGGTGGAAGGAGAACACACTTTGGTGACAGACTGTTTGGAGTTGTAGGTGTGTTGAGTTTTATCAACATGAGAGGGAGAAAGCCATTAGAATCAATTATATAGATGGTTTTGGAGGTTCTAAGAAAGGTTAGCACTAGAGAGAGTGGGGAGTCAGTAAGATAAAGGTGGTAGTTACATCTGTGAGAAAGGATAAGGGTGTGGTAATAGAGAGGACAAGGGAAGTATGAACTCTAGAGGAAAGCACTGGGAGAAACCAGCCAGAAAAGACACTGGAAGGGAATGGTCTATAAGAGGAAGCAAAAGTCAAGGATTGGGCCCTTCCTGTGGGGTAAAGGGACTAAACATTTTGTTGGATTGGGGATCGGTACTACACTCCATCCTTGAAGCTAGGAATTAAGTTCTCATCCCTCACCAGGACCTGTCCTCCAATTTCCTGAGTACGGCAGCAGCCCCTCTTCGTAACCATTCTTCTCAACCCCTGCCCATGAGACTGACTGCAAATTCAGGGAGATAGGAGGACCCAGACACAGCCAGAAGATGGAGAACTAAAGGTGCCCTGGCCCAGTGATTGCATCTGCAGTATCCTTAATGTCTAGGTAGGAAAGAAGCTCCGGATGGTAAGAGTTTCAGGTGGTTCTGATGTTTAAATGGTAAATAGAGGATAATGCAGGAATGATTAAATAGTTATCCATTGTATTTGTCAACTGGAATCGATAGGGACAGAAATCCCATTATGATGATTAATAAGTGAATTTGAGATCAGGACATTAAGGCCATAAATAGAAACTGCTTTTTCAAGAGGCATGATCAGGAAAAGGAAGAGGGGAGCTAAAGCAGATTTTAGGACCAAAGGGCGTATTTTTAGGAATGAGCAGACTTGAACATTTTTACAGAATTTCCAGTGTTAAGCTGAAATAGGAGTGGCTTGAAACTGCAAAGACAGCATTTCTAGATCTTGGAATGATAGTCTCTTTCTCTAAGAAAACACATCTGCTTGTAGCAGATCCTCCTCCACCTGTGCTCCTTAGGCTTTTGATGTTATAATTTGTGATACCTAATTTTGTAGGTTCCTTCTTCCCACTTGGGCCAGCCAGCCGGGTAGCGCCCTCCCGTCTGCCACTCTGTCTCCTTCTGGGAAGACCTTGCTGGTGTTCGCTGCCCCCTCATGTTTGCTGCTTCGCTTAGGACTTTTCTCTGGACATCTTGTTTGAAGTTAGGCCTGTTGCCAACAATGTAGGCAGTCATGGCTTTCAGTATTGTTTGTGACTCGGTTAAAAGTTTATAGTGTATTCCTATCAATCTGCATCCCAAGAATTATACTGCATACCAAACTGGTGACAGTGGTGAGTCCTAGGAAGACTAGAGAAGAGCAGAAGGGATGGTGCTAAATAAATAAGAAGAATCATGCTGACTAGTCAAGTTTCAAAATTAAAATCCTGCCATATCAGAGGTGATATTATTAAATATAGTTTGTTGAATATGAATTTCTTTCACCAGGCTATATTCCCTAGGTTCTAATTATATTTCGTAAGTTTAGTTACATACCTGGCTTTCAAGGTGGAGGAATTTTTTTTTTTTTTTTTTTTTAGGGCCTTTCCAACAAGCTACATCCCTAACCCTTTTTTTCATTTTTTTTATTTTGAGTAACAGTTTCTCTGAGTTGCTGAGTTTGCCAAGGCTGGGCTCAAACTTTCAATGCTCCTGCCTCAGCCTTCCAGAGTGCCAGCATTACAGGCATGCAACACCATGCCTGGCCTGGAAGAACTCTTAATTTAAGTCTGTTTACCTTTCAGCAGAGCCTGGGGATTGATTAGTCCAGGATCCACAGAACCCTATTGTGAACCCCAAGATGACTTTGGTTGCTTTCCAAGAGAATAGAGAAAACTGGAATGGTTCATAGTTCCCCACTACATGATCAGATAGAAGAATTACAGAGAGGTTCTTAATATTTCAAGGTGATGTTTTGAAGGAATTTACCATTATTTATTCCTTAAAAGGGAAATAATGCAGTAGAAACTTGAATTAATCCTGAATACTTGAATAATTTTGGGATTAATTTTTATTTAGTTCAAATATGAGTGCATATAGCCTCCAGTACAGAAGAAATCCCAGCAAGAACACTGGAGGCAGATAAAAGAGGAGTGGAAGGAATTTGCAAAGGGCCTTAGCAAATATTAGTACATGTGTGGTAGGCAAGGAAACCAGGTATGAGCCACATAAAATGGGAAATGAAGATGGGTGCAGGAAATCTTGGATTTTACCTTAAAGGTGATAGGTAGTTACTGCCTCAATTTAAATGATAACGTGAAGAAAGATCAGATTTCCTGTTGAGAAAAGACTGCTGGCACAAGAGAGTGTGTAGTACAGGGGTGGGGAGAATAATTACAATATTACTAATTCTCATCCCAACACCATTCCATCTGAGATTTCTTCATCGAAGCAGTGTTAAATAAGTAGAGATGATGATGGATAAGTGACAGGGTGCTTTCAGGATTTGTTGCGTACCTGCCTCAAACACTATGACATAATGTGGGCCTAAAGCTACTCCTTGAAGTCCGTAGCCTTAGGGAATGGAATGTGCTGTACCTGACAGAAGCAGTAGGTTGGTTGTGAAACAAAGGGCCGACTTCCAGATAGTGACAGCTTGCTGACATCATTACAGGAGTTCATCACAGATAAGCTTCTGCCTCAGTCACCATTGTTGTGGCCACCTTCACACGTGGCAGGAGCCGCCTTGAGCAGTTAAGCCTCGGGCATTTGTTTCTGCCACTGTTAAATGAAGTCGTGGCCATTTTTTATTCAGATATATATTCATGTATCTATGTACTCACATATGTAGGAATATATATTTCAGAGAGAGACATTCCATCATGAAATAAATAAAATAGTCACTGCCTTTATTAGCAACTTGCTATGAATTGATTTTATTTTATTTTTTGTGTGTGTGTGTGTGGGTACCGGGGGTCGACCTCAGGACCTCGCGCGCCAGCAGGTGCCCATGCCGCTGAGCGATATCACCGGCCCTTTTTTCATATGTGGGTTCTGGGAGTTGAACTCGGGCCCTCGCGCTTGCCAGGCAGGCGCTTACGCCGCTGAGCCATCTCACCGGCCCTATGAATTGATTTTAAAGAGGCCATTTGAGGTATTATTTGGAAATGGATGTGGAGGAGTGAGAGAAGACTGGGGACCAGCTAAGAGGCCTCCACGAGAGAGAAATGAAATAGCAGTGAAAAGTGAGTTGTGGGTGGATGGGAGGTACACATTTCGAAAGCAAACGTGATGGGACTTGTTGAAAGGGTCCTGTGAGGGGTCTGGGGTGTGTGACATTCCAGGACAAACCTCAGGTTCTAACTTATTGAGACTTTGATGAAGATAGTGGAGATGGAGAGAAACCCTCAGTTGAGTCTAAAATGATTGTAAGACATCCAAATGGAGAGCTTGAAGGCAATTTGGCGTTTTTCAGGTAGAACAAATAAAGTAAAACAAGAAATAAAGGTTTGTGGCCAGGTGTGGTGGTGTGTGTCTATAATCCCAGTACTCTGAGAGGCTGAGGCAAGATGATTGCAAGTTCAAGCCCAGCCTGGACAACTTACTGACTCTATCTCAAAACAGGATATAAAAAGAGCCAGGGATATAGCTCAGTATGAAGACCCTGTGTCCAATCCCCAATACTGTAAGCAGGCAAGCAAGCAAACAAGCAAGCAAGCAAAGAAAAGAAAGAAAAGAAAGGAAAGAAAGAAAGAAATGTAAAGACTTAATAAAGGTTTTAGCCAGGTGTGGTGGTGCATGCCTGTAATTCCAGCACTTGGGAGGCTGAGGCAGGAGGATCAACATGAGTTCAAGGCCAGCCTAGGCTACATAAGTGAGATCAGAGCCAGCCTGCACTACATAGTGAAACCGTATCTCAAAAAAATAAATAAATAAGAAAGAAAGAAAGAAAGGAAAAAAAGGGTTTAATGTCTATTCAAAAAGTGTCCCAGTTCACATTCTTAATAACTGTTTGCTTTTATTGAGTACATGCCCTGTATATACTCAGTGCTTTTACATATACTTTACTTAAACTTCAAAAGAACCCTCTCAGGAAGATTCGATCACTGTTCCAGTGTGGGATGAAAAGGCTACGACAGGGAGAGGTTGGACCACTGGCCCAGGGGACAAGGATTTGGACAAGGCTGCCTGCTCTACTGCTTCCCCAGATGTCTTGCTTTGAGTACGTGGCTCATCGTGATTTTTCTCTCTTTTCAGGGTTTTGGTTTTTTGCACTGAAAGTAACCTAGACTTACCATCTCAGGCTTGTGTTGCCCCAGGATACTGTCAAAGGTAAGTTTTAAAAATGTATATCCATCATAAATTGACAATAAAATAGGAGTCTTTCTCTTAAAAAGAAGGAAAATACGTTGTAATGTTGTTACTTCTCTCTAGAGTTCTTACGGAAGGATATTTAAGTGATCACCTTTGCATGCTACTTTGGTAGGTCCCTTTAACATGTAGCTCAGTCATAGAGCACTTAACTAGCATCCAAGAGCCCTGGGTTTGAGGCCCAGCACTGCCAAAAAGAAAAATAAAAAGCCCTGGTATTAAGATTGATGCCGGCATTTGGTGCTTTAGCCTGTAATGCAAGAACTTAGTTGTTAGGATTAGCAATCGCACAGGTTAGCGTTCATATATTTCTAGCTTCTCTGTCTCTAGCCCTCCCTGCTATAGTCTGCAGTCCATGTTAATGCTTAGGTTTGCTTTCTAAATGAGAGCTTTAGCCATGCACTACTCCCTTGCTGAAACAGCTCCAGTGGCTCCCAGTGGCTGCAGATGCTAGCTATAAACCCCTTCGAAACTTAAGCCCGGTCATCAGTTCTGACTTCTTTTGTGGGGGATTTCTGTCAGTCTGGAGGGGACGGGCCGGGGATCCAACTGAGAGCCTGGTGCGTGGTAGGCAAATGCTGTGCCACTGAGCTGTACCCCAACCCTTTATCTGTAAGTCTTACTGGATTATTTTCTGTTTCCTAGATGCATAATTCTTTTTAATGGTTTTGTGCCTTGGTTGATGCTTTTCTCTTTGAATTTTGGAGAAGGGAAGAAGAATGTAACTACCTGCTCTTCCTTTCTCTGCCTTTCCTGTTGTCCCTTCTTCTAGAATCTCTCAGCAGAATTTCATGGGTTTTAAGAGTACCTGTTACTGTAGTAATTATCCATTCCTTTACATTAAAGGTATTTATTCCTGTCTGTCATCTTTACTAGTCTATAAACCTTTTGAGACTTCTTGGAAAGGAACTAAATTTTTTGTTTAAATTTATTTCTTAGATGGTACATAAAATAAGAAAATTTAATATATTTATGGGGTACATGTAATTTTTTTTTTGTTTTTGTTTTTTTTTTGTGGGTACTGGGGGTCGACCTCAGGACCTCGCGCGCCAGCAGGCGCCCGTGCCGCTGAGCGATATCACCGGCCCTTTCTTCGTATGTGGGTACTGGGAGTCGAACTCAGGACCTCGCGCTTGCCAAGGAGGCGCTTATGCCTCTGAGCCATCTCACCGGCCCAACATGTAATGTTTTGATACTTGCATACACTGCGGCTTTATTTGGGATGATACAGATTATTTGCATGTATCAGTATATAATTATTTCAAGAATGATAATAGCTTATTTGAACTGATTTTTTAAATGTTTGGTGATACTTCTGAGAACAGAAAAAACAAGGGAACATTAGTTAGATCTATTCTTTAAACTGATATTGGGTTAATTCATTGGTCTTCTATACATAAACCTTGGTGATTCCTTAATTTTCTCACTAGACTTATTTTTCTATCATTTTGTTACTTTGTTTAAGATCCATTCTTAGTTTCCCATCTGTTCTTTCTTGTTTTTTTTTTTTTTTTTGTGGGTACCGGGGGGTCGACCTCAGGACCTCGCGCGCCAGCAGGCGCCCGTGCCACTGAGCGATATCACCGGCCCCTTTTTCGTATGTGGGCTCCGGGAGTCGAACTCGGGCCCTCGCGCTTGCCGGGCAGGCGCTTATGCCGCTGAGCCATCTCACCGGCCCTTCCCATCTGTTCTAAACAGAGCCCACTAAAATACAGGATCAAAATCCAACATCAAGTAGAAGGAGTTCTTGTATATATAGGTACTGTAGACCTCTACACTCTGGTCTAGATTTTGTGAACTTTAATTATAATTACACTGTAACATTAAGTCAGGGTAACCATAACTGTCTCCTCAAACATTTGTCATTTTTGTATGATCAAAACATTCAAAATCTTTTGTCTGGCTTTTTATATAGTTATTGTAATGTGCAGTAGCATACCAGAACTAGGACTTTTTTTTTTTTTTTTCTTGGTGGTGGTGGTGTTGGGGATTGAACATGGAGACTTGTGATGCTAGGTGAATGTTCTACCAGCGAGCTATATCCCACCCCCTAAACTTATTTTTAATGCCTGTTGGCTTCTCCCACTTTGCTAAAGTTATACATACCATTAGTCCTTATAATACCTCTTCTTGCCCAGTTTTATGAATGAAAATACTGAGAATCAGAAAGTCAAGTAACTTGCTTAAAATTATACAGCTAGTAATCGACAAAAAGGAATTATTCTTTTCCCTCAAAGCCAAAACTCATTCTACTACAACACAGTAACCCCCTATCATCTGGCATGTGGTAGGGACTTAGTAGATGTTTATTGAATTGATATGTGTTGCACTATAAATAAACACTTTAATTGATTAATTCAATCATTCTTACATAGAAACTTATTGACTACCTATTAAATGCCAATTACAGAGTTTTAAATAAACTGAATACAGAGATTAACAAGATTTAGGGTTTAATATCAAGGGGTTGACAGTTGAATCTCACAGGAAGGAGGCATCTATATGAGCAAATAAAACCATATTATGAACGCTTTCTTTAAGATCCATGTAACAAATGGTACAGATTCTGTAATAGAATTCAAGCAAGATCCTCTAGGGGCACTAAGGAAGGAATCACCACTTTTACCTGAAGGTGGGTCAGGAAATTATCAAAGTGGAGTTTGAGTGATAAGTAGGATGTTCCTCTGGCACTGCGGGAGAGAAAGGCATAGGGAGTAATACGAACAAAAGTACAGAAACCTGAAGTAGTCTGGTTTGTTGGTGAATCTGTAAGTACTTCAGTATGGCTGGACTGAAGAAACCAGGCACGTGGCGGCAGGAGAGACAGGAGAGGGCTGGATCCTGGAGGGCTTTGAAAATATTGACATATGTGTCTACTTTTCTAGATGATTTATGCAGAATCTGTGTGATATTTCTCACATTTAGTTATTGAGTCCTGTTCTGTGTGTGCTGAGCACAGTGCCAGTCCAAGACTGCCCATCACTTACGTGTATGGCAAACGTGTCAGTGCCGAGGTGAAATGATGGGCTGACGTAGAAATCAAATGCTTGTTTTGTCCCACCGTCTCATGACAGCTGTGGCACCGCTTGTTCGCCCATCCAGTTCATTTTCATCTTCGAGGGCTTTGCCTTGACTTTTATGATTCTGTTAGCACTGGTACTTTTCAGCCTCTGGCAAGCCCCAAGGGGAACCCCTAGTCAATTGTGTACTTGTGCATTCCCTAACTTACTCTTCCATTTTGTCAAAAGGACAGTAAGATTGACTTAGGCCCTAGACAAAAGTATAGGCCTTCGCTTCAAACAAAAATATCCTGAAAGCTGGGAGTGTAGCTCAGTGGCAAGACCCTGGGTTTGATTGCCGGGACCACATCCATACATACGTCCATACATAAATATCAAAGATTTGTTCCCAAAAATTAAGGCTTTTTCAGTGGGAGGGTCCAGAAGATTGAACCCAGGTCCTCACTCTGCCTTTGAGCTACATGCCACCCCATCAAAGTGTTTTAAAAAGAAGTTAAAAACTACTAAGAAAATGCCAATAGAACAACAAAAAATGAGAATAAATAAGATAAAGGACAGAGCAAAATGGGTATCAGTAAGACATGGTAGGAGGCAGACTGAATCATGTTAATCAGGAAGGATTTTCTGAAATAAAAATTGACTGGATATTAGGACAGAGATGTGGATTGGTAAAGGGAGGAGATTTCTTATAGGGCATCATGTTGGTCAGCTTTCCATTATTATAATAAATTCCTATGGTAATTAACTTAGAATGAGAAAACGTTTATCTTGGCATATGATTTTAGATGTTTCAGTCTATGATTGGTTGGCCCTGTTGTTTCTGGCCTTTGGTGAGCGGCACATCATGCTGCAGTGTGTGGTGATGCAAAACCACTCACCTCATAGCCAGGGAGTGGGAAAAAAACAATGAGGAAAAGGGCTGGGAGTGCAGCTCAGTGATAGAGCCTGTTCTTTTTTTTTTTTTTTTGGACCAGGAATCGAACTCACAACCTCGCGCTTGCCAGGCAGGCACTGAGCTGCTGAGCTATATCCCCAGCCTAAAGCCTGTTCTTAACATGTTCATAGGTTCAGTCCTCGGGACCACTTAAAAAAGAGGCCGTGGGTGAGAAAACCCTATTGTACGTCTGTACTCCCCTTCAAGGGCACACCCTCAGTAACTGAAAGACCGCTTAGAGATTTCACCACCTCTCAGTAATACCTCTCTGGTGAACAAGCCTTTAACACATGGACCTTTAGTATGCATAGATAGATATCATGTTACGTGAAGAGAATAAAAAGATTTACCCAGGCGAGGTGCAGACTAGCCTGTGTTTTCGGAGTAACAGTGTAGTGAAGAGCTTCCGAAGGAAGGTGTATTACTAATACCCTGGTAGTGGGACAGTTGGGAAGGTAAGACTGATGGAGAAGCTGAACTTAATTCTGAGAAGTCTTGGATGTATGTTGTGAAAGAATGGGCTTACTAAATAATATTCTGTTCTCTGCCCAAGTTCTGAACCAACAGAGAGATAGGACAAAGAAGTAAGGCAGACGGAGATCAAAATGTCGCTTTTATTGCTAATAAAATTGACATAGGAGAATTGGCTTTTACCTAAAGGCAGGTAGGCTTCTGAATTCTGAATTTCAGCACTAGTCTGGGATAGACCTTCCTTCTGGAAAGGGGAAGAACAGAGCAGAAATGGTGCCCCCAAGGGAAATGGGACAGGAGAGCGGCTGCACTGTGAGTCCAGCTTCAGTCTTCTTCCAGACACACTAATCAGACAAATCACTTCATTCTGACAGCGTGAGTCAGGGATATGATACTCAAAAATTCATATTGTCCCATGTAAAGGGAAGCATCAGGAGTGGGGAAGGGGTTTCCTCCTCTGTTCTCCAGCTTTTATCTCTCAGTGTATTGGTCTTAAGCAGTAAGTCTAGGTCAGCCAGTGTATGCCTGGCCACTCCCTCCTTCCCTCCCTTCCTCCCATGAAGTGTCATTGGAAGCCTCTTAATTTCCATTTCCCCTTTGAGTCACCCATGTACATCTAGCACGAACAATTTGAAGGTAGAACTTCACAGGTTTTGTAATGCAGGTACTGTCAGAAGTTCACCTGCCTTGCAGCTTATATGCAGCAAATACTTGTCCTACTTTCTGATATCTGAAAGACCTGAATGAAGAAAGTCTTTTTTCCCTAAAGTCTAATCTTTGCCTCAGCCATGCCTGCTTAGGAAAAGCTGTGCTGGCATAATTCAAGGTCAAGCAGCAGCCTTCTGTACACTGAAGCCACCCAAGCCTGCTAATGCCCTATTCTCTTTGCTGAGGCCAGCACAGAAGGCATTTGCTTGCTAGGCCAGAATGGCCAATGTATGCTGAGGCCACCTGCACAGCTGATGTTTAGTTTAGATGAGCTTTCAGTACTGCCACCACCACTGACTGCGGCTTGTTTCTTGGGGATACCTGCAAAGCCCCCGAAGTCTTTGCTAAGGTTTCTGAGCCTAGTGTTTGCAGCCTTGTCTCTATAGAAACAGCCACTTACCTGACGACAAAGTTGCCATAACTACAGTCACCACTAAGGTCAAAATATGTGTGGCCTATGGTTTATAAGCTTCAGTAGTTAAAAAGCTAATGCACAAGTATAAAACTCCATGTGACTTAATGTAAGCATCTACATGAAACATTTGGCCCCTCAATAAAATCCAAGGCCCAAAGTCCTAGCCCCAGTTGAAGGGTCAAATATTCTACAGGCACTTTATGCCCCATTTTATTTCATGTCTCTTTATCAAGATTTCAGTCCCACGCACCAGATGTTAGGGTCTTTGAGACCCAATAAATAGCACTGGACTTCCCTCAACCAATCTCTGTGCCAGTTGAGAAATAAGATTTAAAAAAAGTAAAAGGAGGGCCTTTGAGAGACCACAGTATTACCTCTTACTAGTAAAGCTGTTGGGAGAGGGCGACTTACATCCACTGATAAGTAAACTTCTTAACACTGAACCTCAGAATTCAGCAGACTCACCTTGTCATGGGGAGTTGCGAGGGTTCTGCATCTGTGGGTACAGGAGCCGAGGAGAATGCCTGCTCCCTGGGGGCAGCTGCTTCCAAAAGGAAGGCAGAAAGGATTGAACTCTGCATGCCTTGTTTCTCCTTCCAGACTCACTGCTCAGGCAAGTTTCTGTGCCCCCCCTGGGGTAGAGAAGAGCCGGCAGCGGAAGCTCGGGAGAGGGGAAGCAGCATTCCTCTTTAGCGTGGAGTCACAGGGCAATGGCGGAGGGATACTGAGGGGTATGACCTGCAGCAGAGTAGGTAGATAAAGCTTTGTGGGTGGATCGTCAGCATGTACTTATGAGGACTGTTATGTATGGAGTACAAACGTATTATCATTTAATCCTCGAAAAACAGTAGTTCTCAAGTTTCCTTAGGGACACTGAGCCTGAAACAAACAGTACTTTTCTCAGGGTCACACATAAATAAGCACTGGAGTCTGTGTGACTCTTCACTTGCAGCTGTGGCTATCCCTCCAGGTTTGTCACTGCTCCTCTCCTGTTCAGTCCTCATAGCACTAAGGTTGCCACCTGTTGCCAACCCTGAGTGGTTTAGTATTCCTTATTTTTCCCCCCTTCCTGTGAGCAGTGGCCACGTGTTTTACACAGAGGGACTGGGCAGTGTTGGTCCGCCTGGGAGTGAGGGGATGAGGTGGAGAGAGAGCTTCTACTGTCCTGATTGTACACTTCACATCACGTAATTAAATACACATCATAAATACAGCCCCAAAGCCTTGTTAGGTGACCACACAGATATTTTGATACCCTTTTCCATCTAACAGAGGCAGAAACTCAGAAGTGCCTCCTTGGCCTCATCTTGTGGCTGCAGCTGAACAGATCGCCAAGCCCTGGTACCTTCATAAAGAGATTTGTCTACCCATAGAAAATTATCCATTCCAGGCGTCTTTTTCACTGTAGTATTTTGTAGCTATGTGCCTTTTAAAGTATTCAACAGGTTTACAAATATTTGTACCTGTAGTATAGTAGGGATTTGTTTTGTGTTACTTTGAGTAATTATTTCTCACAATTACATATTTAATGATTTCATTAAAATGGTGCATAATTTTTTTTCTAGACTGGAGATTGAGCCCAGGGCCTTCACACTGAGCTACATCCCCAGTGCTTTTTTAAATTTTTTATTTTGAGACAAAGTCTTGCTAAGTCACTAAGTTGCCCAGGCTGGGCTCAAACATGTGATTTTCCTACCTCAGCAACTCAATGTGGTGGGATTACAGACCTGGGCCACCATGCCTGGCTGGCACAAATTTTTTTTTTTTTTTTTTTTTTGTGGGTACCGGGGGGTTGACCTCAGGACCTCGCACGCCAGCAGGCACCCGTTCCGCTGAGCGATATCACCGGCGCCTTTTTCGTATGTGGGTTCCGGGAGTCGAACTCGGGCCCTCGCGCTTGCCGGGCAGGCCCTTAAGCCGCTGAGCCATCTCACCGGCCCCCTGGCTGGCACAAATTTGTACATGTTTTCTTTTGGCACTTTCTTTTTCTACTGGTTTCTTTTTTTCCCCTTCCCTTCCCTTCCCTTCTCTTCTCTTCCCTTGCCTTCCCTCCCCTCACTCCTCTCCCTCCCTCCTCCCCCTTCCCTTCCTCCCCCTCCCTCCCCTTACCCCCCCTGCCTTCCATTCCATTCCATTCCATTCCATTCCATTCCATTCCATTCCATTCCATTCCATTCCATTCCATTCCAGGAGTTGAACCCAGGGTCCTTTTACCAATGAGCTATATCCCCAGAACTTTTTTTTTTTTTTTTTTTTTGGTGGGTACCGGGGGTCGACCTCAGGACCTCACGCACCAGTAGGCGCCCGTGCCGCTGAGTGATATCACCAGCCCTTTTTTCGTATGTGGGTTTCGGGAGTTGAACTCGGGCCCTTGCGCTTCCTGGGCAGGCGCATATGCCACTGAGCCATCTCACCGGCCCCAGAACGTTTTATTTTGAGATAAAGTCTTATATTGAGGTAAGGCTGGCCTCAATCTTATTATCTTCCTGCCTCAGCCTCCTGAATAGCTGGGATTACAAATGTGTGCCACCACAGCTGGCTGCACATTTTAATTCATAACATTTTAACAAACTTTCACTTGACTCATATGCTTTGAGAAAAAATAACTTTCTTTTGTCACACCCCATAACTAGTCTAGTCTTACCCTAAAAATAAATTGACAGTCATATTTTCTTAAAAATACAGGGGCCGGTGAGATGGCTCAGCGGCGTAAGCGCCTGCCTGGCAAGCACGAGGGCCCGAGTTCGACTCCCGGATCCCACATACGAAAAGGGCCAGTGATATCGCTCAGCGGCACGGGCGCCTGTTGGCTCGCGAGGTCCTGAGGTCGACCCCCGGTACCCACAAAAAAAAAATTAAAAATACAGGATCAGCCATTAGAGTGCACCTTAATTTCAGTTACAGAAGTTGAGAATGTTAAACATAAATTACAAGCACAAGAAATCCAGCTAATTCCAGCACCCTATCCTAATACCCAGGCAGTGTGACCCACAGCAGCATAACTAGGTGGTGCAGAGCTTTGCTCATTGGGCATCCTACCTAGCAGGTCACATCTACTGCAAGAATCATTGAAGATTTCCATTATCATCTCTGTCAAAAGCCATGTAAGACAGGGAAGAAAGTGGAGACCCATTACTATTCCAGTGCCCTAAGCCTTTCCCAGCTCTCCTTCTCCAAGGTGGGAGGATCCCCACTCCACCTCTCTCCCACTTCATTCTTACCTAAGATGTGTGTATATATATCCATGTGTACACGAGCACACATGCACATCTCAGTTACTTAAGGTAATTGCTTCATAGTTTCTGTTGTCTCAGGGACAGAATTTCAACCTGAATTCTTAAAAATACAAACCTTTGCCCTGAATTCCTTACATACGTTTTCTCTTCTTACCTTTCAGGCAGTATTTGTGTGTTTCTGCAGAGTTTTGCACAGAATCTGGTCCCATGCAAACCAATGAGGGAGAAGTATCGGAGGAAAGCAGTTCCAAGGTCAGTACATTGTTTAATGTACAAACAATTTGAGCAGAAATTAAATGGTAGAGGCAGTAGATGAGTAGAATGACCATTTTGTTTTAGATGAATTTGGAAATTAGGTTGGTTTCAATTAGAATTTAACTGAAGTCTGAGATTTTTTTTTTTTCTTCTCAGTATATGTTTTTGTTATGCCATATGACAAATTTAAAATAAATTTTACTGAACTTTATGACTCATTTTTATTTTTATTTTTGTTTTATTTTATTTATTTTTTTTTTTGTGGGTACCGGGGGTCGACCTCAGGACCTCGCGCGCCAGCATGCGCCTGTGCCCGCTGAGCAATATCACCGGCCCTTTTTTCGTATGTGGGTTCCGGGAGTCGAACTCGGGTTCTCGTGCTTGCCAGGCAGGCGCTTATGCCGCTGAGCCATCTCACCGTCCCTATGACTCATTTTTAGATTAGTACTATTTTAAATTTTACTGTGAAAGTTATATATACTTGTTAAAAATAAATCAAATCAGAAGTATATAAGGCAAAAAGTAAAAGCCTATCCCTATCCTGCTACACAGAAGCAGTCCCTGGTAATTTTTTAGCCTTTTTTTTTTCTTTTGGCTGTGCTGGGGATGGAACCCAGGGCCTCCTGTGTGTTAGGCAAGTGCTGGACCACTGAGCTATACCCTTAGCCCTTTATTACAAATTTTTAAGCAGTAATTTGTTTGGTTTGGGTCTTTTTTTTTTTTAGGCCAAACTAAAGGAATATTTTTATTGTCATGCTATGTACAAAAAATAAGTATATATGTTTTTATCTGTATTTTGTTTCCATCTTCCTCCATGTCCTGAATTTCCTTGGTTCTTTCGTGACCTGGTCACATGGCACCCTTAGTAACCCCTTCACCTCCATCTTTTCTCCTTCAGAATTGGCTCTAGTTCTTCCTAGGAGCTCCTGAAGGCTCCTAAACAGTCTTCAACACTCACAGCGTTGTCTACTACCCAGCATCTGCCTGAGGTAGTGCTTGCCACTGCTGCCTTATTCCTTCCCAGAGCAGAAGTGGAGAGGTGTTAAAACGTCACGGGAACTTTCAAAACATGCTAAGTGGAAGAGGCTAGGCATGAAAGGTTGTATATTGCCCCACTCCATTAATACGACGTGTGCAGAATAAGTGAATCTATACACTGAGTACAGATTGCTGGTCTCTGGAGGTTGGTAGGGAGAGCTGGGGGAAGAGGCAGTAGCTGCTTACTATTTGTAGGGTTTTCATTTCAGGGGATGAAGATGTTTTGGAACCAGACTGAGGTGGGAGTCACATATTGTAAATATGCTAGATGCCTCTGAATTGTTCATCTTAAAATAGTTAATTTTGTGTTATGTGAATTTCATCTCAGTAAGTTATTAAAATTTTTTTAAAGGAAAAAATGTCACTGGGTTCCCATCACACTGGTCTCACAGTTTCTCGGCCTCCTCCTGTAATTCATCGAGTTCTAGAGCAGCTGTACCCTTGTCAGCTCTGTTGTACTTCATGAGCTGGGCTTCAGAGAGGCATGGCCTATACCCTGTCTCCAAGTCCCTCTTACCAGCTGCTCCTTCTTGCTCTTTTTTAATACCCTCCATACCCACAAACAGTGTTGTGATCTAGTCTGTGGGGGGGACAGATGTCACCCTATCTCCTTGTTTCTTTCTTTCCCTCCTCCTCAAGTCTGTTCCTTTTTTCTGTAGCCAAAATAGAGACATGTAGACTTTGATCAGATCCATGTAGAAAGACCCTGTGCTTGATTGAGAGCTCATCAGAACCTGTGGGATACATGTACACTAGTAATCCTCCCCAACACACAGAGGCACACACATCCTGGGGCACCTCAGACACATACCCCAGGATTTCTGAGGCACAACACCCCCTTTCCCCCAACGTCCCTAAGTTATTAATTTATAAGAAAATACAATGTTAAGAAAGCCTAGATTCTAGTATCTTCTATCTAATAATACAGTCTCTCCTTGGAAAGCTAGGTTGTAATTGGAAGATTGCTTGGTGAATGTGTAATTAGACCAATATAGAATATTTTCTTGTTTCTTCTACCTTCATTTTTGGAGGAAAACAAAGAAGACTAGCTTTCTTGATTTTTTCAGTTACTTAATACTTTAACAGTTCAAGATCAATTAGACTACAGAATATTCTTTATATATTTGCATAAGTAGATGCTTCTGTTATCAGAAATTAGACCATAACTTCATCAGTCTTAGTTTAATTCAGGTTCTATATATATTTTTTTTTCTCCCTGTGTTACTTTTCCTTTTTTAAAATATTATATTTGTAATGACTTCATATTAATGTGGGAATTTATCATAGTACTGTGATAACATAATTTGTGGGTGTCTGAACAGAAAGCAATCAGGAAAAGTGGCTGGTTTTGAGAGCAAGTAGGGAATTTTCTACAAAACAATGGTTTTGAGCTAAATCTCCTTTTTTTCAATAATTCTTTAATGTGTTTTCAGGAGATACAATTAACCAAAAAGAGATGGTTCCTTTTCTCAAGGTACTTACATTTTAATGGGAGACACGAATATCAATAAAGATAATAATTATAGATTGTGGTAAGTACCATGAAGAAAAGAGAATGAAGCGATGTGATACAGAGAGACTGGGAAGAGGAGCTTCGGCTGTTCAAGGACAGAGATTTCAGCCAAGAGCTAAAAAACAAGGGATCCTGCTACATGAAGAGCGGGGAACAGTGTTCTAGATGGAGGAAAAGGCTGCAGAGGCCCTCAGCCTCTTCGACAAGTGTCAGAAGCCCGTGTGGCCAAGTGTGATAGCAGATTAGAGAGCGGGGCAGAGACCTTGTACCTCGAAGGCTGTGGTGCAGAAGGTGGACTTCCCTCACTGGGCAGCCATGATGGCTGTTCTGCTGGGGAAAAACACGAGCTGTGTGTTTTAAGCGATCACCCCGGCCACCATCGAGAGAGGGTTGGAAAGAGGCAGTAGGGGAAGCAGGAAGCCCCATGGAAGCTGCTGGAAATCATCAGGTGAGAGAAGATGGCAGCTGTACTGGTGTGGTGGCACTGGAGGTGGAGAAAAACAGACTTAGTGTATATTTGGAGGTAAAAGCGACATCACCTCAGAATGGATTCAGGTACTTCTGCATCACAGAAATCGAGAAGGAGGAAACTGGTACAATCAGTAACATCTGCTGCTGCCAGGAAGTTAAGGAGGTTGATCATTGAGAAAAGGCATCAGGATTTGTTTCTTTAAGGAGTGATAGAACATGGTGGCTCTTGCTGTAGTCCCAGCTGGTTGGAGGCTGAGCCAGGAGGGTGGCAGGTTTGGCAGCCTGGGCAACATAGTAAGGCCTTATCTCTTAAAAAACAAAAAAAGGAATTAAAGGACATCTGCAAATTTTCAGTAGACTAAGATGTTCTGTGTCTGATGGGGTCCTACAGTTTACAATTACAACAAAAATCACAGTTAAAATGTAGGTAAGTTTTATGTGATGAAGCCCTGAGATAATTAGAGGATGGTAGAGGTATAGCTGAAACAGGAATGGCAGACTGGACAACTACGGAAGCTTGGTGATGGGTACACAGGCATTCCTTTGTTTTTCCTTCATACATACGTGAAAACTTTCGTAACAAGAAAGGCTTTAAAAAGGACTTATTGATGGTGTTCTAGAGTACCATTTCATTGGTGTAGAGGAGCAGAAACCATATTTTATGGGTTAAGGAGAAATTAAATGATAAGGTAAGAGTTGTGGCTGTAGTATCCCACCCAATTTTAGGAAATTTGGAAGTAAATGGAGGAAAACAGCAGTGAGGAGGAGCTAAAAGTGCAGGTTTTTTTAAACTAGAGGAGGCCTATGCTTGTTTGAGAAGAGATGGAAGAAATAAATCAAGGGAGCCAGAGTGCATTTATGAAAAGGGTGCATCAAACTCATGAGCTTGATGGAATCTGGGGGTCAGCAGGGCTGTCCTCTTGTGCCACGGCAGTGCCTGAGCTCCAGCTGGACAGAATGGTGCTCTTCTGACTTCTTTTTGATGGTAGAGAGATATTCAAAAGAAGAAAGAAAGAAAGGTTTAGCATTTCTGTGTATTGCATGGACGTCATCATGATCTAGAGCATACTTAGTACACAACTGAGGTTTTGAAATGACAGGTTTCCCTTTTCCTGCTAAAGGGAGAGATATAGAATTGCTGTTATGAAAAAGGATAATTAAGATTGGGCCAGTGAGATAGCTCAGCGGCATAAGTGCCTGCCTGGCAAGCGCGAGGTCCTGAGTTCGATTCCCGGTACCCACATACAAAGGAAAAAGGGGCCAGTGATATTGCTCAGTGGCAGGAGCGCCTGCTGGCAAGCGCGAGGTCCTGAGTTCGACCCCTGGTACCCACATAAAAAAAAAAGAGAATAATTAAGATTAAGAGGGTCAGGCTAGGTATGGTGGCTCACATCTGTAATCCCAGTACTCTGGAGGCTGAGGCAGGGGGGATTGCCATGAGTTCAAGGCTGCGCTTTAAAAAAAAGAAAAAGAATGAGAGGGTCAGGCTAGACGCCGAAGCACATGATGCCTGTAATCCCAGTTACTTCTGAGGCGGAAGGAGGATTACAAGTTCAGGACCAGCCTGGGCAATTTAGAGACCCTGTTTCAAAATAAAATTTTAAGGGCTGGGGACAATGTCACTCAGCACTCTCTGGGCCGATGAGATAGCTCAGCAGCATAAGTGCCTGCGTGGCAAGCGTGAGGTCCTGAGTTCGACTCCCAGAACCCACATAAAGGAAAAAAAGGGCCGGTGATATTGCTTAGCGGCACAAGCGCTTGCTGGCAAGTGCGAGGTCCTGAGGTCGACTCCCAGTACCCACATAAAAAAAAAAAAAAAGTGGGGGGGACATTCCAAGCACACAAGCACAGGTCTTAAGGTCCAGCCTCAGAAGTCACCCAGCTTTGTTTCCCCACATTCTGTTAAAGCAGGTCATAGGGCCGCTCCAGATTTGAGGGCAGGAGTAGCTTGAGGAGTTCCGGAGTAGGCAGCCGGGGGTTTTTTCTTTGTTTTGTTTTGTTTTTGTTTGTTTGTGTTTGTTTTGTTTTATTGGTACTAGGGATCAGACCCAGAGCTTTTGCCTTGAGCTGCATCCACAGTCCTTTTTAATTTTTCTTGTTTTTTTTTTTTTTTTATTTTGAGACAGTATCTTGCTAAGTCACTAAGTTGCCCAGGCTGGGCTTCAACTCGTGATCTTCCTGTTTTAGGCTCCTAGATTGCTGGGATTACAGGTGTGCACTACCACACTTGCCTAGGCAGAATATTTTTAAAGCAGGGAAAGAAATGCTCATTTTATTTTATGATTTGCTCTTTTATAACTGGCCTTGGTGGAAGGGATAGAATTTTTTTTTTTTAAGACAGTGTCCCATTATGCAGTTCAGGCTGGCCTTGAACTCCTGATGATCCTCCTGCCTCAGCCTCTGGAGTGCTGAGATTACAAGCATGTGCCACCACACCCAACAGATTAAAATATTTTTATCTTGACCCTCAGATTCTCTAAAGGAGACTGTTGAGTACTCCAGCCTGCAGGCTGATTTCACTTGTGTCTTGAGATCCTAAGGATAGCCAGACCCAGCCCATTACTGTTTTCAATTCGGTAGAGAGGGTTTGGAATTTGAAACATTGAGGTGATTGCAGGAACTCCAGGTGAAAAATACCTAGCGGGCCTTGTGTTGCTCAGTAGAAAGAGGCGACAGGTGTGTATTGGGAGTTCTCAGCATATAGGACCAGATGGGCCCTGGGAAATGACAAAAGACCCCGAGTAAAGAACTGTAGGAACTATTTCAGAGTGAGTGTTAAGCTTCAGTACTTACAAGAATTGTCTTGGGTAGCTTTCTTTTATTTTTTTACATTTATTTAATTAATTTATTTTTTATCTTTTTTTTTTTTTTTTTTTTTTTTTTTTTTGTGGGTACCGGGGGGACGACCTCAGGACCTCGCGCGCCAACAGGCACCCGTGCCGCTGAGCGATATCACCGGCCCCTTTTTCGTATGTGGGTTCCGGGAGTCGAACTCGGGCCCTCGCGCTTGCAAGGCAGGCGCTTACGCCGCTGAGCCATCTCACCGGCCCATATTTTTTATCTTTTTGAGAGGGTTTCATTATGCAGTTCAGGCCGGTCCTGAACTCACTTTGTAACCCAGGCTGTCCTCGAACTCACAGCGATCCTCCTGCCTCAGCCTCCCGAGTGCTGCACCACCATGCCTGGCCACTTTCTTTTATTTTTTATTTATTTATTTATTTATTTTTTGTGGGTACCGGGGGTTGACCTCAGGACCTCGCGCGCCAGCAGGCGCCCGTGCCGCTGAGCGATATCACCGGCCCTTTTTTCGTATGTGGGTCCTGGGAGTCAAACTCGGGCCCTCGCGCTTGCCAGGCAGGTGCTTATGCCGCTGAGCCATCTCACCAGACCCTCTTTTAATTTTAAAACAGCTTTATTGAAGAATATCTCACATACCATAAAATTTACCTATTTAGGGTTAGGGATATAGCTTAGTGGTGGAGTGCTTACCTACCAAGTGTAAGGCTCTGGGTTTAATCCCCAGGACGGACACACACAAGCACACAAAGTTACTCATTCAAAGTACACAAGTGGTTTTTGGTATATTCAGAGTTATATAACCATCACTTCAATATAAGAAAATTTTCATTACTGCAGAAAGAAATTCTGTATTCATTGGAAGTCACTCCCCATTCCCTTTTCTCCTGGCCCCAGGCAAGCACTGATCAATTTTCTGTCTCTGTAAAATTCTCTTCTGGACATTTCTTATATGCAGAATCATATAATATGTGTTCTCTGCATGTGAGACTCATTTAAGTTGAAGTTTCTTTAGTGTTTGTTTTATAGCACATATTAGTGCTTTATTTCATTTTGTGGCTGAGTAATATTCCATTGTATGGATATATCACATTGTGCTTACCCATTAATCAGATGACAAACATTTGTTATTTTTTTTTTCAGTCCTGGGGATTGAACCCAGGACCTTCACAGTGAACTACATCCTCACCACACACACACACACACACACACACACACGGTTTTTTGTTTGTTTGTTTATTTGAGACAGGGTCTTGCTACATAGTTCAGGCTGCCCTCGAACTCAGCGTGTAGCTGAGGAACTCACGATCTTTTTGCCTCAGCCTCTCGAGGGCTGGGGTTACAGGCATGTGCCAGCTTGTTCTTACTTTTTAACTATTATGAATAATACTGTTATAAACATTTGTTACAAGTTATTATGTGGACATGCATTTTCGTTTCTGTTTTGTTATATTCCTAGGAGTAGAATTGCTGGCCAGAGAGTTTATATCAAACTTTTTGTGGAACTGTCAAACTGGTTTTCAAATGGCTACACATTTTATATTCCCACGAGAAATATATGAGGTTTCTAACTGGCCCACATCGTCGCCAGCACTTGTCATTATCTGTATTTTTTATTCTAGCCATTCTAGTAGATAGGAAATGCTAATTCTGTGGTTTTGAGATTTATATTTTGCAAGCTTTTTCAAACAAAGATGCCCAGCCTCACTCTGGGCTTACCGAAACAGAAACTCAAGAGGTGGGGCCCTGGGGTCTGTTTTCTCTGGAAGAATCCCATGTGATCCCTGTGTAGACTGTGGGGAGACCGCGACTGAACTAGAGAGCAGTCAGCAGAGGAATGAGCTGCTTACACTTTTGTTAAGAGGTAAAGCAGGAGTTCAGAGCAGGACCACACTGGGAACGCAGAGGGGTTGGGTTCAGGCAGGGATATACAATTCTTCACTGTACCTCTATTTTACTTTTAAAAAAAAAGAAAAAAATTGGAAGCAAATATGTTACAGCTAAGTGATAGTTATGTGGGTGTGTTTGTTACTGTACTCTCTGTGTGATTCTGTGTCTTAAAGAATTTTCTTAACATACAAAGATAGAAGTTCTGTTTTTGTTGAAGGGAAATCCTTACAACTTCAACACGATTTACTCTTGGAAAAGTTAAGATAAAAGTTAACATTTATTGTACAAATCACTCTCTCAAACACATAAAGACAGTTCTTACATCTTTCTTAAAACCCTGGGTAAGTATTCAGGACAAATATGGTCATTTTCCAATTATTAGGGAACTCAGACTCTTCTGTTTTTTCTTTTTCTTTTTCTTCCATTCGTTGTGCATGTGCGTGTGGGAGGGGTTTACTGGGGATTGAACCCAGGGCCTTTTTATTTTTTTATTTTGAAACAAGCTTTCACTAAATTGCCCAGGCTGGGCTTGAACTTGCAACCTTCCTGCCTCAGCCTCCCAGAGTGCTAGGATTACAGGCAATACACCATCACACATCTTCCATTTTCAGTACATTGTTTCTACCTTGTGTTCTAAGACAGTTGCTCCAGTGCAGCCATCCCATCCATCTTTATACCACATAGACAAAAGGAAAGAACTGGTCACACCCCTTGAAAGACTTCAGAGAAGTTCACACTGTACTCTGCTTCTTTGACCAGAATTTAATCACATAGTTGAATAATATTTGAAGCATGCATCAGCTAAAATTTGTGGTTCTTTTACTAACCAAGAAGTGCTTCTCAGGTTGGGGGTATAGCTCACTGATAAAGCATGTACTTAAGAGTCATGGGGCCGTGGGTTCAATCCCCAGCAGCCCCCGCCCAAAGCTTGTCTCAGAAGTCAGTCACATTGTCTAGTACATTGCTGTTACACTGGTTTTCTAGTAATAAAATGTTATTACTAGAAAAATGTATCAAAAGACAATATAATCCAATGAGGGAAAGGTGCTAGAGCAGCTAAACTAGGTAACTATATGGAAGCACATGGACCATGAGCCCCGTATCACATACCATACAATAAAACACAACTTGAGGTGCATCATAAATCTAAATGTGAGGGCTAAAACTGTAAAGCCTTTGAAAACCAACTTAAGAAATGCCTTCATCACCATAAGAAGGTTATGAAATTTTATTGATAGGATGTGAAAAGCACTATTGATTAACAGGAACAATTGTTCATTTGAATTTCATGAAAATTATATAAACTTTTAGCTGACATGATTAAGAATGTGAAAAAGTGATGCATGCCTATAATTCCAGCACTCTGGGGGGCTGAGACAGGAGGATCACATATTTGAGCCCAGCCTGGGCAATTTAGCAGCTTAGTGAGATCCTGGCTCAAAAAAAAGGACAAATGTGAAGGCCCTGGGTTCAATCCCCAGTAATGACTCAAAAAAAAAAAAAAAAAAAAAAAGTGAAAAAGCTATGGACTAGGAAAGAAAAGGTCAAACAGTTGAATTACAAATAAGAAGAAAAGATATGAATAGGCAGTTAAGATACTGAATGACCTGGGGCCGGTGAGATGGCTCAGCGGCGTAAGCGCCTGCCTTGCAAGCGCAAGGGCCCGAGTTCGACTCCCGGATCCCACATACGAAAAAGGGGCCGGTGATATCGCTCAGCGGCACGGGTGCCGGTTGGCACGCGAGGTCCTGAGGTCGACCCCCTGGTACCCACAAAAAAAAAAAAAAAAAAGATACTGAATGACCACAAAAAAACAGTTCGACATTACTATTCGTGAGGGAAATGCCAAGTAAAGCTATAATGTAACATCATTATACATTCATCAGAATGTGTGAAGTTCAAAACTGACACTGCCAGGTATTGGCAAGAATGTGAAGCGGCTAGATCTCCGGGGCACTGTTGGAAGGAGTGCAGAATGGCGTAACTACTTAGAAACTATGTTACAAATTTCTAATAACGTTATACATTTGTGTACTCCTAGGTATGTAACCAGTAGAAATGACCACGGGTGTTCACAGAAGACAATGTGTGGGAGTATTCATGGGAGCTTTAATTATAGCATCTTGCAACAGGTGAATGAATAGACGAATTCTAGTGTGTTTATGCAGTGGGATACCGCAAAGTTCAGAAAGTGAGCTCTTGATGCAAACAGCAACATGGACAAATCTTAGAACACTACGATGAGTTAGACACAAAGGTGTACTGACTGCCAGGTTCTAAATATATGACATTCATGAGTACTTAAAGCTCATTTATGGCAGTAGAATGGAATGGGGGCTTTATTCCAGTGAATGGCTATGTGGGAATTTTCTGAGGCAATGGAAATTTTTGGGCTTGATTCACATGGTAGTTACACAGGTACCACCATATCCAAAATTCATTGAGCTCTACCCTTAAAGTTTGTGTATGTTCCTCTTTGTGAAGTATACCTCAAATTTAAACAGTTTTTAGAACCTACCCTTCTTAGTACGCTGAAACCATTTTGAAGATGATTCTGTCATCCAGTATTGTTAGTTGACTTCCCAGCTTTCAGGAAATAATGTGTGCTTTCTTTTAAAATTCCTATACCTAGAGTAGAGGAGACAGTTGGAAAGATACAGCATTTATAAAATGGACAGAATTTAGCAAATTATTTGATATTGAAGGAATGAGAAATTAAGAGTGACATCAAGGCTTAAAACTAAATGACTAGGAAGATGGTGTGCTTTTGCAAGAAGCAGGACTCCTGACAAAAGAAACAGGGGTGGGAGGGAAGCCTGTGAATTCTGTCTCAACGCATGGGACAGCATCTTCCAGTCAGGTGAAAATATGAAGCTGGAGACAGGAGAGGTCAAGCTGTAGATAGAAAATTGGGAATCGCCCAAGTGTGATAGTTAAAATGGTGAGATAAGATTAAATTACTGTGGCAGAATGTAGACATAGGTCCAGAGGCAGAATCTGGGGTAGGAGAAAGAGAAGTGGAGATATCAGCCAGCAGATCTTTAGCACCTTTGGGCCAGGTTCACAGTGAATAAAACAATGTCTGCCTCCAGTAGTGTTCACATTCTTAGTGGAGGAAGACAGACAAAAACATGCCAGTAAATAAGAGCTCTTCTGGGTAGTGACATGTGGCATGCTGAGAGTGACAGGGTGGACACTGTTTCAGCTGGGATGGTCAGGGAAGCTTTTGACCTGATGCCTACATCGTGTGAAGGAAGTGTTTGCATAACCGTGTTAGAGAAGAACATTCTAAATCAAAAGAATAGGGCCAAGGGTGTAGCCCAGCAGCACAAGCACCTGCCTGGCAAGCACAAAGTCCTGAGTTCGATTCTGGGTACCAGAAAAGTCAATCAAAGGAATAAATCCACAGGCCTTAAGGTGGGGGTAGTGGGGTACATTGTGTTGTCAGATCAGTAATGAGAACATGGAAGTAGTGAGGTATAGTTTACTGTTAAGAATGTGGGTAGTAAAGGGAAGAGTAAAAGCAAGATATTTGGAGTATCACAAGACCAAAAATAATATTTTTAGATTAGGAGAGATTGCAAAATGTGTGTGGGTTGAGGGTCTAGACTTACTGGAAAGGAAGAAGTACAAGAGGAAGAAGGATCCTTGAGGAAGGTCCCAGGGGAAGGAGGGTAGTGTAGGTCACGAGTTTAGGAAACAAGGGATGAGGTTAGCCTTGCAGAGCAGTAGGAGGGGGGAATGGGTGAAGATGCAGGTTTATAGAGTAGTCAGGAGAGGTACCAGAGAGGGGCTTATGTGAGAGAGAGGCTCCCACAACAGTCTTAGACCTTGGCATCCTCCACGCCTAATGGGTGGGTTTGGTGAGTTGGAGGGAACTAGGAAAGGTACAGAATAAATGATTGAGGGATGTGGTTGGGTAGGTGGGGCATTCATTTAGTCCTGCAACCCAGTGCTTAGCACATAGAAAACATTTGGAAAGTGTGTTGAATGAATGCATTGCCCAACCAGGAGGGCTGTGTGCGTTCTGCAATAAGCAGACAAAGGTTACATTATTTCTGTCCCAGGCCCACCACCACCAGGAAGTAGGTGAACTAAGGGTCACAGCTGTGGGGTGGCATCTAGGGTAGATGTACCAGAGCAGGGGGAGGGTAGGAGGAGGAAGGGGTGAAAGGAAAAGCTGGAGGTCACAAGGCTCTTCTTAGAAAAAGTAACTTTGAAACCATGTTTGAAGGTTGAGTACAAATTACCCTGAAGGTCATGTAAAGGGCCCTTCTAGTAGGGGAGCTGACATCAGAGTGCTGGGTGGAAGTAACTGGCATGCATTTGTGAAGGAACCAGCAGTGTAATGCTCTCCAGCTGTGCTCTGTAGTCCATGGACAGAAGAAGGTAAGGGGTGGGTAAAGCAGGAGCGTCCAAAGAGCAAGGTGTGTGGGGAGCGAATGTGGGATATTTGAGGGGAAATTTGCTGGCCCAGCTCTCAGGTAAGGATCGAACAGATTCCAGGAAAAAAAGACCCAGGAACTGGAAGTTATTGTAAGGGTCCTTATAGGCCCCCGTGGAAGCGGGGAGTGAACGAGCCAGCTGTGGTCAAAGGCAGATTTCAGGATTTGTGGAGCATTACACATTGGCGGTGAGCCAGAGCCCAGGCCTCCCATTTCCTGGCTGAGGTAGGAAGGAGGTGGGCTGCCTGTCGGGAATAGTTGAGTGTCAGTTTTTAGACTCGTGGATTACAATTGTATTCTTACACTGTGTTGTAACTGACTAGTTTTGGTTTGTCTTTCTCACAAGTTTTCTGAGGGCAGAGCCTTCTTCACCATTACACAACATAGCACAGCACCTGGTGTGCAGTGTGGGCCCCATAAATGCCTGTAAGGGTCAGTGAATGGCAGCTGGAGAGAGGTGAAGGTATGCTGTAAATTTCATGAATGTAAATATTGAAACTCCTGAACATGAATCAAGGGAGAAGACTGGTCAGATTATCAAATTAAGTCAAAGTACTGTATACAAGAAGTTTGTAGGAAAGAAAAACATACGGGGTAATTGGAAGTGGATTTAGGAAAAACAAGCTGGGTATAGTGGTGTGTATCAGTAGTCCCAGATAGGAGGCTGAGGCAGGAGGACTGTGAGTTCAAGGCCTGCCTGGGCAACACAGCAAGACTCCATTTCTTCTTCTTTTTTTTTTTTAATGTGGGTACCGGGAGTCGACCTTAGGACCTCGCGCTTGCCAGCAAGCGCTTATGCCACTGAGCAATATCACCAGTCATTTTTTTCCCTTTACGTGGGTTCTGGGACCTCGCGCTTGCCGGGCAGGTGCTTATGCCGCTGAGCTATCTCACTGGCCCAAGGCCCCATTTCTTAACAAAATTATAAATAAGTAACAGGAAATGGCAATAAGAAGCAGTGGTCTTTCTGGGCAATTTTTTATTGGCTTTTGAGTTGGTGGAGAATAGAAAAGATATGAGCCCTTGCAAGGGCGACAGTGTCCTCTGGGAAAAGTATTTGAATTAGCACTTAAAAGGACGTGTAGGCATTTGAGTATATGTAGGATGGAAACGAGGGGGCACACAAGACGGGGGGGGGGTGTTGGCAAGAGGGAATAGTACAGTCAGCCCTCTATATCCTTGGGTTCTGAGTCTATCAATTCAATTAACCATGGATTGAAAATATTTGAGAGGAAAACGCATCTATACTGAACATATATAGACTTTTTTCCTGTATTATTCCTTAAACAATACAACAGCTACTTAGAAAGTGCTTGCATTGTATTAGATTTATAAATAATCTAGAGATGATTTAAAGTATATGTAAGAACTGAGTGTAAACCCAGCACTCTGAGATGCTGAGGCAAGAGGACTGAAAGTTCAAGCCCAGGCTGGCAATATAAGCAACTTAGCAAGACCGTGTCTTAAATTTTAAAAAGGGCTAGGGATGTAGCTAAGTGCAAAAGCCACATACCACAATGAATTCAAACCCATATACCAGAACGAATGAATGAATGAATGAATATGTGAGAATGTGTGTAGATTATATGCAAGTACTATGCTACAAAAGGGACCTAAGCATCTGAAGAACTTGTTATCCATGGTGGTGTAGGGGGAGATCTGAACTAATTCTCCAAGGATACCAAGGGACAGCTGCATAGGTAAAGTTACGGAGCGCTGACGAGCATGGTGCATGTGGCGCTAAGGGTTCAGAATGGGTGGATGAGGCAGAGGCAAAGGAACTAAACTTTCATAGCTTCTTCGAACTGTAGTTGGGATGAACTGCTATTCAGTCTTCAAAGACACTTTCAAAATTATTTTTATTCTTTTTTTTTTTTTTTTGGTAGCACTGAGAAATGAATCCAGGGCTTATACATTGAACTACATCTTCAGTGGCCCCATTTTTAAAGGCAGGGTCTCGCTAAGTTACCCAAGCTGGACTTCAACAGTCTGTCTCTGTCCTCCCTTCCTTCTGTCCTTCCTTCCTTCCTTCCTTCCTTCTCTTTCCTGCTTTTTCCTTCTCTTTCTTTCCTTCCTTTCCTTCCTCCTCCTCCTCCCCCATTCTTTCTCTCCCCCTTCTTCCTTCCCTCCCCCCTCCCCCCTTTTTTTCTTTCCTCTGCTTGTATTCCAGGCTGGCCTAAAACTCACAGCAATCTTCCTGCCTCAGCCTCCCAAGTGCTGGGATTATAGGAGTATGCCACTGCCTAGAACTACTCCAGGCTGAAGTGTATAACTAACACATTCATTTTCATGCAGTGTAGTAATATTATCTGAAAACGTCATTGCCTATTTGTCTGTTTACTGTTGATGGATATTTGTTTCTGTATTTTTTCTGTTAAAGATAAAACTGCTTAGGCAGGGGCGTAGCATATGCTGCAATTCCAACACTCTGGGAGGCTGAGGCAAGAGAATCACAATTTTAAGCCCAGCCTGTGCAATTTAATTTAGCGAGACTCCATCTCAAAAAATTAAAAAGGGTTGGGGATGTAACTCAGTGCAAAGGTGCTAAGATCAATCCTCAGTACTGGAAAAACAATATTCCTACCAGGTGTAGTGGCCCATGCCTATAATCCCAGCACTCTGGGAGGCTGAGGCAGAAGGATTGCAACTTTAAGCTCAGCCTGGGCAATTTAGTGACTTAGTGAGACCCAGTCTCAAAATAAAATCTCAAAAAAGAAAAAAAAAAAAAAAATGCTGGGGTTGTAGCTCCATGTGAAGGCCCTGGGTTCATTCCCTAGTATCACAAAAGAAAAAAAAAAAAAAAAAATATATATATATATATATATATATATTCTTCAAATGCAATTAGTAGTTTGTATGTACATGTTCAAATGTTTACCTTCCCACTAGGAGTGAGTAAGTTTATTTCCCTGCTCACACTTGGGGTTGCTGGACTTTATAATTTCAGCCAGCCTGATGGTTGTGAAATGGTGTATTCTCTTTGTGGTTCTAATTTACATTTTCCTGACTGACATGAGATTAAGCATCTTTTCATCTGTGGAACCCTCTATGTGTTTCACAGTGAAACTCCCACTCAGTTATTTTGCAGATTTTTCTAGTAGGTTCTTTTTCTCATTGATTCATAGTCCTCCTTTTATATTCATGTAATCCTTTGTCACAATTACATGAGTTTCAGAGCAACATGCTTCCTGTCATTCTGCAAATCTAGTCACACGGGAGAAATGCCTTAAGCAAATCTGGGGAGTGCAAACCGTAGGCCCAGGCCTCTGTTCTAGGCATTGTACTGCCATGGCCCAGTGGTTGTGCACAGGGCAGGGCCCGGCCCCTTGGAGTGAGTCACACCTTAGTTACTGACTGCTGCTGACCTGTGGTGCTTGCCTTTGCAGGTGGAACAGGAGGATTTTGTAATGGAAGGGCATGGCAAGACTCCACCTCCTGGTGAAGAAAGCAAACAGTGAGTCGCCATTTATTTCAGAGGGGTCCTGTTACAGGTCTTCGGAAGCACTTGGGTTCACCATGCTGGGAGCATGTTTGCTGGGGATGTGTACATTGGAGATACCGTGGAATTCACCAGTTGCTTTGATGGCTCTTAATGCATTGCTTCTATTAATAGACTAACTAACTGGAGGGACAAGAAAGTTGTCTTTGTAGTTTTTTTCACACTTGACTAATCAAAATTTATGTTTTGCTTTTAGCAAAGGCTTTAAGGCTCAGGATGTTCCAAATTGAACTAATTCTGTTCGGTTGTTTTCCAAAGAAAATATAAAATAGTGCATCCTTTTCTTAGTAGTGTTTTATGAAGTGAACTAAATTAACACTTCCTCACATTCCAAGTTTGAATTTATTTGAATAGTACTTCCTGAAATTCAATTCCATTTGGTTATTTACACTTCTGATCATTGTTTAAATAATAAATTGTTTCCCTAAAGGAGTGGGAATTATAAATATTACTTAGCCAACATTTTAAATAATTCAGGATCTCTTCTCTGACTTCTTAAAGGGTGATTGGTTTTAAATTTGAAATTTGGAGTCTGCTGGGTAGCTTTTTGGTGCCAATGAGATTTTTGCCCCCCTCCCTCTGTCACAAAATTTGAAAAATTGTGTTGTAGAGCAGACTGGTTTTTCATAGCCCTTTTAAAGGAAAAACACTTAAGACTGGGTTAAAGTACTGACATAACCACTGTTTTTTATTTAGACCGTGGTCTCCTAAATTGAATGGGACAGTGATTTATGGAATTTACTGAAAATCTATAGAAAACTCCTCTCTCTCATCTTTTTTATCCTAGAAAATAGTTTAATTTTAGTATGTCTTAAGAAAATTATGTCTCTGAAGCCCTTAGGAATGAATTATGCAGAATAGACTGCTGCCATGAGGCCGGAGTCATTAAAGGAGAGTGGCTTGTCTTGTATTTGTTGTGAATGGAAACCAGGATATTTTCACAGCCGGTTTAATTTGCTAACCTAGCAGTTTTTAAAATAGCTCACAATATAAATCCCAACTTTGCTGTGTTCTGTCAAATGCACTTATATTTTGCATGGATTGATGGAATCAATTCATCTTTAGCAAATTAGAATGCCAGACATCTATCTAGCCTCAGTGGAATGACAGGAAAAATAGCTCAGGTGCTTTTTCCCCTGTCTCCCATCCTCTCTCCAACACCACATTCCAGTCAGAGGTCAAGATCGTAACTCCATTCGGCAAGGGCTTTCTGTGCACAAGATGCTCTGGTTAGATACTGTTTCATCTGTCATTTCCACTCATTGCAGCATATTGTCTTTATTTTACTCAAAGGTCAGGGTAGGTAACTTGACTGTGATAATTCAGCTTGAAATGGAAGTTAGGATTTGAACCCAGATTTTTGGTTGGTTTGTTTACAGAGCTGGTGATAGAACCCGGGGCCTCGTACATGCTAGGCAAGTGCTCTACCATCGATGTACACCCCCAGCCCTAAAGTGTGTTATAGTACTGTTCTCTTAGGTCCTTTACCATCCTCGGGCACAGTGCTCTGAAAAGTACTGTGGTTAGCAAAACAGCAGTTGTCAGGATCAGAGTCTCCTGAGTAAGAGGGAGTTGGGGGAAACAATGGAAATGGCATTAAGCCTATTTTAAAGACACAGATGAAAGTTCCATTCTCTAGTGGGTGTCCATTTCCCAAACAAACCAGTCTTTATAAACCTGCTCTCACAACCCTATCCTGAATCGGTGGCCTCCTTAGGTACTCAGGAAACATCACCATCTAGTTCCAAGTTGAACACCATGTGCTGCTTTCAGAGTTTTAGCCAGCCCTGTCGCACTCAAATGCCCGCTGTAGTGCCCTTACTCTTCACAAGGTTCCCGCACCCTGGGGCACATTTCACAGATGAGTTCTGTTTTGTTTTTGTCTTTTCTGAGACTGGTCTGCTATCCGGTACTGAAGTGATACAGCAGAAATGAATCTCCCTAGTAGGTGCTCCTCAGTAGACCCACCCACAACAAGCAAAGGTGCTAGTTTCTTTTGCTTGAGGAAACATGAAAAGATCTTCAAAATATTTACTATTATTTATTATTTACACAGTCAGTACTGCAGATTGAACCCAGGGCCTTATGCATGCTAGGCAAGCAGTCTGCCTCTGAGCCACATAACGCCCTGCCCTAAAAATTTATTTTTTTCAATTTTAGAACTGCAGTTGGCCAGTGATTATTACTATATTTGATAAACATGTTTGAATTCTGGGTAGGAGATCTAGGAACTGAATATTACACAATAGATGTTAGAGGTGACACATTGCTGAATGCCTCAAGAAATGCCCATTCAGCTGGGCATGGTACCACATGCCTGTAATCTCTACACTTGGTAAGGCTGAGGCAGGAGGGTTGCAACTCTGAGCCCAGCCTGGGCAAGGTAGCAACTTAGCAAAACCCTGTCTTAAAATAAAAAGATGTTTAGAAGTTAGAGATGTAGCTCAGTGCAAAGGTCTTGTGTTCAATCCCCAACACTGCCAAACAAAACAAAACAAAACAAAAGTAATACATGCTTGTCAAAGGACAAACAGTAAATATGGATATAGAAATAAAAGAGACTCTTTTTGCTCTTCTTCCCCTCCCAATTCTCTTGAACATTTTCTATATATTTTATTTCAGTTTTTGTTTGTTTGCAGTACTGGGGGTTAAACTCGGCGTTGTACATGCTGGGCAAGTGATCTACCATTGAGCTACAGCCCCAGCCCTTTGAACAATTTTATTTGAGAAAGGGTCTCACTTAGTTGCCCAGGCTGCCCTCAAAGTTACTTTTCTGCCTCATCCTCCCAAGTAGCTAGGATTACAGGCACATGCCACCATGCCCAATCTAAGGAATATATTTTGTTAGTTCATTGGCTGTTTTTCTTTTGTGTATCATCTATTTATATATATATTACCATTTTCCTAATGGATTATTTATTTTTATAGCTTTGTAGGAGCCCTTTTACATATTTTAGATAATAACCTTTGTTGAAATGTTTTAAATATTTTCTTCTAGTCTTACCATTTGACATTGGGTTTTTTTTTTTAGTACGAGGAATCGAACTCACAACCTCGCACTCGCCAGGCAGGCACTGTGCCGCTGAGCTATATCCCTGGCAGTATAATTTTTATAGCAACAAACCTTTTAAATTTTTTTTTCCGGGGGAGAATCAGAGCCTTCACACTGACATACATGCCCAGCTTTTTTTTTATTTTGCGAAAGGGTCTCACTGAGTTACTAAGTTCCACAGCTGTGCTCAAACTTGCAATCCTCCTGCCTCAGCCTCCCAAAGTTCTGGGATTACAGACATGTGTCACCACCCTCAGCATGTACTTTTAATTTTTTGTTTGTTTGTTTGTTTTTTGTGGGTACCGGGGGTCGACCTTAGGGCCTCGTACTTGCCAGGCAGGCACTTACACCGCTGAGCCATCTCACTGGCCCTTGTTTTTTTAATATGCGGGTACCAGGAGTCGAACTAAGGACCTCGCGCTTGCCAGGCAGGCGCTTATGCCGCTGAGCTATATCACCAGCCCACTTTTAAATTTTTGTACAGTAAAATCAGCCAGCTTTTATGGCTTCCATGTTTTATGTTGCCTGGTGAAGTCTTCCCTACCCTATGGTGATAAAACATCTTTAGTTTCTCTGCTTTTTTACATTTTAGACCCTTGATTGAACTGGCACTTACATTTGTGTGTGGTGTGGGACAGTGCAGCAACTTAGCAAGACCCTGTCTTAAAATAAAAAAATAATAAAACCCAGGGATTTAGCTCAGTGAAAGGCCCTGAGATCTAATTTCCAAAGTGATTTCTAAAATGGCTGTCATTCATTGGTATCAGTCTGTTTGAATAACTGACTCTGGAGTCCAGTGGAACACAGGATTAATGTAACATGCTCAGGATCACCAGAGCACATTCTTACAAGGATTTAGGACTGAAATTATTTTGTTAGCTGATGATTTGAGTTTTTGTTTCTTCATTTAACATTTCAACTATAAATTTGTTTTGTTTTGTTTTTGAGACAGGGTCTCTCTATGTAGTCCAGGCTGGCCTTGAACCCACAGTGATCCTCCTGCCTCAGCCTCCCAAGTGCTGGGATTATAGGCATGCACCACCACGCCCATTGTTTTGTTTTTTGAGAGTGAGGCTGGTTTTGAACTCCTGAGCTCAAGCTATCCTCTTGCTTCAACCTCCTGAGTAGCTGGGACTACAGGCATCCAGCACTGTACCAAGCTTTAAATTTCTATTCTTTATCAATTACCCAGTTTCAGGGATTTTGTTTTAGCAGCACAAATTGACTGAAAACAGTAAATCAGGATGACTTTTTTTTTTTTTTTTTTGCCATGCTGGGGATGAAACCAAGGGCCTCACTCATGCTAGGCAAGTGCTCTGCCACTGAGCCACATCTCCGATCCTAACCATAGGTTCTAGAAGCCTTAAAAAATTATTTTATTTTTGTGATGTTTATTTCAATAGCACTAAGTTCTATTAACAGTCAGGCTAATGTTGCTGTGCATGTACAAAACTCACTTGAAAAATAATAGACTTTCAATAAGTTAAACTATCAATGTTCAGATCAGTTGTGCAGAATTCTGGTATGTGTGTCAATAAGAATAGAGAGTATGGCTTTAAATACTTTATGTATTATTTCAATATTATTGCTTCTTAAAGGGGGTTAGTTACCATTAGTATATCTAATGTAATCCTTTTCTGAGAATATTCACTTAGAGAACTACTGTAGCAAATCAGACAAGCTAAACTTATTGCTATATAATCACTACGTTAAAATTACACAGCTTTAATTGCATGATATGTTTAACGCAGGAGTAAATATAAAAACTATGACAGCTTTCAAAAAAGCAGCATGAGCAGAGTTTTACTTATTAACTTTCACCATGCTTATGGAAAGATCACTTTGGATAAAATACTTCTACCCACAGCTGGGCCCATATGGTAGCACATTCCTAGCTACTCAGGAAACTGAGGCAGGAAGATCACAAGTTGAAGGCCAGTCTGGACAATTTAGCTAGACTTGTCTCAAAATGAAATAAGATAAAAGGGCTGCAGGTATAGCTCAGTGGTAGAGTGCTTCCATAGCATGCATGAAGCCCTGGGTTCAGTGTTCAGAAACACATACACACACACACACACACACACACACTTTCTACCCAGGCAGACTTTTTATTTCATTTTGATTTGGTTTTTCTTTTTTGTTGTTGTTGTTTTCTTTATGATGTTTATGATGGCCTACATGTTTGTGGGAAGATTGTTGTAAGTGATTTTGAAGTAAAATAGCAGTTTTGGTGTAGCAATAAGATAACTTCGGTCTCCTTCTTCTTTCTTAAAAAAAATTTTTTTTTTTTGACATGGGGTCTCACTATGTAGTTCAGACTGGTTTTGAACTCTCTATGTAGCCCAGGTTGGCCTCAAACTCATGGGGATCCTCTTGACTCAGCCTCCGGAGTGCTAGGATTACAGGCTTGTGTCACCGCACTTGGCTTCTTTCTGAACTTCTAACAGTTTGTCCTTACCTTATCTTTATTTCTGTTCCTGCTCCGATTCCTTATTAACTTATTGCTCTTTCTTCCTTGGATTCATCTTATACCATAATGCACCTTACAAAAGTTTGCTCTCCCCAAATCTCTACAATAAAAGGTTCCTGGGCTAGAGGTGCTCATGCTAGAGCACCTTACATGTACAAGCCCCAGTACCACCAATAAATAAATAAGCAAACAAAACAAATAAGGCAAAGATTCTTTTCATTAAGGTATTCCTTGATTTATTTTTGATCACTCAACACTTGTTTTTTGGGAATCATTGTTTTATAAGTTTGTTTAAAAAACTTGAGCAACTCTGTAGCAGTTCCAAAATACAGAGACAATGAAAATACATCCAAATCACAAATTTCCAAATCATCTTCAAAACACAAACTTTGGTAGTTGGCCATAGGAAAGGTTTGTTTTGTTTTGTTTAACATGTATTTTGTGTATCGTACTGCCACATTTTCACGGGGCTTTCCCCCCTCCTTTTGGAAGCATTATAATATGTGCATGGTGAAATAACTGTATTAAGAAGTACTAAATAGAACTCTCTGTAAATCCCTTTATTACATAGTGTTAAACTGGACATTGAGAAGAATAGTGGGCTTTTCTGTAGTCTTTTCCACTTTTTGGAGGGAGAGAAGAAATTAGTTTTAGTTTGAAGTTAATTGGTATTTTACAAATGCCACAATAGGTTCAGTAGATAGTACTTTATGTCCATGGAACTTTTGCTGCTTGACACAAGTAAAACCATCAACATTTTTAGTATATCTGTGGGAAACTTTTTGCTGCTAATGAAATTTATAATTTGCATTGAAATTGCTTAAAAATTTAATTCTCTGAAAATGTCTTTTTTCCCACTTAAGTGTCTCAGAATCATGATAAATAAGTTTTGGATTCTATTTTATGAGGTTCTTTTTGGATGCCTGGGCCATGGATTAATTACAGTAAGAGTAACTAATGTAATAAATACATATTTTCAAATAACTACAAACTACTTGAGTTGCTCTTACTTCTGGGCTAAGAATATGAATATGCATAAGAGTTGAATATGCAATGGGGTCTTTCATGCAGCTTTCAGAAAATTGCAGTTAACTTAATAAAGTCTTGGGCCAGTGATATGGCTCAGTGGCATAAGCGCCTGCCTGGCAAGCACGAGGTCCTGAGTTCGACTCCCGGAACCCACATAAAGGAAAAAAAGGGCCGGTGATATTGCTCAGCAGCACAAGCACTTGCTGGCAAGCACGAGGTCCTGAGGTCAACTCCCAGTACCCACATTAAAAAAAAAAACCTTAATAAAGTCTTACTTTTCTTATATTTTTCTTATGGACAAATAATGTGCCTTTATTACTTGGAAGGCAAGATTTGTTTATCTTGCTCCTTGAAAGTAGTGTTTTAAGGCTTCTTTCCTACAGATATTGTTATGGTGTAGTTGTAAAATGTTTCCAATCCTTAGTATTATGTAAATACAGGAAAGAAATGTATGTTCATCATCAGGAGTCTCCAGGGGTGCCCAGAAGAGAAGCTAGTGCTTGTTTCCCGGAGTTCCTGATCACTAGAGGATGCGGACAGCAGTTCCATCCTGAGCACCCTGCATCGGTCTCCTCCCACCCGACATTGATGGGTGCTTGGAGGAGTAAGGGAGGCACAGTGTGATGACAGGCAGCGAAGGCCAGGTTCAGTGAGACTTTTTGCAAGTTCTTCAGCTCTACAAGTACAGAGACTTGTGTCGCCTCGGTGCCTGCCTGGAAAAGTGTCGGGCACACAGAGAACACTAGTAAATACATATTGAATGAACAAAGATGTCCGTAAGTGCCTATCCCTGTTCTACAGTCACTTTGAAAACCTGAGGTGAGGTTATTAAATATCCTAAAATTCCAGAATTTTATTTCTTAGTAGCAAAAGAAAAGCCAATCTATAACATGTGTTTGACTTTACATTTGGTGCTTTCTTGAATGTGTTCCAACAGGCCTGATTTCATCACTGTGCTTCTTTAAGCATCCCTACCTATAAGCTATTGGTTGGTTGTTGTGTCCATTGCAGAAAATGCCCCACTAGCCATGCCTGAACTTTTTCTTGGCTTTTATGGGTCTCTGTAAGATGCCATTAGTCCTCCCTCCTATGCTTATCTTCACTACCGTCTAAGGAACTTCCTGCTCTGGATGTGGCTGTCCTTAAGGTCTTCCATGTATGTCTGGTGTCTTCTCTTCCCTTCCCCAACCCCATGTACCTCTCTGTTCAAGCAAAGCGACTCTCTGTTCTGGCCAGGAGCAAATACAGGTCTGACAAGAATGCTCCTTAAGAAAAAGAAAATTAGCTTCAAATTAAAAAACAGGTTCAAAAGTGAATATTTTTTTAAAAATTTTATTTGCATACATATTTATCGGGGTACAATGTGATATATATGTATATATTAAGTACTGATCAAATCAAGGTAGTTAGCATACCCATTAAACATTTGTCATTTCTTTGTTGTGAGAACATTCAGAATCCTCTCTTCTAGCTATTTGAAATCAACAATTCAATATTGTTATCTGTAGTAGCCCTATTATACAGTAGGACACCTGAATGTATTCCTTTGCCTAACTGTAAAATTACACCTGTTGGTCAGTCTCTCCCCATCTCACCCTCTCCATCCTTCTCATCCTCTGGTAACTACTATTCTGCTTTCAACTTCTCTGTTAACTTTTTTAGATTCCTCGTATGAGTAGGATTGGGATTTGTCCTGTGCCTGTCTTATTTGCTAACATAACGTCCTCCAAGGCCTCTCCATGACACAAGTGATGGGATTTTACCCTGTATACTAGTGAGTACTTACATCGAGGAAGAAATCACAAAATGGCAACTTAAAAAGTTGACAAAATAATCACAAAATTCAGAAAAACAGCGTAGTATTTGTATTGATTCACTGCCTAACACGTTGCTACAAAACTTTTTCTCATTGTATTTTGGCCACATACTGTTTGATCTTCCTTTCATAGTCTAGTAATTCTTTGAGACTTTCTAAAAAGAGAAAATACATAGCAAATTCAAGGCCAGCATGTATATAGCAAGATTGTCAAAAATGGGGGGGCGGGGCATCATTGAGGACAAAGCTGAAGGATTCACACTTACTAATTTTATTACATAATTCTAAAACTACAGTAAAAACAGTGTGGTACTGGCATAAAGACAGAAAATAGATCAATGGAACAGACCAGAAGCCCAGAAATGAACCCAGGTATATAGTCAAATCATTTTAGACAAGCTTGTCAAGACCGTTTAACGAGGAGAGGATAATCTCTTCAACAAGTAGTGCTGGGAAAACTGGATATTTACATGCAAAAGAATGAGGTTGGACCCTCCTCATACGCAATATGCAAACATTAACTCAAAATGGATTAAAAACCAAAATGTAAAACCTAAAATTATAAAAACCATAGAAGACAAAAACAAAGCAAAAAAAAAAAAGCTTGGTAACATTGAACTTAACAGTGATTTCTTGGATATGACAACAAAAGTACAGGCAGAAAAACAAAAATAGCCAGGCTTGGTGGCTCACATCTGTAATCCTAGATACTTGGGAGGTTGAGGTAGGAGAATTGCAAGTTCAAGTCCCACCTGGGCAACTTACCAAAACCCTGCTCAAAATGAAAAATAAAGGGCTAGGAATATAGATTAGTGGTAGAGCACCCTTGGGTTCTATCCCCACTACTGAAGAAGGAAAAGTGAAAAGACACAGTGAGATGTCAACAGAATCAAAAGCAACGTACCAAGTGGGAGAAAATATTTACAAATCATATATCTGTTAAGTAGCAAATACCCACGTAGTAAAGAACTGCTACAATTCAACAGCAACCACCACCACAGCTTTTAAAAATGAGCAGCCTGGCATGGTGGCAAATGCCTGTTAATCCCAGCACTCAGGAGGCTGAGGCAGGAGGATCACTGTGAGTTTGAGGCCAGCCTGGGCTACAAAGTGAATTCAAGGCCAACCTGAACTGCATAGTGAAACCCTGCATGAAAAAGACCAAAAAAACAAAAAACAAAAACAAGAGTGAAGGACGTAAATAGACATTTTCCAGAGATGATATTTGAGATGTGCAAGTGGCCAAAAAGCATGTGAAAAGATGCTCAGCATCACTGCTCACTAGAGATTTGCAAGTCAGAACCGCAGTGAGATATCACCTCATCACACCCCTTAGGGTGGCTACTAAAAACAAAACAAAATAACAAGTGTAGATAAGAAATTGGAACCCTTATGCACATTGATGGGGTTGTAAATGATGCAGCTGCTGTGAAAAACTGTATGGTGTTTCTCCCAAAAATTAGAACTACCAGATGAACCACCAATTCCATTACCTGAGTATATATCCAAAAGAACTGAAAGCAGAGTCTCAAAGAGATATTTTCACACCTATGTTATTTTTTGGTTTTTTGTTCGTTTCGTTTTTTTTTTTTTTTTTTTTGAGGCAGGGTCTAGCTATGCAGTTTAGGCTGGCTTTGGACACACTGTATAGCCCAGGCTGGCCTCTGACTCCTGGGGATCCTCTTGTCTCAGCCTCCCATGTGCTGGGCTTACAGGCATGTGCCACCACACCCGGCTGCACACCTGTTTATAACAGCACTGTTCACAACTGCCAGAGAGGCAGAAGCAACCTACACATTCATTAGATGAATGGATAAACAAAAATATAGTGTATACATACCGTAGACTGTTATGTAGCTTTAAAAAGGAAGGAAATCAAACTAGATTATAGTGGCAGATTCCTGTAATGTAAGCATCCTGGGAGGAAGAGGCAGGATCACAAGTTTGAGCCCAGCTGTGGTAACTTAGTGAGACTCAGTCTCCAAAAAAAAAAATTAAAAAGGGATGGGGATGTAGCTCAGTGTGAAGGCAGCCCTGGGTTTGATCCCCACTGCTGTCAAAAAGAGAAAGAGGAAATCATGTCATATGTTACAACATGGATAAGCCCTGAGGACATGCTAAGTAAAATAATCCAGTAGTAGAAAGACAAATACTAGTACACGCCTGTAATTTCAGCACTTGGGAGATTGAGGCAGGAAGATCAAGGGTCCAAGGCCAGCCTGGGTCACATAGCAAGTTCAGGGCCAGCCTGGACTACATAGTGAGATCCTGTCTCAGAAAACCAAACCACCAATAAAAAGAGACAAATACTATATGATTCTATACATAGGATACGTAGAATAATCACAGTCATGGAGACAGAAAGTAGAATGGGGTTGCCAGAGCTTTGAGGCAGGGAAAAAGGAAACTTCTTGTTTAATGCATAAAGAGTTTCAGGTTTACAGGATGAAAATGTTCTGGAGATCTGTTTCACAGTGGCGTGAATACACTTAACACTTCTGAATTGTACGCTTAATGGCTAAAATGATAAACTTTACATTATACTTTCTTTTTATCACAATAAACACTTGAAAAAAATATATTGTAAGAGAAAAAGGTAAGAGATCATTGGGCACATTGTTTAGACCTCTCCTGAGGCTTCCGGAGGGTCCCATGAAAGCAAGAGGTCCTATAGCTGATGCTTCATGAGCTTTGCAGCAAAGCACACTGTTCTGACCGCCCTGGTGCTGGCCTGCCTTTGAAGTCCTACTGAGCTATTCTGTGGTGTCTCCACGTGTAATTCCCGCCTTTCTTCTGACACACCATGTGGTTAACAATTTATCTTATGTTCTCTTGCTGTCTCCTGACTTTTTTTTTCTCTTTGCAAACCTAGGGCCTCATTCATTCTGGGCAAGTGCTCTCTCTATCCCTGAGCTGCATCCTTACCTGTCACGTATGTGTGTAAGCTCCCAACCGTAGGATAAGTGTTGTCTTCTTTTATACCTACAGTGATAACAAACCTTTTAGAGACCAAGTGTCCAAACTGCAACCCAAAACCCACTTATTTATCACAGAATGCCAATACTGCAATTAAACCTGAATACTGAGATTTCAGTTTAGAAAAAACAACTCATGTGTTAACATCTTTGGTCTTAAAAGAAAAACAACACGCGTGGCGTAGGTTCACCACCACTGCCCTAAAACTTCCCAGGTTCATAGTATCCATCTGTTCATCCCTTTGCTTCTTTGTTTATTCAGCAAACATTCCTTCCTCTGTGCTAGACCCAGAAATAAAAGCAGCAGCCCCCAGACTTTTCCTCACGGGGACTGGTTTCAGGGAAGACAGTTTTTCAAACTGTGGGGCTGGGGTGGGGATGGATTTCAGAATGATTCAAGTGCATTACAGGGCTGTAAATACAGATGAAGATTCTCTTGCTTAACTACCGCTCACCTCCCACTGGGCAGCCCAGTTCTTAACAGGCCGCATACTTGTACAGTCAGTGGCCTTGGCATTGGGACCCCTGGTTTACAGGGAGAAATGGCAAATTGTAGGTAACGATAATAGGGTATGAAGATGCTGCTGTGGTGGTGTATTTGGGTACAAGATTCATCCCGGAGTGTTAAGGAAGGCTTCCTCCAAATGCAGTTGTAACTTTTGAGATCTAGGTGTAAAGAATTTGAGGGTCTTTTTTGTTTTTTATTTCTTTTGTTTGGCTTTTTCACATTGTGAGGGATCCAACCCAGAGCCTTGTGCATGCTAGGCAAGCACTCTACTGCTGAGTAGCATCCCCAGCCTTGACTTGGAGGACTAAAAAGAAATTTTTTTCTGGTCTGGGTGTGATAGCATGTCTGTAATCCCAGCCACTCAGGAGGCTGAGGCAGGAGGACTTCATTTGAGGCCAGCCTGGGAACACAGCAAGACCCTTGCCTCAGAGAAAAAAAATTCCCTAAAGCCTTGCTAACATTTTAATTTATAATTATGAGGAGAGTATAACTGTTAACATTCTAATTTCCAGCTATAATTCATTCACATTGTATTGCAGAGTGCTGTGTAGTTTTGGCTAGTGTTCTGCCTTCTGACTGTTGGGGTAAGGATGCTAGAAACACTTAGTTCTCACATTTACATTTTTTTTTTTTTTTTTGGTCAGCTTTCCTAGTTGCCATCGTTTGGTAACTGGAGTTGGTAAAACTTAGAAAAGACTTTACCTTTTTGGCTTTTCTACACAGCAAACTCTTGCTTCTTTGAAATTTAGCTCAAGGGACTAGAGGTGTCTGGCTCACTTGTACAGCCTTGCCTAGCATGCACTAGGTCCTGGGTTTAAGCCCACTGTCTTGTAAAAAAAAAACAAAAGTTAATCCAAAGTCTCACCTCCCTGTGAAATCTTTTCTGACTCTCATTATGGTGTCATTACAACATCTCTCTCTCTCTCTCTCTCTCTCTCTCTCTCTCTCTTTCTCTCTCTCTCTCTCTCTCTATATATATATATATACATACATATATATGTATACACATACACTTTTTTTTCCCTTTTCTTTTGTGTTGCTAGGAGTCAAAACTAGAGCCTCACACATGCTAGCCAAGTGCTCTACCACTGAGCTACGTCCACAGCCCCAATGCTATATTTTAATCATGGATTTACATGCTTCTCTGTCTTTCCATGCATTAGACTTTTTTGTATTCCACTGGTCTCCTTTTAACACAATGCCTGCTACACAGGAGGTACTCAGATAATGGCTGTTGGCTTCATAAATGAATGAGTCCAGACCTTGGAGTCTTATTTTTGAATGAGCCAATTGGTCTTATTCATCACTCCTGTTGCTTGACCAGTCAAGCAGTTGCCTCTGTGTGTTTGCGGGGGGGGAGGGTACTGGGGACTGAGCCCAGGGCCTTTGCATTGAGCTGCACCCCTAACCCTTTTTAAAATTTGAGACGAGGTCATGCTAAGTCATTAAGTTTTCCAAGTCACACTCTTCCTGCCTCAGCCTTCCAAATCACTAGGATTATCAGCATTAGCCACCATGCCAGGCTCGCAAGCAGTTGCTTTTCAGCCCAGCTGAAAGGTCACCCCTGAGCATAACCTTTCCTATCTTACCCTAAAGGAGTCTCCCTAGGTAATTGTGTGTCCATCAAACTGTTGATTTCCTTGTCAAAGATTCCCTTTTCCCATTAGGATGTTGGCTCCATGTGAATAAGAACCTCTGATTTACTACTGTGTCTCTCTAGCACTTAGCACACAATCTGATACCAAAAGCACTTATTACATATTTGTTCAACAAATGAAGAGTTATGTTAACAGATAATTTAACCATCTTCCTATTGTTGTAATTTACCCATCCTTATATTGTTGGTGGAAACCCTCCACAGACAAACTGCTGTAGTTTCTGTTTGCTAATATTTTATTTAGAATTTTGACATCTGTCTTCACAAGTGAAGATTGATCTGCAGTTTTATTTTTTTGTACTAAATCCAGAATGGTATCAGGAATATGTTAGCCTCACAGAAGAAATTAAGATTGCCCTTTTATCCTCATAAATCATGGGAAAGTGAGGATAGCGTAGAAATTATCTGTTCAACAAAAGTTTGGTAGAATTCACCTAGAAAACCACTTGGGCCTGACGTGGTTGTTTTTCTGTTTTGTTTTGTTTTGTTTTTTGAGTCCAGGTCTCATTACGGAGTTAAAGCCAGTCTTGAACTCACTGTGTAGCCCACGCTGGCCTCTGCCTCCCTAGCGTTGGGATTACAGGCATGCGCCACCACACCCAGCTCTCTGATGTAGTTTTAGTGGCTAGTTCTTTAAATATCTTACAGATTTCTGGTATGGTTGTTGTTTCCCTAAGTTTTCTTGAGTGGATTTTGATATTTTCTGTTTTTCTTAACTGTCATCCATTTATTTAATCTTCAAGTTTATTGACAAAGTTTTATGTAACTCTTGCACAATGTGCAAAACTCTTTTCTAAATCTATAGTTATATGCCCTTTCTCAGCCTTTATGTTCTTTTATGACTTCTCTCTTTTCTTCTATCAGATTTTCAAAAAGATTATCTACTTTTGCTTTTGATTTTAAAAGGAAAACAAATATTGATTTAATTGATCAACACTCTCTGCTTTGGGCTTTTGTTTTTATGCTTGTATCATTATGGTTTGTGATTTTTTTTTTTCCTTTTTTTTTTTTTTTTTTTTTTCATAAGACAGGGTCTTGCTGTGTAGTTCAGGCTGGCTGTGAACTCACTGTGTAGCCCAGCCTGGCCTCGAACTCCCAGTGATTCTCCTGCCTCAGCCTCCCAAGTGCTAGGATTATAGGCAGGCACCACCACGCCTGGCATTTTCTAGATTTTTTTTTCATTTTCTAGATTTTTGAGTTAAATGCTCAGTTCATTATTTTTAATCTTGTTTCCTAATTAAAATATTTTGCGTAATGATGTGTAAATTCCAAAGGTGCCAGCTTTGAAAGATAATTTGAATGTTTCTGTTCTTATTTTTTGTTTCTCAGTTTTATTACTTTTGTATCTTTACCCTGTAATAATTTTTAAAATTGCATAATTGTTAATAAATATGTCACAGATTTCATTGTATATTTAGTATTGTACTTGTTTCTTTTATATGAATGATTGGACTAATTGTTTTAAATTTAGAGGAATTGCACAAAAAATCAGGCCTGAAGGTCGACGAAAACGCTATTGAGCATATTAATTGAAAACAGAACCAATATTTTCTTTTAAAATGTGTTTGTTCTGTTTCCCAACTTTTTGTACAGCTTGCTATTTAACATGTACAAGGCAAAACATGTAAACATTTGTATAATAATATTCTACCTTGGGGAATGGAGACCTAGCAAAATTGTGTTTCATAAAGAGATCGTGTCCATTACAAATTAAAACAAGGTGGCTGTGCAGTCAGTCTCCATGCATTTAAACATATTGAGCATGCTCCATGTAAGTGAGCTTTCCGTAACTCATCTGGAAGGTATTGGAAGGATTAAAAATAGAGTAAATGTTCAGAAATTCCATCCTAGGAGTTTCCTGCTTTTCCTGCATCTCAGCTGTCATGCCAGAGCCTGGCTCTTGCCCTCAGTGCTGTGCAAAGACAGTGAAAGCATTTTGCAGCACACGTGTCCAGGCTGCCAGATTGTGTGGGCACTGGCCTCTGCCCTGTTCCTCTCGGAGCAGAAATGCAAAGGAAGGGGACTGTGTAAAGATTCAGAAGCCAAAAAGACAAATGGGTAGGAAGTAGACAGCGTTTGCAGGTCTCTTTAGGGCAAGCCAGCATCCACAGTCCATTGGTTCGGTTCTCTGGCTGGTTCACCTGGACAAGCACCATAGGGAAACACCCCACCTTTTCTGATTTTTAGAGATGGGAGGAATGTGATTGTCATGGGCGTCTCTTGCATGCTTTCTATTATTTTTGTTACTCTTATTTCCTTAAGTATGTCTCGAAATGGGTAAATTAGGTAGGTTTCTGGACACTGTGTGACTTTAATTCCTCTGAATCTCTTATATTTGCATAGAAGATTTCCTCCCACTAAGCCCAGCCCAGCCCTTCTAATGAAGACCCAGGTCATTCAGTCATTCACTCACTTGTTCTGTAGAGTTTGGTGTGGGGCCTCACAGAGCAGAAAAGAAGATATGGCTTTTTCCCTTATGCAGTTTATGGTCTACCAGGAAAGCAGATTCTTTCGTAAGTACTAAGTTGCAATTATAACCACACCAAAGAAGCAGTAAAGGATGTCATGGGAGTGTTTTAACAGGAATGCTAGGAGAGTCAAGAAGCCTTCCCAGAGTAGTTTTGAGATGGCCAGGATAAGGCAAACAGCTGCTAAAAGACACCAAGAGCAGAGCTTGAGGGCAGAAACTGAAGATACTATCTAGTGTCCAGTCTCAGCTTTCTACACCTTGGAAAACTGAGGCCCTGGGAGGCGAGGGACTTGTCTTTAGTACTGAAGTTCTACTTCCTGTTAGCCACAGGGCTAGAGAGGCAAGCCCTTCATGGGCTTCTTAGGTGGGTAGGAATCAAGATGCTGGTAGGGGCAAGGAGGGACTAAGTAGGGGTGGTGGAAGCCAGGTAGGTTTTAATATAGTGCCTGGTCTCTGTCAGCTGCAGAGCTACAGTACTCCCCAGGTGGGGAAGGAGATTAACGATGACTCAGACCTGCCCTTGCTCAGAGGAACTCAGTATGCTGTAGCATAGTTTTTGTTTGGGTTTGAGGGAGGAGCTACTGAGCACTATTCACACAAAACAATGTCAAGTTCAGAATTGGGAAACCAGTCCCTGTTCCACAGCTATCTAGCTGTGTGACTGGGGAGATGCTGTACTACTTAACCTGAGTTGCTACCGGCAGTTTCTACCTGGACACTTTTTTTTTTTTTTTTTTAGTCTTTTTCTGTGCATATGAAAAGCTAGCTAGAGATCAGTTGTTTCCTATATTTCACCTTAATTTACAAACTAAAGTGAATGGTTTGGATAGAGCCTTAAGCCCCCTTTTAAAGAGCAGTTTGCCAGCCTGTGCTTGCCCAAACATCCAGAGAATAACTAGCAAGTGAGCCAAGATAAGATCCAGGATCTGTAAGAATGGTTAGCAACTGAGCATATTTCTATAAACCAATAAAGGTTTTTCTATTTTGTTCATCTGTTACCCTTATGCTGTTGCCACTTTCACATGCAGTGCCTGTAGGCGGGGAGTGTGAGATAACAGCATTGCACAAATGAAAGTGATGGAAAAGGGCCGCTTCCCCTTTAAGGCAGCTTCGGCCCCAGCGCCCTCCCCTTTCCTGATTGACAAACCTACCCGAAGTCACATGATCCGCCTCTATTTGAAGGTCACAAAAAGCTGCTTCCTTTAGAGACAGAGGGGGAGAGAGAGAGCAAGAGGGAGAGTGAGTGAGAGAGAGTTAGTTCAAGCCAAAATGGCCGACAGAGTCTCTGCTGGTTTCTGAATATTTAAAATACAAAAAAACAGACAGACAAAAAGAATTCATTTTTTGGACCTTTTTTCATTTCCATTTCTACCTTGTATGCCTCAATTTGCTGGATTTAAGCACTGCTGCACTTTATGAGGTTGGTAAATATTTTCAGTTTTTTAAAACCAATTGATTTATATGGATCTTGTCTAACCGTTTTCACTAGGGTTGTTGCAAATCGACATTTGTCTAGCATGGAGACTGGCTTCAGACATTTCGCGAATCTCTGTAAATCAGACCCGTGATGTACTTTTGGTTCGGCATTTTAGAAATGGAAAAGACTTGGTAAAATATTTAAAATTTGAAGTGATTTAATTGCACCTTTAGTTTATATGTAGATTTTCATCCTCGTTTCTATCTTGCAAATAAATGAAGCTACGAGTAATTGGAAATTTGATATTTAGAAAGAGGTTTATAAAAAACACAGACTCCCCCCTCCCCCCTTAAATCTGCTGCAAAAATTTGCATAAATATAAATGGGTTTGCATTCTTTCGGCTGCTAAGGCCGACAAAGGATCTGGGAGGACGAGCCTTAGAATGGGAAAGCGTTTTTGTTTTTGTTGTTGTTTTCTTTGTTTTTTGTTTTTGTTTTTGTTTTTTAATTTAAAATAGGCCATCCTTCCTAGAGAGATGTAAGACCTAAAGTAGGACCCGATACATTTTAAACCTTGGGTCGGGTGCTAGCAAACACCAGGCGGTTTGGGATATGTGGCTCACCTCTCTCCTTTCTGCGCGCGCTCATTTGCACGGGTCTGTGTGTGTTCTCAAATGTGCAGCCAGATGTGCTTTTATTTTGATCATGGTTTCAACCAAATGGTAGGACTATCTTGTAAACATGATGTTTTAAAGATGTAAACAGCTGTTCGCCCCGATTAGGAATTATTTCTTTATCAATTCTCCCTGTAGGTTGGCCTCCATTTCTCAAGAAAGAAAATTTTTGTTAAATTTTATGTATTTGAATAATTGGGCTTTTCAACACAAATTCGGCGTCTTGTGTGTGTTTGCCTGTTCCGCCGCGTTTCTATTGTGAAGCGGTCGTGTAGGATCCTGTAAGTCAGTAGCTGCGTGATTGTTAGTAACCCCCGAAACTGTGCAGTGCCCGAAGTTAAATTCCATTACTCTCAATACAGGATTCTAGAAGCCTGAGAGCTGGGAGGAAAGAAAGCCGAAAACTTGCTTTCTCAGAGCCACCTCCCCCTATCATTGTGAGAGTGTGATGTAATGCTTCTCTGTCTGGTGGGCTGAAAGGACTGTAGTTTGTGATGTGGCGGGTAAATTGCCCCTACCCCTGGGTAAATTATCCCACCCCCCGGGCACATCCCTGGCTCTGAGAAGCCTTGTTTTCTTTTCTCTTTTTCCCCTAATTTGTATCCTCCTGATTTATGCCGTGGCATATTGGCCCGAGAAAGAGACTGTTCTTCTAAATCTGTTACAAAGTATAGTTTAGAAAAGGCATTTAAAATATGCAAATAGGTTGAATTGTCATATCCCCATCATTAAATATGTAGACTTGGATTAAAGCTAATTAAGCATAAATGGAATAATTTTGATTAGAAGGGAGCAGTGGTTTTTGTTGTTTCCTTTTAATTAATCTAATTATGAGATGCTTCCTGGGTCTGAAAGTGTTAAAAAAAAATGGGAAAACGCTGGACCATTTTGAAAATTTGACAGTCTGGAAGAGGGTGTGTAGTACTTTCAAAAGCTTTATTCACTGTTAAAATGGATTGGCCTCTTGTGCGGAAAATGGCCTGTTTCTTTGGGCCAATTGTGTGTAGATGAAGGGACTTTCACGCTAATTTAACAAAAAGACTTTCATTTGAATACTTAAAGATAATTAAAGTCCTCTGTCTCTAAAAAGCAAGTATTTTATTATTTTTTTTTAAAGTAAAGTTGTTGTTATATTAGTAATGGTTACAAGTGGAGAAGTGACCGTTTAGATTCAATGTAAATTTTCTGGTGATATAAATTCAGCTTTTGTGTAAGAAAGATTGGAAACATTACATCTGAGAGGTAGGCAGACTTGTCTTTTTATTTTTACAGTTTGAATTTAAAGAAAAAGAAATTACCTTAGGGATAAAGGGAATATTGCATTGGGGTGGGCCTAAGGAAAATTAGAGCTCTGATTTTTGTGTTTTTTTTTTTTTTTTTTTTTTTTTTCCTGAAAACGAAAGCCATTATTTGGGGCTTTACTTGTTAGATGATTCATTTATGGCCATTTCCTAAGTTGGCTTCACTGAAGAATAGAGGACAACCTAGGCTTTCCATGTTTCGCCCTTAGCTTGTTTTTGTGCACTGTGCACAAATGTGAATGGCAGGTTAATTCAGTTTGCAGAGCTGAGGAACCAGAGCAGGATGCCTGCTCTCCAGGCAGAAGGGAGAATGATATTAAGAGCATTAATGGAATGCCCTCTGATTCACTGACACGTGTTTTATAACTGTTTTCTGGAGACAGTTGAAAGGTGAGATAAACAAGACCTGCACTCACTCACGATGAGCAGGATGGCTCTGGTGGGTTTGAGAAGCTCAGCTGCCATTTTGGATCTAAGTTCCTGCAAAGCCAATCCTTACGGCTCCCCAAAACGATGGTAATTCAGAGCAAACAAAATGAGTAATACTTCCAGTGTACAGATGGGTAGTATTTAATTTGTGCCTTTTGTTGAAGGTTTTCTGTTGATAATGTGAATCAAAGCTTTAAAAACTTTAAAGCTGCGGTTGATGTTAGGAAGAGCAAAACCCAGAGGTATTAGAGCTCGCATGTTGTGGTTTTACTTTTTAAAAATGAGGTGGCCTATGCAGAGGAAGTTTCTTACTGGAGAAAGTAAATATAATTCTTACTGAATCTGCCCCCACCTGTATTTCCTCATGCTGGGTCTACTTGTGATTGTGTAGTAGTAAGTCATTGTGTACAGCATCGCTTTGTCTCAGAAAGAAATGTCCCAGGTTCATCACTGCAACATCACAGAATTGATTGCATTTATCAGAAATGGTATCTTAATTTTAGTGTTTTTCAGTCATTCCATCTGGTTCCCGGAAAGTATAGGTATCTTTGATGAATGGTGCAGACTCAACTCTGTTGTCAAGCAAATGGCCACTTGTTATTTGCTGGGGCCACCTAGGCAGTCCTTTAGATATAAAGTTGAAAATTGAAGCAAAGGCTTGTAAGGCTTCAGCTGTACCAGAGACACTGAAAGAGTGATCCCTACTTGTGAGACCTTCAGAGCGCGCTGAGCAGGCAACTGAGTGATAGTACTTTACCCAGCTGCCCCAGGACCAAAAAGTTGAGGGAGGGATTTAATTTCTATAATTCAGATCATATAATCATCTACAGTTTACACTGGATACAGCCCTAAGGTGACACAGGTGAGTGCACTTTGCCCCTCTCCTCCCATTCCTCGGGAAGCACCAATCCAGCAAGCTTAGTAAACAGGTCATCTCAACTTGCTGGAATGCCTGCAATATTTAGAGCAGGTACCTGGTAATGGAAATATCCTGAGTTTCCTCAGTGACAGACCGCTTTTTCAAAGAAGCCAAATAATTACCCCATTCTTAATTTTTAGTCATCATTTAGGTGATCAGGTTTTCTTTAAGTAGACCTGGTGATTTCAAGATGAGATTTCTGACCATTGGCTGGAGAGGGGTCGGCACATGCTAATTGCTTCCCACTACAGTATTGTTGGTGGATTTACACTAATCACACTTCCCTCACCTGCTTCTTGTGATTAAGACTGGCTTCAGAGTGGGGTGGGGTGAATTGAAGCCAGTTGGCTAGAGAAGGGATTTAACCCGTGAGGGTAGCCTCTTAGCATGTTCTTTCTTCCTTCTGTCATATTCATTCAGTAATAATTTGTTGTACCCTGATGTAGGCGCTGGGGGAATCTAGGAACTAATTTGGTCAGCTCATTGCCAGCTACTAGGTGTATGTGGAGACACTTGCTATCTGGCGACTGTGTAACTTACTGCTTGGGTTGTGACTAGGATAACTGTATAGTTGTCTTTACTGATAATCAGGGAGTGAGTGGTAATTTTTGCTTCTGGTAGTTCTAGACACTTCCAGTGAAGGTTTGGCTTGATAGCCACTCTATTTTCTTTAGCTTTGCAAGCTCTGTCTTCAAAACTGTCTTTGGAATTATCTCTGAAAACTTTTGAGCTAAAGTCAATTTCCTGGTTATTCTGTCACATCCCTTAGTTTTCCTTTTTTAGTATGTCTGAATCGTATCACCATCTGAAATTATACCGTGTGTGGTGCATTCTCTCCATGAAACTGTAAGCTATCCTGACAGCAGACCTTTCTTGTCTTGCTCACAGTTCTCTTCCTACACTCTAGACCAGGCCTCGGCTGGAGTGGGTGCTGAGTAAAATTGTGTTTGCGTTAGACCTTACTATGTGGTCACCAGGACTAGCTGTATGACTATAGGTCCTTGTGTCTGTATCCGTAAAATGGGGATGATACGTTGTGAAGCGTAAAGGAAATGCTGTGAGGGCTAGGCACCTCGTCTTGTTGCTTAGTGTTTCCTTCCCCTTTGAAGTATCTGCCTTTGTCAATAAATCAAGAAAGGCTTTTATGGCCCTGCCCGAATGCCTCCGTTCTTTCTCACAGCTACCAGGATCAACAGGTGTATGCAACGGAGTGTACAGGGCTGTAGTGTGGACAAGTCAGAGCAACACCTAACCTTTTCTTTTTATTAAAGTCCCTACATTCCTGTAATGTGATGTCTGTAACACTCTCCAGCTTCCTTCAGGCTCTGTGATGTGTCCACATTTGCTTGGCTGCTTTTCATAATTCTGTACTTTGCATCTAAAGGTTCTCAGCAATTTCACTTGAGTTGGTCTTAGAGTTTACAAGGCAAAGGAGAACATAGAATACAGTGTCCCCTTCATTTTGATTTTTCTAAGCCCACACATGTAAGTTCTGTTTATTTAGCCAAATTATTATTAGTTTTGACTCAAAAGACAGATAAAATAAAAATATAGGTCAATTGCCCCACTTTATACAATACTTTTGAAGTAATATAAATGGTACAGAAATGGCTTTCATTCATTGACCTTGTTTCTTTTTTTTTAAGCCTAGAAAATTATGATCTTCTTATTCATTCATTCAGCAAATAATTATTGAGTACCTATTGTGTGCCAGGTGCTGAAGTAGACTGTAAATGTGAGAAGGCTGGTTGGTCCTCAGGGTGTTGGGTGAGTACATCCAGCTAAAGTACACCCAGCTAAATAGAAGTGACAGCTTGTGCGAAGGCCTTGTGGTGGAAGTAGACACTGGCATATTTGGGAAACCGTGTAGCACACCATGGACATTGCTCGATTATAATATGCTTAAGAGAAGAAACCATCTGGGAAACGAGATAAAAGTAACAAAGCCAAACCTTGGCCAGAGGTGGAAGAGTCTACAAGCCATGTTGGAAGTCTTTATCTTGAGAGCAATGGGAAGGTTTTAAGAAAGAGCATCCCTTGTTGAGACTGGATTTTTGAGAATGGCTGGGGAGTTGACTGTACAACGGGATGATATTGCAGTACTCTCAGGTAATGGTGGCCTGAACTGACAGCAGAGTCAGGAAGAAATGGTAATTTCCAGAAACACTTAGAAAGACCTCACAGGACCTGATTACAGAGTATTAGAGGCAGGCTTGGGAAAGTTGAAAAGAACAGCTATGGCTCTGGCCTGAGCTGCTGTAGTGGGGATGGTAGTGCCGTTCACTGAGTTAGAACCCATTTAGATGAGGGACAGATGGTAGGGTTGAGATTTTGAGTTCTACTTTGTAGTTACTGGATCTTGGGTCATTCAATTTGGAGTAGTTAGAGATCTAGTCTAGGATAAATGTTTGAGAATCATCAGTAGTTCCAGCTGTACCAAGATTTTCCTTTTTAAGTTGATTTCCTTGATGTGTCCAAAGATGGCATACCCATAATATGCAGCACAAGATGCAGTTTGGTGCTGTTAAGGAGACATTATTTTATAAGGAGGATAAGGCCGTATGTCCCCATTACTACCACAGTGGTTACTAGGTAACACTGAAGGTCTCCGGGCGCGGTGGCCTATCCTCTAATCCCAGCACTTGGGCGGCTGAAGCAGGAGGATTACTGCAAGATGAAGGCCAGCCTGGGCTACATAGCAAGACCTCATCAAAAAAAAAATGGTGACGGAGACTCTGAGGGCAGGGCACTCCGGCTCAAGGAAGGTAGAGCCGTGTGATCGGGGGTTGGGTGGGTGTAGAGCTGTTGGGACACCTGCAGGGTTGTTTGCGTTGCTGTTGTACTGGGGCACCTGTTGAAGGGTTGGTGGCAATATGAACAAAGTTGCATTTTGGGAATACTAATATGGTGGCAGGGTGAGGGGGCTAAAGGAGAATTTAGAGTCCGTCAGGCTAGTTCGGCAGCAGTAAGACTGACCATGGGATGAGAAAAGGGGCCGTAGCCTCCAGGGTTTCAAGGTGAGTGAGAAGAGTCTGCAGCAGAATCGGAGGCGCCGGCTTACTGCGCAGATACACTGAGTTGAAGGGTGGTGGGACTTCCAGGTGGAACTGCTCGCCAGGCGGCTGGCAGTGTGGGGCTGCAGCTTGGGAGAAAGGTCAGGAGTGGAGATGAAGAACGCAGGGCCTCACATGAAAGTGATAGTTAGGCTGAGGAGAGTGGACAGAGGTCACTAAGGGAGTGTAAAGAATAGAAAAGAACTGAGAATGGGACCTGGGGGACAGGACGAGGAGGAGGAGCTGGGAAAGGATTAAAAGGTGTGTGGGAGGATGGTCAGTCACAGACACTGAGAAGGGGAGGGCTTTCCAGTTGCACTTGCAGTCAGTGGTTTCAGTTGCTGCACAGGAAGAAGTGTGTTTGGTAATGGCAGTGTTCCCAAACCTGGTGTTAGGAGGTGCTCCAGGAGGAAAAGTTTGAGAATCCAGCAGAACCATGTTAAAAAAAAAAAAAAAGAAACAGGTGAAATTAATTTTATTTAGCCCAGTATATGCAAAATGTTGTCAGTTAAACATGTAGTCAGTTTAAAACTTAGTGAGATGGCCAGGGATATAGCTCAGAGGCATAAGCGCCTGCCTGGCAAGGGCAAGGTCCTGAGTTCAATTGCCGGTACCAAAAAAAAAAAAAAAAAAACTTAGTGAGGTACTTTACATTCTTTATATTCATAGGAAGTCTTATTATGAACCAGCCATATTTTATAGTTAAAACACATTTCAGTTTGAACATAAATTTTCACTGGAAATACTTACCTGTATTTAGGTTTCATAAAATTTACTGCTTTTTCATGAAAAAGTAAATTCACATGCCTAAGTTTTTTCAGACATACAAAGTTTTTCCAATAGGGCAGATACCTCTTTTATATTTAAATTCAACTAAAATACAATTACAAATTCGGTTTTAGTGGCACTAGCCACATGTGGCTGCCCTTGTGAACACCATAGTGGACAGCTCAGGGTTATGCAAAGTAAAATAGTCTACTTATAACTCATGTGTATTTTGAAAATATCCAAAATGGTTTCATACTATCACAAAGCATTTCTCAGGATTAATGTCACTTTGAACACATGTTGGCTTGAGGTTGGAAGAGTCAAATCCTTAGTTTTGTATGTGAGGATACAAACATTTTACAAAAGTACATAGATTTCAAAATCTAAAACAGGAATTTAAAATACTGTTTTAGCTATGGTCAGCAGATTGGTACATTGCTCAGTGAGATGAGGGTTCCAGGTGGGTGAGGAAGCGGAAATGAGGATCACATGTCCTCAGAAGCTTCCAGTCTGCAGCCCTAGCCCCCTGCACTGGGGCGATGTCTGAAGGGGAAAGGGCTCATTAGTTTGGATTTGCATTTCCCTTCTCTTTGGTGATACCCAGGCCATTTTTGTATTCTTTGCCCACCTGGGCCAGTAAAACTAATATTTATTGAATATGAGTGACTCTTATTCATAAAAAGCCAGTTCAAAGAGTTTAAATTAATCATTTTATTGATTTAGACTACTTTGTAGCCATTAACTACATAAACCTACATAATAACTTAGAAGATAGAAATGATCTTGAATTCTGCTTGGAACCAAACCTTATTCACACCTGGAAAGTGAGCATTGTCTTTTGGTTACTGCAGTTTTCATTTCACCTGATAGAGAGGAGCTTATTTTTCTATGAAATGGCCTTAAGAGTTTGGGGTATCACCTATAATTCCTAGTGTTGCCTTATAAATTCTATCTTAGTTTAACGACATAGGTTCTCCATTGTTCAGACTGGCCACAAACTCATGGGCTCAGGTGGTTTTTGTTTTTTGTGGTGGTGCTAAGGGTTGAACTCAGGAAGCCCTGAGTTATATTCCCAGTCCTCTTTATTGTATTTTGAGACAGGGTCTCACTAAATTATCCAGCCTGGCTTCTAACTTGTGGTCTTCCTGCCTCTTGTCTCCTTAGTGCTGGGACTATAAACACATGCCACCAGATATTGTTTTTTTTTTGTTGTTGTTTTTGTTGTTGTTTTTAAATCAGTATAGAAAGTAACCCTTTTTATTTTTGTTTTCCTTTACAAGTGTATTTTGGTTATCCATGTATGCTTTTGTAAATGCCAGGCTGTGTAGTGATGGGCTTAAATAATCCCCTTTAATGCCTTAATAAGACTAGAGACCTAGCAGATGATTGCTGGACTTCTCCCAGGAGTCAAAAGCAGCAAGGTTTATAATCAGTAGTTAGAACTAAATGCCCTGGTTTCTTTTACTACTTTGCTTGTAGAAATACTTGCTGTTCTTTTTATCAAGAAGTTCCTATTTATCAGCTGAAGTGAGATAATCAGGTAACTTAGAACAATGACTTTGAAACTTTTTGATTGGATCCACAGTGAGAGACATAATTCGCATTGAGACCTTGGACTCAAATGTATATACTGAAGCAAAAATGTTCAGTCTCTGATACTATGTGTAATGCATTTAGATGTGTTCTATTTAAGTCTATTTTGTAAAGTACCAGTAGTCCCAAAAAGCTGATCTTGACTCACTACATTGATTTAATACATTCACGATGGGGCCATAACTTGTATGTCTCACTGCCGAGCAGCTTAAACCACCGGTGTCACAGGTATGACTGTCTTATGCGGCGGAACTATACTACTTCTACCACCAGTGGTACAAGCCGCTCGATGGGACAGTTACGCATATACCAGGCGGGAACGTGTTCAATGCTCTTCTAAGTGTTGCCTCACTGTGGTGTGAACAAGCTTGGAGGGAACCATTCATGTGGGTTACCATATTCCAGAATGTGATCCCCATTTTTGCTGTTTTTTTGTTTTGTTTTGTTTTGTTTTTTATCTCTCTCTTTTTTTTTTTTTTTTGAGACAGAGTTTTACTATGCAGTTCAGGCTAGCCTCAAACACACTTTGTAGCCCAAGCTGACCTTGAACTCAAAGTGATCCTTCTGCCTCAGCCTCCCGAGTGCTGGGAGTACAAGCGTGTGCTACCACACCCAGCTCTTTTGCTGTTTTAGAGAATCAAATCTGAGTCTTAGTTATCACATCAACTAAATTAATAAATGACTTAAAAAGAGATGTTAGCAGCACAGGGCCTGCCTGGCAGGCGCGAGGTTGTGAGTTTGATCCCTGGTACAAAAAAAAAGAGATGTTAATTTGCTACATCAACATGTGAGAGATAGCTTTTTATTTTTTAAATATGCGGGTATCAGGAGTCGAACTCAGGACCTCGTGCTTGCCAGGCAGGCGCTTATGCCACTGAGCTGTGTCACCGGCCCGAGATAGCTATTTTTGATGACCAAAATGTTGTCTTCCCTGTCCAGGGCAGAGACATTCTCAAAAAGAGTTGGATAGCTATATTGAGAAATGAACATTATATACAGTATAAATATTCTTATCTGTGTGTGTGTGTGTTTATGCTAAGAAATGGAAGTACAGTTGGCCTTCCGGATCCATGGGTTCCACATCTGTGGATTTAATCAACCATGGATTGAAAATTTTTGAAAAAAAGTTGTGTTTATGCCGAACATGTAATCTTTGCAGGGGGGCAGTACTGATCATTGAACCCATGGTCTCATGTATGCTGGACAAGTGTTACAGCACTGAGCTACATCTCCAGCCCCTGAGCATGTAATCTAGCGATGGTTTACAGAATATGGGAGAAAGTGCAGAGGTTATGTGTAAATGCTGCATCATTTTATATGAGTTACTTTTAGGCATCCATGGAGTTTGGTGTCTTAAGGGAATTCTAGAACCAAATTCCCCTGGATACTTTCCCCTCATGTTTTAGAGAGATTTAAGTAGAAAATGCCTTTTAACCACCAGAATATGTATTCTTTTGGAAAAAACCTCAGAGAAAAACAGTGCTGTGGTCCTTCTCTTTTGGGGAGAGGCCACTCTTCCCTCCCCTTTTCTGGGCTTCATGAAGACACATCTCTCGTAGTAACACATTCTAGCTTAGGACACATTTAATACTTTTGATTAGTTCAACATTTCATACTGTTCATTGAAGTGCTAATAGACGTGTTCCCCTCCACCCCCCCATTTCCTTTTCTGATTAAGCTGAATTAAACTGGCCTTTGCTTATTGGTATATTTAGAATATTTAAGACGATAATGTGCATTGAAAAATCTTATGTGATTATAAAATCTTAACAGTATCCATGGTTTTGCTTTTGCTTTTTGGTTTCAACTTGGGGAAATGTGTGATTAGCTTTTCATTCCAATTATTCCTTTCTAAAACTTCATCTTAGATAAGCAAGCTGGATTTGGGTGTTTCCCAAATCTCACACTAATATGGTGGTTCCTAGACTTAAGTGCTGGCATACTGAAACATTGGAAAAGCAGTATTGGAATCCAACACAAGTTACCAGTTTTAAATTTGCCAAGTAAAGACTTTAAAACTTACTTAACAAAAAAGGGATAATCTCAGAATAAAATAATTTATTAAGTTGAATATTACTTTATGAAAATATGACGTTGTTTTCTTTTTTCTTTTTCTCCCCCATTGATCGGTACAGGTAGTAAAGTTCAGCATTTTGGAAAGTAGATCCTAATTATAGGATATGTCAACATGTATTACAATTAACTATGTGCTTGCTGGTTTTATTAGCCTCACCCATAGGAATAAACCTTATTTCAGGTTCTGGGACTACATTCTTCCATTGTTTACTCACTGTAATGATGGTTTCACTCAATCATAACATAAAAAAATTACTTTGTTCTCACTGAATATTATACTGTGATCAGATAACCAACAAAAGCCAACTGTATTAGGTCCTGAGCATTTGTAGAATCTAGAATAATAATAGAAACTTGTAACAAAGTTTATGATTGAGTGAGAAATATGGGTGTGGTGGTTATGTAAAAGTGTCAGGGAGGTCACAAAACTAAGTAATATTACTTACATACATTACTTACATAATATTACTTCTATTGTGGCTAACCTGTTGGCTCTTTTTGAGTTATGAACAATGGCCATGGCAGATTTCCTGTCATTACATACATTTTAATTTTTATATTCATCTTTCACAGTTGTATTTTAGTGGCATAGGCCTTAAATCTGGCAGCCCCACATCAGATGTCCCCTCTGTCCCTTTCTCCCAGGTAGAAAGGCGCTTTTTAGATGCACTTCACTCCCGTAATCCAGCACACTAGGCCAGCACTGGCCTGCCCTGCTGTGATAATGCTATCAGCTGGCTGGGGGTTGCTGTCCTAGCAAGGGCTTGGACTCTTCTCCGTCAGTCCTCGGGCAGAGAAAGGAGAAGGGAAGAGATTAGGGTTCAGTAGGCTGCTGTGTAGACTTGAGCTTGAGCTTGGAATAATCTAGGTCCTGTGTAACTGAAAGAATGTCTTTATTGCCTTAGAATTTGTTGACAATATATAATGAATCTGGCCCTGTGTAGTGTTGGGAATCCAAGTAAGACCCAGCTTTTTTACCTTTGGAACTCTACTAGTAACATGAACAGACAACCTCTTAGTGAGGCTGCCTGTGACAAAATGATACTGAGGGACCCTGCACCCAGGAAAGAGAGAGGCCTATAGGGGTGGGGACCCCCCCCCCATTCCCTAAAAAGGAAGCATTTGAGCTGGGCTTTAAGGGGCAAAGGAGTTCCTTGGTCAAGGAGATAATGAGTAAGCCAGAGGCTGGAATAGTGGCTGAGAACTGAGGTTCAAAAGTCAGGACAACAGTGTCCTTGGGTCAGCCAAGGGTTGGGCGATTTATGTCTTGTGTGCCTCAGCCTTCTCATTGGTCAAATGAGAATACTGCCTACCTCAGGGAGTCAGTACTTAAGTTTTTAGCACATTGCCTGGGTCAGTGTTCACTACTGTTTTCATTATTGTTGTTGCTAGCATCTCAGGCAGAGGAAATAGCATTAACAAAGGCAAAGAGTTAGGAAGTGAGTGGGAGAGTCTGGGAAGCGACGAGCTTGTGGGACACAAGTGTGGGCTGTCTGGAGGAGAGTGGAAGGGGAGTTTGGAGTTGTATTTTGGTGGATTTTCTATTCTCAGAAATTTGGATTTTATAGAAAGCAGTTTAAAAACCCAGCTTGGCTAAACTGAAGTCCACCTGATGATTCAAATGAAGGAGAGTGATTGGGGGAGGCCGTTAAAGCAAGAGGAATGAGTGTGAACATATACTAGGGCAGTGACAGGAAGGGTGGAAAGATCAGATTTTAGAGACACTTCTGAAGTGGAGCCCTTGGGATGTGAGGGCAAGGATAGGGGTGTGGATACCCCAGACTGGGCGAAGGAACCATGCTGTGGATTGGGGAGGGTGTGTGTGGACAGAGCAGGAGGTCGCAATGATCATGGGAGAGAGACTGGAAAGAGGCACATTTTGCTTTGGGCGTATTTTAGATTTGCTAGTTAATATAGTATAGTGCACAAGCAGAAGGAAGGGGCTGGCTCAGGAGAGTTTGGGAGCCGTTGATTTTTGTACAGAGATGGATGGGTACAGGAAAAAGGGTGGTGCTATAGAAACCAGACAGGAAGGGGTATAGGGAAGTAAAGGGTAGCATCTGGGGCAGTGCCCCAGGAGCTCAGCCCAGATAATGCCTGAATGCCTCGAACATGGGCCTTTGGTGTGGTTTTGAGGAACACTGGGGTCCATGGAGCTTCATTGAAGCCCAGAAGGCCCAGCACATTGTTCATCCTGCTTGCTGCTATGGGTTTTCTGGTCTCTTCCTGCCAATACATTGAACAGCTGTGAGACAGGAACTTGTTCTGTAATCCTAGCATCTGCATCGCCTCCGACACACACAGTGCGTGCTTAGTGAGTGTTGATTGAATGCCTGAGTCAAGAATGACGTGAAATAATTCATCAAATATTTATTGAGTGCCATATGTGTTCCAGGAGCTGTGCTAATCCCTGGAGATAAAGCAGTAAGCAACAATAAATAAAAGTCCCTGTCCTTGGTGGGCTTACATTCTGAAGTACAAATAGGAAGGCTGGGGTAAGGAGCAAGAGGTTTTAGAGATACAAAGATGGGCTTTCTGTCTTAGTCATCTGTGAACTGAGCCTGCACCCAGCAGCTGAGTTGGGTTGTGCATGGGAGACAAGGTCAGAGAAGAGACCAGACAGGAGAAGAGATTTGCTGCGTAGTTGATAGGTTGATTGATTGTGTCAACTTGAGTAAGAGAAGCTCAACTACACTGGCTCAGCAGTTCCACACCTTAGGTGTGGAAGACCCACCTTGGGGCTTCTTGTCACCTGCATGGTATAAAGGGGAAATGAAGAAGGGTGGATTGGCTTCTGTTTCTTTAGAGGAGCTCCAGTCTTTGCCTTCACCTTGGATGTCATTTCCTGGCTTGCAACATAGACCCTTCAGCTTCCGGCACAGACCCATTGGCCTCCTCACGGGGACTTGCACAGGACGCCGCAGTGAGCGCCAGACCTTCGAGTGGATTCTTTGGTCTCCTTTGTGCAGACACCCTCTGCACTCTTTCTCATCTGACTCTTTGGTGGCCACTGTAAGCCAGTCTTGTAGGTTCTTGTATATTTGTATATCTTGTGTTATCTCTGTCTAGTAAACACTGACTGTTACAGCCCCAGAGAGAAAAAGTAAGCTTGGAATTGGAAGGAAGAATATTGGAAGGAGTTCCCATAGGAAGCATTCATTGTCTCTGTAAAATAACAGGTGAAGCCCAAGTGGAAAAGGGATCCTAAAGAAAAACAAACCATTTACAACAGCAACCCCCACCTCACCCCACCCCCAAGGAAAAGAAAACTACAGAGAGTTGCCTCGGCCAGCTCCAGGGGCTTTGCTGAGTGAGGCTTGGTGGGTAACTGCTGCGATCTGTGCCTGTATAGGCTTTTTCTTCACAAGTCAATGTGAAAAACCACGGTTAGTTGGGGTTGTTGGAGGCAGTTTTCCAGGCCGAGTGAGGATTGGCCTGGAAAGAAAGTCTTTGGAGAACATTGCTGAATGTTCACTAGAGTCTAGGCTGCAATGGAAATAAACTGAAAACCAGGGGTAGGCATATAGCCTGGAAGAATAGGAAAGAGGAGGTCTGGGCGGCAGGAGGTGGGACCTTGTATATTTAGAAGGGAAAGCTAACATTCCGACGTGCTGCTCGCACACTGTTCCAGGTGCTTTACCCATGCTAACTCATGTAATCTCCCGAAGCACTTGTGAGCTAACTGCTGAGAGGTTAGGTAGGAAGTGACCCAGAAACCACGGCTGTTGAGTTCGGCTATTTGAGCACTGCTATTCTGCTTTAGGGGGGAAAAAAGGCTCTCCCAGGCCAAGTAGCTTTGCAATGGCTCCTGAAGTTGCCAGGCCAGCCTTCCTTTTAGAAGAAATATTTGGGGTGGTGTGAAATGCGGCTATAGGCTGGGCCCCTCTCCCTTATTAAAATAAGTATTCACATTTTAGGCAACAATGTATAATAGTCTTCTGTATCCATGGGTTCTGCATCCTCAAACCAACTGTGGATTGAAAATATTCAGAAAATAAATTGTGTCTGTATTGAATGTACAGACCTTTTCTTATTATTACCTAAATAATACAGCAATAATTTACATAGTATTTATATTATGTTAGGCATAAATAATCTAGAGATGATTTAAAGTATATGGGAAGATGTGGAGTCTTTCAGGGGCCCTGTAACCAGTCCCCCACAGATACCTAGGGCTAGGACTGACTGTACTTTATATAGAGTACACTTAGTGTTTCCTATCTGCTTTGCTCATGTTAAAATGTCCTTCAGTAAGAAACAAAGAACACCTAACATTTTAGGATTAGGGAAGACTTTAAATGCAATATAGATTCTTTGAGGTATGGCATCCTCTGTTCACTGGTTCATCCACCACTTTGAGAGATGGGGAGGCTACAAGAGCTTGTCTGATAAGTGTGCCTAACAGGAGAGAAATTTGCACAGCCTGTCACAGAAATGCTGGTAGTGTCAGCAGTAGTTTGGGGGGTGTAATTCCTGTCTGACAGACAGGACTGAGTACTTTTCCAGGGCAGAGTTCACTTGGTTTTTGGCTAGAATGGACTTTCCTGGATAATTAGTTGGACTTCTGTTAGATGAGGAATTTAGTCCCCTGGCCCTGTGCTCTCATCCACAGCTTAGGCCTGTGATGTGTCGCTCAGGGTCTAGGCCCTCTGTAAACCCTAGAGAGACCCTCTTTAAACTTAGGTTGGAGGTTGTTGGGAAGCACAGAAATGTAGACAACTTCATCCTTCTGAATGAAGAGTTATTTTGGAGACCACGATGTATATTCATGGTACCTCAGCAGTTTTGTTTGCATTCTTTTAATGATGGCTTGGCTCTCACTGCATGTTGGAAGGAATGCTACTATATATTCCATGTCTTCAAGGTAAACAGTTTTTTTATGGTTTTAAAAGAACACAGAGAAACCACATAATCTTATTTGCCAAGAAAGCTTAAAAAGTCAAATATTGAAAATACAGAGCAAACAGATCATCTGGCATTATTTGCTAGCAGTTTTTTTTTTTAGATTCACTCCTTAGTGTTTTCTGTTGATGCCACATGTTTGAAATGTCTTACCTGTGGGGATTTTCCCTTTTTTGCTTGATTCACTACTGGGGACTAGCTTTTATGTCTTTTTTTTTTAAACCCATGTTGCTAAAATGGCCTGTGGGTTACCTTTTATTTTTAAAAATTGGTTACCCCTTTCTTTTTCTTCGCTGGTGATTGCACTCAGGACCTTGGTGCATGCTAAACACACACTGTACCACTGAGATACACCCGCCACCAGTGAGTTCTTTATGTGGTCTTTTGTGAGAGGATGGATCTTAATAGTCATCGGTACTTGATAGAACTGGGTGGATAGGTAAAAACAAGATAACCCACCACTGAGATAGTGCAGGCTGGGATTCATTTGTCTCTTAGATTAATTGGCATCTTTCAGTGAAAGTCAAAGTGCCTGTTTATGGCATGCCCTAATTCCCTTCCCCAATATCGATTACTTTTTTCAGGTGGGATGAGCTGTTTGCTCACTGTTGGTGTTTTCTGTGTTCCCCCTTGGTTTGGTCACAGGCAGTGATGGGGCAGAGACAGCTCAGGCTGGCAGTTACTACCAAAGTTCTTCAGTGGGTTCTCAGAGTTCTGTGGGACCAGTATTAAAACATTGCTCTGAAGCATACTGAGTTTTTCCCATGAAGCTCTGAGGGAGACAGGATATGAATGATATTCATTAGGTGCCCATTATATAGCAGGTTCTTCCCATTAGCTCATTTAGTACCTCATTTAGTCTCCTGACAACCTGATGGGGGAATGGTTTATCTTTTTAAAAAAAGAAAAAGAAAGGAACACCAGCAAGCTTAGTAGCCAGACTGAGGCCCTGTAAACAAGGAAGCAGAAGAACTGGGTGCTGTAACTACAAAATGTATGTCTTTCCAAGCCTTCTTAAATGCAGTGTAGAATAAGTTGGCCCCTATTCTGTGTTAAAATAAGGGTGCAAATGATGGGCACCATGGGTACCCTCTGCACTGCATTCCTAGTAAATAACCAGTGACTGAGACCTGTGCAGACAATGTGCACAACAGAAGGTCTTTGGGAACAGTTCTGGACGGCCACTGTAAAAAGATTTTTGAGAAGCTTGTCAGATTAACTAAAAAAAAGAGAAATCACTGATGCATTAAAGACTTTATTTCAGGTGATTAATTGAAAGCCAAGTTGATGGAGACATTTAAAATATCTTAACTGTATCAGGATTAAGTTGTAATTGTTAATGTATAATCAAATAGAGCTTATCAAAGCTATAGTGAAGAAAATAGAAATCATTTGTAATTAGACAATAATTAAGGGCAAGTGCATGCCCAGTGATTTTAAAGTGCTTGAGAACAATTAGTTTTCTTAAGTAGGTTAAACAGCTGAGTTACAAGCTTGTTTACACTATTAATTTACTTAGCAAACCTGTTCTTCATAGATGATGCAAAGGTGAACTTTAGCTTGGCTTTCTGAATTATTAGAAGCTCAACTTTAATGGATATTCTTTTAAAAATATATTTTATACTATATGTTTTTTAAAATTCTAAAAATATTCTTCTGTTCTTCCTTTGATCATTTTCGACAGTTCAGTCCAAAAGGCTAGTGAGTAGACAGAGCGAGGTGTAGGAGGTCTGTCTGGCCATAGGGGTCACTGGCTGAGGAGACTGTCACATCAAGCAAGGGCTGGTGTGGTGTCAGAACCCAGGGGAGGTGGAGACATCCATGTGTGGCTGTGATGGCAGCAGTGACGAGAGATTGATTACATACAAGAAAGTGTGTTCAGGATCATGGGAGCCAGCAGCTCTCACTGTTGCAATAGGGTGTCAGAAATACTATTGGAAGAAAGATTTGTGCTAATAAAGTATCTGTTTCTTTGTAAGAGAGGAATCTTTTTTGTGGATGTCTTGTACTCTGAGTAATTACTTTGAAGATAATGATGCACCATGTATTAACTATTGTTATTCTGTTATTTTATTATGAAATTTTTATTTTTTCATAAAATACTATTGGGGAGAAGACAAACTAGCATGAACCTTACAATGTTAGATTGCTATGAGAAGTATTGGTGTGGGTGTGTGGAGTTTAATAAATGTCAGTAAATATAGAAATAATATCAGCATAAAATGCATGCATGTCATATGTATTTATGTCTGTGTATGCATACATATCTACTCAGTTCTCTGGCTCTGTCCACACCAGAGACTGAGAGGACTGCCTGGGAGCAGCAGGACTCAAGAAGCAGTGAGCACATCAGGTGCCCAGATCTCAGCTTCCATGTAGTACCATTTTCCACTAAAAGGAACCCCAGCTTCTTGAAGAAATGGCTAATTATAGGACTGGGCCAGATACGGTTAAGGTGAATCTAGAACAGCTATCTTTATTAGAAATCAAAGAAATCTTCAAAGAGAGGTGAAAACATGCCCAAAGGACACAGATGCCAGCTTGAAGGGGCTCCCGCTGGCTAAATCTGGGGTAATTTGTTCATTAAAATTTAAGAAATGATAGTTTTGAATAAAAGAAAGCTAAGTGTTCTCATATAACTTCACCTACTTTGCAAGCAAACCTACATATGGATTCATGAATAAATTGAGTTTGAAGAACAGATTAATTGCAGAGTACCCTCCACAGAGTGCCTGTTGATCACCGAGGGGAAAAGTAACTGCAGTGGAGAAACCTGGCAGGCGCCACCTTAACCAAGTGCACCAGCGAATATCACCAGCAATGGCACAGGTTGGAATCTCATCACCTGTTAGGATGCAAAAGCGATGCATCATCATGTCTGTGATATTCCTGCCAAGGTGCATGACATGAATGTAATTATGAAGAAACGGCAGAGAGACACAGTTTGGGGATAGTCTGCAAAATGACTAGTCTGTGATCTTCAAAAGTTCCATGAAAGTCAGAGCAAGACTAAGAAACTGTTTTAAACTGAAGGAGGCTAAAGAGACATGCCAACAAAATGCAACACATGATTCTGACCTGGGTCTTTTTGCTCTAAAGACCATTTCTGGGACAAGTAGCAAAACTTGAGTGGGGCTTCAGGAATAATGGCAAAAAGGTATCCATGTTAATTTTCTGACTTTGATGGTTGTATTATAGTTACATAGGACAGTGGTTTTGTTTTTAGGGCAACACATGTATTTGGGGTGAGGAGGCATAAGATTAGGAATTTACCCTGAATGGTTCTAAGAGAGAATTTTCTTTGTACTATTTTTGCAACTTTTCTGTAAGTTTGAGATTGTTTCAAAATTTAAAAGGATTCTAAAAATTAATTTTTTTTTTTTTTTTGTAGGTACCAGGGGTCAATCTTAGGACCTCATGCGCCAGCAGGCACCCACGCCGCTGAGCGATATCACCAGCCCTTTTTTCATATGTGGGTACTGGGAGTCTAACTCAGGACCTCGCACTTGCCAGGCAGGCGCTTATGCCACTGAGCTATCCCGCCGGCCCTAAAAATTAATATTCTTGCACTAAAATTTAAACCATGAAAAATACGTGAAATTAAAGACCTCCATTTTTTATTTAAAACTCTTCTTTTTTTTTTTTTTTTTTTTTGTGGGTACCGGGGGGTCGACCTCAGGACCTCGTGCGCCAACAGGCACCCGTGCCGCTGAGCGATATCACCGGCCCCTTTTTCGTATGTGGGATCCGGGAGTCGAACTCGGGCCCTCGCGCTTGCAAGGCAGGCGCTTATGCCGCTGAGCCATCTTACCAGCCCTAAAACTCTTCTTTTGGACTGGAGGTATGGCTCAGTGGAGTACTTGCCTAGCATGTGCGAGGCCCTGGGTTCCATCCTTAGCACCACAAAAAGGGGGGGAGGGGAATCAACCTCAGGCATTTTTTATTATGTATGAATGAATATATAATATACACTGTAGATCGTATTGAGTATTTGTGATGTGCTGGGTGTGCTGCATTCCTGGGGATACAGTAGTTGTGATCAAAAGGATCATCCCCTGCCCCAAGGTACTCAGCCTTGTATTATTCAGAGGTGCTGTCACTTTTGGCTCCTTCATGGCAGGCAGGAACATGCTTGTGGGAGATTGGGCTCTGAATTCATAACCCAGCCCTGCCAACAACTGAGATCCGCTCAGCTTCACTGCCTCTCCCCCCATTCCCGTACATGCAGATTGGTGATACTACTGCCCCCTCTAATAGCACTCTTGTGAGAATTACACGAGGTGGTAAGGAGATGTTAGGGTACTTACGCCTGTGTGTGGCACTTAGATAGAAGACACTCAGAAATAGTGCTCTTGCTGATGGATGTTCAGGTTATGACCTTTTATAAGCAACCTAAAATTGCCTCGTGTATGTGTTGCATATTTACACTTTGGAAACTTTAACTGTCTTGTCTCCCTTCTGTCATGAAGTTTTGCTTTTAGTGGCTTTGTGGTCTCATAGAGTGATGTGAAAAACTAGCTGGAGAATTTGCAATATTTGTCTGAAATGCTGGAACATGAGCAATATGGAATATGAAATACTGGCTTAATTCCAGTATTTTTCCAACATTATTGTTCTTATATGGGATTTTGCCTATTTCCCAAATAATTAAATTGTGGGCTAGTTTGGGTGAATTTGCTTAAGTTTGAAGGATCATGTAATGCTGACCATAGGAAATGTGAAATTACTGTGTCTCAAGTAGTATAAGCCAAGAAAATACTATGTATGAGGTTTTGAGAACTTTGCCTGGTGGATTTGGAATATCAGAAAAAGGAGTAGATTTTAATTTCCTGCTTGTTTTAGTTTAATTAAAAACATTTAATTTGATGTTTATATTCCTGTATGTCCTGCTTCCAACCCTTCTTTAAAAACCAGAGTAAGCTGTTAAAACCTAAATTGCTTTTTTTTTTTTTTGCCTCTGGCAGACCTATTTTGCAAATGACCAACTTTCTATTTTGAGTTTTTAACAAGAATGTTGCCTCTTGTTACCTTTCACATTTGAAAGAATCAAATAACTTATTTATAGGATATTATAATTGCAAATAGATGGTGATTTTCCTGTACTCGGGAGGAATGTAAATAAACCATTGCTACTGTGACTGTATAGTAAACTCATGTAGAACAGGAAATGTGCTTGAAACCTATGAAGCAAAACAGTGTCTATCTGTCCAAAAGAGATAAAGAGATAACCCATTTCTTTAAGATGAATCTGATTTAGGTTATTGCCTCAAGTTAGCAAATGACTTGCTTCTCAGTTTGGAGATAAGTAGCCCACAGGGTTGCGTAATAACTCTCATGGTTTTAAGAAGACCAGAATGTTTCGTCCATGTCACTAGCCTTTGTGGATTGCTAGTCCTTGAAGACACGGTAAAGGGGGTCCATCTGGGAAGTGCCTACTGAACTAGGGACAGGAGTGGCCCGAATGGAGAGGAAGGAACTGTGCCTGAGAGTCTGTGTTGCTGTGTGTCTCAGAAGCGACAGCCCATCAGCCTTGCTTCCATCCCCCGCTCTTCCACACATTTTGCTTTCAGTGAAGAGGACTTCAGGCCTATTGCCTTTTTGTTTGTTTGGTCTCGCTATGTAGTCCAGGCTGACCTTGAACCTCATGATCCTCCTGCCTCAGCCTCCCAAGTGCTGGGATACAGGCGTGCACTACCACTCCCAGCAAAACCTATTGCCTTCATCTTTGCAGGCTGGCATTAGCTTACAAGCAGGTTTCAAAAAAATGCCAGCCACTGATGACCAGCCTGTCTTGTTGAGTGTGGTAGAGAGAACTAATTACTGGTAATCACATACTGTGTTTAGCAATCACTTAAAAAAAAAAAAAAAAAACCAAAACCATTTTTGATTCTAAGCTATTGGTGTTCCCTAGGCAGGTGCCAGGATACTGTAATACATCACAAAGACCTCATATGTCATACAGCTTGCCAGGTTTCTGCCTCCCCAGAGTCTAGACCGCCCCACTTAATGGATTCCCATCAGGGTTGTTCCTGGCTGCATGGCTCACCTTCTTTCCATCAATCCACATTCTACCAATTGCGCTTCCATAATAGAAGTCAGCTTCATGAGAATACTCTTTGTTTCTACTCTAATCTCTTCCAGGTATGTCATGGAAATACAAAAATGTACAGTTGGATGGTAAAATAGTATTGGGAAGACATGTTTCATTACTTTAATAAATACCACTTACAGTAACTTAACATGTACAAGGAGTTCTTTCGGTTTTGGTTTGTTTTTTTTCATGGTGCTAGGGATTGAATCCAGAACTTTGTGCATGCTAGGCAGGTGCTGTACCACTCAGCTACACCACCAGCCTTCAGTTACAAGAATTCTGTATTTAAGATGAAACTTTGAGACTCAGTAAACTCTTTCTTTATATAGCCTTAGGTTCAGTCACCAGAATAGTCTCGTGGTGAGGTCTTCTGCCCATTTGTTTTGTTTGATTCTTATTTCCTGCCACGTGGCAAATGTGGCTGAGAATTACCTTTAGAAACTGCTGAAAACTCTAGCCCAGTGATGGTGAACATTTTAGAGACTGAGTGCCCAAACTGCAACCCAAAACCCACTTACTTATTGCAAAGTGCCAACACTGCAGTTAAACCTGACTGTCCGATGTTTGGCTGTGGGGTGATGTGGCTCGTATGCCGGCAGAGAGGGCTCTGCGTGCCACTACAGCACGCGGGGCCGTAGGTTCACTACTGCTCTAGCCTCATCTTTCTAAGGGTTCAGTGGTGCAGAATCCTGGAAGGCTATGAGTCAGTCATAGGGTGGGTGTCTTTTATTGTCCATTATAATGTGTTTATCTCACTATTTTTTCCTTCTTCCATTTTGCTTCTTATCATCTTTCTATCTGAATAGCATCACCACATCACCACTTGCAGCCCTCTACTTCTCACCCATAGTTGCCTCTTAATAAATGAAAGAGAACCCAAAGAAAATGAAAGGAAATAACAGAGAAGGAAGGAAAAACTTTTTTTCTTTTTGGGGGGGTTTTTGACACAGGGTCTTGCTATGTAGTTCAGGCTGGCCTTGAACTCACTATAGTCCAGGATGGCCTCCAATTAGAGGCAATTCTCCTGCCTCAGCCTCCCGAGTGCCGGGATTATTGGTGTGCACCACCATGCCCAATAGAAACATTTTATAATGCAGTGTTTTAAACCAATATTTAACTGCTTATATGTTACCACATCTCTTTGAATTTTTAAAGGAATTGAATATTTGTCTTTTGTATTTCATAAGCCATTGCATTGTGTTTAAACTGTGGATTCTTTGTCGTTTAATTGTAAGACATGGAATTAGGGGGGCAGGAACTTTTTAATGTATGTATTTCAAATTTTGTTCAGTCTTGTTAAAAATAAGAATCTAGCATTTATTTATGGACCATTAGGGTGACCTGGATCTAGTTCTTTCCCCCATGAGATGTTGCGGCCCCAACCAGCCAGTCCCGATTTACCTGCTTCCACATTAGTTCCCAGGGACTATTTGCATTTTGGGGGCTATCGACCTGCCTTTTTGTTTCCTTTGTCCCTCTATTTTCAGAAAATGTCATCAAATGACTAAGCAGAGTACATTTTATGTGTTGCAAAGCAGTTTGTGGAACTTGGGTTTTAATGTTGGCCCCGGTATCTTGTAAGCATGATGTATCTCTAAATGATAATGTGTGTAACCCAGCCAGGGGGCTGCCTGGCCTCATTGATGCTCTTCTGTGAGAATAATTGACTCGAGTAACTGCAGAGCTGCCTGCGGCTATCAAGAAGCTCAGCTATACTTATGCCACCTGCTATTGTTCTCTCTCGGTGCTAGTGGCAGCGGCTGGTTTTTCTATTTTTAATAAGTTAGCAGTTACTTGATTTTTGTAGAGAGACTAACAATTGACTGAAGTGGCACAGTAAAAATGTAGTTGGTTTCTAACCTTCATTTTCATTTATCCATTGAAATTAATGGTATTAAGGACTCTCATCTGTTATTATATTGAAAGTATGATGCATTTTTATCTTACCAAAGAGCACTGTCCAGCTTTTCCATTTTGAAACCAGTATACAGCCCTGTAACTCAGAGCACTTAGCTCAGCATACATTAACTTTAACAATGATGTTAATTTCAGGTGTGTTCCACAGATAAAATCTAATAAGCTAATCAACTGTTTCTGGCCAGTCCAGAGTGTGCTGGGCAATTTTTTTCATTGATTGGCTTACTGTCACAGGGAAATTGTCACGTTCTTTTTTGTTTTGTTCATTGATGTACCCCACGTGCTTAGTTGAGTTTTAATATTTGTAACATTGCAATAAGCAAGTATAATTAAATAATAGATGGTGTTCACAGACTGTTAATATAAGGTGAGACCAGTGTTTTGTGCACCAGTACAAAAAAGGATTTCTTGTTGTTGTCTAAAGGTCAGAAAATTACTGATACTCTGGAAATGCTGATTCTAAGGCATATGTATTTACAAAGAATTTAGATACACTATATTAATGTAATCACTTAAAAATCACAGTCAAAATCAACAGTCAAGGGCCGGTGAGATGGCTCAGCAGCTTAAGCGCCTGCCCGGCAAGCGCGAGGGCCCGAGTTCGACTCCCGGAACCCACATACGAAAAAAGGGGCCGGTGATATCGCTCAGCGGCACGGGCGCCTCCTGGCGCGCGAGGTCCTGAGGTCGACCCCCCAGTACCCACAAAAAAAAAAAAAAAAAAAAAAAAAAATCAGTCAAAATCCTGGTTTGCCTACAAAAGTACTAATAGTCATCAACCTAGAAACTTTGGAAGCATGTGGGGTCCATTTGTTGTGTCCTGAAAATGCCTCATTAATTTGAGAGTTGGCAGTTAAGCATTGAATATGATTTAAAAATAATTGAATAATTATCTGGAAATTATAACAAACAGAATTACTAGTGGTTCAGGGTACGGGTTGTTTTTGCTTTTGTTTTTTGGCAGTACTGGGGATCGAACTCTGAGTTTTGCACATGCTAAGTACATACACTGCCACTGAGCCATACAGCTAACCCAGAAGTACTGTTTTTTTGTTTGTTTTGTTTTGGTACCGGGAATCGAACTCAGGACCTTGCACTTGCCAGGCAGGTGCTTGTGCCACTGAGCTGTATCCCTGGCCCCAGAAGTACTGGTTTTGTAACATTCTTCATTTACTATATTATCTCATTATTTTAAAAATGTAATTATTGAAAGTGTTGGATATATCATCTTTAGAGCATTTTATTCTAAATTCATCAGAAGAGTGCTTTGGAATAAATACAGTATCAGTGCTATTTTGATTTAATGAATGCACTGAGTGAATTTGAGGGTCTAAAATTCTTGGCTTTTTGTTTTTGTTTTCTTTTTTTGGAGATAGGGCCCTGCTGTGTTGCCCAGGCTAGACTGGAACTTTTGGGCTCAAGTGACCCTAACGCCTTAGCCTTCCAGGTAGGTGGGACTACAAACACCACTATACCCGACCGTTTTTTGGGTTTGAGGTTGGTGGATTGTTTCTCACCTGTCACAGCAAAGGGACAATCCAGGGAATAGTATTTAAGAAATTATGTGGTGGAACCAAACATTGGGTTCTACCTCTAGAGTTACTTCCTTGGGTTCTTAGACCTTTACATTTAGTTTTCTCAACTGTAGCATGAGATCAACAGAATTTACCTCAGGTTTATGAGGTTTATACATTTAGATCAGTGCTAAACACATAGTGAGCACTGAAATACTAGATACTTGTATAATTATTAGAATGTTTGACTTCTGGATGAGTTGCCCACTGAGGAAGTTACTGGGCATGAGTTTATTACTAATAACAGTTGCTCCAGATCAACAGAGTTTTACCTTTCTTATTTTTTATTTTTTTTTGTGGGTACCGGGGGGTCGACCTCAGGACCTCACGCGCCAACAGGCACCCGTGCCGCTGAGCGATATCACTGGCCCCTTTTTCGTATGTGGGATTCGGGAGTCGAACTCGGGCCCTCGCGCTTGCAAGGCAGACGCTTAAGCTGCTGAGCCATCTCACCGGCCCCGAGTTTTACCTTTTTTAGTTACATGATTCACTGTTTAAGAATGTAATTTTTAGAAATATCATTACTGAAGCAAGAGAAAATATAAGAAATTTGAGAATAAGCCTAACAAGACCTCCATGGAAAAAAATGTAAAATTATATTAATAAACATTAAAATAGACCTAAATAGACATAGAGCCCTTTCACGTTGATGAATAAAGAAGGCTCAGTAATTTAAAGATGTTACTTCTCCTCAAATTGGTACACATTCAAAGCAATTCCAATAAAAAAATCCCAGTAACTTTTCTGCGACTTGATAATTTAAAAATGTATGAGAAAGAACAAGACTGTCAAGTGGGAGCATTAGCTGGCTACTAGATATCTTACCATAAAACCGTGGTGATGGAAGCAGTGTGGTGTAGATGGGTCAGTGGATCAATTGGAAGCCTAAGCTCAGACCACCGTGCATGTGTGGAATCTTACTCTGTGGTGGAAACGGCCGTGCTCGTCCATGGAGAGAGGTGACAGTTGACACTGCAGACTAGTGGGGGGAGGGAAATAATGGACTTTCCAATCAATGGTGGAAATACTCCATACAAATTATATTAGTCTCTTAGGGCTGCCATATCAAATACCACAAACTGGATGGCTTAAAATATCTGAAGGTTATTATCTTAGAGTTTTGGAGCCTACCAGTCCAAAATCACACACCCTCTGAAAGCTCTAGGGAAGACTCTTTCAGTCCTCATCTCTTCCTAGCTTCTGGTGCTTCCTAGCAGCCTGGGTGTTCCTCGGCTTATAGATGCATCACTTCAGTTTCTGCCTCCATCTTCACATGAAGCCTCCCTCTGTGTGTAAGGATCAAGTTGCACACCATATACAAGAATAAATACCAAGTGGATTCTGATAAATATGAGAAACTTTGTTATTTGTAGAGTATAGGAGAATATGACCTTGGAACAGGGATTATTTAAATGCAATAACAAAACCCACAAACTATGAATGAAAAACATTGATACAATCATGTTCACTATAATGAAGACTTACATTCATCAAATGACACTATAATGAAAATGAGAGAGAAACTAAGAGAAAAATCAGCACATGTGATCAGCAAAGGATGTGTATCTAGGGCTGGGTATGCAGCTCAGAGGTAGAATGCTTGCCCACCATGCCTGAGGACCTGGATTCCATCCCAGGATTGAAAACAAGCACACACATACAACCAAAGGATTAGCATCCAGAATACAGTAAAGAACTCAGAATTAGTCAGAAGACCTAATAGAAAAAATAAACAAAAGAGAATTCCACAGTAGAGGAAATCCACCTTAATTAGACCAAAGAAATGCAAGTGAAACCACAATGAGTTATCATTTTTTATATCCACCAAACTGTCAAACATTAAAAGATTTGAATCCAGGTGTGATTGTATATGCCTATAATTCCAGCACTCAGCAAGCCAAAGCAGGAGGATTGTGAGTTCAAGATCAGCCTGAGCTTCAAAGACAAACCTTGTCTCCTAAAAAAGAAAAAAGAAAAGAGGAAAGAAAAAGATTAGAGAATACCAAGTTTTATTAAGGATATGAAGCAGTGAAAGCTTATATTTTTCTGGTAGGGAGTGTAAATTGTTGTAACCACTTTGGAAAATGGCGTAGTGGTACTGAGGATCATACCCAAGGCCTTTGTACTGAGCCACATCCTCAGACCTTTTTAAGAAAGTTTTGAGACAGGGTCTTGTTAAATCACTAGATTGCCCAAGTGGGCCTCAGATTTGTGATTCTCCTACCTTAGCCTCCCAGAGTGCTGGGATTACAGGTGTTAACCACCAGGGTTGGTGCTTATTCACATTTTTATCAAAGCAACAATATGCTCATTTTTTTCCTTGGCATCTAAGTAAATTGAGCCAGATGGAAAATGTCCAGTGACATTGTAAAACACTGTATGATACAGCAGTTTCATTTGTGGGCATGTATTCACCCCACTGAAGAACTCTTGTGTATGTGTATGTACACAAGTACTAGGATGTTTGTAGCAACGTGGCCTGTAGTAGTAAAAGTTGGATACCTACATGCGCATCAGGAGAATGGATGAATACATTAGCGTAGTCTTTATGGCTTTTGCATGAGTGACCTACTACAGCTAATATTTCTCAACATAAGTGTACTTCAAGAACATAGCATTAAGAAAGTTAATTGCAGAATAGAGCAGGATAATTACACTTGTAAAATTCAAAAATATATAAAACTGAAGTATTGTCTAGTGTACAAAGCATTATGTAGTAAGTCAAGAGGGTGCTAAATTAGTTGAGGCAGTTAACTGATGGAATACAGAAGGGAGGGTGATACAAGGGCTTCTGGATCCTGGAAAGTTCTGTTCAAGATGAGTAGCGGATGCACAAAGTTCTTTTGTATGTCTTAAATATTTAATGATAAATTTAGAAATGACCCACAAGTTTTATTGTTTTCAAGAATGGAAAAAATAACAGAAATGCCTCCATCCAAAAAGTAATTCAAGCACCGAATACTTATTTTTAAATGTGTTTTGAATTCTTCGTAGATGAGAGATGCTGTCATGAATCAGGGTAGAGAAAGGCCTGGTGATCCTTGTTTGTCTGACTTTGGCATCAAAGTGGCTTCTGACACTGTAGACGTGACAGTGTGTCTCAAGAGCCTGCTGTAGGGGTTTTTAGCGGCATGTAAAAGCTTATTCACATTTTTATTGAAGCTACAATATGCCCATCTCCTGTTCATTTTATTTTTTTCTTGGCATCTAAGTAATTGAGCCAGATGGAAATGTTTCCCACATTAGATTCTCTTTCACCATGTCAGCCATTTAATTTTACTGTTCCTAATCTCCTGTTGATAAGACTTCAAAATGTGAGTAGTTGACTAAGAGAGTCCGGTTTATTCTAGACAAAGTTGATAGCTTATTCTTGGGGGCAATCTTGCTTTAGAACATTTACTTTCCCACTAAATTCTCTGGTACAAAACTGTTTAACAGTAGTATGCCTGCCCTTTTCTATTGAAATCTTATAGTTATTAAATAAGATAGAAATAAATAAAGCCAGCTTTTGTTTCTTCCAAGCGTACTTGGACAAGCAGTCACCTGGTTAGCAGCTGAAAAACCCCAAACCTTTATCTTACCAAACAACATGAAAAATTCATTACCATATGAAGCCTAGTTAAGACAAAACGGCCATGAGGGAGGGTGGTTTAAACCAATCCCCTTTAGTCCTTGAGCAATCCAAGAGCCACTCCTAACGGTAGCCAGGAGAGACTTTGAGTGCCTTCAGAGCGGTTAAGAATTGGTATGTTAGCCACAAATGGGGTGCAGTGTACAATTCTGTCCAGCCTTGGGGTTCCCAGCCTTTTGTTTGGCCACCTGCATATGAAGCTTCATAACCTGTTTGTCCCCAGCAGATGGACTTAAGCACAGTCTTGTTCATCTGGAATGTTCAGCACGATGGCCATCGTAATTTTACATTATCTTTAGTAAGATTTTTGCCATTTTTGTAAATATTTGCAGCTTTCAGGGCCTAATATTGATACATGTAAAAGGAAAATGTAGCAGGAAGCTAGAGTACTCAGTTCTTCAGAAATTAAGGCTTGTATGTATGCATATATATATATGTGTATGTGTGTACTTACTGAGGATCAGACCCAGGGCCTTCGCACTGAGCTACATCCCTACCCCTTTTTAAATTTCGAGACAAGGTCCCACCAAGTTGCCCAGGCTGGGCTCAAACTTTCAATTCCCTTGCCTCAGCCTCCCAGAGTGCTAGGATTACAGGCATGAGCCACTATGCCCAGCTGTGGATCTTGTTTTTGAATCTTGGGTCTCTCAGAGATTAAAACTAAAGTGGCAAATGCTATAGGGTTAGGTCGTGTAATGCTTTCACAGTACCTCGTTGCATAGACATTTTCTGGAGACTGATGGGTGATCTAATGTCAACTAGTTCATTTAGTGACCAGCTTATCCTAACCATGGGGGAGTGTGTGTGTGTGTGTGTGTGTGTGTGTGTGTGTGTGTGTGTGTGTGTGTGTGTGTGTGACAATCTCTCTAATAGCTTCTAAGTGCCCCAACTGCCCTCCTTCAGGTTGTGGCTTTGAGATTCCCTTGGTCAGTGATTTCCCAGTTTCTGTCTGATTGAGACATCTGAGTGTGAAAGAAAAATACGTGAAGCTAGAACCCAGATACCTGGGAATTCCAAAAGCTGGCATTTGCCCCCTGCAGGAATAGCCACTTAACTGCAACCACTGTTCACTTACCTTAAAAACAGCAGCCCTTGCCAGTGACCCCTCAGCTGCTGAAATGCAAAGGTCAAATGCTCTCTCACCGCACAGACTAATCCTGGATTCGAAAGCCGAAAAGTCGGGGGATTCAGTGCAACGAGAACAGAGTCAGGCCCAAGAGGAAGGTACAACCTCCATTCAGCCAGGGACCTCACTCAAAAAAGGGGTCGGTGGCACCTCCCTTGCATTTCCTAAGGGGTCTCTGGAGTCATCAGCATTGTCCTTTTAGCCCCTTGTCAGTCACCGGAACTGTCAAAACACAAAACTGCCTTGAATTTACTTTAAAGATCTTAATGGCTTTTATTTGTGATTCTAGAGTCAGTAACATCTCATTCCGTAAAATAGGTATGTTCTAATGAGCAAAGCAGAAGATGTTGGTTTATAGACAAAGAAGGCAGAAACACAAGTAAAAACACATTGGTTGTTCGAAGTTTACTTTCCTTGTAAAGGTTAAAGCAGAGGGAATTCTCTTACGCCAGCTAAAGCTGGCTTGTTTGGTAGATTTGGCCGTTAATCTCTCACTGTGATTTCTCAGGTCAGATAAAGAACTCAGTTTTGGCTTGCAGCTTTGGCCTAACTGACTCCATGTTGCTTTGGCCGATGGGCTTAGTGCAGGAGCTCTGTCCAAACCAGTGGCTGCCTGTAAATTTTGCTTCATACAGGATGCCCTGGACTCTGCCCTTCTCTAGATCCATAGGCCGTGCTTTGCTCCAAGCCTTCCTTGTCCTTACAGCAGGAGAGTGTCACCAAGAGAGGTGTGGCAGCAGTGCTTGCAGGGATCAGTCCTTCACCTCCAACAAAAATGTGTATGGACATATCCCCATTTTACATGCAGGGAAACTGAGGCTCTGGGAAGGGAACCCTGCACTGCATCCAAGGCTATACTGGGAAGGGAACTAATTAGAGCCAGCTGCAAAGCCTCAGTTCTTTCCTCTGTTATTATCTGCTGCCTCCTTACCTTTCCTTTTGTCTATCTCTCCTCCTGCCAGATAAACTCCTTCCCTTCAAATGTTGCCTTTCTAAAGTGTAAATTTGGTTGGTTGTTTTGCTTAGTAGATTCCTTCTGTGGTTCCTCACTAAGATAAAGTCCAAATACTGGTTGAAGGACAAAGCCCTGCTTATCTTACTGTTTACAGACTTATCTCCCACAGCTTCCTCGTCTAGTGGAGTGGTCAAGATCATGGGCCCTGGGAAGCAGACCTGTGTTTGAATCTTGGCTGTGCCACCTACCAACTCTGTGACCTTGGACCCTGTTAGGAACCCTAACCATAACCCTAGCTGACTCTATTTTTTAAGATGTGATGCCGCACTCAGCAGAGAGGCCTCTCAAACTCTAGCCTCTTCACTGCTCCATTCTTAGCGTCTATATGCACTGTTGTTTGCACTTTCATTAGAGATCATACTACCAGGATTTATTATTTTTTAAATGCATACCTTTGGGAGCAGATCAGTTTGGAACTTTTGTAGCCTTTGGGTATGGATAGTGGCCAAGGCTGTGGTCTGTGTGTACTGGATTTCTGCATGCTTGTAGCATGAATAGTTTCCTCTGAGCTGGCTGGCTAGTTTTGCTCCTGCCTGTATTCCTTGTCCTTTACCAGCTGGATGTTTCCAGCTTCTCTGCAGTCTTAAGCAGTGCTATCCAGTAGACTTTCTGAGATGATGGAAATATTCTGTACCTGTGCTGCTCAGAAAGGTAGCCACATGTGACTAGTGAGCATTTGCAATGTGACAGGTCTGACTGAAGAACTTTGTTTTTGGTACCGGAAGTCAAACTCAGGACCTTGCACTTGTCAGGCAGGCACTTGTGCCACTGAGCTATATCCCCAGTCCTGAAGAACTAATTTTTAAATTTAAATCGTTTAGTTGCCACATATGACCAGTGGCCACCATAACAGACACTAGGGTCTTAATTATTAAATGAGACATGAAGGTTTATCTCTTTTTTTTTGAAGATAGGGTCTGTTACATAGTCTAGACTGGCCTTGAACTTGCTGTCCCACTGCCTCAGACTCCCAGTTACTGGGATTACAGGTGTGTGCCATCCTGCCCTGCTGAGACTTTATATTTTCTCTAATCTGTAACTTATATTCTTCTTCCTGTCTTCCATAGAAAGCTTATGTGTTGCATTGCATGCTGCATCTAGAGAAATAGACTGTTAGTGAAATTGAATAAAGTACAATTGGCCCTCAGTATCCATGGGTTCCACATCCATTGATTCAACAATGGCTGATAGAAAATATTTGGGAAAAATGCATTTGTATTGAACATGTATAGGCCTTTTCTTTCTTGTCCTTATTTCCTAAACATGATACAGTAGTTATTTCATAACATAAATGTTGTATTCAGCATTGTAAGTAACCTAGAGGTTTTCAAAATGTGCAGGAGGATGTGCATAGGTCATACACAAATACTACACCATGTTATATAAAGGGCTTGAGAATCCTCAGTTTTTGGTATCTGAGAGGGGTCCTGGAATCAGTCCCCCACAGATTCTGAGGAATGACCGTACTTATGCCACTTAAGGACACTACCGCTGAAAAAAATTAACATGGTAAATTTTGTGGTGTGTACATTTTACCTAAGAGAGAGGGAGTACGTGGTGAAGGGACACTTGCAGTGGGGCCATCAGGGAGGTTTTCACTGAGGAGGAACCCTGAGTCTGATGGGTATAGTAAGTGAAGGCCTAGGGGATACGGATGGCAAATGACTTCCTGACTTGGACCTAAAAGGACTGGAAACCAGGTGGGTGCCAAACTGTGAAGAGCCAAGTACAGCAGTCAGAGGGGACTCGGTCTGGAAAGCCAAGGGAAAGCCAAGAGGAATTTCAAGCAAGCAAAGGACATGTGTGGATTTCACCTTTACAAAAATCACTCTGTCTGCTTTGTGGAAAGTATATCGGAAGGTGACAGACTGGGCCAAGAGAGGCACAATTGGGCGAGTAACAGTCACAGTGGTAATATGGTGGCAGCTATCGTAGCATGCGGTATGCAGTGCCGTGGGCAGTGGGGAGTGACCGGGACACCATGTGGAGAACAATGTTCAGACAGGGAGGGAGAATGGGATTTGGAAGCTGCCATCTCCTCCTTAAAAATAAGATTTCCTCATTTGGAGAGGTCTACCCATTTTGCACTGCACTGCACTGCTGCATAAGTAATGGCTAACCCAAGCTAAGGGAAATACTGTCTTCATTAATCACTCTGTAAGTATGGAAAAACAGACAGGCACAGTGATACATACCTGTAATACACCAGCTACTAGAGAGGCCAAGGCAGGAGAATTGCAAATTTAAGGCCAGTCTGGGCAACTTAGACCCTGTCTCATAGTAAAAAAAATTTAAAAAGAGCTGTGGATGCTGGGGATGTAGCTCAGGGGTAAAATGCCCCTTGGGACCACAATGAATCCCCAGTATCACCCCACTTCAAAAAAAAAAAAAAAAAAAAAAAAAACCCTCTGGAACTTATAAGACAAATTATGATAAGTAGGATATAAGCTCTTTTCCTTAAATAATACAGGCAAGGATTGAGATGACTGTGTCTATCAGAGTAGCATGGTGGATCTTTGTGTGGAATCTTTCCATATATTGATTAGGGTCATGTTTACATGAATATTAGAAATCACATAGAACAGAATGCACACAGATACACAGTAATGAGAGTGTGTAAAACTGGTGAAATCTGAGTAGGTTTAATGGATCTTACAGTGTCACACTTCTAGTTGTAATGTCCTATAGTTAACATAAGAATGCTACCACTGGGAGGAACTGCGTGAAGGATCTACAGGACCTTTGTGTAGTATAAAAACTACATGTGTATGTGCAATTTTTTCAGAATAAAGACTGAAAAACAAAAATTGAAGAGATTTCACTTGGAGATCCTCTTTTTCAGTATTTTACCTTTTTTGGGGGGGGGTGTTGAATCCAGGGCCTCCACATATGCCAAGCATGTGCACTACTATTGAGCTATACTCCTGGCTCCAGTATTTCCCTGTTGCCTAGCTATTTCTTCAGTAACAGTTTTTACAGAAATAATTTGATTAAATTTGACATGACTGAAGAATACTTAGCTATTTTTTCTTTACCTTTTAACATCCTTGAAATAAGGATATATATTATAATTGGCACCTTCTTTGGTGGTGTTGGGATTGAACCCGGGCCTCGTGCATGCTACAGAAGCAGTCCTCTACTGAGCTACACCTCTAGGCCTTGGAAGCGCTTTTTCTTAATGGCATACAAAATATTGATTTGCCTCACAACCATTAGTTTTCTAGATTTGATATATTTGGTTAGCCAGAATTTCAGTCTTTTTGGAACAAAACTATAGCTGGTGAAAAGTTTGTTAGGCATATGTTTTGTGATTTATCAGCTGTTAAGTGTTTCTCAGCTCTGAGCCCACCCTTCTTTGCTCTGTTTTGTGATATGAGATGGCTTCTACCAACCATATTTGATTTCCCCCCACCTGGCTCTTTGTTAGGTAATGCTAGCAGGGGACCTGAGAGGGTGACTGCAAGGCCAGAGAAGGAAGAAGGAACTTGCTGCTTCCAGTCTGTGGCTGCTGGGGCCTTTGAACACCACTTCCTTGCCCCAGCTCAGTTCCTTCCTGTAGCAGCAGCTGAATTCCTTTTTTTTCGTTACTCCAGTGCTGGCAGGACCAGCTTCATGGCACCCGCTGAGGTGGTTGCGCTAGACCAAAGTCCCCTGCTCTGAGGGGCATGGTCCTTCCTCAAAGCCTCTTCCCTTTATTTCCCCAGCCCTGGGGCAATTTGTACCTCTGTACTATTTAGTGCATAGACACTTTTTTGCCTATTCAATGAGTAGTTAATAACTTTCTACCTAGTTGTCCATTATATTATCCTTTATGTTAAGACTTCTCTGTTAAAATAATGAGAGGTTTCAGTCTCCTGGGTGGACCTTGACTGATACCCACTCAACAGGCCACCAGCAGGAACATGTTCTGCATTTGAGCATCTGTCTCCCACGTATCTGTTCCCTGCAGCAGATGACGTTTGAAATGAAACCTGGCATTTCTCCACTTAACGCTCATCAGTGGGGTCCTATGTTCTCAGGAAAAAGAAGAAAATTCTTAACGAGGCCTACAGAGCCACGAGTGATCTGGCCACATGTACTAGGCCTGTCTCATCTCATACTTTACGGGGAGTCAAACTATGAGAAAAAAATTCACTTACTAAACTGGAAGTCATGGTATGTCGGATTGCTGCCTTCTGCAATAATGAAGTGAAAAGAGAAGAACCTGTGTACCCAGGTTGCCACCCTCCCTAAAAGATAGGTGGGAAGTTATCCTCTTCCTTTGAGATGCTAATAGTCACAAATAGGAGGTTTTGCAACAACAGGAGCTCACAGGGTATAGATATGTGCACCTCTAAAACTTTCTCTTCTGACCCAGTGTGCTGCCTTTCATTGACTGATGTGGTTGTGTTTGATGCTGTGGATTTGACTTTTAGGGCCCTTCATATCACTGGAATCATCTAGCATTCGTTTTTTGCCTTTCATTCCTGGGGGTCTTCTCCAGCTCTCCTCTCATGGACCAGAGCCCTGTGGTCTTCTGCTCTGGGCAGGCGTACCATATTCCCTTCCTGGAGGTGATTACCATATGCTGAAAATTTTTCCTGACCTCTGAAGCATTTCTTTCATTGCTGTGTGTCTTTCACCACTGTATCATTGGCATCATCCTTTTGGTAGTTAAAAAAGTTGAAACTGTTTCTTAGTATTTATTTGTCCCGTAGAGTAGTTTCCAAATTATTTTTTTGTGGAAAGCAGATATTAAGAGATGTAGCTCAATGGTATAGTGCTGAGGCCCTGGGCTCCATCCCCAGTACCCCCAAAGAATGAGGGAGAGGAGAGAAGAGGATTTTACAAATTCTCTAGAATCACTGAAAGGAACCTAGCATCACCCAGGCTCATTCCCTCTCTCACTTGTATGGCCCAGAGCAGGTGAGCGGCCTGCCCAGGTCCTGCGGGGTTTTGGAGGCAAAGCCAGAGCTTCTAATGCCCTGCCTCATGTTTTCATTGACAGTGAGGACCACAGGCCTCTGTGTGTAAAGCAGCATCAGAAAAAGACGTGCAGTGTGATTGTGTAAATTCTTTCCAGACCAGTCTTCCAGAACTTAAACATCCACATGGGTGTTGTTTTTAAAAAGCCTCTTGAGATTTCAGGCTGTCTCTGCAGGTGACATCATAAATACACCCACTAGAGTTAAGGTGCTATCAAAGGCAGTTACCTGATGAAAGGTCAGGCAGACCTTTATTGTTTCAGTTATCCCTTTGCATAGTTTGTTTGCTTACCTGTTCTTTCAAGGAGACCAGGCTGAGCCCCTTAAAGACAGGCTGTGTCTGGTTTACCTCTGTATCCCCAGGGCTGGGGTGACCTCTGGCACTTAGTATGTGGGCTATAAATACTTGCTTTAAAAAAAAAATACTTGCTTTAAAAAAAAGCTTTGGCTTTTATTGAGTGGGAATAACCTCAGCAAAGGTGTAGGAGGCTTGGGAATGAGGACAAGAGGGGTCCAGCAGGAGGCTGGAGTTTCTCTGCTTACAGCTCAAGGGGATGATGGCAGGGCTTTCTCATGCCCTCCCCCCTCTTCTAACACCTCTTGCAGGTTATGGCCTCAAAGCTGGTATCCATAGTGGCTCCCAGACCAGTTGCCTGTGCCTCAGGCCTACACAGGCCACACTGTGCCTTTAGGCCAGATCTCATCTTTCCCTAGACTGCTCTTCCCTTGAAGGCTTTCTTCACAGGCCAGCTCTCACCCAGCCCCTCCTCAAAAGCCTTACCTGCACCTTATCCAAAACAACCTGGTCCCGGCCCTCTCTTGCTGACCCTTACCCTGTCTGGTTTATTTCTTCATAGTATTGATCACTACTAAAATCATTATATTCATTATTCAGCTGGTGTAATACCTATTTCCAAATGTGAACAATTTGTCTTTTTTCTCCTCTATCCAGAGTACCCAGAACAAGTTGTGGCCGATGGGGGCACTAAGTGAAAGCAAGAGGGAAAAACTAGATTTCTTTTTTTTTTTTTTTTTTTTTTTTTAAAGAGAGAAACCCTTGGTTTTAAACAAATCCTTTGTAAACTGAGGAACTTTATTAGCAACAAATTATGACAGCACTCAAAGTGATCATGTTGAGGACTTCTGCCGTAGTGCATGGGGGAGGTGCTTTTGGGGCGAGCATTTTCGCATGCCCTAGCTGAATGCCTTGGTCTCCATGCTGTCCATCTCGCTGGTCGTAGAGTGTGTCGTAGGCTTCCTTACTGAAGGATCCTTGGATTCTTGGTAGCCGTGCACAGGCCGCAGTGGTTCTGGAGCCGCATCCAGAATTGGAGTGTGACCTGGAGCAAGGGTTGAGGGCATGGTAGTGGAGTTTATCACATGCAGTTTGTAGAGTGACTTAGGTGGCAGGCAGGGGCTGAGGGACTGTGTGAATCTATTCTGCTGGAGGCTGTAGTTTTTTAAGTATGTGTGCTCTCCATTGTTCAAGTGTTTGCTTAAATCATTATAATCTAGAAATTGTTTTACCTTTTGGGCTAGCACCTTTACAGTTTACTTTTGGTACTTGGTGTTAAAGTGTCTGTCTGAGTTTATTTATTTATTTAGCAAAAGATGTACATATAACAGAAGAGAACTTCATTGTAGAAACCCTGAGTTGGCCAGAATTGGCAGGCCGTGTGAATGAGCTTTCTTCATTTTTCCCTCTCCTTTTAAAGCCTTTGTTTTAGGAAAAAGGAAATAGATAGGCATGTTTGCAGAGCAGTTGTTAGCTTTTCAAGACTGGACTTGTTGCTCTATTTTGGTTAGGGCTCAGAATGGCAAATAAAGCGAGCAAAGAAGGTACCGCTGAAGTAGGCATGTAAGGGAAGCAAACAACTGGAAATTTTAACCCACAAGCCCCATTTCATAGGCTTTTAGTGAAAGGCGTGGCTGTTATGGGAAGCTTTAGGTTTCCTGATGAAGGTGGCATCCCTCCAAGGTGTCCCAGTGCCTGCCCTGTGCCCCAATTCTGCTCCCTGTAACATCCCTCTTTGTGTCTGGACACTCAGGTAGGGTCCTTGTTTTCTTCTCTGAGGTGTCTGAGTTGTTTGGGTATAGTATACTCCTGGACTCCTAAGATAGACTTTGAAAGTGTTTAGCTTGAGTGTCTAACTGATGTTTCAAGAGCAGTGTTCCTGCCGTAATTGAGTGCACAGGAGCTAGATAAATGCAGGCTTTCATTTTGAGATTTCTCTTGCAGCTAGTCCACTGGGGAGAAGCCCTTGGCTGCCTTCTTGTCCCCTTTATTGGCTCCTTCTCTCTGTACTTCCCTGCTCACACTTGCCCCAAGACTCCCCCTGGGCATTTTGCCTGCCTCTGCCCCTAGCCCAGGTGTCTTGTGTATGACAATTAGATGGTTGCTGGGGGAGCAGGGAGTCCTTCTGTGAGGTGTTTTAAGTGAACGATCTTAATGGCTAGTGTCCTGAAGTTAAGGTGCCTGGCTCATCCATCTCTTTTTCCACTTGAAGATGTTACTAGGAGGCAGGGTGATTCTTCCTAATAGGTAACGGAGGGACTTTCTTGGGAGACTCCTGACCATCTCTCCTGTGCCGTAGTCTGTCTTTACACCCTGATGTAGCCTCTCCTGGAGGTAAAAATAGGGAATCTCTGAAACTTTCTAGAGATCCGTTTGCATTTCATTGTGGGAGGAGGGTTTAATTCTACCATGGCTGATCTGGGATAGTCTGCATCTTCATGTTTGGGAGTATTTGAAGTTACCGCTTTGAACCTCTATGCAGAATACTGAGGTGTCAGGAATAAAAGAAGTTTAAAATGGATGGGTAGATGCAGGGGAAGTTTTGTGACTATACTGGGACAAGTAGAAAGAAGGGAGAGAGTCATCCCTGTGGTGAGGTGTGTGAGCCAGAGAGCCAAGGAGGAATGAGACTCCCTCGGGGAGTGGAAGGTTCTCACCCCGGCTCCTGGGCGTCTGTGGAGAAGACTTGGGTGTTTGTCTTCCAAACTCCAGATGGCATTCCTGGCTTCACTATTTCCTTGACTTCCAAATCCATTTTATGTTACTTGTTTGAATAAAATGAATTATCTTTCACTATTTAAATTCTTTATTTTGTGGTAGTTATATATGCATATTCACATGGAATTGTAAGAAACAATCATGTGTACTCTTTATCCAGTTTCACCTAGTGTTTACTTTTTGCCATATTGCTTTTCAAAATTGAAACTATCTAGTTAACAAGGCTATTCAGCTGTCTATAGCAGCTGGCTTTTCCTTCTCTGACACAGTAGTATTTTTTATTTTCTTGTAAGTCATCTCCATTCATATATAATTACAAATAAACTCCCTTTTACACAGTACTTAGTTTTTTTTGCATCTTTTAAAATTTAATAATATATCTAGAAGAGCTATCTTCATTAGTACAAAAAGCATTTCCTTTTATAATTACAGTATTCTTACGTGGCTAAGGTAGAGACCTTTTCTGATCCTTCAGTGTTACAGACACTGTTGCAATGAATGTCCTTTGCACATGTAATTTCCCACAGGTATAATTATTTTCCTCTGATTAATTCCTAGAAGTAAACTATCTGGGTCAAAGACAGTATATTTTGATTTTGAGAAATAACTACCAAATTCTTCTCTATAGTGACTGTACTAGGTTTATTCTTACCAATAATATGTGAATGCCTTTTCTCCTGTCACCTTTGACAGCACTCTGTTATTACATTTTCTTTCTTTCTTTGTGAACTGTTCATTTCCTTCACCCCTTTTCTCATTGGATTGTTGGTCTTTTCCTTGTTGATTTGTAGGGGCTCTTTATGTAATGTGGAAGCTACCACTATTTGATGTAAATGACTGGTATTTTTCCCCAGCAAAACTGACTTTGTTCCTGGTAAGTCTTATCATAGTAAAGGCTTCATATAGTTGGCCTGGCGTGGTAGCGTATGCCTCTAATCCCAGCACTCAGGAGGCTGAGGCAGGAGGAACACTGCGAGTTTGAGGCCAGCCTGGGCTACAAAGTGAGTTCAAGACCAGCCTAAACTGCATAGTGAAACCCTGTCTCAAAAAGACAAAATTAAATAAATAAAAACAAAGTTTTCATATAGTCACATGTAGCCATCATTTGTTTATAGCTTTTGAGTTTATATCCTAGTTAGAAAGATTTTGTTCACTCTTCAATTTGGAAAAAAAAAAAATTAGCCACAGTTTCTTAGAGTGCTTAAATGGCTTCCTCCTTCCCTCCTTTTCTCTTTCATCCATCTGGAGTATTTTCATGTAAGGAATGAGGTATACAGATCGCATTTTATAACGAAAGTCCTGTGTGGGTCTTGAGTGCCTTCTCAGGAGTGGAGTGCATCATACCCATACATCTTTCTCTGTTGCTTTATGAAAATAAATGCTCAGTGTGAAGGCGGAGGACCCCTGAAGCAGTAGCAGTAGCAGCATAAGTGTTGGCTATTACTAGGTGCCTCAACACAGCCACTCTTCAGGATTAATTGCATATACTACCACATTTTTAGATGCAGAAACTGACTTAGAGACCATATAATTTACCCAAGTTCTTACCATTATTAGTGTTTGATCAGAAACTGTCAGACTCCAAAGCCTGAGCTTTTTCTCTTTACCCTGCTACAGTGTAGATTGTGGGTACCCTGGGAGAAGGGTCTGCTTGTGGTAGTTGACCATTCTTGGGTATAGAACTTTGAAGATGATGTTCTGAAACACTAAGAAATACAGAAGTGCTTTGTGCATTCATCAGTAGAATCCCTAGACTCAAATGCTGTATAGAAAGCATACTTCTCAACCAAAGGGGGAGAAAAGGCCTTTTGATAGCTTGTTTAAGAAAAATGCTTAAGTATTCGCTCAGAAAAATATGGTATTTACACAGAGCTGTTACTGAGATTGTCTACTGAAGATGACAGTGCAGATCATTCACAAAAAAACATCCCTTCACCATACAGAAGTAGAAATTGGATGCTGCAGTGTCTCCCATTAAGACTCGGATGTCATTTGGAATGGAATTAGGCATCATATCTGATCCAACAGGTAGAGGTTGGCTTAGTTGTTACCAAAAGGTTGTATATAAATCATCTTTTAGATTTTGAGTCATTTTCTGACCAGTGTGTTATTTTAGTTGAAGAACTGGGTCATACAGGTTCACAAGTCAGCTTTACTCTGCAGTTCGTTGCTTATTTCTATTAAACATGCTTATCTTTCAAAAATACACATTTCCCTCAAAGTAACTCAGTTATTATCATTCAGTTTGCTAAATTTACATGACAACTGCTGGCACATCAGAACACGACTTTCCATTTTTACCTTTCTGAAAATAGAGTATGAATTAAGAGCATTGAGAAGTAGGGTACAACTGTCACCTGTGGAATCCTGAATTCAGAGTTGGTTTTCTTTTTGCTAATTGTTTTCAAAACCAAGTTAGGTGTCACAAATAGCACTCTTTCTCAGAGAATTTCCAGAATTAGAATAAAAGATGCCAACTTAATAGAATGGGAGTGATGGGGTATAATCAGAAGGCTTGCGTGGTGCCTGTCTCACTCAGCTGTTTGCCACAGACACTGTGTGATCCCTGCGGAAGGTCTGAATCTCTGCTGTTTAATTTCTGACATCAAATACTGTACTTGATTTTTTTCTTTTTTTTTTCGTGGGTACCGGGGGGTCGACCTCAGGACCTCGCGCGCCAGCAGGCACCCGTGCCGCTGAGCGATATCACCGGCCCCTTTTTCGTATGTGGGTTCCGGGAGTCGAACTCGGGCCCTCGCGCTTGCCGGGCAGGCACTTAAGCCGCTGAGCCATCTCACCGGCCCCTTGATTTTTTTCTTAAGGCACAGATGTAGAGCAAATCATTTTCTTTGAAGGACCACACAGGACAAGACTCTTCTGCGCTTCCTTGAGTCTTTGTCATGGGGGACATCACCTCTGCCATTGAGGACACCTGGTCAGGGGAGAGCCAGAAAATATCCTGTTTGAATTCACTTCCTCTTTTTGATTTTGTAAATTCGAATGATGCTTTTAAGTGATGCATTGTGAGCAAATGCATCCCTAGGAGAGGAAGTGCTACTTAGTCTGGGAGAGAAGGGCATGGGGCCTGAGGATAAGGCTCCCAGTCCCTTCCTCTGTGTTGGCAGCAGGAGATCTCCAGAACCCCTGGCTTCTCCCTGGGCCATGCCGAGACCCACGCTTCCCATCCCGCTTCTTCAGAGAAGAGGCCCTTCTGTGTGTGGCCCTGTAAAGCACTTTAGGCCATTTTCAGGTCCTGGCCACGGAGTCACTGCCTGATCCTTTTGGATACCACACACGTGGACCGTCGATGTTGCACTTTAATTGCTTTACAGCAGTGGATCGATGTTGCACTTTGTTTTATAGTTACCTTTCAGTGGAGTTTCAATTTACTATAATTTTTGCTGTGGAATGACTAATAGTCATACTGTTTTCAAAGGTCAGTTATAATTTATTCTTTTTTAATATAAAATAATATACAAGTATGATCAAAAGTATATTAATGTTTAAATTTTAAAATTTTATTGCAGTAAAAGACACATTGGCATTAATCCTCCTCTCCTCTCTCCCAATATTCATAATACTTTCCCTTGCTTCAAACACATTTATGCCTTCATTCTTGGGAATGTGTCTTTTACTGTAGTAGTTTAAATTTTAAACATTGGCCATGTTTTTTGATTACCCTGTATATATGCTGGACCATGTGTGGAGGCACACAAAAGAAAAATAGCAACAGCTGAGCATGATGGTGGATGCCTTATTATCCCAGCAATCAGGAGGCTGAGGCAGGAGGATTGCCAGAAGTTCCAAGGCCAACATGGGCTACATAGTGAGTTCAAGGCCAGCCTGAACTACAAAGCAAAATTCTGTGGCGGGGTGGTGGTGGCAAATAGTAACATAAAATTGAAAGCACCTGAATATCCATGAGAGCAGTCCCCTACTACTGTTCATAAAATTCTCAGTTCTCCTAAATACTGTACCTTGGAATTCTGGGCTCTGAGTTATTTTCTTTACTGTTGAGGAACTGTATTTCATCCCTCCCCTGTAGTGAGTACTTCTTTCCAAAGCCATGCCTTAGGCCTCTCTTCCTCATTTTCTTTTAGTTCTTTGCTGTCACGTACTGAAGGTCTGGCGTTTCTTTGGCATTTGTGGGTTTGTCTGGCCCTTAAGGTTTAAACATAGTGTTTAGTGCTTCCAGATTATAAATATTAGAGTATGTGGTGTGGCTTTCATTGCAATGGTGTAGAAGTACTCCTAATGTTAAGTTGTTGCTAGGCATTAAAACCTATAGGTCTGTTGAGCTTGAAGAATCTTATTGGAAAGCAAGTAAAATCACAAGAGTACAGTAGCTGGGAAATTAACAGCCTCAAATGAGTTGCTATACAGACACACGATGTAGGTGTTATTGAACAGAAGTTTAGGACTCTAATGTAGGTGCTGATCCATTACAGTGGTGCAGAGAATTAAAGCAATGAAATGTGAAGGTAAAGTCTAAAAATTCAGATGTTTGGCTTAGTAAGCCTCGCTTACAGGAGGGTTCATTGCCCTGAAAAATGAAACTTTATACCCCGTGAGGGAATGTTATCCGTGCAGGTGCTCCGATTTAAAGATTTGTGATCTTGGGGAACGGCACGCACACCCAGAGTGAAATTTCACCTGATAAAGAGATCTTACTTACAGGGCTGGATCAGTCAGGATTCTGCCAGCAGAGCAGAGACCATTTTAGGAACCATTTTAGAATAAAAGACTTGTTTTAAAATCCCAACTTACTGACATAAAATGAACACACAATAAACTGGTTAAATTTGAAATGTATAATTTGATGCATTTGGATTATGTGTACAAAAGATAATGAGTACTCTTTCACTCCCCACAGTCTTCTTTTGCCCATTTACTAGGTAAAATTTTGCTTGACTGCAGATAACGATTCATCTGTTTTGATCACTGTAGATTATTTTACATTTTTAAGAATTTTTTTTTTTTTAATGCGAGTCCCAAGAGTCGAACTCAAGACCTCGCACTTGCCAGGCAGGCGCTTAGGTGGCTGAGCTATCTCACTGGCCCAAGAATTTTTTTTTATGTGGGTACCAGGAGTCGAACTCAGGACCTCGCACTTGCCAGCAGGCGCTTGTGCCGCTGAGCAATATCACTGGCCCACTTTTTTTCCTTTATGTGGGATCCGGGAGTCAAACTCAGGACCTCACACTTGCCAGGCAGGTGCTTATGCCACTGAATCATCTCACCGGCCCCATTTTTAAGAATTTTTATACAAACAGGGTCATTCAGTACATCCTGTTTTCTGGCTTCTTTCACTGGACATAATTATTTTGAGGTTTATTCATGCTGTGTATATTAGTAGTTCATTCCATTTATTACTGAGTAGCTTCTATTGTATGCTTCATCATAATTTATCCACTCTTAATGCACACTTGGGCAATTTCTAGTTTTCAGTTATTACAAATAAACCTTCTGTGAATGTTCATTTAAAAGTCTTCGTTGTTTTATTTTCTCTGGGATAAGTACTCGAGCAGAATGACTCAGTCATATGGCAGGTGTATGTTTAACTTTTTAAGAAACTGCCAAACTGTTTTCCAAAGAAGTTGTGCCATTTTATATTTCCAGCATGAGATAGTTTAATTACCAATGCTAGGCATGGCCAGTTTTAAAGTTTTTGGGCATTCTAGGGGGGGCGGAGGGAGTGAGAGGGATAGAAGGGAGGGTAGCGGAGCCAGAGGGCATCTTATTTTGACATTAATTTGTTTTTTCAAAATGACTAATAATGTTGAACACCATTTTACATGCTATTTACTGTGTATCTTCTTTAGTGATGTGTGTTCAGATCTTTTGCTCATTTTAAAAATTGGGTTGCCTAGCACCATTTGTTTAAAAAGTAGCCTTTCCCCACCGAATTGCATTCACACCATTTTGGAAAATAACCTTACATATGTTATTCTATTTCTGGACTGTTTTATCCTGTTCACCTTGTCGTCTGTCTTGGTGCCAGTACCACACTGCTGTGATTATTGTAGCTTTATACTAGTCTTGATGTCAGGTTGTATTATAAGTCCTCCAGCCTTGTTCATTTAAAAAAGTATTGGCTATTCTGGGACCTTTACATTCTTATATGAACTTCAGCTGGAGCTTATCGATAAAAAAGTGCTGCTGGCACAAAGCTACTGTGCTACAAACAGCATGGTACTGGCACAAAAACAGACTTGAGGATCAGTGGAACAGAGCAGAGGATGCAGAAGCAACCTCAAGTACGTTCAACTGTTTAATCTCTGACAGGGGTCAAAAACACACTAGAGGAAAGAGCCTCTTTAATGAATGGTGTTGGGAAAACTGGGTAGCCACATACAGAAGATAGAAGAGAGACTCCTATCTCTCACCATGTACAAAACTAGAATAAAAACAGATCAAAAAACCAAATGTTAAATGAGAAACACTTAACCTGCTGGAAGACAAGATAGGTAAAACTCTTGAGCTGGGTATGATGGCCTTTAATCCCTCCACTTGGGAGGCTGAGACAGGAGGATTGCTGCAAGTTTGGGGCTGGCCTGGCCAATATAGTGAGTTTGTGACCAGCCCGAACTACATAATGAAACCCTGTCTCCAAACAAACAAGCAAGCAGAAAACTCTTAAAATCATGAGTATAGGCAAGGACTTTCTGAACAAAACCTCAGTTGCACAGGAGAAATAGTTCCAAGAATCAACACATGGGGTCATATTAAATTAAAAAGCTTCTGCACAGCAAAATGAACAACCAACAGAATGAAAAGACAACCTACAGAATGGAAAAAAAATTTTGCCATCAATTCCCCAGACAGAAGATTCATCTAGAATATATAAAGAAATTAGACCCCCGCCCCATAAAGACCCAAGCAAAAAATGGCAAGTGAGACGAATACTTCACAGAAGTACAGATGGGTCAGTAAACACATGAAGAAATGTGCAACATCACTGGCCATTAGAGAAATGCAAATTAAACAACACTGAGATTCCATCTTACACCAAAAAGAATGGCCATTATCAAGAAATCAAATAACAAATGCTGGAGAGGCTCCGGGAAAAAGGAATACTTATGCATTTTTGATGGGAATGCAGACTAACAACCACTATGGAAATCAGTATAGAGATTCCTCAAAAAATTAAAGCTAGAAATTCCATTCGACTCAGCTATTCTCCTTCTAGGTACCCTCTTAGAAGAGTTAAAGACATCGCATCACAGGGATACATGCATACCCATGTTTATAGCAGCATAATTCATAGTAGCTAAATCTTGGAAGCAGCCCATATGTCCACCCACAGATGAATGGATAAAGAAAATGTGGTATTACCTACAATGGAGTACTGCTGTGCTATAAAGAAACTTGAGTCTTTCGTAGGAAAGTGGATGTACCTTGAGACTATAATATTAAGTGAAATAAATCAGACACATAAGCTTAAATAGCATATGGTTATTCTTATATGAGAAACCTAGAATAAAAATAAAGATCAAAAGAAAAGATAGAGCCAGGGATATAGCTCAGTGGCACAGTGCCTGTCTGGCAAGCATGAGGTCTTGAGTTTGATCCCCAGTACCAAAAAAAAAAAAAAAAAAAAAAAAGATAGATAATAGGAAGTAGGGAGATAGACTGATCTCAGAGGGGAAAGGAATCAAGAGTTGGAGGGAGGGAAGGGATAGGGTATGAAAAAAGGAATTGGAATGCGTTATGTACACGTACCAACTCCACCCAAAGATTGCAAACATTATGTACTACAAACATGTACCAAGAAGGGAGGAGGGGATTGAGACATGGAGGGGAGGAGCAAGGAAGGGAAAGGGGATGAAAAACAGAATTAAGATGTGTTATGGGGCTGGTGAGATGGCTCAGCGGCTTAAGCGCCTGCCTGGCAAGCGCGAGGGCCCGAGTTCGACTCCCGGAACCCACATACGAAAAAGGGGCCGGTGATATCGCTCAGCGGCATGGGCGCCTGCTGGCGCGCCAGGTCCTGAGGTCGACCCCCCGGTACCCACAAAAAAAAAAAAAAAAAGATGTGTTATGTACATGTACCAACTTCCCACAAGGAATGTAGATGTACTGCACACATGTACTAATAAACTAAAGAAAAGTGTTGCTAGGATTCAGATAGAAATTGTGTTGAATCTGTAAGAATATACATCTTAAAATTTAGTCCTCTGATCCATGAACATGTCACACGTTTCCTTGGTTCAGGTGTACAGGTGTTGCATATTTATGTCAAATTTATCCCAGAGGGGTTTTCTTGTTTGTTTTTCAATGCTAAGGATTGAAGCAAGGGTCCCCTAGCTCCAAAGCGGGAATGTCATGATGGAAGGGTGTGGCAGAGCAAAGCTGCTTGGTTCATGGCGGCCAGGAAGCTGACCAGGGGAACAGTGCCAGAAAGGAAAGGACCAGAAACCATATGTAGTACCCAAAGTCCCACCTCTGTGGTCCACCCAGTCACACCCAGAGTGTGCTTTATTGCTCTGACAGGCATTTCTTAATCCATTTATATTGACATGTTATGATTAATAGTCACACAAAGATTTCTTTGTTTGTACCTCAAATATGGAACCTGGGAAATTCATTAAAAACTTACAGTCAAAGGCAGTGTTGGCAAAAATCTTATTGCCCTATTTCATTGATTATGCGACACACATTCTTTTACATATGTGATTATTTCAATGGCATTTCTTTTTTTTTTTAAAGAGAAGAAAAACAAAACAAAAAAGAACAAAATTTCAAAACAACATAATAGGAGGGTAACAATGGTTAATACATTATGTATTGTTATCTTTAAATTAGTTACTCAGGGTATAAGATATCAGTATTCAATTGTCTAAACATTACTGGCATAAACCTTTCCCTTCAATGATCTAAGCAAAATTAGTAGTGTATCTATCTTAACCATCTTATATATAAATACAATTTTTTTCTTTTCCCTTCTTTCTTTTCCCCATTCCTCCATCCCAGTCTCTCTTTCCTTTTTACCAGTGTCTTTCTGATTTGTCATATCTATTGTACATTTTGGATCTTATTTACTCTTTCAGTTTCTCACACTAGGGAGACAATACGATGTTTGCGCATGTGTGTCTGGTTAATTTCACTTATGAGTATTTTCTCGAGTTGCATCCATTTACCTATAAGTCTCCAGTTTATCCTTCTTTATGGCTGAGTAGTACTCCATTGTATAAAAATACCACATCTTTTTTATCCATTCCTCGGTTGATGGCATTTGGGTTGCTTCCAAGATCTGGCTATTACAAATTGTGCTGCTATAAACATGGGTGCACATATATTGCTGTGGTACGATGTTTTTAGTTCTTCTGGGAAGATACCTAGAAGGGGAATAGCTGGGTCAAATGGGACCTCCAATCCTAGTTTTTTGAGGAATCTCCACACTGATTTCCACAGTGGCTGTACCAGTCGACACTCCCACCAGCAGTGGAGAAGGGTTCCTTTTTCCCCACAGCCCATCCAGCATTTGTTATTAGTTGATTTCTTGATAATAGCCATTCTTTCTGGGGTGAGATGGTATCTCAGTGTTGTTTTAATTTGCATCTCTCGCATGACTAGTGATGTTGCACATTTTTTTGTATATTTATTTGTCAATGGCATTTCTTGCATAGCCAGTACTACCTGAATTATTTAATTGTCTTTTTTTTTTGGTGGGTACCGGGGGTCGACCTCAGGACCTCGCGCGCCAGCAGGCGCCCATGCCACTGAGTGATATCACCGGCCCTTTTTTCGTATGTGGGTTCCAGGAGTCGAACTCGGGCCCTTGCGCTTGCCAGGCAGGCACTTACACCGCTGAGCCATCTCACCGGCCCTTAATTGTCTTTTTAAGGTATTGTAAATAATTCAAATACTGATTCCTCAGTCATTTGGCATTGAAACACTGATAAGTGTAATAAGGCATAAGCTTGATATTGAAATTATGACTGGATGAAAAATAACTACAATTCCATATTTTCTTGGAGAGAAACAACCATAGTGCATGCTGGGCACATCTGTAATCCCAGCATACTGGGAGGCTGAGGCAGGAGGATTGAAAGTTCCAGCCCAGCCTAGGCAATTTACTGACTTACCAAAATACTGTCTCAAAATAAAAAACAGAGAAGAAGCTAGAGATTTAGCTCAGTGTGATGACCCTGAGTTCAGTCCCTAATACCGCAAAATTAAATGGGGCTGGGGGTGTAGCTCAGTGGTAAAGTGCTCTTGAGTTTGATCCCCATTACAAAAAAGAAAGGGAAGGAATGAAGGAAGGGAAGGAGGGAGGAAAGGAAAGGAACGATGAAAGAACCAAAGATGATAAGAAACAGGAAGATAAGAAAAAAAGAGAGACCGAGTGCATGATGCTTGTGAACTGAAATTAAGGTCCAGGGACCAGCACTTAGTTAAAAATGAGTTGTCTCATCCCAGACATGTTAAATAAGAATCTGCATTTAACAGATTCGCTTTAAAGTGTTATTTTACAGAACTTCAAAAGTAAGTTAAGCCATATATAAGAGCTGTGTTATGTTTTGTTACTGACATGTTACCCGTCACATGTCACAAGATTGATCTGAAAGGAGAAATTTCTGTGTCCTTCTGGATTAATGAAAAATGCATTTACTTACTTTTCTAGATTTAATGTCATTGCTTTCTTCCTGAGAGCCACTCAGTCTCAAAATGACTTTTATGTCCCAGTACTGTTTGGCTTTGTCTGCTAATTTAATATCATGTACAAATTACATTAGCATTCCATTAAATTCCCTCAGTCAGATCCAGCAAATGGAAAAAAAAATGTTAAGCACAAATCCAACACAGATATTTCAAGTACCCTACTGTGTAATTTCCTTTGCCTGAATAGATACATTTCAACATGCTCTCTTTTTTGTGCATTTTTAATTAAAAACATTCTAAATAGATACTTGGAGCACTTGCTTAACTCTTTTCATTGTACTCTTTTTGTTCATTTTTCTTTCCTTAAGTACTCATTATTATTAGTCTTTAATTGGTAATGATTGATAATTGTTTTGTGCCTGGTTACTTTGTGACTGTTTTATAAACCGCCGAGAATACCTTTTGTCTTTTAAGGCAGTACAGGATTGTACAAGTACCATACTCGGTGTGTTTTGAAAGCTTCTGTCGAACTCTGTGTTGGGCAGTTTTTAGTGTGTAGACGGTAGCGTGTGCTTCCATCGGTGCATGGTGATTATTAAATGATGGTGCCATCTTTCAGGTCCTTGGGAAGCCAGAGGCCAGTCAAGTGCCTCCTAGGACCACACCTCAGCAGAGTTCCAGGGGGAGCTTCTTCCTCTTCTTACACTTCCAGGAAACTAACGTGACAAATGTAGGCTCTAGGGTCCTGTCATCCCTGTCCTGCTCCCTGACCAGATGGGAGCCCTGTGTGTTCCCCGTTGAAGTCACCCACAAGTGCACCGTATGACAGCATAAATGACATCTCCATACCTAGTCATAGAATGTCTGGGAAATAGGACAAAAAGGGCTTTGAACTGGTATTGACCAAACTGACGTGCGCACAGTTAGAAAATTCTTGGTAAAAGAATTGTATTATAAATTATGTGGATGAGAAGCAGTTTAAATAACCTTGTGGTATCAAGTACCTAGTGTTGTTTAAGACAAGAAATACCTGACCAATACTATAACAATTTGAACATAGGGTGAAGTGAAGAATATTTTTGGAAATGTAGTATTTCTGTGACTGTGCAGACTAAACAATTTGTAAGCTTCCGTTTGACTCCTGTGCGACTTTCATAAAGAGCTATTAACAAAGTCATTAAAGTAGAGGACCTCTTGAAAAAATGTTAAACAGGAAACCAAGAGATGAGTCAATGTTTGAATCTTTTTTCCCCTACATTTTTTTTTTTATTAGTGCATGTTTCCCATGTTGGGTTGTTATAGAGATTAATGGGTTTCATTTTGGCAGATTGATACATGCACATAACATACTTTGATTAATTTCACTCCCTGAAACTTGTTTTTATTGAAATTTTTTACTGCAATATTTGTAGATTTGCATGCAGTTGTTAGAAGTAACATGGAGGGATTCCATGTACTCTTTACCCAGTTTCTAGCAAAGGAAACTTCTTACAGATCAAAATTTTGGCATTTGTATGATCTGTGGGTCTTAAATCTCCACAGTTTGGTATTTCTGTGTGTGTTTTGAGTTCTATATAGTTTTATCCAGCATAGGTTCATGTATTCTCCACGACTGTCAGGGTACAGAACAATTCTGTCACCACAAGGTTCACTAACATCACTTTTTAATAGCATGCTTCACCCTCCACTGCAACCTCTGGCAGCCAACCACTTGTTGTTTCGGAAATGTTACATAAATGCCACTATACAGTACATACCTTTGGTATTGGCTTTTGTCATTCAGTGTAACTACCTGGAAACTCATCCAACTTGTTGGTGTATGAATAGTGTTTTCCTTTTTATTGAGAAGCTCTTTTTACTGGTTTGGTATTGGTTTGCCTTTGGCATGTTTCCTATGTCAGGTGGATTGCTGTATGTGGTCAGGTCTGTTTGCCCCAGTTGTGTGGAGATAGTTATAAACTCTAGGTCCAAAGGTGGTGCCACCCTTGTCGCAGTGCCAGGGATAGGATTTGATGCTGTTATGGCCAGTTGTCCAGACCTTAGTGATAAAAAGATGCCCCTAGATATCTGGAGCCATGTTCCTGTCAGGTTGAGCCCTGACTGTCTGAATTGAGGTGCTCGATAGTGGTTGCTCTCTGGTCAGCTTGCTGGTGAGCATTACTGCTTTCAAGCCAGAGATTGTTGGCCCTGCTTCTCCATGCTTGAGGCATTCAGGAACCATTGGCCATGAGTCTAGTTTGTGGAAAGCAGTTGGTCTCTTACCTGGATTAGCACAACCATGATGAGTTCACATGTCTGAGGTTCAGGTACTTGCAGCACACCAAAGGCTCTTTGAGTTCTCAGAGCCCCAAGTGTGGCAAGGGCAGCACTTCCTGCCCTGGAGAGAGGTGCCGTCATCCAGGTTGTGAGGCAAGAGACCACCGTGGGAAGAGTGTCAGGAGGACTGGCAGCACCACCCCTCGTGTACTGCTGCAGTCTTGGGCAGAGCCCAGTGCCAGGCATCAAGTAGGCACTGAAGCGATGAATGAATGAAGTGGAAGGGGCGCTTTCAAATGGAGACCTGGGTCTTCTGGTGTGGGTGAGGCTGTCACACAGCCCAGGAAACTGAAGGGTGTGAGTATTGGGCAGGGGTGGCGGGGTGGGGTGTAGGAGAAGAGGGGGTACCCCTTTTTCTGCCCTCCAGAAATAAAGCCCCAAAATTCAAGCACTTTCTGTCTCAGAACCACTCATTCATCAGGTTTCTTTTGGAATGGGAGTCTTGCAGTGTTGCCTAGGCTGGCTTCCAGTGGTCCTCTGGCCTCAGCCTTCAGAGTAACTGGGACTACAGGCGCACATCTCCGTACTCGAGATCGTTTTTATCATTTAGATCTCTACTTGAATATCGCTATGTCACAGAAGCAGTGAACATCTCCTGTTCCCTGCCCCTTCCCTCTTGGACACTTTCTGGCCCCTTACCCGGCTTTATTTCCTTCACGGCACTTGTCAGGGATTCCTGGTGTTGTTTTTGTCTGTGGTATCTAGGATGTGCACTCCCTGAGGAGAGGGACTTCTCTCTCCTGCCCACTGTTACCTCCCCAGCATTTGGACAGGTGCCCAGCATGTTGTAGTCACCCAGTGTATGTTTAGTCTTTCTCCAAACACGTACCTCAGTGAAGGGGTGGGAAGTGATGCTTACTGTTTTTTATTTAATTTCCTCAAATTCTGGGGATCGAACCCAGGACTTGTGTCTGCCAGGCAAAGCACTTTACTACTGAGCCACACCCCAGCCCTGCATTTCTCACTGTGCCCTGCATTTCAGTGACCTTTACCTGGACACCCTCCTGTGTTCCCAGTACTTGTGCAGGGTGCATGTGTCAGGAAGAGTCAGGCTGATCCCTGTGTTCTCCGGTGTGCTGGCCCCTGGAAAGGAGGCATGCCGGCCATCTGCTGGGAGAGGTGGCCTTTTGGCGGAAGATGAGAGTAAGAGGTATCGTGAATTTGGGTTCCAGTCCCAGTTTGATTCTTTATTTGATTATGGGAAGATGCACACTGGTCAGTTTGACGATATTTTCACCTCAGAGAGCTCTACCACCTCTCTGATCTCATCTCTGTGAGCTTCTCCCTTGCTCCTTCTTGCCATTTCTCAGGCATGCTGTCTTGCTCCTTTGTATTTGCCATTTTCTCTGTCTATAGTATTCTGCTCCTGAGAACCACACTGACCAGAGTCTCACCTCAGTGGTGTCCATTCTCATGACACTTTATGGGAGCAGCTTTGCCTAACCATGCTGTGGAAGGTGCCCCCCACCGTCATTCTCCATCAGCTCACTGTGCCCTGGGGCATTCCTGCCCCCTGAAATGTACACTTTATAAGTATATTTTGTTATATATCCTGTTTGTTGCCTGTCCCCTCTGCTGCAAGGTAAGCACCCTGGTTTTGTTTCTGTCATGTCCCAGAGCTTAGAAAAGTACCTGGCTCTTGTTAGACACCTAAAATAGTTTGAAATGTAGATTTGAAGGAGAATTGGTACCAGTGGTTCTCAATCCTAGCTACGTATTAGAACCCTTTGGGAGGGATTTTTAAAAATCTTAGAGATTTTGATCTAATTGTTCTGGAGTGCTGCCTGGGCAGTAGCCTTGTGTTTGTTGTTTGGGTTTTGTTTCATTTGGTTTTGTTTTGGTAAACAATCTCGAACTTACAGAGTTTGAATCTGTATGATTTTGAAAAGCTGCTTTTTTTCCCCAAGTCATTTGAGAATAAACTGCTGACCCAGTGCCCCGTCACTGGCAGCCCTTTATCAATACTGTCATGTGTTTCTAAGAAGTGAGAACATTCTCCTGTAGACCCACAGTGTCATCATCAAAGGAAAACATTGACATCAGTGCCTCACCATTAACTGACCCTTCCTCCCCTAGCCAAGGTACCACCCAGGCCCCGCAATGCAGCGCATTTGGTTGTCTCCTTAGTTTTCTCTTATTCAGAACAATTCCTCAAGCTTTTCTTGACTTTCATGGCTTGAACTTGTGAAGATTGCAAGCCAGTTATTTTGTAAGGTGCCTCTCAGTTTGGAATTGTTTGATAATTCCTCGTAATGATATTCAAATTGTACACATTTGAAAAGAATGTCACAAAGGTGACATCATATTGTTCTCACCACATCCTATCAGGGAACTCATGGTTTCAGTTTGTCCAAGTGCTGATGACCTTCTCACGGGTTACTTCATTAAGGTGGTGTCTTCCAGGCTTCTCTTCTGTGGTTACTCTTTTCCTCTTTACAATCAATAAATATTTTATGGGGAGGTGCTTTGAAACTATGTAAATATTCCATTCCTTGTCACTTAACAATGTATTCATTTCCTTCTCTATATATGGATTTGTTTTCCTAATTTATACAAGTTTATCATCCTTTCTTATTATGCTCATTTTGAGAGTTTTGTCCCAGATTCAGCTTGTAGAAGCCCCTTCAAACTGTCTTCTGTGACCTTTTAACACGTTCCTTTGTTCTTGAGTACTGTCTTTGTGGCAAAATACATCCTAGGTTCATCTTGGACTTTCCTTGCCCTAGCCCCAGTTAGCTTGTCTTCCTGAAGAACTCTGGTTCTATTACTAAATAATGGTATTTAGAAGCCCTGGTCCTAGGTGCTAAGTCTGTTCATTGCTATTTGGATGTTGCTTGTTTTGTAGCTGTCACAATGGCAGGGCTAGGGAATAACCCTATGTGTGTGTATGTGTGTGCAGTGTGTGTGCAATGTGTACATGAAGGAAGATGTACACGTGCAAAGTTGCATCCATATGTACAGTTGTATCTATCCCCATATTTCTATCTCCATGTGTTGAAAACAGTGAGTTCATGCTAACAACTAATTTAAATCCTTTTCATTTGTAGAATTCCTTTTTCAGTGGTTCAAAATGTGGATACTTACTATTGTCCTTAATAAACTTATTTATTGGCCATTCCCTCTAAGCAGTCTCCTATTACCACCAGTCTGAATGTCCTTCTCGCTCTGCTTGGGCTCTGACTCAGCATAGGGATTTTTTAAAGCTCCCCAAATGATGCATTGCACAGCCTAGATGGAGCACCCCTGAATTGGAAGGTGAATCCCACACCATTTGATTCATTTAAAGTAAATGGCAGGTTTGTAAAGTACGGTTTGAAAAAATAAATTCTCCCTAAGGAAATAAAATATAAGGAGAAGACTAAATTCTACCAAGATGCACAGTAAAAAATTGGTGCAAGCATAGCCTGTCTCCTGGAAAGCTTTGTAAAATTTTTGTTTTGGAAATAAATCCACATCTAATGAGTATGAATTTCAGTCCCTTTCCTTGAGTTACCTGTTTATGGGCAAAATGTTTGAAAAGATTAGTTGTTTTTAAAGAATGGATCTCATTAAAACTAACTGCTTTTTTAACACTCCATTTTAAAAATAAACTTAATCTTAAAGTAATTTTAGGCTTGAAAAAATGACAACTTGGTTTTTTAAAGTACTGAGTTTTTAATGCAAATATCCAGGCTGCGGCTGCTCCTTTTCTGTAGCATGTTTCACTGTAAAATGTGGAAGCCAAGTTACGGTGACGAAGAACCACATCCTGTCCTTCCGTTTGCAAGTGGAAAGAGCAGGAAGCCCTTGGAGCCAAGTCTAGCAGGGTCTGTGGCCAGCATACCTTAGATGGTCACCATCCATCTGGCCAGTTTCAAAACCCGTTTTCAGATCGTGCACTGCTGCCAGTGAGTTTCCTCCAAGAGCTTCCCCCCTTAGACTGATAGAGACAGAAGCCAAATCCAGAGAAACCCAGCAGAATCTCTTCCTTGATTGTATTGTTGCTGTTTCATTTTGTCTTTTTGAGACAGGGCCTCAAACTCACAGCCCTCCTGCCTCACCTCCCAAGAGCTGTGATGAGAGGCATGCACCACTAGGCCCAGCACCTTGATTGTCCTTTCAAAGCTTTCACAGACAGTACTTCTAGAATATGAATTTTGCATATTAGGCTTTTGTATATTTATGCCCAGGAGTACAGAGGAGAATAATGAACATTTGCGAACATGGAGTCAGGGGCAACATGTAGATAAAATGATGTTTTAAAAATTTTTATTTCTCCTGGGCGTAGTGGCACATGCCTATAATCCCAGCACTTGGAAGGCTGAGGCAGGAGGATCGCTGTAAATTTGAGACCAGCCTGGACTACATAGTGGGTACAAGGCTGGCATGAACTACATAGTGAGACCCTGTCTCAAAAAAAACAAAAAGAAAAAAAAAATTCTTATTTCCTATTACTAAGACATTACTTACCTATTTGTAAGAGCCCACCTCAGTTTTGGTCCTCAGTTCCTTGTGTATAGAAAAAGTGTATTAAACTAGATCTTTGAAAACGAGTCCTTCAGGAACCATCTTTGTGATTTTTGCCGCTTGTAAACATTTCCTTTTTCTTTTAATTTGCTTCACCTTCTAGGCGGTGTCTATGAAACCATGGACTTGATGTGTTGGATCACCTGCAATCCTAAGTCCTGCAGTATCTATTTAATACACTGGGGAGTTGGGAACTAGATCTCTGACTCTTGCTTCCACCTTCAAAGTTCAGTTAGCTTCGTACCTGGGCTTCTTCCTACCTTGAGCATTAGTTACACAGCGGGGTTGATCCTGTGGTTTTCCCGGTGGATACCTAGGATGAAAGTTGTTGGCATTAGAATAAATGTGATGTTTCAAATGTGCATTAGAAATTATACTAAGATTTTAGCATATTTCAACTGGAATGCTTATTACTGTGTATTGTTTTTATTTTAATTGGGTAGAGTGAACCCTGATAGACATAATTCATGTATACAGGAGGGTTCAATTATGAATTCATCTAAAAGGAATATAATTGATTTATAGGACAGTCAGTTCCTGTCTTAAAAATACAGGCAGAGCCAAACAGTGGGCACATGCTCTTTACTTGAAGCTACTTGGGAGGCTGCGGCAGGAGGATCCTTAGTTTGAGGCAACCCTGGGCAATTTAGTAACATTGTGTCTCAAACTTCTAAAAAATTAAAAGGGGAGGGGCAGGAGGTATAGCTGAATGGTGGAATAACCATGGATTCAATCCCCAGTATTGCAAACAGATAGAAAATATGGAAATTATATCATATTAATAAATGTAAAGGAAAAATATGAAATGTAGAACAAAGACTTGTGTATTTACCACTCTGAAGAGATCATGGGCAAACAACTAAATTATATACATGTACATATATAAAAATAATAATTGAATTAATATATTCTGCACTATTTGTTAGAAATACTGCCAGGAAAAAATTACTGCCAGAAGTGAACCGTCTCAGTTACTTTTCTTGTTGCTGAGGCAAAATATGCAACACCCATAGTTCAGGGAGGAAAGGTTTATTGTAACTCACAGTTTGTAGAGATTTCAGTTCATAGTTGGCTGGTTCCAAGGCAAGGTGGCATGGCAGAGGGGGCATCGCAGAGGAAAAACACTTCATGGTGGGCAGAAGGCAGCAAAGTAGCAAGAAAGCAACAAAGTGACAAGCAGTGACAACAGCATCCTCTTTCTGTCCCTTGCATTTCTATCCAGGCTACTATTTTAGGGCAGGTAGCTCTCATACCCTGGGTGGGGCACCCTTAATCCTTGCATTACACCATGAATTAATCCCAGCATCACACACTGTAGATCTAGCCACCTTCAAAAAGCTCCATGCATCGATGACCACATGAGGCTTTGGGGGGACATCTAGATACAAGCTATCACACCAACTGAATATTGTCATATTCAAATCATACCCTTTGCTGAGTACAAATACTTTAATCTCGTATGTGTATATTCTTTAAGGTAGTAGATACTTTATAATATTAATAGATTTCTTTGAAATGAGATTTACTGTAATGTTTTGTAAAAGGGGTAGCAGACCAAGATATGGGAATGCCTACGTGTAGGGAGTTTTATACATCCATTTGTTTTAAGTAACATACTGTGTTCTATGCAGTCACAGAGATGAATGTCGCTATGGAAATGTATTGTAAATATAAATATGTAACCTTCCGGTATGACATTGCTTTAACAGAGAGAAGGAGCAAGAAAGGGAAGAACAGTTAATGGAAGACAAGAAAAGGAAGAAAGAGGATAAAAAGAAAAAAGAAGCCACTCAGAAGGTGAGTTTTAATCAGTTAGGTCTGTCTTTACATCTGTCAGACATCCAGAATAAGTGACTGTCTTGCCTTGGATACTGACATTTTAATAATGCTACTTGGAAGATTAGTTTATTTAAAAATTTGAAAAGGACAATTCAAGTTCTGCCCTTATGATCATAAAGTGGGTGTTAAAATGTGGCTGACCCTGTGAGACAGCAGTAAACAATATTGAGAAAGGCAGCACTATCAACTCCCAATTCTTGTCCCATCTCCCTATTGGTATAATTCAATCTTTTTTTTTTTTTTTGTGGGTACTGGGGGTCAACTTCAGGACCTCGCACGCCAGCAGGCACTCGTGCCGCTGAGTGATATCACCGGCCCTTTTTTCATATGTGGGTACCGGGAGTTGAACTCAGGACCTCGCGCTTGCCAGGCAGGTACTTAGGCCGCTGAGCCATCTCACCGGCCCTAAAAATGTATTTTTTAAAAAATTATTTAAAAATTCTAAAGATTTCCTCCCTTCCTCCCTCCCAATTTTGCATTGAGCTTCATCTCTTGCTAAATTGCCTTGAGTTTATAATCCTCCTCTCTCAGCCTTTCAAGTAGCTGGGATTATAGGCATATGCCACTATACTTGACTTTGATTTTCTTAAATAGGCTAGTAGACAGACTTTTCAAAACTTGCTAGACTTGGGGGCTGGTGAGATGGCTCAGCGGCATAAGTGCCTGCCTGGCAAGCGCGAGGGCCTGAGTTCGACTCCCAGAACCCACATACCAAAAAAGGGCCGGTGATATCGCTCAGCGGCACAGGCACCTGCTGGTGTGCGAGGTCCTGAGGTCAACCCCTGGTACCCACAAATAAAAAACTTGCTAGACTTGTCCCCCGGTGTACTTTTGGTCCCCTCATAGCACTGTTATTTAGATGTGTTGGCCTTTTAACAGTTTCATCCAGAATATCCCCACACCACCCCCCAAAAAGGATTTGGTGGGCCTCCATAGTACTTTAGGGGATAGAGCACCACATGGCTTTTAGAAGTTTGCTTAGAGAAAGAGATGCTAAATGAAAAGAGACAGTGCTGACAGCTATCAATGGTCAGATCTCAGTGGAAGTGTTTGATGCTGTTGGAAGCAGAGAGTAGTTAAAATGCCTTGCCTGCCCCCTTTACTTCTAACCATGCCCCCTGCCCTGGCAGTCACTCATTCTGACTTCTCTCTTCCTCCTCACCATTCTTTTTTTTTTTTTTTGTGGGTGCCAGGGGTCGACCTCAGGACCTTGCGTACCAGTAGGTGCCCATGCCACTGAATGATATCACCGGCCCTTTTTTCGTATGTGGGTTCCGGGAGTCGAACTCGGGCCCTTGCGCTTGCCAGGCAGGCGCTTACGCCGCTGAGCCATCTCACCGGCCCCACCATTCTTTTAGTAACATCTGATTTCTCTGGTTCAGCAGCATTGCTGCAGTATCTTTTGGGTAAGAAGAGCGATTTGCCCCCAGTTTTTGTTCCTGCTACCTGAGGCACTTGAGAAGCAGGGTCTTGCTGCGGGCAGGTTGAAGGTTATTGCTACAGTGCTAGTTATTGAGGCTCAGTTTAGCAACACACAAACTATTGTGATGTTTGCAAGCAACTCTAGATGTGGAACAGAGGCAAGGCAGTTGGACACATGCCGACGTGAGGTATAGTATAAGAGGTGTAGTACCAGTTTTCCCAGTATCATTGGATACAGTATTTCTTATAACTTTTTGAAGTATTGCGGTAGATCATTTGTGAGGACCAGCATAAAAACAATCCTGGAAATATTTTCTGAACTCTGTTGCATATGACCCTGCCGTATTAAGCATATGAAGTATATTTTTTTCTTTTTGTTACGACTTAATTAAAAGAAATATTCATTATTTGGTGCTATAATTGCTGCGCTTTTTAAGATTTTGTCTGCTTTTCATTGTGTTTTCGTTAATAGTGGTGTGTTCCCCATCACATCGTAACGCTTCCAAGTGCCGCTGCTCATCTGAGCTTGTTAAACTTGTCTAAAATTGTAGAGTAAAGGATGTGAATAAAGAAGCCAGATAATGGGCTGGTGAGATGGCTCAGCAGCGTAAGCGCCTGCCTGGCAAGCACAAGGCCCTGAGTTTGACTCCTGGTGCCCACATAAAGGAAAAAAAGGGTCAGTGATATTGCTCAGTGACATAAGCGCCTGCTGGCAAGCGCAAGGTCCTGAGGTCGACTCCCGGTGCCCACAAAAAAAAAAAAAAAAAAAAAAAGCCAGATAACAATCCAGAGGCTTTTTAGTACTTCATTTTGGATCTACAGCTACATCTCCCGTCCTTGGGGTTGCTATATGCTGGTGCCCCAGTGTTGGGATGTTCCTGGCGTGGTCCCTGTGACCTCTGAGCTCTTGCCCTGTGCCTTGCACATGCTGACAGGGTAAGGTGTGCAGCTGAAATGCTGAGAGACAACCTCAGAGAATGCCTTTCCTCTTCAGGGCACTCATATATTTCATCTGCTAAATTGGTAAAAAAATCAGATTTTGTACTCTGTGGAAATGGACAGTTAATAGGCTGGACACCAAGGATCTCAAGCAGAAGCTGCTGACAATAGAGGACAAACAAAGCAATTGTAAACAATGTACGTTCCATCTTCATTCTTAACATAGATGACAGTGTTTCCCTAAAACAAAAGCAGTATCTGGAAGTGATTAATAAAATACACATCTGTAAACTTTGTCAATTCTACTAATGGGAAAGTGATTTAAAGAGAGTGTGGGTGAATTGGTATTATTTATGCAGAGGATGTGCAAGTGGGCAGTCCCTCTGTGTGCTTACATCTTCACTGAAAACTGATTAAGAAGTCATGGCAGAGACAAATCTTCATAAAATTTTGATGTTATTTATTGCCAATGGAAGCTGTGTCATTTTTGTTCAAATTGTTGTAGATCAAATGACACAGAATCGAGGGTGACACAGGCTGACACATGGCCTTTGGTAGCATTTTATTATACTGAGCCATTGCATGATTTCAGAATTAAATTCCAGTTTAGCAGTTTTAAGGAGAAAGCACAATGCTTACCATGTGATAGTCTTGGTGGTTTCCAGCGTTATTGTAAAGATAAGTAGGAGGCATAAAATGTGCTGTGGAGCAAAGAACTGTCCAGAAGGTGCCGGAGGTTCTGTCAGTTGGTCAGTCAGCACTCGTCTGTGGGGCCTTTTCTGAGTGCTTCCACATCCTTCATGCTGTGTACCCCACTGCTTTATCTCTTTGTGTCTGTCTTCTGCTTTAGACTGCCTGTAAGTTACTGGAAGTTTCGTTCATATTTGCATTGCCAGCAGCTAGGGCAGTCCCTGGTGTCCAGTAATCACTCAGAATATGTTTGTTTAATGAATGAACCATCAAGAATGAATGACGGTGGTCTGTGGGTGCACCCAGTGGTAGAGCATCGGCCTAGCCTGCACAGGGCCTGGGCTTCAGTCCCCAGCACCATGAGGAAAAAAGAAAAATGAAGGTGGCAACATCATTTTCTTAAAGCATGGACTTTTATATAAAGCTAGAAGCGCTTCCACACAGAACTTAAACAAGAGCTTTTTCCACCGTGTTCAATGGTTGTAGCCATTTGCACTCTCCAGACAGCCATCCCTGAGTAAACCATGTTAGGTTTCCATTCACGAGAGAGGTGTTAAGTAGGCCTCCGTTCATTCATAAGGCTCAGGCCACTGAAGGAGTATTGTGTGGTGTTGGCAGAACACATGCTTTGGCCGTCCAGCTTTTCACCATCTGGGGGTTGGCTCATTTAACAGAATCCACATTATAAGACATACTTGACGTTATTTAAGTCTGTTGCTTACAACTGGGAAGGCACTGACTTCTGTGTAACTGATCTTCAAAATGCATTCTAAGAAGTATTTATGGTGGTATAAAACCTGAATTGCCTTAAGGAATTTGTGTATGGATGCAAGTTCTTGTATACATGGGGATTATAGAGAAATTATACAAGGAAATTTTCAGTAGAACTGAGCTCTGTAGCAATTAGCACTGAGAAATACATTCATTTTTAAGACACTGTGTTCTAAAAATTCAGTACAGTAAAATGAGCTTGTCCTTTAACACAAGAATGTAAGAAGCACTCCAGGAGATCCTACAAGTAAATCGTTTAGCTCGGATTCAAGGTGGGTAGAGGTGCCCTGGGTCCATTTGAGATGGGCTCGTTAGCTGCAGGATCCCCTCCGAAGGTAACTGCATAAACCCCACAGCAGTGACCCAGTGTGATCACTGGCCACAAATAACCAAACCTCTTTTGTGAAAAGATTGCAATATTCATTTTCTAATAATTGTTATTACAAGAGCCAGATAACCAATGTAAAAGTGCTTTAGAAGATCAACAGTTGGGAAAAGTGGGTCAGAATCACCCATTGTCTTGAAAACGTAAAGTCACCATTCCTGGAATTGTGGTATAGTTCCTGTTGGATGTGTTCCTTATGTGTGACCTTCTGTGGTTTTGTTTTTATATTGCAGAGTGTGTATAATTAGGTGCCATTTTTAAATTTTACCTCCTTAATACTGTCAGAAGCAGTTTTCCGTATGGCTCCCAAACATCACTTCCATACTGTCCAAAACCTGTGCTTGTTTTTAGCCATCCAACCTTTTAGATGTCTTAGTTATTATATAAAATAATTTTTTTCAAACAGATTTTATTGGTACATTTTAGATGTACATAATCACATTCATCATAGAGAATTTGTACCTGTACATGATATAACTTGTTTCTTTTTTTTTCCCATTCCCCTACCCTCCCTTCAACCCCTCTTCCCCTCCATATTTACAAAAGCTTTGTTTCCATATTCTCCTCCTTTTCTCTTTTTTTTTTTTGACTTTTCCCTTCTTTCCCCCTCCCCCCTCCCTTTTTCCCCTCCCCATTTGAACATTTTCTTCCTATTTCACAATACCTATTATACATTTTGGTTGTTACTCACACTTTCGGTTTCTCACACCAGAGAAACAATGCGGTATTTACACATGTGTGTCCAATTTATTTCACTTAAGAGTATGGTCTCAAGGTGTATCCATTTACCTAGAAATGTCTCAAGCTTATCCTTCTTGATGGCAAAGTAGTACTCCATTGTTACATAAAATACTTTTAGCAAAGAACTATTTGTTCAAAATACGCATATTTATTTGAATCTTATTACTATACTTCATGCTATTTTATGTAAACTTTGATAATAACATCAGACATGTATTAAGCATTGACATAGGATATCTTACTTAATCCTGAGAGATACTATTATTATTTCCACTCAGCAGATAGGTAGAAAACTGAGATCACACAGCCAGGAAGTGGCTGGAAAACAAGCCAGAAAGGCTTGATTTTGAATCCTGCTTTCCTGTCTTGATCTCTGATGCCTCTCATGATGGATCCCTGAGGTTTTGATTTTTAAGATTTGAGATCAAAAGTATTTGAGTCCACACTCGGGGGAATCTTTTGGTCTCTATGGCTATTGTAGTTTCTGGGTCACATCCATTTGATTTTCTGTAGCATACCAATCAAAATGGCAAACAACATTTCCCCCTTACAGCTTGAATTACTTGATTTATCAAAATTAATCTTACAGTGTAATACTGAATTGAAAAGCAAATTTCATTTACTTATGTCCATTTGTTTTGTAGGTCACGGAACAAAAAACCAAAGGTAAGGTTTTTTTTTTCTCCCTCATAAGAACCTTTGTGTTTAGATTTCACACTGTTGCTGACTCAGCCTCCAATCTACTCAAAAGAGTAGGTGTAGAGTAATTAAGGTGGGTTGTTTGCAGTCGCTGAAAAGCAATAATGACAAATGAAAAGTACTTGTGTTAGTGTTTCTAGTTGGCCTTAAATTTGTTGAGACAAAAAGTAAATAACTTTGTTTTAAAAGTATGTGAGTCATGATTTTGAACTGAACCTTTTCAAGAGTTTTTGTAGAACAATTATAAAACATCAGCTTCTCATTTTAGATGGGAACTACAGAGTGTGTTAACCATCTGGATCCATGAAATATATGAGTCTGAAATTGGAATGTCATATCTAGAAAGTTCACACTGTCTTCTGAGCTAGAGCCTAGATTATGCTTTTTTAAAAGATAATTCATTTTGAGTAGGTTAACTCTGTGTGATGTGTTAATAGTGTGACATGTTGCAAACATAAGTATGTGACCCTCATGTCGTTCTCAACCTAAGGGTGCATGTCTTTTCAGTTCTTTCTCTATTAATTTTTAAAACTTTTCATTGGTATATGTTTGTGATATATAATAATTTGTTATGGGAATTTGATACATATATATCATGCCTTGATCATTGTCTATCCCCTCTCCTATTACTTTTGATTATATAGTTTCACCTGGTGTTGGTCACACTTTTGATCAGTTCCCCTTCAGAATGGGGAACTAAGCTATTCTTTGAGATAGCTCCTGTTGCTGACATATTCTCACACATACTCAGCAGCATGTGTGGTTGGAAATTAGGCGTGTATTAGAATGAGCCTAGACCTTCACAGTCCCAGGCTATGGCCCCTAACAGATGTATTTTTGTGTGTGTGTGTGTGTGGGTACCGGGGGTTGACCTCAGGACCTGGCGCGCCAGCAGGCGCCCGTGCCGCTGAGCAATATCACCAGCCCTTTTTTCGTATGTGGGTTCCGGCAGTCTAACTCGGGCCCTCGCGCTTGCCAGGCGGGTGCTTATGCCGCTGAGCCATCTCACCGGCCCCTAACAGATGTATTTTGAAGCTTCACAGGTGACCCTAGAACATAAGGACCACTGCCCTGGGTGTGACTGATAACTTGAGGGAGAACAAGGGTGATGGGGAGAGGTCCAGGCTCGATGGGAGGCCTTGTAATGATTGGTTTCTTCCTTGCTTTGTTTTGTTGAACTGTGAGGCCAAAGCATGTCACAAAGTGATGGAAGGACTAATACAAGACAGTGCTAGTTTCTTAGGATACTTAGTTACGCAAACATTCTCAGATAAGTAATTTTTTTAAATCAAAAGACATTTTAAAGCTGGCCATGATGGCACACGCTTGTAATCCCAGCATTCTGGGAGTCTGAGGCAGGAGGGTCACAAGTTCAAGTCCCACCTGGGCAATTCAACTGTCTCAAAAAATAAAAGGGGCTGGGATGTAGCTCACTAGTACTGGGTTTGATCCTCAGTAACAGACACACCAAAAAAAAAAAAGACATTTCAAACTGGGTCTGATACTACACACCTATAATCCCAGCTACTGGAGAGCTGAAGCAGGATTCCCAGTTGAAGCCCAGCCTAGGATACTCAGCAAGACCATATCTCAAAATAAAATGAGCTAACGATGTGACTCTGTACGAAGACTCTGGGTTCAATCTCCAGCACCACCAAAACAACAATAAAGAGTTTTAAAGAAGGGCCGGTGAGATGGCTCAGCAGCATAAATGCCTGCCTAGCAAGCGCGAGGTCCTGAGCTCGACTCCTGGTACCCACATACGAAAAAAGGGCCAGTGATATTGCTGAGCGGCACGGGCACCTGCTGGCGTGCAAGGTCCTGAGGTCAACCCCCAGTACCTACAAAAAAAAAAAAAAAAAAAAAAAGAGTTTAAAGAGGAATGTAGGGCCGGTGAGATGGCTCAGCGGCTTAAGCGCCTGCCTGGCAAGCGCGAGGGCCCGAGTTCAGCTCCCGGATCCCACATACGAAAAAGGGGCCGGTGATATCGCTCAGCGGCACGGGCGCCTGTTGGCGCGCGAGGTCCTGAGGTCGACCCCCCGGTACCCACAAAAAAAAAAAAAAAAAAAAAAAAAGAATGTAGCTTGGAATTTTATAGTAATTTAGAAAGTAAACAGAGAAACCATTGTTAGTTACAATTATCTTAATTGGTTAGAGAAAATAGTGTTTTCCCCTTGTTCATTCACTAGTTCCCAGCCCAAAAGTAGGCTTTCTTTTGGAATTACATTTGTAAATTACGTGATTGAAATATAGACTATACTTTAACTATGGTAACAGTGTTATTTGTAGTGGTAGAATGTCAATATTATAGGACTTTTTTTTGATGATTTATGGAGACAGTGGATGAGAAAATTGATATTTTCCTGGATAGCTCAGATTCTGTGGTTGCTAAAACATGGTGGTTGAATTCCTACGCCTGGCCAAAAGTCTAATGCTCATGAAACCAAGTTGTAGTTGTACTATAGAACCATGTTGCTTCTGTATGATCGGTGGTGTTTCTGTTGGAAAACTGGAAATCTATTAGGCATTCTTTCTCAAGTAGGCGTGTTTAATTTTTTTATTTTTTGGTGATCTTTTCTAAAACACATTCCTCTTCTGCCAAAGTCTTAAAAATCAAACTTACTTTCTACTCACTACCAAATTTCCCTTCTATTTAGGGTCTTTTTCATGCCTATCATAGATGGAATACAGCTTCACCGTCCCCAAGTTCTCCTTGTCCCCCACCCCCTCAATCATAAAATAAAGTCAAATAATCCTAAAGGGAGCTGAGAGCCTGTTCCAGGTCTCCTAAAGAATGTAGTTGTTAGAACCAGGGAGGCCAGAAGTAACAATAAAAATTGTCCCTGAAGTTTGTTAGCCTCTAAGAAGGAGGAGACCTTGACCTTTCTAGGTTTTCTGATTTTTGTTTTGCCACTTCTTCGTCTTTGTCAGGTACTGTACATGTTGTTCTTCTTTTCTTCCCTCAGTGAACATTTTTCTGGGTCCTGTTTCTCTACCCAAAGTGGTATCTTCTTCCAGTGGTCTCCCTTTAACTCTGAACCTACCCCTCTTTCCCCAGCAGGCCCTGTAAGAAAAAAAAAGACTGTGCTGGTGTCCAAGTCTTTGGGTTGTACAGAGGCTAAAGAAAGCTTTTTCCATATTTCAGAGAAAAAATAGATTGATCATACGTTCTTCCTCCATCTTCCATCATTAAAAAAAAGAATAGAGGTGAGAATTCTGGGGCAAACAGGACAGGGATTTCATGTGGAGGTTCTGTGATGGCATGGATTAGAACTGAGCCTGCTACTCATGTAACAGAAGAAAAAAACACTTGAGGCAGAAGCTCAGATCCTCCTGTTCCACATTAGAATCAAAGAGTTTTAAAGGATTGATGTAACAGATTAGATTCAACAAGTTGAAATTTAACAGGAATGAAGAATAAGATTAGAGTTAAAAAGTTGAAAAGCATAAACCACGTAATAGAGGAATTTGGCCATAGCAGGTTATCCTTATCAAAAGATGGGTGGCTTAATAAGATAGGGCAATGGTTGGTTTAATAAGAGTCATCGGTATGAAATGACCAGTTTATAGAAACTAATACGTCCTTAAGCTGCTTTCATAGAGAAGCAGTGTCCAGGACGGAAGTTACGGTTTCTGTAACAGGCACCACACTACAGAAAGGAACAGAGAGCAACCTCATGGACCACGTGAAGTTTGGGCCAAGAGGTCATGAAATTTGTCACCGTGGGAAGGTTTAAACACCAAGGCTTCCCACCTTGGGAACCTAAGGTACTGTCCCTAAAAATTTGCAGGGCTCTGGTGCCTGACATTTCACATTTCCATAGTAAATAACTGTCGTAAATTTTGTTCCATGAAACTTACCCTGACCCAAAGTACCAAGGGTGAGTCAAAGCAATGGAGCAAAGTTTCCAGCTAAGTGTAAGTTAAAATTGTTAGATAGTGTGGTTCAAAGCAGTAAATCATAACGTTGTCCCTTTGTCCCAGTGGCACCCACTTGAAGGGTAGCACTCCCCATCAGCACACCAGGCATTGTGAACCAGTGCGGTCCATTGGCTGCAATTCTGTCTTCCGAGCTTACTCCAGAGGCATGCTGCAGTCAGTGTGTGGTGGCGGCTGGGATAACCTGGAGTTTGCTCAGTTTACTAATAATGGAAGGGTTTTCCCTCCAGAGAAGTCATTTATACATTACTTGCAGCTCCTCACCCTGTAGAAATGCCTGATCTTGGTGGGCACCACTTGCTCAGAAACAGAACTGGCTGCCTCTGAGAGAGAATGAATGTGAGGTACTGTAAGCCAAATGCTGAGATAAGTGAGCACAGACATAGTCCAGACGGGAAGTGATGAAGACTTTACCTGGTTGAGAGTTGTGGCGGAAGAGGGTTCTCTTGCAGGTTGGGGCAGGGCCATGTTGGGGCTAACCTGAGCACCAGTTAAGTCATGACTTCGTGCATTATGCTAAGGATTTGGAGCTGGGGAGCAAATTTCAGCGGAAGGGGAAGAATTAAAGAGATCTGCATTGGCGATGGTGAATTCCACAACTGCTAGTTAAAACTTCAGCATAAGAAAGTTTATGCTAAAGTAAGATAATTGTGGGATGGGTGCAGGCCCACCTTCATATTGTCCATTTTTTTGTTAAGCATATCTGCCCTGGGTTTTGTTTTGAGTTTTTGTTTTGTTTTGTTTTTATTTTTGTTTTGAGAGAAAGTCTTGCTATATTATATTGCCCAGGCCAGCCTCAAATTCACTATCTTCCTACCTCAGCCTCCTGAATAGTCGGAATACTGGCATCTGTCACCATGCACAGCCAGATTTTTTTTTTTCTGAAGACACAGCTTATAGGCAATTTCTGCCTTCATTTTGCAAGTATGATTAAGAAGAGAGTCAAAAGCAGGCATTGCCAACTATGGCCCAAGTCTGATTCGCTACCTGGTTTTGTACTGCTTGTGAGCTAACAATATTCTTTTATATTTCAAGTTTGAGGGAAAAAAGAACAATATCTCATGACAGGTGAAAATGATAGTAAAGTTCGTATTTCACTGTCAGTAAATAAAATTTTATTGGAACAGAGCCACACTCTTTGTTTACACATTGTCTGTGGCTGATTTCACCCTACATGTGCAGAGTTGAGTTGTTGCAACAAAGACCTTAAGGCCAGTAAAGCCTAAATATTTACTGTCTGGCCCTTTACAGAAAGCTTGCCGACCCCTGATCCAGAGTATGAGAAGCCCACAAAGGAAGAGAGAGGAAGAGCTGAAGAGGTAGCCGGAGCGGGCCTCACACAAACAGAGAGGGAGGGACTGACCGTAACTGGCAGAAGCTGCAGACAAGTTGAAGATGCAAAGGTCCAGCGGGTGCCCATTAGCCTGGCAGTGAAGACCACTAGCAACTTAATAAGAGAGAAATGTTAAGGGCAAAAGCCAGGGTGCCTTGGAGTTGAGGAGTATGTGGAAGGTAAAGAGAGAGCGTGTAGAGATCATAGAGCATTGTTCACCGCCGGCCACTCATTGTGGGTCAGTAGGCTTAAGGTGTTAAATTTGTCAGCCTGAAATAGTATCTGACCTAGACTTGGTTTGTATTTTAACTGTACTTTAAGAAACATCTCTAGGTGATTTTTTGTTACTGTTGTCCCATCAGTAGAATAAAAGGAAATAGTAATTTGTATTGGTCCTGTGCAGTTGTTGGGTTCATTATGCATGTGTACTAAAAAAAAATTGAGAAGCTTACCTTTTTCTTTTTCTTTTTTCTTTTTTGGAAACAGGAATCTAACTCACGTCCTCGCGCTTGCCAGGCAGGCACTATGCTGCTGAGCTATATCCCCAGTCCCAGAAATTTCTTAAAGAATACTTTTATCTGAAAGATTCTTACTGATGTTTGTCAGGAAAGGGGCAATTAGAAGTTCAGACTGTTAGGTAGAGTAGTGTAAGGTAAAGAGCATGAGAAAGGGGAAAGTTTCAGTCATTAGAGTATACAGTATAATGGTTTTTAGAAGTAAATTGAGTAGAAATTACAAAATAGGATACCCAGTATTTGCCTCCAATGTTTGTGTTTCCCTGTGATACTGAGACCATGTTTAAAGCCACAGACTTTTCCTCTGGAAAATAAGAAACTCTGACCTCATTTTGAGCAGCCCATCTTTAGAAATTCACCTGCAAATTAAGATGCGGAAAAGGGAGGGCCTCCAAAGTAACACTTTCACACATAATGTTAATTTCTCTCTTTGGTTGTCATCTTGACATTCTGGAGCGTTTCAAGGTATACACACTGATTTTTTTTTTTTTAATATGCTGATTCTGTTGTCTTAATTTTAGATTTAGGGAATCAGGTTGGATCAGGCCTAACAGCTGCATTGCTCTTCAATAAATGTCAAGAATTTTTTTTTTTTTTTTTGGTGGTTACCGGGGGTCGACCTCAGGACCTCGCGCGCCAGTAGGCGCCCATGCTGCTGAGCGATATCACCGGCCCCTTTTTTCATATGTGGGTTGCAGGAGTCGAACTCGGGCCCTCACGCTTGCCAGGCAGGCGCTTACGCCGCTGAGCCATCTCACCGGCCCTCAAGAATTTTGATTGACCTTTAAATGTTTAAAGTTCTTGAATTAACAGAGAACTGTTATAAAAACTAAAATAAGAATCCGTGATACATTCAGGTCCCAAAACATTAGCCTATGGCTCACATGGTCCTGTGGGGTTTTCTGACTGTGTCCTAGAGTTTTTTAAATGACTGATCTCCCAGGACAGCACCGTATTAGAGGGAAGTGGTTGATATCTACCCCCCACCCCTTTTTTTCTTTTATTAAACGCAGGGCAGGGCCTTCACTGGGCTCAAACTTGCAGTCCTCCTGACTCTGCCTCCCAGAATACTGGGATTTCAAGCGTGCACCACCATGCCCAGTGCATGTTTCCATTTTTAAGTGATTTTATCATTTACAATCCATTCTGTCTGTGATATGATGGTGGGAAAGTGCCCCAAGGAACTTGTGCAAGGAATCCTACACAGTATATGATGCCCGTAGATTCATTTGGTTGAAATAATGCCATGGATGTTGTAAATTTAGTCAGAGTGATGTTTGGCCCTCAGCAGTTTAAGCTTGCCTGCCTGCCTGCCTGCCTGCCTGCCTTTCTTCCTTCCTTTCTTCCTTCTTTCCTTCTTTCCTTCCTACCTTCCTTTCTTTTCTTTCTTCCTTTCAGAAAAATGAGTTAAAGCATGTAGCCAGACTAGTTAATGTAAAGTGAAAATTCTAGCCCTTTTATAAAAGGCAAGCTCATAGAAACATTACTCCTTCCATCCTAAAAATAAATTGGGAAGAATCCACCCAGCTGTTGCCAGCTTGCATATTCTCATAATAAGAGAAAAGGGTATCAGCAATGCCATGTGGAATCATCCAGAAACAGATTGGAAAGTAATCTTAAATAATCTTCAGTCATTTACATGTTATTTGTCCATCAGTTGCTGTAGGTCCTACAGAGGCTAGTATATTAATATTAGACTGCAGCTGACTTACTTTCTTAAATCCCATGTTTGTTGTGCTCATCAGATTGCGGTTCCTCTGGCCTCCCAGCCCTTCCTGACTGGGAAGCCAGTACCCTTAACCTTGCGATTGGCTAAGGGTAGACAGAGAGTTTGCCTCGATTTTCCTTCATGTGTCCATTCTTTTCTCCTGTCACTCAGTATTTACTAGTGGGCTGTGGTGGAATAGATTGGGCCCCTGATTTCTGTTGATGTATCTTTCTTCTCATAAAGGAGCCAGTTAAATGGTAACATGCTGGCCCAGCATCATTTCAGCAGTCAACGCAGTCCTGCTACTAGAGCTGGCCTCAGCATTACTCTGGGTGGCAGGGATTTGGGCCTCAAGATTATTTTGTAATACTGCCAGCCTCTGTTTACTGGCAGATTTTCTTGGAAAGGGTAGTGGTCTTTTTTGAGGAGGAAAGAAGGAGGTACAGATTGATAAGAGGACCACTGCGGGTTGAGGGGGCAGCTGAAGGGTCCCACAGATGCAGCTTCACGGTTGCTCTTCACGTTCCCATGCTGCCTGTAAGATAATAGTTGTATTATTTAAAGTAAATAGGAAAATTATCTACATTTTGAAATTTTTGTATTAATTGGAATAAAAATTTCGGGGCAAACACTAAAAGATTTATGTCATTTCTAATATTTACACAGAATCCCAAGCAAGACTTTTAGTTCAGGCAGTTGTAGGAACCAAAGCCAAGTGGAGCTTTGTGATTCTCCAGGCCTGAGATTCCCCATAGGGGTCTGCTCTATGCCAGGCCCTAAGGAACAGAAGATGAATGGTGGTCCCAGCCTTGAGGGAATTGGGGCCAGTTGGAGAGAGGGGCTGTCACTGGAGAACTTCATTATAATCTGGTAAATTTAGTGTTGGAGAAAGATGGGCAGCGTGTTGCAGAAGCACAATGGAGTGTGCTTAGCTCCATTCCAGGGACTTCAAGTGTGGATGAAGGGGCAGGGCCTCAAGCTGAGAAACTTGAAGCTTTACCAAGACTTTGCCATGGACCTGTTGGCAACTCTCGTGGGAATTAATTCTGCTGTTCGTTTAGTGGAGTGAATAATTCCCTCTCCCCTTAATTAATGGGATATAATTCTGTGATCTTGCTGACACTTTTTTTCTTGCTGTCTTTGAATCTTTGAATCACCACTGCCCACCACTCCCTAACCCTGCCTTCAGTAAATTGAAGATGTCCAAAGGAATTTGGAAAGATTATGTCCCTTGAGAGTAGGGGGAAAGAATGGTCTCATTAGGATTGGTCTCATGTAAACTTTCTTAAAAACAATTTTTAGAAAAATGTATTTGATCTCAAAGACTTTACCCAACCCCTCTCTTTCAGTGCCCGAAGTGACGAAACCAAGTTTAAGCCAACCAACGGCCGCCAGCCCGATTGGCAGCTCTCCATCGCCACCAGTCAATGGTGGCAACAATGCCAAAAGGGTGGCAGTGCCGAACGGACAACCGCCAAGCGCCGCCCGCTACATGCCTCGGGAGGTGCCACCGCGATTCCGTTGCCAGCAGGACCACAAAGTGTTACTAAAACGTGGACAGCCCCCTCCACCGTCCTGCATGCTCCTCGGGGGCGGGGCGGGGCCTCCTCCCTGCACAGCACCTGGAGCAAACCCAAACAACGCACAAGTGTCAGGAACGCTGCTGCAGAGCGAGAGTGGGACTGCACCAGGTGAGGTACCAGCGTCATGGGCTGCATGCATGGCAGCTCTAAAGGCAGACTCCATTGTAAAGTCCACAAAAGCCATTGATTTTCTAAATTGTTGGGACCATCCAGAAGGTGGGAGAGACTCCCAGGATAAAATACGCATGGATGCCTCTCTGAAGCTGGGCTTTAGAGTTCTGAACTCTGTTCTCCTGATAAAGAGGCTCAAACTAGCTGCTGTTGGGCCTTTCATTATTTCTCAGACAGTAGCACTGCAACTTTGAGCCTCTGTTCCACAAGTGTGTGTTCAGGGAATGGCCGGAAGTGGGGCTTGAAATGGGGACTTATTCTGAATCTTCAGATGCCCTTTTTAAGCTTCCTTAATGCTAGGAGTAGAGAAGGAACTCTTAAGATTACAATATAGATTCTTTTGAGGGCACTGAATAATACCATTCTATCATTGTTCACTACATTTTTTAAAAATCACTGTTTCTTTTGAGGGTTCTGGATTTTGAGCGTTGTTAAACACTGTAATGTACACACAATGCCGCTGATAAGATGCTTCATTTCAGCTCTGAATTTGAACAAAGAATTGCTTAGAAAATTCTGTCACTACCTCGTTGTGTGTAGAGTAAGGACAGAAGAAAACCTAGTGATGACACAGGGTGCATGCAGAGATAGCCCTACCCATGAGGCGTCCCTGTGGGAGTTGGCAGACCAGGCTAGGGGACAGGGAAAGCCCTCATAGCCCTGCCTGCCTGGCCCCTGGTGATCACTTGTGTGAGGGGACAGTCCTGTTGCATTTCTGCAGCCATGTATAGCTAGGCCTAGACAGAGACGTGGGTCTGCTGTAAGGCGAGCTCTTGTCTACATAGTTAAAACCAAAGAGCCCTTTAAATCTCAAGAATTTGGGATTCTGCGCATCTTCATTTTAACACAGCTCTACAGAATACTTTTTTCGGGCCGGTGAGACGGCTCAGCGGCTTAAGCGCCTGCCTTGCAAGCGCGAAGGCCCGAGTTCGACTCCCGGAACCCACATACGAAAAAGGGGCCGGTGATATCGCTCAGCGGCACGGGTGCCTGTTGGCGCGCGAGGTCCTGAGGTCGTCCCCCCGGTACCCACAAAAAAAAAAAAAAAAAAAAAAAAAAAAAGAATACTTTTTTCACCTTCATATTGATTTAAAGCTTTCCAGTTAAAGGAGCTGAAATATGTTTAGAAGAAATTATCTCAGTAAAAATATCATCCCCCCTGCCCCACATCATCAAATATGATAAATTCCACCAAAATATATCTGAGCTAGACTGGTTTTTCAGGTTAAGCTCCTAGGGATACAGTTTCTGTCTGATTCCTGCTCGTGTGTGCCCCGGAGTCCAGCTCCGTGGGCAGTCATCACTCAGCTGATGCTTACTGAGCAGAGCTGCGCTGGCACTGTGTGGAATTGACGTGTTAGCAGGGTAGGGCCTCCAACAAAGAGGCACTACATGGGGAAGGAAAGATGTGAACAGAATGCTGTAGCACTGGGGAGAAGGTTCTAGACAGGGAAAGATGATTTTCAGGCGGTGAGTTCAAAAGCAACTTCATGGAAGAAATGGCACTTGAACTAGGCCCAGAAGGAGGAGTACATTTCACTGTGTGAATTCAGGAGGAAAAAAAGAGTAGGTGCCAGCATGGAATGATGCCAGGGTAAGAAGGTACATCCATATAGAATGACATCTACGTAGAAAGTTATAGATTAGAAGGGGTTGGTTGGCCCTGAGTCATAGAGCATGTTGATCAAATGCCAGGCCAAGGAGTTTTGCTTTGTTCTTGTGCATTAAGAAACTGTTAAAGGCTCTCATACAGCAAAAACAATCAAAACTCTGTTTTAGAGAAATGACTGCTGTCGGTTGTGTTAGAGTAGATTGAAGGTACAGAACAAGTTTAGGGTACTATCGCATTTGTCTCAGGATACAAGAAGGTCCTCCTCTGTCACTAAGGGTGTCAAGGAGGTAGCTTTGAGAAAGTGTGTGAAGTTAGACTTAGCAAATATAACAACAGACAAATGGTAGAGAAGAGATGAGTCCTGTGATATGGTCAACCAAGAGACGCAACTGGGTGGAGAAGCCAACCTATGGGGAGCCTGGAGGAGATCTCCTAGAGGTAGTTAGAGCTCCAGGTGTTGATTGCCGTGCATATGCAGCTGTGACTGATGAGATGATCTCTTTCCCAGAGTCAACCCTTGGAGGTGCTGCTGCTTCAAATTATGCAAATTCCACTTGGGGCCCGGGAGCCTCCTCCAACAACGGCACCTCCCCCAACCCAATTCACATCTGGGACAAGGTGATTGTAGACGGGTCTGACATGGAAGAGTGGCCTTGTATTGCCAGCAAAGACACTGAATCTTCTTCTGAAAACACCACCGATAACAACAGTGCCTCGAACCCTGGCTCTGAGAAGAGCACTCTGCCAGGAAGCACCACTAGTAACAAAGGCAAAGGGAGCCAGTGCCAGTCTGCAAGTTCTGGGAACGAATGTAATCTTGGGGTCTGGAAATCTGACCCTAAGGCTAAATCTGTTCAATCTTCCAACTCTTCTGCAGAGAGCAACAATGGACTAGGTAATTGGAGGAATGTGAGTGGTCAGGATAGAATTGGACCTGGCTCTGGCTTTAGCAACTTTAACCCAAATAGCAACCCATCTGCCTGGCCAGCGCTGGTCCAAGAAGGAACTTCTAGGAAGGGGGCATTGGAAACAGATAATAGTAATTCCAGTGCACAGGTTAGCACAGTAGGTCAGGCATCCAGGGAACAGCAGTCAAAGATGGAAAATGCGGGTGTTAATTTTGTTGTCTCTGGCAGAGAACAGGCTCAAATTCATAACACTGATGGACCAAAAAATGGAAACACTAACTCCTTGAACTTAAGTTCACCAAACCCCATGGAGAATAAGGGAATGCCCTTTGGAATGGGCTTGGGGAACACCTCCAGGAGCACTGATGCCCCTTCACAAAGCACTGGAGATCGAAAGACTGGGAGTGTTGGATCTTGGGGTGCAGCTAGGGGGCCTTCTGGAACTGACACAGTCTCTGGACAAAGCAATTCTGGAAATAATGGGAACAATGGAAAAGATAGAGAGGACTCCTGGAAAGGAGCTTCTGTTCAGAAATCAACTGGGTCGAAAAATGACTCTTGGGACAACAATAACAGGTCTACGGGTGGGTCCTGGAACTTTGGCCCTCAGGACTCTAATGACAACAAATGGGGTGAAGGGAACAAAATGACATCTGGGGTCTCTCAGGGAGAATGGAAACAGCCCACTGGGTCTGATGAGTTGAAAATTGGAGAATGGAGTGGTCCAAACCAACCAAATTCTAGCACTGGAGCATGGGACAATCAAAAGGGCCACCCCCTCCCTGAAAACCAAGGCAATGCCCAGGCTCCCTGTTGGGGAAGATCTTCCAGCTCCACAGGAAGTGAAGTTGGAGGTCAGAGCACTGGAAGCAACCATAAAGCAGGAAGTAGTGATAGTCATAATTCTGGCCGTCGGTCATACAGGCCCACACATCCTGACTGCCAGGCTGTCTTGCAGACTCTTTTGAGCCGAACTGATTTGGACCCTAGGGTGCTCTCAAACACTGGCTGGGGCCAAACTCAAATTAAGCAGGACACAGTGTGGGATATCGAAGAGGTGCCAAGGCCTGAGGGGAAATCTGACAAAGGAACTGAGGGGTGGGAGAGCGCTGCCACACAGACCAAGAACTCAGGGGGCTGGGGAGACGCACCCAGCCAAAGCAATCAAATGAAGTCTGGATGGGGGGAGCTCTCAGCCTCGACAGAGTGGAAAGACCCCAAGAACACAGGAGGCTGGAATGACTATAAGAACAACAATTCTTCCAACTGGGGAGGAGGACGGCCAGATGAAAAGACACCTTCCTCTTGGAATGAGAATCCCAGCAAGGATCAGGGGTGGGGAGGTGGACGCCAGCCCAATCAAGGATGGACTTCTGGGAAGAATGGTTGGGGAGAGGAAGTTGATCAAGCAAAAAACAGCAATTGGGAAAGTTCTACAAGTAAGCCTGTGGCCGGGTGGGGTGAAGGGGGGCAGAATGAAATCGGAACTTGGGGTAATGGCGGGAATGCAAGCCTAGCTTCAAAAGGTGGGTGGGAAGATTGCAAAAGATCCCCTGCATGGAATGAGACAGGCAGGCAGCCCAATTCCTGGAATAAACAACACCAACAGCAGCAACCGCAGCAGCCACCGCCACCACAGCCAGAGGCTTCCAGTTCATGGGGAGGCCCAGCCCCACCACCTCCAGGCAACGTTCGACCTTCTAATTCCAACTGGAGCAGCGGACCCCAGCCTGCGACCCCTAAGGATGAGGAACCCAGCGGTTGGGAAGAGCCATCCCCGCAGTCAATTAGTCGGAAAATGGACATCGACGATGGCACTTCAGCATGGGGAGACCCTAACAGTTATAACTACAAGAATGTGAACTTGTGGGATAAGAATTCCCAAGGGGGCCCAGCACCTCGAGAACCAAACCTGCCCACCCCAATGACTGGAAAATCAGCATCAGGTAAGCAATGGCTTTTTCCTCACAGGTTTTGATAAAAGAAATCTTAGGCCAAAGCACTTTTATCAAGGCGTATTTATTCATTGTAGCTGTGTTCTGAGAATCTTTCCTACAGTACCTACTCCGTTGCTAAGAGAACTTCTCTTTTTGTAAGATGCTAGCATTGGCAGCTGCTGATAGTGTTATAGTGTTCGTTCTTGGCAAAAGGAGAAGATGGCAACCTAGTGTTAGTCCCAGAATTATTTTTCTGTCATCATAATGGACTGTAGAATCCAAAAGATTTATATCTTGCCAAACAGACTCTGCTCAGGGTTTAAAAATAAGAATTCAAGTAGTAGCAGAAGCAGACCAGATTCCCGCTCGGGTTTTATCTGTGAACTCATCCTCAGTACCTCTCTTTCACCAACAATGGGAAGTAATCTGTGTGTTCTTCCAGAGACCATTGCAGCGAAGCGGCAAAATTGGCATATGACAACTGCGATCTCTTTCCAGGTGGCTTTTAATAATTACCTCTGGAAGGGAGTGTACTTTGCGTAAGAGATTATCATATTAAACTGTATTCCCTCACTATTTGAATAGGAAACAGCATATCTCGTAAGTTGCAAGTAATAGGTATTTTCATTCTCAGTTTGACACAAATGTCCTTTGACCTGAATGTTCCCATAAAGCATATAATCTTCCATACTAATGGGATGCACATTTCAAGTCTTTTTAGTTAAAATTAATATTGCCGGCCATTATTGTACATTCCTGTAATTGCAGCTACTTGGTGAGTTGAGTCAGGACAAGTTTGAGCCCAGCCTAGATAACCTGTCTCAAAAAGGACTGGGGATGTAGCTCAGTGCTCCTGGAGTTCAGTCCCCAATACCATCCCCCAAATAATAATAATCAACCATAATATTAATAATGAGTTTTCTGCTCAAAGTAAACCTAGTGATTTTGACTGTGGACACATAGGAAATGACTGCTCTTTTATATATTGAAAAGAATGAGGAAGGAAATGAAGATTGCTCTTTAACTCCCTATCTAGAATAAAATCTGCTAAGAGTCTTAGTGCCTTGTGTCTCTCCCCATAAGTAATCTCCCAGAAGTTTGTTCATAAATGGTGTTCTTACCTATTATAAAACATCTGTTCTTCCAAAGAATAATACTTCCTACAGTGTTACTCAGCTTGCTCTTTTCATCTGCCTTCAAGCTTTCCATCTTAGCATACACAGTTCTGTCTTTTAATTGCTTCATAGATAGTATCCATTTTATGGGGAACCCACAATTCATCTATTCGGTCCCCTTCAGATATTTAGGTTGCTTCCACTTTTGTTCTAACAGTGGTGCAGTGAACGTTGTTGTGCTTGTAATTTCATCTACTTTGACATATCTGTGGTGTAATTTCCTGGCAGTAGAGTTACTGGGTCAAAAGTAATGTGCATTGAACTTTTTTAAACTTGACATTGCCAGATGCTCTTCACGAAGGTTCAGCCTCTGTCTGTTTCCACCAAGAGAGAATGGGTATGCCTGATCCCACCACCTTCCTCCCACTGGATATCAGGTGTTTGACAGATCGTTCTTAGAGACACATTTCTTTTCACAGTCTGGAGCAAAAGCACACCACCTGCTCCAGATAATGGGACTTCAGCTTGGGGTGAGCCGAATGAAAGCAGTCCTGGGTGGGGCGAAATGGATGATGCAGGAGCATCGACCACGGGCTGGGGAAACACACCCGCCAACGCTCCCAATGCCATGAAACCCAGTAAGTAGACCATGTTTTTGATTTTGAGGGATTCTTTCTTAATTTGAAAGTCAGACATTTTGATGAGGGCTGTTTGGTGTTTAAAACTATTGATTCAGTGAGACTCAGGACGTAGAACATTAAATAAATAGTATCAAATATTAGTGACTTCTCTTGGCATGTATTAAAAGGTTTGAGCTGGGCGTGGTGGCACACACATATAATCCCAGCACTCAGGAGGCTGAGGCAGGATGATTGCCATGAGTTCAGAGCCATGCTGGGGTACATAGTGAGTTCAAGTGCAGCCTGTACTACATAGTGAGACCCTGTCTCCAAACAAACAAACAAAAATGTTTACAGTGAACTAAAAGTCATAAATTAATGTTGATTTTTTTTTTTTTTTTTTTTTTTTAAACCTAGATTTGGTATCTGGCCAGAACTGAAATTTTGACATGATGCATTTTTACCCAGTAACTTAAATATGCTCTCTATGTCTATTTTGCATTTCTACTGTTTGTTAGTATACTTAAAAATAAGAGTACCCAAGCTTTTAATGTGGAACATTGTCTCTGCCACTCAGGGACTTCATCGTTACGTACTTCCACTCTTGTCTTTGTCTCTCTCATTCATCTGTCCACATAAGAACACTTTAGGTCTTGAACCTGACACAGATTTCTTCATTCTAATTTTTTTAAAAAACCTTGCACTTATTCATAACCACTGAAAATCTGAGCTACACTGATCCAGCTGGGAATGTATAGTCAGCATAACTTGTAAAACTTTGTAGACTGATGCTGTGGAATGCCTCATTGGATGGATATTCCTCAAATGAGAAATTCAGTATCAAGTACCCATTTCAACTTGATTGTAACTTTCTTTAAAATGTTTCAACATTTCTTTTCTACCATATAGCAGATATAAGGAATTATCTTTTGATTAAATAAAGAAATTTTACAGAACACTCAGAATTAAGAAAAGAGATTCTGTAGTTTTAAACTGATACTGTACTTGGAACTCTTACAGTGCCACAAGAGGACTAGGATAATTGGCTTCATTGTAGAAATTCACACTCCTGCCTATGTAATTTTACTGCATTTTTAGCATCACGCGTCTCTTCCACTTCATAGAAATCATAAGTTTAGTGAAGCTTTTGTTCTAATTATGATTTTCTTTGTGACATCAATTTTGTCATCATGGGAAGTATCACTTACTAGACTTGAAACAGATCCAGTTGCTTTACTCATCCTTGGGACAAAGTGATCTTTTGGCAGTACTTTCAGAGTTTGTATATGTCTTTCTCAATTGTAGAATCACCTCTGTTCCATACAGAATGCTCACCTTTCCCATATTCTGTAATGCCTTCTCTTCAGGATCATCTGTAGTTATGGCTCATGTCCTCTATATGGATGACTTGTGTGCCTAACGCATGGAGGAAGAGTTAGATCATCCAATTGATGCTGGTAGTTAATCTGAGATCTCTAGTCTCCAGATGCCATAAATTAGATATTGTGAGACCTGTAATTAAAAATCAGAGCTCTCCAGGCTGGGGTGTGGCTTAGTGGTAAAGCACTTTCCTAGCACGTGTTAGGCCCTGGGCTTGATCCCCAGGACTCTGGGGGGAAAAATGTGAGAGAGAGCTCTGATTTTTCACTTTTTTTTTTTTTTTTTTTTTAAACACCAGCAGTGCTAGGAATCAAACTCAGGGCCTCACACATGCTAATAAGGTGCTTTGCCACTCAGCTGCATCCCCAGCTCCACACTCTTTTCTATTGCGGAAAAAAAAAAAAAAAAATTGTTGAAGTTTAGCTCTTGTTCTCTAAAAGAAGGGTTCATAGCCGGGCGTGGTGTGGCTCATGCCTATAATCCCAGCACTCAGGAGGCTGAGGCAGGAGGATCACTGCAAGTTTGAGGTCAGCCTGGGCTATGTACTGAGTTCAGGACCAGCCTGCACCGCATAGCAAGACCCTGTCTCAAAAATAAATAAATAAATAAATAGTTCATCTGCATGTCTTCATTTTTATAAAGGGATCAGTGTGTTAATTTGTGTTTATTTTTTAATTTCTGTTGCTTCTCGGTGGTATGAGACTTACATAAATCATAATATAAATATAATACAGGATCATATAAATTTGTAATCCTTATACAGAGAAAACAGTCATGGTTACCAACAGTACTTCAGCAGGAGGGAGGATAGCATCCCAGGCATGCCTCTTGCTGTCCCATTGGGAAGCAATGTGCGGCTATGATGAAATTTCTATGGTTAAATATGAATTTCTCCTTTACCATAATTTATATATTCAAGATCTTAATTTTCTTCCTTTTTCACATTTTTCTTCTCTACAACTCAAAACAAGAAAGACAGTTGTTCTTTTTTTTTTTAATGTGGGTACTGGGAGTCAACCTCAGGACCTCGCACTTGCCAGCAGGCGCTTGTGCCACTGAGTGATATCACCGGCCCTTTTTTCCCTTTATGTGGGTTCCGGGAGTCGAGCTCAGGACCTCGCACTTGCCAGGCAGGTGCTTACACCGCTGAGCTATCTCACCGGCCCGACAGTTGTTCTTTATTATGCCTATTTGTAATGTTCATTGTTACCAAAGTATACTTAGGAAGGTAAAATCAGGACTGCTGTAATCCCTGTTTATTACAAGGACCCAGTTTTCTTGAAATGTCTTTTTTTTGTAATTGTGATAAGTTCTTTTCAGTTTTATAATTCCTGTCAGTTTGGTGCAGGGGAAGCATTGAACCGGAGGTCAGATCTTGCCTGTATGGCCCATTTCCTGCTCTCTAAAATGGGATGGATAGCATTAGCCATGTAGATGGAGTAGACAGAATTACAAAGATACTAAAATGCTGCATCTTCAAGGAATTCTTTTTCTGGTTATTGTTATATGTAGTTGACACAGAGAATTAATTCTTTCTTTCCTTAAAGATTCCAAATCTATGCAAGATGGCTGGGGGGAGAGTGACGGGCCGGTCGCAGGAACTCGCCATCCCAGCTGGGAAGAGGAGGAGGATGGAGGAGTCTGGAACACCGCGGGCTCTCAGGGAAGTGCTTCCTCCCACAACTCAGCAAGCTGGGGACAAGGAGGAAAGAAACAAATGAAGGTAGCAGCCCGCTGCAGAAATGTTTGCGTTTGCTTGATCGTTCTTAGAAGGCAGAAAACTGAGGATGTGTTAATGGAAGAAGTGAGACAGCTGGTATCTAAGTAAGGGGGAAAGTATATTTCCATACAAAGAAATAACTACTTCCTTTTCACCCATCTTCCTTCCCCATGGCCTTGAAACCTTACACTACAGAACTGTTGCCGTGGGTAAAACGAGATTTTCAAAAATATGAGGTGTCTTTTATTTTTTGTTTCCACACTGTCATAATTCATTGGAAGCTCGTGAGACATACTTTATGCTTTTGCCTTCTGACGCCAAAGAAGTATTTACAGTAAATCTCCATGTCAAACAGAAGTCAAAGGAAGATCACACTGGCTTCTTCAGTGGTGATCATCGCATGTCTCCATTTTACCTGATTGGGGAAATTTCAAGGCGCAGAGCTGCCTTTCACAACAAAACGAAGTGCTAGTGTGTAGCCCTGAGAGAGCAACTAGATGAATTCCCTACATCCTGTACCAGATTGCATTCTCTGCTTTTCACTTTCCATATAACAACTTGGTTTCTTCTTGGATTTGTATAATTCGATTAGGACTTTGATAGTTTCCCTCCTGAACCACTGTCTAATAGAGGCACTTTTTTTTTTTTTTTTTGCATTCTAGTTTTTTGTTATACACACACAATGATAGAAATAAGGAGTGGGCGCCCATTTTCTTAATTTCAGCCTAAGAGCCCTGCTGCTGTGTGTAACACTTCACAGCTAATATTCTCTTGGGTTAAAATACCTGATGCTGTTTTAGAAGGCCTTCTAGTGATCTTCTTCCCCTTTGCCTGTGGGATGTTGATTTAATTACTCTAATTTTCTTCCATAGCATAAGAATACAGTTTGTTCTATTAGAGACATTTTATTTAAGCAGTTCTTTCTAGTTTTCCCTTTTTAAAGGACTTTTTCTTTATTCTACTCACAAGAGGATTTATATTTTAAGCTTGTCTTTTTTACAGTACTGGGAATTGAATCCAGGACCTTCACACTGAGCTACATCCCTAGCCTTTTTTTTTTTTTTTTAATTATTATTTTAAAGAGAAAAAAAACAAAAACTGATACATAGTTTCAAAACAAGATAATAGGAAATTAGCAATGGTTAATATATTGTGTATTGTTATTTTCAAAGTAGTTGCTCAGATTACAAGATATAGGCATTCAAAATTGATCAAAATAAGCACAAACCATTCTTTTCAATGAACTAAAAGGAATTAGTAATATAATTGTCTTAGCTATCTTGCGTGTATGCATATGTGTGTATGTGTTTATATATTTTTTTTTTTTTCCTTTTCCCTTCTTTTCTCCTTTCCCCCATCCCAGTTGTTCTTTCCTTTTGAGCAGTATCCTTCCCTTTCACAATATCTATTGTAGATTTTGGATCTTATTTACTCTTTCAGTTTCTTACACTAGGGAGACAATACGATGTTTACACATGCGAGTCTGATTTATTTCATTTATGAGTATGGTCTCAGGTTGCCAAGCTTGCCAGGCAGGCGCTATGCCACTGACCCCGGCCCCGGCCCCCCCAGCCCTTTTTTTATTTGATTTGATTTTTAAATTTTGAGACAGGGTCTTGTTAAGTCACACAAGCCAGCCTCAAACTTGTGATTCTCCTGCCTCATCCTCCCAGAGGCCTGGGGTTGTAGGCACCACCATGCCCAGCTTTTAAACTTTTCGGCATATTTGTACTCTTAAGTTGTTTAGTTTGCTTTTGGCAGTCTTTTGGTCATTTATGAATTAACAGTGAGTCCAGAGTAACTGAATGGGAATACTAATGAATCCCCCAGTGAGGTGACAACCAAGATTTTTTTTTTTTTTTAACATTTAAACCTGTAACTAAACGTAAGTACTCCATCACTTTCAAGAATAGTAAAATTGGTACATGAGATCACTGTAGAGTACACAAGGCCCTGTCATCACCCATCCAAGTCCTTGTCGTAGTCGCATTGTCCTCCTCACAGAAGAGCAAGTGGAACAGGTGTTTGGTGCCCTGTTCAGGGGAGAAACTAGCTTGTCTCATTAAAAAAACAAAAAGCCACCGCCTTACTTTGCTTCAGAGATGGGTGACAGTGTCTTCCACCAGGCCTCTCTCCCCCTGGGACCAGTGTCTTTTATGTTATGAAACAAATAGCTGAAGTGCTGCCTGGTGAGTCTTCCTTGCATCCACGCAGAGAATAATGTCCTGCTTTAAACAGACGCCTTTCAAGGTCATGTACCGGCGTCAACTCTTCTAAACCAAACCAGCATAGGTCACAAAGAGAGCAACCTGCTGAAGTGGAAACTGTAGTACACAGAATTATGTTGTACAAAATCTGACCGTGAGCCAGGGATGGTGGCACACACCAGTAATCCAAGCACTCGGGAGGCTATGGCAGGAGGATCAACTTGAATTCAAGGCCAGGCTGTGCTACGTAGCAAGACTCTGTCTCAAAAAGAACAAAAAACAAACAAAACAACAACAACAAAAATCTGACAGTGACTTCTTTCCATGTAAAAAAATGAAAACCACTTACCTCTTCAGTTACTTCTAGTTCATTGTGGTGAGAAAAATAAGAATTAAAACATAAATATAGTAGGGCATATTAACCATTTAAACTAATAGATAAAATATCAAAATAAAGAGAAATGGGGTTCAGAAGGTAAACTCTTGAACTCCATTTTCAGTGTATACTTTTGCAACTCTGGAAGTTGAGATAAACTATGTGGTTCTGAGATTACGTGTTTTATTTCTGTAGTGCTCACTAAAAGGAGGAAACAATGATTCATGGATGAATCCTCTTGCCAAACAGTTTTCAAATATGGGATTGCTGGTAAGTTTTATTTTTCTCATATGTATAATGTATCCCACATTTAAGGTTTAGCATAAATTTTAAGACCACTGCCACATATAGTACAAAATTACATATTTAGAAACTGGTTAAACAATATTCTTGATCTTTTGAAACAAGCTATATTTACTTTGTGTTCTTTTACTCTTCATGACATACTCTTAACATTTAAAGGTGAGGGCTTCTAAATTTGTTGTTTTTATGTCCTTTAGAATAGGGAAGAAAGAATTTGACACATAAAGTTTTGTTTTCCCTGACACTGCAGTGCCAGTTTTCACATTATAATTTTTAGAAGGACAACAACAAATAAAGTAAGAAGATATACTGGGATTAATTCTATAGGGAATTCTTACAGAATGTCTAATTTCCTTATCTCTTGGGAGTGCTGTGGGGACACCCTGTCTTGATTGCCAAAAGACTTGGCTGCACACTTTAAGATTTGACGACTTGACAGATCACAAGAAGTAGTCATCGTTTGGCTGCCATTCATGGAATTTGATCCCAGGCCGACTGGAACTGGAGGACAAGGGTTTATTTCTCCAGTCAGCTGTTTAGCGATTGTACTCTCTATAGATGTACTGAGGCTGACTGTATGTGATGATTGAACTTTAGGAAATACAGACACCAGCAACAATCAAACTAGTATATTAAAAATGTTAAATTCTTCCTTCCACTCTAAAGTTCATTTCAGAGGATCTAATACAGTGTCAGGGATCAGATGCATCTGTCAAATTACTAATGTCACTCTTTCCCTGATTCAAATACGGACACCCTTAATTCTCTCTCATCTGGTGCTTTTTTTTCTTCTCAGAGTCAAAGTGAAGATAATCCAAGCAGCAAAATGGATTTGTCTGTAGGTGTGTATCCTTCCACCTATGGGAATCAACTATATTGGCGTTAGTGATGCACCATTGGGATCTCCTGCCAAGTTTGAGTTGGGATGATATAGTTCATTAGATGTTTATTGAATGCTTTCTCTGCACAAGGTTCTCTGCAAGACACTAGGTGGAGGTTGAGAGGTCAAATGACTGCAAGAGCCAGGGAAGAATGTAAGAGTGATGTATGCCAGGCATAAACAAGTGGGATGTGGAGGCCACTGGTTAACCTTAGAGAAGGTGCATCCACCTAAAACCTTGCTCGAGAAGGGCAGATTCAGCTGTGCTGCATCTTCCATTTTTTTTCGAGAGAGGCTAGATACAGTATACAGATATATATTGACATCCTGACTTACAAATACTGGAAACTAATCAGATTGTTTTATTATGTGTGTGGTGCTGCCGGACTTGAGTTTCTGGTTCTGTCTGCACCAGATGTCTCATTATTAATGAACTTTCCCATTGCAACTGGAGCATATGCAATGTCAGCCCTTAATCTGGGAGATTCTCTCAGTAATGCTGTGCTTACCCTGAGGAACTTAAAAAAAATCAAACTAAGAAGAAAAAAAATCCTGGGTAGTAAGGGAAATATGCAGACTTTGATCTACAAATTTCCTGGGGTTCTGATCATGTCAGCATGTAATCGAAAATTTATAGAGCTGTGAAAGGAAAGAGAATAATCATTGAACTTGGGAGATTACATTATTCGAGTACTGTGTTCAGCTCTTAACACTTTATATTTTAGGGTAACAACTGTGCCTCTTTGATCTTTTTATTCCCCAAACTGTGTTTCACAACCCCATTTATCTAGCATATGCTAAAATAGAAAAGCAGACAACTTCTCTCACTGAGAACATTTGAGTTTATGAGGAAGATGTATTCATCAAACATACCAGTAATCAGTATAAATATTTTCTTAGCCAGATTTTACCTGGTTAACTCTAAGACTATTTTAGGCTCCCATGAAAGACAAGCTGCAAGATATTTTTTTGTGTTGCTTTTTAAAGAGAACCCACAAGTAGCTGAGCATGGTGGTGCACACCTGTGATCCCAGCACTCGGGAGGCTGAGGCAGGAGGATCACTGCGAGTTTGAGGCCAGCTTGGGCTACCTAGTGAGTTCAAGACTAGCCTACACTACAAAGTGAGACCCTGTCTCAAAACCACGCCCCCCCATAAATAAAGAGGACCCACGAGTGTTCCAAATACAAATCTTAGCAGCCTGAACCAATGAGAGCTGTCCTGGTCTTATCCCCAAAGAGTAAAAAGAGCTCATATGCTATACCCCAGGGAGGTTGGTGTGTCAGGTCACTCTTAGTTCTTGTGGGAAACATTGATTCTTGAAATTTTCACTCTTGTTTATGTTCTTTCAGATAAGAAGTTTGATGTGGACAAGCGAGCAATGAATCTCGGGGATTTTAATGATATCATGAGGAAGGATCGATCTGGGTTCCGTCCACCTAATTCCAAAGACATGGGAACCACAGATAGTGGACCTTATTTTGAGAAGGTGGGTTGAATCCTCTGTTTAAAATAATTTATAAGAAGCACTTTGGTTCACATTTGTCTTTTGAGAACTGATTCTGGAGGAAGCATAGAATTACTGAACTCAGTCAGCAAAAGACAAACATCACCTGCCGTGGAGTGGTGACGTGAAAACAATGTCAGTAGGAAATAGAGCAGGAGCTAGGACCGTCTGTGTTCAGCAAGCGAGTATTGAGATAGAGGTCAGATTTGGAAATATTCATGAAATTTGGGGTACCCTCGAAACGGGTAGCAGAATTTTAGGGGTGAATTCATTCTGAGTTCTTTTTTTTAGCTGCTTTGTAGCTACAAATCAAATTTTGGGTTTTGCGTAAGTGCTGTCGTCTCCTAAGGCCTCGCCTTCTACTTTTGAAAGAACTCGATCTTTTCTGCTTCCCTGGTGGTTTGTGTTGAGTTACAACGGTATACTTCTGAAATTCTCAACTACTGATTGAAACAAGTAATTTATATCTGTTGGTTTTGATCCTTAACATTTCTAATGGAGGATATTATTCCTTGATTCAGAATACCAACCTGCAATATTCCTGGTCTCCACAAAGCAGTTAAAATCAAAATTTTTAGATCTGCCACCTTTTTGACATAATTTGTGCTGGTCCAGGCAGCAATATATTTATAAGAAGATTGTCCTGGCTTCTGTTTCAGGAGCTACACAGAATAATCAATATTAGATGCCTAAAAATAAGTGTATGACAACTCTTTTCTTAATGCAACGGACCGAATGTGTTACTAACTGAGAGAAAAAGAAAAATCTTTATCAAAGAGGATGACAGATGGTGTCTGTTGGAGAAAGTATGATGGTTATTATCAGATCCAAATTCCATCCTGGGTTATTGCTAATACGCTCTCACTTTGTTTATTCCTAGTGTCTCTCTCTTTTCCTTCTTGCATTCTGTTGCTTCACTAACCAACACTCATTGTGATTGGCTAACTCCTACTACCTTTCAGCTGACTTTGCCTTTCTCCAATCAAGATGGGTGCCTTGGGGATGAGGCTCCCTGCTCTCCCTTCTCCCCTACTCCCAGCTACAAGCTGTCTCCCTCTGGTTCCACACTACCCAACGTCAGCCTTGGAGCAATCGGCACAGGGCTCAACCCCCAAAACTTCGCTGCTAGACAAGTAAGGAGGCCTCTCAAATTTGTAACTGCTTGGCTGTGGCCTCGCCTTGGCTCTGGTCTGCAGTTTATTGCATCGTTTGTCTGTCTTGGGAAATTTGTTGATTAATGAATGCACAGAATGATATTAAGTATAGGTTTTAGATCTTTGAGCCCATAGAACCCATCTCTTTTCATGTTTCTCAACATGGATTTTATTTTAAGCCTGTTTCTTTTGTCTTGCCATTTTTTGGTCATGAGTTCACATTTAATCAGTTACCTGAACTGATTCAGGAAAATGTTAATGAGGTTACAAGTTACTTGATATAATCTAATTTAGTAGTAATACATTTTTTAACATTAGATTAGATAATAAGCAATATTTTGTGGGTCTTTTCAATCTAATACACCTGCTAATTAAAAATAATAGTACCCAAGCTTAATGGCCCAGTTGAATCCCAGCTTCTTGGGAGGCTGAGGCCAGGGGGGCAGACAGGGCCAGACAGGGCAACTTAGCAAGACCCTGTCTCAAAACTTTTTAAAAGGCTGGGGATGTAGCTTGACACTCCTTGAGTTCAATACCCAGTACAGGGGGAAAAGAAACCTAGTAAGATTAAATGAGAGGGTTACAGCATCTTAAAATTTTAAAGCAACTTTACCTTAAAGAACTTCAGTATCTTTAAGTTAAAAATACAATAATTATCAGAGAAGGGTAATTTTAATACATAATGGAGCTTTGAAAAGAGGAGATGTTGCTTAGATGTGGCAGGGTTTCATTGGACCTGGAGTGGCCCTTTTGCTGGGCTTGCACCTGGCGGTCCTCCAAGGAAGAGCTGTGCAATGGAGACAGAACTGGCAGGGCTGGTCGGATGATACCTCCTCCCCCTCTCAGGCCTGAGGCACACAGCACAGAGCTGCGTCACTCCATAGTCTGCTTCAGCTTTTGTGGAGGAAACCAGGAATTTGGAATCACAGTGCTTTCCAACAATAATTCTAGCAGGGGTGTTTTCCCAGCCATAGTTCTGTGACCCCTCACTTGTCACAGTGCTCTTCACCTCAGGGTGTCATGAGAGGACCTTAATTACACAGTGTGTAATTACTAGTTGGATCTGTTCTGTCTCTTACGGTGACTTTCACAGATACATTAGTGATGATGTGAAGCAACACCTCTTGCACCGTAGTCAGGCCACACGCAGATCTCGTATGCTTTCCGGTTGTCCACGTGTTCAGATTGGTTATATCTGAATTGAGAGTAGTAGGTACTCTTCTGTTTACTTCCTTTATATTTTCCTTTATTTCCCCCATGTTTCTACAGAGAAGATGCATACATACTGTTTATGTAGACAGAGAAGAGACACTCTTGGTTAATGGTGATTGTGAATGTGGTTCTAGGATCGCATAGTTATCAGGTGCTGTCAGTACATAAACTTAAGCATAATGGACCGGCCAAACTAGCTTGGCATTGGGCTTTCAGAAAAGGTCATTCCTCTTTTTGTGTTTTTGGATTGCTATAAAGTACACTGATAGCTAGGTTGGTATGTGTGCACTATCCAAATATGGTTATGATTTTTCTTCAGAGTATTCTATACAGTTAATTGATATACTTTATAATTTAAAAATAAATTTTTTATGATTTTTATTTTCCAAATTACAGAAGATTTCAATCAGCTTGCTAATTGTGTTTTAAATATATTTACTTTTCTGAGTTAAACATGAGTTGAGGCAAATATCCGTGAGGGATCAGGTCATCTTAGAAACCTCACACACACCAGTCAGGCTTTAGCAATAGCCAGTTAAGCCAGAGTTAGTATATAGACAGGCTCTGGGTTATCACTTTTCCTATTTTCTAAATTTAATCTTTGAAAAGGCTAGGAATATATGATTTTCTCCAATCTATCACTATATAAAACAGCAAACCTGAGCCAAGAAAATGAGCAGCTGGTGATGCCAAGGTCCCATATTAAGCTCTAGGAAAGGGATTTTTTGATAGACTACTACTGATTTATCTATATCATTAACCACTTCAGATATATCAAAGTGCTATTTATGGCTTTAGAGACCCTTGGACTTTGGCAAGAAGAGTAGAATCTGTCCACTAGGAAGAAGAAAGTATGACTTGATTTTATAAAGACTCTAAACTGGATGCAGTGGTGCATGCCTCTAGTCCCAGCTAGTTGGGAGGCCAAGGCAGGAAAATTGCTTGAGCCCACAAGTTGAAGGCCAACACGTGAGACCCTGTCTCTGATGATGATGATGATGATGATGATGATGATGATGATGATGATGATAAACGAGTCCCACAGGAGTGAGGGTGTATCTCAGTGGTAGAATCCATGGTTGTCATTACAAGATCCCAGGTTCAATCTCAGTATCTATCTCCCCCCGCTCCTTCTCACACACACGTACAAAGATGCTCACAGCAGTTTTGCCAAAACCTGCATTCTGGCAAAGACCGTAAGTACCAGCAGCTCCACCATCCAAGAACCAGTTGTGAATAAATGGCATCTAGTCATAAGGTTATTACTTTGGTAGTGAAATGTGAGAGTGATCTCATTAGACTGTTCTTGGTGCAATAAATACATTTCCTTTTTTCTTGGCAATAATTAGTACCAAAGCTGTCACAATCAAGGAGAGTTAGAGCTGAGCCATTTCACCTTAGAACCAGCAGTTTGAAGAATAAAACAAGAGAAATAAGAGACATTACAGTTGACAGAATTAAAGGTCTTCTTATATTTAAAAACTCAGAGCGGATCTTTGATTTTTTTTTTTCTGAAATACACAGATTTTAATTGCCATACTTTATGTTTATAATCATTTTTATTTTCAGTCCTTTTAAGTTTATTAATTTACCTGTAGTAGTCCCTTATTCTATTTTTGAATCATTAAGCCATCATGAATATCTTAGTGATGCCATCATGAAATTCTTTAAAATTGCCTTATCCCGGTGATAAGCCGATGGCGACTTCGATTCGGGGTTTATATCCTCGGTATAAACAGTGGGGGAGCTTTCTTTGCTGAAGGTGCTCAGCAAGATGTTTTCAGGTGTGTAAATTGGTGGGCGATGGATGTTTGCAAATGATGCATGCATCCTACAGACCAGGGCTTTTATTGAGTTCTGGGAATGCAAAGAGGGAAGGATTAAGCTAAAGGTAAAAGGTAAAAGGACAGAATGGCAAACAGCTATGACACAGTTTGTTGATGGGTACTGTCAGTTTCAGTATTTTGGTAACAGAAGTGAGCTCAGTCACTTTGCATGTGGAGTGAAAAAGAAGGTTTTAGGGAAGATGTCTTGGCCTATGCACTGGGCCTTCAAGAGGCCAAGTGAAGGTGATGTAGGGACCAATCTCAGAGTGCTGAAGGACTTTCTTGACTAGAAACAGATCAGAAGACAGCCCGGCTTTCTGTAGCTTTCGTTGGAACAGTGGAGGTGTGCTCAGGGAGGTGGTCCTGTAAACCAGGGAATTGAGCTTGCCTTTAACTAGACTGATAGTCATACATTTGAATGAAAAGTTACAGGTGAGTAATACTTGTTTTGGTATCCATGAAATGATCTTTACTTTTTCCCTTTCTTCCCTTTTTATCTCTGTGCAATTGATTAATATTTCCTCATCTAGCTAAGAAGGGGTTGAACAGATCCAAGACAGGAAAGGGTGTGAGAGCCGGAGTGGGTCCTCATGGCCTTAGGCTCACTGCTGGAATAAGCAATGGATGGTTAAACTACCCAATTCAGAAAAGTGCTGTCATAGTGTTACTTTACACTATGACATTATTTATAAGCATGTATTATTTATAAGCATGTATTTCTAGTCAGGTGCCTTTTAAGATGGATCTGCAACTATAAAGTTTGAGAATCGGGCCGGTGAGATAGCTCAGTGGCATAAGCGCCTGCATGGCAAGGGCGAGGTCCTGAGTTCAACTCCCCATACCCACATACAAAAAAAGGGCCGGTGATATTGCTCAGCGGCACGGGCGCCTGCTGGTGCGCGAGGTCCTGAGTTTGACCCCTGGTACCCACAAAAAAACAATAAATAAATAAATTAATTAATTAAATAAAGTTTGAAAATCAAATTAACCCAGCCTTGAAAAAGGAGGTAGTTTAATTGAACTAAATCTCATATTGCCTGTAACTTTCTATCACAAAAAAAGAGTAGAGCACTGCTTCTAACATTTGGCTGAATGTAACCCTTTTGGTTTGTAGAGTTCATCGGGCTGCTCAGATGGTGAATGGTATGCCCATGACTCCATTTGAGTAACTGCCCCCCAGCATTCCAAGATGAGGAGCGTCTCAGTTATAAAGTGCTGTGATTCCACAGAACACAGATGATGATTCCTCTGAGGGGTAGAAACCAGAACTGCTGCTTACATGCATTTTCTTTCAGTAATGAAAGTCTCACTGGTGCTGTTACATCTACAGGGCAGCAATCATGGTTTGTTTGGAAACAGCACAGCACAATCGAGAGGTCTGCACACCCCAGTGCAGCCGCTGAGTTCTTCTCCTAGTCTCCGGGCGCAAGTGCCTCCCCAGTTTCTCTCCCCCCAGGTAAGCAATTTTATGTTTCCACAATTCAGAATTAAAGACCATTCAGGTAGTTACCAGCTGTTCACTGACTGGTTTTGCGCATACTAAATGAATGGTAGTTACTAGCCTAAAGTGTAGGAAATTGAGTGCCAAATTCAGAATTGTCAGAAGACAATATCAAATCTTTTTTTCTTACTGCGTCATACATACAAAGTGGATGTTTTTGTATGAAAAATATTATGATTGTATTTCTTTTATCCATATTATTTTTCTAATACTGTATGATGTTGGTTTTTTTAATTGCATGTAGTTGAAATTACTTCGTAAATTCTGATATGACAACACCTAGAAGTTAGTTGTTCTTGAGGATTCACCTGCACATATACAGGAGAATTATCACATTGTGGATTATTCCCAAATTTTGAGAGGTTATATGTTAAAAAACTAGATGCTCTGGAAGGAATTCTAGAGCTAATGAAGAGGCAGAGGCTTATGGCTGAAGTGTGTAGGACATGGTCCTATGGATACCACAGGACTCCTTTACTTCTGTTTCTTTTTTTTTTTTTTTTTTTTTTGTGGGTACCGGGGGTCGACCTCAGGACCTCGCGTGCCAGCAGGCGCCCATGCTGCTGAGCGGTATCACCGGCCCTTTTGTCGTATGTGGGTTGCGGGAGTCAAACTCGGGCCCTCGCGCTTGCCAGGCAGGCGCTTATGCCGCTGAGCCATCTCACCAGCCCTAGTTCTGTTTCTTAACAGGAGGTATGTCATTTGGTTTTCCGGGGGTTGGGGAGGAGAGATGTGTACCAGTGTATTCTTCTGATAGCAGAATGATAGCAGAGAGTGTAGTAAATGTTGTATAGAAATGTTTAATAGAGTTTGGGGAATTGGCTGAAGCTTTGCACTAGCAGTGACATTTAAACTGGATCATGAACAGTTAGTGAGTTTTCAGGCCACAGTGAGACTAAAGAGGCCTTCCAAGCAGCAGGAGCCTCTTATGCAAGGGGCAGTGATACCCAAAAGGAGGTGGCACGTTTGGGGAACTGAAGTTAGTTTAAATTATTTTGGGCTGGTTGAAGTGTATGCATGCTATCCAGGCTGGAATAGGAAGAAACTTTTCTACTGAAAAGTCTCCCCCAGTCTAATGAGACAGAATCTTGGACTTTGGAGCTTAGTCCCCAGGTGATCTTTATGTGCACCCTGAATTTTGACTACTGCTATAGATAAGGTATTGTTGAGCAAGGATTTTTCAGTTGAGTAGTAATGTAAGAAAATATGTGGTTTAGATTAAAAAGATGACACTGGCAGTAAACTGGAGGATGTGTTTGAATGGTGGAATTACCAGAGCAAAGGAAAGCAGTGCAAGGTTAGCACAGGAGTGCAGGTAAGCCAGTGGCAATGGGAATTCAGAGCCTCTTAGGAAGGGCACCTCCCATCTTTGTGTCATAGGATATGGTCCTCCTATTTCCAGTCTCCTTGCTCAGTGTGTCAGCAGTATTGGCACAGCTGATCATGCCCTCCTGAAATACTTGCCTCATTTGGGTTTCGGACACCTTCTGCGTTGGTTCTCTATCTTCATCTCCTTTTCTATCTTCATTGTAAGTGCCTCTTAACTTTCCCAACATTTAGTCATCAGAGTGCCCGATCTTGAACCTTTCTGCTTACTATTTGTAGCCACCACTAGGTGTACATTCAGTCTATCAATAAATCCTGCCTTCAGAACTTTATCCAGACCCCATTTCTTGCCACCTCCTCTAATACAGCCCCTGGCCAGGTCACCACCATTCCTCTCCTAGATTATTGCGGGGATCTTCTGCCTGCCTCATTCAGTTCTTGCTGTCTGCAGTCTGAGTCAGGCTGATCCTGTAAAGCCCCACTGTCCCCTGTGGTAGCCTTTAGCCACGTGAGCACTGGAAATATGGCTGGTGGGCTGGAAGAACTGAATTTTCTACTTGATTTGATTTGAATTAACTCAAATACAAATAATTACACCTAGTTAGTGGCTATTTCAACATTACAGAAAGCTCTGCATATTACTGCTCTAAAACATAGGGTAGATCCTATTATTCCTTTTCTGGGAATCCCCTCAGGGCTTGTTCCCTCACTTTGAATGCAGCATCTTTCGTGGGTCTCTGAGGTTCTTGGTGACACCCTTCCCCAGTACCTGCTGCGAGTCTCCCATGCATTCATGTTTTTCCAGCCAGCTGGTCCCAGCATACCAAGCATATGCTTAGAATGCTCTTTTCACAGATCGCCACTTAGCTTCTGGTCTCTTCTTCAGCACCGCTTTATCAGACAAGCTTTCCCAGGCCGAGTTATGGACCATACACCGTCACCACTTCGCTCTCCATGCCCTTATCCTCCAATAGTTTTCTCTGTTCATTGTCTTTCTGCCCCCTGCCCCTAGGAGTGTATTATGCTTCACCATGGCAGGGGCTGGTCTATTTTGTTCACTCCTAGAGCCTGACATCTTCAGCTGTGCCTGGCATGTGTTTTGAGCTCAGTGACTACGTCAGGTCATGGGACATTGCATATTAGAATGGTTTCCGAAGTGGACTCATTAGAAAAGCACAGTTAGCTTTGACTGAGGATTGGATGCTGCAGATGTAACCAAAGTATTGGCTCTACTTAAGAAAAGTATAAGCCGGGTGTGGCTTTGCATGCCTGTAATGCTAGCAGTCTGAGGGGCTGAGGTAGGAGGACCACAAGTTCTAGTCCATCCTGGGCAGCATAGCCCAGGTGAAATCCTGTCTCAAAATAAAATATATTTAAAAAGGACTGGGGATGTAGCTTAGTGCTAAGGGCCTGGGTTCTATGCCCAATACTCAAAAAAAAAAAAAAAAATTTTTTTTGTTCACACAAATTTTTGAAATTTGTTTTTTTAGCCAGACATGGTTAATACTGTTTAATGTATAATGGGAGCAGGATATTAAGTAATGGAATATTGTATTCTTTTCCTTGAAATTTCTGTATTTTAGGGCCGGTGAGATGGCTCAGCGGCGTAAGCGCCTGCCTTGCAAGCGCAAGGGCCCGAGTTCGACTCCCGGATCCCACATACGAAAAAGGGGCCGGTGATATCACTCAGCGGCACGGGTGCCTGTTGGCGCGTGAGGTCCTGAGGTCAACCCCCGGTACCCACAAAAAAAAAAAAAAAAAAGAAATTTCTGTATTTTAAAAAACAAAAAGTTTTTTTCTTTCAGATTTTTCTTTGAATTCTTTTTAAATTTAGTTGCCCAGAATGACATTTCTGAGTCAACGTAAATGAACATTTTTTAAATGTTTGATAAACATCAAAATTTACATTCGATGTAATCACTCTATAGGGGAAGCCACTATTTAGTGTAAGCAGAGACAACAGACCCTGAAACTCATCTGTAAGATTTGTTATAGGGCTGGGGGTGTGGCTCAGTGACCCAGGCTGCCTGGTTGGTCAAGGCCCTGGGTTCCCTGGAGGTGGGGGAGCTTGTTGTTTCTACTGTTGCCTTTTTCCTTCAATGGCTGAAATATTCAGAAAGTAACACATTGTAGCAGGCTGTTTTGTCCTGCCTTTAAGTTTCTGCCATTTCGCACCTGTAGAGCTTGTTCAGTGCTCTGAACAACACATATTGAGCACAACACCATCTTCACTTTCTTCAGCCCAGCTGGAGATTGAAGCACGTTTCAGCCAGAATAATTAACTCCCTGTATCAGGAGTGTGCAGACCTGCACTTTACTCCCTCTGCAGTCCAGGTACGAAGAGCCATTTGCCAGGAGTGCAGCAGTGCTTCTCACCAGTCCTTTCGTAATTCTTTGGAGGAAGAAGGGAGGGGGAGAGGAGAGTCTGCAGAAGGCAGAAGTGGAGCAAGGCTGGATAGGAAGTCCTTATAAGCAGAACTTTCATGGTTTCTGAAATCGTTATTTTGTGGAACATATGAGATGATGCCACGTGTTAGCACTCCTGTGCTTTTTTTATCTTTCTGTAGATGTCTGTCTTTAACAATTGTTTCATTTTGCTTTTTTTTTGTACTTACAGAAATCGTACAGTATATAGCCTCTGCCCCCCTTTATTTTTTTACTTGACATTTCTAAGATTTACCTGTGTTCCTTTGGGAACTTGTGGTTTTTATAGAACTACATTATGGGACTATACCATTAATTTATTTACCTTTTCTTTATTCTTGGACCTCTGGATTATTTCTGGATTCTTACTATCATGAGCAATATTGCTATGAATATTCTTCTGTTTGTCTCCTAGGATATATACTTGTGTGTCTTTTGTGTACATACCTTAAGTGGTTGTCTCTTTAAATGGTAGGAATGGCGGGAAGGGGCACAGAGCAATGGGCTCTTGGCAAGGAATGGCATCCAGTTCCCAAATTGGAGAGAAGTGGGCTGGTCCAGAGACCTACTGATTTGTTCAGTAAAACAAGTAAAACGGAACAAAAGAAGGGAAATGAAAGCTCAGACAATGGCCATAAATTTTGGATACCAGCAGGTCAGAAAATAAAATAAGCAGAGAAGAGCTCTCATGAATCACAGAGGAAAACTTTGGAAAGGAATTTGGAAACAATGCTGATGAGCCAGAGTAGCACTGCCCAGTTGAAGTATAACACAAGCCACATAATGTAATTTTTAAAAATGTAATAGCCACATTTAAAAAGATAAAGAGAAACTGGCAAAACTAATTTTAATGACATAGTCTTACATTCTCAGGTCTGGGGATGTAGGTCAGTAGTAGAGCCACCAGCATAGCATGTTGGAGGCCCCGGGTTTGATTCCAGTTTGCTTTCTCCCCTTGAGTGAGTGAGTGAGTGTGTGTGTGTGTGTGTGTGCGTGTGTGTGTGTGTGTGTGTTCTTTAACACAGTATAGCCAGAATGTCATTTTCACATGTAATCAGTGCTTAACACTTACTGAAATTTTTATTTTCCTTTTTTCTTTTTAACAAAAAGCTTTTGAAATCTGATATGTATATACACTTGGAGCACATCTCAGTGTACACTAGCTGTGTTTCGCATGCTCAGTACAGTAAGTGTCCAACTTAGGAATAAGTTCCACTCTGGGAGAACATCTGTAATTTGGATTCATTTGTAATCCAACAAAGTGAACCTTATACAATACACCCGTGAAAGGTGGCAACTCGAATGTTCGTAAGCTGGGGACTTACTATAGCCACGTGAGACTAGTAGTTAACTTACTGGGCAGCATAGGCCCAGAGAGTAAAAAGTTACTATATTAGTTTCATAGGGCCACCATAATAAATTACACAAGCTGTGTGGCTTAAAACAACAGAAATTGGGAATGAGGGTAGCGGTGGTGGGCGCGAGGCCGGCTGTGGTGGTATGGACGTGGGCTACCAAAGCAGGGCTGGTGGAGCCGCTCCTAAGGGAGCACTGGGTCCGAGTGGCAGCGGAGCTGAGTGGGGAGAGCCTGACCCTGACAGACGACACCGCGGCGGCTGAACCCGAGGCTGCTCTGGGGCTGGCTTACTGCCCTGGGGCCCCCCCAAGTTCCCCCACCACAGGGCTCCACGGGTGAGGTGGGCGCGTCGCTGCCAGTGCACCAGATGCAGGTGATAAAGCAGGAAGCAGGCAGCCTGGGCATCAGCATCAAGGGCGGCCACGAGAACTGGATGCTGATCCTCATCTCTAAGACCTTCCCGGGGCTGGCAGCTGACCAGAGCCGGGCGCTGTAGCTGGGCGACACCATCCTGTAGGTGAACAGCACGGACCTGCGCCAGGCTACCTACAACCAGACCGAAGCATGTGGGCAAGGAGGTGCTGCTGAAGATAAGTTTATCCAAGAAGTAACACCATATATCAAGAAGCCATCCCTAGTATCAGATCTGCCATGGGAAGGTGCAGCTCCCTAGTCACCAAGTTTTAGTGGCAGTGAGGACTGTGGTTCTCCAAAATACCGGAACAGCACCAAGGACAGGAAGGTCATCCCTCTCAAAATGTGCTTTGCTGCCAGAAACCTAAATATGCCGGAAAACAGATTGATAGAACTACATTCTGCTGATAGCAGGAACATGTTGGTCCTACGCTGCAAGGATACAGCCACAGCACACTCCTGGTTTGCAGCTGTCCACACCAACATAACGGCTCTCCTCCCACAGGTACTGGCTGAACTCAGTGCCATGCTTGGTGCAACCAGTACAGCGGGAGGCAGCAAGGAAGTCAAGTACATTGCCCGGCCGGCAAAACAGGCAAAACTAGATGGTGGAAGACAACAGTGGAGACCTGTCCTCATGGCTATGACAGAGAAAGACTTGCTGCTTTATGTCTGTATGCCATGGACAAGAGATGCCTGGGCAACACCGTGTCATAGCTACTCTCTTGTTGCCACAAGGTTGGTTCATTCTGGCTCTGGATGGTGATCACCCTTCCTTGGATCTGACCTCACATTTGCTACCCGGACAGGCTCTCAGCAGGGCATTGAGATGCATCTTTTCAGGGTGGAGACACATCGGGATCTGTCAACCTGAACCAGGATACTAGGGCAGGGTTGCCATGCTGCTGCTGAGCTGATCAAGGAAGTCTCTCTGGGATACACATTAAATGACCAAGAGGTAAAATTCGCCGTGCATTGTGAAAATGGGTTCACTGTCTCCAGGGAAAACGGAGGCTCTAGCACCATGCTGTTCCACTACCCCTTTGAAAAGCTGAAAATGTCTGCTGATGACAGCATCCGAAATCTCTATCTGGGGGCCGGTGAGATGGCTCAGTGGCATAAGCGCCTGCCTGGCAAACTAGAGGGCCCGAGTTTGACTCCCAGAATCCACATACGAAAAAAGGGCCGGTGATATCGCTCAGCGGCACGGGCGCCTGCTGGCGCGCGAGGTCCTGAGGTCGACCCCTAGTACCCACAAAAAAAAAAAAAATCTCTATCTGGATTTTGGTGGTCCTTAGGGAGAACTGACCATGGGCCTGCATTCTTGTCCAAAGTCAATTATATTTGTGTTGCACATGTTCTTGTCAGCAAAAGTCACTCGCATGGGACTGCTTGTTTGAGCAGCAAAAAGTCAAAAAAGAGCCTTGACTGTCGCCAAAAGTATTTTCACCTCAAAAAAAAAAAAAGATGAAAAAGCACAAAAGAAAGGTCTTTGCTCTCTCTTCTCCAGTACAGTGCCTTCCCAAGGACCTGCAAATCACTGCTGAACCATAACTGGGTTTAAAGAAGAGGCTACCTTGGCTAGAAATTCTAGGACTTTATTAAGCTCCAAAATGAAGCCGTTGATTTATTGTCTCATTTCATAATGCAGTTTATAAGTAATTAGATTTATTTCCCCTGTTTAAAAAAAAAAAATTCAGCCAGATGTGGTAGCACATACCTGTGATCCCTGCACTCTGGGAGGCTGAGGCAGGAGGATCACAAGTTCAAACCCACCTTAAACAATTTAGTGAGACAAAATAAAAAAGGACTGAGGTGTAGCTCAGTGAAGGCCTTGTGTTTATGAATTCCCAGTACTGAGGGAAATAAAACTTTATTCTCTCACACTTCTGGCATGCAAGGATGAACATATATGAGGTGTGTTAGAGGTTAAAACACAGAATAACCCAAGGCTTGCAAAAAAAAAAAAAAGTAGGCAGATTAAAAGAACATTTAGAGTTTGGTTTGGTGAAATTTAGTGACTGGGAAAGGGATCCTTGCTTAAATTAATTGTATAATGCCCACAGATTACTGTAAAGTAGAAGTCATGTTTTATTGCTTTTTTTTCTAGGTTTTCTTTATATATGCGTGTGTCTGTACATTTCTAAGCATTTGACATAGGTCAACTCAAAATCCTCAAACTATCCACTGAACTTGTTACTATTACTCCTATTTTGGATATAAAGCATATGAGGCTCAGAAAGGTGAATAAGTCATACGTTCTGAGGCCCACAACTTAGAAATAGCAGAGCTGGGGCACATGAGCAGGCTGGCTACCTCCAGCAGTACACTCATTTGGAGTTGTGTTTTGTTTTGTGTTTTGAGACATGGTCATGGCCTTGACTCCTGGGCTCAAGTTATCTTCCCATCTCAGTCTCCAGTGGGTTTGATGAATAAAAGTGCAGAACTCATTTCAGCTCACTTAAGACATCTTAGCTGAATGGTCCAAAGATGGGAGGGAATTCCCTCTCTGTGACTGGAGCTTCCAGCAGCGTAGCCTAGTTCACTCCTGAAACCCAGGGAGAAGGAACCAGCTGTGCTGTCTGACCTGCAGGCTCTTTCCATCCATTCTCTGTGACTCTGTATTTGGTATCAGAAGTCATCAGTTGAAACTAGGGTCTCTTTCTTAGAAGTTAATATGTATGCTGTTCTTACTTGTATAACAGAAGTACTTCTTGCAAGCATTTGTATGTTCACTCTGTGCAATTTGGTATATTTTGTTTTATGGCACATTTCCAGTAATAATTTTTCAATCAAAGCACTAGTGTCATCAGATCTTTTTTTTCTTGAAGATGATTTCCTGATTGTAAAATTCATCATTTTTACTGTAGAAAATTGGAAAAATCTAGGAAGAAAATTGAAAAGTTCTTACATTACTGCTCAAAGATAATCATCATTAACACTTCAATGTGTTTCCTTCACATATTTTTCAAATGGGCTGGGTGTGGTTGGCACATGCCTGTAATCCCAGCACTGAGGAGGCTGAGCAGGAGGATCACTGTGAGTTCAAGGCTTGCACTACATAGCGAGACCCTATCTCAGAAAAAAAAATTTTTTTTTTTCCCCAAAGAAAAAAATGGTAATTCTTGCTTAAGATTATTTTTCACAGAAAAAGTTTTATTTTGTAATTCTGAGAATCTCCTTCCTCTTTTTTGGCTAGGTTTCTGCCTCAATGCTCAAGCAGTTTCCCAACAGTGGCCTGAATCCAGGTCTTTTCAATGTGGGGCCCCAGTTATCTCCTCAACAAATTGCCATGCTGAGCCAGCTTCCACAGATTCCTCAGTTTCAGTTGGTAAGTAGTGATTTTTCTCTTGTAGCCCCAAAAATGTTATTTGCTCTTTTTTTCCTTTAGCTTTGATTTCTTTCACATATCTTAGTCACTTACGTTTGAAGGACATTAGTTCAGACTTTTGTGCAAACTGTCGAATGTGTGTAAGAGTTGAAATATTAACTCAACTAGTGGTAAACGTAACCAGTTGACCAGAAACTGAGTAGTATTTCCCTTGTTGGTGCTTTTGACTCAGTGACTTGCATTTGAGCGTACAAACGCTTTCAGTGTTCCTAGGCAGCCCATCTTAGGAAGCGTTGGTCCCCTCTCTTCCTCCTTGCTTTGTAGGCATGTCAGCTTCTCCTGCAGCAGCAGCAGCAGCAGCAGCAGTTGCTCCAGAACCAGAGAAAGATTTCACAAGCAGTGCGCCAGCAGCAAGAGCAGCAGGTACGTGGAAGGGAAAGGCTCACCCAGCACTCTGCATATGCAGATGTAGCTCAGTGGGAGAATGCACATCTTGGCTTCACTTCTGATAACAAAAAGGGGTCCTATGCAGCCTTCTCTGGTGAAGTTCAGGCTGTTGGCTGATTGATTGTCCTCTTCTCCTGGGCCCCTCCTCAATCTGGCAGTTGGCTCGAATGGTGAGTGCTCTCCAGCAGCAGCAGCAGCAACAGCAGCAGCAGCAGCAGCAGCGACAGCCTAGCATGAAGCATTCGCCATCTCATCCTGTTGGGCCCAAGCCACATCTGGACAACATGGTACCCAACGCACTGAACGTGGGGCTCCCAGACCTCCAGGCCAAAGGGCCGATCCCTGGATATGGTTCTGGTACGTTGTTCATGATGAAAACTACCATCTTAAAACTCTGCCTGCATTAGCCTATGGTACACGTTAGACCCAAATTACCCTACATTTTAACAGTAGCCATACAAGGTAGATAAATATTCTTATACCTGTTTTACACAGGAAATGGAGTTATCTGAGGCTCTTAAGTTTCAGTGGTTTTCTCAGGCTTTTACCACGCAGTTAGTAAATAGCAGAAATAGACTCCAAAGCAGCCTTCTGCTACTACGTGTGTGTGAAGGCTAAACTGATCTGTTCCACTAGGTTTTTTGGGGGTGACTAAGGCCTCTAAGCTACACTACCAACCACTTTACTAGGTTTTGGTTTTTTTGTTTGGTGGTTGGTTTTGTTTGTTTGTTTGTGTTTGTTTTGTTTTTGTTTTTTGAGAGAGATAGGGTCTTGCTATGTAGTTCACACTGGTCTTGAGCTTACTGTGTAGCCCAGGCTGGCCTCGAACTTGAGGGAATCCTGCCTCTGCCTCACAAGTGCTGGAATTACAGGTATACACCATTACACCCGGCCTTTAATACAAACATTTTAAAGCCAGTTAAGTGTTAGTACATACTGTGAACGTTACACATGGCTGAGGTTATAATCTATTAAATATGTACAAGTTGAAGTATTTCACTTGACTAATAAAATTACCTGCTTAAAAAATGAGAAACTAAAATTATTTAAGGCAGATTGATAAAAATTCATCTGATAACTAGAATTTCATATGATTTAAATAGAATTAGCACAAATCTATGCCTTTGACATTCATTAAGAATTTTTTGGCAGGCATATCTTACAACTAGGGAACATGCTCTGAGAAGAATCCCATCAGTGAGGCAATAATGACTTAAAATTAAGAGCTGAAAAGGACCACATATCATAGCAGTTTCTTCACAAACTGACATTCAGGATTTATTTTGATAAAAAAAGTTATTCTATGCAAACTCAAAACACAAGAGTTGAGGCCTGAAAGCCACACTCCTGGGCAAAAGTGACTGGACAAATGGCTGCTCTCTGCCCCGATCCCATACTCCTCCTTTTGTAAGACCCATGTTCAGGGATGAGCAAAGATCTCCTAGTGAAGGGAGTTTCGAGATCCTCAGCTTCCTTCCACTAGCTATCCTCTTAAAAATGATTGCCTGTGAGCTGGGCATTCTGGCACATGCCTGTAATCCCAGCACTTTGTGAGGCTGAGGCAGGAGGATTGCAAAGATGAGACCAGCCTGGCAACTTGGCAACTTAGACCCTGTCTAAGAGTTTAAAAAAAGCGGTGGTGAAGTAGCTCAGTGTGAAGACCCTGGGTTCAACCCCAGTGCCAAACAGAAAAAGATAGGCCTGCAAACTGACTGAAATTCAGAATAGCCTTTTTGAGGTCAGGGATGTAACTCAGTGGTAGAACACTTAACTAAAATTTGCGGGCACCAAAACAAACAAAAATAGCCTTTCTTCCACCTATGTAGAAGGGCAGACTCTTTGTGCATGGCATTTCTTTTTGCTCTCGGCCCCTCTGAGCTGCCAGAGTGAGTGCCACAGCTGGGGGAGCCTCCCATGATGACTCACAGAAGTATGGGGACCACAGGATTCTAACCTTCCCACCTCCTCCCATACCCACCCCCAGAGCTGGAGATTCAATCCAAGGGTCTGCTACCACCAAGCTACATTCCCAGCCCTTTTTTATTTTTGAGACAAGGTTTTGCTAAGTAGTCCAGGTAGAACATGAACTTTCCATCCTCCTACCTTAGCTTCCCTTAGTGCTGAGAGCACAGGTGTGTGCTGCCACACCCAGCTTCAACTTTTTTTTTTTTTTTTTTTGGTGGGTACCGGAGGTTGAACTCAGGACCTCGCATGCCAGCAGGCGCCCGTGCCGCTGAGCGATATCACCAGCCCTTTTTTCATATGTGGGTGCTGGGAGTCGAACTCAGGACCTCGCACTTGCCAGGCAGGTGCTTATGCCGCTGAACCATCTCACTGGCCCACCTAGCTTCAACTTTAACCTTCTTCTTCTTTTTTTTTTTTTGTGGGTACCGGGGGTCGAATTCAGGACCTCGCATGCCAGCAGGTGCCCATGCCGCTGAGCGATATCACCGGCCCCCTTTTTTTTTTTTTTTTTTTTGTGTGTGTGTGTGTGTGTGTGGGTACCGGGAGTCAAAGTCAGGACCTCGCACTTGCCAGGCAGGCGCTTATGCCGCTGAGCTATCTGACCGGCCCACTTTAACCTTCTTAATCAGGTTTTCTGTTAAGGATGCAGCCTGATGGAGGAACCTGGGTACTTCAGTGTCTGTGAGTTCTGAACTTAGATGTACCGTGTGATAAGCAGAGCAGCTTGCCCCTTTGTCAGAGTGCAGTAGGGCTGGGGGTGTAGCTCCATGGTAGAGAAGCTAACAGCATGTGTGAAGTCCTGGGTTTGGGCCCCAAAACCACACAGACCACACACACACGCACACACACACTCACACTGTGAAAGCATTCTCAAGGTTGATCAGTGAAAAAGCACGTGAGAGTCAGAGGTGGCTTTTTCACGTCTTTAAAAACACTCTTCTCAACTTTTCCACACTCATCCCAAGGGCTTGTCACTAGGTGGGAAGAAAATCCCCTACCATAACTGTAGAGCAAGTAGCTTAATGATGCTGATGCCTAAACACACGTTGACGATGCGAAAAGCCAGGGCCTCACATGCCAGGCAAGCACTCTACCGCCAAGAGCTCACCCCCAACCCAAGACTCACTCTCTTCCTTCCCTTTTTCTTTTTCTTTTTCTTTTCTTTTTTTTCTTCATTTTTTGAGACAGGGTCTTGATATGCAGTTCAGGCTGTCTTTGAATTCACTATATAGCCCAGGCTGGCCTGATATTCATGGCGATCCTCCTGCCTCAGCCTCCTAAGTGTTTGGATTATAGGCATGCACCCCCACACCCAGCTAAGACTTTTTCATTTTAATCATGACCTGATGGTTTATAATCTCCCATAAAAGATAATTTTGTAATTTAGTTATAATTTTCCTTAATTTACACTATCATGTTTGTTTGAGTTGAAACATATTTGGAGCTGAAAATAAATTTGATAAGGCTACCTATTTGGAATAAGCTAAATCTGCATCTACAGGTATTCCTAGCTAGATGCAGTAATCCAAGCTACTCAGGAGGATGAGGCAGGAGGATCAGAAGTTCAAGTCCAGCAAGACTCTGTCTCAGAAAATAAAAAAGGGCTGGGGATGTAGCTCATTGTGAGGCCCTGGGTTCAATCCCCAGTAGCAAGGGGAAGAATTCGCTGAAAATATATTAAAGTATATATAGAGGGCCGGTGATATAGCTCAGCAGCATAAGCGCCTGCCTGGCAAGCGCGAGGTCCTGAGTTCGACTTCCGGTACCCACATATTAAAAAATAAAAAAATGAATAAAGTATATATAGAGATAAAATGTTTTTTTTTTTTTTTTTTTTTGTGGGTACCGGGGGGTCGACCTCAGGACCTCGCGCACCAGCAGGCGCCCGTGCCTCTGAGCGATATCACCGGCCCCTTTTTCGTATGTGGGATCCGGGAGTCGAACTCGGGCCCTCGCGCTTGCAAGGCAGGCGCTTATGCCGCTGAGCCATCTCACCGGCCCGAGATAAAATTTTTTCCAAAAACATTGTCAAAGATAAAATAACAAGCAAATATTTCAATTTTCTCAATTCTGAGCACATCAGATTCTACCACTGAGCTACACTCCTAGAACAATAGGTTTTTTTTTTTTTTAATCAACAACAACAATAACAAAAAATAGTTGAACTATAGATAGGGAAATAAAGTCATAATTTAAGAAAAAGTTAACTTGAGAAGGTGTCCTCAGGATGTAGGAACAGAGCCAAATGATAGGGATGAATAGAGGAGGAATTAAAGTGTGCAAGGCTGGAGAAGTGAGTCTGGCAAGAACGGATAAAGTAGGCAAAGGGTTGTATTTGCAAGAATGAGAAGAGAGGTAAAAGGCATGTTCTGGTGAAATGAGTCCCAGGGAAGGCAAAGGGCCTGTCTTATCTCTGCTTGTACCTCAGCTCCTAACACAGAGCCTGGCCCAGATTAGGCTGCCTATAAATATTCATTGAGCTGAATGAACCGGTTGGTTTGATTTGAATTGAAGTGCTCTGTATTTGTGAGCTGGACAGTTACAGGGAAGCCAGTTGGTGGAACTGAAGAAGTTTGGTTTTGATGAAGTGGCAAGTACAATGAAGTCAGTATTTTCCTGGGTTCGAGCTATGAGAGTTCATAAATAGCCAGAGGTCACCAGTGCACTGTCCCCTACTCTGTTTAAGGTAGCACTTAAATCACTGTGTCTCCGAATTTCTTCCATCACGATCATCAGACACATTCCATATCCTAGTGTCATACAGTTACTATATGACACCAAAGAAAGCCATTGTGTGTGTGTGTGTGTGTGTGTGTGTGTGTGTGTGTGTGTGTGTGTCCGTGTCCCACCCAGTGCTGAAGATGGAACCCAGGGTCATGTGTGTGCTAAGCAAGCTCTATACCACTGAGCTGCACACCCAGCCCCCAGTGTACATCTCTGCACTGGTTTTTCCCCTCATCACTTTGGGTTTATACATTGACCCTTCCAAGACAGATCTATCTCCTGTTCCCCCTCTTCCCTCCCCATGCCCTTTTCTTCCTTACCAAGCCATATGATCTGACTGGTGCCTCCCTATTGTAAGGCACTTGGTCCCCAAGTGTCCAGTGAGACATTTTCCCACTTTAGGTAAACTTCAGCTGCATCTCCTCACCTTTTCCCTTCCTAAGATTTTTAATTCTTAGTTCTGCAATTAGTAACTAATTCACTATGAGTTTTAAAGACTCTTTAGAGTAACTTACAAGAAAACTAATGTGTAAGGAACATTTGCTTATCTTCCTACCAGTACTTGCATTCGCTTTAACCTCTGCCTGAATCCTGGGTTATTTTCAAACACTTTCAGATGGCTGTGACCTAAGCATCTTGGCCTAGTTTTCTCACTCAGATCCAGAAATGTAATTTGTCCAGGGAGCAGCCTGCTTAGTCCTTGAAGGCTTATGTCAAAGAAAGCGCTCATTCCTTTCAGCCTCCCTGTCTGCCCGTCTCTTTCCATTTCTACCACATAGGACAAATGGGGGGAAAAAAATCTTGTTTCTTGAGATAGGGTCTCCCTGTGTAGTTCAGGCTGGACTTAAAGTCACAACAGTCCTTCTGCCTCAGCCTCCTGAGTGCTGGGATTACAGGTTTGCACCACCACAACCCCCTTAAAAATAGCAACATTTTAAACAAAGGGCGAGAGTTCCCCTTGCTTTATTACATGTTTATAGCACAAGGGAGAACACCCTGAGGAGAGCCTCGGGGGGATCTGGATGAGTGGAGCTTGAAGAAGCCCTGTTAGGCATCCCAGTGGTAGGAAGGCAAAATGAGACCCCTGGAGCCTGGCCTGGTTGGATCTGCACAGCATTCATCCCTGCAGGCCCTTGTAACCTTGATGTGGTGGCCCTGCTCACCTTCCTGGGATGCCCGCACTGTGCCACTGTCATCGTGTTCCCCTCTGCTTGTTCTCCTTTGTCTGTGGATATTCATTGTTCTTGCCCTTGCCTATTTCATTTAAGTCTTCAATTCCTTCCTTCTTCCTTCCCTCCTCCCCCCTTCCTCCTCTCCTTTCTTCTTTCTGCTCTTCCTCCCTTCCTTCCTTTTTTTGAGAGTAAGTTTGAAGTGTTACATACTTCCTGTCCCAAACAGAAAATGGGTGATGGCCCCATGAGACTCCATCAAGCCTCTTGCACGCATATGGCTTTCAGCTCTCTTGCTCTGTGCAGTGGGATAACGTTACCCACCTCAACTCAAGAGCTTGACACCTAGAGCTTACTTGGGGCTTGTGGCAGCGTGAACTCAGAACCTTTGCTGACTACACCTCCAGCTTCAGGGTCTCGTTGATGTAGTCTACTTTCAAATCGCTGTCCAACCTCCATCTGCCCCATTCTCACCTTGTTTCTCTTTCTAAACCACGACCCCTGCCCTTCACGTGCACACGCACATAAGCACAGAGTTCCTTCCATCCTATGGGGAGAAAAGTCCCAACTCCTTGGCCAGAAATTTTAAAGACCGTACATGACATGACTTTTCATTTCTCCCCAGCGCCTGCCACCCTCCGCCTTACTCTGTCTGTAGTCAGGTTTCTTGGAGTCCCACTGAACTGAACACACTTGATTGTCATGTGTCAGAGCTTTGCACTTGGTTTCCTAGGCCCTGGCTCACAGGCTCTCTGCAAAGCCTTTCCTCCCTGGGTACCCTGTTGCTTTTCTGCACACTGGTTTCGTGTGTGGTCTTCTCCACCTCAGAAAGGCTGGCCCCAGTAGACTTTCTGGCACGCATGTTTGCTCAGTGAAAAAATGGATGCACATGAGCACTGAGATAGACTCAGTAGATGACAGTGACATGTGTCATCATGCCCTAACAAGGAGGCAGCAATTTATTTAGCAAGTGGGTGCTATAGTCAGAGTTTCAAATCAAAGAATTCTTTTCCTGTGTGGAGAGACTTTGTGACTTGGCCCCTGAGCAACAAACAAGGCATTCATGGGTTCCTGAGAGCGCTTGTTTACTGAGGAGAGATGTATGGTTCTCTGTTTCAGGCTTCAGTTCTGGCAGCATGGACTATGGCATGGTTGGTGGGAAGGAGGCGGGGACCGAGTCTCGCTTCAAGCAGTGGACCTCCATGATGGAAGGACTGCCCTCTGTGGCCACGCAGGACGCCAGCATGCACAAAAATGGTGAGAGCAGGCATGAAGCACAGGTCTTTTCTTAATGAGTCTCTTGATACATTTTTCCCCAGGTTTGATGCTTATCCATCAGAGGAAGGCTAGCCTTGTGTGTATTTCAAATTACAAGGAATTTAAAGTGCTAGTTCTTACAGGGAGCAAAATTTCCCATCTGCTGTGGAATTAGGATAGTAGCAGTGAATTTGGGCAACGATTAGGGTAAAGCCCTAATAAAATACCTGAGAGGGCAGAATCAGTTTGTCTCCCCCACCCCCGCCTCTGGTTCTATTTGTTTTTGTTTTTCTAAAAAACAGATGAAAACAAATAATGTATATATCTTGCTAAGTATTGCAACTATGTTAAATTCACCAGCTTTGGAAAATTTTCTGCCCTTTAAACTCCAAACGATGACTAATAGGTCAAAATACGTGGGGTTTGAACTTTTTTCACAAGGCTTTCCTGTTCTTTGTGAGTTACAGTGTCTTGCAGGGCAGCATTTGAGGCTTTGGCTTTGGCTGTGAATGTGGGTCTGCCCCCCCTCGCCATAATTATCTGTAAGGGTTGCTCTATTTCCCTGCAAAACAGATAAAAGATCTCCAAACCTGCCTTCAGCCTTCGTTTCAGCGTCTGTTTCATGTGGCAGTAATTCCCTTGGACTCCCCTGTACCCATGAGTACCAAGTATAAGTGATTGTCCCTGCTGCACCACCCCGGCATGCTCCACTCCACCGAGTCACTGTGTGCAGCCTTTCAGATTCCCTTTATTATCAGCCTCTTCAAGAGCCCCACAGGAGGTGGGGAAGGAGCCACATGGCGCTCTCTGCCAGCCACCCCTAAACATGATCGTTTGATTTCATGGCGCAAAACCAACAATTATTTACTGGAATTATAAAATCTATTTTTGGACTGAATACCACTGTAGCCAGTGTTCATACTTCTGGACACTTTCACTGCTTCCTTAGGCTAATGATTCACCAGGTCCTCTTGTCTCCAAAGACATGAAACGTGTGTAATAATAAGCACACAGTGGCGTGTGAGAGGCTGTCTCTCAAAGGTGAACTTGCCTATTTAGAGTTTGTAGATAATGTTTTTCCCATTTCCTTAGAGATCCCCAAGGTAACTGAGCTTTTTTCATTTTCCACTATTTCATAGTAATGTACTTCAGAGCCAAATTTCTGTCCAAATAATTCTCTTAGCTGATCATGGAGTTAGTTTTTGAATACTTTTGTTAGGCCAATCCAGATTGTTTTATTCAATATTTACACAAAATTTTTTTTTTTTTTTTTTTTTGTTAATGTGGGTACCAGGAGTCGACCTCAGGACCTCGCACTTGCCAGGCACGCGCTTATGCCACTGAGCTATCTCACCGGCCCTACACAAATATTTTAATACATTATTCTAGAAATAATTTTATCTGTTCATAAGAGGCATCCTAAGACTATACTAAGTGAGTAGCACAATATGATACATAAGATCTGTTTGGGAACTAAGTAGAAAGGTATCTGACAGGCACCTAAAATTTTATTTCAAGTAAAGCACTTTTTTTCTTGTTAATGGGGATCTTAAGCTATTTGCTTTTTTCCTGCTCTGTAGCATGTAAAATGCGTGAAAAGAGGGGCACCGGCAAAGCCACTGGAATGCCCTCGGGAATGTGGCGACAAAGGATTTGCTGTTCTTGGTGTGTGAGGCCATGAGTCTTAGAGCTGCAGAGTTTATTGCTGGTCTTGTGTTGGCAGAGACTCTGAGTGGGAATTCTATCTCACTGCCTTGGAATTTAAAGCAATCGCAGATGCCTTTCTCTGCAGTGGCCTCTCTGCACACTGCTGCTTCCAGCTAATGTAGGCCCAACCAGCACTTAAGAACTGGGGGCAGTTACCATCAGTAGAAAGTTACCATCAAACTCTCCACTGAGCTACAATTTGTGCAGTGTTCTTCGCATTTCTCATTCTTGAGTGATTAGCATAGAAACCACAGGGATAATGGTGTGATTAGTAGTTGCAAACATTTCACTGATTTTATAAATCATGGGATTTTAAGACTGAAAGGGACATTTGAGAATGAGAACAGTCTTTTGGGCCTAAGTGAGAAACTGAGAGGCTCAGAGAGGTGAGATGAATTGTTATGGTCCTGCTGCTTACTAATTATAGGCTGAGTCTCCCATGCAACCACTTAGTGCAGCATTTTTTCTACTCCATAAGTTTCATACTGTATTTGAGTTCCCCTGGAAAAAAGATAGAAAAGTTCTTTGCCAGAGCTCCCTGAATGAATTAATTACCTCTCTCTTTTCTCAGGCGCTATAGTGGCCCCTGGTAAGACCCGAGGAGGATCACCATACAACCAGTTTGATATCATCCCTGGTGACACACTGGGCAGTCATACGGGTCCTGCTGGTGATAGCTGGTTACCGGCCAAATCTCCACCAACAAATAAAATCGGAAGTAAATCCAGCAATGCCAGTTGGCCTCCAGGTATTGTTCAGGAAATGGTTTCACTAAGATAGCATTTGTTTTTTAATTGTTGATTTCAGGTTCTGAACACTTTGCTTTGGCACTTGCTTTCCTTTTATTTTTAATTACTGTATGAAAGGCAAGGTCTGTGCTCTAAGAAGGTACTGTGTAAGACAGAAAATCTCCACCAGACAGGGAGCCTGGGGCTGCAGCAAGCGACCTTACAGCTAAGACCTGGCACCCTTCCCATGTATAGGAGACTCGTGCCGAGTGTCTGTTGAGCTGATTGGTTTATTTACTGGGCAAGTATTTATTATCAGGTTTCAGGTATGTGGCAGTGAGTAAAATGAGATTGTTAATATTTTTTCTCTCTCTGCCTCACGGGGTAATCTGTTTTGATTGTAGAAAATTAGAAAATATAGTAAAGCAAAAATAAAAATCAATAATTACATAAATACATCTATGTCCTTCTAGACTCCTGTATGTGCTTGTTATTTGTAAGTGTATAATGAATACGTATAATTTCATTTTATTGCACAAAGGTGAATAATGCATATTATTCATATATATACTGTCCTTTCTCAACATGATTAGGAAAATAAAACTATTATTTCTGTCACACAGCTTTAAATATTATTTCAATTGACCAACAGAATTATTTATAAGCTTTCATGTATAATCTAGGCAGTGATAGCAAACCTTTTTAGAGCTTTCAGTGATAGCAAGCGTGCGCCACACGTGCCATAGGTTTGCCACCACTGATCTAGGGTTTCTCCTGATAAACTACATTATTCCCGCTGATTATCCCTGAATGGTCTATTTAGCAGTGGTTGTTTGAATTCCATTTTCCTTTGCATTTTTGGCCAATATCTAGTGAGGGAAATGGGAGAGATCACTGGGCTGGTCTCCAGCCCAGATTTTCTCCCAGTTCTTGGCCTCAGTGCCTGGACAGTTCCTAGGAGCTCCAGATTGTATACCCATGCTTTTTCCCTGCCTTCAGGCCTGGACTTCCCAGGGAACTTTCCTAGGATAGAAACAAAGCAGCTAACAGGGACTTCCAGCGTACCAGGAGAGAGGACAGCCATGCCATCAAGTTCACTACCACATTCAGATAGACACATGTTATGATAACATAAAGGTTCTACTGGAAAGAATATATGTTAAAAAAAAAATTTTTCTTTTTAAATTTCATGGTGAGTGCTTGCTTCCACAGCACATACACTAAAATGTCATGATGAAAACCTGAGACAGATTTAGTATTTAGTCTTTGACCAACCCATTTCTTCTACTAAAAAAAATTATCTTTTTGTGAACAACCTTCTACCCCTAACGTTTGTTGTTCTTGTCTCAGAATTCCAACCAGGAGTGCCATGGAAAGGTATCCAAAACATTGACCCTGAATCTGACCCCTATGTCACCCCAGGAAGTGTGCTGGGGGGTACAGCCACATCTCCCATTGTAGATACTGACCACCAACTGCTGCGGGATAACACCACAGGTAAACAAGTGCAGCGTCCCTTGTGGGTATACAACATACAGCATTTTTGTAGTTGTCAACCCGTGGCTTCATTTGTACTCGCAGGTACCTAGTAGTTTAACCAAAAATTATGTTGCTTTTCACATCTTTGTTTTTAAGATACATTTATTCCCCTTCTGTTGAAGTTTAACATATTCTGAGGGTTTTACTGGTTATATTGGCATGTATCTTCAGTATTTTCTTCTTGTTCTTTGTCACCTCAAGGGTCTAATTCTTCCCTCAACACCTCGCTGCCTTCACCTGGTGCCTGGCCCTATAGTGCCTCTGATAACTCCTTTACCAACGTTCATAGCACTTCAGGTATGAACCTTTCATAAATGAAATGTGCATTTATTCCCTAAGGAATACATTCACAGGCATTGAATTGCATAATTGGTGTGGGGAGAAGCATGTCTTTTCTGTTTGTCATCTGCTCAAGGTGTTTCTGGCCCTAGAGATAAGATGAGACAGGTACAACTTTGGGGCAAGACCATTGGATAGGATCTCAGGAGCTGGGTGTGCTCAAGGGTACAGGTCATGACCTGATGACACAAATGCTTCTCTTAGCCAGCTGGTCAAGAAATCAACGGCCATGGGAGCAACCAGTTAAGCCCAGGTTATCATTCCTCTGGCAGCCATTGATTTTTTTCCCTAAAAATCCTTCTGCTTATGCACAAATAAGGGCAAATTGCCAAAGTCCAAAAGAAGATCTCAGTTAATTGTACCACTTAATTTGTTGGCCTGCTGCAATTGTGCATACCTGTAATCTCAGCACTTGGGAAGATCGCCACAAGTTCAAGGCCAGCCTGGGCTACACAGTAAGACCCTCCTGTCTCAAAAAAACAAAACAAACAAGTTTTTGTTGAGTTTCTAGCTTTTTGTTTTTGCAGCATTTTTTGTTTGGTTGAGTTTTGTTTTGTTTTAAGAGAGAGGATAAGGAATGGAAAACTTAATGGATGTAATAAAGGTAAGGTTTTAAAGTCACTCAGCACAGTGCCTTATAGATAGTAAAAAACTTACTAGAAATTGGCACTTTGGTTTTGTGAAAGTTAGACATTAAGCTGTTAAAGTTACTAAGATTTCTGTGCCTTGTCCAAGTAAAAGCAAATAAAGGAAATCTCTTCCTGGTAAGTCACTGCAGGCTCATGGTCTTTATGTTCTCTATTTCTTTCCACCTCTATCATATTAATAGTGCAGCCCTACCATTTATTGAATGCTCATGCGGGTCAGGCATCATGGTAAGTAAACCTTCAGCTGAATTCCTTTTCGATCTTCACTTTCTTTTTGATGCCATATGACCTACTGTTACCCCATTTTGTAGACGGAGAAACAGATTCAAAAAGCTGTTAACAAGGGCTGGGGATGTAGTTCAGTGGGAGAGCACTAGCCTAGCACGGGTGAGGCCCTGGGTTCAATTCCAGCACTGCAAAAAAATAAAAATAAAAGCAGAGCTGTTACATTTCCCCTCAGGTCTGAGCCTAGATTGTTAAGAGTCACATCTCAGTATTCCAAGTTTCCTTTTTTTTTTTTTTTGTGGGTACCAGGGGGACGACCTCAGGACCTCGCGCGCCAACAGGCACCCGTGCCACTGAGCGATATCACCGGCCCCTTTTTCATATGTGGGTTCCGGGAGTCGAACTCGGGCCCTCGCGCTTGCAAGGCAGGCGCTTACGCCGCTGAGCCATCTCACCGGCCCCCAAGTTTCCTTTTTTTCCTTTTCTTTTTTTTTTTTTTTTTTGAGACAGGGTCTGGCTATGTTGTTCAGGCTGGCCTCGAGCTCTGCCTCGGCCTCCTGAGTGCTGGGATTGCAGTCATATACCTCGGCCTCCTGAGATGTGCCACTATGCACTGCCCATCTGTTTTGGGGGGAGCAGTCCTGGAGATTGAATCTAGGGCCTTTCCACTGAGCTATATCCCCATTGTGGGGGGGGGCTTTTCTTGAGCTAGGATCTTGCTGCATAGCCCAAGCTTGCCTGGAACTCACTGTGTAGCCTAGGCTGGCCTCAAACTCTCACCATTCTCCTGCCTTAGCCTCCCAAATGTTGGATTACAGACAGGCCTATGCTGCCATGCCTGGCTTATTTCTTTTCTTTTTCTTTCTTTCTTTCTTTCTCTCCTTTTCTTTTTTTGAGACAGGGTCTCGCTATATAATTCAGGCTGACTTTGAACTTACTATGTAGCCCAGGCTGGCCTCAAACTTGCAGTGATCCTCCTGCCTCAGCCTTCCAAGTGCTGGGATTTTAGGCATATGCCACTATACCGAGCACTAGTTTATTTCTTTAATAATTTTTGAGATGGGATCTCATGTTGCTCCACACTCTTGGGTTCAAGTGTTCCTCCTCCCTCAGCCTCCTGAGTGGCTCGGCATGCATGTACACAACACCGTGTTTGGCTCTCATCCCAGTCTTTTACTCATAGAAATGCTCTTATGTTAGGTTGAACTATGTATCTTTTTCCTGCAGTTGGACAGTGACCTGAGAGATGGCTCAAGAATCATCTCACTCTTGTCTAACAATAAAACTTATACTTCCCCATCCTCCAAATTATCTTTTCTTTCCTTTCTTCTTCTTTAATATCTGTGTGCGTGTGTTGCTGAGGGATCAAGCCCAGGGCCTTGTGTAGGGTAGGCAAGATATCACTGAGCTACATCTGTACCCAGCTTCTCTCTCTCTCTCAATCTCTCAATCTGCCTTTCTTATTGAGATAGGTTGCACCAAGTTGCCCAGGTTAGCCTGGAACTTGCACTCCTTCTGCCTTGGCCCCTGGAGTAGCTGACACTACAGTTGTATACCACCACACCTGGCCTTTATGTTTTTCATGATATTCCTATATATCAGTCACAAAATTCCAGTAGTTTTTCCCTTCCCTCTCTCCCTTGCTCCCTGGCTCCAGGCAGTGCTGTCTCTCGAGTGGTGTAGTGTGCAGTTGAATGTCTCATCTCCTCCTCCTCTTCCTTTCTCTTTGATTTCACCCTAATTTAAACGCTCCCTGCTGAATCTGCTGCAGAAACTCCTGATAGCCACTTACTCAGCCTATCTTGTGGCCTCCTGACCTGTCTGGCCCTGTGACTTACTCAACCAAGACTGGAAGAGCATTTATCCAGTACAGGGAGAGTTCATGTTGAACCTTGGTTCCATTTTCCAGTTTTCCCAAGCCCATCTATTTATGTAAATCCTTCAGACCCGTCTTTGCAAAGCCTCTGCTGTCACACACTCTCCTCTGTGTACTGAACATACATGGTGTTGCCGGAGTTACCAGTCCTATCGTTCCACCCTTCAGTCTTTCATCTGAACTGGAGACTTGAGAATAACATTACTCCTGGTGCTGATTTAATACCTTAAGCATAGTGAGCCCTTAGTGCGTACTTGTTGATTTTTAAAATTTGTTTGAATATCAGTATCTGTTATGCTGATCAAGGATCAACACAAGAAAAGATCAAGGCACAAGAAAAGTATAATTTTCTAATGTATTCCCATACAGTCAGTATTTACAGAAAATTTTAGGGTTTTTTTTTTAGAAAATTTTAGTTCTGCCAGTACATTATCACTACATTTATAAACCTATTACAGCTTTAGGAACATGTCCTCCTTGAATTCGTCTTCCGTTCAAGTCGTATTTAGCTTAGCTAAGTAGTAGAGAATTAGTTATCTTATTAAATGTTCAAGTCATACAATTTTGTCATTTCAGAGTAATAATCACTGATGATTTTAAGCTTGAAGAACAATGTTAGTTTGTACTGCTATTCTTAAAATATGTGCTTCCTGTTGCTTTTTATGATATAAATATATACATATCTGTGTGGAGACAAAAATTTGTATGTTATGGAGACAAAGGTGGCCTGTCTAACCTTACTATTTCCTGCATTTTCTCTTTACAGCAAAGTTCCCCGATTACAAATCCACGTGGTCCCCAGATCCCATAGGACACAACCCCACTCATCTCTCCAACAAGATGTGGAAAAACCACATTTCCTCCAGGAACACTACACCGCTGCCCCGCCCACCTCCCGGCCTGACTAACCCCAAACCGGTGTCTCCCTGGAGCAGCACAGCACCCCGATCAGTCAGGGGGTGGGGGACACAGGACTCTCGGCTTGCCTCGGGTGAGGGGGCTTTGCCTTGGGTGAGGGAGGACGTGAGGGGCTGCACACACGAGCAGGTCACAGTGTCTGAAAGGGGCAAAAGTATCTCAGGACTGGAAATTTGCAGTCAGTACAAGACAGAGACTTGGCCTCTCAGGACAGATGGAGTAAAAATAACAAATCTCAGAGTGAGGATGCTGCAGGGGGAATACGGTCTTGCAGATAGCAGAAGAATGTATAGAGGTCAGGGACTAGGAGGAGACAGAGGTCAGTCAGGTAGAAGATAGACACTTTTATAAAAGGAGAGAAGAGATACGTGGGCTACATGAAAATGTTTCTCCCTCATCACTTTCTGGAGCTTCTCTTACTAGTCTTGCTCATCCTTTTTCTGGTTGGTTACAGCCTCTACCTGGAGTGATGGTGGCTCAGTTCGTCCTAGTTACTGGCTGGTTCTTCACAATCTCACTCCACAGGTAATCATGCTCTCTCGTGGTTTGTTAGATAGGACTCAGTTGTGTTAAGAGAGAGGGAAACATGGAGATGGGGAAGTTGGTAGTCTATTTCTTGGTCACAACAGAGGTCTTGAGTGCAGGAAGTAGGTCTCTCCTTGCCACCTGAGGTTCCCAGCCTACTTCTGAAGGGAGCAGGGCAGCCCCTCCGCCTCACACCTGCCTCCAAGGTTATGGAAATACATGTAGTTTAGAGACTAGAGAGAAGCAAGGGGGTATTACCTGGTGATTCTGGGTAGCAGAGGTAATTTGCGGTACAGGTATGCTGGTTGGAGGCTGGAACCAAGTGGGAAAGGGATGTTTTTACTGCACACAAAGAAGTTGCCTGTTTTAGTTAGTTGTCTTACAAAACTTGAGGCTGAATGTTAACAATTTTTATGCTTCTTCAGTAATTAACTGTCCATCTTTACAGTAGAAGGAACGGTTGATTTCATAGCTCAAATGCCACATGGGTTCTTTTAATATTCCTCCTGTTATCCTCTTTGAATATAGACTGCATCACTGCTTTGCTTACCTGACAAGCCCTGTGGGTAGTATTTCTGGGATGGGCTTTCTCTCCCCAAAGCCACATTCACTATCACCTTGGTTCTCCATAGCTGAGGCATTTCCGGCAGCATCACATTCAGTACTTGAACGTGGCCAGGTGAATCCTTCAGATCTGAACCCGTGACCTTCTTCTGCACTTGGCAGCACAGCCTTCACCACGCTCTGATAAAGGGGTCAATTATGTCTCACTCTTTTTCACATGGAGAATGGCCTGTCTAGCATTTAGTTCACACATGGAGTTTTGGATGCCACTGTAAGCCAGTATTTCCCGGAGTGTTCCCCTGAGATTCATTATCAGGTCGCTGGCCTAATGTGCAGAGTATATAGTTCATTAAACAAAAGCATTACCTTTGTCTTTGGGGAAATACCTTTTCCTCTAAATTTATTTGCCCAGCTAACCCAATTGTTGGGAAGAGATTGTAGGACTCATATTTCAAGGTCATTTGAGAAAGTCATTATTAACCTCCATATCTAATGGACCCAGCAAAAAGTCCCAGGTATTTCCTTAGCTAACACTTGACTGGCCTCACACATGCTAGGCAAATACTCTACCACTGAGCTGGATCCCCAGCCCCAGTATGAAGAATCTTAGTTTGGTGGGGTGGCATACTCTTGTAATCCCAATACTAGGGAGGCTGAGACAGGATGATTATGAGTTTGAGGCCGTCTTTCATGATTATGATTAAGCGTTGTCACAGAGTGGTGGTGGTTATATGGGTAAGATAAAGAAGCAGTAAGCTTTAAAAGGAGCCTGGGCATACTACCCAGCTGTTCACTTACTCTATCTTATTTAAAAAAAAAAAAAATATATATATATATATATATATATATATATATATATATATATGTATGTATATGTATATATGTATATAATATGGAGGTGGCTGTATTTGGTTTTTGTTTGTTTGTTTGTTTGTTTAAGACAGGGTCTCTCTCTGTAGTTCAGGCTGGCCTTGAACTCTACATAGCCCAGGCTGGCCTTACACAGCCTCAGCCTCCCAAGTGCTGGGATTACACGTGTGCGCCACCATGCTCAGCTTTGGTGGCTGTATTTGTATTAGAAAGAATTGTTTACCTTCTTAAAAAGCTATCTAACATCAAGCTAATGTCAGTCATAGCTTAAAAGATTATAAGAGCAAAATGAATCTGGATAAATTTACTTTTCATCACTTAAAGTATGTTTGAGGACATCTGTCCTGAAAACTCACTCGTGTCATATACTGACATGTGTATTTAGTCCGTAATCACTTACAAAATAATACTAAGAGTGCTCTTTCTGATCATTTTCTGTAAAGAGCTAAAGTTAATTTCCATCCTGCGGTTTTCTCACTGCTGCCACCAGTAGCGTTACTTTTTAAAGCAATTCCAATAGTAATGTATATATCCTGGAAAGAACTGAAATGTTGCAATGAGCAGCTTAAATAAACCAGTTTAGGATCTTGATGTGAAAACAGTCACATAGCGTGAATACGTTTGTTCATCCTACTAAGAGGTTAGGGAAATTATCCTTCTCTCTGAACACTTAAGTGGTGGGAGTCATAACTGGGGAAAGGGACGAAAGCCTTTGGTCACGTTGCCTGAGGGCAGCAAAGAACCCACTCAGAGAAAGAGGTGGGAATAGTCTGGCCTTGAGATCGTCAAAGTAGGAGAAGGCAGTGTTGGAATAGCCTGTGATAGCGCAGTCATCGACACTGTAAATGATCAGTGTTTAGCAGTGCTTTTCTTATTTGTGTCTTTCTCTTTACCTTTATGAGACTGTTTAATGGGGAGGCAGAAGAATACAAATTAGTAATACTGAGAAATTTGCATGTTAAATTCTTATTTGGATACCATCTCTTTTCTGCCTTAGAAAATAGCACACACTCCCTTGTTTACTTCTTAAAGAAAATAGACCATAGATTGAACCATATGCTTTATTTTGAGCTGTATTTTATGCAAACATTTTATTTCCCAAATGGGAACAGTAGATCTCAGCCCAGTGCCTTATCGTACTATTTGCCTCTTCTGCCACAGTTCAAACCTTTATGTCACAAATATCATTACTCCTTAGATTGATGGGTCAACTTTGAGAACGATCTGCATGCAGCATGGTCCACTGCTGACATTCCATCTGAATCTAACCCAGGGCACTGCCCTGATCCGATACAGCACCAAACAGGAGGCGGCCAAGGCCCAGACTGCACTGCACATGTGAGTATTTCACCCTGCACCCACGCAGACACACGTGCTTATAAGGATGAATGTGTATTCTGGCGCCTGATTAGTTAAACAGATGTGTGCACTTGAAAGTGTTGGGTCCTGAGGTGACAGGTCTTTTCTGCCTAACTAACCATTAATTGTCCTATGTGTATCATAGGCTGGTAATCAGAATTCCAAATGTAAATAATTTGTGAAGTAGTGAGTACTTGTTTTTTTTTTTTTTTGGTTGTAGTGGAATTAAACCCAGGGCCTTGTACATGCTTATACTTATACTGAGTATGAAAATGAAATACTTTTAGTGCTAACATCTTTCACAATAGAATCTAGCTGCTGACTATGGCCTCTTAACAGATGATGATGAATTTATCATCTGGGCGAGTAGCAGGTTTTTGCTTGAAGTAGATAGGACTGGATCAGACTTTGACCATCCTTCTTCCAGCCACTGTCAAATTTCTGGACAAAAAAGAGATGACTCCCTTTGACCGCCAATGCCATGACAGAAGTCCACACACAGAGAGTCGTGGTGGTGAGCCCGGGCAGCCAGTCAGCCTCTGACATAGAAGAGGGGCCCCAGGTAGCCGACACTGGGTTCCCTCGTGCTCTGGGTGTGATCCTTTACCTCACCTGGAAAAGAGAGAGTTAACGTTTTTCTTCTCCTTTTCTAAGACTTGGATTTTTTAGAGTACTTGTATACCAAATTGAGAGGAAGGTACAGGGATATTCCGTATACTGCGGCTCCCCACTGCACATGCATGGCCTCCCCAAATATCAACATCGCCCTCCAGAGTAGTCCATTGTTCACAGCTGATGAACATACATTGACCCATAATCCCGCAGACTCCACAGTTACATTAGTGTTCACCCGTGTTGGTGAACATTCTGAATTTGGACAAATGTGTAATGACAGGTAGCCACTGTCATCATACTGTCCAGCATAGTATCATTACCCACAAAGACTTCTGTGTATCACAGATTGATCCTCCAACACACACAAGTTGTCTGAAAAATAAAAATTCTCTACCCCAGAGGCATGGGTACATAGTATCCTCTGGCAGTCTTTGACTCTTGAGCTTTGTCGTTGCTTTACATCAGTTGAAGTGCAGGCTCTGATCCTCAGGCCTGGAGAAAGGCCTGTGATTCTGCGTCCTAAAAGGCCCAGGCAAAGGGGCAGCAGAGCACTGAAAGCCTTGCTCCCATTTGTGCTGGAAGGTCTCCCTCAGACCCACAGCTCTCTTTCCCTCCTTTCTCCAGGTGTGTATTGGGAAACACTACCATCCTGGCTGAGTTTGCCACTGATGATGAAGTTAGCCGCTTTCTGGCACAAGCTCAGCCCCCTACACCTGCAGCAACCCCGGGTGCACCGGCCGCAGGGTGGCAGTCATTGGAGACCGGCCAGAACCAGTCAGACCCCGTCGGACCTGCGCTGAACCTTTTCGGTGGGTCCACTGGGCTCGGGCAATGGAGCAGCAGTGCTGGTGGCAGCAGCGGGGCTGATCTTGCTGGCGCTTCGTTGTGGGGGCCCCCAAACTATTCTTCTAGCTTGTGGGGAGTCCCAACTGTGGAAGATCCCCATAGGATGGGTAGCCCTGCTCCTTTACTACCTGGTGACCTTCTGGGAGGAGGGTCGGATTCAATCTGAACTTAGAACTTTCAACTCTGACCTCGTGACCTTTTTTGGAACAGCAGCAGCACTAACTTGACCTTTTCGTTTTTTTTTTCAACTTGCAATAAATACATTTTTAAAAGGAAAAAAGAAAACGGAGAGAGAAAAAAAGGTGGGTCATTGCAGACTGTCTGAGCACATAGTTGCCTCCCTTATAACTTCAGTTTTTTCGTTTGGAATATGAATCCAAAAAGAGAACATATCACTCTTGAAATACTTGAATCATGAACGCCAACCTAGAAAGACAATGTGAAGCAAGTACACATACCATTTAAATTTAAACACAAAAAATTAAAAAAATTAGTTTCTAGTTTTTCACTTTTTTCATGTTATATGGAAGTTGTTGCTAAGAAACATATATACTGAAAAAAAATAGCTTTTTAACTTTGTTTGCACTGGGTGTGTTTCCGTCCTTAGGTCTACCATGTTTGGGAGGGAGGGAAATTCAAAAGAATTGTTGGGGGAGGGGGGAGGGAAGACTTGACGGAGCCTCACTTTAAAAACAAAAACACAAAAAACCTAAAAAAAAAAAAAAAGGAAAAATTTGTGATTGGCTGGTTGATAAATACCAGTGTGTTCTGGCACATGTAACTGCCCAGGCATGCTCCTTCTGGTATGTGTGTGCACGTGTGTTCATGTGCATCCGCGTGCATCCTCCTCTGTCTCTGTGTGTGCCTGCGTCCTGCCCTCCTCCTCCCACCCCACCCTGATTTTCAGAAAGCTGCATTGCTGACAGTCCACAGGCTGGCTGGCCGGCCATCGCTTTTTTTTTTTTTTTTTTTTTTTTTAACTATGAGAACACACAAACATGGGGAGCCACTGCCACTCCATCCACTCCGTTGGGCTGCACCAAATCAAAGAGTGCTTTTTAATGATTAGCACAGGGGGCTCCTTTCCACTTGTGCATCAGCCTGAATGTGAGGTTTTCTAGCTTTTCTCTTGACCTAGCAGTAGAGCGGAGCACTGCCAACTCCAAGAATCGGAGAGCAGGAGGTACCTCTTGGAGCAACTGTGTGTTCATTTTGTTTTTCAAAGTGAATGAAGGCACATCCGAGTACTTGTTAAGTTTCATGCAGGCCTTTTCGTTAGTTTGAATGGGAACAGAAGATGAGATAGTTTTTAAATTATGTGATGTCTCAAAAGCAGAAAATATATGTTCCCTCTTCCTTGTGTGATCAGGTGTGAGAAAGTTGTCCAAAAAAAAAAAAAAAAATCAGGTAATGCCGAATTAAATTTCTATTGATTGTCATTTTCGTTTGACGCAAAGGAAGTTGTGACCAGCCTCCTGGAAGCATCGCAGCTCCTCCCTCTCTGCTCCTCTCCCGCCGAGCGTTACCTGTGCCAGGCCGTGGCGTGTTACAGCACCAGGCCATCACTGACAGAGACGTTTACTTAACGAATGTTCTTAAACCAGTGTGTACATCAAGCGTTTCCCTTTGTTTCTCTGTGTTGTGTATTTCCTGTGTATGTGGTTTTGCTTAGGCAGGATAACTTAGCGAAGACTTTTTAAGTATTGCACCTTTTTTGGTTTTGACCTCTTCTTTTTTTTTTTTTTTTTCCTTGTAATGTTGCTTTTTTATTTCGGTATTTAAAGACTTAATTTTTTAAGCATCGATGTAGTAGTACTCTGGGCCGAACAGGAGGCAACTTTTAATCCACAGTTATCACCAACATGTATGTATTATGTTGGATTCAAAATGTATAAAACTGCTTATTGTGAAGAGAGTGACCGAAGACCTGAAGGGGTTTCCCTTCATACAAAGCAGATGGCGGGGCAGGCGGGTGGGGGAGGGGGATTGTGCCGGTGACAGCTAGGACTTGTGTGGACGTCCCAGTCTGCATCATACTGTTCAACATAAAGTGCCGACATTCTGTACCAGCAAATACCTGCCCATTCCAGCCCTTGGTGGGAGCAGACCTCTACTGTCCTCTGTAACTTGCTGCTATTGAGGACAGGGGAGTTTTTCTTTCTTTAGCATCTTCAGTGAAGGATACAACAATGCCTAATGTATTTTTTCAGCTTGTGTCTGTGTGTAGGTGGGTGGATGGGTGTGTATAGGAAAAAGGCAAAAAAAAAAAAAAATGAATTATTTGCATGTAAGTGGTTTTGTGAGATAAAGAATGGGAAATTCTATAGTCCTTTTCTTGGCTTACCCTGTTGATGACAAACCTAGCCTCAAAAGAGATTGACAAGCTTAATTCAAGTGAGCGCTTGCACTTGCCAGTTTTCAGGAGCCCATTGTAGGTGGGTAATCAAATTCAAGTTTGCAGTGCTGGTCTGGTCCCGCGGATGCCTTGTCCAAACTGACTGTGCCCTCCTCCTCCTCTCCGGTTTTCATCACCACCGTGCCCCTCCCACATCTGCCCCCTACGAGATGTCTTCTTCCAGCCCCACTGACTGCTCTCTGCCTTGCAGCAGAGCACTGTTGTGTGTGGTGACCTCCATGGGGAAGCGCAGCTTGTGTTCAGACATCCACAGACAGAAGGCATCGATCTGAGTGTCCCTGGGCCCAGAGCCCATCCCAAGGCTCCTGCGAGCCAGTGGGGATGGTCCACTGCCGCTCTTGGTTCACGGCTGTGTCTTGCCCTGCCCTCCTCTCCTCCTGCCTGTTGGGTCCTTGACCTGCACTATGGCTTAGTTGAGTTCCTTACGATACTACGGTGAAAGCCGGGTGCTAGAGCCCCTCTTGTTTACAAGACATAAATGAGGGATTTGAAATATGTAAAAATAAACACAAGAAGCTAAAATGTTCTTCCATCATAAGTTTAAAGGGAAAAAAACTGAAAACTTAAAAAAAAGACCAAAAAATGCGTGTGTGTGTATATATATATATATATACACACACACATATAAATATATATTTTAGATGAAGACTTAACTCTGGGAGCATTTAACAGTGTTTTTTGTTTTTGTTTTTAACATTTATTTTCCTGCTTTAAAATTTGCAAGCATTCTCAGGAATTCTAGGGTAGGAAGCCAGTTTTTTGAAGATGGTTTATTTAACCGTATCTTATCCTAGATAGACGGCTGTTTCTTTCCTGTTAATAAACTTTTACAAGTTCCTGAAACTTCAAAAAGTTTAGGCAATTTTTACTTAAAAAACATGTAAAAAGAAAAGTCTCCAAATGTTGTCATACTGGGGATCACACATTTTAAAACACATAGAAATATTTTTTAAAAATTATCAATTTAGCAGCAACAGGTAAATTCATTATCTTAAAAAATATGGGAAAAGGATTAAGCTTTCAAAGAGCTCTATCATGGACTCATTGGAAATTGTGTAATCGAATGGGGGAGTGTTTGGTGTACATACATGGGAACGCCACCGCGTTGTTCCTTTCCATGTAAGACTAAACTAAAATCTCCCCTAGCCACTTTTTTTTTTTTTTTTTTTTTTTTTGTGGGTACCAGGGGGTCGACCTCAGGACCTCGCGCGCCAACAGGCACCCGTGCCACTGAGCGATATCACCGGCCCCTTTTTCGTATGTGGGTTCCGGGAGTCGAACTCGGGCCCTCGCGCTTGCAAGGCAGGCGCTTACGCCGCTGAGCCATCTCACCGGTCCCACTTTTATTTTTTTAATGGAACCCTTTTCGCAGTCCCCAAGCCCCAGTGACAAAGGAATAAAGAAAGAAACAACAGCTTAAAACAAAAAGAGTAAAAGAGTAACTCTAATCTGTAAAATAGTACAGTTGGATTGCTGAGAGTCTATGTAAAGAGTTAGGAAATATAGGTTAATAATTTTTGGAACAAATTTTAAATATAGGCATTACTAGAAGAAAATGATCTATGGACTGTTCTGTTAATGAAGAATGTCTGTCTTACCTCCATGTGTTATGGAAGGAGGAGAAAATATAGAAGAATCTAATGAGGAACAAGTGATTTTACTTTCTTAGCTCCCAGCTATTATTGTGCTTGTTTTAATTGCTGTTTTGAAGATCTGCTGCTTAATTATCCCCATCCCTCTGGGGGAGATGTGGAGTGTTTCCTTTCAGTTTTGGTGATGTTGAATTCTCCTTTTGTATTCCCTCCTGGGGCCAGGGGTCAGAATTCCTAAGCATGACCACAGCTTCTTTCAAACATTAAGCTTCCCAGTGGGAAAGAAACTCCAGCTCCACAGGTAAAGGGAGTGGGTGGGGTTGCCTGCAATTTCTCTAAAACCGCTTTAGTGCCTTCACACATACACCCAGACATCCTAAGCAAGGGGACGCGTGTGTATGTGCATGTAGTCCGGTCACTCTGCAGCTGGTAAGACACTGGCCCGTAAAGGAAATAGGAGTGATCCTGGACAGGCCCCAAAGGCAGTGGGCTAAATTAAAACAAATAAACAAAAATCAAGGAAAATATGCTTTTATGTCTTGATAATGTGGAATGCCAAGTTCCTCCCTTGCGTTATGTGCCCTCAGTTACCACGCTTTGAATTGTCCAAGTATGTAATGGTGACAGCTACAGGGACTCAAAAGTCTCTTGGTGCTGGGCCAGTGGAAGGAGGTTCCTGTTTCTCTGCTCCTGTCCTCCTTTGTCTCCTCCCTCCCCTTCCCCCTTGTGTCAGCTTGCTGGAAGGTTTGGCTTTACTGGTTAGCAGTGACCTAAGAACAGGTGAGGGTATCTTGGAAGAGGAAAGCTCTTTTCTTTCTGTGGTATTCTTTGGCAAGAGCCATGTTTACCCTGAAGTTAGGTAACTTCAGAACACTTGGATAAGTCAGTGGGAGAGTCCTCTTATCCACCACATATATGGAGGCTTGCTGGTCACTCTAATTACATAGACTTATTTTGAACATGTATGTGTGAGCTTTCCATTTTTGTACTAGTTCTTTTTATTTTTGAACACTTGATTACTAGTGGCTAGAAGCGTGCGTATCTCTTAAACATCACATACTTAGTGTCTACCACATGAGTAGCCAAAAGAAGATGCAAGAGTAGAGAGAGGGATGTCTTCCATCAGACAGGGGACCCTCTGCTGCCAGTGAGACCCAGCACCATCACCTCACTTTAAGTACTGAAAAAAGCTCTGGTCTTTAAGACACTCAAGAAACAGATGGTCGGGCCGGTGAGATGGCTCAGCGGCATACGCGCCTGCCTGGCAAGCGCGAGGTCCTGAGTTCAACTCCCGGAACCCACATACGAAAAAAGGGCCGGTGGTATCACTCAGCGGCACGGGGCCTGCTGGCACGTGAGGTCCTGAGGTTGACCCCCAGTACCCCCCAAAGAAAAAAAAAAAAAAGAAACAGATGGTCTGTGTAACATCTCTGACCCCTCATCCCTAACCCTTGAAATTTTCCATGTACAACACTCACAAGAGTGAACTTAGCAGTGCTGCAGTTAAGATTCCAGATCATGCATTCAATCCCCAAGCACCACCAAAAAATAAATAAATTCTAAACCAAATTCTTTCATCAATGTCCTCCCAAAAAAGTAACATCCATTTATTGCCATTCAGTTAGTTTTACTCAAAACAGCTTGCCGTTCAGCTGCTATTATGGCTTCTGTTCTAAGAATTTTCCCACCTCTTCTGACATGAATGTAACATAAGTTAGCAGCAGTTCTTCTAAGTTCCTGCATGTTGAATATTGTATGTAAGATATGCAAAGGGGAAAAAGAAAGGAGAAGGAATTCCTGTGTACGAATTTGGAAGCGCCTTTATTAATGTATCTACCAGAAACTAAGAGTTCATGGGCTATTAACTCACTACAAATATTCACTCATCCTTTTATCCTTTTTCTTTGGGGGGGGTGCAGTTTTTGTAGGGTTAACACCCAGATTCCATTTAGACCTCAGATGCTGTGTGCTTTTTAATTTTATTTTTTGTATTCTGACGTCTCGACTCTTCTCTTAGTGTTTGTGTACTGAGCAAAGTGTGGAAGCCAAGCCTGTTGTCCTCTGCGATATAAACAGGATGTTTTCAACAGACCTGGCTGTAATAGCCATCTCTAAGATAAGGGCACAATTGAGTGTTTTTGTAGAAAAAGTCTCATTCTTCCCCATTCCCAGAGTTAAAATTCAGCATATAAAGCTTTGTCACTGTTTTCGGTTTGAGTATTTTATTTGAAGTATCTATAAGGTCTTCAACTAGGAGTAGAGATACATTTTTAGCTGGTCAAAAGAAAAATATCAAACTTCTCCAGTGTTACCAAGTTTTGTCACATTTTATGTCTGTGCATTAACTATACTTCTTAGTGTTATTACAAGAAGAAATCTTATTCCATGGATTCGTTTTTCCTTCTGGAGTGTACATCCAAGGCCGCATACTATATAGTGTAACTGAGGCTGTTCTGCACTCTGTACAGTGAATTGTCCATCTTTAGACCCCATTCAGAACATAGTGTACCCTTTAACCCTTGCCGCACACCACACCAGACCCCTTGGCTTCTTTACCTAGAAGGACAAGGTATCCAGCACAGTCTAGAAATAGACAAATATAGAGAATACTTTCAAGGACATCAACAATCAACAAGGAAACTCAGAATATTATCTATATTTCCAGAGTTTGTGCACACCCTATAGTATGGTCTGTAGTTTTATGGCCTATGCCAAAGGCATCTGTTCAAATGTGGCCTCCATTTGTCAATGATAGTAAGTTTTTTTCCTTGACCTTAAATTTGACAAAGGGGGTGGTAGTATCACATCCTTTAGATTTGAAATAATTGTCAGCTGCAAGAATTCTAAACATAGTGATAATTTAATAAAAATTCAGCCTTCCCTAAACTAGCGACAGCACCTCTCCACCCTCCACCCCATGCTGCCAAAGGAGGCTGTGAACATCTAAGGATAGTAAAGGAGGGACACTGGTCAGGGAATGGAGAGCTACTCCCCACTGCTCGGCATCCATGCGTGTCATCAGTCAGATGAAATTCTCAGCCATTATGAAATATTCATAATACCTGAATAGTTTATAAACTACTAGTCTCATGTTGTAACTTATTAGCACCCCCTAAAAAGGAGCAAAGTGACAGAAACTGCCAGTGTTTGCCTCACAGAATTTAAATAGTTCCTTTTTCACAGGTGTACACCTGAATTTGTTTTTAACATGAAACTGCATGCTAGGAAAATGGTACTGCCCTGACCAAAGGGTCTTGGCCAAGCTCAGTCATTGATTCTTTATTGTGACAAATGCTTGTCTTTTTGAAGGAGGGGAAAAGTCAAAATACACAGGCAAGAAGTGTTTTAAATAAAAAAGAAATAGTGTTCCCCCTAAAATACTGTGTGCCTCAACTCAGTTTTCAAACTATGAGACATTGCTTTGGAAATAAATTCCCAGTTAGAATTGACAAATTTTCAGCCAGTATCGATAAGTTGAGATGGTTTTTCAAAACAGGAGCTTGTTCCTTGCTGTTTTTCTTTCACTTCTCCTCCCTGGCGTCCTGGGAATCAGGTGTTCGTTCTACTCGGGCCACTGAAAGTGTACCCCACTGGTAGAGGGGTCAGAAGGTGACTGAAGACAAGACGAAGCAGTCTCACTGCAGGACTGGCCTGACCTCAGAGCTTTGCAGAGACAAAAATAGCAGATCCTGAATATGTTGGCCAGAAATGAAAATGGGGCATTTTTGCAAAATAAACAACCTCGAGAACCCTTTAAGAAGTCACATACCTTGTAAAGGTAGTATGATTTTTTTTCACCAAGTGATACATTTTTAGCATGCTACTTCTTGCCAGAAATTTCAAGTTAAGTTAGAATAAATGTGTTCAAAACACCCCCAAGCCCCTTCTTAATTTTGTCCAAGGACTGTCTTGAGCGGAGTACTCCTGAATGTGCCTTTGTGAGTATGGAGACCGTCTGTTGTAGGTAAAGACTGCCCATTGCAGTGAAAACAGAAAGACGGCCACCTTAGCCTTCAGCAGTCGGAGTTCCACTGGGCGCCCCAGGGGGAGCTGTGGAGTTTTCATTCACATCAATATTGCACAGTGTTGTTGCGGGGAAGAGATTCTGGGACTGGTTAATGAGGTACAGGCTGCACAAATGACAGAGGCCCAGGTTAGGCCAAGAGTGGGGGTTGACTTCTGCAGCCGCATTCCTTAGTTTTCCTTGTACGTGTGCACGTGTGGCTGTTGAGTCTTCTGTTTTTCTGTAATCACTGGAGATCAGAATATGAGGATATTTGTGACACATTCGTGCAGGTAGAGCAGGCATTTTCTGGCTTCAGCTTGGCTTCATCCTTCCAGTCTACATCCTGAGAAAGCCTGTTTTCCCCAGTGGAAGTCACACCGTGTTGCTATTCATGCTGACAGGGTATCACACACAAGGAAGAAGGTTTTGAAAGAGTTGAGATTTTAAGTGAGAAAGGAAAGAGGAAAATCCAAAATCATATTTCATCTCTTCAGAGCTATTGTAGTTAAACATAGAAATCTGCGGTGTCTCCTAATTCGTTTTGGTGTTTGTTTTCAATGATTCCACCTCTTCTCCCCGCTCCCTATGTCCTGAAGAAACAGCAAGTGAATACTAAGGGCCATTTCCACAGATTCCTCAGAATTCTCCCACGAGATCCCTTCAGCCTTGTCAGGGTGACACAGGGAGGAGGGTGCTGCGCTTTCCTGTGTTCCGCTCATTCCCCTCTAATGGCCTTGAAATATATTATTATGCAAATGTGAATTTTGATACTGAATTTCAGAAGAGGGTGTTGAATTTTTTTTCTTTTTTCAAACAAGAAGGTCCATATGTGGTCATCATTGCTTCATTTTGTAAAGTGAATTGTAACTATGCATTCTACAAGGGGGGAGGGCAAAGGGGAAGGAAGTCGCTTTGCATCCTTGTTCTCCGGTTTCTGTGTCCATGGTATCCGTGTGTCCAGGAGGGGAAGGGGAGTGAGAGAAGATGCACTAAGGTCATCACAGTGAGGTTGAAAGAGACCTCTGAGGCCTCTTGCCATGGCTGGCAGGTCTGATAGCCAGGCACATTCCGGGGGTCTGCAACTCCTGTCCACTGATCAGGTACAGGAGTCTTGATCCTAGCCGTGCAGTGTTAATCCGGGGCAACAGTGGGACCCCAAAGGCTCCAGTGTTCTCTGGACAAAAGTACTCATCCTTTCCTGAATTCAGAACCCTTTCAAGCTCAGGAAACCATGCCTCACTCATGCTGACATTAATCTTTATGTCAAATTCAAACACTTCTCCTCTCCTTTTTTTTTTTTTTCCTTCTTTCTTAATCATTGTTAAGTGAATTTAAGTGAGGAAATTCTTCTGCTGTATGGCGAAGAGGACTATTGCCTGCTCTTGCTTGACAGGCAAAAAAGCATTCTCTCCCTCACTTGCTGTCGCCAAATGTAATCTCTCTGCTTCCCTCGCATTCACTGCTCTGTCCACGCTGATGAAGTTGTGACACAGGAGAGGCCTGCGTTCATCCTCATCGTTCTGACAGCTCCTTTGTTGTTCTTGCCTGTGATATATCATAGCACCGCATTGCTCTGGTCTAGGCATTTTTTGCAACACAGTAACGTAAGCGAAAGATTGTGGCCTGTATTCAGTGTTTTCCACGCAGCAGTTTTTGTTGTCATGTTCACAGTACTGTAATGAGTAACCAGACTTGATCAGTCTTCCGTGTCGGTGCAGGACTGCACGGGCACGATCTTATCAGGGTTCCAATCTGTTAGAATGCCTTTTAACAACAAGCAAAACAAAAACTCCTGACATTTCAACTAACACAGAACTATACCTCGAGGTACATTTATTTCCCCCACAATGTAAACCCTTAATTCCTGTCTCCTTTCTGACATTGGTGGGTTATCCTTTATAGGATATGAACATGTAAATAGCAGGATAACTTTTAAGACATTTTCTTTGCTGTGAAATGAAAGTAATCCTAAAATATGATATATTCCATGTTAAGCCATCAGAAGTTTCAGATCTGAATTCTTTCATGTTTAAGAAGAAAAGGCAGAGCAAGTCAGTGGGGTGGATTTGCATCTGAGCTATAGCTGTTCTCTGGCCCCACACACAGTGACAGCAGACCAGTGTCTAAGTCCTGTTCTAACTAGGTGCCATCTATTGCCAGCATCCTAGTTCTGGGGCGGGGAATGTCAGAATTTCTCTCTTCCAGAAAATCAGTCCTCTACAGGGACTCCAGAAGGTTTTCTGTGTGAGACCTTGAGCTCTTATCCTGTCTCGGCGCGCGCGCGCACACGCGCACACACACACACACACACACACATTCATTGAGTATCATTCTGAAGTTCACCCCGGGACTTAGTCCCTGGTATTTCAATGTATGCTGTAGAATTCATGGCCTTGTTGTATTATGATGCTCTGGAAATGTACTGATTTCTTACTTTGAAGGAAACTCATCTAAGGAGACATGCAAACAGTCCTGAAAGCTGCGTGCATCCTCAGATCTTCCTCTCTCCGTGAAGCTTAAGGCTGACTTTAGTAGAGGGAAATACATTTAACACATGCTGCTCATAGGGCTCTGTCAGCTACTGCCCTTCCTAGATTGAGCTCCCACGAGGCAGGGTTGGAAAGGATCATCTTGAGTAGCTACTTCACAAAAGCCCCCCTTCGCCCCACTTTACATAAATCTATCAAGAAGCCCTTTTGGTGTGATCTCACTGATCTTGTATAGTGACGACTTCCTTTGAGGGAAGAAACTTGATTATAAGTGCATGTACATTATCTACCCACCTTCTGATTCGGGCACTGTCAACGTAGGATTTTACTTCTGCTGTTCCTATCAGGCGCTTATCCTATCAGTGTCCTTCCTCTGATCCCCATGGGCTCTGCCTGTTCTCATATCCCTCTCTGATGCTCCCAAAGGGCTCTGCTGATCTCTGCACCTCTTTCCTGGGACGTACCCCCCACTACCACCTTTTGCACACACCAGTGACCAAAGTGTTTGCAGTGGTCTCACAGAAGACATCAAAATGGTGCACACACCTCGAATGTGCTCGAAGAGACATGTGCACAAGATTCTGTACCCATGGCCTTAATCTCAGCACGATTTAAGGTGCAGGAACATTTTTAACAGGTTTAAAAAAAAAAAAAAACCCTTCTGGGAGGGAAAAAGCAGATACAACAGCTCAACTGTGCCCACTGCTGACTGTCCACTCTTGCTCACACCTTCATGTTGTGCGCCCAACCCATCTCATCTGTGTTCTGCATAACCAAAAACAGACTACAAAAGCAACCTGAGGAGAGGTTTCTGGACTATTTTATCTTTCTCCCTTTCGACGGAGATATAAATGCTGCTTTGGGTTCCATAATCCTAGGGGGCTATGTTTACATAGTGAAATACATCCTACCAAATCAGGAAACAGTGGGTAGCAGGACTCACTTCAGTGAGCGAGCGGTCACGGAGGCGAAGGAGGACCTGGGGGCATGGCTGAGGAGGAGAGGCAGAGAAGTACTTTTTAATTCCTTGTGACACATGACCCCCATTCTCCTCTCTTCCTCCCTCTGTGGCTCTCCTTGCCCCCTTTAAACAGAAGGTGCAGAGAAGGGCATCAAAAGAAGGCTGGATTTTTAAGAGGCAGCTTTCCAACTTTGCACACAAAGAGGTAACGGAAGGTACAGCAAAAATCCTCTCTCATCTGAAACACTGTCAGCAGAAACAAAATCTGTCAAAAGGACTAAATAGCTGCACATATTGATGCTCTCTGCAAGTTACCTATAAGTGTTTTATTTTTCTTATACTTGAAATAGCTTTTACAATATTATTTTGGTGGCTTTCTTTTCTCTCTTCTGATGGGCAAAGAGAAAGTGGATGATGAGATTTAAGGACACTTGAGGGGAGAAAAGAGAGGATATGGCATTGTCTTTTTTTTTTTTTTTTTTTTTTTTACATAGAGATTTAATCAAACTCCCATATGTTGAAATTGCTCCTCATATTACTGGTTTTACATGGACACAGAAACTAGGCACTTTAGAGGTGCACTTGCACGGCAGGCTGGGCCCCCCTTTTCTATATTTTATTTTACTTTTTTAGTATAGTGGTACTTAAAATCACTGGTTCACTTAAAAAACAAACAAATGTTAAACTCTACTAATGTACAAATAAGCTGAAAAGTTGCATTTTATGTGTATTTTTTGCCATAGCAGGTACTGTATTTCTCATGCTGGATTTCAAAATATATATATATATCAAAAACAAAAAAAAAAACTGAAGGGTGGTGTTTTATTGGATTGTGACAGGTTGAGTAATAAGGAATTAAGTCGCCGTCATTTCATTAAAACTGAGAGATGATGTCATACATATATAAGAGTTTCCTGAAGGGTTTTTTTTGGGCTTCTAAAAAACAGCTTATTTTTGTTTTTGTTTAGTTTTTTATTTTATTTTATTTTGAAAAGATATGATTGTATTATGTGCAACTCAGTTGCTTACATTATAACTACAAAATATTTTTGGGTTTCTGGAAAAAAAAAAAGAAAACAGACTAATAAATGTGTTTGGCTGCTAAGCATTTACTATTGTGGTTTTCCTGTTTTATTCTGCCAATTTAATTTGCTCATTTGTTAAATGTTTATCCTTTTTCCTCTCCCTCTTCTCCCTCTCCTTGCCTCACACATAAAAGCTGTCTGAAATTCTACTTTTGAATTTGGACCTCAGCTTTGCCTCTCTTGTCTTGTTGTATTTTTGTTGTTAGGGTTACTGTCGGGCCAGTCAGTTAGTGCGGCTCGCCCCTTGATTCTCTGAAAGAAATGATGTTCTCCTCCTTTGCTGTTGTTTTTGTTGAAATCTAATTTGCATTTAACGTTAGAACATTAGGATAGAGGAGGAACGGTTCTGCCTCTTACTACTGCTGTGCCCAGGGACAGTAACCAGCCAGCTAGCTTTGTCCAGAAAATGCCATGCCTGCCCGTCACCTACACTGGGTTCTGCAGCACTGCGGAGGAGAGCTACAGCCTTAACCACTGGGCTTGGCTTCCCCCATCTTCACCATTCCTTACTTAACTGTCAGCTGCTCGAGGAGAAAATTATTACACGTGTGATCATGAAACACTTCCACAATGGCAAAGAGGAAGAATGGATGGGTACGGATTTTCTAATTCCCAGATACTATGTATCTGATTCAATTCTCAGAATGCTGTGTGAGACATGATTTATTACAGTAAAAGACGTACTGTGAATCCCCCTGAAAGTACTCCCCCTCATTCTGAACATACCCCATCATTCTTTTCACTTTCTCCAGCAGTTGTGGAAGGCTCTTTTGTGTCTTTAGTTGTGCTGTGGTGGCTAACTCACTGTCCTGAACTGATCGGAAACACTTACATTCCATAGTCATTTTGACTTTGAGGAAGAGTCAGAAGTCACAGGGTGCCAAATCCAGTGAATATGGTGGATGAGGATACATTGCAGTGTTTTTATTTGCCAGAAACTGCCATAAATGGTTGATCAATGAGGTGTAATAAAACATGTTGAATGTTTAAATCAAATAATTTACTACAGTAAAAGACACATTGACATTAACCCTCTCAAAATACTCCACTTCGAACACACTTATTCCATCGTACTTGACAGTGTGTCTTACTGCAATGAGTTTTGTTAAACATTCACCGCATCTTTTGATCACCCCCTTTATAGACAGAAGCAAACTCATTTCATCAGGAAGCTGAGGCTCAGCATAATGTTAGCCAATAATAGGTAACACTGATTAAGTGCTCGCTATAAGCTGGGCACTGTTCTAAACAGGCCACACATAGGTATTCATTGAACTACAACTCCTCATCTCCATCACTTGTGAAGCCTTAATAGGAACCCAGATGACAATCACAAGCAGTGTCAGTGTACAGTGTAGCTCATGGTAGAACACACTTTTAGCATGCATGAGGCCCTATGTTCCATCCCTAGCACCAAAAATTAGTAAATAAATAAAATTAACACCAGAAGCTTGACCTAAAAAACACCTGGACTTCTGACTGGTAGGCCATGTACCAACCAGTTCTTTCATCATAAAAGAACTAAACACTGGCAGATGTAGGTAAAAAGAAATGAATTAGAAGTTGGAAAACACTGAGGGCCTGCTCTTACAAATATGCACTCTTTCTGAAGAATAGAGATCAATGAAGCAACTATGACCTTCCTCCCCAATGGCTTTATTTTAAAATTTTGATACTATTAAGATGCATAAATGGGGCTGACCCTGGAGGCACATGCCTGTAATCACAGCACTGTCCAAGGCTGAGGCAGGAAGATCACAAATTTGAGCCCTACCTGGGCAACTTAGACCCTGCCTCAGAATTTTAAAATAATCTTTTAAAAAGTGTTGGAGATGCAGCTCAGTGTAAGGGTCCTGGGTTCAGTCTCCAGTGCTGTAAAATAATAACAAAAGTCTACGTGGTCAACAGAAGTGGGGTTGTTAAAGCTTTAACATCAGACTCAGTCTTCCTCTGCATCCAAACTGAAGATCCAACCAGTCTCCAGGGCCTCTCAGCTTCCTTCCTTCCTCTAAGTCTCCGCAGACCCTACCCCAAATTTCTCCCCTCTGGCATGACTTTCAACATCCTCCTTGATCGTGGCCTCCTGTTCTGCTGGCTCCCACTCTTCTTGAGTGGCTGCATTTTGACTTCATCAGCCATTCCCCTCTAATCCAGTTTTGATATTATAGCCCATAATTTGAATACCATACTTTTTTAAATACCCATGAGTTCTCTTATCCTCTTTTCTTGACACCTACATGATGAAATCTACAGTTTGGAAAACTCCCTGTTTTCTATTTTCCACCAGCATCCAAAGCAACCCAGAATGGCTGGGGTTTGGAGGAATCATTAAGAGGGCAAATAAGGACCCCCTTAAGTCCACCATAACCACTACCAAAGAGACCTGGACACTGCCCAGCAAGCTTCCTATGTCTTTCTGATCAGTTTACTCAACAACCACTCCTTTCTCAATTAAGATCTTTTCTGATTTTTTTTTCCTGACATGCTGGAGAAGGAACCCAGGACCTCACTCATGCTAGGCAAGTGCTTTTCCACTGAGCCACATCCTCAGCCCTGATTTCAAATTACTCAACTGAGGACTTCTCCCATTAATGCATAGAGAAAATCAGAGGTCTCAGAAAAATTCCCTCAATTCCTGCTTCCAAACTCTTAAGCAGAGAGGTTTCCCTCCCTCCCACCCCCATCCCCTCCCACCCTTCCCTTCCTGCTCATCTTTGACCTCTCATCCATTCTCCCTTAACTCTTCACCTGGGGCCGTCCCACAGTACAGCTGTTCTGTGCCCACATGCCAGCCTCTGCCTCTCCAGTTGTACTCCCATCTTCCCTCTGGAAATTCTCTTTCCTGCCCCTCCACCTCTTCCCATCTGGTTCCACTAAAAGTTTTCTAATGTCACTGTCAACCTCCCTAAGAGCACTCTGCAAATCTGGCTTGCCCCCTGCACACTGACATGTACCTCTGTCTCCTGTCTCCCACTTCCATCCATCCCTTTGTGCCTGGTCTGGAACCTTTGGGTTGCATGGGTGCTCAGAGCAGTTCCTCCTATTTTCTCTCTGTACCAAAAGCATAGATGATGCCATCCACCTCGGTAGCCATTTTTCTTACTCTCCTTTTGCCTCCAAATAAGCTCTACATTTTGCACCACCTCTGGGCTTTGTCCTAAATGTTCTGCTTGCCAGTCCTGTTGCTTCCCTTGGATAATTTCACGCAGCTCCACGTCTTCTGATAGAAGACAAAGGCCTGTTCTGTCCAAACTGTATCTCCAACCCCAACCTTTTAGTCGCCATCCTCAGGCTACTGAATTGCCTAAGTCGAATGACAAACCCCTGCACTCTCCTGGTCACATCTGCTCCCCTTTGCCCCGACCCGCTTTTTGACTCTGTTCACTCAGTTATTCCAACCCACATCTTCCCCACAATGCCTCCATGAGGAAGTCCTTTAATCTACACTATATGTGCATCCACAAACAAACACACCAGCTTGGGTCCCACCACTCTTTATGGTCATCTCAACTCCACGGCAGCTTCCTTGTCGTCTGCCCTTTTGCCCTTGTCCCTGCTCCAGACTTCTCTATGCAGCTCCCACAACCTGTGCCTGCTCCTAATTTGCATAATTTGTGCATACCCTCTGTGGTTTCTGTTAACACCTAAGATGCAAACTCCACACCGTTGTCCACAAATCCCACACAAGCTGCTCTCGTTCCCTTTGAGCCCCCCGAACCCAGCTTACACTAGCATCCTTAGTTTCCTTCTTCCTGACACCAAACTCATGCCCACCTCAAGGCCATTGTACTTGTCCCCTCTGCCTGGCATGCCCTGTCTCCTGCACCCTGGCCTGGTCTCTGATACCCCCAACCCACTGTAAGCTACTCTTGTCCTGCGGAACTTACCACTCTCTAAAATTACCACTTATTTCTTCCTCCTTATCCATCTCCCTCACTGGAGTAATGTAACACCAAAAAAAAAAAACAACAACAACAAAAAACAGAATTAAACATCACAAGGCGTAAAATCCTTATGGCACTAATCAGCCATCTATATGCTAATGACCCCTAAATTTGTATCGCCAACCATTACCATTAAGCTCCAGGTATGTGTACCATATATATTTATCTACTTCAACATTTCAAAGTACTTGGATACACTGCAAAATAAATTCAAACAATTTGCTATCACCTGCTTGCCCCACCTCCCACCTGGTAGCTGGCATTGCCGTCCATAATTTATCCAATAATAAAACCTTAAACCCTGGGCATATCCTTGACTTTGCCTCCCCTTGCTTCCCTTAACTAATCCACTGACCCGTCACCAGCCTGGCTTGATTGTGCCGCTTACTCTCGTCCCTTTCTGACCTCCATCTTAGCAAGCCCATGCATTGGCCCAACTGATTTCTCACTCCTGGTTCCCCTGCCACCAATCCATCCTCCCCCCTTCCTCCTTCCCTTTCTGATTTCCCTCCTCTAATCTCAGTCCATATATATAATAGAATATTTTTCAAAACACAAATCTAACAAGGTTATTCTTCAGTCTAAAGTCCTTTAGTGGCTTCCCATTGCTTAGAATGAACTCTCAAATGTTCTTATTTCCAACAAGACTCATTGTCTGGCTTCCACTCACTTCCCCAAACTCACCTTCCTCTGCTCTCACCCTTACCTTTTCCACTCCAACCTCATTGTATTCCATTGCCTAATGCAGGCCCTGGCCCTTGAATGTGTACATGGTGAATGGATGATCTAAGAAGAACAGCTTGGGCCGGTGAGATGGCTCAGCGGCATAAGCGCCTGCCTTGCAAGCGCGAGGGCCCGAGTTCGACTCCCGGATCCCACATACGAAAAAGGGGCCGGTGATATCGCTCAGCGGCACGGGTGCCTGTTGGCGCGCGAGGTCCTGAGGTCGTCCCCCCGGTACCCACAAAAAAAAAAAATAAAAAGAAGAACAGCTTGTTACATCAAGAATTATTTAAGAAATTACAGGTTTTTAGAAGCCACAAACAAAAATGGATAGATATAATAAAAAGAAGACTTTTCATTGACTTAGGCCACAAGAGAGAAAAAAGTAAAACTTGAAAGATGTTGCCTTAGGTGACAGTGACACCCAGATGGAAGCGTGTGGGTAGCCTTAGAAGACCAAGAACCAACACTGTGGACTTGTGTGCACGAGGCATGGCTGCCATCCCCAGCCCTGCAGAACAGAAGAACCACTGTGGAGGAACTTTGGACTCAGAAGGTAAGCTTTACAGTTGTGCAAGTAGTTTCCCAGGGAAGGAAAGCCTGGCTAAATCTCAGGCAAATGCCCACCACTTCCTTTTGTGATGGTGCGAGGAAGCAAGGTAGGAAAAGAAGACCAAGAAAGAGCAGTTTGGAGCTGGGCATGGTGGTGCGTACCTATAAACCCAGCACTTTGGGAGGCTGAGGCTAGAGGATTGCAAGTTCAAGCCCAGCCTGAGCAACTGAGCATTTAGCAAGAAGATCTCAAAATAGAAAAGGCCTGCGGATGTAGCTCACTGCAAAGGCCCTGGGGTTCAATCCCCAGTGCTGCAAAACAAGTCTCAGTAATGAGCCCAGGTAATGGTAGGCTTCTCTGATGGTCAAGGTATTCTAGAATTGGTGCTTTGATCCAAACTCTGATTGCTAAATCTGGACATCTGGAAACATGGGATGAGGAGGTATGAGAGGAAGTGTGACAGGATGAGGGAAGAGGCAAGTAGTCCTAGGATCTAACTCTTGCTAGGCTAGACTCCTTCAGGGCAATATTCTATGGTAGATTTGACACTGGGTAACACAGGTGACCAAGATAGACATGATTTCTGCCTCTTTCAAGTTGCCATCAACCAACACTGAAGTCTGGTGAAAGTTTTACCTATACGAAGCCAGGAGGTCACTCAACATCTAAGGAAGCAGGAAGTGGGAAGAGAACTGCAGCATGGTCCGTAGGTTTTTGAGTGACTCTGTGAATGAAAGCAGAAACAGAGGTGGACAGGATTGCCCAAGGAGAGAGCAGGAAGTCTTAAGATCTAATCAGTAACTTTTAATGTTCCTCAAATAGTTTGATTATTGGGAAAGGGGAGTTCACCTCATCAAAGCTGGGAATTGGAAGTGGAACCTGGGAGGTCTCATTGAGGAACTCAAATACAGGTAAGTTCAGAACAGCACAGTATGGATGCTGCAGCACACAGGGAAGGACGGATTTGGAGCTGTTCAGAACCAGGTTCCTGGATTGTCTCCTCTTCTACAAGAGCAATCTAAAGACAGTCTGCTGGGGGTGATACCAAATGCCTGTAATTCCGGCACCCTTGGCTACTTAGCTTAGCAAGACCCTGTCTAAATAAGGGCTGGGTATGTAGCTCAGTGTGAAGGCCCCAGGTTCAATCTACACAACGGGGGTGGGGTGGGGTGGGAACAATCTTCCCCTGCCTTTGTCATCTACATATTGGGGACCATAATAATGGGTAGCATTTATTGAGCACTTACTCTGTACCAAAAATTTCACTTGTATCCCCTCATTTAATAACACCGAACAAGCTAGGGTTGTTAAAAGGATTAAAGGAGTTCACCGCTATAAAGCACGGAAGCTAGTACCAGACACGGTACCTAGGAAGATCTCCCCAAAATGATACTGGTTTTCATTATTATTGGCCAATCAGAGAGATGGGACTGTCGGGGAATATTTACTGGACTGGGTTTTAAGAAGTTAGCGGGAAAAAAGTATTCCAGACAGTAGGTAGGAGGGTGGTGTGACACAGATTTGGCGTATGATGCTTCTAAAGTGGGTTTTAGTCTTAGTGGTGACACCTGTAATCCCAGCACTCAGGCTCAGGCAGGAGGAGCGCTGCGAGTTCGAGGCCACCCTGGGCTGCATAGTTCAAGGCCAGCCTGAAGTACGTAGCGAGATCCTGTCTCAAAAAAGAAAAATAGAGTTTTAAATCCAGTTGTGCTTAGTGGCTGTGTGCCTCTCCTTGCCCTCGGCCGGAAGCGCTGGCTAAAATCCATTCCTGTGCAGCTTGGCGTTAAGGGACTCACTTGGTACGCAATAAACACCAGCTTCCCTTGGGCTTCTTCATTTCTCCTCAGAACTGCGCCTGATGCCAGGCAGGCAGTGGGAGTGGGGTGAGAGGAGGCGACAATATAAATAACAACTGCAAACACCGGGCCTTTTAGGTGTACCAGACATCGCTCTAATACTACATCCGCACAACCATCTTAAAAGGCGGGTCTTAATACGCCTTTTACAGATGGAAAAACTGAGGCGCACAGGGATCTTGGTAACTTCTAAAGCGCTTTATCTACCTTTTCTATCTCTCCATCTCTCATATCTCTATCTGATCCACTGTCCTATCCTATCTCCTATCCCATCCCACCCCATCCTTTGTTTATTGCTAATCACGTTTCTGGTAAACGAAGCGAAGCGCACCACCCCGCAACCTCCCGCGCTCCGGCGCGGATTCCTTGAGGGCGGGGCCAAGCGGGGAAGTCCCGCCCCGGGCGGGGGAAGTCCCGCCCAGGTACCCAGGCTTCCGCTTCCGCTCTCGTTTGTCCTGTCCGCTGTGGCGGGGTCGCATGTTAGGGATGGCAGCCGAAGACGGTAGCTGCTTGTTGGACACTTACCGTTCTCCGCTTGCCTCCCGCTATGCTAGCCCGGAAATGTGCTTCATGTTTAGCGACAGGAACAAGTTCCGGACATGGCGGCAGCTCTGGCTGTGGCTGGCGGAGGCAGAGCAGGTAACGAGCCCAGAGGCGGAGGGGTCGAGCCGGGCGGGGCCCCCCGAGCCCGGGCTTGCGGCCACGGCACAACGGCGAGGCTATTTTCGGCGGTAGTTCCGTGTCCTGAGGAGCTGTGGCCACAGGAAGGCCGGGGCAGGAGGTCCAGGACCCACACCTGTCTCACACTTTTTAAGTCCTAGAGGGTCCGAGATGCGGAGGCGAGGAGAGATGCAGTGTCGCTTCAGGCAACTCAGGTTGGCCATTGCTGCAAAAGTGCATGGCTAACCACAAATGCTGAGCTCAAGTTATGTGCCTTAAAGACTGCAAGCTCGGTGCTGCCTCCACACATTGCAGGGAGGAAAACAGCCAAAACGGCGCGCTCGTGGTTTGCCCCAGGCCACACAGCGTAATAACGGGGCTGGGCTTTGAACCTGGCTTCCGTCCAGAGCTTGAGCTCAGCGCTTAGCCACTTCGTCTTCCACGGTGCCTGTGAATTCAGTTAGTGACAATGTAACCGGCACTGCAAAATGGAACTTTAAAAGTTTGGGTTTTTTTCTTTCGCTTCCATTTGTTTCTTTCATCTTTTTCTTATAGCCACTTTTATAGTAGGATGGGCAGCGGAGTTTCGGTGCCATCTAGAATTATGTTAGGCATTTGGGGCTTGAAGTCATTCTTTGTGTGCCAGGATAGAGTTCAAAGTTCTTGTTTTTAATTTATGAGACACCGTCTCGCTACGTAGTTCAGGCTAGCCTCGAGCTCACTATGTAGTCCAGCCTGCCCTCGAACTCGCGGCCGGCCTCCTGCCTCTGCCTCTCAAGTGCTGAGATTACAGGCATGCGCCACCAGGCCCCGCGGAGTTCAAAGTTCTTGAACTATTTGTCAACAGAAAATTTTAGATATGAGAGATTTTAAGAGGATAGAAAAATAAAGAGGATAGAGACACTGATGGTGTGTTATAAACGCCTCAAAAATAAAAGTGCCGGGCCGGTGAGATGGCTCAGCGGCATAGCGCCTGTTCGGCAAGCGCTAGGACCCGAGTTCGACTCCCGGAACCCACATACGAAAAAGGGCCGGTGATATCGCTCAGCGGCACGGGCGCCTGCTGGCAAGCGCGAGGTCCTGAGGTCGACTCCCGGTACCCACATAAAAAAAATAAATAAAATAAAAGTGCCTGTGCTACTTTGGGGCTCCCTACAAAAGGTTTAGTTACCTGTGACTTAGGAAAAGATAATCTTATTGTGATAGAATATGGCCTGTATAACTGAAAGCACGCTCTGATTTCATGGGAAAAGGATCTATTCAAACCTAGCTCCAAGGCCGGTGAGATGGCTCAGCGGCGTAAGCGCCTGCCTGGCAATCGCGAGGACCCGAGTTCGACTCCCGGAACCCACGTACGAAAAAAGGGCCGGTGATATTGCTCAGGGGCACGGGTACCTGCTGGCAAGCGCGAGGTCCTGAGATCAACCCCGGTACCCACAAAAAAAAAAAAAAAAAAAAAAAACCTAGCTCCGAGGAGATGAAGGGTCCTTTTGCCTCAGATCACCATCTCATTTACAGGTGGGCAAGAGTCTTTTCTACTGTGTGTGGGGGGGGGCAGAGATAATGCAGATCTCCACACTTGCTTTGTCACTTCCAGCCATCTTCAGATCATCCTCCTTTTGTGGAAAACACACCAGGCTCCTGACCTCCTGCGGCTGGCATCTGCATATCCCGGCACTTCTTTTAGGCTAAAGAGAGAAGGGGATGTTGCTAGCTATGTGTTCAGCAGGAGGAAGTTTGGAGAAGTTGCTTATCTCTAAAACAAAAAAATACTAACTTTTAAAGTTCCATTTTGCAGTGCCAGTTACACCACCACTGGAATCTTGTGTTTTCTCAGATTCACAGAGCTGCATGTTGCCTCTGAGATGGGAGGATCCGGATGGCAGTTTACTAGGCTGGGTTTATGCTCTTACAAGGGCTGCAAGTTCGGCTGCTCAGCCCAGGGGTGTTAGAAATAGCTCCAGAGGATCCTTCCCAGAGTAGAAGGAAACTGAAGGTGATATGAAGAATGCTGATGTTTCTTCTCATGTTTCAGAGGGAAAGTGCCACCTCAAGCAAGGTGGCAGTGTGCTTGCAAATGGCAAAGTAAAACTGGAAACGATCTGAATAGTGCCTAGGACCCTGATAACGTGGAACTTTTATCCCAGATGCCCTGCCCAGTCCACATCACTGTGTTTCAAGCATCCAGTGATAGGATAATTCCAGATATTTATATAGTGCCTTCTGTGACCCAAGCACTGTATTAATGGGGTGGGGGTTGAACCCAGGGCCTTCATACTGAGCTACATCCCCAGCCCTTTTTTATTTTGAGACAGGATATCACTAAGTTGCTCAGGCTGGGTTGGAAATTTCCATCCTGCCTCAGCCTCCCAGGGTGCTGAAATTATAGGCCAGCTGGGAACACCACTGCACCATTGTTGTCATCTGTGATGTTATTAGGGCACTGTTTTTTGATACTTTACATAGAGTCAGTATTCCCATGCCTTAGGGCATGTAATAAATATTGAGTGTTTTTTTCCCTGTAAAAACAAATTTTAAAAACTTTACATCTGGTAGCTCATTAATCCTTAAAACAGCTCGTTAAGGTAAGTACTGTTACAGGACCTATTTCACAAATGAGAGAATGGAGGCATAGAGAGACTTATTAAATTGACTCAGATAATAGTGGTAGACAGTAGGACCTTAGTTATGTGTCGTACTGGTTTGTTTCTTTGATGCTCCATTCTAGAGATGAGGATAGTAGCATTCAGAACAGTTGGCTGGGGTCACTGAATGGCTTCAACCTGAAATTGAATGTAGAGTTGTCTGTCTGGCCTACACATTGCCTGAAATGCAACCTGTTTTGGCAATGGATTATCTCTTGTATCTGTTAGGTCAAATTTAGCAAGATAAATTATATAATGACTTAGTGATTGAGGGGGAAAAAAAAGCTCTGAGAATAAGAAAGCAGGAGAAGTGCATAAAGTTAATAGTAGACAGTATGGATTTCAAGAAGATAAATTGCTTCGGAGGAAGGAGCAGTATGGTTACAGGGTAGTCTGACCACACACACACTGCTTTGGGAGAAGCCCTGAGGTGTCCTATCTGCTCACTATAAAGGTTCTGGTGGTTCTGCCGTATGTGAGTGCTAAACTTGAAATATGGCTAGGAAATATATATGTATATATATATATATATATATTTTTTTTTTTTTTTTTTTTCTTATTTTGAAACAGAACCTCACTAAGTCACCCAGGCTTGCCTCGAACGTGTGATCCTCTTGCCTCAGCCTCCCAAGGATTACAGGCATGTGCCGCCTCTGCCTAGTAGCTACTACCAGCTTGGATAGTACAGATCTAACTAATAAGATTTGAGTCATTTCACCACTGCCTTGTGTTTGGCCCTTGAAACCCAGGTCGATGCTGTTATTCTGAGCTGCCTGTGGGCTGCCAGCTGCTTTTTGTTTAGATGAGTTCTGAACCCACTGAGCTACATCCCCAGACCTTTTTCTATTATTTTGAAACAGGGTCTCACTGAGTCATTCAGTTGCCCAGGCTGGGCTTGAATTTATAACCCTTCCCCTCAACCTCCCAAGTAGCTAGGATTATAGGGACATACTGTCATGTCTGATTTGCTTTTTGAAAGCCTGATTTTTCAGAGCCAGGCATGGTGGCACATGCCTATAATCCCAGCACATGGAGGCTGAAGGAGGAGGATTGCTGAGAATTTGAGGCCAGCCTGAACTATGTAGCAAGACCCTGTCTCAAAAAGGCTAATTTTTCTAGTAATAGATGCATATAAGATATTGATGTATTTATTTTCTCATGGATAGCTCCTGTAATTGCTTTCAGCTGCAATAAATTTGTTGTTGGCAAAACCCTTACAGAATTTTTTTTTTCTTTAGACAGAGTCTTACTGTGTAACCCAGGCTGGCCTCAATCTGCTGTGTAGCCCAGGCTGTCCTGGAGCTCTCTATGCTCGTGCCTCTGCCTCCCAATGGTGGGGTTACAGACATGCATGGCTGCACAAGGCCAAAATTCTGAATTTTGGCTTCGTTGAGTAAAGGTAGTCCATCTAGGTCAAATATGAAAGTGCTATACTTTGTATGTTTACGTGGCAATCTGTAAGGATTAAGCAATAATAACAATTCTCAAGCTGGTGATGGTGGTGCACACATGTATTTCCAGCACACCAGAGGCTGAGGCAGGAGGATCCCTTGCGCCCAGGGGTTCAAGACCAGCCTGGGCAACATAAAGAGAGCTGGTCTTAAAACAAGTGAAGCAAAGCTCTCTTCTGGTAGAGTATACATTCCAGGGGAGGATAGGCTAAAAAATATGTTAAAATGTTTTTTGGTGATAAATGCACTCTGTGAAACCAGGCTGAAGGATTTCAGTGACACAGAAAAGTGTTTGATAGTGATGTCAGAGAAGACCTTTCTGAGTAGATGACAGCTGAGCCCAGAGACTAGAACATGAGAACAGTGAACTAAGGAAGGGTACAGGGACAGAAGGAATAGTTGATAGCAAGATTGCTTTGCTTTATTTGAGTTTACATAGAATATAATTTATTGTAATTCGTTAAGAAAGTTCTTTTCCACAGCACCCCTCACATTGTGCTTTTACTTTGGTTGCTCCAGATTTTAAGAACTGGGCAATAGGGCATAAATGCTAATATTTTTCTCAATGTCCCTTTAAATCAAATAATTGTGACACTGATGTGGTTTGGTTTTATTTTTCCTATTCTGCAGGTATTGGGTTTGCCTATCACAGACGAACAAATCCAAGAGATGAAATCCAACCTGGACAACATAGACTTCAAGATAGCAGCTGAAGAAGAGAAAAAATTACGGCATGACGTGATGGCTCATGTGCACACGTTTGGCCACTGCTGTCCAAAGGCTGCAGGCATCATCCATCTTGGTGCCACCTCCTGCTATGTTGGAGACAATACAGTAGGACCTTCTGTTGTTCATATTGAAGGCTCAATCTTTATAATGCGTTTTTACATTTTATTTTTATTTTCCAGCTAGGCATGGTGGTGCACATGTATAATCCTAGCACTCTGGGAGGCTGAATCAGAAGGACTGCTGGTTCAGACCCACCCTGGGCAACTTAGCAAGACCCTGTCTCAAAATAAAATACAGGAAAGGTCTGAAGGTATAGCTCAGTGTGAAGCCCTGAGTTCAATCCCCATTGCTGCAAAGGAAAAAAACCCAAAGTATTCTTTCCGAAGGCCATTAAAACTTTGCTATGGCTTCTGAAAAGAAAGAAGGATTGCATTAAAATTGTCAGACAAAACCTTAGAGTAGCAAAATCGTCTTACAAGCTCTTCAAAAGTAGCAGCAAGCATTTCCATGAGAGTTTACTAGGTACCAGGCACTTTACACATATTACCTCATTTATTCTTCACAACTGCCATAAGAGATAGATGGCGTTATTTCCATTGTTAAACAGTTGAGTTTTTTTAAATTGCAGGAAACTTACCCATTTCAAATAGGCTGTATTGAATCAAGTTGTTCAACCTTCACCATACTCTAGTTTTAGACTACATCCTCCTAAGAAGTTCTCCTGACTGCATTCAGTCCCTACTCCTGCCTCCGGTCCCAGTCCACTGCAGAGTTCTCATCAATGGAATCAGAATATTTATAGTCTTTTGAGTCTGGCTTTATTATCCTCATTTTACAGATGAGAAAACTTAGGTTGAAGAACCAGCTTGCAGTTAACACAGCCAGGTAGAATGAGTCCCATGCTTGTGCTTTTAATCAGAGTGTGCCTGTGGGATTAGAAGTCCAATTCCAGGTAAAGTTCAAATTCAGGAAGAAGCCAGTGACTTAAGTTACCCCTGGTTCCCCTCCACCCCATGCTGAGGATTGAAACCAGGCTCTCACTCATTCTAAGCAAGTGCTCTACCTCTGAGCTACACCACCACTTAGCCCACTTTTTTTTTTTTTTAAAGACACAGAGTCTTACCATGTAGTCCAGACCAGTCTCAAAACTACTATAGCCTGGACTGGCCTGGAACTCGTGATCCTCGTGCCTCGCCCTGCTGAGTGCTAGGATTACAGGTGCCAACATACTTAGCCCACTTTTTAAAAGTCTTTTAAGTGGTACATAATTAAAGGCATCTGTGTATAATTAGATAATAGAAGAGCAGTTCTCTTAGAAAATTCCTTTTGAAAAGTACCCATTGTGTAGTTCTCAACAGTTGCTGTCATATATGAACGCATTGGAGTTGGCCTGAAATACATCTCTTACCTCCTTCAGAGCTTCAAAGCTCGACATGGTGGCACGTGCCTGTAATTCCAGCAGTCTGGGAGGCTGACTCAGGAAGATTCCAAGTTGGAGCCTGGCTTGCGCAACTTAGTGAGACACTGTCTCAAAATAAAGGACTAGAAGCCAGGCATAGTGGCACGTACCTGTAATCCCAGCACTTGGGAGGCTGAGGCAGGACAATTGCTGTGAGTTTGAGGCCAGCCTGGACTACATAGTGAGTTCAAGTCCAGTCTGAACTACATAGTGAAACCCTGTCTCTTTTTTTTTGGTACTGGGAATCGAACTCAGGACCTCACACTTGCCAGGCAGGTGCTGCACCACTGAGCTTAAATCCCTGGCCCGAGACCCTATCTCAAGCAAACAAAACATAAAACGGGGCTGGAGATACAGCAAAGTGAGAGGCACTGGGTTCGGTCCCCAGTACTGCCAAATAACAAAAAAAAAAGCAGGCTTAAATTTCTTAAACTTTGATGTTTTGGATCATGCCTTTCCTTGTTAGCAACTATAGATGAGAAAAAAGGAGGAAGATAACAGAATAGTCCCATAGGGAAGTTTCTCAGACACTCCTATTTAGGAAGATACAACAAAATTTGTGGACTTGTTCATTATTTAGTCATTATAGGTAGCATATACATTAGGTTTTTTAGTATCACGGTTATATCCATAGCCAGGTGTGGTGGGGCATGCTTGTAATCTCAGCATAGTGGCAGGCTGAGGCAGGAGGATTGCAAGTTCAAGCCCAACCTGGGCAATTTAACAACTTATCAAGACCCTGTCTCAAAGTAAAATTTTTTTTAAAAGGGGCTGGGGATGTAGCTCAGTGCAGAGATCCTAGGTTTGATCCCCATACCACAAAATGAATGAGTGAACGTTACGTTCCTTATGGATTCCAAGAGTGCTGCTCTGCTTTTGACACAGTAATCGGAACAGCCTGTGTTAGCACTTTCTGGCGTACACAGTGGGTTGGTAAAGATGAGGCAGGCTGCGAGCCTAGAAACCCAGCCATAATGCCCAAAGAGCGGTACGAAATCAAACTGTTTGACAAAGCTGTCTAATAATGTGAGACCATTGCACTTTTCTTTGCAGGACTTGATTATTCTTAGAAATGCATTTGACCTGCTTTTGCCAAAGGTAAGAAATTGGCAGAAGTTTCTTTCCACTTCTAGATTCCCTGTGATAGGCGATGGGCTTCAATTACAAGTAATCAACACAGTGTCTCTGTAGATTATCATTTTCTCAGGTGACCCTCTGATCCATAGAGCTAATTGTCTCTTCTTAGGTTAAACCAGTGTAAGTGAATACTTTTTAAATGAAGAAAGTGAAGCCAGAGGCTTATTGCTGGATATGTGGCTCAGGATTGATTTGGCAGGGAGGGAAATTAAAGGAAAAAATGGAAATAGAGCTTTTGCAAATGGCGAGGGGACCAAGAGTTGGAAGGAGCAGGGAAGGTAGGGAGGGATGGGGTGGTGAAGAAAGAATCAAGATATGTTATATACATGCACCAACTCCCCACAATAAATATTACCACTATGTACTGCAAACATGTATCAATAAATAAATTTTTAAAAAATGGATTATGATTTTCTGTTTTTCTGCAGTAGTCTCAAAATAGTTTGTGACTTTTGAGGTAGTCAGTTTAGTTTTCAAGTGTAGGTTGTTGTAAACCCTGATTGGGGCAGCGTAGGCTACAAAGACGAGAAGATGGGGACACCGTCTCCCATGAGCTGGAGGTCTGCCTTACATAAAACTGTCTCGGGGTTTAGTTCCTGATTACAGAATGAACTCACTGTGAATTCACTCTCTCCACCCCACGGTCTTCCTTGTAGCTTGCTAGAGTGATCTCTCGGCTTGCTGACTTTGCCAAGGAGCACGCCAACCTGCCTACCTTAGGTTTCACACATTTCCAGTAAGTAACAAGATTACTTCTTGGGAAATAGACCAACTTACGTGCTTATGGTTTTCAGTTAAGAGGGTGAATCTCAAAGCATAACTCACATAGATAACCTGGGATGCTGGTGAGCAATGAGCCTGATAATCCATCTTAAAAGCCATACTTAGGGGCCGGTGAGATGGCTCAGCAGCGTAAGCGCCTGCCTGGCAAGCGCAAGGTCCTGAATTCGACTCCCAGTACCCACATACGAAAAAAGGGCCGGTGATATCACTCAGCAGCACGGGCGCCTGCTGGCGTGCAAGGTCCTGAGTTCGACCCCCGGTACCCACCAAAAAAAAAAAAGCCATACTTAGGAGAAGGTAACTCTAACAGTTCATTTGTTTTGTTTTTTTCTTTTTTGTCTTTTTGAGATTGGGTTTCACTGAATGCTGTCCAGGGTGGCCTTGAACTCACTTTGTACCCCAGGCTGGTCTCAAACTCAGTGATCCTCCTGCCTCAGCCTCTTGAGTGCTGGGGTTATAGGCATGAACCACCATGCCCAGCTGACAATAAATACTGATTATTCTGATTTATGATATAATAGAGAAATTTTTTCTATGTTTTGTATTTTGGGTTTTTAAAGTATATACGTATTTTCATAGTTACTGAATAAAGCCCTTCTAAAAACTAAAAATGTCATCTTTGGAATGCTAGTGACAGATACTGAGTGACATTGAGTAGTGGTGTCCTAGCTTCTACCTCTTGTTTATTTTTCAGTGCTGGGGATCAAACCCAGGGCTGTGAGCACGCAGGGCAAGTACTCTACCCTTGGGCTACCTCTGTAGCCCTGCCTTATGTTTTGATGAGATGGTATGGCAATGAAGGTATCATCTCATCATTGATGAAAACCTATTGGACTTAATCTTCCTTAAAGTTAGGACTGGCTTTTTTTTTTTCAGTGCTGGAAATGGAACATAAGGTATCACGCATGCTAGACAAGCACTCTACCACTTCACCCCAAACCAGGCCTGATATTTATGGATAACTTGTGAAGAAATTGTTTATGTGAAGGAGTCGGTGCAGAATGTGTGGCTTGACTCATGATAGCTGTTGCTTTCCCTGCTGACTTCCCTGCATGCCGCGCACTATCTTCCTCTCCTCTACCTGGGGTGGGGTGGGGTGCTCAGGAAATCCAGAGGCTTTCCAGTGTTCCTCGGCATTGGTGCTTAGGAATCACCTCAGTATGTCAGCCCATGCATTTAAAACACAAAACAGGAGTGGTGGCACATACCTGTAGTCCCAGCACTGAGGAGGCTGAGGCAGGAGGATTGCTGCAAATTCAAGCCCAGCCAGGGTTCTATAGTGAGTTCAAGCCTAGCCTGAGCTACATAGTGAGACCCTGTCAAAAAAGTTTTATGTGATACAATTTATGTACCATGAAATTTGTCATTTTAAAGTATACAGTTCGTTAGCTTGTAGTATATTCAGTGTATTCACAGGGTTTTGCAGTTATTACCACTAATTTCAGAATGTTTCCATCACCCCAAAAGGAAACACTGCACTTGTTCACATCTGCTCCTATAACTCCTTGGCCTAGTTCCTGGCAACCACTGACCTGTTTTTGTCTCTGTGGATTTATATAAATCAAATCATGTACTATGTGTAACCTTTTGCAACTGGCTTTCACTTAGCTCAATATTTTCAATATTCACCCACATAGCACGTGCTGGAACTTCACCTCTTTTCATGGCTCAGTAATACTCTGTTCTGTGGCTATATCATATAGTATTTTGCTTACCTATTCATCAGTTGGTGGACATTTGTGTTTCCAGTTTGTGGCTATTATGAATAATGCTGCTCTGAACAAATGCATGAAATGTCTTTCTTTGTTTATAATGGTAATCTATTAGCAGGATTTAAGAAGAAAAATTACTGTGAGATTAATTTGGGCATATACTACAGCTTGTGATGTGCTTGGCGTTTTCACCTGTCCATCTCATGAGTCTAAAAAGAAAGAAATTCCACCTGGAGTGGCCTACGTTATCTATTAGAACTTGGGCATTATTATAGCTCATTCATTACTGTGTTTTATGTCCAGAAACAGACCTCAGTGGACTGATCAGAGTTCAGAAACAAAGCTATTAGCGTCCTTTGGTTATGTGTACTTGGGGTCTTCTCCATGGCATGACTGACTCCTTCCAAAGGCCACCCTTTACTGCTAATCCAGAGCAGCCTGGGCCAGAGCCCTCATCTTCATTTTTAGCACCTAAAGTATGAGCAGTTACCTTGTTTTATTTACTTCCACTGCAGTGTGAGTTCCACGGGACAGGAGCTTGTCTGTTTGGTTCTCTATTGTATTTCCAGAACCAAGAACATCCTAGATACTTGGCAAATGTTTGTTACATGAGTGTCTGATGTATTGCTTGCCAGTGTCGGGGAATATAGTCATGAACAAGGAAACACTGTCCCTGCCCTTGTATTAAAATTTCTCTTTATGAAGAAAAAACGATTGGTAGCCCTTGTGTTTTATAATCTTGGAGTATTTATAAATGACATTTACTCTCCTTAATTATTATTTGCTCAAGCCTTTTAAGGTTTGGTTTTGTTTTTTATTAGTCCCCTTCAAGGGGTGATGCTGGCTATTAGAAGAATAGCCTCAGCTTGACACTTGTGTGTTTTCTCTCTGGGTTGTTTTCAGGCCTGCTCAGCTGACCACAGTTGGGAAACGTTGCTGTCTTTGGATTCAAGACCTTTGCATGGATCTCCAGAACTTGACACGTGTCCGCGACGACCTGCGCTTCCGGGGAGTGAAGGGCACCACTGGCACTCAAGCCAGCTTCCTGCAGCTCTTCGAGGGCGATCACGATAAGGTATGGGGGAGGTGTGTAAACTCAGTGGTGGCTGCCTAAGAAATGAGGCTTCAGGTGTTGGGGCTGGAAGGAGTTTGGAGAGCTGGGTGCTGGGCAGGACGACAGTTGAGATCCTCTCATACCAGACACCTAGGATTCTGTAGGGATGTGTCTTTTCTCCCCCAGGTGGAGCAGCTGGACAAGATGGTGACAGAAAAGGCAGGATTTAAGAGGTGGGTACATGGGAAAAGTGTAGGCCTCCTGGTTAAGGTGATGACAGGCCTGTGTTCAGTGTGCCTCTAGATTTGATCATAATTTTCTTTTAACTTTTTTTTTCTTTTGTTCTGCTACCCATTTCCTTCCATATCTGGCCTGGGTTTTATTTTCTTATGGTTTAGAATCCAGTTTTTTGTTTGTTTGGTTTTTTTGGTTAGTTGGTTTTTGTGAGACTGGATCTTGGTGTGTAGTCCAGGATGGCCTTGAACCCACAATGCTCCTGCCTCAGCTTCCTGAGTCCTGGGATTACAGGTACACACCACCATGCCCAGCTAGGTTCTCTTTTATTGTTTTATCACAGAGCTGCCCTCAGCCCTGGATTCTGTTTTCTTACAACGTATTGAAAAAGGAAGCTGTTTACTTCTGGTGTCTTCAGAATTGCCTTACCCATGTTGCTGTTTTTGTTTTTCCTGAGGGCCTCCAGTGGGTTAGTCTGAATCTGACCATTTTCTCTGAGGTCTTCCGGGCTCCACCATGGCTTCTGCCAGGCATTTACATTGAGCTGTGGCAGGACACGGGCACACAACGCCATCTTTCCTCCTCAGGTCAGAAAAGCTTCCTGAGGAGTAGAAAAACAGAACAATAGTTTGTTCCAGGGGTGACCGAGCATTGACAGTGCGTTTTGACATTTTAACATAATCTCTTTTCTGTTTATTTCCAGGGCCTTCATCATCACGGGGCAGACGTACACACGAAAGGTGGACGTCGAGGTGCTGTCTGTGCTGGCAAGTTTGGGGGCATCGGTGCATAAGGTGAGGGCAGCAGCGGTGGGAGTGAGAGGTGGGAGCTTTGGGCACCGCAGCAGACTCTCCCAGTCCTGTATCTGAGTCTTAACACCAGTTCCAAGAGTTTGGGGACTGTAAGTGGAGTCCTTAAGTTGAGGTCTGTCAAAGGGAAAGACTAGTTGTAGCATTTTCTTTGAAGTTACTCTAAGAGAAAAAAAAAGTTACTCTTAAGAGCCAGGCATGGTGGCACACCTGTAGTCCCAGCACTCGGATGGGGCAGGAGGATCACCCCGAGTCCAAGGCCAGCCTGGGCTGCATCGTAAATTCAAGAACAGCCCAAACTACATAGCGAGACTCTGTCTCAAAAAATGAAAAAGTTACTCTAAGAATACAAAATGCCCATTTTGTTGAGGGCCACAATTAATCTTGCCATCGCCATTCCCTAATGTCCTCAGCCCTGCTGCTCAGAAGCATGTCACTGCTGCAGTGTTTGTCCCCCAGCTCGTGAGGAGTAGAGGGCATCCAGGGTGAGGTGCTCCCCAGGAGCTTTTGGGCAGGGCAGGCTGATGCTCAGTTCAATGACAGCTGAACAACAGCACACGTGAAGATCTCCTCTCCTTCGCCAGCGCTGGCCTTGCTCCCAGCTCTCCGCACCACAGGAAAGTGGACTGACACCCTTCCCCTGCTTCCCCCAGATTTGCACTGACATCCGCCTTCTGGCAAACCTCAAGGAGATGGAGGAGCCCTTCGAAAAACAGCAGATTGGTGAGTGTAGCTGGAGACCAAGGAGCACCCCAGCGCTGCTGGAGTAGTGTGTGGACTTGTGCTAAGAGCTTGCCTGACGCCACACGCTGCTTGTGCACCTACTATCCCCTGAAGTCTCTCTGCCTTTGGCTCTTGTCCCCTGACATGGGCAGGCTCCAGTGCGATGCCGTACAAGCGGAACCCCATGCGCTCAGAACGATGCTGCAGCCTCGCCCGTCACCTCATGGGCCTTGTCATGGACCCACTGCAGACAGCATCTGTGCAGTGGTTTGAACGCACACTGGATGATAGTGCCAACCGGTTAGTGGACCCGGGGATGTTACAAACAGCGTGTTGGGACCAGAGGAGTGCCTGGAGGCAGAAGGACATGTTGTATCTGTGTTGTATCTCCCCAAAGAGCCCAGAGTCCAAGGAGGCAGGAGCAAAGAAAAGGAGCTGGGAGGGTAGCTCAGAGATTAAAGTGCTTGCCTAGCATGCGCAAGGCATGGGGTTCAAACTCCAGCACTGCGGAGATACAAAACAGCAACAGAGAAAACTATGAGCTGGGCTTGGTGCCATGCTCACCAAAACTGTGGCTGTAGTCCCAGCCACTCAGGAGGCTGAGGCAGGAGAATTGCTTAGGGATTTGAAGTCAGCTTGGGTAACAGGAGATCTTGTCTTAAAGAAGAAAGAACAGTGTGGTAGTGTTGTGATGTATTCGATGCATCTCTGGGAGCAAAGAGCAGTATTAAAGGAATTGGGGAACGTTTCAGTCATTTAAAGACAAGAAAGGGGAAAGAACAGCTTAAGGAGTTACTAATAGCTGGGTAGCACTGAGAAGTGAAATTAAAATGTGGCAGGAAAGAAGGCAGGACTTAATCACAGATGGTAGCCAGCTTATGGAGGGCCTCACAGGCTTGGATGCTACTATAAAGGCAGGTAGACAGCGGCTGGGGTGTCCTGGCACAGTGCCATCTTGATTAGTTACGAGGTAGGTCAGAGGAAATTGTCACTACCTATAAAGTCCCAGCACATGTGTGGTTTTCTGCTTCACGTCTGTACTCGTCTAGAGCAGATTCGTATTGCTCTAGTTTGCTTGCATTGTGCTAAGATTTCTTGAGTGGAAAAGGATGTGAATTAAATATCCTCATTCAGAAGTCACCCATTGAGTTCAGTCATCCCCTGGTATTTGAGGGGAACCCCCACCACCACAGAAACCAAAATATGTGGTGCTTCACCCCTTATGTGACATGGTGTAATACTTCCATGTAACGTACACGTGTCCTCCCATATACTTTTTCTTTCTTTTTTTTTTTTTTTTTTTTTTTTTTTTGAGACAGGCTCACTATGTAGTTCAGGCTGGCCTTGTACTCATTCTGTAGCCCAGGATGGCTTCAAACTTGCAGCAGTCCTCCTGCCTCAGCCTCCTGAGTGTTGGGATTACAGGCGTGCGCCACCACAACCAGCCCGCCCATATATTTTGCAGTACCCAATACAATATGAGTGCTATATATTGTAAATAATTGTGATATGGTATTTAGGGACCAAGAAAACAATATGTATGTTCACTACTGATACAAATTTTTTTTTTCTTTTTTTTTTTTTTGTGGGTACCGGGGGTCAACCTCAGGACCTCGTGCGCCAGCAGGTGCCCATGCCACTGAGTGATATCACCAGCCCTTTTTTCGTATATTGGTTCTGGGAGTCGAACTCAGGACCTTGCACTTGCCAGGCAGGCGTTTATGCCGCTGAGCTATCTCACCAGCCCAAATAAATTTGTAACTTGTGTGTGTGTGTGTGTGTGTGTGTGTGTGTGTGTGTGTACTGGGGGTCGAACTCAGGACCTCACGTGCCAGCAGGCACCCGTGCTGCTGAGCGATATCACCAGCCCTTTTTTCATATGTGGGTACCGGGAGTCGAACTCAGGACCTCACGCTCACCAGGCAGGTGCTTACACTGCTGAGCCATCTCACCGGCCCCACAAATTTTTTTTTAAATATTTTACATCCACAGTTGGTTGAATCCATGGATGCCAATCCCTCAGTATCTGAGGGCCATCTGTGTGGAGGGTGTGGCCTAATCAGATTTGCCTGGTAAATCACCCTGGCAACTGGCGGTGGTGACACACACCTATAATCCCAGCAATACCCTGTCTCAAAAAAGTAAAACAAAGAGGATGGGGCAAAATAATTAGTTAAGAAAGGGTGAGTAGCTCAATAGTGGAGCACTTGCTTAGCATGCTCTAGGCCCTAGGTTCCCTCACCAGTACTGCAAAAAAAACAAAAAAAATCAACCTGGCAACAGTTGGGAGAATCCGTCCTCAGGAGTCACGGATCCAGTCAGAAAAGTTAGGAGGCTCCTTTAAAGGTCCAGGCCCACATCAGCACTGTGACCCTCCAAATGGAAAGAGGATGTGGGCTGTTAGCGGCTACTGGCCGGCCTCAACTCAGTGATGGGTGCCAGTGCCATCTACCGAGGCACGAGCGGTATGGGGAGAGCAGAACTGTGGCAGGGAGCGGGGAGTGAGAAAGGGGCTGAGGTGTCTGGGTCCGCCAAGGGGAGCTTGGCCTAAGTTCTGGCAGTGGGCAGGTGGTGTGGACTAGACGTGCTAAAGATTGGAGGCTCATGAGGGCGTTGGGGTGGGTGAGGCAGTGTGAAAGTGAAGGGTGTAGTTGGTGGCAGGAGAAGTCAGTAGGGCAGCTTCTTTGGCCACACCCTATGGATCTCTGAAGTCATCTTTTGTTTAAAGAGCTAATCAGATGGCTGTTTGTTTTGTAGACGTATCTGCTTGGCCGAGGCATTTCTCACTGCAGATACCATACTGAATACGCTGCAGAACATTTCTGAAGGACTGGTGGTGTACCCCAAAGTAAGAGAGCTTGATCTGAAGTAAAGTGTCGGGGAGGAGTTGAGCCATGGGAAGGGGTGCATTCTGAACTGAGTGTGTCGGGGTCTGGATTCTGGTCCAGGGCGTTCTTTCCCCTTGGAGTGCGTCAGGAGCCCATGACCTAAACCCCGGGGAACAGGTTCTGTGTGGATCGTAGATACAGCTGTAGAACAAGAGAAAATGGTGCTTCGCATGGCCTTATCCTGTCTGCCAGCCCGCGACTAGCAGGCAGGTGCATTTCCATCTCACACTCAGCTCTTGGGGCTTGGAGCCAAAATTGAACACATTTTAGGAGTTTAGGTTTTAGGAATTGTTCTTTGGAAGCAGCTTCCAAAAGTTTCCTCAAACCAACATTCTTCTTTTTAAAATCAAGATAAATCTTTGTAAGAAAACCAAAAAATACAGACTAAAATAAAATAACTCATTACCCTCTCTGTGTCCATAAATAGTGGTACCTTGAGTCCCTGCTGTGCACTTAGCTGGACATAGTTGGTGTCCTGTGTGTGTGACTTTGTAACCTTGAGGCATCTGTCTTGGCCTTCGTTTTTTTTCTTTTCTTCTAGGTCATTGAACGGCGCATTCGGCAGGAGCTGCCTTTCATGGCCACAGAGAACATCATCATGGCCATGGTCAAAGCTGGGGGTAGCCGCCAGGTGCGTAGCCGCTGGTGCTCCTGGGTAAACTGAGAGTGGTCGCCCCGCCCCCGCCCTAGGAAGAATGGGAAAGGGGAGGCGTATTCTTTCATTACCTTCAGTCACAACGTTGCCCCAGACCAGTGACCGTATTCTGCCATCTTTATTAGAAAAGAATCATATAATCACTTCTAGAAGTCCACTCTTAGTCAAGGAATTAGTTTGGAAATCCAGCAGGAAGCAAGAGCAAATGGCGCATGAGGCTTTTGAGGAGGGCGGTGACCACCTCCGGGTCCTCTATAATGTGAAAGTCGAGATCCTGGCGGAGTCAGACTGAAGCGACGATCCTCAGCCCAGAGGGCTTTTCACTGGGCACCGTCTGCTATCTTCCAGCAGAGTGGCATCCAGTCGGCAGTGACCTAACTCTACCTCACTCTTCACAGGATTGCCATGAGAGAATTAGAGTACTTTCCCAGCAGGCAGCTGCTGTAGTTAAGCAGGAAGGGGGTGACAATGACCTCATAGAGCGGATCCAGGCCGATGCCTACTTCAGTCCCATTCACTCCCAGCTGGAGCGCTTGTTGGATCCTTCTTCCTTCACGGGCCGGGCGTTCCAGCAGGTGAGCAGCGCTTGGTGCTTCTGAAAAGTCTCCCTGGGGCCCTCTTCTGTCCTGCTGCTTTGCAGAACTGGGATGCTATCCTTGATGTCTCTTATGGGAAGTATGAAATGGGGCTGGTTAGAAATCAAGGTAGGTTACTGGCCTAAAATGTAAAGGTTTGGTTGTTTTGAGTTGCCTTAAGTATTTCCCCTCTGAATTTCTCAGAATTTTCTTTATCTCACAGTGGGGTTGTGGGGACTGTAATGTCTAGCATACTGCTTAGTGCATGGTGGCTGCTCAGTAAGACTTGTATTTTCTCTTAGCCTTTTGAAAAAAACTAGAAGAATTTAAAAATTTTTACTGAGTACATAATGTGTTCAGTATGTGTTCAATCAAGTACTGGATTTCATTCTAAGAATTTAAAGATACATAGATAAATCTAGGAGGCTGAGGCAGGAGGATCACAAGTTCCAGTCCAGCCTGGGCAACATAGCAGCTTAGCAAGACCCTGTTTCAAAACTTAAAAAAGGGCTGGGGTTGTAGCTCAGCGCAGAGGCCCTGGATTCAGTCCCTAGTACTGCCACAAAATGTGTGGGAGGGTGCAAGGGACTGTCACTAACCAAGCAGTAGGTGAAGAGGGTTTGAGCCAGGGTAGTGGTCACAGACACAGACCAGAGAGGGAGAGGAGGTTGATCACTTGGTGGCTGGATGATGGGCTGGGGATGGGGAGAGATGATTTCTTGGTGACCAGGTGGAAATGGGGGAACCAACTGAGAACACAGGCTGCCCAGGCCTCTGTGGGCCTGGGGGGTGAACGGGGCCAGGCAGAGGTTTCTGACTGGCAGTTGAAGAGCGTAGATGCTCCGTGGCGGGGTAAAACTTTGTCAAGTAGGTCTCGGCAACATTGAAAAGGCATCACCTTGACATTTTCCTTTGTCTCCCATTTGCTTTCCTCTTTGGCAGGTACAGAGATTCCTGGAAGAGGAGGTTAATCCCCTGGTGAAACCATACGCAGATGTGATGAAAGTGAAAGTAGAATTAAGTCTGTAGAGTTGGAAGATTAATAAATGAAAAGTCATCGATGGCTTATTAATTTTATTGCTGGGACATGAAAATAGTTTGCCTGTAGTGCCTCATTTACCTCAAGAGTGGCTACCGTAAATTAGTGTAGCACTTTCCACTGTGTTTTCACATTTCTTTGGCTTAACAGTGCAGAAACAAAGTGTGTTGTAGTTGACAGCATTTTTTACAGCAACACAAACTTGATTAATAGTGGTAGCTGATACTTCGTTTCTGTCCCTCCAAGGTAAATTTTCCAGCTATGTCAAGTCTAAAGATGTGGGGTCATATTGCAATAAACCCATCATAAGTCAAAAATGCATTTATTGCAGTAACCCATCAGACATTATAGCTTAGCCCCATCTACCCAAAATGCATTCAGAGCCTTTCCATTAGCCCACAGCTGAGCAAAATCATCTCACACAAAGCCTCTTTACAATAAAGTGTTGATTTATTAACTACTCTCCTAGCGCAGAACAGTGATTGTTGCGTATGCTCTCCCCGTCATGGAATAGAGAAGTTATAAATTGGTAAACTGAACCATCCTAAGGGACCTTGGGTAGTTCTTTTTATGTGTTCACTTGTTTGTGAAGTAGAAAAACATTCCTGGTCCCCTCATGAAGATGAATTTGATCTGAGACTAGCAAAATAACCCCGATTTGGTGATTTAATACAGTCAGATAACTATTTTTCGTTATATTTGTCTAAAACAAATAATGAAATTTGAAGTGCTTTCCTCTCAAAAAAATTTTTGATTATCAAGTTTAGTCATCTCAAGCTGTGTCTGTGTTACTTCACCTTTTGATAAGGCCAGTGTATCAGGAAAATGCTAACTGGGCATAGTGATTTCGTCACAGCATCTGACAGCCTCGAATCTTTGTTATGTGTGTTGGTAGGTGATTGAACCGACGAAGAAGTTGGTTATAATTACCCACCTGGGGAGAAGGAACTAGCCTTCAAATGACTCATTCTGCACATTCTCAGTGTCAGTGAAAAGGAAAGCAGCTGGGTGTGGTGGTGCAAGCCTATGGTCCCAGCATTCTGGGAGGCTGAGGCAGGAGGATTGCAAGTTTAAGCCCAGCCTGGGCAACTTAGTGAAAAAAATGATTTGCCAATGACACAAGACTAGGAGAATTAATACATTTATTTGGTAAAATAAGGCTTCATCTGACATGTATAAATGTAAACTGGGCACATGGTCGCATGCCTGTAATCCCAACACTCAGGAGGCTGAGGCAGAGGGATCTTGGCAGATTTGAGGCCAATCTGAGCTACACATTGAGTTCAAGACCAAACTAAAGGGCCGATGAGATAGCTCAGCAGCTTAAGTGCCTGCCTGGTAAGCGTGAGGTCCTGAGTTTGACTCCTGGTGCCCACGTATAAAAAAAAACAAAAAACCCAAACTATATAACAAGACCCTGTCTCAAAAAAATACATGTGTGCGTATGTGCAAGTAAATAACCATGTGATCAGTGTGAGCCAGAACTGAGAAGACATGGTATGTTAATGTATTAGTGTTCAGAAAAACCGTTCCACTCTCAGTATTCAGATTATCCAGTCTGAGGGATAAACTGGAGAACCAGCCTCCAAGGAAGACTTTGTCGGATGAGACGCAGTGAAGGGATCTTAGGGCTCCTTGTCTAGGTGGGAGAAAACTTGCCAGTTTGTCAGCACTCACATACCGTGTGCAGGAAGAGTGACTTGCTGGCTGTCCCGAGGGATAAAAGAGATGCGGATCCATTGTTTCGGGTCTGAGGCTGGCTTGAGCACGCAGACAGTAGAACCGCTGAGTTTCCTTACCCACAGCCCCATGTCGGGCAGAAGCCAGAAAATGACCTAGTTAGCAGGAGTGTTGTGAGTGAGGAGAAGCTGAGCTTCTTCCTGTCTTATTAAAAGTAACCAAAACTAGAGCTCCACCTATAGGGAAAGGAACAGTGGACAGCAATCCAGCCAGCCAGAGCCCAAGCACTGCAGCGGGTTAAGCAAGCGCAGATTGCACAGAGCCATGCTCCGAACGCTGTCCACGTGCACTGAACACACATAACCCATTACTACTCAACTACTCCATTAGTCCTCATAAAAATCTTGCAAGCTGTTTGTACCAGGTCTAGCACAAGGACATTAAGACAGGTTCTGATTAAACATTCTACTTCCTTCTCTGGTACCGACTCCCCAGGAAGCAGCTACTATCAGTGTATCTGTGATCCAAGAACGTATATTACATACTAGCCACACTGGGGTTATCGCTACCACGGAACAATCCTGTTCTCAATTACGGGAGGCTTCCGGTCTCTGGAGACTGGTGGTTGGGCTTGCTTCTCTTCCTGGGCTATTTGAATGGGTGGGTTTGTTTGCATCTCTCCTATTTCCTCTTCGGTTCTCTGTCTATATGTACACACTTGAGTTAAACTCTTAAGTATAATTTTGTAACCTAACTTTCTCATAACATTTTAGAGGCATTCGGGTAAACTGCAGGTTGGCTGGAAGATAGAACACTTGGGCCGTTAAGATTAAATTCAGGGTTAGGCAGGGTTGCAGACTCCAGGCTCAGAACCACCTGGCCATGTGAGCTTCTGGGACGCCTGGCCTTCTGCGCAGCTGTGAACACCTCTGCGCGTAATGCTCTCTTCCCCGGCTGTGCCTAGACTTCATTTAAGAACCAAGAGGGCTTGATGCTTGTAAATACCCAGAAGTGGAAGCATAAGGGTTAGGAGCTTTTGGGATGGTGTAAATTCTGGGTGGGTGTAAGGATAAGGTGAGGCTGTAATGGCAATGTTGGATCTGACACAGAAGCTACTCAGAAAATGTATCATTTTTAGCCGGGCGTGGTGGTGCACACCTGTAGTCCCAGCACTCAGGAGGCTGAGACAGGAGGATCACCATGAGTTTGAGGGCAGCCTGAACTACATAGCAAGACCTTGTTTCAAAAAAACAAGGGCTGGTGAGATGGCTCAGCAGCATAAGCGCCTGCCTTGCAAGTGCGAGGGCCCGAGTTCAACTCCCGCATCCCACATACGAAAAAGGGGCTGGTAATATCGCTCAGTGGCATGGGTGCCTTTTGGCGCGCGAGGTCCTGAGGTCGACCCCCCGGTACCCACAAAAAAAAAAAAACAAGAGAAAAAGAAAGAAAAATTTATTTTTTACCCAGGAAGGCTTACCAGGCTTTTCTGTGGTCAGTGAGGAAGCAGGCAACACTTAGTTTGGTTTGCGTGCCATGGAAGAGATTAACACCTTGAACCAGAGAATGGGAAGTAGAGTCAACATAAAGAATAAATAGAAAAAAACTAGGGCAAGCTAGGCACAGTGATGCAGGCCTGTAATCTCAGCTATTTAGAAGGCTGAGGCAGGAGTATTACAGTCTGAGCCCAAGCTGGGCGGTTTAGCAAGATCCTATCTCAACATTCAAACAAACAAAAACAGGCTAAGGATATAGCTCCGTGTCTCCTGTGTTCACTCTCAGTACCACAGAACGAACGACAAAAACAAAGTAGGGTTGGGGGTGTAGCTTAGTCGTAGAGCACTTCCTTTAACACCTCAAGAAAATAAATAGGGAAAAGTAAAAGGGAAGGCTGGAAAGGTCAGGGCTAGGGTGTGTGCTTAGCCCTGGCCTGGGTCCAGCCCCAGCTATACACACACACACACACACACAGGAAAGCTATATCGTGAAATACTAAGATTTTGTGGGTAATGAGTAGGTTTCATAAATTGATTTTGCTCTTGTGTGTTTTTTCAAGTTTTTCATAATTTTTATTTCAGTGAACTTAGTTCCAGATTTATAAAACTTAGATTTGTAGAAAAGTGGCAAACAGAGTTCCCCCTGTGCCTTATTTCCCTTACATTCATATGGTACAGTTGTTACTACAATTAATAAGCCAGTATCGACACATATTATTAAATAAAATCCTTTATTTTTTAGCGAATGTCCTTTTTCTGTTCTAGGATCCCATTCTGGGGCAGCTACTACATCTAGACATTGAAATTATTTTTAAAATCCTAGAGTTCACATAGATTGCAAGATCTCTTCCTTATCATGGATGTGATTTAATGTACATAAATTTCAGCCCATATTCTGAATGTAATCAAAGCAGAGTTTGGTTTCTCTGGCTCATCTCCAGATCTGGTGTAACACACTTCATAAGTGCTGTGCACAGGGAAATTCTTTGAGACCAGATTTCTGAAAAAACTAGTTTTAAGTGGTGTGGATGTTATTAGCCTTCAGGGAAATACAAACTCAAAAAACAGCAGCCCCGCATGGTGGTACACACCTATAGTCTCAGCACTCTGGGAGGCTGAGGCAGGAGGGTCACAACGAGGCCAGCCATGTTTGATCTGGCCTGGCCTATCAGATTCCAACTCAAGTTGTTGGTTCTGCAAGTTCTGCTTGTAGTGAACAGAACTGTGGTTGGCAACATTCCAGCCCAGAACAGGAGAAGTTTGAAGATATCCTTAGGAACTACTTTTGACCCCTTTGACCTAAATCCCCACATGGGAATTCCTGGAAAATGTCTGGCTCATATCTAATAGTGGGATTAAGTGGTCACCTGTGTGTGAGATTGAAAGGGAGACTAGAGCCATAAAGTCTTCCAGTCAGTTTCTATAAAACCACCTATCCTTTCCTGCCATGGCTCTCGGGCCCTGGGAAACAGCCCATTCAAGTTTAAAGCTGTGGGAAAGTATTATACCTCTCCCATGCTTTAAACTTTAATATGACAGCTGTCTTTAAAATACAGTTAGGGTAGCGCTTGTAAGAGTCTAGGAAAGTTTATTTTATTTTATTTTTGTTTTTGAATTTTATTAAGTTTATTGGTACATTTTAGGTATACATACATGATGATCACATTCATCATGGGGAATTTTCACCTGTACATGATATAACTCGATTCTTTTTTTTTCCCATTCCCCTACCCACCCCTCAACACCTCTTTCCCTCCTTATCTACAAAAGCTTTGTTTCCATTTTTTCCTTCTCATTTTTTTTCTTTTCTCTTCCTTCCTTCCCCCGCTAGTCCCCCTCCCCATTTGAACATTTTCTTCATATTTCACAATATCTATAATACATTTTGGTCCTTATTTACACTTTCAGTTTCTCACACCAGAGAAACAATGTGGTATTTAAATATGTGTGTCCAATTTATTTCACTTAAGAGTATGGTCTCAAGGTACATCCATTTAGCTAGAAATGTCTCAAGTTCATCCTTCTTTATGGCAGAGTAGTACTCCATTGTATAAAAAAATACATCTTTATCCATTCATCAGTTGATGGGGATTTGGGCTGTTTCCAAGATTTAGCTATTACAAACTGTGCCCCTATAAACATGGGTGGGTATATATCACTGTGGTATGATGCTTTTAATTCTTTAGGATAGTGTGTGTGTGTGTGTGTGTATATATATATATATTTATATATATATATATATATTTTTTTTTAGGAAAGTATATTTTAAATACATTATCATGCAAAAAATCCAAACAGGGCCAGTGAGATAGCTCAGTGGCATAAGTGCCTGCCTGGCAATCGTGAGGTCCTGAGTTCGACTCCCAGTATCCACATAAAGGGAAAAAAGGGCCGGTGATATCACTCGGCGGCACAAGCGCTTGCTGGCAAGTGTGAGGTCCTGAGGTCGACTCCTGGTACCCACATAAAAAAAAAAAAATCCAGGGCCAGCGAGATGGCTCAGCAGCATAAGTGCCTGCCCGGCAAGCATGAGGGCCCGAGTTCAACTCCCGGAACCCACATACGGAAAAAGGGCCAGAGATATCGCTCAGCGGCACAGGCACCTGCTGACGCGCGAGGTCCTGAGGTCGACCCCTGGTACCCACACACACACACAAAAAAAAAATCCAAACAAAAATTAGATAAGAACCTACCCCACAATTTATTAAATAACTAATTTGATTTTTTTTAAGACAAAGGTAAATAATATATTTATATTTTGCATTTTAATTAATTTGCAGTACTAAGGATTGAACCCAGGGCCTCTACGCTAAGCTACAGCTTCAGCCATTTATTTATTTATATATTTATTTACTTAGAGACAGGGTCTCACTAAGTTACTAAGTTACCCAGGGTGGGTTTAAACTTTCAATCCTCCTGCCTCAGCCTCCCTGGAGTGGTGGGATCATAGGCGTGTGCCACCGCACCTGGCTTACATTTCACATTTTAAAAGCATCATTTCTTTTGTGTTCACCTAATAAAACAAGTATTTAGAAAATTTTTATTCCTGGTCTAGATTTTATACAAGTTTTCCCCCGGTGCTGGGGATCAAACCTGGGGCTTCTCACATGTGAAGTTGGCACTGTGTACTGAGCCACGCCCCCAGCCCCAACAAGAAATTTTTATTTGTGCCTAGCTGTGTACCTGGATGTATAGTGGTTAACGAAACAGTTTGTCCCGCTGAACTAATGGTCTGGTACAGGAAGGAGACTGTACACAAAATACTGAGAGAGGCTGCTTGACAAGTAGACATAATTCAACACGGCATCTCATGTAACCATCTGTAGGTTACACTGAAGAAATGTGCAGCTCTAAATGGTACAAGGAACTCCACGCTGGTACCGTCACGATGCCTGCGCTGGTCTTCCCACCTGAGGGTTGCTTAGCAGAATTGCTTCAAAACCCTGGCACCACCCACTTTTTTTTTTTTTTTTTTTTTTTTTTTGAGATAGGGTCTCTCTGTGTAGTAGCCCAGCCCAGGCTGACGACCTTGAAGCCATCCTCCTGCCTCAGTTTCCTGAGTGCTGAGATTACATGCATGTGCCACCATGCCTGGCTACCCATACTACTTTGCTCTTGCCGGAACTAGAAAGGGCCTTGCCCTCAGTGCTGTCTCTTAGAAAGCTTTTACAATTTTCTTTCACAATTTTGACAATTTTCTTTCTCTCTTTTGTTGTCTAAGTAATGGACGTTGTGTGTGTGTAGAATTCTTACACAGCATTTACAAATGAATGTTTCATACAATTGTTATATAGCCTACCCTTCCTCAGAAGTGATTGTTTTCTGCGTTTTGTGGCTTTTAGATACACAAGGAAGGGCTGGAAGCTTTGTCTTTAGATTTCCTGTTAAGTCTGCAGAAAATGTAGGAAAAAATGAAATGGTGATAGATTATTGCATAACCCTAAGGGGTTGATGCTAAAATTAGCATTATTCAGGCATTCAATTTTGACACATCAGTTTACCTTACAATTACCTCAAGAAATTGTATTTCCCCTTACATTTAAGAAATATAACCCCTACAAGTTGAGAGATAAGGAATGTCACCACACTAAAAAGCCCGGTATTGGGACTGGGGTTGTATGTAGCTCAGTGGTAGAGCCCTTCCCTAGCATGCATGCCCTGGTGTGGATCCCGACCCCCGCGGGTACACGCGCACACACACAGCTGGTATTCACTGCCCTAATTAACTAAAATAACGAAAACAATTATAGGCAGTGTAGTGGCTGGGGAAGAAAAAGTAAGTTGATCTCAGAAAATGGGTCCAGATCTTGCTCTGCCTCTTATGAGCTCTGAGTTTGGCCAGGTCCTCCCTTGTGAAACGGGAGTGGGAAAATTCACATGCTCACGGCATGCACGTTAGAAATCACGACGAAGTGCTTTGCCAACTGCAGCAGACAGGGAGGTCATGACTGACGGTGCGCTGTGTCTTGTAGGCCACCTGTAGCTTCATCCCTGGGCACCACCACCTATCAGCACCGCTAGGAGCTCGGGTTTAGGTAACAAGCAGATGGAAAACTAAATTTGTCTCTTCAGAAAACCATTTCTGTAATGTTTTTTAAAGCTAGAGCCCAGGACGCGGATATCCATGGAGACTGGCGGGCGCCTCCCTGGACTGTTCACTGGAGCGGCGCCTAAACGTTTTCCGAGTAAGCTGAGCTCTCTCAGCACCGCCCGTCGGCATTCTCCCTTCGCGGATGAGCTAATGCTGACGGGGCTGCGGGACTCAGAGGCGGGCCCTCCGACTGCGCGCCCCGCAGCATACACGCCCGGCGGGTGGCTTTCTCGGCAGGACCGCCACCCGTCTGTGCTTTCCCCAAAGACTGTAAATTGTGTGCCAGGGGGCCGCGCCGGGTTCTGAGCACGCGCAAGGAGCGGCCGCTGCCCTAGCCTCGCCGCGCCTGCCCCAGCCTCGCCGCGCCTGCCCCATCCCGACTTCTAGGTCAGCCTGGCTGAGCCGCAGCGGCTCCGACTGCAGCGGGTTAAAAGCGGGCCCTGGGCGTGCCCGCGCGACTACCGCCCCCAGCATGCCCCGCGGCCGCCCCGGTTCGCCGGCCGCGCGTGCGCACAGGCGCCGCAGCGCGCCGACTGGGAACGAGCCGTGGAACCAGCAGCGCGACCGCGGATTGGCGCTGAGGCGGTCGTCTGGCAGGTGAGTGCGGGCGACGGTCGGGAAGAACCGCCAGTGCCCGCACCTTCCACTCGGGTGAGGGTCTCGAGGCGTCCGGGCTCGGGCTGGCAGAGCGACAGGCCGAGGGCTCCGGCGAGGGGAGGAGCGCTGCGGCCGGTGGCGGCCGGCAGGCTCGCGCCGCGGGTGGGCTGGGCGGGACGGCGGCCGGCACCTGCGGGCACCTGGCGGGCCGCACCGGCTCGCGGGCAGCCGGGACACGCCGCGCGGGGCGGGCTGGGCCGGAACCCACCCCTCGGCGCCGGGGAGCGGTCTCTGGGACGCTGCACCTGACGCTGGGCTTTTATTTATTTATTTTCTTTAAATACGGCTGCTCCGGGCACAGTTCCAGGTGCACACGCTTCCACAGGTTTAGGTGGGGGCTTTGCATATAAGATTCAAATTTTCGATCCAGGCCCAGAGTCGGAGAATGCTGTCTCCGTGCGCGTGTAGTTTAGGGGTATTGGGGACGGAGGAAATTGAGACATACGTTAGGATCACCCCGTGTGTTAGGGTTGGAATTTTGAAAATTAGTTTCCTACTTAGTTTGCGGATCCCACTTGGAGGTGGAAGGAGGATCAAGATGTTTTAAAGTTTCTTTTCAGTGACGAATGACTGTATCGAATCTTCCAGTCTCTTGCTGCAGGTGAAATTTGTGATGGGTCTTGTTTTTTGGTGGAATATTTAGAGATGTACTGAAATATTTTTAATTCTTTTCTTTTTCTTTTTTTGGTAAATTTGCCCCTCCCCCTTTTAGGGGGTGGTAGTGGGGGCTTGAACCCACGTTACTACTGAGCTACTACATCCCCAGCCCTTTTTATTTTGACATAGGGTCTCGCTAATTTGCCAGGGCTGGCCTCAAACTTGTGATCCTCCTGCCTCAGGCTCCCCCAGGAGCTGGGATTACAGGCTTTTCTTTAAAGTATGGAGGTATGTAGTCTGTGAGGGAGAGGTCAGGTGCTTCTGTTGATCGCAAATAGGCAATAGGTAGCATGACCCAGAACCAGAATATTAACTTTAAAAGGCTGGAGGGTGGGTAGCTCAGTCACAGAGTGCTTGCCCAGCATGCAAGGCCCTGGGTTCCATCCGCAACAACAACAAAAGGCTGTAAACAAAAAGTTATTTCAATATAAAAATGCCTACTAACTTTCTTTGGGAACTTGTCACTTTGGCAGAAAAGTGAACTGGGATAGTACCGCACGGAGATGAACCTGTTATTAGAGTCAAATATTGAGGAAGGAGCTCAGCAGGTAGTCACCTCTTATTGTACAGCCACCTTTCTGTTTGGAGTGGACGCGGGAACACCTTGCTAGCTTACAGTCTTCAAAAGTGTTCTGTATGTTTGTGTTTTCAGTTTTTCTCTACTTAGTTCTCAATGAGGGTTTTGGCAGGAACCCAAGATCTTGTTCATTGGGTGATTTAACATCAGTTTCATCAGTTTATTCTCCATATTGTCTCTTCCTTATCTGGTAACAGCAGTAATTTTCCACAGCAGCCATTCATGAGTTCGCGCAGATAGGAGGAAATGGGGATAGTGTAAAGGCGGTGCACACAGAAGAGATAAAGATCCTGTTTCTTTGTCGTTGCCTGTTACACGTACACTTGGATGGGAAATCCTGACCGGAGCACAAGCTACACAGGAGAGGTCAGGACACAGGGCCAGGGTTTCGCCTGCTGTTGTAATCATTGATGACAGTTATTGAAGCCTTCTGCTTGACAAGTGCTGTGATTGTCACAGTGAGCTGTAGATAGGTATTTTTCTATTTTACATGTGTTTAAATTGAGGCCTAGATTGTAGAGATTTGCTCACAGACATTGTGACAAAGCCAGATTTCAAATTGAAATGTATCTAGTTCTAAAACCCCCAATCTTTTGACTGTGCTGTATTTTTGTTGTTGGTGGTGGTGGTGTTGTTTGAGATAGGGTCTCACTGTGTAGTTCAGGCTGGCTTTGAACTCAACTGTGTTGCCCAGGCTGGAATTGAACTTGTGGTGATTCTCCTGCCTCAGCCTCCCAAGTGCTGCAGTTACAGACATACACTACCACGTTCAACTCTACTGTGCTGTATTACCTTATCAACAAATATGTTCAAGTCTTTCTCATTCTTCTTATTTTATGTAGTGCTGGGGATTGAACCAGCACCCCATGCAGGGCACTTGTGCATGTGGCAGACATTCTACCACTTAGGAATATTCCCTGTCCATTGTCATTGTTGTTCCCCCGTCATTGGTGGTACTGTAGAGTCAACTCACAGCTCATATACGCTTGGCAAGTGCTCTACCTACATCCCCAGCTCAGCTTAAAAAATATGTAAAACTTTCTGATCTTATTTTTTCCTAAAAGTTACTACAGTTTCTCCCACTTTTCCTTTCTGGATTTGTCCTTTAAAAACAGACTCTTCACCCCTCTCTTCCCTTAACTCTTTACTGCAGTGCCACCCTCAGCTCTTGCAACTGCTTTCATGAACTTCATTTAGCCACTTATTGAATGATAACTACTATATGTGCCATCTTCTAGACTTAAAAAGCTCATTAGGACATAGTTTTTGCCCCAAGGAGTTTAGGGACTAAAAAGGAAGAGAAAGAAGTTCATACATGTCACTATGATATGTTAACTGCTGACAGGGTAGTCTTATGGGGGGGCACTTCATTGAGAAATTGACATTGGACTGCCAAAAGAGAGAACCTTAAGTTGCTCTAGAAGTAGTGTTAGGACTCCCTGCTTAGATGTATACTTTTAGGGAGAAGCTGTCTCTCTCCACTGAGAAATGACATGGTTGAAATTTAAAGTGTAGGCTTTGGAGTCTGACCTAAGAACTGAGCTACAGTCACTTATTTTCAAATACTTGCTTTCACTGGTGGTTCATGGTGATCCTCCTGCCTCAGCCTCCCAGAAGGCTGGAATTAAAGGCATGTGCCACCACATCCAGCTAAAGACTCTGTCCTAAAAACACAAAAAATTCTTATTCTTAGGGCATAATTTCCAATTCAGGCTAAAAGTGTTGTTTATGTATTTGTTCCCTTTTGACTCAGGGTCTCAGTTTGTAGCTCGGGCCACCCTAGAACTCATGATCCTTCTGCCTCAGCCTCCTGAGTGCTTGTTTTTCCTTAATAAAATGATGTATATATTCCTAGCTTTCTCTAGATATTTAATTAGCCTTCTCACTAACATTGTAACGACAGGACAGGAAACAACAAATCATTTCCCTCTTGTGTTCGAGTTTCATTTGTAAATATCTTTAATTTGTGTGACTTGAGGATAGATAAAGTCCAAAGATCACCTTTTTTTTTTTTTTTTTTAACTTTTGAAGCCAGTTGCAGTAGTTAAGTAGTTAGGAGCACCAACAGTGATGTTCAGGTTCTGGCTCTTTTTTTTTTGGTACCAGGAATTGAACTCATGACCTCGTGCTCCCTGGGCAGATGCTGTGCCACTGAGCTATATCCCCAGCCCCCAGGTTCTGGCTCTACAGAGGTCTGGGGTGTAGCTCAGTGCTAGAGCACTTGCCTAGCATGTGTGAGGCCCTGGGTTCAATCCCTAGCACTATAAAAGTGTTTCTGGCTCTACAACTTTAAACTTTGAGAATTTACATGAGTTATATAACTTTCTGGTACCACATTTTCCTCATTCAAAAAAGTGGGATAGTTACCACTATTGCACATAATAATAGCTAATATTTATTGTTAATATACCAGGCACAGTTCTAAGAATTTTACTTGTATTAACTTCTTTTTCTTCTTTGGGGGGTGGGGGGAGATAGGGTCTTTCTATGCAGTTCACTCTGGGCTTAAACTCACTATGTAGCCCAGGCTGGCCTTGAACTCACAGGGATCCTCCTGCCTCAGCCTCCCAAGTGCTGGAATTACAGGTGTGTGCCACCACACCCAGCCCTTGTATTAACTTCTTAATTCTCCCACTCCTGTGTATTATCAGTGTCATGCCATTTACAGCTGAGGGAACGGTCACAGAAATGCTAAGCAACTTACTTAAGGTCAAGTGAGTCAGGATGGAACCTTCGTAGTTTGACTCCAGAGTTTATGCTCATAACCTCCCACTTCATAGTTGTTTGGAAAATTAAATACAATCTATATAAAAGGGATGTGACAAGCATTTAGTAAGTATTAGCTACCACAGTTAGCTTTGAGTTTACAAAGCATTTTGCACGTATTTTCTTACTTGGTTGTTATAAGAACAACCAAAAGTAGTGACCATCACTCTTACAGATAGGAAACTGGTCACTTGCCTGAGATCGCATGCTAAGTGTGAATGAAGGTGGTACCCTGGCTTTGCTCCTCCTCCACACTTGGATTATGTTGAATTGAGCTATCACATTGTGAGTTTAGTAGATAGACATTATTTGGTCTCTCTAGCACCCCGTCTGGATCTGGGTAAAGAGCTCTGTTTTGCTTTGGAGAACAGTCCATCCTCAACCATGTGGATGATGGGCACATGACCAGCATTAGACCAACAGAGGTTAGGCAAATACGTGTGTTCCTCCTTTACGTTGAGTCCTGGGTCGAATGGCATAGTGACAGACAGTTCCACCTCCTTCATCAACTATGGGTTCATCTCTAATCATATACACAACTGGAGCTGCTATTATTTTTTCCAAAGATGAGATTCTTCAGCTTTTCGCCATTTCTGTGCCATATCACATATTCTTTCAATACATTTCTCTATTGCATAATTTAAGGTAATGAGAGTCGGCATTTTGTGGCTTGGAGCTGTTTCCTTTAACTTACTGTTACATGACATAAGGTTTTGTCACTTAGAGAAGAGTTAAAAGGACTGGCTGATAAAGAATGAAATCATGTAATATGAAGGAAAATAGGTAGAACTGGAGACCTTCATGATAAGTGAAATAAGCCCAACTGACAAAGTCAAATATTGCATATTTTCTCTTAGAAGATGGGGCCGGTGAGATGGCTCAGCGGCATAAGCGCCTGCCTGGCAAGTGTGAGGTCCTGAGTTCAACTCCCGGTACCCACATACAAAAAAAGGGCCGGTGATATCGCTCAGCGGCATGGGTGCCTGCTGGCGCACGAGGTCCTGAGGTCGACCCCCGGTACCCACAAAAAAAAAAAAAAAAAGGGGGGAGAGAGGGAGGGAAAGAGGAAGTAATGGTCTTGTGGCCCACACCTATAATTCCAGCACTCTGGGAAGCTGAGGCAGGAGCATGTTCAAGCTCAGCCTAGTCAACTTAGTGATAACCTGTCTCAAAATTTAAAAAGGGCTGGGGGAGGTAGCTCAGTGCAAAGGCCCTGGATTCGACTTCTAGTACTGGAATAACAAAAAACAAGAACAAAACTGGTGACTTGAACCTGAAAAGAAGAGAAATCTTGAAGGCCTGAAGGTTATCTTCAAATATGTAAAGTATCTAATATACAAAATGCTCCTAAAAAGACCAAAGAGTAGGCATTACTAGCAAACTGATTTCTGCTCAGGTTAAAGCCTCGGGAAAGGCTACTCATGGATAGACGGCTGTCTTATCTAGAAATCTGTCTACCAGAATTGCTCAAGCCAGGACAAGATGGTCACCCGGGAGAAGTAAAAGAGATTTATTAATCTCATAGTTGTGCTAAGTGATTTGTAAAGTTCTCTCCAATGCTGAGGTAATGATTCTGTGATTGAAATATAAGTTTCCAGATTCTCAAGACCTAGACAGCTTTCTAAACCCGTCTTTTCTGACTTTTGCTACCTGGCTCCCTGCTCTCCTGCACTCCTGGTGCTGCTCTTCTGTCTGCTCCAGACATGTGCTTTCCTCAGCTCTCAGCCTCATGAGGTCTTTGCCAGATCTCACCTTCTCATCAAGCCCTTCCTGACCACCTGATTAAAAATAGCAACTTCCTAGATGGGCCTGCTGGTGCACACCTGTAATGCCAGAACTCTGGGAGGCTGATGCAGAAAGATCACAAGTTTGAACCTAGCCTGGACAGTTTAGTGACTTAGCAAGACCCTTTCTCAAGGTAAGACAATAATAAAAACGGTGCTGGGGAATGTAGCTCAGTACGAAGGCCCTGGGTTCATTCCCTAGTACCACCACCACCAAAAGAAGAAAGAAAGAAAGAAAACCTACTTCTTGAAACTACTATCCTTCTTCCTGCTGCATTTTAATTTATAGCCCTGTAATTACCAGACATACAACACTGGGAATTGAACCCTGGAGGTGCTGTACCGCTGAGCCATGTGCCCAACTGTTTTTTTATTTTGAGACAGGGTCTTGCTAAACTGCTTATGCTGGACTCGAATTTAGAACCCTCCTACCTCACTCAGCCTTCTGAGTAGCTGGGATTACAGTTGTGTGCCAGCTGCATCCAGCTCTTCTTTATTTTTAATTTTTATTTTTGTCTTTTTTTTTTTTTTTGTGGGTACCGGGGGTCGACCTCAGGACCTTGTGTGCCAGCAGGCACCCGTGCCGCTGAGCGGTATCACCGGCCCTTTTTTCGTACGTGGGTTCCGGGAGTCGAACTCGGGCCCTTGTGCTTGCGAGGCAGGCGCTTATGCCGCTGAGCCATCTCACCAGCCCAATTTTTGTCTTTTTGAGACAGGGTTTCACTATGCAGTTCAGACTGGCCTTGAACTTACTTTGTAGCCCAGGATGGCCTCGAACACCCAGCGATCCTCCTGCCTCAGCCTCCTGAGTGCTGGGATTGCAGGCATGTGCCACCATGCCTACAGCCTATTTGTTTTTTTTTTTTTTTTTTTTTTTTTTTGTGGGTACCGGGGGGACGACCTCAGGACCTCGCGCGCCAACAGGCACCCGTGCCGCTGAGCGATATCACCGGCCCCTTTTTCGTATGTGGGATCCGGGAGTCGAACTCGGGCCCTCGCGCTTGCAAGGCAGGCGCTTATGCCGCTGAGCCATCTCACCGGCCCTAGCCTATTTGTTTTTTTAATCACTTGTTTCCTCTCTAGAATATCAGACCCTTGAAAGAAGGAATTCCTGTGTATTTTGAGCAATGCTGTGTCCTAGCACTTAGAACAGTGCCTAGCACATATTCTAGGAGCATAGCCAACTCATGCTGTCCTCTTCTTTTTTACATCATTTCCCTCAATCTCTGGTGCCTTCTCTTTGGATAACAGCATTTTAGGATGAAAAGTCTGAGCTCATCCTCTTTACCAGGACCAGAGGTCCTGATATCACACAGCTAATTGATGACATATTTGGGACATGGGGTGTGGACAGCAGCTGACTACTGGTTTCTCTCTGTTAAATTGTGGTGCCCCTAAATCTTGCTCAACTCAGGCCCTTGAAGAGCTACTCCAGGATGCATATTCCTCAATGAGTTGTTAAGTAACTATCTCATTCGTGAAGGCCTTTCCACATCAACCTGTAGTTTTTTCCTTTCTTTGAACTGGGGTGTTTGTGATCTGTCCTCTTATTCATCTATCTGGTTTACCATTTTGTATGTCTATTTGCCTGGTTAATGAAATTATAAACCTGTGGACAAAGTCCAGCTGCATATAACACAGAACATGGTCCTGAAAGGCAATATTATACAGTGAAGTACTGGCCGATAAATAACACTCTGTGACATTGGAAATGTTCTTGTATGATTGTTTCCTTTATGTTATATGTATATTTGTGTGTGTGAGATTAAGTAATCACACTTAATAAGTAAATAATTAGTAAACATTCTAGTGTTTACTTTATTAATTTATTAATTATACACCTTCCAGCTTTTTCACCAGTGTCTATGACTTTCATAATCATAAAAATATTAGAGGATTTGTATGAAAGGGATTTTTTTGCTTATTGTTTTTGAGATTCAGAAATAGTAGAAGATGCTGTAGGCAGCCTGACTTGGTGGCATACACTGTGGTCTCAGCTACTTGGGAAGCCGAGGCAAGAAAAATGCAAATTTGAGGCCAACTTGGACAACTTAGCCCTGTCTTAGTAAAACTGACTGAGGGGCCAGGGATATAGCTGAGCGGCATGGCGCCTGCCTGGCAAGTGTGAGGTCCTGAGTTCGATTCTTGGTTCCCAAAAAAATAAAAAATAAATAAAACAGACTGGGAGCCAGGCATGGTGACACGTTATAATCCCAGCACTTTCTGGGAGGCTGAGGCAAGAGGTTGCAAGTTTAAGCCCAGCCTGGGCAATTTAGTGAGTCAGTGTTTCACAATTTAAATGTGAAGGACAGGGGTATAGCTCAGTGCAAAAGTTCAGGGTTCACTCCTGCCAAAAAAAGTTCATTTTTTTGATGTACATTACTAAATACATAGGTATTTAATTTTATGAAGTATATAGCTTAAAAGTTGATACAACTTTTATTTTTATAAGTTGTATTTGTTTCCACACTGATTCACATAATACAAATAGTGTTTTAACATTATAGTCATCCTTCTAGGGAAGAACTGAGTGCTTGGGAAAGGTTATAGAGAGATTTTACTAATCTTATAAACCGTCAGAAAAGAAGCACTTTAACAATAAAAGATACTTCATTTAGGAACTGGAGATGCAAAGTGAAATAGCAATATACTGAATTTAAAAGGTAAATCTGAACAAAAAATTGTAAAATACTTTGATAAAATGAAAGAGTATCATCTAATAAGGGGACATGGGAGGTTTTTATGCATTATTTCATTTGACTAAAAATCCAAACAAGTTTGTGAGGCATTTTCAAGAAGTATTTTGATTTAGGCATAGTGATGCACATCTGTAATCCTAGCACTTGGGAGGCTACAGTGGGAGGATTTTGAGTTTAAACCCAGCCTGGGCTACAATAGCTAATTTAAGCCTGGCCTGGGCGTGGACTACATAGTGAAGCCTTCTTTAAAAAAAAGGAAGCGGGGCGTGGTGGCACACATCTGTGATCCTAGCACTTGGGAGGCTGAGGCAGGAGGATCGCTGTTGAGTTGGAGGTCAGCCTGGGCTACATGCTAAGTTCCAGGCTGGTCTGAACATGGCAAGATCCTGTCTCAAAAAAAAAAAACAAACAAATTAAAGACAAAAGTGAAAACAGTATTTTGGTTTTGTTTGCTTGCTTTTTTGGGTTTGTTTGCTTGCTTTTTAAGGCAGGGTCTGGCTGTGTAGCCCAGACTGGCCTCAAACTTGAGGTAGTCTACCTTCCTCAGTCTCCCAAGTGCTGGGATTACAGATGGGTGCTACTACACCTGGCTTTTTTTTTTTTCTTTTGATGGTGTCATACTATATTACCCAGGGCGGCCTCAAACATATGGGCTAAAATGGTCTTCCTGCTTCAGCCTCTAACGTAGTTTGACCACAGGCGACACCATTGTACCTTGCCTATCCTTTATTTTGAATGGAGACAGTTCTGACATTAGAATTCTTCAGGTTTTTCTGGTAGGATATTGATTCTTGTAGTTTTTACAGAAGAACAAATAAATGATAAACATGGGAGTTAGTCTTCATTACTGCCCAGAATTATATATAAATGACTGTGCAGTTTATTATATTGAAGTAATCATATATGGATGTGTGTCTCTACCTGACTAGAATAAAAGCTCCACAAGGTCAGGATTTTGTTTGTTCACTGTTGTATCTCAGGGCTTACCATGGCATCTAACATACAGTAAGCGGTCAGTTTGTGTTAAATGAAAAGGGTCCCTGCTATGTAGGAGTAAAAAGATTAGGGCTCATCAATTGGAAAAAATAACGGTTCAAAGGAGTCTAAAATTTAAAATGGCATTATATTATTAGGTACACATCAAGCAGTATTTCTTTCATTTATTTCTCTTTTTTTTTTTATGCAGTTACTGGGAATCGCCCTCAGGACCTCACAGTTGCCGGCAAGCACTTGTGCCACTGAGCGATATCACCGGCCCTTTTTTTCCTTTATGTGGGTTCCGGGAGTCGAACTCAGGACCTCACGCTTGCCAGGCAGGTGCTTATGCCGCTGAGCTATCTCACCGGTCCATCATTTATTTCTTAGTATGTGGTTATTTACCCCATAATTTAGCAGCATAAGAAACAATAATCATTTTATTATGATATCTCACTTGATTTTGACTGAGCCCAGCTAGAAGAGTTTTTTGTTTGCTTGTGTTTGTTTTTTGGTGCTGGGGATCAAACCCCAGGTCTTGTGTGTGCTAGGCAAGTGCTCTATCCATTGAGCTACATCCCCAACCCCAAACTAGGCAATTTTTCTGTCTCAAGCTGTTATAGTTGCAGTGTACCATGTATAAATAAGGTGAATACAGATGTCTTCATGAAATCCCAAAAGTCCTAAGGAAGGTATATTTATGTAGATACCTCATGAAACAGGTAATTAAGTATCTCCTACCACAGGTGGCTTAGTCACTGGGGAAACATTTATTGAACCCCTGTTATGTACGGGGTGCTGAAGAGGACTCAGCCCTTATGGAGCTTTCAGTCTGTTAGAGGAGAGAAGACATGCAACTAGTTAAATGAGCTAGTCAGTACATGGCCTTAAGTAGGTACGAGTAAGTGTTAAGAGGAAGAACTAGGAAAAGCGTCATAGAAATGCCATTTCAAGCTGGGCGTGGTGGCACACACTTGTAATCCTGGCACTCAGGGAGGCTGAGGCAGGAGGATTGCCGTGAGTTTGAGGCCAGCCTAGACTACATAGTGAGTTCAAGGCCAGCCTGAATTATAGCAAGACCCTGTCTCAAAAAAAAAAAAAAAAAAAAGAAAGAAATGGCATTTCAGAGCTAAGCACTGAAGAGTGGATAGACTCTAGATACTTGGAAATGGGAGGTGGCTTTCTAAGCAGAAGAAACAGTATAAATCAAGGCCAGAGGTATGTTGAGATAGTAGCGAGTGACCCAGTTGGCTGAGTACTAACTACATGGAGGGAAAGTAAGAGGTGTCGCAAAGGTGGGTTGGGGGCATGTGTAATCAGAGCTGTGCTTCAGGAGACATTAATCTCCTGCTTGTGTAACATGAGTGAAAAGATACTCAGGAGGCACAGAAACCTGTTAGGAGGTTTTTACAGTGGCCCAGAAAAGTGGCAGTGAGTATCTTGATTAAGGCAGTAGAGATGAGATGCTAGTGCTCAGAGGTAAAATCAGTAGACCTTGCAACTAATGCAGGATAGGAATAAGAGAAAAATAGGAGCCATAAGTTACCTCAAACCTTAGATCCGAGTGTCTTAGAAGAAAGAATTGAGGATAGAATAAACATAGGTTCATGTGAAAACCATAGATTTTGTTGTGTTAAGGGATAGTCAAATAAGGTGTCCAGTAGAAAGTTGCAAATAATAAATAGTGCGGTCATAACTAGAGAATGGAGATTTCTAGGTTATTTGTATGGCAGTGATAGCTGAATCCTTATTTAAAAGAATGGATTTCCTGATGGAGATTGATTAGGAGTGGGTTAAAAAAAAGAAGACTGTGCCAGTGAGATGGCTCAGTGGCGTAAGCGCCTGCCTGGCAAGCGCAAGGGCCTGAGTTCGACTCCTGGAACCCACATACGAAAAAAGGGCCGGTGATATCGCTCAGCGGCACGGGCGCCTGCTGGCGCGTGAGGTCCTGAGGTCGACCCCCAGTACCCACAAAAAAAAAAAAAAAACCTGATTTGGGGGATGAGGACAAAGAGGAGTTGGTAAAGAAGCAGTTATAGAGAGGAAAAATTGAATACCCAGTGTCATAGAGAACAGTTTCAAGAACCTGGGGTAAGTCAGCAGAGACCAAATGCTGAGGGGAGTTTAAGGAATCAGGCCACAGGAAGAAGATGGTGTGTGGTGACTAGGTGGTGTGTCATTGGAGCCCTTAGAGAGTCTAGGTCGGCGGTGGTGGTGTCTTTCTTTTAAGACAAAAGATGTTAATGTATGAGTTGTTTTTTTGCTAAACTAAAACTTCAATATTTAGGTTTAATTGCAGTGTCGGCACTTTTCAATGAATAAGTGGGTTTTGGGTTGCAGTTCAGGCACTCATCTCTCGAAGGTTCGCCATCACTGGTCTAGGTGGTCAGAAGCTAGGTCGCAAAAGTTTAAGGAGTGAGTTGACCAGCGAAGCATGAATGCAAAATTCTGTACTGCTTTTGAAAAATATGTCTGTAAAGCAGATGTAAAAGAAAGGTAAGTGGCTCCCCTAGGTCCAGACATAGTTGCTTCGTTTTGATTTGTTTTCATTAAAGAGACAGGAGATCTGACTATAAACACTGGACCTGAAGCCGGTGGAAAAGACTGAAGGTGTGTAAAGGAAGATAATATAATGGAACTGATAAAAGGTGATTGTAGGTGGAGGAGTTAACCTGGGAAGGGAGAAAACCGTTCTCTGAGAGGGAGGGTAGAAAGATGCAGAGTTTTTGGGTTTTTTTGTTTTTGCTTTTTTCTTTTGTGTGGTGCTGGGGATGAAGGCCAAGGCTTTGAGCATCCTAGCGTGCACCTCACCACTGAAACACACCTCCAGCCCAGCTGCACAATTCTGATGTGGAGAGGGAGTTGAGGGAGCTTAAGTCTATGGCCTCAATTCCCTTAAAGCTGGAGACCCGGCCATCAGCTGAAGGGCCTGGCAGCAGAGGGCATCAGAATTGCAGGAAAGTTTGAAAGCAGCACTGAAGGAAATACAATGTGAAGTCAGTTAGAGTTGAATGAAGGTTGCTGAGCAAAGATGAAAATAAATTCTGGGGCTTGTTCCCCGATTTGTCCAGGAGGAACATGAGCAGAGCAAGCAGTGAGAGGCACTCAGGTACGGTTAGATAAGGCAGAAAGTTCAGTGTTAGTTCAGCATGGTGGTGTATTTCCCACAAGGTGGGATTTAAGTGTGTGGACCTGATTGTTTAAATCAGCTATATTAAGTATGGAATATACAGAGCTACCCCCCCATTATTTTATGGAAGGCAGGCCCACCACACGTATTTATGAAAAGTATGATCTTCCTGTCTTAAGGTTTCCAACAGACAGGAGTACTGAAGAAGTTAATGATCTCCAGATATACAGGTGCAGGTCTGTTAGAGAAATCCATTTCTCTTATAATATGGAAATTCTAATTATCTGCTTAATTTTGAGGGTTCTTAGCGGGGTAGTTGAGACAGGGTCTTGCTCTGTAGTCCAGGCTAGCCTTGAACTCAAGGCTGTCCTCCTGCTTCAGCCCCCAAGTGCTGGGATTATAGGTGTGCATCACCACACTTGTCATAATTTTGAGTTTTTACACAAATTGATTTTTTAAAAATATAATTGCTTTGTGTTTTAATCCTGGCCAGCTCCTAGTAGGCCTCTTATCCCAAGTCAAGACATTTTGTTCCTGCATATGCACAAGAGGCTTCATGGTCTTTCTTGGAAATTGTGCTGCAAAATTGACAAGCATAGTTGTACTGGTCAGTGGTATAGCGGGTCTGCTTAAGAGTCAGTCCTGACTTGCTGACTGCTTAATGTGGGCAAAATACTTAACTTCTCTGAGCCCTGATTTTCTCAGATGTAAAATAGGGACAGTGCATGTAAGAGCATTTAGCAATATGATAAATACTCAGTAAATGGTACTTGTCCTTCTTTCAAGGTAATTCTCTTCTAATATGTCCTACCTACTGCCACAAAGTGAAATAGGATCAGATGACCTATTTTTGTGTGGTGGAACTGGGGGTTGAATTCAGGACCTTTGCACTGAGTTGCACCTCCAGCCCTTTTTAAATTTTTTTCCTTTTGAGACAGAGTCTTGCTAAGTCACCAGGTTGCCCAACTGGGCTTAAACTCGCCGTACTCTTACCTCACCTTCCCAGAGTGCTGGATGGCAGGAGTCACACCATAGCTGGCTTAAGTGGCTAGTCTTTAGGGTTATTATGTGGGTATTTTTATAACTACAAATGAAAATTTCTCAGTAACTAGATAGAGGGTAATGCTAAATAAATGACTTAAGATAGTTTATTAACTTCTATGATTTAGTTTTTTTTTTTTTTGTGGGTACCGGGGGGTCGACCTCAGGACCTCGCGCGCCAGCAGGCACCCGTGCCGCTGAGCGATATCACCAGCCCCTTTTTCGTTTGTGGGTTCCGGGAGTCGAACTCGGGACCTTGCGCCTGCCGGGCAGGTGCTTAAGCCGCTGAGCCATCTCACCGGCCCTCTATGATTTAGTTTTAAGATAAATAGGAACTTTGTTAACTATGGGCTGCCCCTTTTATGTGCCCTATGTTCCATGTTAGTATAAAAGTTTAAATGTAAATGTTTCAGTGGCCTTTTCTGCCATTCAGCCCTCAAGGAGCTTTATTCTCCTCAAAAACTGTCTTCTGTATTTCAGATACCTGAATGTTGAATTGCAATTAGCTAACCAGCATTTGTTTCACTTTTACTCCTGAAAGAGTTGTTGCCGCTGCCCTTAGTGGTGGGAATGACAGAAGGGCTGTGTGGTTGTGTTGGGTTTGCTTTCCTTATGGCCATTCAGATACTGCCAGCTGTCAGTATTACAGGACCGGTGGGGAGGGACCCAGGCGAGTAATGAGATTACCGTGGATGGTTGATTATTTTTACGTGAAGGTCTCTTGGGGAAGGGTGTGGTTGTGAGCCGGAGGAAGTCCAAACAGAAGGCTGCATTTCTCTGGGCTGCTGGGCAGGAAGGGGAGACTAGTACCTTGGCTGGTTAAATTCTAGGGGAGGTTCCCTTCTCCCTGATCTTTGTTTCCACAGTCTGTTCTGTCTTACACAACTTCGCCTAAAGGAACACTACCTCTGATCACAAAGAAAATATTGACTCAGGGAAGGACAGCAGCCCAGCTGTAAAGTTGGTAGGATCAGGAGTGGAGCTCAAGGGACAGTGTGATTGTTGCTTTTTTTTTGTTTTTGATCAGCACTGGGGATTGAACCCAGGCCCTTTGCACTTACAGCTACATCCCCAGGCCTTTTAAATTTTTCATTTTGAGATAGGGTCTAGCTAAATTGATAAGTCTCCCAGGCTGGGCTCTAACTTTTGATGCTTCTGCCTCAGCCTCCTAGAGTGCCAGGATTACAGGTGTAAGCCACTAGGTGTGGATCTGATTGACTCTTTAGATGGATCAAGTGTGTGCTAAGAGCTCTATGGCAGAGGTACATAAAAAGAGAAAGAGAAGGAAGGGAAGGAAGGAAGGAAGGAACGAACGAACGAACTTGACATTGGACATTTCACAGAAACATGGCAAATCATCTAGGAAGAAAATCTAAACTTTGCTGAACTTCCTCATACTCATGTTGAATTAAGTGGGGTGGAGGGGATGTTTCATTCTATGGTTCTCTAAATATCTACATATTTTTCATGTTTAATTTTACTTGTTTGTTTCAATAGGCAATACATTAACTTGGTTCAGAAATCAAAAGGTACAGCTGGGTGTGGTGGCACAGGCCTGTAATCCCAGCACTTAGGAAGCTGAGGCAGGAGGATCTCCACAAGTTCAAGGCAAGCCTGGGCTACATAGTGAATTCAAGGCCAGCCTGAACTACATAGCAAGACCCTGTGTCAAAAAACAAAACAAAACAATTTTTTTTTTTTTTTTTTTTTGGTGGGTACCGGGGGTCGACCTCAGGACCTCGCCTGCCAGCAGGCGCCCGTGCCGCTGAGCAATATCACCGGCCCTTTTTTTGTATGTGGGTTCCGGGAGTCGAACTCGGGCCCTCACGCTTGCCAGGCAGGCGCTTACGCCGCTGAGCCATCTCACCGGCCCCAAAACAATTTTAAAAAATCAAAAAGTACAAAAGATTAAAAAGTCCTACCCTTGGGAAGCTGAGGCAGGAGGATCGCAAGTTTGAGGCCAGCTCCAGCTACATAGCTAATTCAGGCCAGCCTGAGGTACACAGTAAGACCCTGTCTCAAAAAACAAACAAAAAGGGCCGGTGAGATGGCTCAGCGGCTTAAGCGCCTGCCCGGCAAGTGCAAGGGCCCGAGTTCGACTCCCGGATCCCACATACGAAAAAGGGGCCGGTGATATCGCTCAGTGGCACGGGCGCCTGCTGGCGCTCGAGGTCCTGAGGTCGACCCCCCGGTACCCACAGAAAAAAAAAAACAAAAAAAAAAAAAAGAAGAATTCTGCCTGTTACCTAGCTGCCCTTACATGTAGCTTTTTTTTTAAATATGAAAATGTCTCACTTTTAACATATTTTCACATTCTGTTTTTCTTTTTTTTTTTATGTGGGTATTGGGAGTTGAACTCAGGACCTTGTGCTTACCAGCAGGTGCTTGTGCCACTGAGCAGTATCACCGGCCCTCTTTTTCCTTTATGTGGGTACCAGGAGTTGAACTCGGGACCTCGTGCTTGCCAGGCAGGCGCTTATGCTGCTGAGCCTTATCACCGGCCCCACATTCTGTTTTTCTAAAAAAAATCTTTTGGTTTTTTTTTTGAGGTACTGCATATTGAACCCAGGGCCTCATATCTGCTGGACAAGTACTCTTAACACTGAGCTACATCCCCAACCTGTTTAAATATTATTTTGAGACAGTCTTGGTAAGTTGCCCAGACTGTCTAAATTTGCAGTCCTCATGTCTCACCCCAGTGTAGCTGGGATTACTGGCTTGTGCTAGTGCACTAGGCTCACATTCTGTTTTCCTGCTTGCTTTTTTTTTTCATTTAACAATGTATCTTGGAGATCATTCCATATCAGTGCATAAAGATTTGACTCATTCTTTTTTGACAGCTGCACACTATCCTGCTATACAGATGTACTATTATTTTGCCATATAATATTTTCTTTCACAAACAGTGCGGTATGGAATCACCTTGTATATGGGTCATTTTGCTGAAGTGGAGGAGAAATTTCCAGAATTGGGAATTGCTGGGCCCAAGAGCCTCTAAGGTTCAGTCCAGCTCTGCTTACTCTAGAGTTACTGGGACATAGAAAGCCAACACTGAAGAGTAGCTGTTAAGATACATGTGTGGGGCCGGTGAGATGGCTCAGCGGTGTAAGCGCCTGCCTGGCAAGCGCGAGGGCCCGAGTTCGACTCCCGGAACCCACATACGGAAAAAGGGCCGGTGATATTGCTCAGCGGCACGGGTGCCTGCTGGCGCACGAGGTCCTGAGGTTGACCCCCGGTACCCACAAAAAAAAAAAAAAAAAAATACATGTGTTACAGGCAGGTTGGTTAGGAGGACAGGAACCAGGAGCATCCAACCTAATCTAAGTGAGGTGAAGGGAGTGGCTTTTTGGAGGCAGTGCTTGCCCTGAGCCTTGAAGGAGCAGTCAGGTAAAGTGGAGAGCGTTACAAACAGGGGGATCCTGGGAGCCAGGAGATGGGACCCAAAAAGAGCATGCTGTACTTGGGGACTTTCTCTTCCATGCATCAGTCACTTCTTCATGTGTCTGGCCTTGGTCCTGGATATTAGGCAGATAAAGATGTACATAAATAAATTACAGTATGTTTCTGTTTTGTTTTGTTACTTGAAACAGGGTCTTGCTATGTAGCCATGCTGGCCTTGATCTCATGATACTTCTGCCTCAGTCTCCTGAGTGCTAGGATTACAGCCACCATGCCTGGCTATAATATCTTACGAAATAGGAAAGTAGGAGCATGTACAGTGATTCATTCTATCAGAGGAAGAGGTAGGAAACCATGGAAAATGGAAGGGAAGACTTTTTTTTTTGGTATTGGGAATCGAACTCAGGATCTTGCGCTTGCTGGGCAGGTGCTTGTGCTACTGAGCTATATCCCCGGCCCAGGAAAGACTTGTTAAAGAGGTAACATCTGAGTTAGAATTTAAAGAGGAATTTGAAAGGGGATTCAGATGTGTGGTTGTCGAAGTGTATTTCCCAGACCAGCAGCATCGGCATCACTTGAGGACTTATAAGAAGCACACATTCTCAGGTGATTTTGAGAACCACTGATAAAGGTACCCTTTAAGCAGACAGAAGAATGTTGTAAAGATAGGAAAGCCGAGTATGGTAGAGCACGCCTGTAATCCCAGCTCTCGGGGGGCTGAGGCAGGAGGATCACTGTGAGTTGGAGCCAGCCTGAGCAATATAGTGAGTTCACCCCTGCAAAAAAAGAAATAGGGAACCATAAAACTCCATGGTATTGCTGAAGTACAATTTGTATTTTTCTTTAATGGTACCAGAGATTGAACTCAGGGCCTCACAAATGCTAGGCAAGTGCTTTAGCACTGAGCTACACACCCAGCCCTGCAATTTGTTGTTTTAAAAAGTCATTTCATAAGGAAATGAGGGGAAAAAGGAAATGAGGTAAGCTAATAAAACTTGCATCAGCCAGCACTTGAGATTTCAAATAAAATGGACTTAAGCTATACCTATATCCCACATTACATGAGAATTCCAACTCTTTCTCTGTTACGGTTTGAATCTGAAGTGTCTCCCAGAGGCACCTGTGTTGAAGGCTTGATTCCCCAGTGCGGCAGTGTGCAGAGGGGAGGCCTTGAGAAATGAATGGATCTTGAGGGCTGTAACTTCGTTAATGGGTTAGTCCATTGATGAGTTTATAGTTTAATAGGAAATGGGGCCCACTTGGAAGAAGCGGGTCACTGAGAGCATGCCTTTGAAGGAGATAATTTGTCCCTAGCTCCTTCTCTCATTCTCTCTGCTTCCTGACCCTCATGAGGTGAGCAGCCTCCTTTGCCATGTGCTCCCATTGCCGTGATGTTCTGCCTCACCACAGGCCCTGAAACCAAGGAGCTGGTGGAATGTGTCCTGAAGGCTTTGAAACCATAAGCCAAAATAACCATCCTTCTGTTTTGTTTTGTTTTGTTTTGTTGAGATAGGATCTCACTATGTAGCCCATGCTGGACTGATGCTTCTGCATCAGCCTCCGGAGTGCTGAGATTACAATCCATCCTTCCATTTTTAAATTGATTTTTCTTAGGTATTTTGTCATGGTGACAGCTTACTAACACACTGTGCAGGATTTTTGTCAAATTTTAACTCATTTCATTCTCATAACTCGGTAGAGCAGGAATAATTATCCTTACTTTCAGACCTCCTGATATTCCCTCAGACCACACCAAAGGTTCTTGTGAGGGGAGCATACTTTCCTGAAGATACGGGCTGACAAGATTTTACCATACAACAACACAAGTTTAAATTGGGTTTTAGATTGTCCTTTTCTTTTTTTCTTTAATGTGGGTACTGGGATTCGAACTCAGGACCTTGTTTGCCAGCAGGCGCTTGTGCTGCTGAGTGATATCACCGGCCCTTTGTTTCCTTTATGTGGGTACCAGGAGTTGAACTCAGGACCTCGTGCTTGCCAGGCAGGTGCTTATGCCACTGAGCTATCTCACCGGCCCTAGATTGTCCTTTTCTTAAGAGACCTCCCCCACCCCAGCATGCAGAGTAGAAATGTCTCGTAGGCCACTTGTTCTGTAGGATGCAGCTCCTTACCTTGTGTTTGGATTTCTTTCCTTCCCCTTTGTAGTCCAGTCCACTTCTATTTTCTGTTTTCCCCACCTCCCAATTTCTATTAATTTCTTTTGGTAGATAGTTAATATCTATCTTTTCTTCTGATCTGTGCCTTCTAAGCCTATCTTCCATCTTCAGGGAGCTCATCAAGGTGTTTTCTCAAGCAAAGATACCTTCCTTGCTGGTGAAGCATTCTGGAGCCAACTGATGAAATAATTTTTTACTGTTCTATAATTATAATACAAAATTTTAAGTTTATTTAGGGGTCATTAGGTCAATTACCTTGCTTCAGGTGGCAGCATTTTAAACTCTGCCAAAAAAGTCATTGCTAACCTAATCTCATGCTTGTATAGTACTTTCAATTTACAAAGCTGACATGGCAGAAAAAGCAGATTTTTTAAACAACCCAGTCTTCTCCCATATAAGCCAGGCGTGTTAATTTTTCTCTTTCATTCCCTTCCATTCCTTCCCCTTCCCTTCTCTGTCCTCCTCCCCCTTTCTACCGGAATTGAACCCAAGGTCTTGAACTACATCCTTGGCCCCTCTTTTTTCCCCCTCAGTTTTTAAAAATTTATGTATGTTTGTAATGCACAGTAAATACAGTCATTGTGGGGGAATCGCATATAGCAACTTGATTCTTTTTGTTTCCCTTCCTCCCATCCCCAAAGCCCCTTCCTATCCTTTCAAAGAATCAGCTCTTTGAATCTTTGATCCTTTGTATTGTTTACTTTCAATTTCATTACTTTTCACTCTGATCTTTACAGCTTTTTTCCTTCTGTTTCAGATTTGGATTGTTCTTTTTTTTTTTTTTTTTTTTTTTGTGGGTACCGGGGGGACGACCTCAGGACCTCACGCGCCAACAGGCGCCCGTGCCGCTGAGCGATATCACCAGCCCCTTTTTCGTATGTGGGTTCCGGGAGTCAAACTCGGGCCTTCGCGCTTGCAAGGCAGGTGCTTACGCCGCTGAGCCGTCTCACCGGCCCGGATTGTTCTTATCTTTCAAGAACTTTCAGATGCATCATTAGGTTATTTATTTGGGATTGCTTTATTCTTTTTATGTGTGCATTTATAGTTCTATACTTCTGTCTTAGAAATGTTTTCATTGTGACCTGTAGGTTTTAGTATATTGTGCTTCCTTTGCCATTTGATTTTATTTCTTCCCTGATTTCTTCTGTGATACATTGATTGTTCTGTAATACCTTAATCTCCATGTGTTTGTGTAGTTTCTGTGGCTTCTTTTGCTGTTGATTTCTAGCTTCATTTTTGCTATGATCAGATAGTATGCAAGGTATTATTCTAATTGTTTTGTATTTATTTAAGCATACTTTAAAGATATGATCTTTGTTAGAAAAAGTTCCACGTGCTGTTGAGAAAAATGTGTATTACATTGTTGGCTGAAACAGTCTGTAGATGTCTGTTAAGTCAAATTTGTCAGTGGTGTGGTTTAACTTGGATGTTTCTTTGTTGATGGGGGGGATCTGATGAGAATGGGCATTAAAGGCCCCTACTATGATTGTGTTGGTGTCTCTGTTCTTTTAAGTCTATTAATTTTTGTTTTATGAAAGTTGGGTGCATGGACATTCAGTGCATAGATATTTACAATTGTTATCTCTTCCCGTTGAATTGTTCCCTTTACCTCAGTATGTAGCGGCTGTCTTTGTTTTGGGGCTCCTGTTGAATGGTGTATTATTTTCCATTCTTTCACTTTCAGTCTGTATACTTCTGAATGAGACGTGTCTCCTGTAGGAAATGTGTGTATGTTTGCAATTTGTGTTTTTAATCCAGTCTGCCAGTCTGTATCTTTTAGTTGGGGAGTTGAGATCACTGACATTGAGAGCTATTGTTGTAAAGTGTCTATTGAATCTTGTCTTTGCATTATTTTTTCAGTGCTGATTACTTTTTTCCCCTTTGGTGCTGGTGGCCTCCCTGTCTCTGTTTAGGTTTCTCTTAAGTGTTTTCTGTAATGCTGGTTTAGTGATCATCTGTTTCTTTAACATTCCTTCGTTGTGGAAAGTCTTTACTTCTCTATCAATACTGAAGGCTAATTTTGCAGGATATAAAAGTCAGGGTTGACAGTTGTTTTCTTTTAAGGCTTGCAAAACTTCACTCTAAGTTCTCCTGGCCTTTAAGATTTGTGTTAAGAGATCTGCATTTAGTCTGATGGGCTTGCCTTTTTGGTTACTTGCTATTTTTCTGTAACTGCTTTTACTATTCTGTCCTTTTTTTGTGTGTGTGTGGGTACCGGGGGGTCGACCTCAGGACCTCGCGCGCCAACAGGCACCCGTGCCGCTGAGCGATATCACCGGCCCCTTTTTCGTATGTGGGTTCCGGGAGTCGAACTCGGGCCCTCGCGCTTGCAAGGCAGGCGCTTACACCGCTGAGCCATCTCACCGGCCCCTATTCTGTCCTTTTGCTGAACTTCTGGAATTTCGATTATGATGTGTCATGGAGAGGTTCTTTTTTGATTGTGGCTATTTGGGGTTCTGTATGTCTCTTATACTTGAATATTGAATTCTTTCCCTAGATTTAGAAAAATTTGATGGCACAAAGACAGACCAGACAATGGCATACAGTAAAAACCAATTAAAAAAAACAACTGTAGGGCTGGTGAGATGGCTCAGCGGCGTAAGCACCTGCCTTGCAAGCGCGAGGGCCCGAGTTCGACTCCCGGATCCCACATACGAAAAAGGGGCCGGTGATATCGCTCAGCGGCCTGGGCGCCTGCTGGCGCGCGAGGTCCTGAGGTCGACCCCCCGGTACCCACAAAAAAAAAAAAAAAAAAAAAAACAACTGTAGCCAGGTGTGGTGGCACACGCCTGTAATCCCAGCACTTGGGAGGCTGAGGCAGGAAGATCGCTGGGAGTTTGAGGCCAGCCTGGGCTACACAGTAAGTTCAAGGTCAGCCTGCACTACAAAATGAGACCCTGTCTCAACAAACAAACAAACAAACAAAAAACTGTGCCACCATTAACAATAGAAATCAGCAATAATAGATTCAAAGACAAACCCATTATTGACATACCAAAGAATCAATAATAACTACAACTATACCATCTTTATCAATAGAGAGATCTGCAATAATAATGTAGACTCAAAGACAAATTAAATATTGACATACAGTAAATATCTACTAAGCACCAACTGTACCACCATTGACATATTCACAACAGGGCTGTAATTCGTAAGTCTCACTGCCAGGTAGCTTGAACCACCCAGTGGTACAAGCATGGCTGTGCCATGCATTACCATAACACTTGTACCACCAGTGCTACAAGCCACCCAATGGCACAGTCATACATGTACTACTGGTGGTACAAGCCACCCGAAGGGACAGTTATGTATGTACCACCAGTGGTTCAAGCAGGCAGGAATGTGTTAACAGTAGAAATGAATTTAGCAGTGATGGCATAGAGTCAACTAAATAGCTACAAATTAATAAAACAACAGTAATAATAAAAATGGAAGGGTATGGGTCGGTGAGATGGCTCAGCAGCGTAAGCGCCTGCCCGGCAAGCGCGAGGGCCCGAGTTTGACTCCCGGAACCCACATATGAAAAAAGGGCCGGTGATATCGCTCAGCGGCACGGGTGCCTGCTGGCGCGCGAGGTCCTGAGGTCGACCCCCAGTACCCAAAAAAAAAAAGAGTAGAGAAAGGAAAAATGAAAAAAGTAAATTTAAAAAAAGAAAAGGAAGATGAGAGAAAAGTGAGATGAAAAAATCTAATTAAAGAATAAAAATTAATAGAATTAGGTCAAAGTAACAGAAAAATAAGAAAAGAGAAAAAGCAGAAGATGGGGGGGCACAAAAGCAAAAAAATCAAAACAAAACACCAAAAAGAGGCATGAGTCCAGAAAATTTCTCTGCATATTTGGGTGAATAGTTTCTTTCTATGTCCAGTGTCATCTGAATCCACCAGATACAGGTGGGGAATAGTATGTCACAACTGGGGCCTATTTTGTTTCCATGCGCAGGTTTTACTGTGTGAATGTGGAGTCTTCTGCCTTTCAGTCAATGGTGTGGTGTCTGCCTGGGGGCTGTTTGCACTCCAGCACTGTTAGTTTTTTTGTTTTAAGTTTTTTGAGAGAGGGTCTCACTATGTAGCCCACGTTGGCCTCGAACTCACAGTGATCCTCCTGCCTCAGCCTCTCCCAAGTGCTGGGATTGGAGGTGTGTGCTGCTACACCTGGCCTCCAGTGCTCTTTTGTACTTTATGGCCTGTGGCTCTTGAGGTACCGCCCTTGCTCCAGAGGACCCTTTGTCCATACACCCCCAGATGTGGCAACTGTCCAAGCCAAGGCATATCTCTGATCACATTGGGAGGTGGGAAGAGCAAACAGACCAGTGAGCTCTGTGCAGGAAGTTAGTAGTGAGGGGAGACCAAGCAGTCTGCTAGAGTTATCATCAACACTTTCAGACCCAACCTCCTTAGAACACCACAGGACCAGCCTGGCTTTGTACCACAGAGGGCAGGGCTGCCATGTCTTTACAACGTGAGCTCACCACTACTTAAACTTCTCGGGTCTGCAACTAGCCTACCCCTTCTTCATGACTATCTCTCGTGCCTGTCTCCCACCTAGTCACTGTGGTAGGGTGACCCCAGAGACCCTGAAATGACTTCTAATTCCCAGGGTAACTCAATTTTAAACAATAAACCTCTTCCCAAAATGGCTTCTGATTATATCACTCCCAAGTACGGCAGATGCTGCAGTGAATTTCTTCTCCAACTGTAGCTTGCCATGGAGAAGGAGTCATTTTCAGATTAAAGCCCCAAGCTATGTTTGTAGCTTATATTAGCTGTGATCAGACCTTTTCTGTTTTGAGTCAGCGTCTTACTAAGTGCTCAGGCTTGACTCAAACTTGCCATCCTTCTGCCTCAGCCTCCAAGAGTACTGGGATTACAGGTGTGTGCCACTGCATCCAGTTTATTTTTCAAAGGAAGAGTACCACCTGGTCTTCAGATAGGGACACCTGGAGATTTGGCAAAAATTGCTGATACTCATATGTCTATCAACAGATAACTAGATTAGTAAATTATTGAACAAGACTGCATAGTTACTGGGGGACAATACTGATATAAAATGTTCAGTAGAGAAATATTTAAAAGTGTCATGAGGGCCAGTGAGATGGCTCAGTGGCGTAAGCACCTGCCTGGCAAGCACAAGGTTCTGAGTTCGACTCCCGGTACCCCCATAAAAGAAAAAGAGGGCCGGTGATATTGCTGAGTGGCACAGGCGCCTGCTGGCAAGCACAAGGTTCTGAGTTCGACTCCCAGTACCCACATTAAAAAAAAAAAGTGTCATGAGAACTATGTATTGATGAAGGAAAAAGCCAAAAGAGAGCAAGAAGAGGGGATGGACTATAGCTCAGTGGTAGAGTGCTTGCTTGGCATGTGTGAGGCCGTGGGTCTGATCTCAGCACACATACAGAAAATTTGATGGGGGGGATGATTTGTTGGGGTGGCAAAGTCATGGCAGAATTTTTCTTTTAATTTCCATTAATTTTGTGTTCATATAATTGCAGAACTCAAGGGAGAGTCCAGAATTTCCTTTCCCATAATAAGCTCTTTGACTATAAACCAGAGATTTTCTTGGCCCTGTAGCTTAAATTCATTCTGATATAATTTATTATTTGTATTTGCATCTTACTGTGTTCCCAGTGGAAAAGATAGCCTTGTGGGTATTTGTGCAGAACTCAGGAGACACAAAGGCATTTCTGTAAAAGTAGATTTGGAAGTTGGGTATGGTGGTGCACACATGTAATCCCAGCACTCTAGGAGGCAGAGACAAGAGGATCACTAGTTCAAACCCATCCTGGGCAATTTGATTTAGCAAGACCCTGTCTCGAAATAAAACATTTTAGGCAAGGCTAGATGTAGCTCTGTGCCAAGGCCCTGGTCTTCAGTACCACAAAAAAAAAAAAGAAACGTAGATTTGGAGATAGTATTTTTCCTCCTTAGGGCCCATTTTACTAATTGCTGTACTTTTCTGATCTTGTAGGTCTGTGTCTTTTCCTTTAGACCACTTTTAGTGGCTTTTGCTTTGAAAAACTATTTCACACTTCAATACAGCAGGATGCAGTCGAAGCTCTGTGTGACGTTAAACAAAAATAAAACCTGTAGCTTGGAAACCTGAGTTTCAAAGTGTTGTCAGTTCTTTTTTTAGTGATCACTTAGACTGTCGGTGGCGTAGGGAATTGAGAGTAACTTGAAAAATGACACACTTTAGCTTTTATCAGTTTAAGGAATTTGCGACGTCACAGGTTGCTAGGATGTGAAATTCATGCTGGACTGTGTTAATGAAGTGTTAGTTACAAATTGAGAGAGAAAAGGATCCCTTTCACAGTTATAGACAAGCTATTTGCACTTTCCCCCACCATTTTTGCTTTCCTCGGTTTTGTGTGAATATTAAATCCCTGCGGAGAGCTGTTTGAGGAGATGAGTAGTAGCTTGTTACCAAGAAGGCGAGACTTAGAGAAGCGTACAGTCCTCGTGGCTTCACATGGGCCTCAGGAAAACTCCCAGAGAACACATTCTTCTTCTAATGTTTTGCTTAAACTGTGATAATAAAACATAATGCACATACTAAAAAAAAAGTCTTCCTTATTTTAAAGTGTATAATTGAGCATTTGTATGCATGTGTGTTTTGCTTTGTTTTTTTTGTGACACCAGGGATCTGACCCCGGACCTCAGCACCTGCTAGGTAAGCATCCTACCTAGCTGCATGCTCAGCCCTCAGGGGTTTTTAGCGTATTCATTTTTTATGCACCCGTCTCCACTGTCTAACTCCAGAACATTTACCTCAGCCTAGAAGGAACCCTATCAGCAGTCATTTCTTATCACCCCTCCCTCCAGCTCCTGACAACCACAGTCTACTTTCTGTCTCTGTGGATCTGTGTATTTGGAACATTTCATATAAAATAGAATCATATAATATATATAGCCTTTTGTGACTGCCCTTCTCTTAGCGTAGTGCTTCTAGGTTTGTCCACGTTGTAGGGTAGTGTAAGGACTTCATTCCTTTTTATGGCTGAATTATATTTTATTGTATGATGTGCCACATTTAGTTTATCTACTCAATTTGTGAACATTTAGGCTGTTCCTACCTTTTGTTTTTGTTTTTTTGGAGACAGGGTCTTGTTATGTGGGGCAGACTGGCCTTAAACTCAAGATTAAAGGTGCGTGCCACTCACACCTAGCTGTTTCTACCTTTTAACTATTACAAATAATGTTTTTATGAACATTTGTGTATAAGTTTTTTTTTTTTTTTGTGGGTACCGGGGGGTCGACCTCAGGACTTCGTGCGCCAGGAGGCGCCCGTGCCGCTGAGCGATATCACCGGCCCCTTTTTCGTATGTGGGTTCCGGGAGTCGAACTCGGGCCCTCGCGCTTGCCAGGCAAGCGCTTAAGCCGCTGAGCCATCTCACCGGCCCCTGTGTATAAGTTTTTATGTGATGCAATTACTGATTGAGCATTCCTAATCTGAAGTTCAAAATGCTCTGGAATCCCAGACTTTTTTGTGCGCCCATGGTCAAAAAGTTTCAGATTTTGAGCTAGGCATGGTGGTGCATGCCTGTAATCCCAGCTCTCTGAGAGGCTGAGGTGGGAGGATCTCAAGTTTCAGCCAAGCCTGGGCATTTTAGCTACTTAGTGAGACCATGTCTCAAAATTTAAAAAATTAAAAAGAGGGGTTGGTGATATAGCTCAGTGGCATAAGCGCCTGCCTGGCAGGCACGAGGTCCTGAGTTCGACTCCCGGTACCCGCATATTAAAAAAAAATTAAAAAGAGATAATAGCTAGATCTTGGAAACAGTGTATATTTCCATCAACAGATGAATAGATAAGGAAAATGTATTTATACACAACAGAGTACTACTGTACCATAAAGAAAGATAAATTTGAGGCATTTGTAAGTAAATGTATGCAAATTGAGAACTTAATGTTAAGTGAAAGAAGTCAGACACCTAAGCATAGTTAAGTATCGCATGGTTTCTCTTACATGAGAAACTCAAAAATGTGTACATACAAATAAAGAGAAACATAGAAGATAGATAAATAGGAACTAGGGAGAAGTTCAAATAATTCCCTAAATTCCCTACTCCCCTGTTCGAAAGTATTTTAATATATATGTTAATTCACTCCATTTATACTACTAGTTTCTCTTAGTTCATTGAAAAGCAAGTTTTGTGCTATTATCTGTTTCTTTTTTATAAGAGAATCTTTTATGCCTGTGCTTGTACACTGAGACACTATTTGAAGATATGTTATGAAATTTTGGTTTATTTTCACATAAAATAATAAAAAGAGTTGGGGTTGTAGCTTAGTGTGAAGGCCCTCAGTTCAACCCCCAGTACTGAACCAAAAACAAGCACAAAACCAGAAAATGTTTCAGATTTTGGAGCATTTTGGATTTTTTTTTTTTTTTTTTTATGTGGGTACTGGGAGTTGCTCAGGACCTCAAGCTTGCCAGGCAAGCGCTTACGCCGCTGAGCCATCTCACTGGCCTGCATTTTGGATTTTTAAATTAAGGATACTCACCCAGTAAAGTGTATATACAAATATTCCAAAATCCGAAAAACTCCAAAATTGGAAACACTTCTGGTCCCAAGTACTTTTTTTTTTGGTGCCAGGAATCGAACTCAGGACCTTGCTCTTGCCAGGCAGGCGCTTGTGCCACTGAGCTATATCCCCGGCACCCAAGTACTTTAAAAAAAATAACATAAAAAAGACTAAGCTAGGTGTTGTGGCACATGCCTGTAAGTCCCAGCACTCAGGAACCTGAGGTGGGAAGTTTGCTAGTCCAGAAGTACAAGACCAGCCTGGGCAACATAGTTAAACTGTGTCTTTAAAAAACAAAACAGTGCCAAGCCTGGTGGCATACACCTATAATCCCAGCATTTGGGAGGCTGAAGCAGGAGGAGTTTGAGGCCAACCAGGGCTGCATAGTGAGTTCAAGACCAGCCTGAACTATATAGTGAGACCCTGTCTCAAAAACAAAATGAAACAATCAATAGACTCCATTCTCTTACTTAATTTTTTATATTACCCTCGACTGTATGTTTGTTTGTTTAGCAGTACTGGGGATTTGACCCAGGGCTTTTGCGCTGAGCACATCTCCAGCCAATTATTTATTTATATTTATTGAGACAGGGTCTTGCTATAGTTCAGGCTGACCTTGAACTCACTACGAAGCCCCAGCTGGCCTCGAACTCAACGGTGAGCCTCCTGCCTAGACTCCTATTGGGATTACAGGCTTGTATCACCATTCTCAATTCCCAGTTTTTTATTTTTTTGAGACAAGGTCTCACTAAATTGCTGAGTTGCCGGTCTGGGCTCAAACTTGTGATCCTTGCAACTCTGCTTCGCAGAGTGCTGGATTACAAACGTTCACCACCACTTCTGGTGTATGCGTATATCTGTGTATCCATATCTACACAGATATACAGATAAGATACTTAAATCGTTTAAATGATGTACTGTCTTCATGCTGATGACTTCACTTTTCTCATTCTCTCTTCAACCCATTCTACTTGGGCTTCTACTCTCATCATTAAAGTTAAAAAGTTAAAAGCCCCTGTCTGGGTACCAGCAACCTCCAGCTTGCCAAACCAAGGGCCAGTTCTCTGTCCTCACACTTCTTGACCTGCAGGCAGCACATGACATTGATGTGTCTGCTGCTACCAGTACTGCAAACTGGGGAATTTATGAAGAACCAGGATTTATTGCTTACAGTTCTGGAGGCTGGGAAGCCCAACATTAAGGCGTTAGTATTTGGTCCGGTGAGGACATTCTTGCTGCCTCCTCATCGCAGAAGGTAGAAGGATGAGGAAACCAGCCCCCTCCTCGAGCCCCTGTGTCAGAGCATCTAATCCCACTGCATGGGAGGAACGCCATGGCCTAAGCTCCTCTTTGTACTACCAGATTGGCAACCCTAGAATTTTGGAGGGGTCACAGTCAAACCACAGTACTCCTGGAGACAGCTCTTTTGGTTTCCACAGTACCACACACTGTTAACTGGCTACGACTCATATCTCCTTTTTTGCCTCTTTTCTGTCTAATGTCTTACATGTTGAAGTATCCTGTGCCCCCTGCTCTGCATTCTGTCCTTGGTGATGATATCTAGGCTGCTCTATGCTGATGCCTCCCACGTTAACATCTTCATTTCTGACTCCTGTGAACTCCATTTTCACATACACAGTTGCCTACTTGACACCCCCACTTATGGATCCAACAGGCATCCCACCTTAGCATGGCCACAGCAGATCTCTTCAGTTTCTTTTTCTTTTTCTTTTTTTCTTTTGTGTGTGGTGGGGAGGGGTGGAACTGAGGATTGAGCCTAGGGAGCACTGAGCTACATTGCCAGCCCTTCCTGTTTTTTATTTTGAGATAGAGTCTTGCTAAGTTATACCTAATACCAATTCTGTACACATTCTTTCAAAAAATTGAAGAGAAGGGAATACTTCCAGACTCATTCTATAAAGTAAACATTATTCCAATACCAAAACCAGAAAAAGACATTAGATGAAAATTACAGATCAGAAGTCCTTTGTGAACATATTTGCAAAAATTAACAGAAATGTTAGCAAATTGAGTTCCACGGTATATAAAGAGGATATCAAGTGGGGTCAGCTTCAAGTATTATTCTTCGCACTCCTCTCTGGTGCCTCTTGTCCTCACCTTGACTGGTCTCCTCACACATCCGTGCTGACCCATCTTCAGATGCAGGGGTTGGTGTTCTTCCCCTCTGCCAGTCTCTGGACCTCTGCCTGTGCAGGTCTTTCTAGTTCTCTGCTCCATAACTCAGGCTGCCATGAACTCCTCCGACTCTTAGCTCCATCTCCTCAGCCCCACACTGCAGCCTGGAGACTCCCCAGGCAGTGACCACGTACTCACAGGTCACCTTCCCTGTTGCTGTCCCGTGCTGCCTGCTGTCCAGTGCCGAAAACCATTGTTTCTAGTCCATCAAATTACTGAATCACATCTTACTGTCAGTGTAACAAAATTTGATTAACTCCCCTAATGTTGATACTTAAATTGTTTTCAAATTTTTGTGATATATATAATGCTAAAGTAAACTTTTTCATGCACATACCTTTTGCTGAATTATTTCCCTAACATGACTTGTCAGGCAGACAGTTACTGGATCAAAGGATGTGAAAATATTTATAGCTCTTCCATCCCTCACGGGATTATACAAATTTACAGCAATTCATGAATGAAGAATGTGAAGAATGTGAAATGAAGATGTGAACTGGTTTTGTACTACAAAAAAATTATTTTTATCAGTATCAAATATGTTACTTAAAAATAAGAGTCTAGCCAGGCATGGTGGCACACACCTGTAATCCCAGCACTCGGGAGGCTGAGGCAGGAGGATCACCAGGAGTTCGAGGCCAGGTCATGTTTCATAATAAGTTCAAGGCCAGCCTAAACTACATAGTGAGACCCTGTCTCAAACTACCCCCCCACCAAAAAAAAGTCTGCCAAAAAGCTTATACACACTTCAGTAGTTCGCCATACTAATAAATATCTGGAAGCTGATTGCCACCACTTTGAGCACCTCTTGTAGAGGCCAGAGGTAACTTGTATTAACCTCATGATGTCTCAGTAAATTTAGTATTAAAATATTTACACAAGTTTTTCTTTTCCTGATGCATACAGTGTTTATGGACTCTGTATAGACAGGTACACATGAACATACACAGTTGGACCAGCATACATTCACATTTGTTTACACGTTTCCATCACCAGAGGGGATGGACCACCGTGGCTGTCCGTGTCTCAAATTCAAAACCTTCCAAGGCCATTTGGATCAGGCGTTCACCGTTTGTCACACGTGGCAGTGGCCTTGAGTATTGTGCGTGGCCAGCACAGGCCTCTGCTCACTTGGAGCCAGTCAGCTAGGCTCAGGGAGTAAAGTCACACGGTACTGTAAATACGAACCACTTCCCCAGAACTGTGTTTGGAAAGGGCAGGAAAAAGAAGCAGTTTGTAAAGGTATATGGTAATTGCGATAGGTTGCTGTTTTCCAGAATCCCAGAAGAGGAAGGGATATAAAGTAAATAAATAGCACTAGTTATTTACTACTGTGGCACGAAGTCATGACTTTCATTTACTTTTTTCCTCAACTGCTATTCACTCATTTGTGCAATTTATCTAACATATGTTTATTGAAAGATTTCTGAATGCCAAGCATAGTGCCAGGTGCCAGGGTTGCAGAAATAAGATACAGTCTCATGAGACAAATTGGAAAAAAAAAAAAAAGCTATGGGTTAAGTGCTATGATGAATTCACAGGGTTTTGTAGGAACATGGATGGTTACCTCAGTAAAGGCAGATAAATGTTATGAAGGTTCACTGATTATCTGTTGTTGTGTAACAAATCACCCCAAAACTTGGTGGCTTAAAATAACAATAACCAGCTGGTGTGCTCTGGGAGGCTGACACAGGAGGATTGTAATTTCTAGCTCAGCCTGGCCAACTTAATGACTTAGCAAGACTCTGTCTCAAAAAAATTTTTAGCCAGGCATGATGGCACACACCTGTAATCTCAGCACTTGGGAGGCTGAGATAGGAGGATCCCTGTGAGTTTGAGGCTAGCCTTGGCTATATAACGTGTTCAAGGCCACCCTGAACTACATAGTGAGACCCTGTCTCCAAAAAAAAAAAAAAAAAAAAAAAAAATCCAAAAAAAATTTTTAAAGAGCTGGGGATGTAATTCAGTGCAAAAGTCCTGTATTCAATACTTGTACTGAAAACAGAACAAAACCCCACAATAGCCATCTATTTTCTCCTGGTTTCTGTGGGCTGGGTCAGGTCTTTAGAAGATCCTGCTTCGCTGAGAGGGGCAGTGCTCTCATGATGTTGCGGTCGAGTGCTGGCCAGGGCTGGAGTCGTCTACAGGATCACTTCCATGGTGGCTCACTGCTGTGGTGGGCAAGTTAGTGCCTCCTCGGATGTCCTCATGACCTGGCCACTGACTTCCTCCAGAGCATGTGATGGAAGAGCCCGTGGGGAAGGTGCAGTGCAGTGCTGCCACAGTGTTTGGCCACGCCTGTTAGCTGCAGTTTGGGGTGGAGTGGGTTTATGCAAGGATATGGGTATCAGTATCAGAAGGTAGAATTACTTGGGGCCACCTCTGAGGCTGGCCACCTCCAACATCTGTGACAGACTCTCATTTGAATAGAGTCTCAGTGTAACCAGGAGTCTGGTGCATGGGACCAAAAGAATTTGAAGCAGAGAGTACAGGATGGAAGTGCAAGGTGGATGCGGCTGGTGAGGGAGGCGTGCGGAGTGTGGACGGACTGACCACGTCAGACCTCGTGTTGTCAAGAGAATGGCTCTTCCTCTGGGGGTGCTGGTGGGATGGCGAGGGGTACGTAGCAGATGGCGGGGGTCATTTGCCTCTGTTGGCAGTAAGAAGCAGCTGAGAGGACGGAGTCCCTGGGGAAGGTGGTTGGGGAAACTGGCAGGGGGTGTGACTGCCCAGGAAGACCTCAGAGTGAGAACAAGGCACAGAGGTTTATAGGTGTGATGCGGACTAGAAGCCAAGGAGAAAAGCCAGGAATAGAAACCGGTGTTTTTGTAACTTTACTTTGAAAAAAATACTTTTATACTTTTTCCATTTTCTTAAAAAAAAATCTCAGATTCCATTTAAGGATTTATGGTCTGATTTAATTTTTAGCATCTAGCAGCCACATTAATCTCTGACATCAGCCTTTCTCAGCTCCCAGCTCTGGGCTCCTCTCTTGGTGGCATTCAGTGTCCCCATCTACTCACAGAGAAGCAGCTTCAGGATCTCAGCAGCTGCCAGAATAGACGAGTCTGTGCTGCTTATGACAGCCTTTGTGCTTCCTGCCAGATGCCCGTGGAAACCTCAGCACAGGAGACAGGACTTTAGGTCAGGAGCGCAGGAAGCAGCCAGGGGTGGTGACAGTTGCTTGTGATCCCAGCACTTAGGAGGCTGAGGTAGTATTGCAAGTTCAAGGCCAGCCTGAGCTACATAGCAAGACCCTATCTCAGGGAAAAAAGGGGGCACGAAGGGTCCTATCCCTCTGACCACAAGAGGCCACAGGAAATGGACAGAACCTTTCCCCTCCTGTACACTTGCAAGCACACACTTGAACTTATAGTGACATCTAACCTTTGCATTGTGAGCAAACTTTGTCTTACAGGAAATGGCAGGATTGGCAAATAGGAAGGAATATACTGGAGACAGCGTTAGAGGACTGGCACCTTTAAGCACGTCCATTTAATTTTTTAATATTCCTTCTGAATACCTCAAAAATGCCTGCATTAATCCTAGTTTTCCAAAGTTTCTGCCTCTCAGTACCCCTGTAACAACAGGAGGACAGCTATGGTGATGTGGCAGACTGCTCAGACTGTTTCTGCCAGCTCCCTGGCTGCTTTCTGGAAGGTTTCTATAGCAACCAGAGGCAGGAAAAACCTGCCCGCCCAGCTTAGCAATATCATATCTGGCCCCTGTTGGGAGATTTAGGGACAGCCTGTGAGGAAGCGAATGTTTTATGTATATGTATGGCTGAACCTTGCAGACTGTTAAGAATAGAGTCCCCTGCTCCTTCCACTCTTCTGCCCACTGCCCCAGGCCCTGGCAACCTGCCAGCCCCTTTGTTGCCGCGTCCAGCTGCCGCACATGCTCCATACAGGCTCTGCACTTGCTGTCCCTTCTCCTGGGCCCTCCCCTCAGCTGGCCAAGGACTCCATCCCTGCTTTCTTTGGTCTTTGCTCAGCTGTCACCTTGTCCTCAAAGGGCTTTTGTAACTGATATATTTAGCCCCTCTATTCTGGTGCTCCCCATACTTTTATCTTGCTTTGTTTCTCTCATACTACTGCAGTTACCACCATCTTTTTCTGCTTACTGTCCGGTTCTCTATACAGCGTACCAGCCTGCCCTTCTTTTCCCTGCTGTATCTCAGCCCTCAGAACCATGCCGGGCTCCCAGAGTGCTCAGTCATTGTTTGCTGAGTGATGCATGAGTGGGAGGCTGCGAGGTCAGGAAAAGGGAGCTGCGTATTGAGAGTTATTTGTCTTCTCAGCCCCTTCAGTCCTCCATGGCCAGATGTAGCTCTTTGCTTCCATTTCAAGTACCCTCTTTCCCTTGATGCTTTTACTCTGCCCTTCCAGAAGCAACAACCAAATCCTCCCGTTTGGGGTCATCAGTAATGTGGAGTCTTTCTCATGATCTCAACTTGGATATGTTATGTTGAGCCAGATGTAGGTTTTCACAGATGAATATGAGCAATTTCATATGGCTCAACCTGACAGCTTTCAGTACACCACAACGTAGAGGCCCAGATACTAACGAACAGTAACTTTCTAGAAGTTATCAGGATTATGAATTGCCTAAGTCTGAGAGTGTGCTGAAGGCCTTATTTGTATTATCTCACTTAATTCTCGTAATCTTGGTAAAGCATAGGTGTTACTTCATTTTATGGGTAAGAAAATGGAGATTCAAAGAAGCGAAGTGAAACTACCCAAGGTTATGACCAGTGGCAGCTGGCAGAGCCGAGAGTGGAGTCCATATCTGACTGGAGACCTCTTCCCTTTCTGTCCCCATGCAGAGGGTGAGCACTAAAGCCACTGCACCCTCAGGCTGCTGGTGGTTACTCACTCACAGCAATAAGCTGTCCCAGGGCTCCCAACCAGTAGGTGGTGGGGTAGCCACACTGGGTCACATTCTCAGCCTTGTCCAGCTGGTGGCCCTGGTGAGGCTGCATGGTGCTGTAGCAGCACATTGTTGGGAGTCTGTTACAGAACCATGTGCCACTCTCTTGTAGGCTTATTTTCTCTTGTATGAGGACAGAGATATGAACTTCAGAATGTGTTGAGGGTTGAATGACAACAGGTGATTTCTAAAACTTCTAGCTCAGAGCTGGGCATTGTGGTGCACACCTGTAATCCCAGCATTCTGAGAGGCTGAGGCAGGAAGATTGCAAATTCAAGTCCAGCCTGGGCCATTTAGTAACTTAGCGATACCTGTCTTAAAATAAGAAGTAAGGGCTGGGGATTTAGCTCACTGCAAAGGCCCTGGGTTCTATCACCAGCACCTCAAAGAAAAAGTAATAGGAGCACTTGGGAGACTAAGGCAGGGGGATCACTTGAGCCCAGAAGTTCAAGACGAGCCTGAGCAACTCAGTGAGACCCCATCTCACAAAAGATGGAAAAGAAAAAATACGGTAGAGCAGACTGCTGGTATGGAAGGCCAGTGGAGGGCAGGTGGAGGTGTTTCCCAGAGTTGAGTTGAGTGAGTCCTCAGAGATTCTGGCTCAGCAAAACCTGCTCCGGAGGCATGGGTGTGGCTGGGCTGTGTTCCTTTTCTCCCTGAAGAACACTGCCCGGAAGGCTGTGTGTCTGGTTCTGCTTCTTAGCAAGCAGGGACTGAGCCCAGTGCTCCTTGTTTCACAAAGCTCTTTCGAGAACATTGGTTTTCGAGAACATTGGTTTTCTAGTGTCTTCAAAGTGCATCCTGTCGGAATATTCACAGTGGAGGGTGGTCTTTCAGACCCTTCTTCCCATCCCTTCTATCCTCTTAAGAAGACCCCATAATAAAAAAGAAATAGTCCAATTGAAAGAGGGCAGAGCGTGGCTTTTTCTTTCCCTCGTCCCTCCCCACTGCTGGGGCAGTGAAGCGGTGCTGTGTGAAGGCCTTGCCCTTCAGGACGGGGCTGTGCAGTGACGCCGTCCTTTGCTCTCCTGACAGGCAGATGTTTCTGGTGCAGATGAAGCCTGAAGCGCTTTCCAGCTGTCAGAGGTCGGGATAGTAAATGTCTAAGCCTGGATCTGCAGAACCAGCTGGTGGCTCGGCACCATGTCAGGTGAAGCATGACTGGGCTCTCACCCGGAGCCATAGGTGGGGAACTGGCTTCTGTTTCCATAAACAGACACCTGGACAAGGGCAACTGACAGGAAAGGGAGGCTGGCTCCAGGTCTGGGACGGTTGCTGAGACGCTCTGCTTGGGTCTCCACACTGCCCAAGTTGTGTCTCGCGGAGGCGGCGAGGAGATGGAGTCTGATTCTGTTTTGTAACATGCTGCTGCTTTTGCCCTCCCGTCCTCCTGCACTCAGTATCCACTGTGGGAGGGCGGGAATGCCTGGCTTGAAATTTGCCTCTGCATTTTCTTGATCGTTCTCCTCTCCCCGGTCCTCTTTGGTTGTAGGAAGCCACATACCTTCTGTCAGTGGCCCCTTCTCAGCGCTGACTCCAAGCATATGGCCCCAGGAGATCCTGGCCAAGTCCACCCAGGTACAGCATTGGCGCAGGCAGGCACCGGCCCGCAGGGCTCCTGGGCTGTGGGGAAGGGGCCCTCTGCAGGTTGTTGGAGAACGGGTGACCAACTCCACTGTGTTCATCAGCAGAGATGGCAATTTAGCTTCAGGAGCCTGTGTGAATCAGTGACTAGGTGGGAGGAAGAATATTGTGGGGACACAGAAATGCACACAACATGTTTTTTAGCTTGATATTAACAACCTTTGAATTCTGAGAAAAACAAGGAAAATGGCAGGAGAGTTCAGAGAAGGTGGTCACCCTGTACTTGGATGATGACCAGAGCAGGCTTTATGAAAGGATAACCTTTGGTCTGAGTGGAATTTTAGCAGTCAGCCATAGGGTAGCATCTTTTAGAAACTGTGGTCCCAGGCTGGGGCACAGACGCCTTTCTTCCTCACCCTGTTTCTAGAAGGAAGAGTTGGCAGAGCAGTCTGAGTTTTGCTATGATGAGTTTGGTTTCCGTGTGGACAAGGAAGGTAAGATTGAGCCCGCCTTGTGGTCTTGCTCATGTCCTTGAGAACTCCTGCTTCTGTGACTTGAATTCCACAGCATGTGACCGCTCAAGCACTGGATCTCACTACTCCAGACCTAAAGACAAAAGCATAGCTCGGTGCACTGCTGCTGTCATAAGCACAGTGTGTGGAAATCTCTGTGGGGCCCTTTTTTTTTTTTTTTTTTTTTTTTTTTTGTGGTATGAGGATTGAACCCAGGGCCTTCACACTGAGCCATACCCCCACCCTCACCTTGCCCAGCTTTTTTTTTTTTTTTTGGTGGGTACCGGGGGGTCGACCTCAGGACCTCACGCGCCAACAGGCACCCGTGCCGCTGAGCGATATCACCGGCCCCTTTTTCGTATGTGGGATCCGGGAGTCGAACTCGGGCCCTTGCGCTTGCAAGGCAGGCGCTTACGCCGCTGAGCCATCTCACCGGCCCACCTTGCCCAGCTTTTTAAAAAATTTTTGAGATAGTCTTACTGAGTTGCCCAGGCTGCGCTCAAATTTGTGATCTTCCTGCCTCAGCCTCTCAGAGTGCTGGGCTTACAGTTGTGCACCTCTGTGTCTAACTGTGATCTCTAATTATTATGAGATTAAATTATATTAATCTTTACCTCATAATAAAAGCATAATATTCATTGTAGAGAAACTGAAAAATACAGAACTTTAGCAGGATAAAGAGTGAAACAAAACTAACCCCTAGTCCTGCTGCCTGAAGATAACCGCTGACATGGTAGTATGTTCCTCTCTGGGCCCTGTGTGTGTGGATCTGGCTGAAAGTGCTTTCCATGACTTCAGACGGCACCGTGTGCACGGTACACTGTAAGCATTTCCTGTGTCAGTGAAGGTTCCCGAGCTACACTCACTCCCCGGCAGCACCTGGTCTCTAGTCCAGCATCTCCTTCAACCATCTTTGTGCAAGTGGGCCCTGGGCTGGTGCCCAGTGGGCTGTGGGGAAGGCCAGCTACTCGAACCAGGGCACTCTCCTCGGGCTACAGCAGTGGCTGGAGCAATCATCTTCCACTTCCGGCCGCTCATATTTCCAGTTCTAACGTGAGCTCTCGTCGTTCTGACCTGCTGGAAGTTAAACACACAGGTTGAAAGGGACGTAGGGAACTTCCCAGGATGGCGGGAACTGGATCTCAATGGGTCACTGGATTAGAGTCTACAGTGCTCAGCGCCACACTGAAGCAATTTCACATCTAGTTTGTTTACTGATACTGGTCAGAATGTGCACTTAAGAGTTGTGCCATTCTGTTGGGAAGTCCTCAAGGTGGCTGTTTTTGAGCGCTGGGCCAAGGGCATGGGTCGATGAGAAGGTGGCTCTGCAGGCTCAGCACACAGAGGTTGCTGGGTGCTGCAGGACCTCCTCATCTTCCTGAGTTCAGTGAGTATCTCAGGAAGCCAGCAGTGGGTTAGGGTCCTTTCCTGGCTGTGTCCCAGTGCCTCAGCTCACGATGGCATGGAGCTCCCACTGTGGGGACAGACAGGCTGGGAAGATGGTTCTGGGCACAGTGGTGGGGAGGGGAGTTGTATTAGATAAGGTGGCCGCAGCAGGCTCCTTGGAGGAGACGCTGGAGTAGACCAGATACAGCCCCAGGTTGTGGAATGGAGGAAGCGAGAGATAAGTGGCAGGGGGTGAGGACAGGGCAGGGCTGGGAGAGGCAGATGGTGGAGGCTGGAAGGCCTTTGGCTTTGAGTCCGAGAGGAGAGTCACGAGTGGGTTCTGCGTGGTGACGTGATCCAGTGTCATGGAAGGGCCGTGGCAACTGCTGTAAGGGCCGTGCTGTGACCCAGATGAGGGACTGTGGCGTGACCTGTGCCAGTGGGACCCGCTGTGTTTGCGGTGGGTTGAGAGCAGGATCTGGGGGAGGTGGCCCTGCGGGGGAGCGTGGAGGTGGTGGTCCAGAGCTTGGGGTGTCTGGGGAGTGGGGAGAGCTGTGCGGGCGGAGTGACCAGGAAGCGGCCCTGTGGTCTGGATTTTGTGGCAGCACCTGGCCTGGAGACAGCTCTGAGCCCCATTGGGAGCTGCTGGGCTGCTGTGGGCCTTGGTGGGGATGGGGTGCGGGGCCCGCTGTCCTCCCGCCGCTCTCCCGTGGCAGCAGGTGCTGAGCCCGGGTCTGCCCCACTGACGGGCACGGCCCTGGTGGAGGACCCCCCACAGAGGCTGCGGTGGCAGGCCCACCTGGAGTTCACCCACAACCATGATGTGGGCGACCTCACCTGGGACAAGATTGCTGTCTCCCTGCCGCGCTCCGAGAAACTGCGCTCCCTGGTGCTGGCCGGCATCCCGCACAGCATGAGGCCACAGGTGAGACGCCACAGGGACCCACAGTAGTCCGGAGCGCCCTGGCCTGTGCCCAGTGTCTCGAGAAAGACAGTGCACATGTGGCTCCTTCCTTCAGCTGTGGATGAGGCTCTCCGGGGCCCTGCAGAAGAAGAGGAACTCGGAGCTGTCCTACCGCGAGATTGTGAAGAACAGCTCCAATGACGAGACCATCGCTGCCAAGCAGGTGACACAGGGCAGCCAAGTGGCTGGTTGGGAGAGAGCATGTGAGACCCACAGGAAGAATGTGTCCCCTGGTTGGTCTTTTTGGCAGGCCTGGCAGCCCTTGCACCCACGTGTGACAGTGGAGGGAACTTGCTCCCCTGGGTCCTTCATTGGTGGCAGGGAGAACTGTCCAGAGGGCCCAGTGTGTGGAGACACAGGACAGACGGGTCCTCGTTAGGAACAGTGGGATCTTAAACACAGATTCAGTCCTCGGGCCGGACCTGTCTTCTGTAGGCCAGGCATGAGGTTCCCAGTGACTGATAGAATCCTGAACTGGGGGCCCTTGACCTGGAGCGTAAGGAACCCTTATTCTGGGGTTTGCCTCCCTCCCTGGGCATCAGTCTCACGGCCTTCTTGTGGGGTGGCCCCCAATAGATCGAGAAGGATCTGCTCCGCACCATGCCCAGCAATGCCTGCTTCGCCAATGTGAACAGCATTGGGGTGCCCCGACTGCGCAGGATCCTCCGGGCACTAGCCTGGCTCTACCCAGAGATCGGCTACTGCCAGGGCACAGGCATGGTGAGAGCTGCCCCAGGAGGGTCGTACCCAGGGGTCTTCTCCAGGCCTGTGGTACGGTGTGATTTCTTCTTCCTGGGCAGCGGATGGGAGGTGGGGCTGACCTTAGGAGTCCCCAACAAGGGCTGGGCAGCTGCTTCTGCTCTCAGGCTGAGCCCAAGAGCCTTCTGGGGTCCCCGAGAGGCTCTTCCTGATTGGTCGCCCCACAGCACTGGCTGTACTCACCAGGACTTGGGTAAGTACCTCTTGTCCTCCTGCCTGGCCAGGTAGCTGCCTGCCTCCTGCTGTTCCTGGAGGAGGAAGATGCCTTCTGGATGATGTGTGCCATCATTGAGGACCTGCTTCCTGCCTCCTACTTCAGCACCACACTGCTGGGTGTCCAGACTGACCAGCGGGTCCTGCGCCACCTCATCGTGCAGTATCTGCCTCGCTTGGACAAGCTGCTGCAGGAGCATGACATCGGTGAGGCCCACAGCACCCTCCTCTGTGCCCGGGGTACTGGGACACTGCCTCTGATTTTGCAGCTCTGAGGCCTCAGGACACATCCTGCAGAGGGTGGTGGCCAGGCATGGACACAGTCATGTGTAGTCTGTGTCACTCCTGTTTCCTGGGTTCCTTGACCTGTTTCTACCTCTTCTCGTCCTCTCCTGTTTCGCTGCTCTTGGGGAGGTATCCTCCCCTCCTGCCTACGCTGCCTCTGGCCAGCTGCCCCAGCGACTCCCGTGCCTGTCCACAGAGCTGTCCCTGATAACACTGCACTGGTTCCTCACGGCCTTCGCCAGCGTCGTGCACATCAAGCTGCTGCTGCGCATATGGGACCTGTTTTTCTACGAGGGCTCCCTGGTGCTATTCCAGACGGCACTGGGCATGCTGCGCCTCAAGGTGCTCACAGGGTCCCCGCTGAGTGGACCACATGTGTGGGGTGGGGCATCTCCCAGGGGCCAGGGCAGAGGGTACCGGTATCCGAGGACTATGCGAGCCCCCGCCCCTCCCGCACTCTCACCGCCCAGGAGGAGGAGCTGATCCAGTCGGAGAACTCGGCGTCCATCTTCAACACACTGTCGGATATCCCGACGCAGATTGAAGACGCGGAGCTGCTGCTGGGGGAGGCCATGCAGCTGGCCGGCTCCCTCACAGATGTGGCTGTGGAGACCCAGCGTCGCAAGCACCTGGCTTACCTCATTGCAGACCAGGGCCAGCTTCTGGGGACCAGTACCACCACCACCCTTTCTCAGGTGCCCTGAGCAAGGAAGTCCCATCTCAGCCCCTGGCATGAGGCCTCTGTGGGTACCTGAGGGAGAGGGCTGTGGGGACACTGGGCCCTTCCCTGTTCTGCGCCTCTGCCTCCCCTCACACCCAGGGCCCAGTGCAGCCCATGGGCAGAGGACACTGAGGAGATGCAGGCAGGTGCCCCGCTGAGCCGCTGTCCCTGCTGCAGGTGGTCCGGCGCAGGACACAGCGGAGGAAGTCCACCATCTCCTCCCTGCTCTTCGGTGAGTGCTGGGCACAGCTGCCCTCCCAGCTGCTGTGGGTTTGCGCCTGCTCCCCTGGGGCTGGGCAGGGCCAGCTAGGTTGTTCTCTGTGCCCCCTAGGGGAGGATGACCTGGAGGTCCTCAAGGCCAAGAACATCAAGCAGACGGAACTGGTGGCCGACCTCCGAGAAGCCATCCTGCGTGTGGCACATCATTTCCAGTGCACAGACCCCAAAAACTGTAGCGTGGTGAGTGGGAGGGTTCCCCAGGCCTAACTTGGGGGCTCTCCTTCCCCAGGCCATTCCTGGGGCTAAGGCTTCTCCCCTACAGCGGTCCATTCTGTACATACACTATTTTTATTTTGAGACAGGGTCTTGCCAAGTTGCCCAGGTGGGGTTCAAACTTGTGATCCTCCTGCCTGTGATCCTCCTCCTAAGACCACCACACCTGGCTTGTCCACATCACTGCTGTCCTTTCTGGCAGGAGCTGACTCCAGACTACAGCATGGAGAGCCACCAGCGAGACCATGAGAACTATGTGGCCTGTTCACGCAGCCACCGGCGCCGGGCCAAGGCCCTCCTGGACTTTGAGCGGCATGACGATGATGAGCTGGGCTTCCGCAAGAATGACATCATCACGGTGTGTGGAGGTCTCCGCGTGCACACAGGCACACACACCCCTTCCCTGCCAAGGGCTCTGCTTCTGAAACGGGGGGTCTCAGCGGCCGGGTGCTAAGGACCTGTGCACAGGCGCCTGAGCCCTGTCCTGCTGCTCCTCCTGTACAGATCGTGTCTCAGAAGGACGAGCACTGCTGGGTGGGCGAACTGAACGGCCTGCGAGGTGAGCCTGTGCCCTTCCCCCACCCTGGCCTGGGGAGGAGGCAGTGGGCTTTCCTCCCAGATGGGTGCGCTGCCTCCAGGTGCTGCGTGGGCCCTGGGGACAAGGGTCAGGAGGGCCACTAGCTGCTCCTCATGGCCTGCCCTTCACATAGGCTGGTTTCCGGCCAAGTTCGTGGAAGTCCTGGATGAACGGAGCAAAGAGGTAAGAGGTGGGCAGGATGGAGTTGTTCTGGGAACTCTCCGGCCTGGGCCGTCCTCCACCCAGGCTGTGGGCGTGGGGCCAGCGCTTCTCAGGCCCCTTCCTCCACCAGTACTCCATTGCGGGGGACGATTCTGTGACGGAGGGGGTTACAGACCTCGTGCGAGGGACCCTCTGCCCAGCCCTCAAGGCCCTGTTTGAACATGGACTGAAGAAGCCGTCCCTGCTTGGAGGCGCCTGCCACCCCTGGCTGTTTATTGAGGAGGTGAGCTGCTGCAGAGGCCACGGTGGCCCTCGGGCCTCCCTTGCCAGGCCCTGGGGGGGGTGGTGGGAGCTAGTAGGGTGGTGCGCGTGCTCCCCAGACCCCATGGCTTTGACCAGGCCTGCCCCACCCCCACACGCACGGTTTCCTGTCCACCACAGGCTGCAGGCCGGGAGGTCGAGAGGGACTTCGACTCGGTGTATTCCCGCCTAGTGCTCTGTAAGACCTACAGGTAACGACCCAGGCTGCGCCATGCTGGCAGGCCCTGTGTGGGAGCAGGGCCCAGCACGCATGATGCTGAACTTTGGTCTTCTCAGGCTTGACGAAGACGGCAAGGTCCTGACCCCGGAGGAGCTGCTGTACCGGGTAAGCAGGGCCACTCTGGCAGTCCCTAGAGACCACTTCGGGCCAGTGGGGCACCCAAGTGACAGCCGTGCCTTTCCCCAGGCTGTGCAGTCCGTGAACATGACTCACGATGCAGTCCATGCGCAGATGGACGTCAAGCTTCGCTCGCTGATTTGCGTGGGGCTCAAGTAAGTGTAGAGCAGGTGCCCTGGCCTCCACTGAGGGCGCCCACGAGCTGCTGCGCACGCTGGGGGGCCGTGCGGGCAGGACCCCATGCAGCCCTCCTCCCAGCCTTATCCCCAGTGAGCAGGTGCTGCACCTGTGGCTGGAGGTCCTCTGCTCCAGCCTGGCCACCGTGGAGAAGTGGTACCAGCCCTGGTCCTTCCTGCGCAGCCCTGGCTGGGTCCAGATCAAGTGCGAGCTTCGGTGAGGACCAGGCAGGGTCCCGGGCCGGGCAGTGGAGGAGGTGGGCAGCCCGTGACGAGAGCCTCCCTCCCCACAGCGTCCTCTGCTGCTTCGCCTTCAGCCTCTCCCAGGACTGGGAGCTCCCTGCCAAGAGAGAGGTGGGTGTGTGGTTGTCCCAGGAGGGCAGCGTGGCCCCAAGGAGGCAGCACTGCTGGCCCCACCCCCTGAGCAGCTGTCCTGTGTGCAGGAAGAGAAGCAGCCCCTGAAGGAGGGTGTTCAGGACATGCTGGTGAAGCACCACCTCTTCAGCTGGGACATTGATGGGTGACGGTCCTGCAGCCACTCTGCTGTGCCCACACCTCAGAGCCTGCTGGCTCCCCAGGCAGTGCCTCCCTCAACAGCTGTGGGGCACAGGGATGGAGCTGGTTCAGGGCTTCCCACTCTAGGCTCCCACTGTTGCCTGGGGCAGAAGGTGGGTGCTTGGGCCAGCATCCCCCTCCCAAGTGTGGGGTCAAGGTGAGGACTTGGTCCTTAAGCAAGTGCCAGCTGCCTGCTGCAGTCTGTGAGAACCAAAAACCTGGTGAGGGTAGGAGGCCGCCCTGGTCAGTCTTTGCTCAGGAAGGGGGGTGTCAAGGGGATGTAAATAAACGCTTTGAGAAAGGACCTCGATGTCTGTTTAGCCAGGGCCACAAGTAACGGCTGCCTTTCTGGACCGACCTGGCTCCTGGGGCCTGAGCCAGCCCCATAGGAAGGCGGGATTAGGGTCACCATGTGGGCCCCAGCTGCAGGGGTGCCCCAGGATCCCTACCTCACCACCCCCCTTCCGTGGACACAGTAAGGTGGACTGACAAGTCATTGTTTTTGTTTTTATTTTAAAAAGTTCACACAGTTCCCACCTTTGTCCCAGCACTGGTTTTGGTGACTCTGTCCCTCCTCCCCTATGAAAGAGTCCAGCACGTGAGCCTGGTGGCCCCACAGCGGGCTGGTCACCTTGGGACAGGAGAGGCGGAGTTGGCTGCAGTGAAGCAGGGATGAAACGGGCAGCTGGGGAGCTCCTCGCAGGAAGGCCAGGAAGTCCTTCTGCCCTTGTGGCACTATGGAGCTGGACAGCAGGGAGAGGGGCACAGGCCGTGACAGGGTGTCTGCATGTCAAACACACGTGAGGGGTGGGCCTGGGCAGCTGGCCAGGCCTTGTGGCACAGCTCAAGGTGACCCTGCATCCAGCCCTTCTGTATGTGAAAGCAGGACAGGAAAACTGCACCTGTGTCCTGCACCCCCAAAAATATAGGCATATATTGTACGTTGATATGTAATATAGAAGTATATACACCTGTACAGAAAAGTGTTGCCCCCAACCTCTAAACAGTCACACTACACCAAGACACTAAATGGCAGGAAGCCCCCTCTAGGAAGCTGTGGAAGCCTGGGCCTGGCTGACGGAGGAGATGCCCGGGCACTGTTCCTCCACTGTCGACCGCCACAGCCCGACAGTGCACCTCTGACCTCACAAAAGGAGGTCGAATTGAAACGGCTCTGGCCAGGCCTCCAAAGCCCCAGCAGAGACCCAAGCTGCTGCTTGGCAGCTTCTCTTCCTCCCTGGGCGCACCAGAGCCGGAGCCAGCAGCGGCCCCAGTCACCCAGGGAAGGGCCAAGCGGGGACTGTGATTGTCAAGGCTCACAGCCACTCAGCCATGCTGGCTCCAGTCCCATAGCTCCCCCTGCTTCCAGCCCCTTCCCCAGCCCAGTCTCTGGAGAGAGCTACAAGCAGGAATCCCAGTGCAGCTGCAGGTCGTGACCATCGAGGAAGTCTGTGGAGAAGAGGCTGGGTGCGGCGGTGCTGAGGGGTGCCAGGCTGAGCACGGGCCCACCTGAGGACAGCTCGAGCCAATCCATGCTGTCCAGGTGGCTGTCGGCCAGGTCCAGGCCCACACTGCTGCTAGGCTCAGGGACAAAGTGCAATTCTGAGGTGTCCATGGGTGATGGGGGGTGGTCCAGGATGGCAGAGCTGCTCAGCATCTGGCTGTGGAGGTCATCGATGAGGGACAGGGGCTCTGGGCCCTCGTGGCCACCAGTCAGCAGGGGTAGCCCCGTGCTGCTCTCCAGGAAGTCCTCCAGGCGCCCTGGGAGCGTAGGCGAGCTGGGGGGAGGTGGCGCAGCCTGGGGGAGCTCAGCAGCAGGTGACGGCTGTGCTGCCAGGGGGGACCCGCAGACTGCTACAGAGGGCGGCTTCTCCTTCCCGGGTACAGACGGTGGCTCCTTGAAATCTGCTGAAATTTCTGCCAAGTGACAGAGTGAATAGTGTCAGAAACCAGGCCTGAACACAAAGAATGACGGCAGCCCCTTCCCCACAGAAAGACACATACATCGGGTCAGACTGAGACACAAGCACTAAAACTAGGAGACACTTAGGAGGAAATCTTCACGTTAGCTTTCCAGTAGTTTTTTAGTTGTAACACCAAAAAATAGACTGCTGCCAAGAGTGAAAAGGTTGCCCATGGAGTGGGAGGAGATACTTGCGAGTCAGGTGTTTATAGTGAGGAATATACTCAAAATACATAAACTCAGTAACAACCCGATTCAAAAATGGGCAAAGAACATTTTCTCCAAAAGAGATACACATGGCGAAGAGCACACGAAAAGATGCTCAACATCTCTGGTCAATAAAGGAAAGCACGTCAAAACCAAGGTGACCCCCCCGCCCCTGTGCTACTTCAGCAGAAAGTACAGGCGGCTCTGGGACAGCAGGTCTGAGCCCAGCCTGGACGGCAAAGCAAGAGCCTGTCTCAGAAAAGTACTGGCCAGGGGCTGGGGTACTGGCACTGGTGAGTGTTGGCGAGGATGTGGTGAAACTGGAACCCCCTGCACTATTAACTGTAAAACGGCACAGCCACTTTGGAACACAGCCGGTTGGCTCCTCAAAACCAAAAGAGGATCCAGCAATCCCGTTTCGGGATAAGTTCCCAAAAGAAGTGGAAGGTCTCCATGAGGTTTGGGCACTTGTGACAGCAACATTATGCTCAACAGAAGGCACAGTAACCCAAGTGCCCACGGGGGACAGACAGATGAACTTCAGGGACATCATGTTCCGTGAAACAAGCTGGGCATGAAAAGACACTGTTCACACACGGTGCTTAGATCACACAGGAGGGGGGCAGGGGCTGGGGAAGGGGCCTGGCGTGTTTTTAACAGGTCTGGCTTCAGTTTGCAATGAGAAGTTGCACGACATGAGTGACCCTCACGCCACTGAATTATGCATCTGAAGACGGCTGGAATGGCACATTGTTCTGCCCCCATTTCACCTCAATAGAAGAACCATGCAGCACCAGGCTTGCGCCCGCCCCTGCACCCATCCCAACTGCTCCCACTGTCCTGCCTACCTGTCCTGCCACTGCCACCTGCCCCCTGCAGGCACCCTCTCCTGCTGTCGTTGGACCTTCCTAGCCATTCCTTAGTGTCCCTTTGCGGACAGGCAGCACGCATCTGCTCTCTGCCATCCCTTAAATGGGGCAGTTCAAGGATGGCCGCCTCTCCTGAGGTTCGTGCAGGCCTCACCTGAGCGCCCAGCCCAGCCATCTGCAGCCTCAGGGTCCCCCAACCTGGGCTCCACAGCAGCTGGAAACGCTCCATAAGGCTTGAGAAACGCTAACCTTGGGACTACAACTGTGGAACCCTCGTTTTAAACAAAACTCAAACCCTGCGAAAGCACGGTTCTGGGGCTGAGCACTTGCTTTCCCTGCCCCTACCCCACCCCCACACAGTCGCCCTGACAGTGAGCAGGCTGCATGGACCCCGCCACACCCACCCCACACAGCCTTGCCCTCCTCCACAGGTTCTCCGCACCCCTGCTGCAGCCTCTGTCAGCAGCAAGGCCGCGGGACCTCGACAAGCAGCTGCTCTGCCCCCCACCTCTGCAGGAAAAGCTCCGCTGCACAGGCCCATGTGGGGAGGAGCAGTGGGTAATGGCTGAGGCTCCCTGCTGCATGACCCCCTCTCACCTCACCTGCTCTGCCCAGTGCTTGATCTCTGCAGTCTGCCCACCGGGCTCTTATCATCAGTCCCCTGCTCCACCAGCCTCACTCTGGACAAGCTCACTGCCAACTCCCAAATGCCTATCCCATCTCGCACTTCTCCCCACCGTCCCTGCAGACCTCTCCCAGCACATGTCATTCAGGCTGAAGCCGCTTCCACCCTGTCACCTTCATCCCAGAGCCTCAGGCCTCAGTGCAGCTGCTCTTTCCTTAGCATCCTGAGCAGTAGGCCAAGCTCGGCCCTGCCTCTCTTGGCCTGCGGCCTGGCCTCCGCCAGGTGCCCTGCTTCCACCCACATGCGTCCGTGTCACAGCAAGGATCTCTGCTCTAGGCCCTCAGGATCTGGCTGTGGCCTCCGCCCTTTTCCCTCTCTTCTGGGCACCGGCCTCCTGAGCCCCTCGCTCCCCAGGCTGAGCCTTCCCCGACGCCTTTTCACTTGGGCACTCAGGCCATGTCTGTGGCAGCTTCGTCCTGTCTGCTGCCTCTGCCCACGCCAGACCTGCACTCCGCACAGTGGCTGCCCTCCCAGGACTCCGGTCACTGCTGTGTAGGGCACCTGCGACAAGGCCTGGCACGCAGTTCAGCACTCAACCACTGGCTACGGCCCACCTGAGGACAGAGGTGGGACAGGAGGCGCTGGGGAGCCGGGCTTTACCTCCACTCTGAATCAGAATGTCAAACAGGTCATCCATCTGCTGGCTTGAACAGCCATTTTCCTGTGAGAGAGAAGTTATAAAAAACATGAAAATCTAAACACGGGCCCCAGTGGGCAGCCAAGCTGCTGGACTGTCCCCAGCGGCTGGTCCCTCCAGGTGGGCCTAGGGCACTCCCACCCGGCCAGGCCCAGCACCTTCTTCACCTGCTGTTTGGGCTGCTGGGTCACAGCCTCTTCATAGCCGGGCGGCTCCTTCTTCAGCAGAGAAGCAAGGGCCCCGAAGGGGGTCTGTGGTGGGTGCTCCAGGTCCATGTGGGCAGGCGGGCCAGGGGCAGGAGAGCCGGGCTGGGACAGGGGCTGGATGGGAGACAGGGAGCCAGGCTTGGGGAAGCAGGGTCACAGCGGGAGGTGCACGGGCTTCAGGGCTTTCATGGAAACCATGGGGAAGAAAGCTTGTGGAGGGGACCGGGCGCTCCTTGGGGCACACACAGGTGACTGGCTCAGAGAGAGGGCGGGCGGGGCTCCACGCTGACGCCACCCCCTTGAAGTCCTGCGTCCTCTTCTACCAGAAGCTGCTCAGCAGCCCACTCTCTTCCGGAGGAAACCGGCTCTCGTCACTGTCCCCTCCCAAGCTCTGCGGGGCTGCTGGGCCTCACCCAGCAGCCTCACCTTGGGCTTGGACAGAACGTCTGGGTTGTGAAGGTGGTGGCAGCAGGGACAGCTGGCATCTGAGGGGAGGGGCCTGAACTGGCTCTTGAACTGAACAGTGGTCCCCAGCTTGTCCCCAGGCAGCAAACCTCTAGCCCTCACTCGGAGCCACCCCATGGAGCAGTGGCACCGGGGTCCTCACCGCTGCCAAATGCAGAAACGCTCTGGCTTCAGCGGAACCGGAGGCGGTGGCTCCTGCGGGCTGTGGTGGCTCTAGGGTCCTACAGTGGTCCCTTCACTCCCCTGCCTCAGTGCCCCACCCCGTGGGGATGAAACCAACCCCCCAATGCCCTCCCATACCCCGGCTACCTGCAAGGGGCTCCCACCGGGCAGGCCGGGGCTGTCTGCCTTCTTGTTGGTCACAGTGAGGACGAGGTGGGTCCCTGTGGCGTCGGTGACAAGGGTGGGAGGTGTGACCCCCGGGAGGAGGCCGCTGGCCTGCGCGCCCAGAAGCAGCTGCGAGCCCGGTGCAGGATCGGGCGGCGTGGCTTCCTGCTTCACCACCACGGCCCCGGCGTCTCTGTGGTTGGCAGCGGGGGCTGTCAGGCTGGGGCTGAAGGGGCGCGCAGCGGCCGGGGGCCGACGGCTGAGCGCGCAGCTGGAGGGGTCGCCTTCCTGCTTCACCGGGGCGCCGGGCTGCTGCGCGCGCTTCTCCCGCTCCAGCTGCAGCCGGAGCAGCTCCACCAGCCGCTGCTTCTGCCGGAGCATGCGCGTCAGCGCCTCGATCTGCCGGTCCTTTTCCTGCAGCATCTGGTCCTTGTCCAGGCCCTCGGGCTCCCGCGCCGTGCCCTCCTCCTTCACCAGCACCTGGAGCGGTGACGACTGCAGCGTGAGCTGCGTCAAGGGCGACGTCACCGTCTCCCCGAAGGCGTCACCGGGTGGCGTGGAGTTCTCATCGCCGGTGCTGAGCAGCGAGCGCTCAGAGGGCGTGGGGGACACGGGGGGCGTGGAGCCCGTGCTGCCAAACTTAACCACGCCGTTGCTAGTCACCGTGGCCACCACCACCTCGGCGGGGGCCAGGCCTGCGGTCACCAGGGCCGGCCCCGTGCTCAGCCGGGCGGCTGGGAAGGCGACCACCACCTCGCCAGCCTTGGACAGCAGCGAGGGGGCGATGGGAGCCTTGGGAGTCCCAGGCGCCGGGCCTACTTGGTCCTGGTAGGCGCGCAGGCGCTCGATCAGCTCGGTCTTGGTGCCGGAGACGGGCAGGGACCGCAACTTCAGCTCCTGCTTCAGCTCTGCCACCTGCAGGGGTCGAAGCACGGCCAGGCTGACAAAGGCGCTGGGCCCAGAGGCACGACGGGCTGCTGAGGACCAGGGCGGGCGGCCTGTAAGTCAGGCCTCGTCCACCACCCGCGGAGCAGGCTGCATCCCCTCCGGAGTCCTCCAGGGACCTGGAGCCAGCTGTCCCCACCTGCCAGCGCCCACCTGGAGTCCTTTCACCATCCTCACCTCAAAAAGGACTCGGCCCCTAGCACCGTGCCTGGTGCTCAGTAACTACTTCACTGGATGGATTAATTCTACAGTGGGGACCCCGGGCTCACACAGTAAAGCTCTGGGGTCATGGAGGGTGAAGCGCAGGCCAGCTCCTGTGAGCGCCATCTTGCTGAGGCCGGGGTCATCACACCTCTAATTGGGGCAGAGAAAATGGCCACGCACTGGGCAGGGTCCACTCCCCAAGGCCCCAGGACAGGACTCCGTGTGTATCCCAAGGACGGACAAGTCCTTGCCAGGCAGTTACAGCGTGGACAGCAGATACAGTTGGCACTGGGGTGGGGGGTGCTGGTCAGCCCTGCCTGCTGCTGAGCAGGCTGCGGCCTCTGCACGCCGTGACCACAGGCAGGCAGACCTTGGCACAGGTGCCCCAGGACCCCATCGCTGCAGACCAGAGCACGAAGCCCTGTTGGGCCGACCCTGCACAGTCCGGGGCTATCTGCCTTCCCGGCCTAAAAGCAGCCAGTCAGTGCCGTGAGGGGCAGGCAGCAGTGGCTCAATCCCTCTAGCGGGCAGGGGACAGCCACCCACCTTCATGTCATCCAGGTTGGCTGGCAGGGCTCCCGGCTTGCCAGAGAGAGGGGCGCTGTTCTGGCGGGCCAGCCCCCCGGGGCCTGGGGTACTCGAGCTGGTGCAGCCGTTGGTGGCAGAGAGGCTGCGCACTGGGGGGGCCCCGCTGCTTCCCAGAGCCTCCCCCGCTGGCCTGAGAGGAGGAAAAGGTGGCCATAAGCTGGCTGCGGGTGGTGCCAGGAGTGGCGGGGCCCTGCCAGGGGTGCTCTCTGTGCCCTCCGCCCCCCAGCTCCTACTTGGGCGGGGCGGGCAGGATGGTCTGGTAGTTGTAGTGCTGTTGCTGCTGCTGGTTAAGGATCTGCAGCTGCAGGAAGAGCTGCTGCTGCTGCAGGATCTTGGCGTAGGAGGAGTCCATGGCGGGCGCCCCCTTGTCCTGCTTCTGGTCGGGGGGGATGTACTGGTGGTACTTGAGTTTCTTCACCTTGGGCTTCAGCTCCTTGGCCTTCTTGCTGCGCTGCGCCTTCTCACTGGCAGACTTGGGTTGGCTTTGCTGAGGGCACAGGAGCGGTGGAGTCAGTGCCCAGAAGCCCCCGCACAGGCGCCCGCCAGCCCACACCTCAACTGCTGGATGGCACCCTACAGGAGCAGGGGTTCCTTGGTGCCCAGAGGGGTCCCAGGGCGCTGGTGGGGCTGGGCGTGGCCTGGAGGGAAAATCAAGCAGAGGTTCAGGCACCAGGATGCCACCAGGACCTCAAGCAGAGTGTGACCCCTAACGGCAGGCAAAATCACAGCTGGCCTGTGGCGCATGGGCCAGGACAGACGGGGCAGGTCACAGAGACAGTGCCACACAGGCCTCCCCAGAACCTGCCGAGGCAGAACTGTTGAGTCAACCTGAAGAGGAGCAAATGGGCTCACAGAAGTCGCACAGTGGCAGATCCTGATCTAGCGTGGACTCCAAAGCTCCCGTTCATGCCCCAAATGTGCCCCAAAGGCTCCCAGCTGGCACAAGCATAGGGTGCAGGGTCAGAGGGTCCAGGCCAACCAAGAAGGACCAGCGGTCACAGGACGGAGGTCGTACAGAGCAGGACGGGAGGACCATGGGCCTGGACACTTCTGAGTAGAGGACGGCAACAGAGGGGCAGAAAATGATGTCAGGGGGCCGGGGATCTAGCTCAGCAGCACAGCGCCTGCCTGGCAATTGTGAGGTCATGAGTTCGATTCCCAGTCCCCAAAAAAAGAAAATGATGTCAAGGTCAGCTGGAGTCTTGACCAGGTGGCAGTGGGGACCAAAAGGAAGGTCAGGGCAGAAGTGACCACTAAAGAATGAGACAACACGAACAAATGACAGTGAGAACCTGGGGCTCCCAGGCCAGGAAGAGGAATGAGCAGGACTGAGCGGGTGGCCTAGGTGGCAGGCGAGGGAGGCAAGGAAGAGGCGAGGCCAGCCCTGGCACAGGAGGAGGAAGGGCCGCGCTGGGGAGGCTGAGGCAGGGGTGAGACTACTCTCTCAACCGAGTGGCGGTGAAGGACAGCCACACTGTGATGAAGGGCGCGGCCAGGGGAGGAGCTGTGGCTTCGAGGAAGAGACCACAGGCACGAGGCGGCCGGCTGGCAAGGCCCGTGTGGGGAGGCGGCGGCTCAAAGCCCCTTGGCCTGGGGGAGGAGACCACGCCAGTGACAAACGGGCTAACACGGTGCTAATTAGTAGCAAGGGCCACAACGGTGACACAAACGTCATGATGGACAATAGAAGAGGAACAAATTCCCACATGGTCTTGGGACTTTACGGGCCTGAGACCCCAGAGAGAGGATGTGCAGAAGTCTCGGCAGGACTCCGAGGGGCATGGGACAGCACGACTGCTGCAGATGTACCTTGATAAGCGTGGGGGTGGGCTTGGCGGTGGGGACAGTGGTTCCGTTGGTGAGGCTGGGAGGCAGCAGAGGCGGGGGAGGGAGAGGCGGCTGCTCTGCCACGAAGAGTGTTTCTCCAGCATCTGGGCCCAGCTGGAGCTGAGAAAGAACCTGGGAGGAGAGCGGGAATGTGAGGACATTGGCAACCCCACCCCGAGTGTGCCCAGCCTGCGCTGCCACCAGTGGGGGTGGCATCTACTTCCTTGGACACAGTCATGGCCAGAGGCCAAGTGATGAGCAGAGACCAGGCGAGGAGAGAGACCTGGCTGGCAGGGGAGGGAACCGGGAAAGCAAGACAGGTGGCAGCCACAGCACTGAACTTGGTGCACTCACACCAGCAGCTGCTCGGAGCGAGAACAGTGGGTGGCCCAAGAGGCTGCACGTGCAGCTGCAAGGCAGCCTGGCCTGGCACTGCTCTCCGGGGCCCCAGGGTTTGGGCTGCTAGAGTTAGGGCCCAACGCCTCCCTCCTCCTCACCTCTGGGAAATAAGCAGCCAGCACCTGGGCTACTAAGGCAATGACCCCAGCTCCCCTGTGTCACGGCGAAGCCACCCACTTGGCCCTAGCAAGCATGGGAGCCTCTGGGAGCGGGCAAGCTGACCTGAGTGGGGGACACGGAGGTGGCACTCGGCAGTGGTTCGCTGATGCGGGCCTCCAGAGGTGATGGCACTGAGCCCTGGGACTCATGGCTGGCAGGCTGCTCAGGGGATAAGGCATCACTGCTGTCCTCATCGAAGGAAGAGCTGTCTGCCACTTTTGGGTAGTTCACCTGGCCCACTGAAATCCAAAGCCAGCGTGAGACACACACACGGCAGGAGGAGCAGCTGTCCCAGCACAGGCCTGGCCCTGGCCCCACAAACACTCAGGTGAAGGAGACCAGCCGTGCTGCCTTCTCAATGCCTCCCTGAAACAGGCGCAGCAGGCCTCTGAGCCATCAGCGGGGCCTGAGGAAACCCTGGCTCTATATAGCACTTGATCTTCACAGTCAAGGTCCTTCCTCCCTCCGGCCTGCTCTTCTCGGGAGCCGCAGGCTGCTGCCTCTCCTCGCCCATGGCCTTGATGGCCATGGCCACACAAATATCCCCTCTGCCCTCTGATGCTTAGAGTCCACACAGTGAGGGCCCCGCCCCTGCTGGCGAGGAACCCTGGGGCTGGGGTCACAGCCTCCTCAGGGCCAACTCAATCCCCAAAGGCCAGGGCAGACTGAGGAGCCTGGCGCCTGCCTGCATGGGTGAGGTGCTCAGTGGAGGCTGGTGACCTGGTACTCGGGCAGCAAATGCACCAGAGAAACCACTGCTGCCCCACAGCTGCCCTGGGGCCTTGCAGGAGCACGCGTCCCTTGTAGCTGGCTGGTGGCAGACAAAGGGAGCAGGGCCCTCACAGAGCTTCTGCTCCAGTGGGCCCAGTGTGGGAATCCCAGGCCGCAGAGGGAAGGCGAGACAGGAACGGGGACAGGAGGATATTTCAAGTCATGTCACAACTGCCGCCTCCACCATGTTGTGGGGAGAGGTGGGCAGCAGGCTATGCTGGTCAGCAGCCCACACAGGAGGAACCAAGGTGGCGGGGAAGGCCGGGCCGTGTGCTGCGGTGGGAGACTCCATGAGCAAGAGGAACAAGCATGGAGGGGCTGGGCTGGTTTGCCTGTGAGGTCCCACAGCCTCTTCCTCCCCGGGGCCATGACCTGGGGCACCCTCCTCCCTGGAGACCTGGGAGGCTGAGTCTGAGCTACTCCCCTTCTGGCCAACTGTGGTAGTGGCCAGGAATGCCCATGGCTGGGCTTGCTCCTCTGTCCCCTCATCTGCCCTGGCAGGGACAAGTGTGCAACGCCAGAGGGGACCGAGCTCTGGCCAGCTGTGCTTCATGCCAACCACACAAGAGACTCCCACCCCCACCCCATGAAGTGTCACACCGGGACTGTCCATGGCCTCACGCACTCACGGCGGGGCTTGTGGGAGGTGACTGGATCGTGGGGTCATCCACAGTGAGCAGCAGCTGTGTGTGCTGGCGGAAGGTGGGACCTGGCAGGAAGAGGCAGGTCCCCGGGAATGGAGTCTCCCCCTCCTGCCTTCTCTGCTTCCGGGCTGCCATGACGTGAGCAGCTTTCTTCCACCCGGCCATCTCGGCCTTGGAGCCAGCTGACCAGGGCCTGAACTAAACCTGTCCTCCTTAGGTTGTGGGTGTCGGATATTGTGTCCTAGCGATGACAAAGTGACTAAGAACCCCTCTCTGCAATCTCTTACTCCCAGCATGGGGACCTGCTATGGAGAGTAGCGACATGGGGCTGACACTGGATGCCTGTGATCCAGGCCAGAGAAGCTGGAACTCCTAGGCCAACGGGTCCAGGCCGAGGAAGCTGCCGGCCAGGCGGGGGAGGACTGAGGCTGCGCACGGCCGGAGCCCACAGATCCGATCTCGTGCCTGCAGCCAGGCCTGTGCTGGAGCACGGTCGCCCGCCCTCTGGAGCCCACAGTCCCGTGGCCTTGGGGCAGAGCTGACTGCTGCAGCTGAGGGCATCCCAAGAGGCTCAGGGAAGCCCCTGTAAGAGGGGCCTGACACAGTCTTGGGAGGAGTGTGGGCGGCCGGAAGGGAGGGCGTGTAAGCAGCAGTGAGTGGGGGGCCCCTCCCAGCAGGCCACACCCTGCCCCAGCCCTGCCTCTCCTCCTGTCTGAGCCAAATCTCCATTCGGACCCAGTTCCCTTCCCTGCCCTGTAAACTGCCTCTCCCCAGCTCCTTCCTCTCTACCTGTAAACTTGTTCCCTGTCTCCCAGCCTAAAAATGCCCCCTTCGCTCAGCATCTCCCTCTCCTTTCTTGCACTGCACCCAAGAACAGCCACATCCTTCTATCACTCACTCCACCACCTGGCTCTGATGGCAAACAAATGCGCCTTCCTCTCAAGTCACCAAGGACCCCTTGCTGCCAACCTCCTGAACCGGCTTGTGCTCTGCCAGTCCTCCAGGCCACTGCCATGCTGTCCCTCTGCACCTCCGCAACCCCCAAGTCGCCCAGATGTACCGTCTCAGGTGTGGGTGCCTCCCCAGCTGCCACCACCATCCCATCACAAGCCGTCCCTCCCTTGGCTCCTGCTGCACTGCGCAACACATCCACTGCCACACGCTGCCATCCCAGCAGCTGCCAGCTGGTCTGGAATAAGCACCACTGCTGACACCAGCAGCCACCAAGGAGCGTGCGAGGCCCTTCACGCCCATCTTCCTGTGGACCCTGCAAACAGTCCTACCAGGCAGGGGCACCAGCTGTGTCACAGGACCATGTGGCCTTTCTACTGCGCTGCATGGGCACCAGAAAGCACTTGTTTATGTGTCAGTCTCCTCAGGTCAGCCTGACTTCTCAAGGCCACAAGTCCTCTCTAGCACCTCTGTGGCCTCGGGACTGCACACAGGGACTGCCACAGTATGACTCCGGGCAAGCGTTTCTCAGACCTTGGCTGAACTCAGAACCCGCCTGGCCACAAACAGGCCTGCAACTCTGAGGAATCTGGAACGCTGTCCTCTCCCCGCCTGCCCTCCACCTGTTAGCAGTCCCTACCCGAGCACAGGCCCCATGCCTGGCCACCCCCTCCCAACACTCTCATTCCCACTGCTGTGGAGCCCCAGGCAGCAGCTCCATGGAGACAGAGGGGTGGGGTCTGTACCCTGCTCGGCTCTGCACTCCCTCCCCTCCTGTAGGCCACACAGGGTGGCCAGGGCCCTCACCAATGATGGCTTCCTTCAGGCTGGACTCCACAGGCAGGATGTTTTTCTCCACCAGCTCCATGGGGCCAGGCCTCTGGGCAATCTTCTCATTGAGGTCATCAGCTAGTCTGGCTCTCTTGAGTTTCAGCTGCTTGGCCTGGAGGGAAGGCTCAGCCGAGGTCTCTGCCCATGGGAGAGAAGGGGTGCAGGATGATGAAGGATGCTCTGGTCCTGCCCTGGGAGCCCCAGAGCAGCAGGAGCAGAGACCATGACAGCTGAAAGCATGTCCCAGGCCAAGAAGGATGGCATGACTATGAGTGTCACAAGGACAACTGTAACCTGGCCACACTGGCCTAGAACTCCCTGAGGGGAGCTGCAGAGCCAAAGGAGCACCCGATTTGGCTGAACCAGCCTCTGTTCTCCCTCAGATTTGGGCCACTGGCGCCACTGTCCTCTTGCTCTAGACCTCAGTGTCTTCATATGAAAAAGATGAGCTTCAGACTTAAAAAGGTCTCTTCCAGCCTTAAAGATGGCCTTGGACTAAACAAACCAAAACTGGACATAGTTATGCCGCTTCCAGGAGCTGTTCTTTCACTAAAACTGTGGGAAGATGTATGTGGGCTGGGCCAGGTAAGGCATATCCAGGACGACACCAGAGGTGTTCACGTAAATGCCAGTGAGGGAGGGAACGAATGAATGTAAAATCTAAATGCATTTTATTTTTTTTTATTTATTTATTTATTTTTTTTTTGTGGGTACCTGGGGGTCGACCTCAGGACCTCGAGCGCCAGCAGGCGCCCGTGCCGCTGAGCGATATCACCGGCCCCTTTTTCGTATGTGGGTTCCGGGAGTCGAACTCGGGCCCTCACGCTTGCCGGGCAAGTGCTTAGGCCGCTGAGCCATCTCACCGGCCCTCTAAATGCATTTTAAAAACAGGATTTGGAGAGAGGGGGTCTACCCAGGCAGAGAGAAGCCTCTCACACTGAGGGTTGGTGGGTGGGGCCCAGGAGGAGAGGTCAAGCCGGCCCTGGAGAACGTGTGAGAGCAGGGGGAGAGGGGGAAGCACTTCCGAGCTCACACACCTTCCAAAATGTGCATCCTGACCAGCTCTGCTCTCTCCGGCCGGGAGCGGATCTTCCGTTTCAAGTAGTCCTCTGTCTACAGAAAAAGCACACCAAGAAAACCCTCAAATCCAGGTCCTCAGTGGACGCACGGACAGGACCACAGCCAAGCCTTGGCCACAGCTGCTGCGGGTCACCTCTGCAGTCCCCACAACCTCCACTTGGTGACCAACTGCAGGGTTCTGAGGTGGGGCTGGGAAGTCACACTGGCTCCCACCACACCTAATGAGGGCACCTTCCGTCCCTCTGGGGCTGAACTACTCACTCACACGTTCCACAACTGTTACTGAGCAGGGTGCGAGGGTGCACACCAATAAATTCAGGCTGAGGCAGGAGGGTCAAGAGTTTGAGCCCAGCCTGGATTACATAGCAAGATCCTGTCTCGAAAAACCAAAAACGGCCCGTGAGATGGCTCAGCGGCATAAGCGCCTGCCTGGCAAGCGCGAGGTCCTGAGTTCGACTCCCGGAACCCACATAAAGGAAAAAAGGGGCCAGTGATATAGCTCAGCAGCACAAGCGCTTGCTGGCAAGCGCGAGGTCTTGAGGTCGACTCCCAGTACCCACATAAAAAACAAAACGAAAAACCAAAAACATCACAGGAACAAACAACCCCCCCAATTATATTATCATAAAAGTACTATGTGTTCATTGAAAAAATTAGAAAGTATAACAACAGTAAAAAATTTAAACATCTCTTATTAGAATTTTGGGGTATTTTTTTTTGTGGGTACCGGGGGTCGATCTCAGCACCTCGTGCGCCAGCAGGCACCCATGCCGCTGAGCGGTATCACCGGCCCTTATGGGGTATTTGTTTCTAGTTACTCTTTCATGAAGAAGATAAGTTTAATTACTTCTGTACAGATATAATCATACTAAATATAACTTTATGCCCTGTTTTAAAAACCTTAGCATTGCATAGTCTCATGAGCATTTTCAATTCATTCTGAACGAGTGCCAAATGCAATATTAATTCTGATACACAGTGATGTAGCTCTGGTTTCTCAAAGTCCAGTGTCCCTGTTTCTGCATTTATTAGACTGTGAGAACTAAACCATGCCTTCAACAGTCACAGAGCCGCCTCACTGCCAGTGGCTAATGATAATGTGAGTGTGACCCCAGATCTGACTTGAGAGCACGTGCCTCTAACCCCTGCACCAGCATTTTTCAAACCACAGGCCAAAACCATCAGAATCAAGAGCAGCATAAGATAGGACAGGGCAGATAGGAAAGGACAGACAGGACAAGTATAGGAGAAAATACAACAGCAGGGCACATTACATATAGTCAAGGTCAAGACTAGGCCCTGCCCTGGACATCTGCTGCCTCGGCGCCCTGGCCGGGTAGCTCTGTGCCCGCCCCGGGAGGGGGTGCTGAGCTCTCCAGGAAGCGTCTTGGGACTGGGTTACATGGTACAAGGTTCCTGACAGAAAACCAGAGAACCAGTTTGCTCTCAGCACAGAAGGTAAGGATAACGACTTCAGAGTTGATATTAAAAGCACTCACAAGCACTGCAAAGCATGAGTAGCTAAGCAACCGATGGAAAGGAATCAGCACAGGAGGTGCGGGTGTCCCAGAGCCACTCGGAGTGTGACTGTGCTGTAGCCAGCGGGGAAGCTGCCTGCACGGAGCCACGCAGGGCGTGGAACTCTCGGATGGGGGACACGGGCTGACCGTGTGCCTTATTTGAATGCCAAAGTAGCAGCTTTCAAAGCTTTAAACTGTTAGACTAATTAATTAAAGTCCTACTGTAACCAATCCAGTGCACTCATTTTTCATATTTCAAGTAAGATAATTTTTAGTACACACTTAAAATGTGAAAACAGTCATCATGTGGGAGGCATCTGTGAGCAGATGTGCAAGTCAGGCACACACTAGACACATTTACCACGCATTAGGGAACGAAACTGTTGGTCTAAGAACAAAATCTGGTTTCCACAACCCAGGTCCGAGTCTCAGCTCTGCCACTTACTAGCTAAGCAAGTTAGCGGACCTCCCGAGGCTGCACTATAAAATAGTAACAACAGCACCTGATCTGTGAGACTTGACGTGGAGATAAACAAGAAACAGGCACAGTCTCACGCACCGCCCTCCTCGCCAGTCCAGCTGCCCCGCTGAGGGGCTGGCCGCCGAGGAGCTGGGCCGGCCCCAAGCCACTCCCAGAAAAAGAAAACAGCGCCGTTTCCTACTACTTTGGTTCCCAGTACCCATGACCTCATTCTTCTAGGAATTAATCATGATTTTTTAGGAGGAAAGAATAGATGAAAAGTCTCGGGATAAACATTTGGGTCTCTAAGAGAAGCATGGCACTTCGGGGAGCAATGGGCTGTGGTCCTCCACGGTGAGGGGCGCCTCTCAACTGCATGTGAAAGAGAGCAGAGGCAGTGGGAGAAGCAGGTCTGGTGACTCCCCATTCCGCCCACAGCAGGCAGCAGGGTATCCCCGGGTGCTTCCGGGGAAGTGACGCTGAGCGGACAGGGATGCAAGGGAGGCGCTACAGCAAGAAGCCTGGGCCCAGAGTGCAGCCCACTTCTGCTTTCCACAGGGCGCAAGTGGCTGCTGGCTGCCACCGGGCCAAGGACAGCAGAGCGGCTTCCTTGGAACACCTGTCCTGCAGGGCTGTGGGCTCCTCACACTGGATGCAGGAAGCTTTCCTGTGGCTGACGCTGGCGCCCATCGTCTTGAAAGGCGCAGTAGAATGAAAGGTGGGCAAAGACCAGTGGTCTCCAAAGGCAGGTTCAGGGAGGAGGGGCCGCGTGATGACCCCGCACAGTCAAATGCACTGAAGAACTCATTCCGGGCACTCCCTCAACACCGCAGGAGGTGGCGGGGGTAGGGGCAGGAAGGAAGAGCTGACCCTAGCAGAGAGCCAGGCTGTGAGGCAATGGAACCAGTGGTACGATGAGTCTGGAAATGTGCTGGAGGTCCTTGGGGGAGAAGGGGACCTTACCCTGGCCCGCTCCAAGCTCCTTCTCTGCTCATGAAATGCAGCTGGACTTTTCAAAGCTGTCGAGAGAAGAACCATGAAAGAATTACTTTCAGTGAAGCATCATGTGTAGTACTACAATTTTCAGCGGAGAAGGCATCTTAATTCAAGTTAATTTTAGCAGTGCTATTAACATCAGCTGGAATGAAGAAGTGAACGCCACCTGAGTAAGCACATGTCTTTACGGTTTTGCTACTCCATTAAATTTCATGATTCCTGCCGGGACTTTGTAAGACACACGAACCCTGTCAGCCGAGCCTCCAAGGATGCCAGCGGGCCTCACGCCCCTCCTGGGCCGGCACAGGAAGGGCAGGACTGTGTGCTGCACCCGCCCTACTTCTTCAGCCTCACTGGGAACCATCAAATGGCCAAACAGTTTCAATGAGCCAGTTAAAACAGAAAGGCCTGTGTCTTCTTCCTCCTACACTTCAGCTGGAGTTAACAGTGCTGCTGAAACTAACCTGAATTTCATCTGCAAGGACTAAAAAGACTTCACGATCATATGGCTGACCCTTGTGAAGGAAGACACACCACTCGCAGCTGATAGGAAGGACCCTGCTCTATTCTGGGGATGTCACCGCAGAGACCACAGCTCCTGCCTCCAGCAAACAACGCTCAGAGGGCCAGGCCAGCCAAGCCTCCTACACACGCTGCCCAGTGAATGGAGGCACTGCACCCTTTATGAAAAGCCTCAGGTCCTGAGGATGAGAGGGCAAAAGACCCGCTCACTTCAAGCAGGGAACAATGGCAATAAGAGAAATTTACAAGACTGTGGTCAGTTTCACTTCTGCTGCCCCAGGATCTCTGAACAGCTGTGAAACTGTGTGCAGAGATAACTGGCTAAGCTGCCGGCTGTGGTAGGAGGGCAGGGTAAGGAGCCGCTAAAAGTAGCAAGAGCACAGATAGGACCCTATCCTGCCTGGCCTCTGTGCTTCCCCCCGTCCCCCGGGAGGGGGCTGGTCTTCAGCAACAGCAGCACCAGAAGAAAGCTTCAAATGTCCCTGAAGTGCTTGGTTAGAATTTTTAAAATATTTTTTTTATTACTCTTAGGGGGGAAAAAGTAGTGTTTAAAGTTCTGTTCAGCCAGGTGCAGTGGCGTACACCTGTAATCCCAGCACTCGGGAGGCTGAGACAGGAGGATTGCCGCAAGTCTGAGGCCAGCCTGGGCTACACAGTGAGTTCAAGGCCGGGCTGAACTACTTAGCAATACCCTGTCTCAAAACATACACACACAGGAAAAAAAAAAAAAAAAAGATAGATAATAGACATCATAGAGACAGAGACAAATAAACGTTCTGCTGAGATTCCTTCCCACATTCTGACAGCAGGGGGAGCTCCACAGTTAGCAAACACAGACGCAGCAGCACACCGCCCACCAGAGCGCTCATTCCAGGGCCCCACCCAGGCCACCCCAGAGGTAAATGCTGCTCCCACACCTGCTTCTACAGTGCGACTCCAAAACCAGCCTCCAGAGCCTGGCTGGCACCTGTGCCGGGCATGATGGACCAGCAGGAATAAACATGTCACCCCGGCTCATGAGCGCTCAGCACATGGGCCAAACAAGTACCAGGAGTCCAGGAGAAGCCTGCAGTGTCTGCTGCTTCATCCAGCTTTTTCTGCCTTTTCTCCCTAGCTCTCGCCACTATCTTAGCAGTCCTTAAGTGAGATCTGCACACTTTTCTTATTTGTTTGTAAGGCTCCTACCTTTACAACATCCCACTGGAGCATGGTAGAGGTTTTGTCTATTTCATTTGTGACAGAATCCCCAGTGCCTAGAATACCAATAATTCTTCACTCAATGAATTAATGAATCTCTGAGAAACTAGTACAAGGTGACAGTGACGGGACAGCAAGGGGATTCTGCGGTACACTCTAAACTTTCATAAACAGCCAGCATTCTGGCTCTCATCTGGGTTCAAAACTTCACAAAGGAAGTCCAGGGATTTGTGCCCTAGTGAGACCCTATCTATAAAATAAAATAAGCTTGTGTGTTTATAAAGTATCTGGAACAGCACCTGAGTTCTACCTAATACTAGTACTGAGTTCTACCAAATACTACTGGGGTGACAGGGTGTGACTGCTTCTGGGCCTCATTTTCTTCTGGAGAGTGAGAATCTGCCCACTCCCAATCGAATGGGAGTAAGCATGCCGTGACGCGGGTGGCCCGCTCCCAATGTGCACCGCTACCTCCACGAAACCCTGTCATTTGATTCTCAGAGGTGAGCTGCTTTCTGTCCCACGGTCACTATGATCTGTCTAAAATCCTGGCTGCTCTGTCACCTTAACAACCTACACTGGCTCTTCCAGGAGGCAGGGCACAATTCCAACTTCCAGAAAAACAACTTGGAACCACAGGCATCTTGACAGAAGGAGAACATCACCTTTGTTTAAAAGAAGGAAGGTGGGGCTGGGGAGATGGCTCAGCGGCTTAAGTGCCTGCCCGGCAAGCGCGAGGACCCGAGTTCGACTCCCGGAACCCACATACGAAAAAGGGGCCGGTGATATCGCTCAGCGGCACGGGCGCCTGCTGGCGCGCGAGGTCCTGAGGTCGACCCCCCGGTACCCACAAAAAAAAAAAAAAAAGAAGGAAGGTGGGCCGCTAACGGGTGCATGACAGGAGAAGCAGCTGTAGTACACACGAATTCCTCACTGGTCCCACTGAATTCAGAAAGTCTTTTGCGCAAGGAAGAGGTTCATATTCAATGAGTCTGGACTTAATGTGGCAGGTGCTGTTCCAGATACTTTATAAACACACAAGCTTATTTTATTTTATAGATAGGGTCTCACTGCGTAGCCCAGACTGGCCTCAAATTCGTGGCAATCCTCTTGCCTCAAACTCCCTGGTAGTGGGATTACAGGTGTAGGCCGCCACACCCAGCAACGTGCTAATTTTAAACCAGGAGGGTCCCATGTGGTAGGTAAGGGTCCATTTTTGGCCAGCCTTTGGAAAGGCTGCCAAATGGTAGGGGCAGGGTTTCAACCTAATCCTATCTTGCCCCCAAGTCAGAGTTCTTTCCACTTCTCTGGGTTGGTTTCTTAACTTCTTCAAAAAATAGAGAAGAAAAGAACCTTCAGGGTGAGGGTGGAGAGCAAGGTGGCTTCCATAAAATGTACTATTTAGATGCAGATCTGAGTGCAGGCAGTGCAGAAAGGTCAGCTGACCACAGTACTGCGCCCAGACAAGTGTAAGGAAGACTCAAAGAACAGGTTCAGGAAGCCCTTTGGGGGACCCCAGAGGCTCCTCAGGGAGCAGCCTGGAGCCTGATATTAAGCAATGAGCTGGAAGGGGGTTGAAAGGCTGAAGGAATTCATCAGCCAGACAGGGCCTGGCCAAGAGAACAGAAATGAAGACAAATGCCCAATCCCAAAAGACCATTTCATTTTATAGTAACAATAATATTACAATCTCACTGGATCCACTTTACAACACATGAGATAGGAACTATTCTTTCAATTTTACCTGTGATGAAACCACCACTAGGTGACATGCAGTAACCCGCCAGACCATTCATCCAGGGACGGACCCAACCCTGGTTTTAGGCAGTTCTTCCCTTGCCTAAACCTTCTGCCGAATGTGGCAGTTCCTCTCTGTCCCCGACCAGCCCAGCTCCATCTGTGCTTCCCCTTCCCCATTTTCAGTCTGCTCTCTATTAGCAGGTTCAGCAATTTCCGCAGCCACTCCTGCCAGGTGGGAGGAGGAGGGGTCTGTCAGGACTTCTGCGAGGCGCCCCCAGGCTCACATGGCAGGACTGGGGTGGGGACAGCAAGTGCTGCTGATCCCCTGGGGTTTCAGGTGGAACAGCAACTCCTCTGTGTCCCGCCAGCTCTGTTAAAGCCACACTGCAAGTGTGGCCTGGTGACGGAGATGTATAAAGATGCAGGTGCAGCCTTTCTTGATGGAGGAGCCAGTGACAATGAAGTCTAAACCACCCCTGCTTCAGTGCTAAGGGATGAGCCACAGTGAAGAGCAGCAAGCACGGGCCTTCCCTAGTTGTGCAGAAAAGCAAGACGACGCAAAGTTAACCCATAAATGTGTGTCTCATGAGGAGGGCTGTATTTACCTCTACCTCTCTCCTCCTTGCTGCCTTAACAGCTCTGCAGGGAGAACCACAATGCTACCCATTCTCCATTCCCTCTTCCCAGAAACCCCTGAAGGCCGCCTCTGGGAAGAGAAGCCCGAGCCTCCCGTGTCAAAGGCAGCTCCGATCCCTCTCTCCCCGCCCTGCGGCTGGTCCCACGGAGCTCTTGCAGTGCTGTGTGAGCAAAGGGAAGTGTGCAGCACGTACTGAAAGGAAAAATAGCCACAGAAATCAACTGAGCAGAAGTGGCCGACAGGTGTGGCGTTCTTAACCACAGTTTCAGTTCTAGATGCGGGCTGTGCCCCAAGTGAGCTCTAACTACCAATTGCTATTCTGGACCTTCTCTCGGCACCCGTTTTTTTCCTCCCCTGACATGTTTGCTGCCTTAATTAAATGAGGTCATTTGTGAATTAAATTTTAAAAAGAAAAATCACTTCCATTTTCTTTCTAAGGCTATTCTGGCAGCCATTTACCGGGGGGTGGGGGGGCTCAGTGCTCAGGGGGTCCTGCAAGGCTCTGTGCTCCCTGGGCAGGGCCATAAGAGCCAAGCTATCTCGGTAATTACAGGACCACAAACCAGCACCTTCCCTCAGCAGCTCCATCCAGATTTACTCACACACGCAGGCAAGTGAGCCCTCTAGGGTCCACAAAGCAGCCAGGCACTGCTGCTCATCAATGACAGCGATCAACCAAGAAGTTCATTTCCTCATTATCCTCACACTAGCTGCCTGGGTCTGAGTGTGGCTTCATGAGCTGCTGATACCATAAAACAATGGGTCCCGCCCTGGGTAAGATAACAGGCCAGAAGCTCACCAATGACCGTGTATTCAGAACTAAAAGCTCCGAGTATCACATGGCTAACAGAGACCACTGGAGTGCCACAGTCCACAGCAGCCCACCTGAAAGGCAAGCCTGCTGGGCTTCCTTTCCCACTGTGGAAGCAGAGCGCGTGGAAACTGGGCAGCAGTAAACAGCGCGCGTGCGTGCGTGCGTGTAAACACCTAACTAACCAGACGGGAAACGACCCAACAAACAAGTACTATGCTGGTTGCTAGCTAAGAGCAGGGTATCAAGACAGGCTTGGCCTGCAGAAACAGCTCATGGCCTGGCAGGAGGAGGAGACAAGTGGCTATGACACAAGAAGGAAGCGCCCCAGCGGAGGTGAGTTAAGGTGCTACACGGAAGAGGCAGAGCTGTGAGCAGAGAGCCCGTGAGCTGTCCAGAAGACGACAGAGAAACCCAAAGGAACCACACACGAGCTCTGCACACAGCATGGAGACCCCGGAGGCTTAGGAAGGGCAAGCGCACAGGAAGGTCTGAGAGGACGGGCAAGGCGAAGGGACAACAAGTGGTTTGGTATGGGCGGACCAGGAAGTTCCTGCGGGGGTGGTGCGGCTGGAAGGGGAGTCAGGCCCAGCCAGGAAGAACTGCACCGTGTTACGTAGGGACTTCTGTTTCTGGGAAGATGGAGTAGGACAAACTGTTCTCTATTCCCCCACTAAGTACAAGTAAAAGCCCTGGGCATTATTCATGAAACAAGCAAAAGTAATTCTAAAGGGTGGAGAGAAGGCAGGCTGGCTAGGGACCTTGATCCAAGAATGCCACGACAGTGAGGTCCTTCCTGGATTTTCTTTTACCTCCTATATTCCAGACTTGGAGCCCAAGAAACTGGCAGCTCAGAAATGTGAATGGGTGTAGCCAAGAATGTTCAATAGAGGCTTGCTTTCTCCAGCCAAAGGGCCAAGAAAGGGACTGGCTGACAGAACACTTTTAGAGAGTAATTGTTCCGCTCTAGTCAAACACCACAGAGGGAACAGAAAAAGTGGCCTCCACCCTCCCTCCACTTTCCCCAGTAAAGGTCAAGTTGGAAGGCTGGAATGAGGGGCTTCCATATCACTGCCCAGAGGGTCGGAGAAGACCAAACAGGAAGCTGCAACTTTCATCCCCCGCCCTCTAAGTGGAGACTAATGGGGGAGTCTGGGCTCACTCGCCCCCTTCCTGCTGGGTGGCATCAGAGGAAGCTGGCGCTGGACTGGGACTTTCATCATCACCTGCTGGTAACAGGTGCTGGTGGGACCACACGGGGGCTGGAACTCCCATCTGTACTCAGGTGTCAATGGCTACTGAAGGGGGAAGCTGGACTTCCTCTCCAACTGGTTGCAATGAGGCAGCACCATGCCCACCTTTGTCTGCCACAGCAGTGTCAGAGAAAGCGAGTGAAACACAAGGAAATAAAATGCAGAGACTCATTAAAATGGCCAGGATTTACTAAAAAATCACTCAGTACACCAAGAACCAGGAAGATCTCACACTGTAGAAACAGGCAATCAACAGATGCCAACACCAAGATGACAGACGCTAGAATTATCTGAATTTTAAAGCATTCATATTTTTTAATGTGTCAATGAATAACTGTGAACATACTTGAAACAAATGAAAAAAACAGAAAGCCTCAGCAAAGAGGTAGAAAGTCACAAGATATGAAAAATGAATGGAGATTTCGAGAGTCTCCTGCACCACTGACTGGGCCTGCCGGGCCAGCGGAACGGAGATCTGAGAACCGAGAAACACAACAGTGAGATTTAAAACTCGATGAGCAGCTCAAGAGCAGAACGCTGGGGACAACGGAAAGAATCGATGAACTGGGTAACAGAACAATAAAATTACCCCAGAATGAATAACAGAAAGAAAACAGACTGGGGAAAAAAGGATGGAGCCCCAAGAACCTGTGGATTTTAATGAAAAATCTAACATTGTCTTATGGAAGTTCTGAAGGACAGGGGAAAAAAGGGTGGGGTCGGAAAAACATTTAAAGAAATAATAGCTAAAAACTCTCCAAATTTAGGGCAAGAGACATAAATCCACAGATTCACCAAGCTGAGTAAATTCCAAAAAAGATAAACACAAAGAAAAAATCTTGAAAAAACACTCCAATAATGGTGTATTTCTTATCAGAAGCTATGGAGACCACAAGGAAGTGGCACAGTATTTTTCAAGCTCTTTGAGGACTGATTTCTGAGATCAATGTGTAGCCACTACACCAACCAGGGCACTGGCATAATCAAAACTGCGTGGATGAGGTGACATTGTTGTTTCTAACTTGATGTGTTATGTTAAAAAAAAATGAAAGGAGCCGGGCATGGTGGCGCGCCTGTAATCCCAGCACTTGGGAGACTGAGGCAGGAGGATCGCTACGAGTTCGAGGCCAGCCTGGACTGCCTAGTGAGACCCTGTCTCAAAAGAAAAAAAAAAAAGGAGCAGAAATACATCTGATACTTGCCACGTATTTGTTCTACCCCATGCCTCCATTCACATGCCCCCTTCTTCAATCTTTGAATTTTGAATTTTTCAAACCTATACAAACACTGAAAAAACAATGAAGAGCCCTATAATGCTGACCTAGATTCTCTCCTCCTCCTCTCTTCCTTCTCCTTTCCTCCCTCTCTTCTCTCCCTTCCCAACACCTCCCTTCAATATATACACACACTTAATTTTTTTTCTCATTTATGGAATCACTGGAAATTAAATTGCAGATATCTATCATGATATTTTACCTCTCATCCTTCAGTGTGCATTTCCTAAGAATAAAGACATTCTGTTATATAACTAAAAAGCTTCTATCATGTCTAAGAAAATGAACTTTAATTCAATAATATAATCTAACTCACAGGCCATATTTGAAATTCCTCAGGGCCGGTGAGATGGCTCAGCGGCGTAAGCGCCTGCCTGGCAAGTGCGAGGGCCCGAGTTCGATTCCCGGATCCCACATATGAAAAAGGGGCCGGTGGTATCGCTCAGCGGCACGGGCGCCTGCTGGCGCGCGAGGTCCTGAGGTCGACCCCCCGGTACCCACAAAATGTATTTGGTTGTTGTCTCTTCAGTCATAATCTAGAACAACACCTATACTCCTGTTCTTCACGACACTGACTTGTTTTAAGTATTTAAGTCGGTTGTCCTGAAGGATATTCTACATTCGGAACCTGTTTCCTCACAACTAAAATTAAACATTTTTGGCAAAAAGACTACATAGGTGGTAAGTGCTTCTTATCAGGACACACAGGACAGCAATGTCTACCCACTGATGACGCTAAAAGTTGGGAAGGTGACACCAGACCTCTCCATCTTAAAGGGTGCACTTTCTCCTCTACAGTACGTAGGTAACCTGCTGTGTAATGGTTTGAGGGAGTGTAAAAATCCTGTTTCCTAACAACCATTTACCTAATGGTCTCAGAATTTATCAAAGATCTTTGCCTGAACCCATTATTTAAAAAATTGATTTTGTAATTGGAATTTCATTTTTACAAGCTCACTCCAACAATGATCAAGAGGCCATTTAGAAGAAAAATATGGAGTGACTGGGAGAATGGCTGTGGCGGTAACACTCTCAGGCAGGATGCACGGAATAAACTCGGGCTAGGGTGGTAGAGACTGTGTTCAGTTTTTGAGTTGACTACTATTAAGTGATATCGAGCGAGGAGTAGAGGCTCAGGTGCGTGCGTGCGCGTGTGTGTGTGTATACAGATGTTCCTCAATTTATGATGGCACTATGCCCAGGTAAACCCATCATAAGTTGGAAATATTGTATGGTAAAAATGCATTTCATAAACCAAACCTACCAAATATCAGCAATACAGTATACAGTATTGAGAGGGGTGGGGAAAACAGACCTTGATCAAGTATCCCCCCAAAAAATGTGATTGGAAAGAAAAGCAATCCAGTGATTTTAATCTCCTTTCACATTTGGCCTTTTTTTTCTGGCTAAAACTTTGGAAATGTCTCTCTGTCATTTCTCTAATATTGGCAATGAGAAAAGGGAGGACTTCCAATCTAACCTTAGAAAATGCCAAGGAGCACATTCTATTCCCTTTCCCGCAAGCCCTCTCTCGAAGGGGCCAACAGAGTGGAAAACAAAGTGGTCGTATAATCAAGCTCATCCAGTTCAACTGAGTCCTCTCAGCACAGGAGGGTGGCACACAGTGGACCGTTCATTAACTTGCGAGCACTGACCGGCACAGGCCACACGAGAGGCAGGGGGCCAGGCTTTTCCCAGCACCGGAGGCGAGGCTTTGTGAGCCGTGTGTATTCACTCATTTTACATGTTTTGGCCACATCTAGCTCAGGAATTTGCTTTTGCCATCAACTCTTGGGTACTGCAGATGGGGCTGGCCCTCTACTTCAGCACTTTTGGGGAGAAGAGGACAGCACTACCTTAAACCATAAAGGTGGGGAAGATGCCAGCGGTCATCTCCCAGGGTTTCCCGGCATGGTTCAGACCTTGAGTGAGAATGTCTGCAGTGCAAGAACCCCTGGAATGCAGATTCCTGGGCCTTAAGAAAGTTAATCTTTTGTGAGCTCTCCGAGTGATCCTGCTGCCACAAAAATTTGCTTCCCTAGTCTAAATGGCAAAAACAATGTGAGAAAGGGTTTATCTGCTCATTCACCACCAACAGGTGGTGACTGGTGAAAAATACAGCTGTAGTGGTACCTCAGTCCACAAGCGGAAAGAACTCATTTTGTGAACTGAGGTACCACTGTACTATGAGGAAGGACTTGACAGATTTTCCCAACAACCTGATTCAGAATTTCGACTGCGCTGGCTGTGTGGGTAGTTTTGATTTCCTGAGCTTCTTTCAGGATCACTGCAATGCATATATATTCCTGGGAGTCAAAGAATCAGGACTTTCTGCCATTTTCCTCACACCCTGGCTAGAGTCTACCTACTGGCTAGGGAGAGAGCATACACCCGCTGTTCAGGTCAGCGGCGCCGTAATAACATCCAATGGAAGGCACGGAGTGTGAGCAGCACAGAGGAGCCCGGTGCAGGAACAGAGGGGTCCTGCAGGCACCGACAAAAGAGCAGGGGTCAGCTGTATCACTAGCGTATAAGGACTGACACTAGCATCAGGCAGATGATTTTTCTTAGGATTCTGTACCAGGCAGAGCAGGGACTCAGCCTGGGGAACAGTGAACCAGTTTCAAAGCAGTCCTGGAAATTACATGCTAAATTTTGGTGCTTCCTTGTGCAACTGTCCAGTGAGAGGATACGCAAAATTCTCCACAGAGAATGCATGACATGAAATAAATGAAGAACCTCTGAGTTAAGCAAGGGTTATTATGATAGAAGTGGAAAGCTGCCCTTCAAGACGCACAACTGGCACACACAAGCAGCAACCCACAGGGGTGAAAAACAAGGGGGTCATGCTTACCTCTGCCTCCGCACCTCTCACCTGACCCCACCAACTATGTGTCCTGGTCTGACAGGTTTTCATTTTGAAGTTGAAATTTAGGTGAAAGCACAGCAGTGTATCATCACAAAATTTCCACGCAGGCAAGAACTATATAAACTGGGACCCTCGGGAATTAGCAAGGGGTCTGGAGCCAGGAAACCTGAACTGGATCTGCCTTTGTCTTTCAGGGGCAGTGTGACCAGGGGCACCCTTTAAGAGGCACGGATCCTCAGCCACAAAACGGCAACGGGCGATTGTTAGCAATCGCGTTAAACAAAGTGAAAGTGCTCTGCCATCTGCTAGCAGCTTGTGTCACCCTAAGGCACTGTCTCTGCTCTTTCTTCTGTCCCAGCCTCCTCCTGAAAGTAGCAGCAGTGTGTGAAGTCAAGTGCTAAGAGCTCAACAGGCCTGACTTCCATTTTTTTGGCCCTCTGCTCTCAGCTGTCACATTAAACTGCCTACCAAGATACCCTGCAGTGAAGACTGTTACCCAGAGAGTCGCTGTCTCAACAGTTCCAGGGACTAACCATGACAGAACTAAGTTCATGTGAGTCAAAGAGCTTGGGTGGTGGGGTGTGGGGAAGGGACCACACTGTCTGGGGCACGCAGAGATCCAAACTCACTGTCGTGAAGCACATCCTGTTTTGGTACGCAGGCCTGCCACCGCCCCTGTTTTGGCACCTGATCTATCACCCCCACCCAAACCAGCAGGAAAGCCAACCACTGAGAATGAAGGTAAGAAGTGGAGACCCAAGGATGCTAAACCTGCTCCTTCCCAGAAGGGCAGGCTGCTCGAGAGCCTCCCACTGTCGACCTACTGGTGGTGGAAGAGGCCAAGACTGGGAGAGGTGGCCACACTTATCCACGAGAAAAGTCAGCAGATGCGGCCCATTCCAAGGGCTAAAAGATTAGGGGCCAACTCTTTCGAACTTGGCCACGATGGTCCATGGCACTATCAGGAGGCAGTGAAGCCTTCAAGAGGCTGAAGTGGGAGAGAGGGACCCCAGCCCTCTACTTCCTTGCTGCCACAAAGCAAGCAGCGTTGCTCACTCTCACCACAGCCCCAAAAGCAACAGGGCGAATGCATCAGAGACTGCAGCTTGAGAACTGTGAGTCTAAATAAGCCTTCCTCTTTCCAAGCCGATCATCTCCGGTGTTTTGTTACAGAGATGGAATCTAACACATCGCTCTTCCAGGCTTCTCTTTGATGCACCAGCCATGTTTATATCTGGCTTTATTTTTCAAGTTTAATCTTTATTTAAAAAAAAAATTTTTATTAGTACATTTGCAGTATATAATGATGACACTCATCATGGAGAGTTGGTACAAGGACTGTATCTGGCTTTCACACCGCAGCCCAACCTAAAGCTTCAGATCAGTCCACTATCACTATAGTACACACTCCTTAGATAAAGCTCAAAACAAAACAATACACATATGAATATGCCTATGTCACCTGTTCAGATACACACTACTGGCCACTTTTGTCCTTCTGCAAAGAAAATCCCACCCACTAGGCTAAAGGGTGTTAAATCAGCACCACCATCAGATACCTATCAGGGCTCCCTGGGCATGTGATTCTTTGGAATTCATACTGTTCAGGTAAAATTAGTCCACGTGACTTATAACCTCTACTTCATTTGTTATCTTGAAAAAAACCAGGCCTTGGATAATTCAGATAAAGAAAAACAAATCATGATCTGGACACAGGAACATACACCTATCATCTGGGCCACTCAGGAGGCTGAGGCAGGAGGATCCCAAGTTTGAGTCCTGCCTGGGCAGCCTAGCAACACCCTGTCTCAAAATTTAAAAAAAAGGCTGGGGATGTGGCTCAGTGGTAGATCTCCCCTGGGTTCAATCCCCAGTATTGGAAAAAAAAAAAAAAAAGAAAGAGAGAGAGGAAGAGAAAGAGAAAGAAAAGAAGGAAACTTAGCACCTTCTGTTTAGCCTAACAATCTTCTCAGCTTCAAAACTAGGAATCAGGTTAGCCTCACTCCTATAGTGAGGGTACATCACCTTGCTAGGTGGTTGTTCTGTTTTTGTTTTTTTGAGAAAAGGTCTCCCTATGTGTTCCAGGCTGGCCTTGAAATCCCAGGGATCTTCCTGCCTCAGCCTCCCAAGTGCTGGGATTATTAGGCATGTGCCACCACGTCTGGTGTCTCCCAAATAAATTTTTAAAGAAAATTAAGGAGAAGGAAACTATCTCTTCTGTCCAAAGATATCTCTGTACCTGAAAGAGTAAATGGGTTGTGATAATCCTAACCCTGAGAGTGAGCACCTGAAAGAAGTGAGAGCCAGAGCAATGACAGCATGCGCAGAGGGCTCTCGGCAGCACTGGGGGAGGCCTTTCCTGAGCTCTTCCTGGAAAGGGCTTCTGGCTGGATTTTGGCCCAGTTTCCAAGGCTCACAGAGGGAGCAGTTCATGTTTAATTTTTGTAAGCTGAAAATAAATGAGCACGAGCTGGGGTGCAGCTCAGTGGCAGAGTGTGTGATTAGCACGTCCAAGGCCCTCGTTCAATCCCAAACACAAAAAGGGGGTGTGGGAAGAAGGAAAGGAATTCTTAGCTGCACCACAGCAATCAGTCCCAACGCCTCCCGGCATTATGTAACCTTTTGTCAAAGATAAGAAACTACATGGTGCAGAGACTGACTGCTTTAGTCAGATGACCAGGAGCAGATTTTTCAGCTAACTTGGGGCCTGGTGAAATGACCACTTAGATTAGCGATGAGTGCTATGCTGGGTCACGGTCTCTGTATAGAGACTTGGCTAACACCGAAAGCTGAAGAATGACAAAGCAACCAAAGTACAGAATTGAAGGGGTGGGGAGTCGAGACGTAAATACGACTTATTAAAAATACAGAGCTGCAGAACTCCACCATGTATATGAAGCCATGCTTTCAGGATCAGTGTGAGATACACAGGGCCTACTTGCAAACTATGCACCACTCAAAACTAGCTGGTTGATCTCTTCACTTTTCTACTTGGCAACATGACCGAGTACCTTCCAAGGGCCAGCGAGTCTGATGCGTCTCTGGATTGGCACCAACTGGCTGACCCGCTGCCCTGTGCTGCCCTCACACCCTCGGGTTTCTACCTACCATTCAGAGGGAAGGGTGATCTACAGCACTGGCTGGGCACATGGAAACACCATCCAAAATGAAATGACAAAGGCTGGAGTGTGGCTCAGTGGTAGAGTGTCTGCCTACCATGTGTGAAGGCCTGGGTTCACTCCCTAGCACAGTAAGTAAATAAATAAATAAGAAAAGACAAGCTCACTGAGAAGACCAGTCCCTAGAATCTCTAGGACAAAATAAATTATTTGGTTTTTTCTCCCCCCCCCAGTAGTGAGGACTGAACCTAGGACCTTCTCACTGAACTACATTCATAGCCCTTTTTAAAATTTTGAGACAGGGTCTTGCTAAGTCACTACGTTACCCAGGCTAGGTTTGAACTTGCAATCCTCCTGCCTCAGCCTCCCAGAGTGCTGGGACTGCAGGCATGCCCCACCATGCTCAGAAATAGTTATTTCTTCAGGTGTTGCCAAGGCATCAAAGTTTTCCCGCTATTTGCGTATGGGAAACTAATGGATTGGCGTTAACTGCAACATCAGAACATGCTGCTGCTCTGTGCTTTTTCTCAGAGTCTGCATGGAACAACAGGCAGAGAAAGAAGAGACAAATGTGAGGTCACAGGAGATTTTTCCTTTAAGAGGTCATTCCTCCACACCAGGTCTCACTGTGAGAACACTTTTCGTAACTATCTTCCACTTCACCTCACAACCTCATCTCTCTGTGCGTCTTCCTCCGGGACACAGCGGCATTCCCAGTTGTCACAAGCTCTGGGCTTAAAGATGTGCACATGTTTGTACCATCTTCCCTCTCCCTCAAGATATGCTGAGCGTCACGAGGCATTTGAGAAGGTTCAGGTAGTGGGCCTCTGCTATGCAGCGCTCTGTACCTGGTAGGGTTCAAGTGGCATTAAATTTGAGCCATGTGTTTACATAATGAGAATAAAGGATACTGGGAAATGATCCCATTTAACAACACAGCAGAAACCAGCTTCATACCCCATAGCTGAAATGCACGAACGTCAAGCAGCAGAGAGAGGTTTGTAGGAACTGGAGGATTCTGATCCCCTAAATGCTCTGGAAAGGCCATCCCCCAACTTTGAACACTACATAGAAACAAGAATGACCTGAAGAGAAGAGACTCACTGCAGTGCATCGTGTCCTGCAGATACTATGGCTAAGACGAAAGGCATCTTTTGTGGGTATTTGTGTAAGCATTGTGCAAAATGAGCTGGGTGGGTTTTTTCTTCCCAGAGTTAGAAAAAAGGCTAGAATGAGAAGAGTCTGATAAAGGCATAAACCAAAAATGATGAAAGAAAATACAGCCATGACAACCTTGATCCTTCCCTGGCTTGAGAGCACTGCCTTCCTTCTAGGAATGTGCAACGAACTTGAATCTAAGGGCTCCTTTCAGAAAGTCCTCAGGCCAACACAATGCAAAAGGAGGCCCTTTCAACCAGAAGCCACTTTTTCAGTCTCCAAATCTCAATAACAATTTGCTGACCATCTGCAGTTTGCCTCCAGCACCACTCACATTTTTAAAAAACGATAAGCAGAGGAGGTGAGTGGAGAGTTAGCAAAGACAGCGGGTAGGCAAGGGACGGGAGACTGCAGCAGCGGTCAAGGACTGCAGGGGGTGGGGAGGTGGGGCCACTCTGGGCAGTGGCCTGGCAGAAACAGCGAGCCTCATGTTTGGGAACTCAGGACCCTACCCATGTATCATGGAGTACACAGACGAGCAGGGAATTTCCCACTGGAAACCATTCCCAGACATCAACATTCTTTCTCATAACCTAAGAGTCTGCTGCCTCCTTCCTTCATTAGGACACATGAAAGGAAGACTGCCCGCAGGTGAGAGGGCTCTTGGTAGGGGGAAGAGGCAGCATTCTCACAGAAGCAAGTCACTTCTACTCCTAACAGAAAGGCGATTATTCTCACTTCACAGATACAGTGAACAACGCAAAGTCACAATTACAGACAGAACAATTTTAGAACACTCCTGATAACACGGGAGCATTTTTCCAAATTCCACATAGAGAATTCCAGCAGATTTGCAACCAAGTGGTATCTGTGCCAGTCTGTCTGTCCGACACACACATGCACACACCACACATTTGTGGATGGGGTATGCGTGTGTGTGCTGGAGATGGAACCCAGGGTCTTCACACTGAGCTAAATCCCCAGCCCCCACCTCCAAATTCTGAGACAGAACCTCATTGAGTCACCCAGGCTGGGCTTGAACTTGCAATCCTCCTGCCTTAGCCTCCCGGAGTTCTGGGTTTATGGGTATTTACTACCACATCAGCTACACATCCCTATTTAAAAGGGTCTGTCTTTATTCATTCGTTTAGGACCAGAAACATAAATAAGATACTTTTTTTTTTTTTGAAATAGGGTCTCACTGTGCAGTTCAGGGTGGCCTTGAACTCACTATGTAGCCCAGGCTGGCCTCGAACTCATAGTGATCCTCCTGACTCAGCCTCCTGAGTGCTGGGATTACAGGCATGTGTCACCAGCTGGCAAATAAGATGCTTTGTCAAGGAGTTTACAGTTGGTTTGGATGTACAAACAGATAACAACAATAACTGAAGCATCATTTGTTTTCACACAGAATACTCTAAGGAATCCTAAGCAAGGAAACTGTAATTGATAAATTCTATTGAACAATGATCTGTAGTAGTGCCTGTTACTAAGTGAAAGACAGGAAGAATAACACAGGGCCTCACCCTCTAACTGGCTTTTTAATCCCAAGAAATAACATTATACTCTCAGAACTAGTAGTGTGATTACAGTCAGCTTCTCATGAGTCAGCACTGAACTGCTCTTATTTTGTAATGGACAACTGTGGCTATCCCAGTTTCAGCTATTTGATGCCTTAAAGGAAGGCAACATGCCTATTTCTTTAATTTCTATAGTGTCTAAGACACTAAACACTATAAGGACAAAGCAGGCACTAACTGCACAATGTCTTTTGTGAAAGGGAGAAGCAGATGAGATGCTGGCTAACTTGCTCCTCCGTAAGGTTTGCAGAATGGCAGATCTGGAGTGTTCTGCACCATACAGTGCCCTACTTGACCACATTACTGACCCACTGCACAGGCCACGTGACATTAAAGGTTAGAGGTTGGGGGTTCTTCACTGGAGAACCATGGCAGTCAGCACATTAAACAAACTGCAGAAAACAAAAAGATTATCTTGTGGGCCGGTGAGATGGCTCAGCGGCGTAAGTGCCTGCCTGGCAAGCGCGAGGGCCCGAGTTCGACTCCCGGAACCCACATACGAAAAATGGGCCAGTGATATCGCTCAGCGTCACAGGTGCCTGCTGGCACGCGAGGTCCTGAGGTTGACCCCTGGTACCCACAAAAAAAAAAAAAAAAGATTATCTTGAGACTTAGGCTCACTGGCTGATGCCTAGGACAGAAACATACCTCCAGCTGTTCATATATGCTTTAGGTTCCCATTCTTAGAAACTGACCTCTCATTACCATGATATAAATCAGTACCACCTCACTTGCTCAAAGGCCTTCAGTGGCTTCCTATTGTACTTACAATCACATCCACCGCCCCTGTGTGGCTGGCAGGCCCCGGTTCTGGGTCTCTGCCCTTGCCCGTCTCCACCTGCCCCCTTCTCCCCTCACTCACTATGCCTCAGTAACACTGGCTTCCTTGATGTTCTTTCAACACATCCAGCTCTTGCCTGCATCAGGCCCTCACACTTGCTTTTCCTTTTCCCGGAGTCGTCATCTCACTTTCTGACGGCTGGCTCCAACTTACCCTTTAGAGCTCAGCTCCAGTATTTCCTCTTCAGGGAGGCCTTTCTTGGCCATCTCATCCAAAGTGACCCTATCTGAATCCTACTACTTGTTAACATACCCACCAGCTAATTTGTCACAGCACTTCCTAGGCTCTAAAATGATCTTGTCTCAGTTTTTATAAGCAGTCTCGATCTTCTACATATAAATCTCCAGAGAGCAGGTGGCTCATCTTGCACTATCCATCAGCACATATTAACTCCTTGAGTGAATGTTAGAGAATACGGTGGCAGCAGAGCAGCAGGCATTGGGTTAAAGTAGAAAACATCAATTCTCCCACCATGAAGCCAGAAGCTGCTGCATGATATATATATATTTTTTTTTACTTCATTAGGGTGTATCCAAGTGGTGATGGCATATAAACAGAAGAGGGAGAGCCTACGCTCTCTGCTGATGACTTAGAAAGAAATGTTAAAAAGAGCAAACTCATGTTGGTTCCAACTTTCCCTCCATTTATAACACTGTTGGTATTCAAAGCAGATTTTCTTTCTTCTAACAGATTCCAAGGTTTGGTTTCATTTCTCCCCCAAGGGCTATAGCTCTGCCGCCACAGAGCCAGCACTCAGATTCCACTCAGTCGCGCTCACTCCCATGCCACCCTGGGTACCCCAGGCCTTCACTCTCAATTCAACTGGGGTTCACTGAAAAAACCCATTCAAAGTAGGTGGGGTAAAGGCCTCTCATCCTAACAACCTAAACATGAAGGCAAAGCATATGCAAGAGGTGGGTTCTTTCTCACAACATCTCAGCACAAAACATGAGCCTCCTGTAAAGAAAAGTTAACAGAGCACAGAAAGCCTCTGAAAGGTGCAACTCAAAAAAGGGATGATTCACTGGCACCCTTGCAGCTAGTGCTGTTTGTCTCACTGAACCTGATCAATGAGGACAGTTATCTCATTTAGGGACTGAAGACTCCTGAAGTTGGAAAAGCACACAGCATGAAAAAAATCAATCCAGTCACCCTCGTCTTACATGAGATGCTTCCAAGAACACTGGGTCCACACAACCATGCCCTAACGGCAACTCTGTCCACTGCTGAGAGAGGCACTTACGCGGCATGATCCCTTGGCTCACCAGCTCTTCCCGGGTGCGGCGCTGCTGGAGCTTCAACTGCAGCACTGCAGGGCAGCAAAGAGAGAGGAGAGATGAAGCATCAGTTGGGTATTCCACCTCAAAAGAAACATTTTCACATTCAAAGAAAATCTAAAAACAGAAGGGTGTAGCATGAAAGAAAGAGCCCTTCAATTGCAACTGTGTGTAATTGCAGAAGTGGCCTGATACAGCATGGTTTCCGTATTCTGCTGTGGGCAGCGAGAGGAAGTTGCGAAGGGTCTTGCAGGGCGATAACAATCCACAAAGTTAGAGAGCCTTGCCTCTTGCTCAAAACCTCCTACAACACTGGGTCCTCCTCTAAGACTGAAAAACACCAATTCTGAACTCAAAGAAAATATCATAACGAGGACCAGCACCCAGCAGAAAGAGCTTTCTAAATGCCGTGTGTTTTCTTAGTGAATATTTCACACCGTAAGGATGGTGGGTGATGCAGTTACTCTCACAGACCAGGAAGTACTGGGTATTTGTAAAATATTTTCTTTTGTATCTAAAAATTATAGCTATTTTCACCAAGCAATGCATTTCTCTAGACTATAAGATATTTTGTCATTAATACATTTCATTTCCTCATCTCTCGAGGCCTTTTTCTGAGTGAAGCTAGGTGACTTTTCATATAAGCTAGATGACTCGAACACATCCGGGCTAGCAGAGAGTGATGAATGTTTCTTCTACTTCAACTCTAGAAACACTAAACAAACAACTTAACAACTTAATTTTTATTAAATTAAAAATCAATTTTCCCCATTTCAAAAGCCAGTGGAACCTGATGAGCGTAACAACCACACACTATGCAGAATGATGATGGCACAGCCGTTGTTCAGAAACTATGTGAGAAAACATTCAGAAAGGGGTTAAGAGGATCCCACAGGCAAAGGGAAGTCCCCTTCATGACAAGCCTTCAGTTGCAGGGGCCCTGCAAGTCCTATTTGAGGGGAACCTGCACCCACTGGGAGTCACAGTGTCCTAATTTAGGCCCTTTCCACAGAGCAGTTTTTAGGGAGGCCTCTAAGAAAGGGAGAACCGTAACAGGCTCCCGCCTATGTCTCAAACTTACTAGTTCAAAGTAGAACTCATCTCTCTCCAAAAAGCTTAGCCTGCTTTCCGTCTCCTTACCTCTTCAGGTGTCACTCACTGTCTTCCCGAGTACTACTACGCACCGTCTTAGCCTACTTCAACTCCTCCGCCTCCCCACTCCTCTTAGCAATTTCACCTCACACGCTTTCCCATGCTGCAGTGGGAGCTCATGGCTATGCCCTCACCTGGACTGTGTTGATCCTTACGGCACCCAAACCACAGTTGCCCTGATATTCTTCCCCAAGTATCATGAACCTTTTCCCACCTCTTTTATTCTCTTCACCTGGACATGCCCACCTTCCTCATCTGACCTTCTGGACTCTCCTCTGCATCCAGAATTACTCTGGCCTCCTGTGAGCTATCTATTAGCTGTTATGAAAGGTACAGTAAGATCTTACTCTATGAAGTAGTTATCCCCTGAACATATCCCTCTTCCTAGCTGACAAACTCCTGGAGGGTAAGGAATATTCTCACTGACGTGTGCCCCCCAGCACTTCACACCCAGTAGGCTTTTAGTAACTGTTCCTTGAATTGAACTGGATCTCAAAACGATAACACACACAGTCTGAGAAATGTAACCAAGAGATTATTATTTTACAAATTAACGTTTAAAACAAAGCCTTGAAGAAATAAATAGGTAAAACAGCAACAACCACACTAGACACTGACATCTAGAGAATGTATTTTTTTCTACATACTTCTGTGATTTCAATCACTTAATCTCCACTGTCTGGTGACAGGTATTGCTAAGCCCATTTTACAAGGAAGGAGAGTGAGGCCCAGAGGGATTAAGTAAACATGATTTGGGGCCAAATATTCTGATTCCAGAACCTGAGCTCCTCACTTTGCTTTTCCAGCATCTTGGAAACTTGCTGTGTTGAGCTAACAAGGCTGGAGTGTGAATACCTTGGTTCACCAGAGATGGCACAAAAGGGCTGAGGAAAATAGCTGCTTCAGACCAGGGTCAAAGGAGTTCAGATGATCAACTTCAGTAAAATGAATTTAAATTAATCTAAGAACTTGATTTCAGAATAAATTATAACAACAGATCAGCAACAACAATTATTTTGAGAAAATATAAATAATAGGAGTCACTGCATATGTTATGATGTATCAGACTCCATGTTAAATGACTGATGTGCTTTTAACTAATCTTTTTTAAAGGGTGGGGGGTGTAGCTCTGCGGTAGAGCACTTGCCTAACATGTGTAATGCCCTGGGTTCCAGCCCCAGCACTGGAAGGAAAGAGAAACAAAGAAAAAAAGAGCCCTGTGAGGATGGTATAATTATCATCTCCATTTTACAGAAGAGGAAACTAAAGAACAGACCTTTAAAAATTTTGCCTTGTGTCACGTAACTCCTAAGTGCCGGAACTACAATTAACACTCAGGTCTCTGTAACTCCAAAGTGTGAGTAGTTTGTAGTGTGCAATATGTCATTGTAGGAAAGAAAAGGGAAAGCCCATCAGGATAAAGGAGAAAAGGGATAAAAGGGTAACTATCTGTCATAAAGCCCAGTGTAGGATACGCTACTCAAAAACGATTAAATTTAACAAGTTAGTTTATTTCAGAGTATAGGAAAACAAGGCAATTCAATAAGCCTGAATAGTTCAAAGAAACAAATAATTAATGAAAGCAGTGGCTATTACTCAAGAATAAGTTTGAATTATCAGTCAGTAGTCCTCCTAAGGAAACTCTAGTAAACGGGGTTATGAGGGCTATTATGTAAACTTGCTGAATGAAAAATTCCCGGCTTCACAAACACAAGAGAATCTGTGAAAGCTAACACATTTGTTCTTTAATCAATTTCTGATTCAAGTTTTTCATGGAAAGCACAGTAAAGGTCCATTCATATATATGCACAGCTCTAATTCAAAGAGGAAAGTTCATCTAATAAACTTTTTCATTTCTAAAATTAAAGAAAATTAAAGTTCAGTTACCTGAAAACTCCATCTTGTATCTCCCAGAATTTAATTCTCAACTCCATGCTTAACTAAAATCTGACCAAGTTTCCCATAAAACAGAATTTGCTGTCTCAGTATGGTCTTGAATACTGCTTCAACCTGACTGCAGGTACGTACGACATTCCATAACCATCTCCAGTTATCTCTACCAATGTCTATGTGGCGGGAAGACTGAGCAGTGAACTCTCAACTATGGCCATTAACCTGCACTTCATTTTATCGTTTACTTGGCTGTGTAGGTTTTCACTGATCCTTCTTCTATGATTTTCAACTATAAGGAGACAGCATTTCTAAGAATTTCCTTTTTCCTTAGTTATCTTTTAATCCCTTTTAATTCTAAGCACTCTCAACTTTACACTTCCAGGCCTTAGGAATTATTTTAGAAAAAATAATTTAATAGTTTACTTTCAGTAAGTTCCACAGAGCCATGTGTTCTGTGCTCACTGCAGAAGTCACCCCGGTCAGCAGCGTATTTTGGGGACCACAACTTTAATGCTCATCCATTCTCCCCCCAAAAATACCTAAAACCAGTTCAGCTGATTATTTTCACAGACAGTGCAAGTCCAGGAGACATAATCAACTTCACTGCACATCACTACTTAGATTCCCTCACTACATCCCAAGTCAGAACAGAACAGAAATACCTACATGTGCACAAGCCTGAGACGTTACGCTTTTGCTGCTACCGAACTCCACAAATTTATACATCATCTGTTTCTAAATGGGTCTGTGTGAGCAGCCTATATATAGATGAACAGATGTCTTTAAAGCTGATGGATGGTGAATCAACTGAGCTGCCCGACAGAAAAGAATGAGAAGAAGAAGAAAAACAAAAACACAAAGTGGGAAACCCTAGGCCAGGGGTGTGAACCCATGGCACGCGTGCCGCAGGGGGCTGTTTGTATCATTGAAAGCTCTAAAAGGTTTGCCATCACTGCTCTAGGCTCTCCATTCCCCATGAAAACTATCCAGATTTTCTCCTGCCCTGAACATTTTTTCCCTTCTAGCCATCAGACAGCAGCCCCAGAATAAATAAGCAAATCCAACTTTACTCAGCAATGGACACCACTACCTCTAGCTTCAAACTGGAAAATGTGTTTTACTAGGAAGATCAGAGAAAGGAAAGTTGGGTATTAACCTTATGGGAAGCTTAGTATGGTGAGAATAAGAATATTCATCTTTGCAGCAATGAATTATACCTATTTTATTGGTTTAATTCTATATGCCTAAAAAATCGCTTAGCAACATCCAAATAGTAAAAACAATCACTCAGAACCAGAGGCAATTCTAACACTCACTAGTTTCATTCTTAGGATGTACAATTAAAAGTAGGTGAAGGATACCCCCAAAAGAGGGCACTACCCCAATTCTGCTGCCTGGGTTACTTTCTAGCATCACCACTAGTGAGGTGGGAGAGCGTTGCCTATTCATTCACCTAACAAGAATTTACTCAACAGCCTATGGCCTCTGTTCATGTGACGCTTTCGGTCCAGTGCGGAAACAGACATCAGTGACAGCAAACAAATATGCTCAAGTTGTGGTAAAGGTTTTAAAGGAGAGAATAAACTACATGAGAGAGATCAGACACTAGAGTTCACACTTCTTCCTTCAATGTTCTGTGATAACTAACTCCTCCCATTTACACTCTGCCATTATACAGTCAATTGTTTTAAGATACTAAAGCTCTTTGAAAAATAAAGACTTGAAAGAATAGAGTCCTAAGAATAAGTAAGTTAAGGCACACAAACTCACTTATTACCACTGCTGTATTTTTATTTGTGTAGCTGCTAGGGTTACGGAAGCAGTTGGTCTGTGTGTCTTTGCCTCAGATCCATGCTGTATTCAATTCTCCCCTAGCTCTTGAACAAAGCTTCTCTCCTTTAGTATTCATTAAATAAATATGAGGGTCCACTATATGCCAGACACTGCTTGTTGCTAGAGATGACAGATATAGCCCCTGCCTGTAGTGGCGGTTACAGTTTCAGGAGGAACAAACATCAAAGCAGCATTAAGAAGTGTGAAGAATATTTTCAAAGATAACAGATACTACATCCAAACTAAGCAGTTAAGACCATTCCCATGCCTCCATTCTGCACTCAAACATCTTCTGTACTCCCAAAGTCAAGGCAGAATATTAAGGATGTGTACTGAAGAAAACACGGTTCTCATACTCAGCCAACTCGTAGGTTTAATGGAAAAAAGGGATTCAGATCATTACAATGCTATCGGAAAGGTATAATAAGTCTATCTGATAGACTTACACTTAAAAAGACATAGGTAAGTGTAACTTTGGCTAGCACACAGCCAAAAATGGGCTTGCTGTGCTCCTAAAGGTCGCTGACAAGTTCAAGTCTTATCTAGCCTTATGTATGCTACACATGCATACATAAATACTGAAAAGAAATGTTTCTTAAAAACAAAATTTAAAATAGTTATGTATCTCTTAGATCTTATGGCAGTAGAAAAGACAACACTACCCAACACTGTAAGTCAGAAAGGAAAACAAGATATGGATACATCTAGACTCCCTAATGCTAAATGAAATAGACACAGAAAGGTAAATATCACATGACTTCTCTTACATGAGAAATTTGAAGTATAAATAATTTAATGAGCAAAATATAAGAAGGATGATAGGAAATGGAGATAGACTTTGTGGAGATGGGAAAGGAATCTAGGAATGGGAGGAAGGGGAGGGAGGAGGGGGAAGGAGAAGTAAAAAGGGATTAAGATGTGATATATATATAAGCCAATATCCCACAATGAATATATTATGTATCACATACATATATTGATAATTAAAAAAAAAAACAAAAAGCAAAACAAATTCTTTCTAGGTGGAGTAGTCTGAGTGTACAGATAAACTAGTCTTAAAAGTATTTTATCCTCACAATCAGTTTGTACTACAGGTTTTAAGCAGTTTCTTCATATCATTTCCAAAAAAGTAATATTCCTCTGGGCCCCTCACTTATTGTACACTCTCTGCTATAGTTTGAATGTGTCCCCCCAAAGCTGAAATGTTAGAAATTTTAAACTCCAAATCTATTTGTTAATGGTACTGAAGATGGGCCCTTCTGATGGATGGTCATTACAACTGATCGTACGAGATCACGATGCGTTGCTGGGTCTCTAAGAAGAGGAAGAGAGACCTGGGCTAGCACACTTGCTCTGTCTCACCATGTGATGCCCTCAACCATGTTGTGATGCTGTGAAAAGGCTACCACCAGGTGTTGGTGCTAGACTCATAGACTTCCCCAGCTTCCAGAGTCACAAGTCAAATAAATTTCTATTCTCTACAAATTGCCCAGGTCTGTAGTATTTCGTTAGTGCAGCAGAAAATGGCTAAGATACTCCTACAATCTTTCCTGATAGAGCCTAAGAAAATAGAGAATAGAGAGGCATTCTTTTACTCAGTTCCACTCCCTCTCCTGCCCTCTGGTTCTCAACTCCTACCCTGTCCTACAGCATCCCACTGACTGGTTCCCCTCTCCTGGTTCCCTAATCCACATTTTGGATTTTGGATTTTTGGATTAGGGAAGCTGAACAGGTAAAGTCTATGCAAACACTCCAAAATCTAAAACCTGAGACACTTCTAGTCCCAAACATTTCAGGTAAAGACATATTCGACCTGTATGTAGTTTTTGTATGCTTTCTAAACACAAAGTTTCTCTATCCCCTCGCATGATCATTTTCTTTCAATTTGGAAACCAGTCTGAATGGGTTAGCACAGTATACACTGCACCAAATATGCATTTCTGGCATTTAAAATACCACAACAGCATTGAAAGGTCCACTGCATTCTATTAGTCCTACCCTTAACCAGGAAGGGTTTACTGTCAACTCACTGATGACTTCTGGGGGAAAGGACAAGCATTACACATGGGATTGGTTATCTGAATGCAATACACCTACAGAATCAATCTTTAAGGGGAGACCAAAGGGCATCTGAGAAAGAAATCGAAGCATGGGTTCCTGTCCTGCTCTGTTGTTACCTCATCAAGTCACTTTTTTTAGCCTCAATTTTCTTACTATAATACAATTTTGGAAACTATTCCCTGTCCACAAAAAGTAACAAAATCCACAACATACGTGGAAAGTGCTTTGTAAACTGTAGAACAGATTATAAATGTTTCACCAGAGGCTTTACCATCAGATAGATTTTTCTCTAACGCAGAACTGCTAATAATTAGGTACCATGGCTCCAAAGAACTAAGTTTATTCTGCAGAGTAAAAGGGCTTTCCTTATATCAAAATAGCCTTACTTAAAATTCTACCTCAAAGCTGTTCCTGGTGAAGGAGGAGAAGGAAGGGAGAAAGAAAGGCAAAGGGAAGGGCACTGTTTTCCTTTGAAAGGTAATTCAGGAACATGTAGCAGCGAAGCTCGCTCTGTTCCCAGATTCTAGGCACCTGCTGTCTAAAAAGCAAGACCCAGAGAAGAGCAGAAGAATCAGAACCATTCGTTACTGAAATTAAATGTACAATGAGTATTCGAAGCATGCTTCTAAAATTCTAAGCTTGCTTTTGAAAATGGGGAGGGGAGGAGGGGTTGAAGGGAGGCTAGGGGAATGGGGAAAAAAAGAAACAAGTTATATCATGTACAGGTACAAATGCTCTATGATGAATATGATCATTATGATCATTATGTATATCTAAAATGTACCAATAAAATCGCATTGGAGAAAAAAAAATTCTAAGCTTTCCATACAGAAGCAGCAGTTAAAAGACCCAGAAAGTCTGTTTATCTTTTGCCAGAGAAAGAAAGAGCTGCTGAATTTCAGATTCAGAGATAGGACAAAAAGGAGGAAGAGGGGGTGAGAAAAAGACAGTAAACTGTCCCTATAATCCTACTGATTTACTATTTAAAAATCATGGGCCGGTGAGACGGCTCAGCGGCTTAAGCGCCTGCCTTGCAAGCGCGAAGGCCCGAGTTCGACTCCCGGAACCCACATACGAAAAAGGGGCCGGTGATATCGCTCAGCGGCACGGGCGCCTGCTGGCGCGCAAGGTCCTGAGGTCGTCCCCCCGGTACCCACAAAAAAAAAAAAAAAAAAAAAAATCATATGGCTAAATGCAATGTGGTATGCTGGACTGGATCTTGGAAAAGAAAAAGAACACTGGTGGGAAAATGGGTGAAATCCAGAGAAAGTTTGGAGTTTACTTAATGGTAATGTGCCAATGTTAATCTCTTAGTTTAGTTTTGTTTTGTTTCGGTTTTTTTTTTTTTTTTTTTTTTTTTTTTGTGGGTACCAGGGGGACAACCTCAGGACCTCGCGCGCCAACAGGCACCCGTGCCACTGAGCGATATCACCGGCCCCTTTTTCGTATGTGGGTTCCGGGAGTCGAACTCGGGCCCTCGCGCTTGCAAGGCAGGCGCTTACGCCGCTGAGCCATCTCACCGGCCCTTGTTTCGGTTTTTTGAGACAGGGTCTCGCTATGTAGTTCAGACTGGCCTTGAACTATGTAGCCTAGGCTCACCTCGAACTTGCAGCAATCCTCCTGCCTCAGCCTCCCGAGTGCTATGATTACAGGTGTGCACCATATGCCCAGCCAATTTCTTGGTTTTGACAAATGTACTATAGTTATCTAAGATGCTAACATTAGGGACAACTGGGTGAAGGACCTATGGGGATTCTGTTCTGTGTAAGTCTAAAATAAAGTTTACTGTATAAACTAATAGTTTTGACTGTTCCTTCAGAAAATTTATGAACCAGTTACTAAAACATATCAAAGTTCACGTTTTTCAAACTGAAATGCTGCCATCAGAAAGAAATTACTGATTAATTCCATAAATGATTAATTATGAAGAACAAATAGTAACTAATGGGCCTTTTAAAACATTCAAATTATAAAGTGCTCTGTGGCATAAACAAATACAACTAATGATAATGTCATGTTGTAAACATTATAGAAGAATCGCTGACTGTATTTTTTATAAAGTCACATCCCAAAGCTGTAATAAATGAGATTTCAAATTTGACTGTTTTATTGACATGCTCAATCATTAAACTATTTCACAATCCCGTGAATTTCTCTTCCATCTCTGTATACAGTGTATGAGCATGCGTTAAATTCATTTTTCAAATCGTCAGTTATAGAAATCAAAACTAATGCCCCAAACAATAAGTATGTTCTATTTAATCTGACACTGTTGGGGATAAAAGGCAGAGCTCTAGAGGAAGTACCTTCCCGGTTGGTAAACCTGGGCTACTTATTCACTCAGCCTGGTAACTTACAAAAGACAAACTTAAGAAAACCTACTGTAAGCTATTAAAAGATCTCTGTATTGTGTAATATTTATAAAATAGTAAAAACACATCATTTTAATTTTTACAACAAAACTATGAGGAAAATACTATTAGTATTTTATAGACAAAAAACTTGAGATTTGGAGAGTTTAAACAACTTGTCCAAGGTCACAGAGTAAGAAAAACTGGAACCCTGCTCTGTTTGAATTCAGAGCTGCATTCCTTATGCACTGTTATATGTTCTACCTGTCACCCTTCAGAAAACACATCAATCATCTATGCTATAAAATGACAGTCTTATCAGTATGATGTGCTGGGAAAAAACCCTCTATATACTAAGTAGGGGAAAATCTAGGAAATTGCGGTAAATCGTATGTGACATGTATGGTACATATCAGAACTATAGAATCTGAAAAGGCTGCTTTATTCAAATTCCAAAGGAAACAGAGACTAATAGGACAGTAGTATCCACATCTAAAGGGCAAGCAAAAGGGCTCCTTCCAGAGACAGGAAGTCTAAAGGATGCAAAGAACTTCACAGGTTTACTTCCCATTTAGATCTTAATGCAGGAGCATCTACTCTTAAAGGCAAAAAACACTGGCTTCCCACTACAACTTCCTTCCTGTATTCTGCGACAGGTTCTTCCCTGGTACTCAAGACGTTCTCAGATGGTTGGTCCATTCATTCATTCATTCATTGAACAAATATATATCTGGAAACCTATTACATACATCAGGCACTGTGCTAAGTGATAAACCAGTAACATGGACCTACCTTTGCAGAGCATATGTTAGGGGTTGGAGACAAGAAATATATAAATTGCACATCACTGAAGAAAAATAAAGTGTGGACTAAGAGAACAGAGAGTAACTGAAGGGTGGTAATTTTAGGTATAGTATACAAGAAGGTCCTTCTCAGGAGAAAATAACTCATACACAGAAACCTACATGATATGATAAACTGTGAAAAAGATCAGGAGAAAGAGTATTCTGGAAAGCAGAGATAACAAGTGCAAAGGCACTGAGAAGGGATGTGTTTTAGAAGAAAGCTAGCATCTAAGAAACGAGGAATCTAGTATGTTGAACTCTTACATTAAGCAGTCACTGGGTTAGATGTACTACTACAGTGATTTGATCTCCAGAGCTACTTGAGGTATGTGTTACCTCAATTTTACAGATGAAGGAACAAAGGTTCAAAAGAGGTTGAGTCACTGGTGGACAGCCAGTGAGAGACAGCACCAGAGTTCAAACACAGGCTGGCCTGATACCAAAGTCTGTGCTCTTTCTATTATACAACACGCTTAATGCCAAAGTCCTAGCAAAAATATTAATAATTACATATACATAGGTAAGTAAATCAAACTCTTCCCCACAATGTCAAATCTTGGGCTCATCATTTCATTTTGGGTAGCTGCTCATCTCCTTCTAGAGCTTATTCTCTAACTGCAGTAGAGAGATCTCAAACTGCCAGCTTCGTCACTGTCATCAGAGGCTCTTTCCCAAGGCTCCAAGGCAATATTCAAACAACTCCACCACAGCAGCCAGGAGCAGGCGGCCATGGCAAAAGGACTGCTTGAGCCCAGGAGCAGAGGCCAGCCTGAGCTACAGAGCAAGACTGGTCTCTTAGGAAAAACTAACTCCATCACATAAGATCTGAGCATCGTATACTTATACCAGCTGCCCAAGTGGCATAGATGTAAACTGGAAATGCATTTAGCACACTTTGGCAGGGCCATCTGAAGGATCCCTGCCAAAGGTAAAGGTACCAGGAATGGCACTTTCCCTGTGGCACTGGTTCTACATGTTTGCCCAGAAAATGTGGGCAGTCTGGAATCTCGACTACTAATCCCTGCTGTATGACTCTGCTGACATCTGCACCCAACTTTGTGGAGGGCAAGTGACAGGTGAGCAAATTCAAAATTTGGAACAGGGTAGCCCACAGCAAGCTAGAAGAGATGAAAAGTTATCCTTTAAACTGAATTAGTGCACTTCTGCTATCTAAATCTCTATAATATGGATCTGAAAAATATACAGCACAGTAGAATCATGACAAGGCATGAAATAGGCTTGTACCTCATAGAAATTATATAAAAACGTGGAAAGTTAGCTGTTTCTATTAAAGTACTTCATGTTCTCTTTATAAGTTTTTCCTATTTCACTTGACATTTTTGAAATTAACTTTCAGTGTTTTTAGTAATTAATGGCATTTTGGCTGAGTGCAGAAGTACATGTCTGTAATCCCAGCTACTTGAGGGGCTGAGGCAGGAGGATCACTACTCAGCAAGACCTTGTCCCAAAATAAGAAATAAAAAGGGTTAGGGATATCGCCCAGTGCAAAGGTCCTAGGTTCAACCCCCAGTACCACAAGAAAAAAACAAACCAACAAAATAACACGCCTTTCCTAGGGGAAGGATTAGATAACAGAATAGTGACCAGAAAGTTAGAAATTTGGGCATATAGTTTATATGTATATATACAGACACACATGTATACACACACAAAATTTGAAAGTTCTTTAAATATATGTATGAAGTTCTTTATGGGTATAAAAGATAAATTTCTCATCCTTAAATCCAATGTGATGTAAAATTTTAAGCTACTGGAGGACTTGGGTGCAGCTCAGTAGTACAGCGTTTGCCTAGCATGCACAAAGCTGTGGGTTTGATCTCCAGTACACACAAAAAAGAACTTAGCTACTTGATTTTTTTAAATTAAGGATTTAAAATCAATTTTGCTAAAGGCTGCAGCAAAAATTTGCTTTTCTATAGAAGAATAAAGTCCATAAAATTAAACTTCATACAGTGTATGAGAGTGAAAGCTGTAAGACTAGTAGCTGAAATTGTAGGATTTCCCCACTGCTCATGCCTAGGATTAGTAAAGACATCTCAAACGTAAAGGTATGCGTAACTGCAGGGGAGTTTGTGTTGTTATAAGCATTGCAGTTTTGTATTTCCTAAAGTTTGTGTGTTCAAATTTGCAAATGAACATTTCATTTTTGCAGATTTTGCACAAACTTTATGAAATAAACCTGCATTTAGGTTAAAGGAGAACTGAAATCAATGCCTTTCCTGGCCACTTCAAGAACGCTTTCTGTATCTTTCCTATCACAGAATCTTTTTTTGTATTTGGTTTCTACAACACACATCATGGGTAGAGAGGACAAAAGCTAAAAGCAGAATGCAAAGTGATCAAATAATTACCCATTTACCACATACCACCATTTTTTAGCATAATTCTGAAAAATGCAGAGAATGCCACACATATCAGTAGAATGTGTATTTTACATTTTTATTTGTTTGGCACACCATATCTGAATAATTAGCATATTCATCATCTTAAATTTTTATCATTTTTCTATGATGAATGCATTCAAAATTTGCTAACTATTTAGATGTATCCAATGTATTACTGTTAGTTATATTTAACCAGAATGCCTATTTTTAAAATGTCCCTGATAGGAGCTTGAACTTTCCTTTTTTCTGTATTTTCAATTATCCCGGTATTAACATCCCTCTCTAAGAAGCCTTACCCTAGTGGTTTCAGAAAAATGAATCAGACTTGTTTGACACACTGTGTAATCCACCTCAAACCAGACCCCTTTCCTTTAGCTCTTTTGCGTCTCCTGGGCAAAACAGCCAGAACTACAGCAACAGCTGGGGAGCATTAAACCGACAGAAATAGCTTAGGAGACTCCAATGTGCGTGAGTGGGGGGAGGAGTGGCTGAGTATCAGATTAAAAAAATCAAAAGGGCAACAGGAAAGTGTATGTGTGGGAGAGTGAAGACTAAGGAGTTATTGCACCTAAATTTCCTTCATGTGGCTAACGGAGTGCACCAAGCAAATGAAGAGCCAGGGGACTGCAGCCTAACATGTGCAGCCCCCCCACCTATTCTTGGATGAAAGCCTAAGAATGTCAATCTGAATGAAGACAGGCTGGAGTGGGAGAGGAGAGGAGCTGCAGAGCCTCCAAGGCTAAGGCTAACTGGCCCCAGGTCATCCCCAGTGTGGAGGAAACAGAGGAGTTGAGTCAGTTACAGGATGTACTGACAGTAAAAAACCAGCTCCATTATGGCGTTGGAACAAGGGTTGTGAGAATATGTGCCAACTCCTAAGTGGACTCAGAGACCAGCCCAGGCCCAGGGTACCCACTCAGTGGGAAAGGCCAAGTGCTACATGAAATGCAGGCACTGAGGCTGTTCTTGCCAAGGCACAGCCACACCTCCTCAGTGCTAGCAAACCTGGCAGGTCTTGGAAGGTTGGTACAGGAATGTGCCATCTGCCTGGCCCACTGCCCGAGTGTGTTCAGTATATACCTGCATGCCCTAGAGAAGCTTTAGTCAGATCACCCCAAAGGAGTGGGCCTGCATACCCTGATCTATGCCTTTAAGTCTGATTAGTCCCCAGGAGCCTGGGGTACCTTCTTCACCCTCACACTTGCTAGGTTGTCTATTCAGTATCATCAAGGCCTCTCCTACCATGGCATTTCTTTATAACTAATCTTACAGGATGACAGTTTCAGATGGTTCCCCAACCTGACCAGGAAATGATTCGATTGCAGATATCATGACTGCAATTCTCTTTGGCAAGAGTTTTGTAACTGTGAGATTGCATGAACTTCAGCTGAACATTTTATTCGATCAAACTAGTGATTTACTGGAGAAGGCTCCAGGCTGATGATTGGTCTCAACAAAAGGTAACCACCACACTACCCTCTTCTAGACTAGCTCACCTCTTTTCTAACCACAAATCTGGCAGGAAACATGTCCACATGTATTTCCAAACTACACCAGCTTTGTCTAAATAACTATACTTAAACTTGGTTTCCTATGAGCCCAAATACCTCATAAGAATTGGCTGATTTTGTATATTTGAAGTTAGTGTTTAAGAAAGGTAGAGAACATACAAAAATAAATCCATTAGATCTGAGATTAGATAGTTGAGACTTATAGATCACATTTTAAGGTTGAATATAACATCAAAGGATATATGTTAACCAAATTATTGTGCCTATAATCACTTCTCAGTGTGCACAGCCTAGGCGGGGATAATTGTATCACTGTATTTCTCATCAACCTTTAGCAGAGCGTAATCTTTACCTAAATTTTAAAAATTAATGTCATAAATATTTATTTTTTTGGTGGGTACCGGGGGTCGACCTCAGGACCTCGCATGCCAGCAGGCGCCTGTGCTGCTGAGCGACATCACCGGCCCTTTTTTTTCGTATGTGGGTACTGGGAGTCGAACTCAGGACCTCACACTTGCCAGACAGGCACTTATGCCGCTGAGCTATCTCACCGGGCCCTCATAAATATTTATAATTAATCACTTATTGTGTGCATGCCTTGGTACCAAGACAGAAACTGAGTAGGAAAATAATTCTGTATTTATATAATATTTTACAAAGCTACTTTCACACATATGATCTCATTTGACCCTCTGAATTAGGATGCTGACATTATAAACATGGTATAATGAGGGAAACTAGTTTGCTAAGCTTAAAGCAAGTTGATCAAGCTCACTATTGGCAAGATCAAACCAAGAACTTCAGGGTTTGCTTATCGTCTCAGTGCTAGGACACTAACTGCCCACCATAAAAAGCCTCTGCCCTCAAGGAATTAATCTCTAATGCTTCAGTCAGTGCTTCTCAGATCTAACAATAAGAACGTGATCCAACATCATATTCTGAATCAAATGCAAAATAATGACAGAAGGGGCCGGTGAGATGGCTCAGCGGCTTAAGCGCCTGCCCAGCAAGCGCGAGGGCCCGAGTTCGACTCCCGGAACCCACATACAAAAAAAAGGGGCCGGTGATATCGCTCAGCGGCACGGGCGCCTGCTGGCGTGCGAGGTCCTGAGGTCGACCCCCCGGTACCCACAAAAAAAAAAAAAAAAAAAATGACAGAAAAGATTATTTACTAGTTTCACTCAAAGTTAGCATATGTAAGTTCCTTCTGAAGGCTAGAATTATTCATATGAGACCGAATTGAACTGAATTACGGCAGTACTCAAAATCCGTCACTTTGGGATAAACACATTTTGCTTATGGACATCATACTGCCCTCTAGTGCCAGGGCGCACAGCAGCCATCAGCAATCTCAGCAGTCTACTGTAATAGTCAGTGCCCATGACCCACCTCTCACATATGAAAAGACTTTGCTATGAGCTGGGCATGGTGGCACACATTCCTGTAATCCCTGCTCCTTGGGAGACCAAGGTAGGATGATCTCAAATTTAAGGCCAAGTTGGACACTTAGACTCTAACTCAAAATAAAAATTTAAAAAAGAGCTGGGCATGGTGATACAAGCCTGTAATGCTAACACTCTGGGAGGTGGGGCAGGAGGATCACAAGTTTGAGCCCAGCCTGTGCAACTCAGAGACTTCGAGAGACTCTGGTTCAATCTGCAGTGTGTGTGTGCGGGGGGTGGTGTGCATGCATGCACACACATGTGCAAGCATGTGCAAGGTCTTGGATTTGAACTCCAGCACTGAGGGATAGGGAGTGGGATGACTTAGCCACACATTTTGGAGGGAAAGACAGAAGAGGTTGAATCTATTTTACACACACATAAACAATATATAAAAACTATATAAGCCCTTCAAGAAATTTATAAATATAATTGAGAAGATAAGAAATGTAAAACAAATCACTGTAATCAGAGTGTTCTAAGTACTTTAAAAGTTTGCAGATAAATTAGTAAAGCACAAAAGGACCACGTAAGCTTCATGGGGGCAGCAGGATATGAGCATTTGGAAGCACTTCATAAAGTAGAAATAAGCAGCAAGAGCCAAGGCCTGAGCTGGGAAATACTATAAGGTTAAGAACACAGCCAACCCTCTCCAATTTAGCTGGAGCATTAAATTGGTGAAGAGAAGTAATAGAAGGAATGCTGGCTAAGTTCAGACTGTGAAGGGTTTAGAACTGTGCTATCCAATAAGGCAGCCACTAGCCACATTAAAATCAAATAAAATTTAAAATTCCATTTCTTAGTTGTTAGCCATATTTCAAGCCTCAACAGCCACATCTGGCTAGTGGCTACCATACAGGACAGAAAGACACAGTACTGGGCAGGGCTGTAGCAGAAAGTACAGACATTCTTGTTTAACAACCAAGTTCCGTTTCTGCGACTAGGTCATTAAATGAATTGGTCACTAAATGAGGAACTGTATGTAGTATGTATAATACTCAGAACAAGGAAATGGTCAAAGGAAACTCTGATTTTGCTTTTATTTGCATAACTCTTACATGCATTACTGTAATGTATGACAGAACATAAAACTACAGTACTATACTATATGGTACAATCAGCGAACAAGGTGTACCATGCAAAAAAAGACTGAGGCTCTATGAACAAGAAGTACAGAACTGTACCAAAAAAAAAAAAAAAAAAAAAAAAAGGATGGTTCAGAACTCTGAACAGTCATCAAATAGGTGGGTTGTGAAACGAATATTTATATTATAAAACACAAAACATCAATCTTTTTAGACTGCTTGTTCCTCCTTAAAAAAAAAAAAAAAAAAAAAGGCAGGGGGCTGGTGAGATGGCTCAGCGGCATAAGCGCCTGCCTGGCAAGCGTGAGGGCCCGAGTTCAACTCCCGGAACCCACATATGAAAAAAGGGCCGGTGATACGGTGATATTGCTCAGCGACACAGGCGCCTGCTGGCGTGTGAGGTCCTGAGGTCGACCCCCGGTACCCACAAAAAAAAAAAAAAAAAAAAAGGCAGATCTTAACCTTGCCAAAGTCTATTAACAAAGAAAATTTTAAAATAAAACTTTGAAAGAAAAAGATTGTTATTAGGAATGTATCTATAATAATAAAACACAGGATTAGGGCCGGTGAGATGGCTCAGCGGCTTAAGCGCCTGCCCGGCAAGCGTGAGGGCCCGAGTTCGACTCCCGGAACCCACATACGAAAAGGGGGCCGGTGATATCGCTCAGTGGCACAGGCGCCTGCTGGCGCGTGAGGTCCTGAGGTCGACCCCCGGTACCCACAAAAAAAAAAAAAAAAACAGGATTAGTAAGAAGTTTTTTTTTTTTTAAAATGTGGGTAATGAGGGTACCGGAAGTCGAACTCAGGACCTTGCGTTTGCCAGCAGGCACTTGTGCCGCTGAGTGATATCACTGGCCCTTTTTTCCTTTATGTGGGTACCAGGAGTCGAACTCAGGACCTTGCGCTTGCCAGGCAGGCGCTTATTATGCCGCTGAGCGATATCACCAGCCCTTTTTTCCTTTATGTGGGTACCAGGAGTCGAACTCAGGACCTTGCGCTTGCCAGGCAGGCGCTTATTATGCAGCTGAGCCATATCACTGGCCCTAGTAAGAAGATTTTTCACTGGGTAGCTTTGGGTATTTTAGGGAAGAACCATCTGTGGCCTTCAAATACCTGCTTCAGCCCCTAAGTAATAAGACATCCTTTATACATTTACCCCTTAATAGACAATCTATTTCCTTTGTGTAGCTTACAAAATGACAGTGGTTTTAAAATTTTATTTTTTACTAGCCAGGCACGGTGGTGCATGCCTGTAATTCCAGCACTTTGGAGGCTGAGGCAGGAGGACTACCATGAGTTTGAGGCCAGTCTGGGCTACACAATGAGTTCAAGGTCAGCCTGAACTACAAAGCAAGATGTCTCAAAATAACAAAAAATTTCTTCTATTTATTTATAGAATACATAATTTGAGCCCTCTCAAGATTCAATGAATGTGGGGGGCCGGTGAGACGGCTCAGCAGCTTAAGCGCCTGCCTTGCAAGCGCGAAGGCCCGAGTTCGACTCCCGGATCCCACATACGAAAAAGGGGCCGGTGATATCGCTCAGCGGCACGGGTGCCTGTTGGCGCGCGAGGTCCTGAGGTCGTCCCCCCGGTACCCACAAAAAAAAAAAAAAAAAAAAAGATTCAATGAATGTGGGCCGGTGAGTTGGCTCAGCGGCGTAAGCGCCTGCCTGGCAAGTGCAAGGGCCCGAGCTCAACTCCCGGAACGCACATACGAAAAAAAGGGCCGGTGATATCGCTCAGCAGCACAGGCGCCAGCTGGCGCGCGAGGTCCTGAGGTCGACCCCTGGTACCCACAAAAAAAAAAAAAAAAAATTCAAAGAATGTACAGAATTCTAAAAACAAGGTTCTAGTCACATTATGAATATGTATAGTTGATTGCTTAGGGTAATTATCTAAAATTACCTTCTGATCCTACTTACGACAAGAAGTCTGTGATTCTAGTCCTATTGATTTCTGCATTTAATGCAAAGATATCTTCCTTATGAGCAGACTGGAAAAGTGAAATATTACAACTCTCTGGATTATAAAAAGTCAAAGGCAGCAGCCCGAAGACTTTAGTCCTGAGCCATACTCATACTGTTCTCTCTGCCTCTCCCATAATCTTCCTCTCATGTTGCCACTGTGTTTCTTTCGCATTAGTTCAGAACACTGCTAGACAGTTAAGGAAAAGCAGCTGTCTCTCAGTCAGTTGTTAAAACCATTCTTTTTGCACACCGGGCACTGGTAATCGTCCCTGCAGCAGATCATTCATTGCAGACTTCATGTGCACAAGCCGTACTGTCACACATTAGCAACATCCCGAAGTGATCTCAAAAGCTTAGAAGAAATGTCTAAGTGTGTAGAAAGCAGCATTTATGCATTCAATAATAAGAATGTATATAAATCATGATAGTGCATAATAAGGGCTTCCAAGCTAAGAGAAGAAAATATTGATAATTCCCTTTCATTCTCCTTGGTTAAAGTCCTTACCCTCACTTTTTTTTTTTTAATAACCTAGAGCTCTTCTAAAAGAATTTTCATTGATTTTAAAACTGAGTTTTTCCGTAGAACTCACATGTGTCCATTCCACTCCCAAAATATATTTTTTTCAGCAGCTTCAGAATACCAAAGAAAGCTGTTTACAAGAGAAAACTCCTTTAAGATTGACAAGGCCAGTGCAAATTGTTTATCCATACCAAAACTAAGATGCAGAACAAGTTAAACACCTCCCAGGTATTGTTTTATTTTAAAGTATGATGGCTTAGCATTATGAGAACTTGTTGGTATCTACTCACTTTCAACATTTAAGAAACAGAAGAAACTGGTCATCATCAGTAGTTCCCTATATATTTCTATAGTAGCCACGGCCAAAGTATCTTTTACTGATAAAACATGGCATGGAAGCCACATAAAAAGGAAGACTCCCACCTTATTAAGGAAGTTTTTTTTCCCCTTCTTCCACAACCTAGGCTTGGCTAAATGACCTCTGCACGGGGAAAGGAAAGGAGTGAGAAAGTGAAACATCCTAATCACCATCCCATCAGGTCATGAATGTACCTACAGTTCCAGGCCCAGGTATGTGTTAGGTGTTCAACAAGCTTTAATACAAACTCTGAGAATAAACTATCCAAAGTCAAAAGCTTCGGTAGCTACCGAGAAACAAGAAGGGAATAAAAACAACAAGTGTAGGAGGAAAGAAAAGCATGCAAATCCCAAAGGGATAAATACTCTAACCTTCCCGCAAACTGTGATTAGGGGCCAGGCACACTGCTGAGCAGCTGTCCTTCCCTGGCTTCAGGACAATCCACGAGAGTGGCAGAATCTTGCAGGAGGGCTGATGAATCTTGGTCTTATCCTCCAGCATGCTGGAGATGTGAGACTCCAGAGACCAGTGTTGCAAGAAGCTAGTATTCCTCCCCTCACTGCTTAGAGAGGCCATTTATTATTTGCTGAAGACTGGTTAGCACTGCTCTTTCGGTTAAAATGGGCACTTCATTTCTGCAGTGCAAAGGGTTGCAGGAACAGCTAGATCCCAAGTTTACTTAGGGAGTAGGGTATTAAAAAGCAGTGACAGCAGAAGGTCAGAATCACTAAGTCTCCTGGCAAAACATTTCTTCCTGTCAGCACTGGGCCTTGACACAGACACCTCTCTCCTACGCAAATGCCAAAAAGCAGGACCAGGATGATTTCAATGTGTAGGGCTGGAAGAGTAGAGGGTTTCCTCAGAGAAAATGCTCATAGCAACCAACCAACCTCATTCACCCAAAATAGTAAACAGTTGGTTTCTCTGCTCAGAACCACAAGCTTCTGCCAGACAAGCAGTAAGATCACATGACCAGGCTCCCTTTTCTTCCCTCTGCCTCCCTCTCTTCTGTGTGAAGCCTGCACCAAAGTGGAACAAGGAGCTGAAACACAGTATTTTATTTTACTCGACATTTTTATTTTAAATGTTTATAGACAAAAGATACCAAAAATTGAGGGTGGAGAGGGAACTCAGGAAGAAATGACTTTGAAAAAAACCGTGACAAAGCATCCAGGTGGGAACCATAAACATAACAGTTAAGTGGCAAATGTGCTCAATGAATGAAATGAATGAACACCTAATAGTCTGCAACCACTTTACTGATGACATCTCTAGAAGAAAACAGCTCAGTATATATTTGACCTTTTTGTTTCAAAAGAAAATAAAGGCTTGTAAGACACTGGCCAGAGTCAGAAACGGTATACTGGACAACTGTGGCAGCCCATGAACGATTTGAGATTCATACCCTTACACTGTCAACCTTAACTTACTTCACCATTTGATTTTACCCATTAAATGTTATAGTTCCATCATTCAAATCACTGAGTTGGCAATCGGGACAGCTGTACCAATAGATACAAATGAAAAATATACCCAGCAGCTACCATGACACTCACTGTCATATCTACCAAAGGAGAGAGGTCAGATAATAGGGCTGGCAGAACAGCTAGAGCAGATGTGCCTCCATATTCTTCTCCCAATTAGGCTCCTCAGCAGCCAAAACCTGAGCAAGGTGTGCCGTGTAGAGGCATGGAAGTGGAAACCTCTATGCGGAGCAATTTGTTCCAGTGCAAAATAAAGTTTAAGACTCAAATGTGTCACCAGCATCTTTCATGGCCCCTACTCACAGGGCCAGTCAGGGGGGTCTGACAGTAGAGTTAGCCTCCCCACCCCCTATAAATTGCTATGTATTTGTAAAGGGGAAAGGACAGAAAAAAATACAAAAAAAAAAAAAAACTTACATCCGAAAGCCCTTAATTAAAGCAACACCTTCTTCAAACAAGAACATGTGGAGACAATTATTTAGCTAGTGACAGAATACAAGTACTACCTCTAAACAGACTGGTGCCAAGGATGAGAACAACTAGAACTCTCAAGACATTATGGGGGTGGAGGGTGTGCAAAAAAAAATGATAATGCTCCTTTGGAAACCAGTTGGCAAATTTTTTATAAATCTCAACTTAGTATACAAGTCAGTGATCCTATTCCTTAGTATTTACCCAAGAAAAATAAAAACATATATCCACTAAGAGATGTACCTGAATATTCAAAGCAGCTATATTTGTAACTGCTCAAAACTAGAAACAAACTAAATGTCCTTTGACTTGTGAATGGGATTTTTTAAAAAGTGCTGTACCTGTACATCAATACGTGGAAACACTACTCAGCAATTAAAAACCACCCATGCTACTGCTATAGGCAATAACACTGATAAATCTCAAAAGCACTACGCTAAGTGAAATAAGCCGGGTATAAAAAGCTACTATATGATGGCAGTACATGAAGGATAGGAAAAGGTAACACTACAGAGACAGAAACCAGAGCAGTGGTACTGAGGTAGAAAGGGGACGCAAGCAGTAAAGAAATATATCACCAAAGCAACCCCAAAAACACAGATCGCTTTTTTACCTGCATAAAAGCTACCCACATGTTGCACCCACAGAGGTAGGACAAAGGCAGTAGGATCTTGGGGCTGAAAATATTCACCTGGAATCAAACAGCCTTTCATTCAAATTCTGGCTCTGACCACCTACTACCAGTCCCACTCTGATTAAGTTAACTTTTCTACGTTATCAAAATGGAGGTAACATCATCAAATGCACAGAAGTTTAGAATAAATTTGAGACAACGATGAATGTGTCAGCTACACAGAAAATGTGCAGCAAATTGTCGCTTTTGTTTTATTTAATTTTAATTTTCCATATTTAGGACAGCTCATGATCTCCCACTACACAAGCAAAAGTAGTCACAGGGTAGAAAAGCAGGGAGGATGGTATAAAAAAAGATCTGTTTAACATTACTAAATTCATATTTTATTGAATTCACAATCGTTTTCTCGTAAAGATATCACGCTTGGAACTTACATTCCTTTAGAATTTCTCAAACTGTTAATGTCTGCCTACATTACATGACCTAGTAAATTAAATAAAGACCATCATCCAAAATAGGGAGCCGGTCACAATCTTTCCCATAATTCCTTGCTCGGATTCTCTGACTAAGACTGAGTCATTTAAAGAGCAGAGACAACATAGAGTACTGACAAGCAATCTGAACATGAAACTGTAAAACAGAGCTGCCAGAGCACACTGTGGACCAACCATTTACTGCAATTAGAACTTTCTGAAACAGAAAACCTCAAGATAAAAGGAGTTTTCTAACTGGCTGTACCCTTGAGTAATCATGTCTTCAGGGAGAGAAAAAGGCATCACATTTAATATTTTTCAAGCCAAAGAAATCTGAAAAATTAGAGTATAATCTTCTTCTAATCGTATCCTCAAAATGTTTTACTTTCCAAAACATTCCTTACAAGTGAATTTGAAAGCAAGATCAGTCATTATAGAATTTGAAAGCAGACTCTATAATACAAAAAGAAAGTGTCTTCTCTACGGCCCCAGACAGTAAGGGCCACTACGGTCTGCACATGGTTTCATTACGTTTTAAGAGTCTTGGTCTCCACTGTAGGAATACAGCAACAGTGGCACCTTTAAGAGGAGGGGCCTACGGGAAGTGGTTAAGATGGGGAGGGGGTGCTGCCCTACGAAGGGATTAATGTAGTTCTCACAGGACCTGGTTACTTCCCATAAGAGTGAATTGGCTTCTAAAGAGTGCATCTGGCTTCTAAATTCCTCTGGCTCCCTTACTACCATGTGATCGTTCCCTCTCACACATGTTCCCTCTACAATGCCATCACCATGTTGTGTAGTCAGAAGGCCCTCACCAGAGCCAAGGAGAAGTCGGCAATGATCTCCCAAACTGTGAGCTGCACCAACCTCTTTTCTTTACAAATTATCCAGCCCCAGGTATTTTGTTATAGCAACAGAAAATGAACTAAGACAAGGGCCAAACTGATTTTAAATTTTCCCCCATAAATTCCCCTTTGAATTGAAACCAGGCATATGCTGCTTTAACCCAAGCACATGAATTTAAGAAGCAAAGGAAATCTGAACAGGATTTTCAATGACAGTCTATAATTTTTTATACTCCAATAAAGCAACAGACTACAGCCAGGCATGTCCAACCTGTGGGTCATGGATTGGACACACAACACCTGGCTTGCCTGGGCCACATTAAGTAAAGAGGAATTCTTTTGGGGCACAATATATACTAGATTAATGTATACTGATTACAAAACTTCCTTTAAAAAAAATACTTAGGATTGTTGTACAGGCATATCCAATGCATGGGTTGCAGGTCAGACACACCTGAACCATACTTCTCTTTTTCTTACTGGTGATTTATAATCTCCTTTATGATGACAGTCCTCTGTGGATTAATTACTATATTTCTAGTCCCCAGGATCTTTTTTCCTATCTAGCACCATAGAGGATACCTGTTTGCTACCCTCCTCCACTACCTCAATGCAAATGGAAGCCGGCTAGTCAAGTTCTCAACTGTGAATCCCTGCTCTGCCCCATCCTGCTAAAAGACCTCAGGCTGTGCTGTGTATTAGCAAGAGTCTAAAGAAATCCCAAGGTAGGTTCTTCCCACTAGGTGCAGGACAGCAGGGCTACTGAGGCTAGAAATCCTGTTCACTAGTGCTGCACCACAACTGCTATGACTGCCCCAACACTACAATTTGCTGATGATTCCAACATCATCAGCCAATCAGTTATGTCCAAATTATGAAGAGTCAACAAAATCAGAAGAACAAAGTCTGGGGGGAAACTATCAGATCATTTCAAATTACATTTTGCTGGCTCTCTCATTACTTTGTTGTCTGGTTCTTCACATCTTTCAAAGTCCAAAGCTACCAGAGCTGCTCCATCACAAGGCCATCTCCCTTCACTTCACCTCTTAAGCAAGGGTACTGCAATTTAATTGTTCTGCAAATCCATACATTTCCCCAGAAGTCAGAGATACTTGGCATTACGCTCACTAGGATGACATGTTTTGTTCACAGATATTAATGTCTAGTTCACATAATACACACAAAGACAGGACGCAGAGGAGAGCCATTAAACTACCTGGTGTCTGTAATCTGGCAATCTGAAAGTTGCAGCCCTTTTTGGATAGTGAGTTGACTGAGTCCCCTCAAAGATACTACATTCAGTCATTTCCAGTTTGGAATGCTTCATAATTTAAAAAAGAATAGACTGTCCTTTATCAGTCTCCTTGAGATTCAGATACCATTTAACAACATAAAATCTTTTTGTGAGGGAGGCTGGGATGCAACCCAGGCCCTTGTTCATGTTACACAAGGAAACACCACAAAATCCTTATCAAAACTATGCTGCAAAAAAGGTATCAACATTTTCCAGGATTAAAAAATAAAACAAATTTATCAAATTTAGATGAGAATTTTAAGTGTCACAGATTTAAATATAAATGATAACATTAAAATATTTCAAAACTGGATTACAGATCATGAGGTTTATTTTAAGAAAAATATTTTATAATTAAAATTGCTCTTAGAAATTAAAAGCTGACCATCTAACTGCTTTGTAGATTAAAGAAATACTGTACCTAGATTCCTCAGATTCCTTCAATCTCAATTTCTCAGATAATGTTAAAATAAATACAGCATCTGGTCAGAATGCAGGTCATGCCTGGTTCTGAATATATCAATATATGGGACTTGCTGTTAGGAAACGGTAACTTTTCTGATTAAAGTGAATGGTACAGAACAACTTAAAATTACCTCTAATCTTTATATTTTTTATGAAAAACACCAGGCAACTGAAAAGTAGTCTTTGAACCCAAATCTAGTATTTAAATGTCACCCTACAAATTCAAGCAGTCAAGATGATGAGGGGAAGCAAAGGAGAGCAGTCACTTCAGTGAGTGAGTGCCTAGAAAAGGTTTTAAGGAAATGACCTTCAACTTAAAAATCTCAAGTTAAAATTTGTGACAGGGGGGCCGGTGAGATGGCTCAGCGGCTTAAGCGCCTGCCTTGCAAGCGCGAGGGCCCGAGTTCGACTCCCGGATCCCACATATGAAAAAGGGGCCGGTGATATCGCTCAGCGGCACGGGCGCCTCCTGGCGCATGAGGTCCTGAGGTCGACCCCCTGGTACCCACAAAAAAAAAAAAAAAAAAAAAAAAAAAAAATTTGTGACAGGTCATTCCAGTCTTTAAAATTTAAGCCTGTAATCCCTGCTACTCAAGAAGCTGAAACAGGAAGATCTACTGGAGCCCGGAAGTTCAAGGCCAGCCTGGACAACATAACAAGACTTCATCTCAAAATAGCTAGCTAACTAAAATAATGGAACATTCTAATTTGGAACGGATTGTTTGCGTACAGAACCCTTCAGGAAACTCAGTCCTGCCACCTGTTCATTATCCATTATTTCATTAATCTGGCTCAAAACTCATCTATTAGAAAAAAGAAACAGAGAAAGAAATAAAGAAAAAGAAAAAACTTTCTCTAACATCAAAAAACTAGTCATTCTAACCTGTACCTGCAACCTAAAATCTCCTTTCACTCTGTAGCATGACATCCATCTGCACCAGAACGTTAAGCTGTTTGAAGAAAAGGACTACCATCTTTATTTTGCCACAAAATAAAATGGGTCCCTATCCAATGGATACTCAATGAATTATGATCAGATACCCAGAACATCTAGCCCAATGTCTTCCAACCAGCAGATGTTCACTGATTAACCAAGACCTTAGTAATGTTATTTATCATCATTGCCAAACCCCAGACAAAGGAAAGTGGAAAAAGATTAAACTAAAATCGACTGCTGGTACATACTGATCAGGCCTACGTCTATGTCAAAATAAAGTTTCAGTTCTGAGTCTTATCCATCCTCTTTCACACAGTATCTAATCAAGAGACTGCATGGTTTAGGTCAAGTGTTTGGGTGTCAAAGGTCTGAATCCAAACTTCGGCATTTACCAGCTAGTGTCTGACTGCTCTCAAACTAAACTTTTCCTTAACCTGAAGGACTGTTTAGTCCAGTGATAGCAAACCTTTCAGACACAAGTGCCCAAACTGTAACCACAAACCCACTTATTTACTTAAAGTACTAACACTGCAATTAAATAAAACACGTTAACATCTTTTATCTTAAAAGGAAAACAGGGCCGGTGAGATGGCTCAGCGGCGTAAGCGCCTGCCTGGCAAGCGCGAGGGTACAAGTTTGACTCCCGCAACCCACGTACAAAAAAAGGGCCCTTGATATCGCTCAGCGGCACAGGCACCTACTGGCGCGTGAGGTCCTAAGGTCGACCCCCGGTACCCACAAAAAAAAAAAAAAAGAAAGAAAGAAAAGAAAAACAGGGCCAGGGATATAGTTCAGCGGCACAAGCACTTGCTGGCATGTGTAAGGTCCTTAGTTCGATTCCCGGTACCAAAAAAAAAGAAAAAGAAAAAGAAAAACAAATAACATGCGTGCCATAGGTTCACCATCACTAGTTTAGTCTTTTCTTTTTTTAAAGAGAAGAAAAAACAAAACAAATCAAAAAAAAAGAACAAATTTTCAAAACAACATAATATGAGGGTAACAATGGTCAATGCATTACGTATTATTATCTTTAAGTTAGTTATTCAGGATACCAGACATTAGCATTCAATTGTCCAAACATTATTGGCTCAAACCTTACTCTTCAATGAACTAAGTAAAATTGGTAGTGTATCTATCTTAACCATCTTATATATATATACAATTTTTTTTTCCCTTTCCCTTCTTTCTTTTCCCCATTCCAGTCTCTCTTTCCTATTGACCAGTTTCTTTTTGATTCACCGTTGTCTATTGTACATTTTGGATCTTATTTACTCTTTCAGTTTCTCATACTAGAGAGACAATACGATGCTTACACATGTGCTTCCGGTTTATTTCTCTTATGAGTATTTTCTCGAGTTGCATCCATTTACCTATAAAAGTCTCCAGTTTATCCTTCTTTATGGCTGAATAGTACTCCATTGTATAAAAATACCACATCTTTCTTATCCATTCCTCAGTTGATGGGCATTTGGGTTGTTTCCAAGATCTGGCTATTACAAATTGTGCTGCTATAAACATGGGTGCACATATATCGCTGTGGTACGATGTTTTTAATTCTTCTGGGAAGATGCCCAGAAGGGGAATAGCTGGGTCAAATGGGACCTCCAACCCTAGTTTTTTGAGGAATCTCCACACTGACTTCCACAGTGGCTGTACCAGTCGACACTCCCACCAACAGTGAAGAAGGGTTCCTTTTTCCCCACAGCCCCTCCAGCATGTTATTAGTTGATTTCTTTATAGTAGCCATTCTTTCTGGGGTGAGATGGTATCTCAGTGTTGTTTTAATTTGCATCTCTCGAATGACTAGTGATGTTGCGCATTTTTTTGTATATTTATTTGCCATTAGTATTTCTTCATCTGAGAAATGTGTATTCATCTCAGATGCCCATTTTTGGAGTGGGTCTTTAAATTTGGGAGGTCTGATTTTTTTGAGTTCTTTATATGTTCTCGATAGTAATCCTTTGTCTGAGGAACAGCTGGCAAACATTTTTTCCCACATTGTGGGTTGTCTCTTCACTCTGTTGGTGGTTTCTCTTGCTGTGCAAAAGCTTTTTAATAAGATGAGATCCCCGTTATTGATTCTTTGGGATAGTTCCTGTGCGGTTGACTTTTTATTCATAAAGTCTTTGCCTACACCAATGTCTCCAAGTGTTTTACCTATCCTACCTTCCAGCAGATTTAATGTTTCTGTTTTCATATTTAGATCTCTGATCCATTTTGAATTTAGTTTAGTGCATGGTGAAAGATATGGGTCTAGTTTTAATCTTCGGCATGTGTAGAGCCAGTTTTTCCAGCACCATTTATTAAGGAGGCTGTCTTTCTTCCAGCGAATGTGTTTGGCACCTTTGTCAAAGATAAGGTGGCTTAGTATGTCTGGGGTTGTTTCAGCATCTTCTAATCTGTTCCATTGATCTTCAGGTCTGTTTTTTTGCCAGTACCACACTGTTTTTATCACAGTAGCTTTATAGTATAATTTCAAGTCGGGGATTGTGATGCCCCCTGCCTTGCCTTTGTTGCCCAGAATTGCCTTTGCTATTCTAGGTCTCTTCTGATTCCAAATGAATTTTAGGATTGTTTTCTCTAATTCTGTGAGATATGCTGTTGGAATTTTGATTGGAATTGCATTAAATCTGTATAACAATTTTGGAAGTATGGCCATTTTCACTATATTGGTTCTTCCTATCCAGGAGCAAGGGATATCTTTCCATTTTCTGATATCCTCTTCAATCTCCTTTTTCAGAGTACTGTAGTTTTCAGTGTAGAGGTCTTTTACATCCTTTGTGAGGTTGATTCCGAGGTATTTCATTTTTTTGGATGTTATTGTGAAAGGTATTGTTTCCCTAATTTCTCTTTCAGTAAGTTTGTTATTTGTGTACAGGAAGGCTATTGACTTTTGAGTATTGACTTTGTATCCAGCTACACTACTGAATTTGCTTATTAAATCTAGCAGTTTTTTAGTGGAGTTTTTGGGGTCTTCTGTGTAGAGTATCATGTCATCTGCAAATAATGATAATTTAACTTCTTCCTTTCCAATCATTATTCCCTTTATTTCTTTCTCTTGTCTAATTGCTCTGGCTAAAGTTTCCAGAACTATGTTGAATAAGAGTGGGGACAGTGGACATCCTTGTCTTGTTCCTGATTTTAGAGGGAAGGCTTTCAGTTTTTGGCCATTTAGTATAATATTGGCTGTTGGTTTGTCATAGATAGCTTTTACCAGGTTGAGATAAAGACCCTCTATTCCAATTTTCTGTAGGGTTTTTATCATGAAAAGGTGCTGGACTTTGTCAAAAGCTTTTTCTGCATCTATTGAGATGATCATGTGATTTTTGTCTTTGGTTCTGTTAATATGGTGTATTACATTTATTGATTTACGTATGTTGAACCATCCCTGCATCCCAGGGATGAATCCAACTTGGTCATGGTGTATAATCTTCTTGATGATTTGTTGGATTCTGTTTGCCAGTATCTTATTAAGGATTTTTGCATCTATGTTCATTAGGGAGATTGGCCTGTAGTTCTCTTTCTTAGTTGGGTCCTTCTCTGGTTTTGGTATCAGGGTAATGCTTGCTTCCAGGAATGAATTTGGGAGTATTGCTTCCCTTTCAATTTCATTAAAAAGTTTGAGAAGTAGTGGCGTTAGGTCTTCTCTAAATTTCTTGTAGAATTCAGCAGTGAATCCATCAGGGCCTGGGCTTTTCTTTGTTGAGAGGTTTTTAACTACATCTTCAATTTCATTGGTTGATATTGGTTTATTTAGGATTTTTAAATCTTCTTGATTCAGCTTTGGTAATTCATACGAATCTAGGAAACTGTCCATTTCTTCTGCATTTTCCATCTTAGTAGAATATAGATTTTTAAAATAGGTATAGATGATCTTCTGGATTTCTGCAGGGTCCGTCGTGATATCACCCTTTTCATTTTCAATTGCATGGATTTGAGTCTTTTCTTTTCTTTTTTTAATAAGGTTGGATAAGGGTTTGTCAATCTTATTTATTCTTTCAAAGAACCAACTTTTTGCTTCATTGATTCTTTGTATTGTTTTTTTAGTCTCCAATACATTAATTTCTGCTCTGATCTTTATAATTTCCTCCCTTGTACGGGCTTTTGGCTTAACCTGCTCTTCTTTTTCTAGAAGTTTGAGGTTCGCCATTAAGTTGTTTATTTGCGCTTGCTCTATTTTCCTAATGTAAGTATTTAATGCTATAAATTTCCCTCTTAGGACTGCTTTCATTGTATCCCATAAGTTCCGGTATGTTGTACTGTCATTATCATTCAGTTGTAGAAATTGTCTAATTTCTTCCTTACTTTCATCTGTGACCCATTGGTTGTTCAGGAGGGTGCTATTTAATTTCCATGTGTTTAGGGAGTTTTTGTGATTTCTTTTGCCATTGATTTCCAATTTCATTGCACTATGGTCTGATAATATGCATGGGATAATTTCTTCCTTTGCATTTACTTAAGCAGGTTTTATGAGCTAGTATGTGGTCTATTTTGGAGAACGTCCCATGTGCAGCTGAGAAGAATGTGTATTCTGATGTTGTGGGGTGGAACACTCTGTAGACATCTACTAAGTCCATTTGTTCAAAAGTTTGGTTCAGCTCTATTATTTCATTATTGATTTTCTGTCCAGTTGATCTGTCTTTTTGTGACAGTGGAGTATTGAGATCTCCCAATATAATTGTATTAGTGCTTATTTGATTTTTCATGTCCTTTAGTATTTGTTTTATATAGTTGGGTGCATTGGTATTTGACGCATATATATTTATGATCGTTATCTCTTCCTCTTGGATTGTTCCCTTTACAAGGATGTAATGACCGTCTTTATCTCTCTGAATCATTCTTGGCTTGAAATTCACTTTGTCTGCAAAAAGAATAGCTACCCCTGCTTTTTTCTGGGTTCCTGTTGCATGGAGTATTGTTTTCCATCCTTTGACTTTCAGTCTATGAATTTCTTTCTGAATTAAATGTGTTTCTTGTATACAGCATATTGTTGGATCTTGCTTCTTGATCCATTTTGCCAGTCTGTGCCTTTTGATTGGTGAATTGAGACCGTTAACATTGATGGTTAAAACTGATATGTATTGACTTATACTTGTCATGATATTTTCCTGTTGTTGGTTCCCACTCTTTGTTTTTCCCCTTTCCTGCTATTTAATTATCTGCCCTGCCTGGTGGATCCCTTCTGTTGGGGTTCCTATCTCTTTCTAGAATGTCCTTCAGAATATTTTGGAGTGCTGGTTTGGTGGTCATAAATTTTCTCAGATGTTCTTTGTCATGCAAGTATTTTATTTCTCCATCAACTTTGAAAGATAGTTTTGCGGGGTACATCAATCTGGGTTGAAAATTATTTTCCTTTAGAGCTTGAAATACGTCATTCCAAGCTCTTCTTGACTTGAGGGTTTGTGCTGAAAAGTCAGCTGTGATTCTGATGGGTTTTCCTTTATAGGTGATTTGTCTCTTCTCCCTAACAGCTTTTAAGATTCTGCCCTTCTGTTGAATTTCTGGGATCTTGACTATGATATGTCTGGCTGAAGTTTTTTTTGGTCATGTCTAGTTGGTGTTCTAAAAGCTTCCTTTATGTTGGGGTCAAATTCTTTTTCTCTTCCAGGGAAGTTCTCCGTAATAATGTCTTTGAACAAGGTTTTAATGTCATTGATGCTATCTCCTGCTTTTTCATTTATTCCAATTATTCTTAAGTTGTTTATCTTTGAGTCATCTAGCAGCTGCTGAATTGATTTTTATGGTCCCTTGCTATTTTTAAGAGTTCTTTCTTTTCATGATCACTAATTGCAAGCCTGTCTTCTATATCTGAGATCCTGTCCTCACATTGGCTTAATCTGCTACAAATACTTTCAATGGAATTTTTGTTTTCTTGGATATCTGCTTGAATCTGCCTTATGGATTCCATTTCTTTCCTATGCTGAGCATTCATGGTTTCTATAGTTTTCTTAAGCTCATCTATTTTTTTGTCTGTATCAGCTATAGTGTCCTTAAGCATGGTCTTCATTGTGGACATTATCTCTGCAGTTATCTGTGAAATTATTTCTGTTTTAATTTTTTCCAGAGCCTCATTCAGTTGTTTTGTTGTTACCCCTTCAGATAGGCCAGGTGGGTGGCTTTCGGATTGTCCCACCTCGTTGCCCCCTAGGTTTGCCTTTGGTGAATTGGATGTGTGGGGTTGCATCTTGTTTAAGTGTCGTCTCATTTTTTCTTTCTTTAATTCCTGGGGTAATGTTTGTAAATTACCTATGATAGGTTACTTTATTGCTAGTGTTCAAGATCCTTAGAAGATGACTACTTCTCTGCAGTATCTTCCAAGTGGAGCTTGCTTTTGGGTTTTGAGCTTTCTGCCAGATCCTACCTCTTCAATTCGTTGGATGTGAGAAGTTGCTACCTGTTTGGCCCAGTCCTTGATTCTTTGGTACTGTGCCACTGTATTTTCTGTGTCCCTTAGTCAATATCAATCATGAAATATCAGGAAGGAAAGCTGTTTAGAACAATTATTTTACATTTGGCTATAATGGTAACTGAAGTATCAAACACAGCCTAGAAAATGACAGACTGAGCTAACCAGTTATTTACCACTTCTAGCCGTATAAAGTAGAGTTGCGGTTATATAACAAAATCTAAAACACACCAGAAAAATTATATGCAGTATACAAGTCCTTAGTATGTCAATTTTTCCCCTCAGGAGTTTAAATTAAAAATGAGTTAAGGAGGAAATAGAGTATTGGGAGAAGAGGAAGGAATAAGATGTAAGGTTAGAGGACCAAGAGGGATCCCACTAACATTGGGACACTGGTGCAGAGGACTGGTGGGAAAAAGAGAAGGAAAGGATAAAAGGAAGAACAGATCACAACCACAATCACAAAGAGGTTAGAGGTGCTGTTTACACTCATATAAAAACCATAGAGAATAATGAAGGAAAGAGCAAATAGACAAACAGAAACAAAAAATGAAGACAAAAACAACAAAGCAAACAGACAAAACAAAAATAAAACCCCACAAAAGAAAAAAAGAAAAAGAAAAAAAGAAAAAAAAATAAAAACCCTTCACCAGAACAAAAAACTAATGAGAAAAATAAAATAAAATAAAATAAAATAAAATAAAATAAAATAAAAAGAATCAGTTCCAGGTGTTGACTCTGCTGTAGGCAGGCACCGTGTGATGACAGAGTCCTGTTCCGTGCAGGTCCGTCCCAGCGAGCCAGGAGCGCCCTCTGGCAGGCGGTGAGCAGAGCGTGGACTTTCAGGCGGAGACCAGGCTCCTTCGCCCGCCGCTGTCAGCGCACTGCTTTCCCGCAGCTCTGATTTTCGCCACGCCCCCCACAATGGCGCTGGGCCAGTCGCTCTCTGGCGCGGGACAGGTGTGGCTGAGAGACCAGTCTCTTCACCTGCCGTCCTCAGCGCACTTTTGTGGGGCTGAGAGGTGCCGCGCTGTCCTGTCCGGAGCACAAGTTCCCAGCGCTGTTTTCGCCACACCCCCCACAATGGCGCCCGGCCGGTCGCTCTCTGGCGCGGGACAGCTGTGGCTGAGAGACACTCACCGCAGGCCAGCGCCGTTCTCCGCCGCTCCCCTGCCCTGCCGCTGTCTCGCGATCCTCCGTGGGGGCTCCCTGGGCGCCGGCTGTCACCGTGTGTCCGCAGCTTTGAGCTTCTGTCGCGCCGTGATTCCTGGGACGGTAGAAGGTGCGCGCGGGGTCTGCTCCTCCTTCGTTGAAAAGCACCCTTCACTGGTGCCGGGGGTCCTGAGCTGCGCTTCAGAACTTTTCTGGGTCCCGGGGAGTCATCTCCCCCCCTCCTGCGCTCTCCCGGTCACTATATTCCCTAGTCCAATGGCAACTTTTAGAGAGTTTCGCTGCGTGCTTCTTACTCATCCGCCATCTTTTTTCCGGACCACTAGTTTAGTCTTTTGAGGAATCTTCACACCGACATCCATAATGGTGGCACTAGTTCACATTCCCACCAACAATGCAGAAGAGGTTAAATATTCTTTCTCTTTTTTTTCTTTTTCTTTCTTTTTTGTGGGTACCAGGGGTCGACCTCAGGACCTCACGCGCCAGCAGGCACCCGTGCTGCTGAGCGATATCACCAGCCCTTTCTTTGTATGTGGGTTCCGGGAGTCAAACTCGGGCCCTCCTGCTTGCCAGGCAGGCGCTTACGCCGCTGAGCCATCTCACCAGCCCCTCTCTTTTTTTTCTTTTTTGGAGACAATATCTTGCTATGTAGTCCAGGGTAGTCTTGAACTTGCAATCCTCCTTCCTCAGCCTCCCAAGTACTGGGATTACAGGCGTGTTGCCACTATGCTTGGCTGAAGAGATTAAATTTTCTTATGGCTTATTCCTATTAAGAATCCGAACCACAGTCCTGATGGGAGGGATAATAAAATAACAATGAGCTATCACTTCACAACTATCAGACCAGTGGGAAATGTAAAAGATCTTATACAACTGTATCTAGCAGCAAGGTAGGGAAAAGGTATTCATACACAGCTGGTGGAAATGTAAAGTCTTCTAAAAAAACAATTTGGTGGGCCGGTGCGATAGCTCAGCGGCATAAGCACCTGCCCAGCAAGAGCGAGGTCCTGAGTTCGACTCCTGGTACCCACATAAAGGGAAAAAAAGGGCCAGTGATATCGCTCAGCGACACAAGCACTTGCTGGCAAGCGCGAGGTCCTGAGGTCGACTCCCGGTACCCACATTAAAAAAAAAAAAAAAAAGGAAAAAGGAACTAGGATGGGGGAAAGGAAATAAGGGAAAAGGAAAAAAACAAAATAAAAGATAGTTATACTACTAGTTTCTCTTAGTTTACTGAAAAAAAAGGTCGGTGCTAATATCATTTGGAGAATTTTTTATGCCCATATCTTGTACTCTGAGTAACTACTTTAAAGATAACAAAACGCAACGTATTAACTCTTGTTATTCTATTATTTTGTTGTGAAATTTTGTTTTAATTTATTTTTCCATAAAATAAAAAAAAATTTGGGGGGTGGGGGCGGTGAGATGGCTCAGCAGTATAAGCGCCTGCCTGGCAAGCGCAAGGTCCTGAATTCGACTCCCAATACCCACATACGAAAAAAGGGCTGGTGATATCGCTCAGTGGCACGGGTGCCTGCTGGCATGCGAGGTCCTGAGGTCGACCCCCGGGTACCACAAAAAAAAAAAAACACTTTTTTTTTTCGTCCTCTTAACTCATCAGTTACACTCCTAGGAATACACTTCACAAAAATATACACATCAATACATAAAACCTATGTAAAAATGATGTTTTACAGCAAGGGGAGGAAAGAAGAGAGATGCCAACAGGAGGACATGTGAATTACAGTACAAACAATCCATGAAGCAGTATGCAGCCATTAAAAATAATTAATTTGAACTGTGGCAGATGATATAGAGGTATTCCATTTAAGTACAACTGAATGTGCTGGGTGCAGTGGCCCATGTCTGTAATCCCAGCTATTCAGGGGCTGAGACAGGAGAATCTCAAGCTTGAAGCTCTCCTGAACAACATAGTAAGACCCTGTTCTTCCCACCCCAAATATTATTGGTTGAGAAAAGCAAAAGGTAAACAATGAATAAATATGAGCACAGTTAAAAATCCAGTGGCAAAAGGAAAGTACTGTATTTGTATATACGGAACTTTAATATGCAAGCGAGCAGAGGGAACTGTGGAGGGATATACATTAAGTTATTTAATGTGGAGGTAAAGATTTGTACAGCAATATGGAGGGGTGAAGAAAAAAGAAGGGGAGGGAATGCAAGGGAAAAAATAAAGAGCTGAGGGAGGTGTGGTGGCAGGTGCTGCAGAGCTCAGGTGCCTCGCTCCTGCTCCTGCCTCAACACTGCTTTTGTCCAGGACCAAGTCAGTCAGGACGCTGTGCAGCAGCTGTGGCTTTCAGAGATACTGGAAAGACACCCACAGAACCAGCAGTAGTGACTTGCTGGCTTGGAATTACCCTAACCAGCTGCAATGTAAAATCCCTGGTAAAGGGCCGGCGAGATAGCTCAGCGGCATAAGCGCCTGCCTGGCAAGCACGAGGGCTCGAGTTCGACTCCCAATACCCACATATGAAAAAAGAGCCGGTGATATCGCTCAGTGGCACGGGCGCCTGCTAGCGCACGAGGTCCTGAGTTCGACCCCCGGTACCCACAAAAAAAAAAAAAAAAAAAAATCCCTGGTAAAGGTGAATGCTGACTTGATCAGATCTCAAAGTGAGAGGACCAATTTGGATGCCTACAAATTTTGAAAATCACTGTAGAAGAAAAACGCCTTGTGACGCAAGTTCTAAGACACAGTATCGTTGGTAGCTGAGATCTCACAAGAACTCATTAACTTGCACACAAGACTGAGCTAGGAGTTGTGGCTGAAATCACTGTTGTTGATGCCTAAATCAGCTATTTCCGTAAATTATCAGTTGTTTTATAAAAAGAATGTAAACTGTCAGATTTGTACTCATAATGTAAGATTATGCAAAAAAAGATTTACACACAAAGACTTCTGATGCTATTCACTTATTTTTGCAGTGCTAAGGATTTACATTGAGCTACATCATCCCCAACCCTTTTTTAATTCTTTTAGTCAAGGCCTCGCTAAGTCGTTAAATTGCCCAAGTTGGGCCTGAAATTACGATCCTCCTGCCTCAGCCTCCCAGAGTGCTAGGATTACAGGTGTACACTACCACAACCAGCTGCAAAATTTTTAAAAGTTAACAATCCCCTACATGGGGAGTGATAAACATGATTTTTATTTATCTCATTACCCTATGAAGTAGGTACTATTGTTCTCGTTTTTCAGGAAAAGAAACTGAGGCACATCAAAGATATAAGCAGCTTGCCTAAGGTCACACAGGCAGCAGATGGCAAAGCCAGGATGCGGTTCTACCATTTAGTTCCAATGTCCATCTTCTTGAGCTCTTGTAAGAAAAGTGCTAGTTGATAAACTTAGCCATAATTTTCTCCACAGAATTTTCCTATTCTCTATCCTTCCTAGATTCTAGACTTGTTTGGGAGAATAAATCACATGTTCTTTTTTTATTTCTGGCTACAGCATAGATAAATCTTTTTTTTTTAAATCAGATTTTATTGGTACATTTTAGATACACATAATGATCACATTCATCATAGAGAATTAGTACCTGTACATGATATAACTTGTTTTTTCCCCCTTCAACCCCTCCTCCCCCTCCCCATTTACAAAAGTTTCGTGTCCATTTTTCTCTTTTCTTTTCTTTTTTTTACTTTTCCCTCTTTCCTTCCTCCCGCCCCTCTTATTCATTCATTTAAAAGTCTCTCTGCCCATTCGAGGATTCACTAAGCATTTACTATGTGTCAGCAACTGCTCAAGCCAACTCTAGGTGAACAAGATGGACAAGATTTCTGTCCTTGTGGCACCTATGGTCCCACTTATACCCACGATCCTTACCGGCCCTTGGATAAGTGTCGCTAACTGTGCTCACACCTCTGCCTGGAAGTTTCCCCTCAGAAACACACGAACAGGTCTCAGCTCAAACGTCATTTTCTCAGAAAGGTCCTTTACCACCCTTTCTAAATTACACTCTTCCCATCTATTTCTTTTCCCTACTTTATTTTGCTTAATAGCGCTTCATATTATGCTATGTCTTTGTTCACCATCCCATAAGCTCCATGGGACGTTCAGATATACCATCAAGAAATAGGGCCAGGGGCCAGTGAGATAGCTCAGCAGCATGAGCACCTGCCTGGCAAGCCGCGAGGTCCTAAGTTCGACTCCCAGTACCCACATACGAAAAAAGGGCCGGTGATATCGCTCAGCGGCACGGGCGCCTGCTGGTGCGCGAGGTCCTGAGTTCGACACCCGTACCCACAAAAAAAAAAAAAAAAAGAAATAGGGCCAGGGGTATAGCTCAGTGGCACAGCATCTGCCTGGCAAGCGCGAGGTCCTGAGTTGGATTCCCAGTACAAAGAAAGAAAGAAAGAAAGAGAAAAGAAAGACAGACAGACAGATAGATAGACAGACAGATAGATACCTGGCATAGAGTAAGCATTCAACAAATATTTGTTGAATGAACGGATTAACAAAGGTTTTTTCCAACCTATTTTCTTGTGACTATCTTCTCTCACTTTATCTGAAACTGCCTCTAATTTAGTGCCTCTATCACCTTTCTTAGGCTCCTCCAATCTATGCTCTACAATGAAACCAGAGTGATCATTCCAAAATGCAAATCTAATGTCATCCTGCTACTAAAGACCCTTCAGTAAAGCTTCACTGCACCTAGGCTGAAGCTAAACTCCCAAGAGGTGCTCCTGTATTCCCTTAGGCTCATTTGCTCACACGCAGTCTCACAGTGGTAGCATTAAGCAGTAACCATGAACGTGTACTAAGCACTTGGTGTGTGTCAAGCACTAGCCTAAAGGGCATTATGTGCCCTAAATCATTTAGTCCTAATCTACAAGGGAGAAATAATTGTTATACTTATTTTTGTATGGGGAAAGTGAGACACAGAGAAGTATCCAAGAGCAACTAGTAGGTGCTAAGGCCAAACTGTACACCTAAGCAGTCAGGCTTTGGAGGCTTCCCACGTCACGCTACATTGTCACTCTATTACCAACTGTAACAAAGCACATCAGTTCCTCGAATCTGCTATTTACTTCTCGCCTCCAGGTCTGCATACTGCTCTCACTGCCAGAACACCCCCCACCCCGTGTCACAGCATAAACAGCCTTCCTCTACCACTGTGTAGTTCTTTCCAATTTTCTAAGAAGTCACAGAGTTGCCACCATGGTTTAGCCACACAATTGCTCCCTTGTCAGGGCCCAGTGCCTGCTTAGTTTATCATTCCATTCTGGCAAACAACTCTACAACTTTCCCTAATCTGTGACACAAAGATAAAAATAAGCAGAGGTACTCATATTCTAAACATCTTCTGTTTCACACCTTCCCCTAATAGGGAGACCTTCTGACACAAAAACCATCCATTCTAACTCTTACTAGGCAAATATTTTATTTGTGTCAGTGAAGTACTTTTATAAATAAATTTAATGGCAACATCAACAAGAATTTGGAAAATTTGTCACCCCCCCAAAAAAAACCCCTGTTATGATTTACTCTTAGGATAATTCAGAATTGATAAAAAGCCAGATTCCTCCCACAGTCCTTAGAGATTTGCCTCGGCCTGCAGTTATTTTCCCTAAGGGAAAGGTTCTAAACTCCTTAAACTCTCTCTGGTTAGCTTCTCTCTCTCATCTAGCAGGTCAAAAGACTGAAAAGCTAAGTTTCTCAGTCTGCATTTTGTTTATACCTGATAGAAGCTAAACTTTTTCCTAAAGGAATTCAAAATGCTCATACTTATCTCTAGAAAGCTTTTCAAATACTTTCAGTAATCGAATGGCAACAGCTTTGCCACTACAAAATTTCCCAGCATCTTCCTGTTTTGGCAGGCCCTGCTGAAATCCCCCTCCCCATAAGGGGGAATTTGAGTAAAAACACTGCCAGCCTCAGTTCTCTTAGGCAAATTTCCAGCCCCAGTGCAAGGCCATGAGGTTAAACATTTCTCAATGACGCAGACTCTCTCAGAGGGAGGAACAAGAAAAAAAAAAAAAAAAAAAAAAAGAAAGAAAGAAAGAAAACTTATTCTTCCCACTGTAATAAATCAAGAGATAGTCCTTTTCAAAAAATTTAAAAAGAGTGAAGTTAAACTCTATACTGTTTGCTCTGCCAAGGTCCCCTGTGGGAGTACAAACCCTGAATAAGAGCTGTGGGAAGGGGGAAAGGCAACCCAGCAGTCCTGTTAAATGGGCAGATGACTCTCTGGATTCTCTGTGTAATCCCCAGAACATTAATATAGCATACGTTTCTAGCCACTGTGTAATTTATGGCTACAAGAGCAACTAAAGCAAAGTCACTCAATCAGTAGTTGTGGAATGAGGAATGGAGTCACACATGAAGCAAATCATTATTTAAGATTAAAATGTATAAGTTGGGAAAACTAAAGAAGACTACATATAATCTACTTCCTAGGGAAAGAATATAAGGTTGATCATAAAGAAGGCAAAATCATCCGTTGGACTGAGGGTTCTTGGACCTCTCGCTACCAGCAGAATAAAACAAAATCAGAATTGTTTCCCAGGTACAGACTATAAAACTTTAAGTTAAAAAGGGCTTAATGCTTACAAGAGTATGTCACTGATAAAAATACCATTACATGTACATGCTTTACTTCTCTTTTATTCGTTTAGTCCTTAAATAACAATTATTATGTACCTATATGTTCCAGGAACCAGGGATATAGAAATGAGACAGCAATTCTGCTTTCAAGGAACTTACTTCCTATGAGGAGACCTGCCAGGAACAATAATGCACTAAAACAATCACTCAATGGTGTATGTGCTGAATACAAGAGCACAGGAGACAGGGCACCTAAGTCTCGGGAGGATCAAAGACAATGTGTATCTCAGAAGAGGCTGCCTTTGATCTGGGACTTAAAGGATAAATAGAAGACAAAACAGGCTGACAAACACAAAGAGGAATGAAAGAGTGGTGAGGCAGTGGGAAGATTATATGCAAAGGTGAACTGGGGGTGTAGCTCAGTGCTACAGCTTGCGTTTAGCATGCCTGAGGCCCTGGGTTCAATCAGCAGACCCTGCAAAAGAGACTGTATGTAAAGGAATAGAAAAGTAGAAGGGCATCGACTGTTCTGGAAACCAAAAGTTGATCAGTGTTGCTGGAGACTGTGATGTTGGAAGCTGCAAGAGATGACAAAATAGAGAATAAACACAAATATAGCAGTTTAAGTTTTATCCCACAAGAAAGTGAAGCATTCTGAGGAGAATAAAAGGATTAGAATTGATGGCCAGAAAAAGTACCCTGAGAGCTGAATGAAGGACAGATCGGAGGAGAGTTAGGCTCTAAGCAGTGAAACCATTAAGAAGGCTATTTGGTTTAAAAAACAAAACAAAACAAAAACTTCAGAAATGATGAGAATGTCATCTAGGGCAATGAGAAAAAATGGGAGAGGTCACAGAAGAGGAAGTCAGACAGATGTGAAGAGTGTAGGAAAGGGCAGTCGAAGGCAACCCCTGGTCTTCTGACTACGGCAAAGGGCCTGAGGGTAGTCATGAGAATGGTGCCACTGGTTCTAAATGCATGTGAGTCATCCACATATCCAGGTGGGAAGATCAGTGGATTAACTGACTCTAAAACACAGTAACCAAGCCAGGGCTGTATGTGTAGACAGATACACACATCGCTCAGTAAGAAATAGTTTGGGCCGGTGAGATGGCTCAGCGGCTTAAGCGCCTGCCCTGCAAGCGCAAGGGCCCGAGTTCGACTCCCGGAACCCACATACGAAAAAGGGGCCGGTGATATCGCTCAGCGGCACGGGCGCCTGCTGGCACACGAGGTCCTGAGGTCGACCCCCCGGTACCCACAAAAAAAAAAAAAGAAATAGTTTAAGCCACACGATGGGATGAGATTGCTGGGGAGAATGTGTAGACTAGAGAGGAAAGGGTCAAGGACTAGTTAAGGACATACTGTAAGAGAGAGTGAACAGTCATCCGGGAGGCAAGAGACAGGCTGCAGAAACTGCTATCCGTGATTTAGGGGTCCTGCATGCGAACACCTTTCCTACTGGGGGAATTCCAAGATGCGGGAAGGCAGGCCCCTCTGCCTACCACAGAAACTTGAATAACAGATATTCTCTCTCTCACCTCCCTGGCCTCTAGCTCACAAAAACACAACCCAAGTCCAGCCAATCAGCTCTTCCCATCTAGGACTTGGAATACTGAGGAAATGACATAAAGTTGGAAAACATAATTAGAAATTATTCCTGGCATTGTGGCAAGTGTCAGCTGGTTGCAGAGCCAACAACAGGTATTCACTAGAGACCAAACGAGCAGCAAAGAGATGCAGGGTCCAGTGAGCAGTGCTAGTCAGAGTCCTTAGCAGGCCGGTCCCGTTACAAGGGCTTCACTAGGCCAAGCCTCACTTAGTTTCTGCTCATTTTCTGCTTTTTTATCCAGCTTTCTTTTTTCTTGTTTTTTTTTTTTTGTGGGTACCGGGGGTCGACCTCAGGACCTTGCGCGCCAGCAGGCGCCCGTGCCGCTGAGCGATATCACCGGCCCCTTTTTTGTATGTGGGTTCCAGGAGTCGAACTCAGACCCTCGCGCTTGCCGGGCAGGTGCTTAAGCCACTGAGCCATCTCACCAGCCCTTATCCAGCTTTCTTATTAAAGCTGTGAATTATCCAATATTCTTCCAATAAATTTATTTTATGCTTAGTTTTTATGCAAGGAACCCTGAGGAATAGAGAATGAAGAGAGAGCAAAAACCAGAGTCAACTGGTTTAAAAAAAAAAAAACCCAGCTTAAATGAGACCAGAAGTGGGTGGGGCCCACTATATAGGGTGACTAGTAGGTAGGTCGGTGGTGATCCTGGTGAAGTTGTTCACAACTTATCTCACTCCATCCCTGTAACACTTTTTGAGGAAGATAAGGGAGGACAGAAAAACTGAGACTAAAAGAGATGAAAAGAACTGCTTAGCAGGCATGGTGAAACACATCTGAAATCCTAGCTATTCAGGAGTCGGAGGCAGGAGCATTCACAGTGTAAGGCCAGCCTAGGCCAATTAGTGAGACTCTATCAAAATTAAAAAATAAAAAGAGACGGGGTACAGCTTACTGACAGAGCGCTTGTCTAGCATGTGTGAGGCCCTGGGTTCAATCTCCAGCAATGAAAACAATTTTTTTCCTTAAGGTCATATAGTTCTTTTTACTATCCAAGACTGCCCTCAAGAAAGTTATTTTATAGATGCTCATTAAAGGAGATGTTAAATAATTATATGATTCTTCATTTATACTAAATGTCAACTGACACAGATGATGACTGCATAAATATGGTTCCAATCCTGGTCTTCCAGCATCTTTGATCTTGACATTATAAAAAAAAGATCCTAAGAAAAGCACTAGCATCCTTATAGACAATCAGCCAAAAACAATCCTTGCCATCACTCTTTCCCTGGCCACTAAAAGAATACATCATCAGCTACAAGGGACTCCTCAAGTAGAAGAAGAAATCTTCTACCCCTCACCATGAGAACCACTGTGGGAATGAGAGGTTGAGAGCTTTCAAAAGATGATGATTTCTCAACTTCATTCCTTTGGGATATGTCACAGCCAGGAAGAGAGAAATTGGAATAAGCAGCTTTCACAAGCTGCCAAATCTGTGTCCTAGTCTCAGGGGATAATTAGCCAATGAGGTTTTGTGGGGCTGATGTAATGTTGGCAGAGGCTAACACTTTATGGTTGAACATGTAGCCTCTTGATGTTTAGCTCCAGGGCTAAAAAGGATGACATCCTGAAAAGCCAACAAACTCATACCCATAACACCACCACTTAGCAATGTGCATTTGAGAATAATTTGTAAACTTTAACTAATCCACCTTTTTCATGAATACAAGAGTATCTGTTAAACTATAAATTTTCTAAATCTTATTTTATATAACTCTTCTGCTAGGAAAAGAAACTTCTAAGCACCTCTAAAAAACAAAGACAATTTAGAAAGCTTAGAGTAACAAAAGAAAAAATTAGAAGAAAGGGAAGTTTTCCAAGGAGTTAAGTCTGTCTGTGGCACCTTAATTCCCCTCCCAGTCACCAAGTTTAAAGCTGTCTGACATCCTTATGAAAACAATTTTTAAACTGAGCATATGCTAAGCCAAAAGCTTTCAGGAGTACCACATATCTCACAAAAATTGTCAATCTTAACCTCAGAAGAGCTCTGAGATGCAGGAGGAACTAATAATAAGTGGACAAGGAGCAGAAGTATTACAACATTTAACACTCTTGGTTTGAACGTGAGCTGCTAAACTTCAGAAAGAACACTTGCAGGCCGGTGATTTAGCTCAGTGCCATAAGCGCCTGCCTGGCAAGCACGAGGTCCTGAGTTCGACTCCCGGTACCCACATAAAAAAAAGAACACTTGCCATTTTAATAAAAATTGCTAAGTCCTTTGACTTAAATATGCTACGATGATTTCACAAAAACAGAACAAACTTAAGGATACATCAAAAAGAAAAAATTAAACCCCAAATCAATAAACCAAAATACACAGTGGTTCCAAATACGTGCTAGCTCCTTACTTGAAATAAGAGACAAATCTTAGTTAAACCCTGGGCAGAGGTAGATCTAGTGATACAAACACCTTGTACTTTATATACCTTTACAATTTCACAAACGTTAGAACCATGCCTCTCAAATGAGGGGAAGTTAGAGATGGTTTTAAAAAGTAATTCTCTAAATTTTATAAAGGAACTGAACAGCAGGATAGTCTGTACTTGTTCTTCCGGGAAAAACTACTCTGAAGAAATTGTTGGTTTGGGGACCCAGACAAAGGATGGAGCAACCTTGTTCCCCATCTTTCCAATACCACACGCTCTTCATTCATTTACATGCATTTACGCAGCACTTACGTATGAAGTACCCTCATAGATGGTAGATGAGAACAGGCAAAATAATAACAACAATAACAGATGAAAGATACCTGCCTTTGTAGAGTTTATAATCTAGTGAAGGAAATACACGATAGCTAGACAACAAAATTCCATAAATACACAATCTCAAAGTATAAATAAAATGAAGAGAGAATTAAAAAATGTATGAAAATAAGGTGGGCATGGGGGTGCATGCCTGTAATTAGAGGATTTGGGGAGACTGAGGCATGAGGATTGCAAGTTCAAGCCCAGCCTGGGCAACTTAGCAACTTACTCTGTCTCAAAATTAAGAAAGGGCAGGGGATGTTGCTCAGTGTGAAGGCCCTGGATTCAATCCCCAGTGATGGGGGGAAAAAAAAAAGTATGAAAATAACTAAATAACTGGGGTGGAGGGTCATTCTCTGAGACCTAGGTAGGAATAAAATAGCTGGAAACTAGGAGAAAAGGAAGGGAAGGAGAGGGAGATGGAACCTAGAAAGCAAGAGGGAAGCGAGCAGGAGGTAAAGTTGAAGAGATGGGCAAGATGAAATAAAGAGGAGCAATGGACACCAGGAAACTCGCCAGCTCTGCTGGGAACACAAATACTGACTCCCAGACTAGATATTAAACTCTTATCCTAAATTACCTAAATCAGAATATGATCCCTATGCATGTAGGAACCACATATTTTTCTTGTCTCTCAAATATTTTTCATATAATATCCAGCCTGAGTCAAACTGTATGAGTGCAAGGCCAGGTGTGGTGGTGCCTGCCTATAATCCCAGCACTCGGGAGGCTGAGGCAGGAGGATCACTGCAGGTTTGAGGCCAGCCTGGGCTACGAAGTGAGTTCAAGGCCAGCCTAAACTGCATAGTGAAATCCTGTCTCAAAAAGACAAAAAACAAAACAAAACAAAAACCCTGTATGAGTACAAAAAACATTTTTCCTCAAATTTATGAAGATTTTCCTAAAAGCATTCATGTTAACTACCTTAGGTCAAGATTAACCACAAAGTTAGTGACAATGAGTCAACTGATCAAAAGCCTAAATGAAAGAGGATCTTCAGGATAAAACTAAGGGAAGATCACATGGGCTCACCTGGCAGCCATAAAACTCGGTCATTAATATGTTTCTCAAAGCCTGCTCAGAAGAAAAGTGGGAGGGAGCAAGAAACTTTTTCTCTAACCAGAGCCAAATAAGACCTTCACACAGCACATGTTCTTACTCTAAAGCTATACAGGTTTAAATTTAATTCCGACCCACAAAAACTATGTGCTACATTGGAAAAAATTTCTAATGCACGTTTTTGGCAAGACACTCGAGAGGTTTTGCTTAGTTTCAAAAAGATGACACTGGCTTTGGCCACGGGTGTGAACAGAAATCTTACACTGTAATTCAAAAGAGCATTCCTTGTAATCCTCGTCAACAGGTACGAGAATCACTGTATAAAACAAGGAAGCTTCTAGGCAAAGGTTAGAGCTTGTTGAATACAGGCTTATTTCTAAATAGGTTCAAACACAGAAAAAAAGGCCATCTCTATGTATAAAGGAGGTCCAAGACAACAGAATTTAATACAGGCATCTAAAAGAAGAAAAAGTTTTTTGTTTCTTTGTTTTTTAATGGCTGTAGTGTTCTGTGGGGAGGGATAAGATAGTGAGGAGAGGAAACCAAAAAATGCACATAGGCTCTGTGTCAGGTTGATTTAAGATCCAGAGATGATCAACTGAAGCAGAAAGATTTATTAACATGTCGAGTACAGCAACATGTCAGGGGTTGTACAGGCAGCAGGGCAGCAGCTTTTAAGCCTTGGGTAGAATAAGTCAGAATCACCTATGAAGAGCTACTACATAATTATTATGAGATAAAGGGCTTAAAGTTCACATAAGGAAATACAGTGCATTAAAGAACGGGGGTTCTGAAGCCAGATCACCTGGGTACAATCTTAGCTCTACCACTTACCAGGGGTGTGGCACTAGACACATTTCCTATCTACTTTGTCCCTCAACTTCCTCTTCTGTAAAATGGGATAAGAGCATCCACCTCACATAGTTATGAGAATAAAAAGAGGTAAGGAGCTTGGAACACTGGCACACTGTGATACTGTTTATAATAAGAAACATGTGTTTGGTCCTTTGTCTCCTTTCTTGGCACAGAGCTCCTAGTAAATGGAGTTTAGAATTTCCTCAGTGATAAGAGCAATTAAGGTGAAAGGAGCACCTTTTCTTATTTGTAACTAGCTTTTTTCTTCCACACCTGAGTTTGTTATTGCAGTAACTTTGGTCACTTTGGAAAGTCCTAAACTGGGAGGCTGGCTGCAAGGGGAGCCAACCATGTGATTAGAGGACCCGACCTCTCAGCTCCACTCCTAACTTCCTGGTAGGGCTGAAGGGAGAGGAGTTTGAGACTGACTTAACCAATGGCCAATGATTTACTCAATCACGCACACATACAGAAGGCTCTACAGAAATGCAGAAGGGCGGTGTTCCCTGAGTTGCCAGGCTGGTAACCACATCGAGGTGCTGGGAGGGCAGCACACCCAAGAAGGTGAGAAAGCTCCACAACCCCATTCATGCATTGCTCTGCGCATCTCCCCAGTGTATCTGTTCCTGGTTCTGTACTTGGTAAGAAGAATAAGTCCCCTGCTTTGTTCTGAGAGCCATTCTATCAAATGATCCACCTGAGCAGGGGATTGTGGGAAGCTCTGATGGTTAGCACACAGTAATCTGGGGATGCACCACTAGTGGGTCCAAGCAGTTAACATCAAAACTGAGTTAAGGGGCCGGTGAGATGGCTCAGCGGCACAAGCGCCTGCCCAGCAAGTGCGAGGTCCTGCGTTAGACTCCCAGTACCCACGTAAAAAGGAAAAAAGGGCCGGTGATATCACTCAGCGGTACAAGCGCCTGCTGGCAAGCACGAGGTCCTGAGTTCGACCCCTGGTACCCACATTAAAAAAAAAAAACAACACTGAGTTAAATTGCAGGATGTTCAGTTGGTGCTCAGAAAGCTGGATAACTGGTTGCTGGTGAGGAAAACCCCAAGCATCTGATGTAAGAAGCAAAGTCTTAATAGCAGTAGTACAGTAAGGAAATACGGGGTTTTTCTTCACACCTGATTAACCCAGTTTAAGTGTTAGCTATTACTATTTTGTTTTAAATAGTTTTTATATTTTTCCTGGAACTTTTAGAAAATCCACTTAAAACAACACATTCCAGAAACTTGTTTCTTTTATGTTCTTTGCAGGGAATGTTAAATCTTTGTGTATGTGTGTTTTTTTAATTTTCCTATTTGGTCTCTTTTAATAAGTCTCTTCAGATAAGTTTGTTTTTTAAAATATAAGGCCATCTCATCTATGCATAAAGGAAACAATAAAAACAAGGTATGTCCCCCTGGGTTGAGGCATGGCAGGATGCATGAAATGAACGAGGGTAGGTGGATGGGGGAAGAAGTAAACCTCTGGGAGAAAATTCAGGGGCTAACTAGAGAACTGTTCCTTCTTGCTCAGAGTTCACCTTGTACAACTCTTCTCAAAGCTTGGAGGGGCTAGTGTAACATTTTACTGAGACAGCCTACTTGGCAAGAAATCAGGGTTGAGAAACAGAGGCAATGTAGGTGGGGAAAAGTTCACATGCTTAGTTGGTTTTTTGTTTAGCCTTACCTAGCTGTGCTACCTCTCCTTCTCCTCCTGCTTCCTTCCTTCCCTCAGAAGTCATTTTAACTCCAACCTCCTGGTGCCCAAATTAGCTTAGCGTACTCCAAAGCAGTGGTGAAAGGCAATCACCCTGACTTCTTATGCCCAATGGGACATTTTTCAGTTATATAAAAAAGGAAAAAAAGCAGTGAGAGCAACAGAATGTTCTATAAACTTTAAAAAAAGTTAGAATAATCACGCCCACTCATGTTGTGAAAAGCAGAGCAACAGAACCATGCTAGTTCAAAGGCACAAGTATACAGTCTGACTGAAATTAATCAATCTAGTTTCACTTTGGAAACTAGACAAAAAGGGAAGGATAGAAATTAGCAATGGAAGTCAGAGTCCTTAAATTAGTATTTGTTGTTAGCCTTATAGTAGTAATATGGTATTAGAGTATTTTAGCCTGAAGGTCCCTTTAAGCTTACAACAATTAGAGGTAATTTTATAGGTTTTAAAAATCGACTTAATTGAATTTTAATTTAGATACAATAAACTTCACCCAAATACAGTTCAGTGCATTCTGACGAGTGTATATACCTGTGTAACCCACCAGGTCAATCAAAAGATGTATGTTTAGCCCCTGAAGTTCCTTTATTCTCCTCTGTAGTCAATTTCTCTTTCTACTCATTTGTTGTCTGACACTCAGAGAAACCTGCATTTTTTTCCTCATACAATTTTTAAAAATTGAGATACAATTCACACACCATACAATTCAACCAAAGTGTATAACTCAGTAGATTATAGTAATTTATAAAGTTGTGCAACCATCACACTATCTAAATTCCAGAACATTTTCATTACCCCCAAGAGAAATCCTGTATCCACCAGCAGCTGGCCCTGGCAATCATTAATCTACTTTCTGTCTCTACAGATTTGTCTATTCTGGACATTTCATATAAAAAGAACCCTAAGTGACCTTTTAGTCTATCTTCTTTCCCTTGGCACAGTATTTTAAGGTTCATGCACTTTATAGCATGTAGCGGTATTTCACTCCTTTGTCTGCCTGAATAATGGTAGTATTCTCTGACTATACTATACTTCATCTACTTATCAACTGATGGACATTTGAATTGTTTCCACTTCTCAGCTACTATTATGAATAATGCCACTTGCTATCAACATTTTTATACAAGGTTTTGCACAGACAAGTGTTTTCATTTTCTTGAGTATGTACCTAGGAGTGGAATTGCTAGATCACATGATCTGTGTTTAACGAAAAGCTGCTGCCAAACTGCATTTTTAATTAAACTTTTTATTTTGAAATAATCACAGATTCACATGCAGCTAAAGGAAATACAGAGATCCCATGTGTCCTTTACCCAGTCCCCTCCCCATAACATACTGCAAAACTATGGAGTAATATTTCAATCAGGATACTACCATTGTCAAGACACAAACATTTCCACTACCACACAGATCTTTACTGTTATCTTTTATAGCCACACCTTTTCCACTCCCAGCCCCACATCATCTTTAACTCCTGACAACCACCAATCTATTCTTCATATTTATAATTGAGTCCTTTCAAGAATGTTACAGAACAGGAATAACACAGTATGTAACCTTTATGGGACTGGCATTTTTTTATTCAGCGTAATTCTCTTAAAGAGTCATCTAGGGTGTTTTATTTATCAATAGGTGATTTCTATTTTAAAATTGTTGAACAGCATTCCACAGCCTGCGTTTTTAAGGCTATCATATAAATGGTATCGTTCAGTGTGTGTATGTATTTGAGTCTGTCTTCTCGCATTCAGCATGTTTTTGAAATTTATCAAAACAGCACCAGCAGTGTTCATTATTATTGCTAGTAGTATTCCAATTTATGGATATACCACAATTTATCCATTCATCTACTGATGGACATCTGGGTTGTTTCCAGTTTAGGGTCATTAAATGTAAAGTTGCTATGAACCTGCAGTACAAATGGGAATATATTTTCTATTACTCTTAACTGAGTACCTGGAAACACAACTGCTGGGTTATATGTTAAATATGTTTAACTTTATTAAAAACTGCCAAATATTTTCCAAAGTGGTTATGTACCGTTTTATATTCCACCAGTTCTGTCTGAGCTCCTGTTGCTCCACATTTTTGCCAACACTTGGCATTATCAGTCTTTTTAGTTTTAACTAGTCTAGTGGATATGCAGTAGTAGCTCACTGTGATTTTTACCTAGCATTTCTCTGCCAATCAATTAATTGCATTATGTGTTTATTGGCCATACACATATTTTTTAAAGTCTCTGGTCAAGTCTTTTGCCCATTTTTAATTGAGTTATCTTCTCACTGAGTTTTAAGAGTGCTTTAAATTCTAAAGTATAAGCTCTTTGTCAGATACAGTATATGTAAGTATTGTAAATATTTTCTATTCTATGGCTTGCCTTTCTCATCTTAACTGTCTTTCATTTTCTCAACAATGTACAAAAAGGAAAAACATGGGCTTAAAGTTAATAAAATTCTATTTAACTGAACCTCATAGTTCATGCTTTCATGTCCTTTAGCTTGTACATTTAGATCTAAAATGTAAAAGGAATGTTTGAGTTTGGTGTGACATAAAGATCAATGTTCTTTTGGGGGGGAAGGGGAGCACATAGATAGTGTGTGTTTCCTTGATTTATAAGCTTTTTTTAAACCAGAGCGAAAAAGAAAAATAAAATAACTCTACCTATTAACATGCAAAACCACTGCCATAACATAATCCTGCCATTTCAGTAGTACAGAAAATCTCTTCTCTCCCTCTTCCCAGCTCCAAGAGCACAGGACTGAGCAGCCAGCTCCACTGCTTCACGGCAGCAACAGTTCAACTCCAGACAACTGGAGGTCAATGCCTGTGAGTTAATCTTGATCGCCAACTTGCCTGGATTGAGGCACACGTAGGAGGTTAGGTAAACTACACTTCTGGGTGTGTCACGTTTCCAGAGATGACTGGCACGTGGATCAGCAAATGCACAGGGAGAAGACCTGCCTTGATTGTGGCTTTCGAACAGGCTTACTGCCCAGGTGCAATGAAAAGGGAAAGGTGGAGGAAGATGGCCTGTGCTTGTAAGCTTGCTTCTGCTTGAGCAGGTGCACCTTGTGCTCCTGTCATCACCTGTGGACATCAGACTCCAGCTTTTTCAGCTTTCAACAGACTCATACCAGCAACTCTCCAGGGAGCTTCCAGGCCTTCAGCCTTGGACTGGGGCTGCATTCTTGGTCCCTTTTGTTCTGAGGCTTCTAGCCTCTTGGACTGAGCAGCTACTGGACCCTTTAGCTATATGGTATGCAAAGAGCCATTGTGGACTATCTGGTTTCTGATCCCGTAAGCCAATCTAATGTATCCCCATATATCTAAATTGATTCTGTTCCTCTAGAGAAACCTAACCAACACATCTTTTCCTGACTCTATTACATAAGTTCACACAGTAAGGAAAGAAAAGAGTAAGCCTTATCATTTTCCCAAGATGCTGTGAGATGTGCTGGATTTATTCTCACTCATAACTGTTCGGTATAGTTCGAACAATATCAACAGAAGCAACTGACAATACACAGTCTCCACAAACACAGAGGGATGAGTACATGTCGTACGAAGATCAGCAGCTTGAAAATCAGGTCATGAAAGCCATGCTCTGCGATCTTGGGCAAGTCACTTAATATTCTTAGTTCTCTGTTCCTGGTTTTTGTTTTTTTTTTTTTAAATCAGGTCCTTCCCCAATTAAACATTCTAGAATGACAAGGATAAGCATTCTCTAAAAAGTCAAGGAAAACGGCCAAAAAAAAGTGAACATTTATCTAATGTACAGCACTCTACTAGGAGGTCTGCTTTGTTGTCTCTTGTTTTATCCTAGCTTGCACACTAACTAGGCAGCATATAATCTATTTAATCACTGTATTCCTATTCCAGATTTTATCATTTTGAGCAATACTTGCTACCCAGGAAATATATCAACAAATCATCTTTATTTTACTTGTTCACCTCAAAAACAAAGTCAATATATGTATCTGTTCAGATACTACTTGTCTTAGTTACTTTCTCCTTGCTAAGACGGAATACCCAACAGCCAATGTTAAAGGAGGAGAGAGGTTATTTTGGCTCACAGTTTGTAGAGGTTTTATTTCACAGCTGGCTGCCTCAAAGGCAGGGTGGCATGGGAGAGGCAAGCATGTCAGAGGAGATACAGTCCATGGCAAAGCAGAGCAGGCAGACAGCAGCCAGCAGTGAAGTAGCAACCAATGAAGTAGCAAGCAATTAAGCAGCTAGTGACTGCAGCAGCCCTCTTTCTGTCCCTTATATTCTGTCCAGGCTACACGCCGTTGGGGCACATAGCACTGACACCAGGCTGGGTCTTCCCATTATCCACAGCCAGAACTATGCCAAGCCAATCAATGGACTAATTTAGTAACCACACACCCTTGACACCAACATCACACACTCTAGATCCAGCCACTTCTGAAAGCCCTACCCATGACCACATGAGGCGCTGAGGGGACACCTAGACACAAGCCACAACACTATTTTTCAACTTTAACATGAAAGTGAATATCTTGTTAAAATGTAGGTTCGGATCCTGTATGTGTGGGGTGGTCTCTGAGACTCCCAGGCAACACAGATGCCACTGGTTCTTGGAACACGCTTTGTATAGCGAAGTCTTAGAAGACTAAGGCCACAGTATCTGTTGGGTAGCTGAATGAATGTTCATACCGTAACTCTTCACTATCTTCTAAAGCCAAGTATTTCGTAAATTAGTTTTATGGCACTGACTTGAGTATAATCAAACTTATTCTCAAGAGAATATACTAAGATAATGGTTCAGAAAATCAAGGGTAATTTAACATTTTAATTCTTCAACGTAAGTGTTCAAGATCCCATTTACAAGGCAAAGATCCTATTTATGAGTTTTGGCTTTCTGACAAGAAGTACACAGATTGTTAAAAAGATTCTCACACTTACCTTAGGGTCAAAGAACAAAAATGCAGAAATGTGCTTTTGAAACACTGTATACTAGTGCCACCATTTTATGCCTAAAAGAAGTCAGATTATTCTTACCCATCAAAAACAACAACACTTAGTGTGTTTTTAGCTTACAAAAACTTCTGGAGAAATTCAGCAAAATGAGTAAGCCAGTGTGCATAGGAAGGATTCACAGCTCCGCCAAGAATATAGCCTAACAGAAACACTGAAGAGATAAATTTTAATAAATCTTACAAAAAAGAAACAAAGGCAAAAATGTAAAAAAGATTTATACAAACTAATCAGAGTTTAATGGAACAGAGTATCTCAGTGTGCACCAAACCTTTAATTGCAGAGGTTCTAACCTGAGACGCTGCACTTCCAGCTATTTTCTCCTTCTTTTAACCATACCTAATATGTGTGTGCGTAATTTAATATGAATCTTATTTGAAGCAACAGAAATGTATGCTCATCACAGAAATTAGAAAGATGTTTTTTTCATCTTTCAGGAAAACTGAAAGACAAAAAAAAATTCCCCATGAAATCCTACTACCCAGGGTCAGCTATCAATATCCCAGTATAGAGCCTCACACCATTCTTCATATATAGATAAATGGAGAGTATTTTCTCCATATCTTTTAAAAAATCTATTGCTACATTAGTATTCAATCATATAAAAGTACCACAGCTATTTAACCAATCTGTTGATAAAATTTAGGTTTCCAGGTATTTTTTTGTTTGTGCTTTACTATTACAAATTATGCTGCTTTGAACATTCTCATTAAAAGTAAATTTTCCTTAAAACAAATTCTCAAAAGTATTTTGAAGTCAAAGAGAAAACATTTAAAAATATTCATAAGAGTTGCCAAGTATCAAGAGTGTTATGACAAGTTGTCAGAATATCCAGGAAAACTTATCTGTTATCTAACAGCATCCAAAATCCCCCAAATAACAAAAACTAGCTACCATACATTAAAAAAAAAAAAAAAAAAAAAAAAAAGGCACTTACTATGTGCCAGGAACTGTTTAAAGCATTTGGGCATGTTAACTCATTTAATACTTAAATACCTGAGGTAGATATTACTTGTATTACTATTCTTATGGATTAAGAAACTGACACATGTATTAACCATTGTTACCCTCCTATTATGTTGTTTTGAAATTCTGTTGTTGTTTTTTTTTTTTTTTCTCTTTAAAAAAAAAAAAGAAACTGACACAGAGAAGCTAAGCTGCCCAAGGTCACACTGCTAATCAGAGGCAGGAGTGGTTAGGGCAGGCCTAACTGCAAAAGTAACACTTGAACAAAGAGCTGAAAAGGGTGAGGGACAAGCCATGGGGCTACTCAGGGAAAAGAGCTCCAAGTGGATGAAATGAGTACAAAAGCCACAAAATGGCAGGTAAGATGTTCAGAGGCATCAAAGAAGCCAATGCAGCCAGGGTAAAATAAGCGAGGGTGAGGGAAGGACAGGAGAGAAAACACCGAAAGTTAGGGGCGTGGGGCAGACTGCACAGGACCTTGCAGAGCGCTACAAGGGCTTCTTCAGCCTATTCTGTGAATGACAGCCACTGACAGGTTCTGAGTGAGAAGGGTTAAGACCTGACTTTGAATCATGTAAGTAGTATTTAAAGTATTTGAATTTTCACACCTATTCCATCTCTTACTGTGTCCTTAAGCTTTCGAGCCTCAGTTTCCTCTGCAAAACGTGAACCTACAAATAGCAGAGTTGTTGTAAAGATCAAATAAGACAATATACATAAAAATGTTAACTACAACATACAATTAAAATTTCACTGCATTTATCTTCACTAATTTATTTCCTCTTTTCTTTTCTTTTTTTTTTAATGTGGGTACCGGGAGTCGACCTCAGGGCCTCGCGCTTGCCAGCAAGCGCTTGTGCCGCTAAGTGATATCACCGGCCCTTTTTTTTTCCCTTTATGTGGGTATCGGGAGTCAAACTCAGGACCTCATGCTTGCCGGGCAGGCGCTTATGCCGCTGAGCTATTTCACCGGCCCTCCTCTTTTCTTTTCTTTTTTTTTTTTTTTGTGAGTACTGGGGGTCGACCTCAGGACCTCGCACGCCAGAAGGCACCCGTGCCGCTGAGCGATATCACCGGCCCTTCTTTCGTATGTGGGTTCCGGGAGTCAAACTCAGGACCTTGCGCTTGCCAGGCAGGCACTCATGACGCTGAGCCATCTCACCAGCCCTGTTTTTGTTTTTTGAGACAGGGTATCGCTCCGTAGCTCAAACTGACCCTGAACTCACTATGTAGCCCAGGCTGGCCTCAAACTCAAGGTGATCCTCCTGCCTCAGCCTCCCAAGTGCTAGGATTACAGGTGTGCACCACCACACCCAGCTAATTTCCTTAGGCCTTCTATACTCACCCTACTGCCACCACCGCCCACTTAACTTGACTTTTCATGACCTTAAGAAAGCTTCAGAACACCACACCATGAGCTCAGCCCAACACTAAATTTTTGCTTGACAAGTGCAGGGCAAAGAAAACTGGGCTTCAGTGTTGACAGCAGGGCAGGGCTTTTAGCTTTGTTTCTTTATCATTATAAAGAAAATCCTATAAAAATAATACATGTAGTCATCATAAAAGAAGTTCCAAAAAAAACAGGACTATATGAAGCTCATCTTTATTTAATTTGGCACTGTTTTAATAAAGCTAAAACCATGGTTCATGGTCTTGACAGCTTGCCTCCTCCAAAAGGAAACAAAAAAGAGGGGGAAAAGAAGATACAGACAGATGAATTCAAATTCCTTTGATCTGGGTCCTAACTCTAGGGGACCCAGATAAATCAATGAGTCAGAGAAAGGGCAGTAAGATGGAAGCCAGAATACTGATGACAACAGCTGTCTGTCTGCCTACCTGTCTTCTGAGATCGTCACCACAGTGTGAGATCATCACCCGGGCCAAAGAGGACAGCAAGATGGAGGGAGGCCCAGCAGACAGTTCCAGGCCTGCAGCACTCTGGCCACACTTCCCAGGGTGTAGAACGTGATCGTCCAGGCACTTGTTTTAGCTCCACCTCTTTATGTAAGTTACTCTACTGACAGAAACCTGCAATGCAAAAACCCAGGAAGAACCAAGATCTCCAGGAAAAAGTACAAACAGCCTCATGCATTAGAGGTCTCTGATGATTTCTTTGTAAGTTTGTTACAGCAGAAAGAACACTGACATGGGAGTAAGGAAAATTACTCTCCTTCCATCTCTGCCCCTAATTAATTACATGACGTCAGGAACTAAATTAACCTCTATGTGCCAATTTCCCCATCTTAAAGGGGTGGACAAGGAAATACCTAACGTTTCCTTCAAACTTTAAAATCCCTTAAATATAAACAAAAGCATGAGGCTCTTTTTTTAAAAAAAAACAAGTCCACAGTAATACTTGGAATATTTAGAGATCCAAAACAAGGGGTGATGCTGACGGTTCTGAAGTTGTTCATCAGCTCTATACACCTCTGACCAATATGAACCTGAACAGCCGTGGTGGGCAGGAGGTTTCCTTAAACAGTTAATGAGGGGCCGGTGAGATGGCTCAGCGGCGTAAGCGCCTGCCTTGCAAGCGCGAGGGCCCGAGTTCGACTCCCGGATCCCACATACGAAAAAGGGGCCGGTGATATCGCTCAGCGGCACGGGTGCCTGTTGGCGCGCGAGGTCCTGAGGTCGACCCCCCGGTACCCACAAGAACAAAAACAAAACAAAACAAAACAAAAAAAACAGTTAATGAGCTACCAAAAGCTACAAAGTTTGTCTCTACAATCTGTCCTTTTTGTCCTGCCATTCTTCCTTCAATGTTATTTTTATTAACTACCCCCCCAAGCTCATATTATTTTAAAACACACAACTCAGAGGCAAATTGTAACGATCAGGGAACTAAAGGTTAAAGAAATACTCAGGAATTAAGTACATACTCATTAAGGGAAGAGATAGTTAACACACTGGGGAGACACTTTTTAAAATTATTAACAGAAAAAGTGACACGTATGTGGTATAATACACATAAGCGAGCTAAAGCGAATACAGTTAAAGGCAAAACATACTTCTGGGGCATAAATCAAAAAAAGGTACTTAGAGGACTTCGGTGTACAGGCTGTATGAGCTTCCCAGGTTGGACAGTAGAGTCCACGGGTTTGTGTCAAGCTTTACGTATCTAATATACACTCTATGTATTCTTTTGTACTTATGGACTTTCCCCAAAATAACAGTAAACTTAAGGGTATTCAATTTTTCATGGAACAAAACATCTGTTCCATACCAGTCCCCCGGTTCTCCATCCCTCTTCCCTGAGGCAGCCACTGTTACCAGTTGCTTTTGGTCCTTCCAGAGACATCCTATATACGGACAAACGTGTGGGTGAGCATGCATATGTGCATAAGAGACACTGGAAAAACAAACTGACTTCCTAACTCTGCCTCATTAAGATCAAGCATGCGTTTTGGGACCAAAGCATACCTAGGGCACCGTCCCAATCTTTTTCTCTATGACTGAAGTCTGCCCCACTACGGCAGAGGTAGAAACAGAGAGGATTGCGTGGTCTGGATACAGGCACAGGGCCTACCTCCCAGAGGCTTACATACCAGCTGTCAAGAGCTGAGCCCTCACACTGCTCCATTCCAAAAGACAACAGTCAATGCTGTGCCCCTGTATTCCCTTACACCTGGTTTCAGAAATTCTATAATGTCTATCTCAGATCATTCCTTTTCTGATCATAAGGACCCAGATAGGTCTCCACAGCAGTGATAAAGGCTCTAATTGTGGGCCGGTGAGATGGCTCAGCGGCATAAGCGCCTGCCTGGCAAGCACGAGGGCCCGAGTACGACTCCCGGATTCCACATACGAAAAAGGGGCCGGTGATATCGCTCAGCGGCACGGGCGCCTGCGGGCGCGCGAGGTCCTGAGGTCGACCCCCCGGTACCCACCAAAAAAAAAAAAAAAGGCTCTAATTGTGGCTTGGGAACACTTACGTCTATCTAGCAACGTACATTATAGGCAGAAAGAGGGCACACTGCACATTCTGAGATGAAAAACAATTTTAACTTTGAAAGCCATGCTTCAACAGCACCTGGTTTGGGCAAGGATTGGTTAAAACACAGCATGACAGTTAGAGGATCCATCTCTTATTTTTTGCTAGTACTAGAGGTTGAACCCAGGGCCTCACACATGGCAAGCAAGTACTCTACCACTGAGCTACTAGAGGTTTCATTTTTAGGAAAAAAATCTTAAAAGGCCTGTGTCTACATATTAGGGGAAATATGCCAAACCAAATCCCATCATTCTTTCAAAAATATTTATTGAACATCTACCACAAGCCAACATCAGGAGTAAATATACAGATGAATATATTGCCCTTGGGAAGCTAATAATCTATTTAGGAAGGCAGGTAGAAATGAGAATTAGTGTACGCTGAGGAGTACCAGAAGAACAAGAGGAGGAAGGGTGGCCCTAACGAGATGGTTTCCACAGAAAGGCAGTATCTAACTGGATCCAAAGCATCAGTAAGAGACAGCCAGCAGTGAATGAGGAGGTGAAACTCTTTACAGATATCAAGAATAGCCCATCAAAATCTCCAGCTTCCAAATACTGAATGAAAACTGTAAATAAGTATACAATGTAGCCTGGTACTTTGCTGTCGGGTCCAGTTTCCTAAAGTCTGAGACAGGGTAAAAAGCTTTCCATATTAAATTCTGTTAAAGGAGTTTAGTTACTTTAGAAATATGAAACCACTTACTCCTGGAGGTACAGATACCCTACTGCCAAAAAATCTATGCTTCACCTAGATAAGGTCTAGATGTCTTGGTTTTTCAGAAGAATCACTGGTTTTTAGTAAACTGAGGTTTCCTAACCTCAAAAGGCATAGTGATGCCTTCCCAAATGTCTTTTCATTTCCTATCATTAGTGACGACTTATAATCAAGCTCAGATATTTTACAAAACCAAAACATTATTAAAGTTTTTGAACATTTAGGAATAGGTAATAGAGAAGCCAGTTTGCTATTATAGATATTCCTTGTTGAATACCTATTTAATGACTGTTCGGACTTACAACTGAGGTGCAGTGTTTGGACTTACGACCCACCATTTGGACTTACCTTTTTGGGGGGTACAGTTCTGTACATCTTGTTTATAGAACCTCAATGTCTTTTTTTGTACAGTATACCTTGTTTATACAGCACTATTGATTTTTGCTGATTGTACTATACAATACAATAGTTTTATATTGTTATACATTACAGTGCTAAGGAGTTACATAAATACTGTAAAAGCAAAGTCATCAAGTGGGAATTTCCTTCGACCATTTCTTTGTTCTCAATATTGTAATGTGCATACTATACACAGTTCTTCATTTAGTGACCAATTCACTTAATGACCTAGTTGCACGAACAGAATGAGGAAGGCCTGTACTCCTTCCTATAGTTTCTCTGCTTTTATGAACATAAGCAAGAGAAAGATGGATACATGCTCTTCTTGGCAGATCTTTAGTTCTACCTGTATCCAAAACCCTTGTCAATTTCATCCATACTTGTCTTACATACTACTGTCCTTTGAAAGTTTTATGAGGGAGCTGGTCCAACAGCCGGGTGACTAGTCCTGGCCAACATATGTCTGAGGAAAAACAGCTCTTAGACAAGGCAAGAAAATATTAAGCACATCCCTTTCCCTTTTAGGGCTGGGAACACAAAATACCTTGGGGAAAAATAGTCTTTTAACTTTCACTAGGAAGTTACTGGATTGAGATAATCTGTAAGTAACAAGGTGATCAAGCAGGGAAAGTTCAAATGTTAAAATCTACCCCTCGGGATAAAATATGCAGTTGCCCACACATACCAGTGATCTGGAATACATACAGGGAAAAAAATCTGAGTCAGTTTAACTGGGAGCTATTTCATCAAAGACAGATGGGAAACATTCAGATAAGCATAGTATCTTGTTTAGAACACAGAGCTCAACAGATCTGTGGGAGGAAAAGGAAAGGCAACCTGAAATACATAGCATATATGAACAAAAAAATTTCAACTAATAAATGACTCGTTACGGTCATGTTTGCAAAACCAGAAGTAACAAAATGGCAGCAGTACCCTGCCTGTCTGCCCCTTCCTGTCCATAAGGCTTAACCTGACAGCATCTGATACTGCGTTCAACTGATGGATATCTGGGTCTGACAACACACTACCTAAGCGCTCCCTAAGGAGAAGAGAGAGACCTATCCTGCCAGAGACGGTATCTGCCAGACCAAAGGGTCTTATTCTCCTCTGAGTGAGGCCTGTGGATGGGAAAGAGGTCCCCAAATACCATTTGTATGAATCTTTGAAGACATGCTCTGAATCAGGAAAACACTACAGATTACATCTTAGCAGAAGCCTAAATATAAAAAAAGGGAACATTCCCTATTTTTAGATATCTGACTTACAAGTTTAAAAACATTACAAGTAGGAAACCATTAAAAACTGAAATTTAAAACATTTTTAAGAGACATTTTTGAACTGGAAAACTATTTTCAGAGGTAAAAATCTGAGAATCCCGCATTTTTCCATTGACTATCTCCTTGCTCAAATTTTCCCATCTCCAAAATTTGGTCCCAATCCTATGTGTTATCAAGAGCATTTTTAGAGATGTCATAAAGGATGATATACAAAGGTTATAATACAAAAGAGAACGAAGAGGTAAGGAAAAACTTAAAAGATGCTTTCACGAAGACATAAAAATGGAGTACAGTGATTAAAGATAATGTATAAAATATCAAAAGCTATCGTTCATTAAAAGCAATCCCACAGACAACAGAATGATTAAAGAAGACAAACGGTTTCTCTTTGCTCAATAGGTCTCCTTTCTGGACAATCTTAAGACCAGTGAGCTGTATGGGAGTAACTACTACTTACAATTAGAGAAAAAGTCTTTTTTAAACAATAAAAACCTGAAAATGCTGCACCATTTCTAGACAGCTTATGCTTTATCTTCCTATCTGTGTCCATTCCTAGTACACATATGCCCAACCTTTTTAAAGAAGTGTATATAGCAAATGAGATTTGCAGGAAATAAGGGGGTTACCTGACTGTACAGCCATCATTAACATCTCAGGTTCCAGCAGAGTCATGACAAAGTCTTCTCAGAAACAACAGCTGACAAGTTCAATGAAGGAAGTCAAAGTCACAGGAAAAAGGTGTCTTCAGAATCACAAATTCAACCTCATGCTTGTACTCAAACCAGACTGTAAGAACTTGCTCCTGTTCTCAAAGCAATCACCGACTGCCACCCTTCAGACAAGCCAGGATGGCAGAGAGCCGAGTTACTGCCACAGGAGACCAGCGACAGGAGACCAGCGTGCTCAGTGAAGACGGAGGACTGTGGTTAAAGCAGTGAGCGAGCTCCTCCCTTCTATGCATCTCTAGCAGAGGGAGAGACACAGAAAGACTTTCCGAAAACAGATCAACTGCTTACCACCCCCTTTTCTCATGAGGTTTTGTTCAAAACCATAATATAAGAGACTCCACTGCTAATGCAGTTTAAGGGAACAGATTAAATACAATTCAAACAACTCAATCTCAGGAAACCAATGGTCTAATTACTGACCTATTAATGAGAGGTAGGGATAGGGATTAGACACGTAAGCATACACATACAAATAAATGAACGTGTAAGCTAAGTAAATTTTCTGAAAAATAATTCCAACAGCCTTTTCATCTGTGATATTTATAGCTAAGGAAGTTGAATATTTAACGGCAGAAGCTCAACTATTTCTCCACCCCCACTCCAATTAAAATATCTGTTTCAAAAAGTCATCTGAATACATTCCAGAGCTGTAATCTGTTGTTCAGATCTGCCAGTCTCCTAAAAGAGACCCTAACTTGGGCCCTCATGAGACACGCTGTCTGTGGATAGACAAGCTTACTAATGTTGCCTTAAACGCTTTATGATCACACCGGATGTAAGGAGCACACAGGAAGACAGTTTCAAAGTATAAGAATTTTCTTTTTCCTGATAAATAAACTTCAATCCTTTTCCGCTAACATAGAGCAGATCTGAGTAAAAACAAATGTGCACTTTACCATGGGGGGGGGCTAAAATACTTTTCAATTACATACATAGCAATTTTTTATTTACTCAGAATTAAAAGCTCATTCATTCCCTTTGCAATAGTTGATATTTATAATAATGCTATTAAGATGTCTTTTTATATATTTGATGGATTTTTAAACAGCTGAAAACTAGAAACCCATGTTTGCTTTGTTTATCTAGAATTCCTCAATCTTTCTGGTGAAGTAACAGCTCATATCTTGAAAGCCTACTGTTGCAACCTTAGCCCAGCAAATACCTTGATGATTACATAGCCAAATAAGTGATAAATGAAAGTACTAGGAGACCTTAAAAGAAAACAGTCTCAGAATGAGTGAGGACAATATTCTTAGAAAAGAGAAAGCAGTGCGGATGGGGGGCGGTGATCTGTAGAAGAGAAAATTTTCCTTTCTTTCTCACTCCAAGAACATCATGTTTAGAAGAAGAGCTCTACATAGAACTGCGGGAATGACTCAACAGGCATCGCAGTGGCAGCCAGCGTGGGCTGCAGGCTGCTCTGGGAGGCAAGAGCATTCTCACCAGCCCCTTCTGGCAACTGAGCTCTCAGTCTTATGGAAAAATGGGTAAAATGGGTAAGTTTCAACCCAGACTGCATGGAGGCTGCTCAGAGCTCAGCAGCTGAGGGAGACACATCTCTGTAAGGTTGAGTCATTCCCCTGTTCCTCTGTGCGCTGTACAAATTGCTGTGTGAGGGTTTTTCAAATGAAACAAGTTCTCACAGTTCTGTACTTAGAGGAAAATAAATACAAATTATAAGACTCCTGCACAGAGGATAGTAGGAAGAGCAGAGGGCTGTTTCTCTCCTGCCAAACCCCTCTCTGCTTGCAAGGCCACAAGTGTCAATATTCAACCCCACAGGAGATGCTGACAGTCGTCACTCAGTGTAGTAACATTAAAACGCACTTTTCAGTTGATTTCACTTTTTCACAGTAAGTCACGCCCATATGCACTTTGGGATAAAAGAAGCTAAAGAAAAACTATTTTTAAAACAAACCTAAAAGCAATCTTAAAAGGAAATAAAAAGCAACAATTCTGCCTATTGCTCAGAATTTGTATTTACACTCAAGAGCATCAGCACAGCCAGAGATTCATCATCAAAACAGGTTTTATAACAAGTTTCACAATTCTGAAAGTTTGAACCCCTATGGTTCAGAATAGCGGAAGCTTCAGTTCCATTACTGTGCAAATTGCTAACATTTCATAAAAACAGAACTGAAGTAAACTTTAACAAGGCCTCTACAAAAATGAACATGGTTTTCAAGCTAATAGCACCAAGGGAATGCAGGGTTATGACCCTAATTTCCAATGAAATAAAAGCTCTGCTTCTAATAACTTTCTAGCTATTCAATGCAAATGTACTATGACTTACAGTCTCTAATTTACTCTACAGGGATACGATACTAATTTTTAACACTTATTAACAAACATTTTACCATACTTTAAACAATAATAAAACTTTGTATATAGCTTTCTTGCCCCCACCCTGCCATACTCACCAAAGGCTTTTTTTTTTTTTTGTGGGTACCGGGGGGTCGACCTCAGGACCTCATGCGCCAACAGGCACCCGTGCTGCTGAGCGATATCACCGGCCCCTTTTTCGTATGTGGTATTCGGGAGTCGAACTCGGGCCCTCGCGCTTGCAAGGCAGGCGCTTATGCCGCTGAGCCATCTCACTGGCCCTCACCAAAGGCTTTTAATGTTCATAATACAGAGGACCCAGACAAGTTTTTATACTAGTTCACCTTCCTACTAAATTTATTAGTTTCTATACTCTGCTTAAAACTTCTCATTCCCTAGGATTTCCTAAAAATCCTATTTTCCTACCTATCAAACCTTTCCCCTCAGAAACCTAAATAGTTCTTCTTTCTTTCCTTTCACCCCTTACTTCTTTTACATCCTTTCCCTGGGTAATCACATCCTTTCCAAAGGTTTTAACTTTACTTAAGTACTGATCCATATTTAGCTTTAACATCAC